>JAUDJH010000002.1:21262959-22525918 GCA_036320925.1 Automeris io
CTGAATGATGTGGATGCGGGGGAGTGTGTCTTACGCACCGCCTTTTACACCCACCCCTCCTTCAGATAGAACCGCTGAGCTTCTTTTTTTTTTTTTTACACTGGCTCGACATAGTGACTACAGAGCACCTGATGGTAAGTACAGTGTAGTCCACATGTCGGCCCACATATACCACGACTGAAGGTCTCTAGGTATATGAGCTACTGGATATACACAAGCTGATCCCGAAACGCGACAAGCCGAAACTGGTCACTATGACGGGCTTTACACCCATGCAGTGTGGTCGCAATCCAGACGGGCACCGGCGCCCTACCACCTCGCTGCTGCTCGTTTAGCACCACCCGGGAGTCACGTGTAGGGAAACTAGGGTAAAGCCTACGGACGCGAGCAGCTTCGACTCCCAAAAGAGCTTCTTTACTTGCCAGGTTTTTGAAGACATACCGTCCATAGGCCCGGCTTGTAGTGAGTTGATGGACATATCAAGAGATTTGAGTTAGCAGAAGTCTGGCATACCGAGAAACCCGGGCTCACTGCGGCCCTGATGATTCTATGTAGGATGTTCACCGGGTTACCAAAAAAGAGGTGCGGCTTCTTAACATTTTTTAATACAATTGCCATAATTACAACTGAATGCGTCAAAACTATAAGGCGCAAAATGTTATGACTATGTTTTGGGGTGATGGCGATTAGTAAAGACCGTCAGTCTTCTCGCTTCAGTTTGTCGTGTTTCGGGATCAACTTGTGTACGTCCATTAACTCATATACTTAAAGACCGTAATGGATTTCCGTCCTTTGATAATTCCCTGTCCTTCATGAACAACACAGTACACCTTATCCCCCGATTTACATGGTAGATACGTCCCTGAGAAAAACGTGTAAATCGAAAATTAAAAATTTTCAAATCAATACCGTGTAAATCGAAAAGCTTGCAGAAAATGCATAATTTTGCTATTTAACAGTTGTGATTTTTTCAATATTTTTAGGTGTACACAGAAATAAAAATAAAATGCACTGACAGGTTAAAATATGTAATATATTACGGAAACACTGTTTTTTTTATTTAATTACAATAAACAGAAGGTCAAAAAATAAAACCAAAGGTGTTTTATTATCCTTCATCATGTGCAGCAAGTCAGCACATAAGCTCGGGATTCCCCGTGAGATGTGTACACAGAGCACGTGTTCAAACACAGTAGCATTTAGTAGAGTGCGATAAAAACAAAAAAAAACTTATTTGGAAAACCGTGTAAAAGCGAAAACGTGTAAAACAAGTACCGTGTAAATCGGGGGATAGGTGTACTTGTATTCAGAAAAAAGCTCTAGCAAATTCTCTAACCGGTAACATTTCTACGATCTACCCACAAGCTATGGCGGTTTTAATGTATGCGGGTATTAACACAAATACTTGAGGCGTATGCAGAGATGATACTCGGCATGTCGCTGCCATAAATTACGGATATTCAAATCGCTCTGATACGAATTTGGTACCGCAATTAACGCGCCAACTGGTTTCTCTAATAGTGATGGGAAGGTGTTCATAGTACTTGACTTATCGATATTTCTTTATGTATTACTTTTATTGTAATAACATCTCAGCACGATTCCATACAATTAATTATATACGAAATAAAGAAAAATTACAGTGCCAGTTGCGAAGTTACACATGCAAATTACATTCTGTTAATGTGTTTTGAGTCGTTCTATAGTATCAGAGGAGGGCTTTCGCCAGAAGTCCTCTTCTAACATTATAGAAATTTTTGCCGCTACCAGACCTCAGGACTTTTAGTGTTGCAGGCAAGGTCATTAATCATTGCTCTATCAGGCCGTCAAAATATATATTGTTTCTTTTTCTCTTATAAACGTTGTTGTGAATGGAATTAAGATTTTTTATTTAAAGCGCCGACGCTAGTGATGTGTATGTTTTTATGGTTTGACCATTAGTGAGGGGAACGGGTAGCACGACTATAACAAGTCGTAAGAATCGTTTTTTTTTCTATGAATTTATCGATAAAAGAATGGTCGATAGGAAACATTGCATCACTACCTCGCAACACAAAAATGGTTTTATTCGTTCTCTAGCCAATAAGTGTGTAATGAACGTCATGAGTACAGATAGAGTGAGATAATAACCAATACGACCAAGTGTGGGCAATGCCCGTTTTTTTAATAATAAATTTATGTATTTAATACCGGTTTCCAGTTTCGTGTCGCCAACACGTATCGTCTTTTTGTGTATTTTTTTATTTTTATTTATGTCGATGTACATTTGGTAATTGTCGACTCGTTTTTATGCGATTGCATCATTTTGTTTTATTTTTCCGTTTATCTAATATTAAATTGGTTGTTTATATTCTAGTTTTATAATTTTTAGTCTTTGATTGCTTATATTAGATAATCAAATTCTTTCTGTAACTTACAAAATGCTAATGCAAGAATTTTAAAATATTACAACTTAATTCTAAATGGATATGAACTTTTAGAGCTATTGTAAAACAGAATTGTAATCGTAATTTTAATTTCGTTAATCTGTAATCATGATTAAAACTTCTAAACATGAAGAAATCATAAATTAGCATGTAACTGAGAGTTCATTGAGTTTAAAATATAGATGCACAAATTGTAATTCGATTAATGATAAGCGATTAAATTTTGTAATAATAATACTAATATGTTGTCACGCTATATCACTTTCAGGGTGAGCAGAGATACCTTAGTCGCTGTATTTACTTTGCGATTATATGTCGTGTCCAACGTGACCAGTTGGACCAGTTGACCAGCTGATCGCCGTTCTCACAGCTTTAGTACACATGATATAACACATTCTATTGGATGCGATCTGAGTTTCTTCACCAGTGATTATGTGGTGTTTTAGTCTGAACAAAATCTAGAAAATCCCAGAGGTATAATACATGCGGGGGTTCGAACCCACGACAACACGCGTTTCCGCGTATGGATACCAGCTCCGAATCCCATCGGCCATAACTGCTAATTTGAAGCTATTTAAAAAAAAAAGTATATAATATTAATAATAATATGCATATCTCTCGAGCTCCATTTTTTGGCTAATTTCAGATTCGCTGAATTATATTACAGCCGCTTAAAGCCTCTTGCTGTTGAGCATTGTGCGAGATTGACCTGCAACGTGTGATTGTTCCCTATTTCTCCCACCAGCAAGCTAAGTTCATCAGCTCATCCTGGGCTCTCTTCGCTGGTAGCAAAAAACCTCTCCCAAAACCTATTAACTATATTTTAATATCTTACAAGGTACTCTTAATAATTAATAACCATTTTACTTTCTAATATGATAGAAAATAATAAAATAAATAGCTTCATTTCGAACAACCGGATTTATTTCATTGATTACAAGAGCTGACTAATTGTTTCTGATACTTGCTAGACCAAATTGATTCGATCCAATTAATAATTTGTCAATTAGATTCACATTACAATTATTTATGTTACATAGATCGTTATTTACAGTTGTAAATTATTACTTTGTTATAATATTTAAGTTGAGAACGATTACAGATGTAAAATGTGCATAAAAATTTGGTGCGTAATCTAGCATGCTCACCGATGAAGGAAATCAGCGTGGGGAAACCCACATATCATGTGTACGTGCGTTAAATACGGTGATCAGATGCGCTACTGGTTTTTTTTTTGGAACGGATTACTGTTGGCCGGGACAAGCCTATACAACTCAACCGGGCTTAGGGGGCGAGCACAGAAGGTGCTAAGCCACCGATTTTTTGGGTTGAGTGGCAAGGCAAGGGCACCCCTGTGGGTACGAACTCGACTTGGGCCGCCAGCCAAAAATACGAAACCTACGGGTGATCTAGTAGCGTTGCCGAAGCGACTACCTTGAGAAGAATCGCCGAAAGAAACTCAAGTCTGCGTCGGAGTGGAAATGTGCTACTGGTCTTGTTGGGCGCAATATATAAGAGCACAGCGGATACAACCACTAATATATCTCTGGTCACCCTACAAGGGATATAGCGTAACAATATACGGATTTACGGACAAAGTAACGGATATACTGCCAAAATTACATAACTAACTTTGATTCATAGATAGATAGATATATATCTCTCATTTTCACATATGTGCGGATGAATATGGACGTAGTATGATTTCTATAGCAATGAACGTATGATCAGAGATAGGATAGGTTATTTATTTTGGCCTATAGACACCATATATGCACTGGTGAAGGAAATATTTTATACAAAATAGCTTTAAGTTTTCCCTTTCCTTCATGCACTCTTCCCGGTTCCGGTTTGTATATGAGCTACTGGATATACACAAGCTGATCCCGAAACGCGACAAACCGAAACTGGTCACTATGACGGCCTTTACACCCATGCACTGTGGTCACGATCCAGACGGGCACCGACGCCCTACCAACTCGCTGCTGCTCGTTTAGCACCACCCAGGAGTCACGTGTAGGGAAACTAGGGTAAAGCCTACGGACGCGAGCAGCTTCGACTCCCAAAATAATTCAATTCAATCGACAATGTTTCAAACCAACAATTCTGCGCATTTCCAACGCGATCTGCTGACGTTACTTTATATATATGTAGAACGAAAAGATCGCCTCTCAACTGCATTCATTCTACTTTAATGGTTCTTCTGAGATACCCCGGCCTCACTGCTGTACAACAAAATGGGCACCAAAACCGCTCTATGCATATACCTTCATACAATTTAAATGTATTTGTTGTTAAATAATTATAAAATTATATAGAAAACAGGAAATGTTTCTGAACGAGTTTTGAGAGAATGCAAACAAAGCGAAAGAGATTGTGCATCAAATCAATCACCTCTCTCGATATTTGCATGACAATAGTAGGGTAAACTAGTTCGGGGCCATAGTTCATATAGAACAGAATGTTTGTTTGTAACGCTAGATGATAAATCTCATAAATCTCGTTTATTTTTATAGAATTTAAAAATATATAAAAATTATACACACGCGCTAAAAGTATAGCCAAACATGTTCTTAACAATAATAATATATCATCTCGATATATTCCTTTTTGGGTGAGTAGAGATGCATCAGTGGGTCTATTTTGCGTTTGCATGTCATTCGTAACGTGACCAGTAGCGCAGCTGATCGCAATTCTAACAGTATTTGTTACGACTTGTTAATCCGTCCTGTCCATTCCCCTCACTATGAATCGATTAAGGGAGGCATGCGCCGCGCGCATCCCTAGCGCCGGCGCATTAAAAAATCAAACTCCGAACAGCGAGGGCACACTAGCCGATAAAACACGAGAAAAAACCTCATCACCACCAAATCCCAGTGAGTACCTTATCCTTTCATTGAAGTCGTTAACACCCAACAAGAAAGAAATCTAATTAATAAAAACAAATCAGTTCAATTTATAACAGTATGAATACACGTAACACTTCTATTAGATGCCATGCCGGCTTGCTCACGAGGTTTTTCTTCACCGGTGAGCTTGCGGTACCTAAATCCGCACTTACATGTATTGCTTCATTTCATCACTATTTTAGAGGTATTAATTCGATAAAAATTACAGTACTCTTGACATGAAGAGTGTCTGTCTTGGTTTACGATTATCTATAAAAAGGACGGTCTAGAATATTCCAGAACTCACACACTAGCATTTTTTATTGCAGACAATCTTGCGTTTGACCTTAATCTCACCCGCTGGAAGGTGATGATGAGGCCGGTGACAGAATGCGCTCACCCAATAAATGCCTATTCACTGGTTGTTTTAAGGTTACCATGTCATAAGATGATGGAAATACAGAAGCAGGAAAGCGCATTCCACTCCTGGGCGTCTGGCAGCAAAATAAAAGACGAATCATTTAGTGCAAGCAGCTGGAATGATGATGATGACGATGATGTTCTAGCCGGGTTCGGCCACGGCGACTGTTTCAACACCGATTAAGAAAATCGAGGTCCAATTTTCGGAAACAGCCAATTGCGCAGGAGATATTTAAGTGCATAACTGGACGCGCTGCCAGAAAAGCACTCTCTCGTCCGAGCTCCCTCGGGCCCGATGGAATGGAGAACCAGTACGATCGGGAGGGAGCGGGATGCAGGATTGGTCGAGTTTTCCTTCTCTGAACACCTGGTTGAAATAAGCAGCTGGAATATCAACCATGTAAAGTTGCAAATCTCAAATCTGCACGCTGTGCAGTCAGTCTATGACAGAAGGGGGGGGGGGGATAGAATGAGCATACGGTTCGGTTTCGGCGTTTCTTCTCAAGGTAGTTGCTTCCTAAACGCTAGTAGATCACCTTTAAGTTCGTTTTCCTGGCTGCCCGTCCAAGTCGAGGTTCGTACCTGTAGTTTATGCTTTTGCGTCGCCACCCAACCCGTATATTACTGGTTGAGTACTTTAAGTACTCGCTCTCTTGGTCCGATATAGTTGTTGAGGTTGAGCTTTTACACCCATCAACATATTGACTTGTCGAAAAAAGCCGTCTTAGACTTACGAATAGTAAATGAGCTGTTGTTAATTGTTTGTGGACACGAGGATCGAACTAGTTCGGAATTAGCCACAACAATGGCTGTACAACAATTAATTGATGGTAATTTTCTTCACCAGAAACGTGTTATTTTTGTTATTCTATAATCCTGCAGACGCTTATGGATTTGATTGGGAATTTATTCGTTAAATGAAAGTCTTTTTAATCGTTCCGTCTATCAAACAAGTTACAAGTTGTTCTGTTTTCACATCGAGTAAAGCTATTAACAATATAATCACGAAATATTATAAAAAATAAGTCTCTCACTGAACCTGTGTTTGTTCACGATAATCTCAATAACTATGGTACCAATTTTCATGCAGTTTCCAACAACAGACAAAGGGATTCTAGAGGAAGGCTTTAGTGTATAATTTGTGAAGTCAAATTATGTTGGTAATAATTTTACTTTCCGTCCTGTTATATGTATAACCATAGATGGGCAAAAAGTAATCAGATTAATTGAAAATGATTGAGGATTACATTTTACATTTTTTACCATTAATATCACTGCATTTTGCTCATTTATGTTTTAAACACTACAAAATCACAGATCGTATACACATTTATGATTTCTTAATGTTTTTAAATGGATGATTACAGAGCAAGAAAATTACGACTACATTTTGTAATCGTTGATCATTAATCAGATTACATTTTGCCCATCTCTGTGTATAACAAACGGTTTTGTGATGTCAGTATTCTGTCATGTAAAATTGGATCCTTTAGAAGAATGCTGAGAAAAAAAAACTAATATTTTTCATTTATTGTATTTGTTTCTCTTTATATACTTAGTTTTCTCATAGTATTTTACGTCCCTTAGCTTGACTTTTGTTTTTTTTTTTGCGGAAACTTTGCTGGCTTTGGTAAAAAATAAAAATTAAATTAATTAATTATTAATTTCTTTACGATGTTTTCCCTCTCTGCTGCTTATTTGATGCCTCAATCCGTACGGAATCTAAAAAAAAAACCAAGAGGAACGTGTTGGGATTCGAACCTATGACAATTCGCGTTGCCGCGCATGTAAACCGGTCCATTATCCACTAAACCACCACAGCCACAATATCTTTACGTGAAACTGAGGTGATTTCTGTAAATAAAATTCATAATTTTGTAATTTTTTTTTTTTCAAGAGCCGCTATTTTGAACTTTGTCCTAGCCGGGCAGTCTGGTGATTTCCGGAAAAGGTTTGTTTCTCTACAACATGTAATGGGATAGTAAATCTCTCCAGTTTTACTGGCGCCCCGTTTAACTACGACATAAAATACATACGCTCTCCGTGTTTATTATTTTCTATACGCCCTGCGCAATTGTCGGGTTACGGTCGTAAAATGGACTAATTGCAGAATATTTTACCGTTCACTACAAAGTGAGTAATTATCGCCAGGTTTATTTATGTAATAGCTAATTTAGTAATGAACTGGATTCTTAACCTTTAACCTTTTTAATAACTTTTCCATAAAAAATAGGCTGAAAAGTACAGGGTTTTGCCTCGCCGGAGAGGGAGGTAAAGTTTGAGAGGTAGGCTCTGTATATCCACTCCTCCAAAACACGAAGCCTAAACTGGCTGCTCGCTGTCCAGGCGACTGGAAGAATAAGATTTCCCAGGCCCGTGTGGGTTGATCGGAAGAACACCCCGGGGGATTTTAGTCAGAAAGAGTCTTGCAGCGATCCTGAGGATCCTATGCAGGGATTTCACCCCTGGGTGACCAAAAAACCTCATAGGTCGTTTTTTGTAAATATTTGCGATAATGTTTACATTTTTACAAAGGTGTGAAGCATAAAATTCCGAAGAATCATCAAGTATTTTTTTATTGGTCCCTATAATTGAAAAATAAAGGTAAAAGGACTGGAGGGGGCATGGGGGGCGGTAGACGGAATTATTTGCCCCGTCTAGAAACATTTCAAGACCTTATAGTATGCCCATTTTTACTTCTAAAAAATGGTCGCGTACAATGCGGTAATTGGAAAGCTATTCAGACGGATATCATCTTACATACGTTTAATTAAACTTAAGTATTTCATGTAAATTACGATAATCTTTTACACATATAATTAAAATGAAAATCTTAAGCGCAACACACACAAAAAGCGGGCGCGTGTCGTGGACTGAAAGCATGCGCGGGTCGGCCGCGGAGTGGGTGGTGCAGTGTGTGCATAGATGGGCAAAATATAATCAGATTAATAAAAATGATTAACGATTACATTTTACGTTTTTTACCATTAATATGTCTGCATTTTGCTCATTTATGTTTTAAACATTACAAAATCCCAGATTGTATACACATTTATGATTTCTTAATGTTTTAAATGGATTTAATCCTGATTACAGAGCAAGAAAATTAAAATTACGACTACATTTTGTAATCATTCATCATTAATCAGATTACATTTTGCCCATCTCCGAGTGTGTGCTCTTCCATATAAATATTTACAAGGATTTGTAACCGTTGAACTCCCGACCCGACTCGCGCCCGCTCGCTGTGTGTGTTGCACTTTAGGAGTTATCACAAAATAGGAACTAATACGACAAAAATAAGCTGAACCGTGTAAAAAATGTGTAAATACCTTGAGACAGGCAATCAGCGGCGCTACTTGTCACACTGTGTACGAAACAAGCGCAAAGTGGACACAACCATTAATGTATCTCTGTTCACCTTGAAAGGGATATAGCGTGGTGATATATTAGGTCCTTACATATGAAATTGGCGTTTTTCGTACTGGCCACTTTAATCACAAATTTCTCCTCTTTGGTAAGGAATTCCAAATTCCAATTTGTACAGCTATAGACTCATGTATTTGTGCTTCGATGATCGTCATTCATTTGTTTTTTTCTTCTGTTTTTTTCTGTTTACGTCACTCATTTTACAAAATGGAAAACTTAAAATATCGCATTATTTACGAGTACGAGTTCCGCCGTGGCACTAGTGCTGCGGAAACAACTCGAAGGGTGAATGATGTGTATGGCGGTCGTGTTGCAAAAGAAAACACAGTTCGTTTTTGGTTCCAACGTTTTCGTTCTGGAAATTTCGACCTGCAGAACAAGCCCCGTGGACGGCCTGAGACTCAAGTTGATAATGAAGAGTTGAAGGCTATTGTGGAAGCGGATCCATCGCAAACCACGTCCGAGTTAGCTGCAGGCTGCGATCTTAGTGATAAAACTGTTTTAATTCACTTGAAGCAAATTGGGAAGATTAAAAAGCTTGAAAGGTGGGTACCTCACGAATTGACTGAAGCAAACCGGCAAACGCGCGTCGACTGCTGCGTTACATTACTAAACCGGCACAATAATGAAGGTATTTTAAACCGAATCATTACCTGTGATGAAAAATGGGTTCTTTACAATAATCGGAAGCGCTCAGCGCAATGGTTGGATCCTGGCCAGCCAGCCAAATTCTGCCCTAAGCGAAAATTAACCCCAAAAAAGTTACTTGTAAGCGTTTGGTGGACTAGTGCCGGTATTGTTCATTACAGTTTTCTCAAATCTGGCCAGACTATTACGGCTGATGTCTATTGTCAGCAATTGCAAACCATGATGGAAAAGCTAGCGGCTAAACAACCTAGGCTGGTCAATCGCTCCACGCCACTGCTGCTTCACGACAACGCTAGACCACACACTGCGCAACAGACGGCTACTAAATTAGAAGAGCTTCAATTGGAAAGTCTAAGACATCCTCCGTACTCCCCGGACCTTGCTCCAACAGATTACCATTTTTTTCGAAATTTGGATAACTTCTTGCAAGAGAAAAAATTCAACTCCGATGGGGCAGTCCAAATCGCTTTCAAAGATTTTATTGATTCCCGTCCGACTGGTTTTTTTAGTAAAGGGATCAATGAACTACCTATGAGATGGCAAAAGTGCATAGAAAATAATGGTTCATACTTTGATTAATTAAATATATTATATTAAAAAATATTCGACTTTTTGTTCCTCCCATACAAAACGCCAATTTCATATGTAAGGACCTAATATACTATATTATTATTATTATTTAAGAAGGTACAAATTATTGTGTTCTAAAATATATTCCTCGTCTATAAAGTCACCCGATATGTTTCGATTTAGGCTATGTGCGTACATAAGTGTTTGACTATATTAATATTTTTATTTCTTTTAATAATTGCGGTCGCTTTTTGTACTTCTCCGTGTTCAACATCAGGTGTCGTATTTTTTTTAACCCGGGTGATACCCGTTATGGGCCGTCAGGAGACGGTGAGGAATACCCCTCGGTGTGTCGGAGTCGCACCGACTAAAGCCCCTGGGTGTTCCTTCTCCCGTTTGCCGGGGCTAAAGGCAAGGCTGTGCCAGCTTCCTCAGCACCGGCGACGTCTGGCCTATTGATGGAAAGCCCCAGCACAGTCAGGTGTAGTATAAAAAAATGGCACGAAATATTTTGTTTATTAAGTAATCTCTAGGTAAAAGGTGATTTATCAAACCGTTACTACAAATATTCAAAAAAAGGAAGAAAGAAAGTGTACACAGGGCATTTTACCCCTCCATTCACCTAGGCTATAATTATTTAAATCTAGATATTAAGATAAGGTAATAGATTGCTTTTAGCTGCTACACGGTCACACATTTCGATGCTTCTTCTCACGCTAATAAAGACACTAGACGAATCTTTTAAATGACATGCATGCGACCTCATTTGACCCCATCTGTAGCTTTCTCATACAATACTTTGTAGTTGGAATATTTCTTCTAGGTCTATTGTAACTAGTCTTGTAAAACATATAATTGACATTTGGGAGCAAGGATTTGGTTTTGTTAAGTTTATAGTTATTATTTTTATATATGTTTATTGACACAATATGAAATAGAGAGTCGAGACTAGTTTTGAGCCAGTTTTAAGTAGCCCCAATTTGATATTTTAAATTTAAAATGTATATTAATGCAGTGGAGAGGCGATCCCTTTGTTCTATATGCGGAGTGACGCTTGCGGATCGCGTTAGGAACGAAGAGATACGTAGAATGGTTGGTTTGAAAGGTAATGTAATGGACAGCATTTGCAAAAACTTCCTTCGATGGTTCGGGCACGTGGAGAGGATGAATGAAGAAAGAATGACAAAGAGATATACAATATCAATGTGAGTGGAGGTGAGGCCGAGGAAGACTTACCTACCTGCACAGTGCAAATGAAGATAGCTCTGATGGAGGGTAATATCAAAAGTAAATAAAATCGGCGTCTGCATGAAGGAATTAATGAATGTTAAGAGGCGTTCCATTCTCTCAGCCTACCCCATTGGGCGGGATTCAATTGAGCTTGATGATAGATGTATCATTTATTTTTAACCACCGAAGCTAAAAGAGTTTTTTATGAGTTTAATTCGTGTATTTGTGACAGTGTATTTGTCTGCCTGTCTACAACGTAGCTCCTAAACGGATGATTCGATTTTGATTTAGTTTGTCTTGTGTGAAAGGTGATTTAAACTGAGGGGTTCTAAGGTTTAGTTAAAGAACATTCTATATGATACTTGAAGGTTATCAGCTTTTTTCTAGTTGCTGAAGGAATGTAAATTGTTTCTACTGGATTAGTTGATACGTTTAGACCTGAGACTGATGATGCAGCATCATCTAGAAGGAACAAGATACTCAACACTTCACTCATTACAGCAGAAGTATCGTCATTAACTTTTTTTACCAGAGGAATGTCCATTCTAGGACTTCCCAGTCGTCATGAGGGTGACAGCCGAGGCTGTGTCAGAATCCTACTGAATAAAAACCCTCGGGTGTTCCTTGCGCCCTGTTGAAACCCGGCCGTGGGCGAGAACTACGCAATCTGCCACGGTACCGGCACGCGGAGAGCCTTCTCAGGCCCCAAATGATGGACGGTAGGTCGAGTTGACCACCTATAAAAAACCGTCGTTATAGGCAATGTGTGGGAACTCTCACATCCAGTCTTCCTCATGCATGGGCATTAGACTCCCTCAAGTACTAGCCCCAATCGTCTTTAAGCTGAATTAAGTAATCTAAATGAGTAAGTTACAAATAGATACGTAATTTAGACTGGGAGTGTCTTAATTTTTTAATTCAATGTTTGTTTTTATCGTATCGTGTCGTTTAAAGGAGATTAATATCGTTATCGGATAGGATGTAACTGACATTTTGGATGTGAAGATGTTAATTGTGTTTGTGAAGGAAATGTCGCAATTAATGTGAACGCTATTGAATATTTTGGAATCTTCGAATGTGGTCGAAAAAGAGATTAATTGTTAGAGGCTAATTTCCGTTTTTTAAAGCGAATGAATGGAATATATTTTTATTTAATAGTGACAATTCCGATTTTAGATATTTATCGCAGTGATATATTAAATTCGTATTTTAATTGAATTTACGAGCGATAAATAAAGCAATGGCTTAGATTTAAAATGTCCGTGTCCGGAAAAGTAAAAATATTGTGTAAATTAATAAAATTAAACTTAAACATTACTTAATTCTATTCAGTGCATCTTTTCGAATAATTTCAAGTTTTTTAAAGATTTTCGTAGTAATTTTCCTGTTTTGTGCACCATTTCACTACCAGTGATTTTTCCTGTTTTTATATTTGTCACGATTGGTTGTTTATTTCGTTTTTATTCCTATATTCTAAAACGTTTTAGTATAATCTGTCATTTAAATTAGTTTCCTAGTATTGACATTTGAACTAAATCTTCTCAATTCTTTTTTTGAAAAGTTCCTCATAAATGGTGAAATCTACATCAAAATTAGTCCAATCGCTTATATATCCAAGTGCCAACGCCATATATTTAAAAAAATACTTTTCACATATGATATGTTTATTATTTGTATAAGTTAGATTTGAGTTTTATTCAAAATTGCGGTAGATTTTGAAATTTAGCTAGAAGATGACATACCTGCTATTAACTGTATCTCTTTCGCACGTGTAGTGTTGTCATAGTGCCATCTCAGTCTCAGTCCGCGTGATTGTTATTTATCACTGTGAAATCATCAGTGATTTAGCGTTTTGTCTCTATATTTATTGTTCATCCATATCCGTGCCGTTTATAGACCGATATTGATTCTTTTTAATTTTGTTGAGATCGTCTTCGGATTAAAGAAATTTACTTATGTTAGAAAAAAATAGGGTAGTAGCGTGGCAGAGCATTCGAAATGTGTGGGAGGGTAGGGTGTGACGTGTATGGGTGTACAGGGCGGGGGCGGCGGCGAGCGGCGTGCGGGGCGAGGCAAGCGGCCCTCCGGCTCCTCGACTTCAGAGTCCCTGGGCCGCGGCGCCCTCTCGGACCCTGATCTGCAGAGCAGGTTGCAACCGAACCTGAACGCTTACTGGGTTCGTACACAATCTTCACAGCCCTTGCATGAATACTTGGTGTTTATATTTTCGTTTCTGTTGGTGACCCAGAAGAAAACCTATAAACCTATATCTAACCTATATATATGTATAGGACCCATATGAATATGGTATGTATATCTTTATTCAGTATGCCACACACGCAAGCTTAGTTTTTTTTATCCTGACGCGTCATAGTGACTACACCATGCCTGATGGTAAGCATGGGACAGTCCAAAAAACGACTACGCCTTTCAACAGTAAAGAAAAACCCATCAATAGCCTGCACAAATATCTCTTTACTCTTCGTATGAAGGACCCAATATTATAGAACGGTGGGTACACGCTCGCCAAAAGACTATTTCACAGCTCAATGACTCGGCAAAAGCTGGAGTTAGAGAACTTCTTAGTCTTAGCCGGGATAGTTACTGAATAACCGTGACACCGTTAACCCGTGAGCCCTGGTTCTTTTATGGAAGGGAGAAGGTGGAACAAGGTTAAATAGCTCATCAGAACATTCGCCGTGATAGAGACAGTTAAAAACTCTTAGTTGAATCATTCGACTTTATGCATGTTTTATTGCCTTAAAAACTTATATTTATTGCTGATTTTTTACTTAATTTTTTCCTTAAAATCATTTTAATTCTTATCTTCGATGTCTGCTATTTGTATGAACTATATTACATATATATTTATACTTGTTTTCCATGGTATTACTGCATGGCTTCACGCACGCACGCATGGCATAGTACACATTCGCTTCCGGTAATGTGATCTTGTCATTAATAAAAAAAATCTTGTGTTTGAATATATTATATTTTTAGGAAACTGGAGCTATTTTACTTATTAAAATAAATAAAAACTATACGTGCTGATTTAACTAAACTCGATTTAACATTCACTTGGATAACCGAAACAACAACAATTAGAGATTCGACACAGTAATAGAACTCCAACGCAAACTAACAAGAGGTCCGCTCCGCACAGAGCCTCGGACAAGAATGCCCGGCAGAAAGGCTTGCATCGGCTTATAAATCGTTTCTACATGGGGTATATAAAAATAGCTTTATTTTCTATTAGTCAGTTATGTATCTAACAATATCATATCTTTTTTCAAACTATATAACAATGTGTTTATATTAAATATAAAAATATATAGATCCATAGGAGCGAGGTTTGAGGTCCAAGCCACCGGTTGTTAGAAGCTCAGATTGAGGAACTTTCTCACAATGCGTGTCGTATCAAGTAATATCGCATTATGTTTTCGACCCTTAATAAAACAATAAAGGGAAAGTCAGATGGTAATCGAGGCTCTTTGAGATTTGTATTACACTAGCAGAACCAACCTAAATTCATCCAGGTGTAATTTACAGTGAAAACTGTTGAGTTTTTAACAAAAACTGTAATTAGTGGGTGTTTATATTAAAAAAAAAAACGCAGCTGTATAATGATTACACGACAATTTTTTCTTTTTTTTATGCTCAAGAATTGTAAGAATGTAAATATTATTTATTGCATTAGGTGCAAAATGTTCACGAAAAACGAGCTGACCTTTCATACCTTAAGACGTGGTACGATATCTTATGAGACTTTTGAGATAACTTTTAAAACGTCAAAATCAACGAATTGTACTTTTCAGTAAATTTTGTAAACAGATTGGTCCATTATTTTAGATATATTATTCAGTGGGTACGCGAACTGATGTGGTCGTCTGCAAGATTCGGGCCGTTTGAAGTGTAGGGTTGTGTCCGTAATACAGGATTTTATGTAAAGCGTAGGGTTTTGTCTGAACTGCAGGTTTCTCTCTAGGATTATGCTTTTAAAGATATTCTTACCTTTATATACAAACAAATTGTAGCTCTATGACCTGCATAGGAAAGCAGATAATATCTGTAGAAGAAAGAAGATATAATTGAATATAGTTTAATAAAGAAAAATTAGCCTTTAGCAAAAGATTAATTAGCCTAGCGCCTTATATCAATAAGACGATAGAATTGGATGTATACTTGCTCAACTACAAAATCGACTGGCAGAAGAAAGTTTGAAGTCCTTATTCATGTTGTGATATCCATTTGGGCTTGGTCACCCTATTTTGCATCCTCATGGATCGTCAGGGCACCATGTGGACGGCAGCCCGGTGTGCTGGACTCTTACCGATTAAAACCACCGGGGTGTTCTTCCTACCTGTCTGCCGGGACCCAGGGAACGGCTTTGCCAGCTTCTTCAGCACCCAGCAACGTCGTTCCTTTTGCGGGCCTCTTCTTTTTTGCATTTACGAGGGGTGATGTAGAAACCCACCACTCGCTAACCTATAGTCGGAAACAAATCCCCCACCGCTCACGTCTGTATATATTGTGCGACGCACTCCTTCAAGGAGCTCGGATACCCTACTACTCAATTAAAAAGGTATTTCTAAGCTTATCATCAGATGTCTTATCCAATATGACGAGGAAACAAGATTTCATTAATTAACTACATACACATATCATCCAAATCGTTATTACATTATCGCTTAGTTGAACTATTATATGTATTTCACATGATTTTAATAAAAGGTAAATCGCTTAGACTAAATCAAATTCTATTAATTAAACTATAAAGTTTAAAATGGAATATCAATGACAATGATAAATAACAAATATTTTTACATTTAAATGCTTTATTAACATAATATATGTATCTGTTCCGATAACCTACCAATTTTGGTAGCTAAGTCAGGGGTGCTCAGAATCAGAGCTGTTAGTAATTACTGAGAGGAGGTAGGATTTAAATTTTGCAACTCGGCCGCACATTTTTAGAGTGTAGTCTATAGATAACCAAAAGGCGGGCTACTCTACGTCGGTATTCTAAACTGAAAAGTGTAAGGTTAGTCATCGATTTCGTCAACTTGGACCTAGCTCTGCATAAACTTAACCCTTAAATGCATGACTTTTATTTATACTTTAAAAAACATATATCTTGCAGGTAAGTACAGTACAATGCAGGGAAACATAGAAAAGAATACATATACAGTGCAAACTCTATATAACATCCCTCAAGGGACTGTGCATATTTTGACGTTATAGAGAGTTGTCGTTAAATGGAGAGAAGAAAAATCTGTATTAGAAAAAGAAAAAGTTTTAAAGTCTTACCTGCCATGTTTACAGTTTTAAAGTTTGTGAGCAACTAAGAATATGATAACGTATAGATAATCCATGACTCCCACTAACAACAGTCAACACGTGCAAGCAATCCCAATTTGTAAACAAAAGAACGGATTTCTTATAAAGTTCGGTATGTGTAATGCCGACAGTCGAGTTTATTACGGGCAAGGATAATAAAGCGACAAGAGAACGTACACAGCTGCGAAGTTTTTACTAATTTTGGCAATTTAAAAAGTCATCTTAGCTTAAAAAGTACTTTATATTATCAAAATTACCGTCGTTATTGAGAAAGGGTGTAATGCTATATAGAGTGTATCATGTATATGGGAAACAAACTAAACCAACCAAAGCCGAGTGATATCGACGCTTTAGGGAGTTAATCGTTAAATCGAGTGACATTACATGGACTTTACACTGTATATCATATTTTTTATGCTAATTTATTAAAAAACCTTATGTTGCAGATATACAACAATATGCATTTACTGTAAACTATTGTGGTATAGTGGTATGTTGCAGTTTTTCATCACTATGCATTTAAGGGTTAAGCAATTCATTTTCTTCTTATATATTCAGTTTGTAGTTAAAGATGAATTTATTTCGTGAGCAGTCTAAGTCATAATAGCGTCCAAAAATCTCAGCTTTACACTTAAATTACTTATATGTGTGACAAAGTAGCGTTATGTAGGATGATAGGGCTTTACAAATTTAATTAAAAAAAAACTATATCCAATAATATACTTACCACTATACAAACATTTCTTTATTGGTTTTTACATAATGATTTTGTAGTTAGCTTTTTAGGATAGATTGCATAATTACAGTCACTAGTAGCGTCATCTATCGGAGAATGAGAAAGCAAATTCTAGAAGTGTCGCTGCATCCAACGTGAACGCTGGAATATACGAGATAGCTGTAGAATCTTCTATGCAATTGAAGGGATCTGCCGCTCCGCTATAACTACAGGGCAGGTTCAGCGATTGGAGAGAATCTAAGTGCTAAGTGCACAATATAATAATGTATTGTAAGGTTATATTCCTATCAGACTAAGCACATGTGTATTAGTGACTGTATCCAGTGACGTGCATAGAGTATTTGGACAGGGTAGGCAGATTCACATAATTAATGTGAATATTATATAATGATATTAAATATTATATAGTCTCATAAGGAAGATAGATGGCGTGAGAATAGAATAGATATGAATACAAATGGGTTCCTATTTTGTTTAAATTAAAGCAATTTATTCTAGGTTTATTTATCGTTAGGGCATGCAGTGCTTTTATGCATCTATGGATTGAACGCTACTGCCTGTATCCACTTCGCGCTTATATATCACAACCAACGTGACCAGTAGCGCAGGTGATCACCGTTCTCACGTCACTAGTACACATGACATTTCTATTTGATTCCATGCGAGTTTCCTCACGATATTTTCCTTCTCGGGTGAGCCTGTGGTGCTTAATCTGGAAACACCCTGAGGTACGTGCCAGGATTCGAACCTATGACTATACTTATATAGATCGCTAATCTACTAGGCGATCACAGCAACATAATTGTGTTATTCCGATATTTAAAAAGTAATAAGGGATACTCTGGCTTCACTGTTGATCAACTTAAATATGAAACATGTAGTCAGCTAAAAGAAATCTAAATCTTTTTTTTTACGCTAGTTCGACATAGTGACTACAATGCACCTGATGGTAAGTACAGTGTAGTCCAAAAAACGAAAGCGATCATCAAAGAATGAAAATCCGTTGATAGTCTCCGTCGTCATGTCGGCCCACATATACCGCGACTGAAGGTCTCTAGATATATTAGTTACTGGATATACACACGCTGATTCTGAAACGCGACAAGCCGAAACTATGACGGTCTTTACACTTGTGTACTGTGGTCATGACTCTGTTCGGGAAATCGCCGTAGCACCAAAAAATCGGTCGATATCGGCAAATACTCTCCAACATCAACTCGAAAAACTCTAGCGGTCGAAAGTTTGCGCAGCCCTGCTCTAAGTGCGACTCTAATGCGACTTATACGTTGTCCTTAAACTTTAAGCAATGATGTTCGTTTCTTAATTAGATTCATTTTTTGTTCGCAATAGTTTCTCTATTGTCGTCAAATCGAATTTTAGATGTCTGGCATTACACAAGGTTTAATTAATCTATTTATTTAGCGCGGCTATATATAATATTTCCCGCCGGCCACCGCGTCGGTGGCTCCGCATGCGCCGCCAAGAAATGGTCATTGAGGAGACGAGGAGGCGCCTATCATCAAGGCGCGCTGTTAAATACCGCCCCCACGGCAATTGAGACACAGTCGGAGATTATCTCCGCTGTGCCGCGGGAGGAGGACCCTATCTCACAGGGGTCCTCTCACGGAGTGTCGGGCAGCTCGGCTCAGGGGCCAGCTGCTTAGATCATACTCCGATGGTGTTGTGTGCAGTTCCACACACCGTAAGGCGGTGGGGAGGTGACCATCTGCCTCCCCTACATTCACGGTGAGACCGTAATGGGGCAACGCGCAATGCCGGGCCTTTGGGAAAGGAGAGTAGCAATGCCCGTTCGGCATACAATGCGCTCGATGGACAACCCCGGGTGTTTTAGTTGGTAGGAGTCCGGCATACCGGGGGGCGGCCCTCACCGCCCCCTGAGGATCTATGAGGATTTTCCCCCGGGTTAACGAAAAAAAAAATGTGTTTAATATTTGATTTAATATTAGATTTATGTAAATCATCTAACTCAAAAGATTTATATCATGCATGTCAACTAATGAGTCATAAATTTGTATACAATCAATGATTCAGTATTGTTTAAAAATGTTTTCAAATTTATGGACCATTTTTGAAATTGGGCGTGGAGCACCTCGTTTAATTGCAAGTTTAAAAGGGACAAAATTATAAAGAGATTTTTTTTTTTTACACTGGCTCGACATAGTGACTACATAGTACCTGATGGTAAGTGCAGTGTAGTCCAAAAACGAAAGCGACTATCAAAGGATGAAAATCCATTGATAGTCTCCGTCGTCATGTCGGCCCACATATACCACGACTGAAGGTCTCTAGGTATATGAGCTACTGGATATACACAAGCTGATCCCGAAACGCGACAAGCCGTAATTGGTCACTATGACGCGCTTTACACCCGTGCACTGTGGCCGCGATCCAGACGGGCACCGACGCCCTACCACCTCGCATTATGGAGCTGTGCTGGTCTAGCGGATAAGGTACAGGTATACGCAGCAACACAAATTGTAGCAGGTGTGAATCCCGGTACTCATCTCTGGGTTTTTCCACATTAGGTATAGATTTAAGCAGGACATGCTTACCGGTGGAAGAAAACATCATAAGGAAACCCGCTTGGCACTTAATAGAAATGTCATATGTACTAGTGCTGTGAGAACGGCGATCAGCTGCGCTACTGGTCACGTTGGCCATGAAATGTAAGCCCAAAGTGGATACAAGCGCTATTCTATCTCTGCAGACCTCGAAAGGTATTATTTCCTTCCTCACTGTTGTTGCTCTACGCGCTGTCACAATAAATGGAGCCCTGTGTGGCGTAGCTCACCCCCTGGCATCTACTAAACTGACTTCCCTTTGGCGCTACACAGCACAGATTATTTGTCATGATCTAGTTCGGGTAATCGCCCTACCACCTCATAAATTATATTTGCGGATTAAGGTCTTAAAAACAAAGATTATAACATGAATGCTATTAAAACGATTAACGTAGGCAGAACCGGGCGAATTTTTCGATTGTAATAATAAAAAAACTCGTTTCAATGCGATTTAATCTTTATTTTAATGGCTTTAAGAGCCATTTAATGTCGTATCTAGGAATGTATCTGTTTAGCTTATTTATTGATAGTTGCGCAGTCGTTGCCAGACGTAATAATTCGTGTATATATCGAAATGTCGAATGAATTTAATAGGAATCATTGACATTGTTTATGCTAGAGTACCGTCTGGTGATTGTGTTTCTCAAAGTTTTTATTCCACGATTAAAACTTAAAATAATTGAGGAAAAGAAATAAAGAACAATGTTTAATAATATGAATTCCGAACGCCCTACCATAGTAAAACCACACACGCGGGTTTAACTTACATCCCGGTTAGGACTAAAAAGTTCTCTAACTCTCACGTTTTCCGAGTCATTGGACTGTGGAATGGTTTTCCAGTGAGCATATTTCCATCGTCCTATAACATGGATTCCTTTAAACGAAGCGTGAGGAGATATTTGTGCAGACCGGCATTGGTGCTGCGATTATGGATAGGTTATTTTACTGTTTGATAGTTGCAGTTGTTGTTGGCTTGCACAATGATTATCATCAGGGCTAGTGGTCACTATGCCGTTTTTTTTTTCGGCGTGTCCTACTTTGGTGGCCTGGGAAAGACCTTCACAACAAAACCGGGCTTGGTGGGCGAACGCAGAGGGTGCTCAGCCAGCGAAATTTATGGGTTGGGCGGCTACGCAAGGGCACCCCTGTGGGTACGGACCTCGACTTGGGCGGCCGGCCAGTTGAAAAACGAACCTAACGGTGATCTACCAGCGTTTCGGAAGCGACTACCTTGAAAAGAAACGCCGAAAGAAACTCAAGGCTGCGTCGGAGTAGAACTGAGTTATTTAAACAACAGTTGATGGGCCTATCCTTAATCGTCGTCGTCGGCGCCGTCAGCGACGCCGGTGTCTCGGAATGTGACGAGTGCTTGTGTGTACCTCGTTGTTGATAGGATCGGCGGTCGCAAGGGCCGCGGTAATTGAATCGACGGGATCCAATAGGACACTATGCCATGTTAGGATAAAATAAAAGTGAAATTCAAGGCTGCGTAGGAATGGAACCGATAGAATATGTGTAACAGCGGAGAACGACAATTTGTTTGTACGTCTACAGAGCGCTACGCGTCGCCTACGAACCGTAGTGCCGTAGCCCAGCCCGATACTTTGAGAATCGCTACCAAATCTCCGAGTCTCTCGTGTTTTATGGCACATTATACTATAATAATATTTTTTACTTAGCACGTTATGTTTGTACCTGCGCTCGTTTGCGTGCGCGTGTATGTGTGAAGATGCGCGGGCGCATGGGTTTGAGATGCGGTTTCATAAAAAAAATATTTTGTTATTTTTCTTAAACCTTTCTTTTTGTGGGTTATGGCTGTAGTGGCTGCAGTGATCTAGTGGATGAGGGACCGGTATCCATGCGCTGAAACACCAATAGTCGTATGTTCGAATCCAGATCAGTACGGATTTGGGCACTACATGCTCAACTATGAAGGAAAACATCGTGAGGAAACCCGCACGGCGTCTGATAGAAATGTCATGAGTACTAGTGCTGTGAGAACGGCGATCAGCAGCGCTACTGGTCACGTTAGGCACGATGTGTAAACGCAATGTGAAAAGGTTAGAAATAAAAATCACGTAATAAATTTGTTTTTCGTATGAAAACGCGCCCCTATTGGGCAATTCAGAAAATATAAAAATGTCGTTCGCTCATACCGAACGGTGCGGAATCTAATGGCCGACGGAATTTTATGAGGTTTCGCGGTACCAGCGCTGCGCAGTGGTCTGGTGATTTGTAAGCCTCTTTGTTTAGGAAATTGAGTTTTGGCTTAGAACAGAGGGCTTGGATAACAGAAGGCTCGAAGATTGAGGTTGAGAAGGTTCAAGAATATATACACCTAGAAAAACCACTGCAATTAGTCAGAGGAACTGCTTCGAGAGGGAAACCTAAAGAAGAATTCAGTCAGGTCGGGCAGCATTTGCGAAATGTGTTTATTTATTTAGTATCAGGCAAGTAGTTGAAAAAATTGAAAAGTACCTGTATCCAGAATTTCATTTTTTCTTTTTGTGGTTGGGATAGTATTTGTCTAGATCAGTGATTCCCAAAGTGGTCTATATCGACCCCTAGGGGTCTATGACAACCTGCAAGGACTCTACGTCAGCGAAAAAAAGTGGCTGCTTTAAATTGACACGTCACATGGCGCGGGAACACACTTTAGGCCAAATAGCTTTAAGTTTTTAACACTAAACTTCACTACAGTTAGAAATTTACAGGAAATCAATATCAGGTAAGTAGGGGGTCTACCCAACACGGAAAAATGTGGCAAGGGGTCTACGAAACATAAAAGTTTGGGGTACTCTGGTCTAGATGATGTATAGATGATTTCACATATGGATCTGAGATTACGTCTTTTGGGAGATCATTCCACGCTCTGATAATCCTGTTGATTAGAAAGTGCTTGTGTGAGTTGTTTGATCGACTGACACATAGCTTAAGCTATTGACCTCTGAGACGGGTGTTGCCACTGAGACATGTGCGTTTGATTTCAAAATCTTGAAGGTCAATGCAAATTTGATATCTTGTAGGGATCCTTTCAAATGGTAGAACATCTCATAAAAATTTGTCCGGCTTTCAGTAAGTACAAATATAAACATGAAGCAATCTGTAACGCCTGTCGCGTCAAACCGCTTAATATCTGCCAACTGCTAACCAAGAAGACTTGCTTGGATTCTTTTTGCGTTTTATGCTGCGAGATCTTTAAGTCTCTAAAGGGCTTCATCTATCTATAATATAAAAATGAATCGCTAAATGTCTTGATAAGCGCGAAACTCGAGAACGGCTAAACCGATTTGGCTGATTTCTTTTTTGTTGTGTTTGTTGAAGTCTGGGGAAGGTTATTACGGAGAGAAAAATTTTAAAAATTGTCTGAAAAAGTCTAAAAACAACACTTTTCTATATTCTCATACAAAAAATTCGTGATAATATTTAAAAGTCATTTTGAACTTTAATACCATACCATAAAGTTTAAATGTTAGTGGACGGGTTCCGGGAAGACAAAACAATCGAGTGACGTATAAATATTAATGTCAGTGTTTGTCAATTTTTATACATATAGCATTAAGGCCAGGTTCTTCAAACAATTTAAATTAAAATTAACAATTAACATTAAAAAAAAAACAATGTGACTTTGTTTTAGAGAAATAGGGCAGAACAAGGTCTGCCGGGACAGCTAGTAGTATATAAAACTAATAAATTTTTGTATATATGTTAAAAAAAATGTGGCTGAAATCATGGCTCCCCTGTGACGTTGTATCTATTTGCGAGGTCAGTGTGTATACCCTTTAATTTGTAACTAATAAACATAATTAAAAAAAAGATATCTTGTAGGGTTCCACCAAATTACCGCGATCTCTGTATCTCAGTACACCTTGATAGGGATATAGCGTGACAATATATTATTATTATTACTCTCCCTCTTTTCCTATACCCTCCTTCCGACTCCACTTTTCTTCCTTTTTTTATTGTAGTAAATTGCATCCCCTATTTGAACCCCTTTAAGTTTTATTTTCGAAACTAAAGGTAGTATGTGTCCACATTCAAAGCTTAATCTATTTCTATGCAAAAATTCACTAAAATCGGTTCAGTCGTTTTGACGTGAAAATGGAAGTTACAAACATATAAACACACACTTTCGAATTAACAATGTTTTTTTTTAATAATTTACAGGCGGGAAGCTTGATCTCAATTACACCTGGTGGAAAGTGAAGATGAGTCCAACGGTGGACCTCACCCGCTCAAAAAATGCCTATTTACTCTTCTCTTAAACGCTCGCATGTCATAATAACGCGGAAATATGGCCGCTGGAAGCATATTCCACTCCTTAGCTGTTATCAAGATTTTCTCTGATTTGATGTCTCCCTACATAAATAAAAAAAATGATATTTGACCATTCTGAGTTACATTGCACTGTGACAAAATGGCGGCCACTGTTACGCTGGTATCCAATTAGAAATGGACTGTGGAATCGGCAAACGGAGCGGCTTTTGTTAAAAATGATTTATGCTTAGTTCAATGGCATTTTGATGGAAAATTTGAGCTTCAAAGTTAATTACTTTTCGGTCTTATTAAACTGGCTCTACAAAGTCACTACATTGCGCCTGATGGAAAGCACAGTCTAGTACAAAAACGGCAACGAGCGCTAAGGGATGAAAATACAATGACAGTCACCATCGCTGTGTGGGCCCACATATACCAGGGAGAGGGAAGGATGAGGGAAGGTCTCTAAGTGTATGAACAACTGGAGATAGACAAATTGATTCCGTATCGCGACAGGCTGATGCGAGTCACGATGACGGTCTTTACACTTGTGGAGGAAAAGCCTCCTAGAGGAAGGAGGAAGTATTGTCACTTTTTTTTTACACTGGCTCGACATAGTGACTACAGAGTACCTGATGGTAAGTACAGTGTAGTCCAAAAACGAAAGCGACTATCAAAGGATGAAAATCCATTGATAGTCTACATCGTCATGTCGGCCCACACATACCACGACTGAAGGTCTCTAGGTATATGAGCTACTGGATATACACAAGCTGCTCCCGAAACGCGACAACCCGAAACTGGTCACTATGACGGGCTTTACACCCATGTACTGTGGTCGTGATCCAGACGGGCACCGATGCCCTACCACCTCGCTGCTGCTCGTCACCACCACCCAGGAGTCACGTGTAGGGAAACTAGGGTAAAGCCTACGGACGCGAGCAGCTTCGACTCCCAAAAACACTCACTTCACGTCACTTTTGTGAAATTGTGGAGACAGACGGCACGAGGCCCACCGCCTGCCGTAGACCGCACGGATTACGTCGGGGTTTACAGATGTAGAGGATTAGCCTCTGCTTGTGGGGGACTTGTGAATCAAAGGCAGTGCTTACTTGAAATCTCGTTTACCATTTGTTTGGCTTGAATTCTATATGTTTATGACCTAGGTATCGTGAATTGTACTACAAATAATCTTACGTTGTATTAAGTGCATTAAACTTTCATTAGCTTTAATCAGCATAATATACGTCACCACAATGTCTCAGCATACATACAGCGAAATTAATCAAGGAAATTGTCGTGTAAAGACTTGACCTTGTTCTTTCGCACCGTTTTTTTACTATCTCTATTAATAACTGTGAAAAAATATCTCAAGGCAGTCACTTCCGAAACGCTGGTAGATCACCGTTGGGTTCGTTTTTCAACTGGCCGGCCGCCCAAGTCGAGGTCCGTACCCACAGGGGTGCCCTTGCGTAGCCGCCCAACCCATAAATTTCGCTGGCTGAGCACCCTCTGCGTTCGCCCACCAAGCCCGGTTTTGTTGTGAAGGTCTTTCCCAGGCCACCAACGTTGGACATGCCGAAAAAAAAAAGAAATAAATACATATACAAACATGTATTAGTACATGTCACATTCTATATCTTTTATATCTATGTATTCACGCGCATTTGCACACTTCCCACAAACACACACACACCAATTTTTTTTAATTTGTTTGTATTCGTGTTTCAGTGTAAAACATACCCCTGTATCATAGATGGGCAAAATGTAATCAGATTAATGAAAGTGATTACGATTACATTTTACGTTTTTTACCATTAATATGATTGCATTTTGGTCATCTATGTTTAAAACACTACAAAATCCCAGATTGCATGCACATTTATGATTTCTTAATGTTTTAAATGGATTTAATCATGATTACAGAACAAGAAAATTAAAATTACGACTACATTTTGTAATCGTTGATCATTAATCAGATTACATTTTGCCCATCTCTGCCCTGTACATTGGAGTAAAGCGCGGTGTACACTCGACGCAAGGCCGACGCGTGTGGTCGCCCAATTAAAACTTATACTAATTTATATCGGTACAGCACTGTCACCGACTATCTCGGTAATTTATCTTCTGGGTCGGGGCTAGTGGATACGCGATCGAATCCCGTTTCGGGTGATTATTAAAAACAGGAATTTTATGGATTAACTATTTTAATGTGAACTACTCTATAAGTACTATTATGTTAGCAGCTGTGGTGGTCTAGTGGGTAACTGACCGGTTTCCGAGTCCGGTAACGGGCATGGTCGTAGGTTCAATCAACGTTTCTTTGATTTGATAGATTTAGGCATCACATGTTCACCGGCGATAGAAAAAATCATGAGGAAATGGAATTTAATACGAATGTATAGTTCTGACCCGGCGGTGTTGCGCTACTGGTCACATTGGGCGCGACATATAAACGTAAAGTGAATACAGCCACTAATGTATTTCTGCTCACCCCGAAAGGGATATAGCGTAGCGATACGTTATTACTTATATTATTTACAATATATTTTCATTTTAAAATAAAAACATTAAAAAACAATATAGCGTATACATTCTAAAATATAAAAACATGTAGACCTACGGGGTCGAGGCGTTAGAACCAAGCCACTGGTAGTTAGGAGCTCAGAGTGAGGAACCTCCTCACAATGCGCGCCGTATCCAGTAATACTGCCTCATTATTAGTTAGTATTATATTAGCCTCATCATACGTGAAAAAAAAATTACATTATCAATAAATTTTTAAATACTTCCGTCCTAAAAATAGCAGAAACAAGAAACAAGTCACAAGTGGATTAGTTTTGCAAAATATGGTCTAGCAATAAAATTTTGAAAGCGACGTAGTGACGGTTAACTGTGTATCCCATATTTACATAAAAGTGCTTTTTCCATTACATTATTTGTAAAAATCCAACTAAAAATCTTATTAACTTCAACAAGAATAGCGTCACCCATATTTGGATGACATGACGATGAACGCGTTAATGAAATAATACAGTTTTTATCGTTTTCGTAAATTTAGTGTTTTGTAAATCTCAGCCCTGACGCTCTGAACAGAAAAAATCCAAGAAAGTCAAATTAATAACCAATAAATTTCGTCAACTTTAGACATAGAAGAACACAACTTTTCACATTATCTAATATGAGAGGTTTAATGTAGTTTTTACGTTCCTCAACGATAAACGTAACTGTTCAGAGCTCGTGAAAAACGCATGTAAAGTATCTGGTAGTTGTATTAATGTTTTTATATTTATGTGAAGTTTATTACGCACTCGCTCTTGTGTTTTTATGAAACATTTAACGATTTATATCATTTATGTTACAGCTAGTCCGGTTAATTAGATGGGATCATTAAATTTATGCTATTTGTTACGTGGAATCTTTCGAGAGGTCGTTAATATTGATGGAGTTCTGTAAAGCCGGGTTCACATGCGTATGGATTTATCACAGCGGCGGTTGGGTCACTGTATCACTATATAATATTTTTGTTTTTATTCTGTAATCAAGGTTTGGATATTTTTCCTATGTTACCTCCATGAATTACAAATAATATAGTATTAAAACAACGTACACTACACTCGTCGTTTTTTCGTGTACAGTTCTGTAAATCATTCTTGACTATTTCGAGAAGCCAGAGGCAAAAATCAATTACATAAAAATGTAGAACCTTTACCATTTTACATTTCATCCCTGTGCAGTAGACATTCAAGTTTTTCGTCTCCGACGCAGCCTTGAGTTTCTTTCGGCGTTTCTTCTCGAGGTAGTCGCTTCCGAAACGCTAGTAGATCGATCACCCGTAAGTTTTTTCCCTAGCTCGAGGTTCGTACCTTTGCCTTTGCGTTGCTTCCCAATGCATAAGTCGGTGGATGAGCACTTTCAGTGTTCGCCCTTTTAAGCCCGGTATAGTTGCAAAGATCTTTACAAGTCATGAAAAAAAAAACGCTGAAAAAAAATATCATATATAACGCAGAAAAAATAATCTATACCTTATTCATTTTACGTAGCCAAACAATTCTTCGGACATATTTTTTTATTACTGTATGCATTAAATAATGAAAATAAATATTTATTTATTGAAGTACTAAAACACTATGAAAAAAAAAACTTGAATCAAAATAAAACATTAAATAATTGTTTCACACGAACAAATAATACGTGTGTAAGCCCGGCTTTAGAGGTATAGTTTTGTATACCTCTAAAGCTATTCTGTATGTGTCGTTTATGTAGAAATGTGCCGTAACTGCTAGAAAAGGAAGCGACTACGGTCAGACGTCTAGGTCGTAAAAGGAATAATTTGTAATTTTTTTGTGTTTTGTAGGTATTCAATAACTTTATTCCCTACCCTTTAAAGAACTTCTTGTATGACATACAACAAAATGCTCTGCTTGGTGTCTCATTTGATCACTTCAAACATGGAATTAAGAAATAAATGAAAGGGTATTGTAATGTAGAGCCTAAAGGGTAAAGTAGTAGTGTAAAATGGCTATTGTGGCTTTGTGGATAATGGACCGGTTTCCATGCGCGGCACCGTGAATGGTCGTGGCTTTGAAACTCGGCACGTACTTCTGGGTTTTTCCTGATAACGTACGTTTTCAGGCACTATATATATGCTCACCGGTGAAGGGAAAACATTGTGAGAAAACCCGCACTGTGTCTAATAGAAATGTAGTGTGCAGTGGCGTACATAGTGTATTTGGTCAGGGTAGGCAGATTCACATATGTAATATGAATATTATATAATGATAATAAATATTATATTACTTTCACAGGGAAAATAGATGGCGCGAAAATAGAAGAGATATGTATATAAAGGATTCCATTTTTTGCTTAAATTAAAGCAATCTATTCCAGACTTATTTATCAGAAGGGCATGCAATGCTTTCATGCATCTATGGAATGAACATTACTGATCGTGTGTAAGTTCCTTGAGAATGGCGATCATTTGTGCTACTGGTCACTTTGGTTACGATATATTGTAAGAGCAAAGTGGATATAGCCGCTAATATAGATCTGCTCATTCCAAAAGGGATATAGCGTAATTATATATATATATATATTTTATTTATCGTGCGTAATTATATACACGAAAAGATTCGCTTTTACATTCATCATGCAAATAGTTAAGGAGTGGAATATGCTTCCAGCGGCAATATTTCTGGGATCTTATGACCTGGGAGTCTTTAAGAGAAGAGTGAGTAGGCATTTGTTCTGCGGACGTGGTCCATCGTCAGACGCATCTTCACCTTCCACCAGGTGAGATTAGGTCAAGCGTTCACCTGTAAATCCAAGAAAAAATAAATATAGATAAGTTTTATTTGACGGTGCAAAAGAAATTATAAATAGTCGTATTAAATGAAGTTTTATTTCGTTTCATAGTTTAATAAATTTTAGCCTGTCTGCTATACCAGCACTCACAAATAACAGGTAAACAATTTAATGGTCTCCTATTAAAAGATCGAATTGTCTTGCGGCCTTCGTAACTCATAAATTGCACTCATCCGAGTTTATTATCGTATAATAACAGATATAAACTGAGTTATTCGATACCTATTTGATTGATGTTTATCGTAAGGACAGGAATAGTTCGCTTTTAGATTCGGTTTACGTGCAGGGTTGCCAGCAGTCCTCATTAACCCCTTAGATTTACAAAGTGTCTCGGTGCTTAAACTAACATCCCTAGCTTGCGGTAGCGTGCATCCCATAAACGCATAAAAATATTTCCTTGTTATACTTTGACATTAAATAAGGATCGTCATCATTAGTCTATCCTCGCCCGCTGATGGGCATAGGTCTCTCCTAATAGACGCCATTGAGTGCGATCTTCAGTTCTTCTCATCCAATCCTTTCCGGCCACCTTCTGTAGGTCGCCACTCAACCATGCTGGAGGGCGCCCCACGCTACGGTTACCGATTCGCGGCCGCCGCCCGTCAGCTCCAACGATCCTGTATTAAACAAAGTGAATTTATAGACTAGTGCAGGTAGAAATATTAAAATAATTATTACTATGACCGGCGGTCGTGGGTGTGGTTGTAGAAAGATACGGATTTTGGCGTTTTACTGTTTATTTACACTTTAAGGCACACCGAACTGCGACGCACACGCACGTACTCTAGCCTTGCGTCTCGGTAGTCGACTGCTTTAGCTAGAGCATCCCTTGCGCGCGCGCGCCCCTTACCCCGCGCATTGCGTAACACCCTAACGACCCTTAGGGCGTCCTAACACAAGCACGTATCGGGCGGCGTCTACATGCTATATTACTATCTTTACATATTTGACTTTAGAATCGAATTCTGATTTTTTTATACTTCCTCAACAAAGTGGAAAGACATTGCACCTGATGATAAGTATAGTGAAGTTCAAGAAAGGCCACGATCCACCACCATCGCTATTTCAGCCAACATATACCACGATAGAAGGTCTGGATATACAAAAGCTGATCACGAAATGCGAAAGGCGAAGCGAATCACTATGACGGCTTTTACACTTGTGTACTGTGGTTACGATCCAGTTGAATATCTCCCTCCTCTATAAAATCATTCTCTATAAACACTTGTTCTAGTTGACTTATCATCGCAGAGTCGAAACCCCTCAAGTTGGAAACATAATATTTGTACTTTAGATTCAATTTTGAAGTAAATTTTATGAAAAATGATATCGTGCCTTTTGTTTTTTTTTTTGTTATTCACATGTGGAGGCAGGAACTCAATCATAGCTGGTGGAAGGTGAAGATGAATCCGACAATGGACCGCGTCCACCCAATAAATGCCTATTCACTCTTCTCTTAAAGGCTCTTAAGTCATAACATCAGGAAAATATCTTCGCTGGAAGCATATCCCACCCCTAAGCTGTTTGTATGATGAATGCAGAAGCGAATCTCTTCGTGCGGATATGAGGAACGTGTAACACATGTTATCCGATATGACGTCTAATGATTTATATACAAAATAAAATGTGTTTGAAAAATGAAAATGTATTTATTTCGCCACAAATCAACAAAAAACCAGAAACTTAAATGCAGCAATACAAACAACGCACAAAAACAAAAGAAAATACAAAACATATAAACATGGCTCAAATGAGACCTCCATCAGCCTAAAGCCACAGAGGAAGTCTGCAGCGCTGATTTTCGTGAAGGGCCCCGGTCGTGTTACATCTTATAAGAATTATCAATAAACAATAAAAATACATATAGCTTAAATAATAAATACAAAATAAATACGAGTGATACTAAAATAAACTATTACATACAATAAATAAATCGACTACCAAATGTATTAGTGATATGTATTAGTGTTTCGATGTTCCTGGAAAAATAATTTCCAAGGGCGTAGACTATTTCTACACAAGCAACGCCGGGTAGGCACAGCTAGTATACGTGTAAGGTAGATTCGTTTGGAATGTTCTAATAATTTTCTTAGAAATAAACACGGTAATTTAAATTTAAGCCGAGAACTCATTATAAATACCAGTTTCGTCTACGAAGATAATGCCAGATTTATGTACAGTGCCGTATGTCGCTGCGGACTATTCCGTAATAGTTATGTGCCTATTCACCTGCTTTGTGCTTAATTAAATAAAATGGACGTAACAATATTTGTGAGCATTTGAATACGTTTAATCTGGTTGCTTACCTGGGGAAATTCCTAGGAACGGCAGGGCAGCCGTGATGGCGCCGGAGGAGGGAGGTCGTTAGGAATTAACTTGTCACGACAGGTATCAAGTATCAGGTTCAAACGGGCTCGTTTTCCGCAACTCGATGTTCAAGTACACGTATTTTGTGTAAGATTGGATTGGCGTGATTTCAATCATCTCCAGTTCTTCTAGGAAATCAGCCAGTCGCCTGATGTTGCTAGTAGCTACTGAAAGAGATCTTGGTGTACTGGAGGAATTGTGCCTGGTACACTGCCAGTTCGCTAGATTCAAGGAGCGTATGTCTGGCTGTCTCCTCTTCTCCTATGCATGACATGAAGCCTGGGTGGCACACTTGAGAGAGTGCGTCGCCCAATACATCCAACGTGAGCGGTGCGCGATGTCTTCTCGCGTACCGTTTCAAGACCATAAACTGAGCCACCCAGCGTTGATTATCCACTGACACTCATTTACTGAGTCAATGAGTAGAAAACAGCGAGGAAACAATAATAGATTATCTCTATACAGCTCTGAAGACTTTTTCAATGTGTCATAGTCAATGATTTTTTTACACTGGCTCGGCGTAGTGACTACAGTGCAGCTGATGCTAAGTACAGTGTAGTCTAAAAACGAAAGCGACAATCAAAGGCCGAGAATCCATTGATAGTCTCCGTCGTCATGCCGGCCCACATATACCACGACTGAAGGTCTCTAGGTATATGAGCTACTGGATATACACAAGCTGATCCAGAAACGCGATAGGCTAAAGCGTTTCGCTATGACGGTCTTTAAACTTGTGTACTGTGGTCATAACCCAGCTCGGGCAATCGCCCTACTATGAATAAAAAATGATATGTACATAAATACACACGGACACACATGTTTAGAAGGGTATGATAGCCAATTCCAAATAAAATTCGGATACTCCAGCTATGTATACAATCTATTATTAGGTATGATAGCCAATTTCAAGCAAAATTTAGATAAAAATCTAAACGGATCTCTATAGAGGTAAATGCCTTCCAAACAAAATAAAACGCTTACAAATTAAATAATTTTTAACACGTATGTGAAAGATGTAGAGACTATTAACACTAAAACAAAGTCGTACATCGCCATTATCACGGTTATATCTGTACCTATGTAGGAAGATGGCGGATGCTTGTTTTGGAGAATATCTCGTTATTTCTATTTTATTGTATGAATATCTAATGACATTGGCGATGTGTGAGTGCGTTGCGACACCGGCAATTGCTGATTTTAGAGTTTGCTACGGTACTATTGTCAAAGATTAAGTATGTTGTTCTAATAAACAACAGAAGGGTCATTAGGCACATAATCTACGTTTTTAAATTACTCAGGTTTGATAAAGTTATTACAGCATGCTTGATGGAAAATCTAATGTAGTTCAATTACGGAAGTGATTGTCAAGGGACAAGAAAGTTGCAACCATCATGACGGTCCTGAAATACAAAAGCAAAAATATGGCTGTGCAGTGTATAAAGGATTGATATCCGTTCGCAGCAATGCGATTGGTCTCAGGTTTGAATCCTAGGACGCATCTCTTGATTTTTCAAGATTAATTACTGGCTTAGGCAACACATGGCCACCGGTGAAGAAAAACATCCTGAGAAAATTCCAATTGCGTCTATAATTGTCGTGAGTACTAGTGCCGTGAGAACGGCGATCAGCTGCGTCACTGGTCATGGTCGGCAGGAGACATAAGCGCAAAGTGGATACAGCCACTAATGTTTCTCTCATCACCCCAAAAGGGATATAGCGTGATGATGTGCTGTCTTTTATTATCTAAAAACTGTTTTACTTGCGTACATAACACTACGTTTACCTCAATGTTAGGATTATTTTCTTCTTTTTTGGGATCAGTTTGTATGTACCCAGTTGTTCAAATACCTAGAGATCTCCATCATGGTATATGCTGGCCGACATAGCGACTGTCAACGGATTTTGGTCCTTTGGCGGTCATTGCCGTTCTCGGACCACACTGTGCTTTCCATCAGGTGCAATGTACTCACTCTGCCGAACCAGTATAAAAAAGACTTCAGCTTGATGTGAAGATAAATCATTGAATATGATTTGTATCAATTTCCGTGAATATATAATAACGATGATTAGACGTTCAGTATTTATTGTCTGTGAAATAACGAAGTACTTATGTATCTCACGACCTTAATATTTCATTCGTGTCTAAATCTCGTATAAAACTAATAAATATTGCACACGACGCGTCATAAAAAAGTATTACCATACAAATGGCGCCGTCCTAATCAAAATCAAACATTGCAATCAACCAATCAAATATTGAATCACAGCGAATCACAACTACTAAATTATTATAAATACAACAATCTATCTTGTATAATAATCATTTTGTTTTAAGCTTGTTTATCTTCTAAGCTATATATATATTTCTATTATTTGAAATCAGTGAAGTCTTGTTAATTTTGTTAGGCTTTAAGACTTTTAGGTCTTATATTTTTAAATGACTGCAAAATCGTTGAAAGTGATACTAAATATATCGAGGTATACAGGAGTAGGTCATATAAATCCATATCTAAAGCACACAACTCTCAATACACACAGAGAGTGGGCGCGGGTCGGGTCACGAGTTTGATGAGTCTAGTTTGTTTTATTTATACGGTAACTTAGAGATTGCATTATCCGCTCAGAGTCTGACCCGCGAACGCTATTATATATATACAAGAAATTGGACCCGTGGAACTTATGACCCGAACCGCGCCCGATGCCCACTCCCTGTGTGGGTTGCGCTTAAAGCTTTGATAGCATGAATTAAGTCACTTTGACTTCTGTTCATACAGTTTCTTTTTCCTAGTCCTTATGATTCGGAAATCTTTATGGAAAGAGCGAAGAGTAGGTGATTAGTTAGCTAGCGTCTCATCTTTTCCTTCCATCAGATGAGTTTGAGGCCAAATGCTTGACGCTGGTAAATCATAAAAAAATGATGCTTTGTGATCATTAGTCATTATGAAAATCATATCACCTTGTGATAGCCATCCTTACACATAAGGCTAATTGAAGTAATATGGAGTCAATACACTTGAATGCACTGCAAGGGTATTTATAGCTTATTGCACGATGTCTAGGTCATGCCCATTATATATAATGTACGCCAATTAAGTAATAAAGAGGAATCAAGTCCAAGTTGCCTTTCAATCAATACGCCTCCTACAAGCGGTAAAGACCAACCACCCTCCATAAACTCATTGCTACTCTGACTGATTGTACTGACAAATCATGTTAATTTAGCCAGAAGCTTAAGGTCTTGAGTGAAAATTGTATATACCTAGTTTCAACTTCTACATTCTACAGTGTAAATCTTTAAATGTATTACTGCGTGTGTGATTGAATTAATGTTTATTTTTTATTATTTGAAATGTAAAATCACTGTAATAATCTAAGGATTGGATTACAGAAGAATCGTGTGTTAATGATTGTCGTAAAAGTTAATGTAATTGATAAATAAAACTCGATTACTAGCTCCATTCCAGAGACAAGCTCCTGTTAGGCATAATATAATTAATTATCGTTAAGTTTGTCGTCTGTAATTAATATAATCTTTACCGGCATTAGAATTGAAATTGATAAGTAGGTATGTGGCATATGCTTGTTTATGAGCATCCCATATCTTTATTATTCAAATCTCTTTACGAAACCGGTCGGTGTTTAATAGTGCGCGACTGACGTTTCGGCTGCCGTTTCGGCCTTAGTTAGCCATCTCTTAACAATTTGTGAGATACTTAATTTTTAGATTTTGTTTATAACGCATGCGCAGCATTAAGAGGGGTGGACTTCTTAGAACCACTCTTCTAAGAAATGAGGCGTCTGCAGACCATTCGCTGAGTCGTAGGACGAATGCGGATTGTCAGGTCCGGCTAGCAGCTATAAAGCGATGGTATCCTGGTGATTTTTCCCCACTAGGACTCCGCCGTACTGAGGTAGCCCCCTTTGCGGTAGCATTGAGAGTCGATTTTCCAACGGGTTACAAAAAAAAATTGCTGTTTAAAAGTGTATAAAATAAACATATCATTCAATGATTTTTTGGATCTCGGCGCATTCTCCATCAATACTTAACCGAGCCCGGGACTACCCAGGCACTGTTAATTTACACATTTGTTAAAAACATTTTAGAATTAACAACTTAGATTTGTATGTTTACGGGGTTGACATGAATGCGTAGTCAAAAGCCTTTTTTCCAGAATAAAAAAAATCATGACCACTATTAATGTAGAAAGACTTTTTAATTTTTAGAAATCATTTATTCACCACAGTTTTTATACAGATACAGTTTTTAAAATATACATATAATAATTCGCCATAGCCCTCACAACAAATTATTCACTCCGCCATTCAATTCTATCTCTCTCTCTCTCTCCTATAATTTCTATCCCTTTCACACTCTTACACTGTTCCTTATCATTCTAGAGCATTTGCATCATACGTTCTATTTCACTCACATTCCTACATTAATGCTCTATTCATGCTGCCTACATTAGGGAGTGCGACGCTCAATGTATCCAGGCATGAGTGGTGCGTGATGTATTCCTGCACACCGCTCCAGGACATTGAGGTAAGCGAAGGATGGGGTTTTATATCATCTCTCGAAAATGCAGAAGAGAGGGGGCCTGCAAAATGCTTGACGTCGCCGGATGCTGAGTAAGCTGGCAAAGCCGTTCCCTTGGCTTCGGCAGACGGTTAGAAAACACTCCGGTGGTTTTAGTAACAGTCCAGCACACCGGTACGCCGACCTCACGGTACCCTGACGGTCAATGAGGTATTCTCCCGGGTTACTAAAAAAAGGAGTAGATATATCCCGGATAGAGAACCTATGAGTTATGATCATCCGCGTTTCAGCTTAACACGTTCACGCCGGCGTGTACCACTGGTGGCTCGCGCTAGACCGCCTCATCAAGCGTCGTGTACTACCGGTGTTTCGCATTCGATTGTGCTATTAGACACTGATAATTTAACGTACATATATAAAAACGTTTATTTTGAATAAAAGTTATATTTAATAACGTATTATAAATATATTTTCAACACCTTTTGTTATTTTTACCGGCATAGATCTCTGATCAGGATATAAAAACAAAACGAGTTACGCAATTTGCAAAAGAAGCACTCAATGTACTACTGAAGAAACAAGAAGCGCGTGCAAGCCTGAACACGCGAAATTAGCGCGCCGCCAGATGAAGCGCGACATAGATTTACGCGCCGCCGGGTGGTGCGTCAAATGAAAAAATGCGCCGGCGGGAACGTGTTAATTGAAAGTTTGACGTGTTTAGACCGAAGCGCTTGCCGAAACCTTTAGTCCAACTCTAGTGTTTGGTTAATTGCGCCCGAATTGATACATACGTACACCCGTACCGCTCAGCAGAAATGATGTTCTTTAGTGATTATTTCGTTTATGTTTCTGTATATTTCTCTCGTTAATTAAATGTTGGCATGTTTAAATAATTCACACGCAGGTTTATAATATGTTTTTGTCTCGCCATGAGTTACATTGGCAGTTATTTTAATGTGTTTTTATTCTAATGTATCTGCTATTGATACTTTGGTATTCATATACGTTGAATCTTTTTTAATCAGGAAGACGTATGCGGAAGATTATTAAAAAACTTTGGGTATATCTGTGTGCTGTAATTGTATACGAAAATATAGAGGAAATATCTATAGAATTCAGTTGTTTTTTTGTTTAATTTTGATAACAATCGTTCTAAGAGCCGCTGTACACGATGCAAGGATTACGACGTTGTTTAAAAATATATAGGAAAATACTATACCATTACTCGCCCGGCTTAGTTGTCAAGGTCTATCCCAGCCATCAACCAATATCCAGTCGAAAAAAAAAAGTTTTTACCGCTCCATTATTACAACGCATTCACCCCGCGGCCTTTGAAATCACCGATCAAAATAACAGTGAGGTCCACACTTAGGGTCTTTTCCTGGCTGGCTGGTCAGCTCGAGGTTCGTACCTACAGGGTACCCTTGTATTGCTGCCCGATCTATATCTCGTATATCCACTGGCCGAGCATCCTAAGTGCATGTCCAGCTCGCCCAGTGAATTGTAAAAGCGCTCTGAGGATAAATAATTTCGTTCTGTCGAAAAAAAATCGTATCCACCCACTCCTCTCCCCCGTCCCGCGAAGGGCAAGTCCAGTACGCATGCAGTGCAGTGCCGCATCGCACCATATATTCAGTTGTCCCATTACCTGGAGACTTTCCGTTGTGGTATATGTGGGTCGACATAGAGAAGATGACCAGCAACGGATTTTCAACCCTTGGTGGTCGCTATCGTAGTTGGACTAAACTGTACTTTTCATTAGGTGGAATGTAATTATTTTGTTGAGCCAGTATAAAAACATAGAATAGAATGTAAGATTGAAATAATATTGTTGTAAGAGACCTTAGTAAGACAAGTGACGTTGCAACAGTGACGTGTATAGGGTATTTGGTCAGGGTAGGCAGATTCACATAATGAATTTGAATATTATGTAATTATAATAAATATTATATTACTTTCACAGGGAAGATGGATGGCGTGGAAATAGAATAGATATGAATATAAAAGGTTCCTTTTTTTTGTTTAAATTAAAGGAATTTATTTCAGACTTATTTATGTTAAGGACGTGCAATGCTTTTATGCATTTATGGAATGAACGCTACTGCGTTGCAAGTATGTTCGGAACCAAAGTAGTATCGTGGGAACCAACTTGCCGCACCAAATGCAATAAATTACAATTAAACTCCACTTTGCCAAAGGTTATTGGTGACTAGTTTGCCGTGAGACAATATTTAGCATTATTTAGTCTCATTGTTAGGGTATTATTTTCATGGTCGGCGGCATTTCACGCCGACCCAACTTCTTGATCTGTATCAAGCGCAAAGACGGTCGTATGTGGAGTATTGCTGCAGCCTTTGGGACGGGTCAGCCAAACAGCCTAGGAATTAATGGACGCTGAGCTCAGTGGCTCATTACCGATAAGGTTTTTACGTTGCGTATGCTACTCAGTTTGGAACACCAACGTAGATTTACCTGCCTTTTTAGTTTTCTATAGACTATATACTCTGGAGAGTATGCGACTGCCCCTCACCCATCTACTTTAACTTGACCGCACGCCATGCTGGCTTGCACATTTATGCGGTTGACATTTCAGCTGCTAGCACGAAGCGATCCGCCTCTTCTTGTTTGTTGCGAACCGCTAAGGAGCGGAATTCGCCTCCTGTGTCTATTTCTCCAACATCTTACGAAATAGGAATCTTCAAACGACCAATAAATCGGTAGCTATTTATTAGGTGAGCGCTCTTCATAATCGGCTTCATCATCACTTTCAAGCAGATGATTTTGAGGTCAAGCGCAAGCTACTGGAATAAAAAATGTCTTAAACAGAACAGAATAATTACGAGCGAGCTGAGGATGTTGGCCCTGCCTTTCCCTTAGCCCGGCAGACGAGGAGAGGAACACTCCAGGGGTTTTAGCCGGTAAGAGTTTGCCACACTGGGGCCACCGCCCTCACGGCGCCCTGACAATCGATGAATATTTCCCCCGAATAACAAAAAAAAACTGATTTCCTGTTATCCTTGTGTTTGGCACAATATTATTGCTCTGTACGTTAAAGAAATACATTTTCATCTCTTCGTAGAGAGACTGCTAAACGTCTCAAGAGCTTTTCACAGAGAGACATGCAGCCAGATGGTCGAGAGTATTTAAGGTATGTATGAATTATTCATGAATCGGTAACTTGTGCTTATGTGATGGATTCTAAGTACGCATTTCTTACTGCGGGATCGACTGCTAACGGGATTGCGTATGTTAATACAAAAATGTCAGGTATTTTTGGACAAATCTAATTGAGACCGAATTAATGTTTATTGAATCAAAAGTTTAGTAGTAAAGCTCCAACACCAAGTGTTTACAATATATCTTCGCGCTTTATTCCTTTCGGGGTAAGTAGTGCTATATTGGTAGGCACAAGAAGGGCCGGCATCATTAATTAAAATAACGTAGTCTTCAAAATCCACCTTATCCAATTCTAATCCTCTTTAACAATTTGATTAACTATCAAATTCCATTGCTAGGCCATTAACCATTGTAATTTAGCAAAAGGGTCACACAAAATTGACACTCCATTCGACTCCTACGCAACACGACACCGGACAACCATTGCCGAACAAATGATTTTTAGAGCTTTTTATTTTTTGACAGAACAATACGTTGATGGCCGGCTTTGCAACTTAAGTTGGCGGAGGGAGCGAGCTATTAGGATGCTCACCCAGCGAATTTATACAATGGGTTGCAATGCAAGGGTATCCTTGTGGGCACTGACCTCGGCTTGCCTCGGCCAGCCGGAGAAAGAACCTAACGGTGATCATGAAATAGCACCCAGTGATGATAAGTCATAAGTTAAACGGTAATATCAAAACTGAAATGAGTTTTTTTTTATTACAGACAAGATTGCGCTCAATGTGATTGGGTCACACCTGATAGTAATTAATGATGAGGGCAAAGATGGAGCGTGCTCACCCAATAAACACCGATTCACTCGTTTGAAGCTTCTCATGTCGTAAGATGCTGGAAAAATAAACACAGGAAGCGAATTCTATTCCTTAGCGGTTCACCACAAAAAAGAGGAGGTGAATCACTTCGTGCGAGCAACTGGAATGCAAACCACATAAAGGTGCAAACCAGCACGGCTTGCAGTTAAGTTATGGTAGAAGGGGGAGGGGAGAGGGGGGAATCAAACAATATAACTCAGCCGCATACTCTCCAGACTATAGTCTATAGAAAACTGAAAGGCAGATCACTCTACGCTGGTGTTCCAAATTGAGAAGTTTATGCGACGTAAAAGTTTCCACGGCAATCGGACGCCGAGGTTTGCGTTGTAGTATATATTGCACACTCTAGAAATTATAATCACTACAAGCTTGCAAAGTACGGATGTCCCCTGATATTTAGTGATGAAACAGCTCAGACATAAAATCGTACATATATGTGGAATATGATACACGGTTACACAATTGGAGCGGCCGTGGGTCGGTCGTTTATTGCTTGAATACTAATGCATTACGAATATCGCTCGCTCGAATACATTACCGTAGCTTATGGAATATGCTCTTGGACATTTGTGAAATATTGTCTAGTTTCAGCGCATCTCAATCTGTTTGGCACCTTTTTGGTAGTCTACTATCTCAGCGCCACTGACTTCCGCATAAAGTTGAATGAAGATGCATTTCGTCATGTTTTTTTTTTCAGGGAAGCATACAGCAATACAATAAAATTATACGAAAAACATACATGTAGGAATGTGAATGGAATAGAACGTATGATGCAAATGCTATAGAATGATAAGGAACAGTGTAAGAGTGTGAAAGGGATAGAAAGTATAGGAGAGAGCGAGATAGAGTTGAATGGCGGAGTGAAGAAGTTGTGAGTACTGTGGCGAATTAATATATTTTTAAAAAACGATGGTGAATAAATAATTTCTAAAAAATTAAAAAGTCTTTCTACATACATAACTCAGAAAAGTTGCCACAAAAAAAGATAGGCATCGGCATTTATTGTGCGGACGTGATCCATCGTCGGACTCATCTTAACCTTCCACCAGGTCTGCTGGAGGTCAAGCATCCACATTTAAATCATAAAAAAGATACATAAAACAACTGTTAAAAAAAATGTTTATTTCTTTTAATTTTTTAATTTTTATTTTTTAGTATTTAAGTTGCTAATATTTATCCAACTTCGTATTTTATTTGTATGGCAAAAAGAACGGTTTTCATTTCTTTTTCAGTAAAGTTCACCCACCAGCTCTGATTGAGATCCGCGCCAAGCGCCCGTCTATAAATCAAAAACAAAATAGTTATCTATAACAACATATCGTTACGTTATATCCCGTTCGGGATCTACAGTAATACGAGAGTAGCTCTATCAACTTTGCGCATTAACTACCGAAATAATAACCTATCAATCTTTAATTCATAGATCTAAGATACACCCCTCCCTTTCGAACCTGTTTACGTGAAAAGAGATGTACTATAGTTGATATAACATCATATCTAAGATAGGGGATAGGATAGGTTATTAATTTGGACCATAAGTTGTAAGAGTAGTGAAGTCAATGTAAAAAGTGTCTCGCGTGTATCAGTTTGAGAAGCTCAGTCCTAATGTAATGTCGTATTTTACGAGTATTTTGGGTTAGTTGCGTCACCTTCTAAGATGTCATGTAGTGTGAAACTTTAAAGTTTTAGTGCCGTTTATAATATATATTTCTATTTCAATTTTATTATATTTATTTTACAATTTTGTATTATAAATAAAAGCTAGACTAGAGATTAGTCAGATTACAGTAATAAATTCTATATCGTCACACTATATACCTTATGGAGTACGTAGATATACATAAGGTTGTGTATTAATTTTGCGATTAAGTATCGTGGCAAATGTGACCAGTAGCGCAACTGATCGCCGTTCTCAAGGCACTTACTCACGACATTTTAATTAGATGCCATGCGGGTTTTCTCGTAATGTTTTGCTTCACCTGTGAGCATGTGGTATATAAATCCATATGTAATTAAAAAAGTTCAGTCGTGGTATATGTGGGCCGACATGACGATGTAGACTATCAATGGATGTTCATCCTTTGATAGTCGCTTTCGTATTTGGACTACACTGTACTTACCATCAGGTACTCTGTAGCCACTATGTCGAGCCTGTGTAAAAAAAACCCACAGGTACGTTTCGGAATTCGAACCTGCAACCACTCGCATCACCGCGCATAGAAACCAGTCCAGTATCCACTAGGACAGCACAGTCACGAAATAACTGTTCAATCGTAAATTATAAACACAGCGTTGTGGGATCTAAGAGTGAGATAGCACTATGACAACACTAGGCGTGCGAAAGAGATAAAGCTAATAGCATTAACACCCGCTGTTATAATTTATCTCATCTCTTGCGTCACATCACCGCTAAAGTACTTTGCAGTGGTTCGAATTGAACCGGGCGTCCGGCCAGGAGAGGTATCTGAAAAGGCAAACTATTAAAAAAAAATAGATGAATTGATGATAACTATAAAAATAAACTAGCATCTGTCCGCGACTTCGTTTACGTCAGCAATGACTAGTAGTGGAGCCGAACGAGCGTAGGTTTTTGAATTGTAAACGTCATAAAATGAGTTGAATTATCCTGAAGGTCCATGAGAATTTCTACCGGGTTGAAAAAAAGGTTCTCATTTTCACGGTGAAATTGAAAATTTACGTTCGTTTGGCATTACCCTAAGATTTCAATCTTTCTGATATATCACCTTTTTTAGGAGAAATCCTCATAGGGAAATGCCTTTCTTTCCATCAAATGCATTTGGCCGCTACCGTCGTCATCAGAATGGTACCTTAAGCAAGTTCGGGTATTGCGCAATTGTCAGCGCCCTATTCCGTGAGCTCGGACAGTAACTCACGGGATACCTCAGCTACTTACGCTCATTATCCGCTAGAATCTGTGGAAGCAACCGGTTCATATACAATTAACACGAGACAGCCGGACTGTTTGTCCATCCGTTTACATATACCAAGACCTTTATTACATTTATCGCGTTTTACTGATGAGTGTCTTACAGATATATAATACCGCTATATATCGATATACATATATGTCGCTTATAGATATTTCTAATTACATGTAACACGACCGGGGCCCTTCATGAAAATCAGCGCTGCAGCCTTCCTCTGTGGCTTTAAGCTGTTGAAGGTCCCATTTTCGCCATGTTTATATGTTTTGTATTTTCTTTTGTTTCTGTGTGTTGTTTGTGTTACTGTATTTTAAATTTCTGGTTTTTTGTTGGCTTGTGGCGAAATAAATACATTTTCATTTCATTTCATTTCATTTACTTGGCAATTACTTTACGTCATTTAGAGATTTCGAGTAATGTTTTCAAGTTGTAAGTTGTGAAATATTCGTAATATTATTTTTAAATTTAGGGATACCTTTAGGTTAATTTTTTTAAAGAAGATGAATTTATACAAGAAAAATATTGTATTTCAGGATAAAATAATTTGTGCGTTCTTGTAACTAATAAAAATGTAAATAACTATATTCCCTAACAAAGGATAAAAAAAAACTGATAAATAAACGAGAATAATCACGCTATACCCATTACAGGGTGAGCAGAGATTCATGTCGTGCCCAACTTGACCAGTATCGCAGCTGATCGCCGTTTTCACAGCACTAGTACACGTGACATTTCTATCAGATGCCATGCGGATTTTCTCTTAATGTTTTCCTTCATCGGTAAACATGTGGGAGTTAAATCCGTACGTAATCTGGAAAAACCCAGAGGGACGTATCGGGATTAGAACCTATGACAATTTGCGCTACCTCCCACCGAAACCGTCCCTTTATATACTAGGCCCAACAGCTACAGAATCGAACCGTAAAAAGTATCGATACCGTAACGCGTGTGGCATACGATTGATTGGTTAGAAGATAAAGTTCCTAAATTTTCCAGAAAAATATTAGGAACCACCAAACGAAGTAAGACAACAATAATTTACATAAGTGAGATTGCGCGTGAAAGTATTATCACTACTATATTTTTGCGCTTTCGTATAAAAAGTCATAGAGCACTTTATCAAGCGAATATAAAATTAATTTAAAACTAAACAATATATTTGGTCGGCCTTTCACTAAACTTTCCCATTTTACTGTCTTGTACGGACCTCTAAAATATCCATAAAGCGACCAGTTTAGGAACTTGATCTTACATTCCTAAAGCTCCGTGTTTACACGGCGGTTTTAAAAACGCTTATATCGATATTAAACTATAGTTGCGTTACTCGCATCTCGCAGAGATTCGTTTCTACATTCATCATGCCAACAGTCAATGAGTGGAATATGCTTTCAGCGACCACATTATCACGATATTATGATTTAGCCTTTAAGTGAAAAATGAATAGGTATTTGCTGGGCGGGCACGGTCCATCATCGGACTCATCTTTACCTTCTACCAGGTCTGATTGAGGTTAAGCGTACGCATTTTTTGTTAACCCGCTCAAAATTTTCATGAATCGTTAGGGCGGCGGTGTGGGCCGCCGTCCCGGAATGTCAAACTCTTACTGACTGAAACCACCATGGGCAAATACTGCCTACCATTCATCTTCGCCTGTGACCTGGCGAGTGAGTGGCCTTGGATAGGCCTCCACTCCGGTATGGGATGATAACCTCCTCACTTTCTCTCAAATGGCTAGCATGTGGACACACTCACTACACCCTACCCTGCCGGACGGTATATACCTTTCGGGGTGAGCATACATTAGTGGCTATATCCACTTTGCATTTTATATGTTATCCCCAATATGACCAGAAGCCAGCTGATCGCGTAATGCTTTATAAAATGAATAAATAGCTTATTTTTATATTCAAAAAACATGGCGCAAGTTAGAGTTTAAACGCTGCGTGTGTACAAAGATTTAGGCGAGCTGATTCCAAGGAAATTGTAATCTTAATGTTATCACGTTAAGAGTGATAATCAAAGTGATGAATAAATTGGGTGACGTTTATATTAATCACCAGTTACTGTGTGATTTATTGAGCCTAACACTTCAGTGCCGATGTCCGGTCGGTAACATCACACCTCCGACTGAGCGTCTATCTGTGACGATGGCCGTTTATGCAATAGACCGAGGGCCTGCTTCACCGTAAGCGGTTAGCGTCTCCTAACTGTCTCCGAAGAAATGTTAATTAATCTATACTAATATTATAAAGCTGAAGAGTTTGTGTGTTTGTTTGAACGCGCTAATCTCAGGAACTACTGGTTCGAATTGAAAAAATCTTTTTGAGTTAAATAGACCATTTATCGAGGAAGGCTTTAGGCTATATAACATCACGATGCAATTATTAGGAGCGAAGAAATAATAGAAAATGTGAAAAAAACGGGGAAAATTATTCATCCTTGAGGGCTTCCATTGCGTGCGCTGCAAAAACGGTTCAAGATACCAAAAATATATGTAGGAAAGAATTATTCCTCTTGAAATGATCTAAAAAATCATCTGCGACAGTATATGTCTATCTTTTAAGATTAGGTCACTAGAACCGTTTTTATGGTAAACAAATTTGGTCGAAATTAATGCATTATTTGTTAAGTGTTGTATCAACGTAATAATATTAATCTTTATCCAAATAAATGTGTTGTTGATTAAGAGTATTTAATTGTGAACAAAATTGTCTTCGACATCACTTAATTTCAATGAACATCTTAGAAGATATTACAAAACCTTATATAGCAAAACTACGTTTGCCGGATCAGCTAGTTATAAATATACGGTGTGTGTGTAGGCGTATGTGTGTTCATGTGTGTGTATGTACATATAATTATCTATAACTCTTTGAAATAGTCTCTAGAGCTGTGTGTCTATACTCCATTAATCTCATCTTTGCTATTTCCATTCTCGAAGCAGGCAAGAATGCTTTACAAAACAGTACAAATAGGTATTAGAAAACGGAAAGTGTAATGTACGATGATTAAATACTCTAGTAATAATTCATCGAGGTGGCATGGTCAAACTGACCAAACCTTGTAAATAAAATAAAGAAGAAAAAAAATTTTTGCTATTTTCTGCAACCTGAAATAATAAATGGGTTTCAGTTGAAAATCAGGACTGAGTGGTTCAGCTGGTCTGGCTCCGGTACAGCGATGAGAAAGCGGTTTGTAACTTAATTTGAAATTACGCAGAAGTACGTGCTGGGATACGAACCCAAGATCATTTGCGTTGCCGTGTGTGGATACTAGACTCTTATCCACTAGACCTAAGGGTTGACAACCTTTTTAGTCAGTTTACAAAATAACAAAGTTTTTATACAGCCACAAGTTTTTTTCTTTCCAACAATAAATAGTACTTCCATAAAAATATTTTTTTCAATAAAATAAATATTATTTGCGTATGGAATTAAAGTGCCGTAGGATACCGACCCCAGAATGAATGAATGAAATATCCGGGCAGTAGACTTGAGGGAGTCTGCTCCCCGGATGAGAGAGAGGCGGTGCATGGTGTCCGGCGCATCGCCTAAGAGAGGTTTTGGAGGGGATGGCGTTACTCCTTCCCTTCCCAGAGAGGTAGCCTCAACAAGGCTTCTTGTTCCCTGGGCGTCTGAATGAATTTGGCTTCCCAGACCCGGGTGGAGCAATCAGAGAGACACCCCGGGGGTTTTTAGTCAGTAGGAGTCTGACACACCGGAGTCAATGCCCTCATAGCGTCCCTGATGGTCCTATGCAGGATTTTCCCACGGGATACAACAAAAAAAATGAATGAAATATAACTTTAGTCAAATAGACCTTCTTCCAAGCACTTTTGAATCATCAAAAAAAGTAAAGTGAATCTGCCATTACATTAGGTCTGCACTAGGATACTACAGCTACACAGCTGATATAGAAGTCACCGTAAAACTGTCGTACCGCAATTCAGGGCGCGTGGTTCTTCTATGAAAGGGAGAGTGCGGAATGAGGCTATACAACTCTATAAATGATGAATTTTCTATAAACACATGATAAAAATCATGTAAAAAGAAAACAAAGAATTCATAAAATAAACTACAAAGGAGAAAAATAATCATACGCTTTTTAATTGTTTTTAACTTTTTAGATGCCTGATATCAGCTATCTTACATTTGTATCATTAATAACAATGACTCTATCATTATGAAAATTTAAGTAAATACCTTCCCACGCTTTTATATTTTAAGGTCATCACACCAAAAGAATATTTAAACTTCTAGTTCTAACTGGTAGATAAGCATATATTTTTATCTTTTTTTATTACAGTATTGAGGTTTGCGACTTCTTTCACGATACCAATGTTGAAATAATTTAATATATATTACTCCGTTTTGGATCCATTATGATTTATAATAATAATATCGATATATTGATGAGACGATTCTCATCTTTGGCAGAGCAGGTACGACGGTGGTGAGTGGACCAACCTTAGGCCTGTAGCGAAGAAGAGCGCGTAAAGAGGAGATGATAGAAAGAAATAAAGAAGTTGCATACACCAAGGATACAGCACTATTAAACGAGCACAGCACAAACTTTACATCATTCCTCATCAAAGGCCGTCAATGCCCTGGAAACCAGGGCAAAACCAGCTGGGTCTGACAGAAATGAATAAAAATTCCAATACGATATCAATGTAAACCTTAAAATTTAGTTTATTTGTAGAATATATAATGCTACATAAATAAGTTTTTAAAATCTATTTTTAAGAGTATGTTCCTACAGTAAAATTACATTAATAGTACCATCCGTATATGGTGGATGTTCCTTATATCCGCACGAAATGATTCGCTTCTACATTCATCATGCGAACGGCTAAGAAGTGGAATATGCTTCCAGCGGCCATATTTCCGCGATCTTGTGATCTGGAAGTCTTTAAGAGAAGAGTGAATAGGGATTTGTTGGGCGGACGCGGTTCATCATCGGTCTCATCTCCACCTTCCATCAGGTTTGATTGAGGTCAAGCGTTCGCCTATAAATAACAAAAAACATTTCCAGAAATAAATTTTCACTTGAACCGCTCTGGTTTTAGCAGTCTTGTATATAGTCAATACTGCCTAACGCGATTGTGTCATGCGACCAGCTTTACAAGGTCTTGGGAAAGAATTCCGACAATTTTACGTATATAACGACTAGGTACGCGAAGGTCGCTTCGACTCCGCTTAAAAATGCAATTTCACCCAGCTGGATGATAAATAACTTGTCTGTAATGTTCTAGATTAATAATTGTTAATTAATTCACTCTTTTGCAGCTATAGATAATTCGATAACTTCCTTATAATTTCGATATAACCTATCCAATCTCGATATCATTTTTTACTTGGGGAAATTCTTTATGACCTTACCTGTCACAAAGAGGTTTGTGGCAGAAGTGTACCGGCTAAAAACCCCAATGTGACTATTTCTACACTTTCACGAGGACCGCGGACCCTGGAATCAATGCTCCACAGCCTCGCCGTGCTGAGTGTTCGCGCCAAATGGTCGCGAACGACCTAAGCGGAGACGCAACCTCTATGTTTTATATTTTGAAAACAGAAAGAAGATTGTCATTCGTGAAAAAGTGGAGATGTCAAAGAATATATGCAAAAAAAAAATTACCTTAGAACGAATAAAAAAGTTATTTTAGAAAACCCTAATTACAAACCCCAAAGGGAAGGCGCTAAGCTACATAATAATCGATTGGCCTTCCCACTGAGCCCTGGATCGTGATCAAGGGGGAAAGTGTTGGCTTTCCCAATATTCTATCTAATTTGATCCGATTTGAGTAGGCGATACCAATATGAACCCAAAGATCACAACCTTTGGGTTCATATTGAACAGACAAAATTCTAGTCAGATTCTATACATCTAAAACATTTTTCGTCAATGGTAAACTCTTTGCAGAGCAACTGTGCTCAAGCATATCGTTTGGAGGCGCTTAGCACTGCAGCTGTCCATTTGTCCCGAAATAATGTTTGTCCAGCATTTTCATTAATCGACGCGTTGGTCAGCTTTAATTTTGCCGGTCTAATCGGAGACTTTTCAGGAGACCTAACTCTATTTACTCTTACCTGAACAACCAGTCGTTCCATGGCATCATTACGCGGCGTCACGTCTCCAATCTTAAGAATGATTTTGGTATTGAGAATATTCAAAAGACGGATCTTCATGCCGAGCAACATAACCATGTCCTATGTAATTCCTACTTACCGGGAAGTTCATACCCGTAGCCGTTGACCGAATTTTTAAATGAAGAGTGATTAAGCATACGTTGGGCAAACGCGGTTCATAATTGAAAGAAAAAATAAAGAAAGCAAAAGCATTTATTTGGCACATAACATAACATACAGCGCAGAAGGATAGGTTAATCAAAATAGAAGACAACAAAAGGAAATATCCCGTATTGTAATAGTCCATCATTACAAAGAGAAGTCAGCTCAGCATATGTTAGGTATCTAGCAATGACGTGCATAGGATATTTGAACAAGGTAGGCAGAATTCGCATAATTAATTTGAATATTATATTATATTATAATAGTAAATATTATATTGCTTTCATAGGAAAGATAGACGGCGTGAATGTAGAATAGATATGAATATAAATGGTTCCTTTTTTTGTTTAACTTTAAGCAATTTATTCCTGACTTATTTATCATAAGGGCATGGAATGCTTTCATGCATATATGGAATGAACGCTACTGGTATCTAGCTGAGACACCCAATTGTTGGCAGAGCAGCAGCTGCAACTGAACAGAATAGAACCCAGCAAAGAGAATGGAATGCCACTTGTCTGGATATCGTTGCAAAACCTTTTGCAATCTCAAAATTCATTTATCCCATCTCTTCTTCCTCAACGTTCCCTCTCTGCTGAGGATCGCGACTCCATATCCTTTGGGAAATTACGGCCTGCTTCCACTGGCTCGTTCTGCCGTCTGGTGGAATTCAGTGCTACCGGAAATCTACATCTGTTCGGAGACACTTGGTCTGGCTTTTTAGTTTTATCTCCTCGATCCTCATTAATCCCATAAAATACATTAAATTATTACTAAAAAGAAATATCAGAGAACAATGAGGAAACTTCTCTTTAGTACTATGTAACAGAAACTTTCCAACTCATAATGAGCCATATCATCAATCTAAAGCCGCTCCGGTTTCTTACACACTAGTCGCTATCAAATTTTATGTGATTCGATTCTAAATAACGATGTACTGGGGCATTAATATTCAAATATAACTTCGCTAATTGCGTATCGCGGTGTGGCGTGTGACTCCGATATTGTGCTTTCGACTCTTCGGATGACATTAAATTATGAACGTCCAATTCGTATGCTGATTCGCTTCGATACGTTTTTACGGCGGAAACTGCTTGTTCGTGATCTGAGGCTCGGTTTACCGGATCGTCTGTCTGGTGGAATATACAGAATGGCATTTCTGCTGGACACGCTGCTTGCCTTGAGTTTCTTTCTGCGTTTCTTCTCAAGGTAGTCGCATCAAAAACGCTAATTAATAGATCACGGAAGTAACTTCGCGCTCCTGATGAAGAATCTACGCCACGCCAGCCTGTTTGTAACCATGACCTGTATAACTAAGTAGAAATGTCGAGCCATAATTAAAAGCAAGTTAATTCTCGCATAAGACTCGTTAAAATATTTGTAATAAGCATGTACAATTTTCTCACAAGACTTTCACCTTCTGTATTTAATCTTATATTAGCATATATTAATTTTAAATCAGTCTCTTTTCTTGACAAAACTTAAAATCATCTTTTTAATCTAAAATTTAAAATAAAATTTACTTTAAAATTAAATTAAATCCAATTTAAGGTTTTATAAAGCGTTATTTATTTGAAGCGGTACTTTCGACTTCAACAATTATTTAAATTTAGCAGTTTTTTAAAATTGTATAATGTTTTAGAGCAAGGCAATAAGAACATTTAAACGCTAAATAACGTTTTATATTAATTTAAACTATATTTAAGCTGTTAGTGCAAGCCCCTCTTAAAGTGTTTATAAATAAACCTAGATAAAGTTATATTTAATTTCATCTATAAATAAGAGCGACTCTCACCTAGACTTTTTGCACTATCTAGAGAAGTTTTGTCATTTTATAATAATAATAATATTATATTGTCACGCTATATTCCTCTAGGGGTGAGCAGATATACAATACATTAATGACTGTATCCACTTTGTCAAGATGTCGTGCCCAACGGGACCAGTAGCGCAGCTGATCGCCGTTCTCACAGCACTTACTCATGACATCTTCTATCAAATGCCATGCGGGCTTCCTCACGATGTTTTCCTAAACCGGCGAGTATGGCTATTTTATAGACGTCGTATATTAACCTTGAAACATGCGCTAGAGTCTATAGTTCTATCGTGGACGCCCGATATTTGAGAACGCAGCGGTGATCGTGCAAAATGCATCCGTGTGTTTCCGCGTATCGTGGTTTATTGGCTCGCCGTAATATATTCCGAATTAATATCAAATGTTTTTAATTAAGCAACATTGGTTAGAGATTTATATCATTTGTGAGCTCTTCTAATAAATGGCCTCTAACGGTATGTTTCCCTGAAGTACCGCGGCATCTTTAGGTCATTGTGTCACAGTTGAAATACGGCGCAGTATGTCATGTATTTGCCAACAACGTGTCTTGTAAATTGGAGAAAATAATTTATAACCTGAGGCGTTGTTAATACATTTTATTGTTATTGGTTTTTTCTTTCGATTGAATCTGCCATTTTAACACTAGATTTACCGGACCAGTCAAAATGACTGGTTTTTGTATTTTTCTTAGAATTTTTTCGATTTCTAATACTTTTTCTTTTCATCATAAATAATATTAAAAATAACAAGACTTTTTCTAATACAAGGTATATACTATGAATCTTATTATATTTAAAACAAAGAAAAAAATCGAGTGTTATACCTATTTCTAGTATAGGTATAAGTTTATTCATATCTAGGAAGGTTATCTGTAAAAAGATCACTTTCCAAAGCCTCTAGGGGAAGTTACTTCCTATGCCAGCTTTTGCTATCAATAATTTAAATAGTCTCGGCATACATCACTCGTGTATCATACAGAAATAGTTTAAAGAAATGTTTCTAAGCATGTCCGACATATCGGTGTCAATACGCATTTCGTTCACCTTTGGCCTCCGTCGCGTTATTTTCAACCAAGCCGCGATAAAAAACTTGTAAATAAATATAAATTGCTGTTTATAGATATACATTTATAATGACACTCATGATTTCCAATGACCCCAACCGTGATTGTCAAAATTATAAAGTACTAACTTTAACCCGTAACTTTTTCTGTGGGAAATTAGTACTTCGAAGAACCTATTTTTCCTCTTAAATCTATGTTTTCAAGCGGTAGGGTCGTGAGCTTTGACCTGTTAATGGCATGATGTAAATGAAATATATTTGTCATGGTTTATGTGGGCTGGCATGACGGCGGAGACTGCCAATGGATTTTGGTCCTTAGATAGACGCTGTCGTTTTCGGTCTACACTACTTACCATCGAGTGAACTGTACTCAGTTTGCTAAGCAAATGTAAAAAAAATTGCCCGTTTTTTTTTTGCACTGGCTCGACATAGTGACTACAGAGTACCTGACGGTAAGTACAGTGTAGTCCAAAATCGAAAGCGACTATCAAAGAATGAAAATCCATTGATAGTCTACATCGTCATGTCGGCCCACATATACCACGACTGAAGGTCTCTAGGTATATGAGCTACTGGATATACACAAGCTGATCCCGAAACGCGACTAGCCGAAACTGGTCACTATGACGGGCTTTACACCTATGTACTGTGGTCGCGATCCAGACGTGCACCGACGCCCTACCACCTCGCTGGTACTCGTTTAGCACCACCCAGGAGTCACGTGTAGGGAAGCTAGGGTAAAGCCTACGGATGCGAGCAGCTTCGACTCCCAAGAGCCGTTTATATCTCCTCCGGATCCGCACTGGCAATGACGACGGGTGCCGGTTACGCGCATTCACCTCCTTCCATTCCTTACTTTCCATCGCCTTAAAATATAATTTCCAGGAAAGAAGCTAGCCTACTTTTCCCCAGGTTTCAATCTATGTCCATACTATTGTATAATAACAAAATTATCTATATAATCTATGGCTAAGTTGTAACATTACTGTCAATATACTTTTACCACCCTTTTATATGTCACAGAATTAAACACACTGCGCTATACTAGCTGCTGTTTTATTACATACCATATTTTATTTAATTTGGTACAGCGGTTAAAGTGTGATAAAGTTATAACAGGACAGACAAACAAACGAAATTACTTTCTTATTAATATAAGTGTAGATTATAGAATACGACCTGGATTCGTTCGGTAGCAATTGATTTAGCGAGATAATTATTTTTTGTGATATCTGCTAAAATATAGCGAATGTTCTGAGGATTTACATATATAACATCAATCTACCTTCTGCCTTAAATAACAGACCCACGCTGGGTTACGAAGTACAGTTTTTCGGTGACTTCTATTTCGGTTAAAACTAAGACATCGTCCTATCCATTTGGATCCCAACGATTTAGTTACCTCGACTTTAGCAACCGCAGCTCCCAAAAACAGTGGGGTACTTACACGCACTAGATTCATTCAACAACACCTGCATCGTCGAAAAAGGATAATTCAGTCAACTGTCCCTAGCCGGTATGATTACGCTCTGACGCAGCCTTAAGTTTCATTCGGTGTTTCTTCTCAAACGCTGGTTGATCACCTTAGGTCTTTTCCCGGGCTGGCTGCCCAAGATAGGTGGCCACAGGAGTGCCCTTGCCTTGCCTTCCAACCTACACATCGCTGGCTGGACACTGGTAAAGTTGTGTAGGCCTTTCCCGACAAACAGCATTTTGTCCTGCCGAATAAAAAAAAGAACTAGGAAGTTCTCTAACTCTTGCCTGTGTCAGATCGTGGAAGATACATTCTACGGAGCACTACCAATATCAGATAAAATTAATCGAAATCAAATGTAATTTCATATTTTTAATGACTGTTATTGAGTTGCAAAATCAAAAGTTTAATACTGGTATGTCAAGTAGGTAATATTTTTTGCTTGTGACATATGCACGATATTATTCACAAGGATATCTTGCACCAAATGTTACGCACATGCAGTTTGCGGAGTACGCCGACAGTTGTTAGTATTTCGTTGCTTTTAGGGATCCCTTGGAGTTTTTTCATGCAAAATATTCAAGTTTTATTCAGAGAAACTAGTTTGAAAGCGGTACAATATAGGTAGCTGAAACCCAAACTAGGACTACGTGTTTTTTTTACACTGGCCCGACATAGTGACTACAGAGTACCTGATGGTAAGTACAGTGTAGTCCAAAAACGAAAGCGACTATCAAAGGATGAAAATCCATTGATAGTCTACATCGTCATGTCGGCACACATATACCACGACTGAAGGTCTCTAGGTATATGAGCTACTGGATATACACAAGCTGATCTCGAAACGCGACAAGCCGAAACTGGTCACTATGACGGGCTTTACACCCATGTACTGTGGTCGCGATCCAGACGGGCACCGACGCCCTGCCACCTCGCTGCTGCTCGTTTAGCACCACCCAGGAGTCACGTGTAGGGAAACTAGGGTAAAGCCTACGGACGCGAGCAGCTTCGACTCCCAAACGTGTCCATCGAGTGTCAGAGTTATTCATATCACATAATATGTTACGTGCAGCTTATATCCACTGCGTAGCTCCAATCTTAACGTTTAATATAATATCTGTTTACCAGAAAACATATTTAAATATTGACTATTATTAAAAATAGTTACGAAGAGAAATCAACTCTCCTAATAATTTGATTGACGCATAAATATTAACAATTTTACACAAAGTATCAGACAAATAACGGGCTTTTCTTAGCAGAACACGCTCTGGATTGCGATGCCACAGTTTTACGGTATTTCTATTTCAGTTAGAACTAAGAAGTACGTTTGTCGGGTTAATGGATTGTGGGATTGGTCTCCCAGCAAACGTGGTCTCTTGGCCCCACGTTATTGGGTTTTTTAAGCGAGCTGAGTCAGAATAAAACTTATCCACATTCTTCAGTGAAGTACAGTGAGGGCAAAATTAACACGTTTATCGCACGTCACCAATGTCTGGGTGACGGGAGTGCTTCCGTGGGAACTTGTCACCCATATATAGGTGACGTTTTTCATGTGTGAAGGAATTTAATGGAATAAGTAATAATAAATACGGGATGTTAACATCAGAATGCTAAAAATTTTCACATTATAATCACCTTTTATTAATTTATATAAGACAACACATTACATTATATGTTTTTCGTTAAAACTCTCTAAACACATTTGAGGTGAGGAACCATATTTCTTGCGATAAATCGAAGATAACATAATCGTAATGCTTGAGTTACATTACTTATATGTCTCTAGGCGACGAACGTGTCAAAAGTGAGTTTCTTCGCGTATAAGACCCGTCATAGCATTGCTAATGCGTATTTTTGTTTTATTCCAAATAAAACACCTACGGATCCCTCGAATGCGTATGAAATATTTGTAATGGGGACTTGACACTTTTTGCGCTATAGTTTTAAGGAGGGTTTTTTTCATTATTTTCGGAAGTGCGGGGAGCGTGCCATCTGCTATCTCACATTACATCTGACCTGAAATCGTTTACTTCATTCATTTCGGCTCCTCAGAGAACACACCGGAAGGTGAAATATTCTTAAAATTAAGGAATATTTGTATATTTAACTAGCTTTGGTAACCCAGCGTTGCCCAGGTAGAAATTGTTTACCTCACTGGAGGCTTATTTTCCAAAATCGTCAAGACACCAGTTTTTATAATGATTTCATTATGTTTCCATAGTTTCTAACTAAGCCCGCCACGTACATCGGGGTTTTTCCAGAGGTAATACATCCTCTTCGGTGAAGAAGACATCGTGAGGAAACCCGTATACCCGTATAAACTGGTCTTGTTGGGCACGACAAATAAACGCAAAATAGATACCAATACTTTTTTTTTAGGTATCCCAGGGGGAAAATCCTGCATAGGACCATCAGGGACGCTGTGAGGGCAGAGACCCCGGTGTGTAAGACTCTTACTGACTAAAAACCCCCGGGGTGTTCCTCCGATTGCTCCACACGGGCCTGGGAAGCCAAATTCGTCCAGACGCCCAGGGAACAAAAGGCCTTGTTGAAGCTATCTCTCTGAGGGAGGGGTGACAGTAAAAATCCACCTCTCCAAAACCTCTCTCTAAGGCGGCGCGCCGGACACCGTGCACCGCCTCCCTCTCATCCGGGCAGCAGACTCCCTCAAGTCTACTGCCCGGCAATTGTCACCGGGGGATGCCGCGCTCGCTTTGGGCGAACGTGTCCCTCCGGCACTAATGTATCTTTGCTCAGCCTGAAAGGTATACAGCGTGATGATATTTCATTGTTATTTAACAGAAAAGTAGAACATAGATATAGATACGAATGGTTAGCGATGACGGTAGTAGCTTTCATTCCATAGATGCATGCAAGCATTGCATGCCCTTATCTATACTAATGTTATAAAGCTGAAGAGTTTGTTTGTTTGTTTGTTTGAACGCGCTAATCTCAGGAACTACTGGTTCGAATTGAAAAATTCTTTCTGAGTTGAATAGACCATTTGTCGAGGAAGGCTTTAGGCTATATAACATCACGATGCAATTATTAGGAGCGAAGAAATAATGGAAAATGTGAAAAAAACGGGGAAAATTATTCATCCTTGAGGGCTTCCATTGCGTGCGCTGCAAAAACGGTTCAAGATACCAAAAATATATGTAAGAAAGAATTATTACTCTTGAAATGATCTAAAAAAATGTCCGTGACAGTATATGTCTATCTTTTAAGATTAAGTCACTAGAACCGTTTTTACGGTAAACAAATTTGGTCGAAATGAATGCATTATTTGTTAAGAGTTGTGTCAACGTAATAATATTAATCTTTATCCAAATAAATGTGTTGTTGATTAAGAGTATTTAATTGTGAACAAAATTGTCTTTGACATCACTTAATTTCAATGAACATCTTAGAAGATATTACAAAACCTTATATAGCAAAACAACGTTTGCCGGATCACCTAGTCATAATATAATATTCAAATAAATTACGCGAACTCTGCCTGCCCTGTCCAAAAACTCTATGCACGTCACTGGATGACGGTCTGCTATTTGTGATAAACATTCTATTAAATACTGACATTTAGAGGTTGGCGTAATAAGAGATAATAATCGGTGCAAAAAATCGACAAACTGCCCGAGAGCAAGATCCTAAACACGCGAGCGGTTTGAGTCAGACCACGGCACGATGTCACATTCATCTACATGCGTCAGCACTGAGGTCTTTCTACGCAAGGTCAGACTACGCGTTGATGCAATCCCTATGTCCTACGAGCAGCAGCGTTCATTTAATAGATGCATGGAAGCATTGCATGCCGTTATGATAAATAAGTTTGGAATAAATTGCATAAAGTTAACACAAAATAGTACTATTTATATTCATATCTATTCTATATTCACGCCGTTTATCTTTCCTGTGAAAGCAATATAATATTTACTGTTATAATATAATATAGTATATGTAATATAACGATCGCGTTAAGAGCAAAGTGATACGTAGAACGGTCGGTTTGAAAGATACTGTCGATGGCGGTGGCACGCAGCTCTCGATGAGAGAGACTTGTGCGAGCTTCCAGCGGAACGCGCCGGCGTGACCGTATTAATGTTACTTTTATCTGTGATCTATCTGAATCTATGTGTATTTATTGCAACTCGTGCTACATTTGTTTTTGTTTCAATTATATTCGCCATTAATTGTGAGGAATAGGAAGGGAATCGCGTCTTCCATGTTTACAAATCACGAACTACCCACATAAATGTTTGTAACAAAAACTTTATACGCATTGATTAGATGTAGATATCAATTATTTACAATTATGTACACACGTAATTCTGAATCGGTGATGATATAACATCCAGCCCAAAATATGTATGACGCATATGTTACATAAATATTTGCGATTTAATTTTAATCGTTGTATCGAAATATGTAAACTGTTTTTTTACTCTAGCTCGATGTAGTGACTACAGAGTACCTGATGGTAAGTACAGTGTAGTGCAAAAATGAAAGCGACTATCAAAGGATGAAAATCCATTGATAGTCTACATCGTCATGTCGGCCCACATATACCACGACTGAAGGTCTCTAGGTATATGAGCTACTGGATATACAAAAGCTGATCCCAAAACGCGACAAGCCGAAACTGGTCAGTATGACGGCCTTTACACCCATGCACTGTGGTCGCGACCCAGACAGGCACCGACGCCCAGCCACCTCGCTGCTGCTCGTTTAGCACCACCCAGGAGTCACGTGTAGGGAAACTAGGGTAAAGCCTACGGACGCGAGCAGCTTCGACTCCCAAAACTCAACACACACACACACACTCAACTGTTACACGAGCTATGAAGAGGGCTACATATACTGGATATTTCTCTATGTGATCGAATTATAAATGAAGAGGGAAAAGGAGAAATAAACAATATATAAAAACTCTAATCTATGGTAGCTTCGTGTATTAGGGACTAATAACCATGAGTGTACAGCTGGATTTTCCAAAGTACGGATTAAAGCCTACGGACGCGAGCAGCTTCAACTCCCAATCCAATTCAATCCAATCAAAAACCAACCAAATCCAAAGTCCAGTCTTATGACTTGGGACCCTTTAAGAGAAGAATGAATATGCATTTGTTGGGCGAACGCGGTCCATCGTCAGTTTCATCTTTACCTTTCACCAGGTGTGATTGAGGTCAAGTGACGCCTGTAATTTATAAAAAACGCCTTTTATTGGCTTACCTCAGTGCCAAATAGATTAATATGCCATAGTTTGAGCTCATGACAGCATGTGTGAACTCACCTTGATGTGCTCTATAATTATGCGTTGAACTTGCCCTTCCCTGTTGTCTAGAGGTCACGGCTTTACATACAAGGTCAATATTTTTTATTATCTTTATTAAATACTTTATTCTAACCGTGATACCCCAGTGTTGCCAGGGTACAAACAAAATGTATTATATACAGGGATACAGGTAACTAACGCAAAACCTATTAAGGCTGACTTTGGTATATCAAGACTGATAACTTTTGTTTTACGACTTTTTCTAATTCAATCTTTTTTCCCCATACAAAAAAATAAATAAATCAAATTTGCAGTTCTGATCTTCTTAACATTCTGAAAGGCGGCGCGATGCAACTGGGCAGACGATTTCATAGCATCAGCTGACTGAACTTTAAAGATAGAGCTAACGATTGATAGACATCCCCACTAAAACTAAAAAAATATATATCTTAGGATGTGTTAAGTTTTGGCAAAAGCCATAGAATAAAAGTTGTTAGTCTTGATGTACCAAACTCAGCCTTAAGAGGTTTTGCGTTAGTTACCAGTAACGTTGTATAATGTGATTTTAAAGGTTTTTGAGAATAACAACAGTTGTGAGTCTCTGTAAACAAAGTTGTAGTTTTATAGAATATAGTTGTGAAGTTACAGTTAGAATAAATTAAGCTTCACACGTACACAGCTTAATTGTAAGAATATAACGCCGTTAGCCCAGCAGCCATGCAGGATTCCTCATGATGTTTTCCCTCACAGATAAGCAACTGGTGCCTAAATTTGTATTTAATTTGAAAAAATCCAGAGATACGCGAAGGGATGTCCCTGATCCACAAAGCCACCACAGACATTCGTTTTTTTTTTTAATCCATAAAGCTAAACACCAATCACAGATCTCAATACATACTCCATAATTAACGGGTAAGTAACAGACTGCCACAATCTGAATCGTGGCTTTATTATAGCTAGTATAAAAAAAATTTTTTTTTCGGCCTGTCCAACGTTGGTGGCCTGGGAAAGACCTTCACAACAAAACCGGGCTTGGTGGGCGAACGCAGAGGGCGCTCAGTCAGCGAAATTTATGGGTTGGGCGGCTACGCAAGGGCACCCCTGTGGGTACGGACCTCGACTTGGGCGGCCGGCCAGTTGAAAAACGAACCTAACGGTGATCTACCAGCGTTTCGGAAGCGACTACCTTGAGAAGAAACGCCGAAAGAAACTCAAGGCTGCGTCGGAGTGAAACTGCGTTATTTAAACGACAGTTGACGCCAATAATTATTTAAATGACATATTATAAGTTAATTTGCCCAATAAGTTACAAAATTCCTTAATTATGTAAAAAAACCTTGTTGTTGTACCTAGTAAAAGAATCAGGCGGTACTAGCACACAACATTCAAACTGCAACACACGTAAACGCCAATTAGGAATAATTAGAATAATTGTTTTTCGGATAACTCAAAGTCGGTACATACAGATACGTTCGCGAACCTAAAAAACGAGTGATTACCGATCTAATAGCACGACAATAAACAAAAAATCCAATAAAATCGACCCAAGTACGTTTTATAACGTATACATGTTAATAACAAGTGCGGATAAAACGCTGATCCTAGAAACAAGGGAGATGTGGCAAGTGAGCCTTTTTTATTCTTTTATCCTGACTCAATACAGTAACTCATCATGTCTAATGGTAAGCATGGTGCAGCCCAAAAAACGACAACGATTATCGACTATTAACCATTAACTTGGCAAAATATTATTTTTATTTAATAGAAAAATTATCTCTACCACTTAACCCTTATGGCGCAATGGTGTCTAGAAAAAACTGGACGTGCGTTCGAAAACTAATAAATTATAATATCTAAGCATTCATATAGAATATTGAGTTCGTGATAAAATAATAAAACTAGATTTTTTTAATTCTAATGAATCTCCATAGATTCATTATCAAGAAAAGGGTTAAGGAAAACCTATCAGTAGTCGCAGCGATCATGCCGGCCTGCACAAATATCTCTTCTCGCTACGCTTAAATAACTTCATTGCCAAAAGACCATACCACAGCCGAATGTCACAGCAAAAGTAAGAATTAGAGTTTTTCTTACTCCTAGCCCGGATGTGAGGTATCATATAGCTGTGACTTTGTAAGCTCGTGGGGGTGGTTGTATTAAGGAAGGGAGAGGGTGGAACAAGGTTGAAAAACTCTTCAGAACACTCGACATGATATAGACGGCAGAAAACGCTTATTGAGGCAATACCTCTGCGCAACTGGAGCTGTTCTAGACGCTTAGTCACGTCTGGGTCATTCACAGAGTGGACAGCCCTCCGCTGCAATCTATCCAGGGCGTCGAGTAAGTACTGGGCAGAACCATACCAGAGATGCGAACAATATTTCATGCAGATCCTCATCTGGACCTTATACAATAGGAACAGTTAATCCGGCGTGAAAAACCGTGGCACTCTATTCAGGACATCGAGTCTACGTTTCCAAGGTAATTTCAAAGTTTTCCTATTTTAAAGCGAATGCTGAATATATTCACTGAATATCTACCTCGTCTATACAATTACAGGGTATAAACTGAATGCCGCATCAATAGCAGTTCCTTTCTACGATCCGTGTAAATGATCGTTACGTTATAAAAATTAACAATCACACCGAGATCGGCTCGGGGCCGGACGATTGTAAAAATTTATGATTAAGTGAGGAATGTACGTGGATTCTGGATTGTTAGCGACCGTAACAAACCACAGCCAGACTTCAGACTGTGTTAATACTATTAAATCATTTTGAAAGTTCGCGTTTTTACTCATTACAAATATTTTAACCCTTTTGCTACTATCGAAAATACCGCCTCAACACCACTTTATTATAGTCACCAACTAAAAAATACCGCCAGAACAACATTTCTTTTCTTTTTTTTGATAACTCGGGGGAAATCCCTAACGGACCTCAGGGGGCGGTGAGGGCTGTCCCCCGGTGTGTCAGACTTGCACTGACTAAAACCCCCGGGGTGTTCCTTCTTCCCGTCTGACCGGAGCCAGAGGTACAGTGTCATCCTCTTCTCCGACCCTCGGCAACGTCTGGCCTTTTGTAAGGCCGCATCTCTGCACTGCGAGGAGTTGGGTAAGGAGCCACCCCTCGTACACCTCAATATCTTGGAGCGGTGTGCGGAAACACGTCACACAGCTCTCGCCTGGACAAGTTGGGCGGCATTCTCCGTCAAGCGCACCGCTCAGGCGTCTTATCAGGTTTTATGGAGGAAGGCCTCTGGCGAAGGCTCTCCTCCTTTGTCCTGTCCTGCATAGGCGACTATAGCCAAAGGCTGAAAAACACTGCTTATACAAGATGGGTGACTATATTTTATTATTTCATTAACCTGTATTATTTTTCTTCTCAAAACTAATGATAATCGTTTTAAAGGTAAAAGTTTGGACCCGACTGCTGAAGACTACGCGCGCTTGATATGTGGACTTCCAGGACGGAGCTCCGTTTCCTGCAAAATACTTTGCAGCGAGGCTTGCCATAGCAAAAGGGTTAATTGGCCAACATAATTAAATAATAAAATTGACTGCCCCCAACTGCTACAAAAAAATTAATTCAGAGCCCCCCCGAAAAATTCCAGACGAGCCGTGTCTCTTCTTCACCTACCTTTTAAGCGAACAAACCTCGGAGTCAACAGTGCTTTATGTAGATTGTCTCGGGCCTACAATCTTCTTGGAGAATCGGTTGATTTGTTTGCGGATTCCATGCCGGGATTCAGGAGAAAGGTCTTCGGGTTGTTGAGAGATGCACAAACGAATAATCTTGACATCAATTACTATTCATATGACATGATATAGTATAGTATGATGTGACATAATGTAATATGATATAGTGTGATATAATATAATATAGTATAGTATGATTTAGTATAATGTAATATGACACAGTATAATTAAACAGGCCACTCTGACGTATGTTATGGTTGCCTTAATAGGAATTGTACATTTTTTATTGTAACTTTATGTATGTATTGTGTGAATTAGTTATTGTACCGGGCCACTGGCAAACCTGTAAAAGTAAATAAATAAACATTGATTATTTAACTTAAGTTAGTCTTAAGTATAGATTAAAATACGATTGTTGCGATTTTTTTTTTGTTAGATCGTTCACGTAGTAAGCACCGAAATATAATTAAAAATTTTAAAACGAGATGTATTTCAAAAGCCACTCTATTGTTGATCCTATAGAGTAGGGGTGAACTAATTGTCGATGCGAGAGCTTTTAAAGCAGACATTTGATTTTTGTGCACTGACAATTAAATTAATCACCTATGAGACTTAACGCATGCGCCACGTCAGCTAAATATGGATGACGATCATCTTCTTAAATTTGATAGGATTCTTAGTTGGATTTTTAAAAGGAATTTAATGGAATAAGCATTTATATATAAATATAGGATATACAACATTAAAATACTAAAAATATTCGCATTAAACAATAGCTTTTATCTATACTAATATTAGGTTCTTACATATGAAATTGGCGTTTTTCGTACTGGCCACTTTAATCACAAATTTCTCCTCTTTGGTAAGGAATTCCAAATTCAAATTTGTACAGCTATAGACTCATGTATTTGTGCTTCGATGATCGTCATTCATTTGTTTTTTTCTTCTGTTTTTTTCTGTTTGCGTCACTCATTTTACAAAATGGAAAACTTAAAATATCGCATTATTTACGAGTACGAGTTCCGCCGTGGCACTAGTGCTGCGGAAACAACTCGAAGGGTGAATGATGTGTATGGCGGTCGTGTTACAAAAGAAAACACAGTTCGTTTTTGGTTCCAACGTTTTCGTTCTGGAAATTTCGACCTGCAGAACAAGCCCCGTGGACGGCCTGAGACTCAAGTTGATAATGAAGAGTTGAAGGCTATTGTGGAAGCGGATCCATCGCAAACCACGTCCGAGTTAGCTGCAGGCTGCGATGTTAGTGATAAAACTGTTTTAATTCACTTGAAGCAAATTGGGAAGATTAAAAAGCTTGAAAGGTGGGTACCTCACGAATTGACTGAAGCAAACCGGCAAACGCGCGTCGACTGCTGCGTTACATTACTAAACCGGCACAATAATGAAGGTATTTTAAACCGAATCATTACCTGTGATGAAAAATGGGTTCTTTACGATAATCGGAAGCGCTCAGCGCAATGGTTGGATCCTGGCCAGCCAAATCCTACCCCAAGCGAAAATTAACCCCAAAAAAGTTACTTGTAAGCGTTTGGTGGACTAGTGCCGGTATTGTTCATTACAGTTTTCTCAAATCTGGCCAGACTATTACGGCTGATGTCTATTGTCAGCAATTGCAAACCATGATGGAAAAGCTAGCGGCTAAACAACCTAGGCTGGTCAATCGCTCCACGCCACTGCTGCTTCACGACAACGCTAGACCACACACTGCGCAACAGACGGCTACTAAATTAGAAGAGCTTCAATTGGAAAGTCTAAGACATCCTCCGTACTACCCGGACCTTGCTACAACAGATTACCATTTTTTTCGAAATTTGGATAACTTCTTGCAAGGGAAAAAATTCAACTCCGATGGGGCAGTCCAAATCGCCTTCAAAGATTTTATTGATTCCCGTCCGACTGGTTTTTTTAGTAAAGGGATCAATGAACTACCTATGAGATGGCAAAAGTGCATAGAAAATAATGGTTCATACTTTGATTAATTAAATATATTATATTAAAAAATATTTGACTTTTTGTTCCTCCCATACAAAACGCCAATTTCATATGTAAGGACCTAATATTATAAAGCTGAAGAGTTTGTTTGTTTGAACGCGCTAATCTCAGGAACTACTGGTTCGAATTGAAAAATTCTTTTTGAGTTGAATTGACCATTTATCGAGGAAGGCTTTAGGTTATATAACATCACGATGCAATTATTAGGAGCGAAGAAATAATGGAAAATGTGAAATTATTCATCCTTGAGAGCTTCCATTGCGTGCGCTGCAAAAACGGTTCAAGATACCAAAAATATATGTATGAAAGAATTATTCCTCTTGAAATGATCTAAAAAAATGTCAAGGACAGTATATATCTATCTTTTAAGATTAAGTCACTAGAACCGTTTTTATGGTAAACAAATTTGGTCAAAATTAATGCATTATTTGTTAAGAATTGTATCAACGTAATAATATTAATCTTTATTCAAATAAATGTGTTGTTGATTAAGAGTATTTAATTGTGAACAAAATTGTCTTTGACATCACTTAATTTCAATGATCATATTAGAAAATATTACATAACCTTATATAGCAAAACAACGTTTGCCGGATCAGCTAGTTAATTTATATAAGATAACTTGTTACATTATACTATGTCGCATGTTTTTCGTTAAAACACTCTAAGGCATATGAGGAGGAGAATAAAATTATTTGTGACAAATTGAAGATACTTAATAATATCACAATGCGAGTTACAATGGTTATATTCGTACATATTGCGTGTTTTCCTTATAGCGTACTGAGAGTTGGATTTGGACCCCGTGAAGAACACAAACAAATCGCGCTGGACGACGAACGCCTTTATGGATGCATATTAAAATCGTTTAATTTGTATTATTTTTAAATGTTAACTATTCGCTGTTTTAGCCAATAATTTAAATTGGAATTGTCTAATTTAATTAAGTTTTGTATCACTAATTAAAAATGCTAAAAAACGAATATATAATAAAAAATGGAATCTAAGGTGGTAATTATGACGGTATGAAATTGCCCAACAATGCACAAAGGCGTCAGGTAAGTCGGGGTGATGCAATTCGCCCATACAGCCGCGTACCTGCATCCAAACCGTTTAACTTCTATGCTCATTAATCATGTTTTTTTTCGTGTCCAAAGGCTAGCGTCCATAGCAAAGGTAGCGCAGATAGTTCGCTGATCTCGTTGATGTGGTTTAGTGTATACATTTCTATTACACAAACACTATCTTTCACTGAATCTGGAAGTTTTACTAAGTTAATTGAAGTCACGTGTATAAAAATAATAACAGGAAAAGGAAAAATATTGAAATATTTAGACCTTTCACTCAAGAATACCAGCATGTGGGATATGTAATCAGCGATTATTGTCCCAATAGTCGTATCAACTAATGGGCTGATCGCAAAGAGACTCGATAACTGTCTTAAGTCTCTCGTTTAGTTGTTCGATCAAGAGCCGGACACAAAAGACAGTATAACTCGGTGCTGCACGCAGTGTGAGGAGTTTCCTCACTCTGAGCTCCTAACTACAGGAGGTTTAGGCCTCAGGCCTCTTATTGTGGGCCCGCATATTGTTGTATTTTTTTTTAAACTGACTCGACACAGTGACTGCACCATACCTGATGGTAAGCATGGTGCAGTCCAAAAAACGCCAACGACTATCGGCAGGTAAGAAAAGCCCATCGGTAGTCGCAGCGATCATACCAGCCTGCACAAATATCTCTTCACACTACGCTTAAAGGATCCCATAATTTTTTTATTTCATTAGTACAATTAAAACATTTCAAAGGTTACTGACGCCAAAACTAGTCTTGACCTGTATTTTGATGTACCTATAAACAACAAAAAGAGGCTATTAATAACATAAATTAAGTGTCTAATACACGTAATATAGTTTATTCATAAAAGTATACACGATGAATATAATTATCATGCAAAAAAGGAAAATATACGGCAAAACAGCCTTATCTTCTGAAAGCGTTGACTAAGAAGTTTAATCTTTTCAGAACTAGAAGCTGTAGACCCAAATATTTGATATTAATCTTACCCTGTTACCTACACGCGTTTTTTAGAAAAAGAGCCTTGGTAGAGACACAGAGTCTCAGAGTCTTTTTTGGGAGTCGAAGCTGCTCGCGTCCGTAGGCTTTACCCTAGTTTCCCTACACGTGACTCCTGGGCGGTGCTAAACGAGCAGCAGCGAGGTGTTAGGGCGTCGGTGTCCGTCTGGATCGCGACCAAAGTACATGATTGAAAAGCCCGTCATAGTGACTAGTTTCTGCTTGTCGCGTTTCGGGGTCAGCTTGTGTATATCCAGTAGCTCATATACCTAGAGACTTTCAGTCGTGGTATATGTGGGCCGACATGACGATGTAGACTATCAATTGATTTTCATCCTTTGATAGTCGTTTTCGTTTTTGGACTACACTGTACTTACCTTCAGGTACTCTGTAGTCACTATGTCGAGCCAGTGTAAAAAAATAAAAAAAAAAGACGGACAAGAAATTGATCTTGCAAGTGTTCCTTTTTACCTTTAGGGTGGAACCATAAAACTTTAGATACCTATTCGTGTAGTGTGTTAGCTACATTACATGTGTTGTGGCGTGCACCTTTGCTACATTTTAGGCAATGCTTTCAGATATTTTTTATCCATACCGTTCTTTATCTGACGGGATAAATGATTATTCTTCCTGGGAATCATTTTTGGATAGCATCATCGAAAATATCATTTTTTAAATGCTGGAACAATTGTTTGTACAACAGCACACGAATAGGAAAGATTTCTTTCGGCGTTTCTTCTCAAGCTAGTCGCTTCCGAAACGCTGGTAGATCATCGTTAGGTTCGTTTTTCAACTGGCCGGCCGCCCAAGTCGAGGGCCGTACCCACAGGGGTGCCCTTGCGTAGCCGCCCAGCCCATAAATTTCGCTGGCTGAGCGCCCTCTGCGTTCGCCCACCAAGCCCGGTTTTGTTGTGAAGGTCTTTCCCAGGCCACCAACGTAGGACATGCCGGAAAAAAAAGGAAAGATTTTCCACTTTGATGTAGTTTTGAGAATCTTCTCTGGCCACTCTTTTCCGAAACGCTAGCAGATCACCGTTATGTTCTTTTCCCGGCTGACCGCTGAGTAGAGGTTTGTTACCACTGGGGTTCGTTTGCGTTGCCACCTAACCCGTGACCCGCTGATTGAGAACCTCAAGTGCTCAACCCCTCGCCCAGTGAAGTTGTAGAAGCATTTCACGGCCTGCCTGTCCTGCCAAAAAAAGGGATAAGATTTTTTGTTGGTAGGTTGATTACCAGTCAGAGATGGGCAAAATGTTATCTGATTAATGATGAACGATTACAAAATATAGTCGTAATTTTAATTTTCTTGCTCTGTAATCATGATTAAATCCATTTGAAACATTACGAAATCATAAATGTGTATACGATCTGTGATTTTGTAGTGTTCAAAACATAAATGAGCAAAATTCAGTCATATTAATGGTAAAAAACGTAAAATGTAATAGTTAATCATTTTTATTAATCTGATTACATTTTGCCCATCTATGTTACCAGTAGCGTTCATTTTATAGATGCATGCTAGTATTGCATGCCCTTATGATAAATAAGTCTGAAATAAACTATTTAAAGGTAAACTATAAAGGAACCATTTATATTCACATCTATTCTATATTCACGCCGTCTATCTTTCCTATGGGAGCAATATAATATTAACTGTCATAATATAATATTCAAATTTATAACGTGAATTCTGCCTACCCTGCCCAAACACCTTATACACGTCACCAGTGATTACCTAGACTGAGTCGTGACCACGGTACATAAATGCAAAGCCCACTATAGTGACTCCCTTCGGCCTGTTGCATTTCGGGATCAATTTATGTACATCCAGTTGATCTTATACCTACAGACGTTCAGTCGTTGTCTTGGCTTACCATTGGTTGAGATGTACTCACATTATCGAGTCAACGCGGTATCTCTTACATTAGTGACTGTATCCACTTTGCGCTTATATTTCGTGCCCAAACTGACCAGTAGTACAGCTGATTTCCGTTCACATAGCACTAGGACACATGACATTTCTATAACATAGATGTCATGCTGGGTTTCCTCACGTTGGTTTTCTTCACCGATGAGCATGTGATGTCTAAATCCGTACTTAATATGAAAAACCCAGAGGTACGTGCCGGGATTCGAACCTCCGACCGCTCTCGTTGCCGCGCATATAGGTCCCTTATTCACGAAGCTACCACAACCACACTATAGTTAGTTTAGACGGTATTATTTTCAAAAACACCATCATATTTTTGTTAAGCCAAAAACGTAGCTGTTTTTAACGCAAAGTAAACTTGAAAGGTGTCCCACTTTTTATCTTAGATCGTGTGCACAATATCGGGTTGCGGACGTGTGTGCCGGAAAGTATTGCCACAGTGTAACCATTTCGTAGTGGTACCAAAGTTATTGACGTCGCATAAAAATAAGCAATAGAGCAACTATTCCGGATTAGCTGAGTGAGAACAGCTCTATGTCAAGCAGTAGACTATAGGAGATTCAGACATTGGATCCTGCCTCGTCATTGTGACCAGACCACGCCTGATGGAAAACATGGCGCAGTCCGAAAAGTTACTACGAGTATCTACAGTAAACAAATACTTATCGATAGTCACAGCAATCATACGGGCCTGCATGAATATCTCCTCTTGCTTCGTTTAAAGGACCCCATATCATAGGACGGTGGGATCACAATTACCGGAAGAGCATTCCACAGCTTAATAACTCGGCAAAAGCAAAAGTTTCTTAGTCCTAGCCAGGATCTGATTTACCCTGTAGCTGTAACTCCGTAAGCCCGCGCGCGGTTCTAGTATGGAAGGCAGAGGGTGGATCAAGGTTAAATAACTCTTTAGAACACTCGCCATGATACAAACCAGGGATGTTACGGAGCTTCGACTCCGACTCCGATAAGTCGGAACTTCCGATTGTTATTACACCTCCGGTTCCGAAACTTTTTAATCGGAGGCATTCATCGGAGGTCACCACCACTATTGTAGTCCATTCATTTTATTTCATTTTATATGCTGTTGAAACATAATATAAATTAATCAAACAATCAATGCTACTTAATTTGAAGAAGGATTTTTAAAAAATTCTGACTAGAATTAAATATTATTAAAATTATTAAATTTAAATCTAGATGCATATTAATTTTACATTAAATTAAATAAAATTAAAATTAACACAAATACAATCCTGGAGCAAATTTAATTTAATTTGTTCACTGTTAATGCGAAAAGGTTAATAAGTGTAAATGTATTACTTTCTAATTAAAAAGGTTCTCTAAATAATTATTTATTTATTCACAATAAAATGAATGTTTTATTTTTTAATGTTTTTATTTGTCCTTAAATAAAACGAATATCTTCTACTATCACTTGTGATTACTGACATTGCCTCCGATTCCGATTCCAACTTCGGTTCCGACTCCGATAAATCAAATTTAAAAACTCCGACTCCGACTTCGGTTCCGATAAAACTGCCTCCGTTACATCCCTAATACAGACGGTAGAAAACGCTTTGTGATGTAAAATCTCTGCGCAACTGGAGATTGTGAATTTTGAGACTGCGAAAAATGATTAGTGTAGGGTTTCGTAGCTGTGAATAAAGCCGTTTTAACCAATCAACTTGTTTTATTTAACTTCAAGATTATATATATAATACTAAATTCACTATAGGGGACATGCAGCCTGTTATTGAGAGGAAAATTTATTTTTTGACAGGTTATTTTATGACATTACATTATGGTCGCAATACTATTATTATGCCTATAGGGTATCCTTTTTTTGTAAACCAGGGTAAAATCCTTCATCGGACCATCAGGGTCACTGTGAGGGCAGTGACTCCAGTCTCACACTCTTACTGAATGAAAACCCACGAGGAGTCGCTCTAAGTGCTCCACCCTACTTTGTTGGTGATCCTACTTTGACCACTGTAATTTAGTTGCACTACAACCGCGCTCAGTATCACATTTCTATACGAATTTACTTCTTGCGTTCGTATAAATATACGAAATTTTATCACACATTACATAGAGCATAAGGAGAACCAACGAAATGCAGTCTTATATTAATTGCCAAAAAAGCTTAAACTCTATTCCTGTAGCGATAAAGGCTATAAGAAATTGCCGTTTTATTTTGAAGAGATAGTTTAAAATTGGTTTTATGCACAGGTAATTCTTTTTTATATTTACGGATATGACACGGGTTCGTTATGGCGTCTATTATTTTACTGTAAAACATTATACCCACAATGCAGGTAGATTGATATTTTTTCAGTGTAAAACTCGTAGTCAACTACAAAAGGGTACCTGTCTCATACTTTGATACCTTTTAGACAAGTTTTGTATTACTCCGCTAATGTAAATGGTTTTTGTGATAGAATTCTTAAGAAACCCCCCAAAAAAAATGGAGAAAGTAACTGTCTAAAGATCGATCGAAACTCAATTTTTGACCAAAAGCGAAAGTTTAAAATTGCAAAGAAAACTGCAAGGTTATGTGAATACAATTTTGAGGTGATAGAGCGATTCCCCGAACTGACCGTGATTAAAAGACCCTCATAGTGAGTAGTTTCGGGTTGTCGCATTATCCAACCTGGGCTGAGGAAAAGGAAGTCCTTCGGGGCTACATTGGAGATGACCTCTTGCTGCCAGAGGAGGTGAAAGTCTTGGTTGGCAGCGAAGAGACATGGCAGGAAGTGTCATCTTTCTGCCAGGCTGTGATGAAGCAGAAGGAAGCCACCGAAAGGGTCAGAGAGCGAAAATCTTCTCTGGCCTCTCGGCGGCCAAGGCATCCTCGCCGGAGGGACGCGTTCGCCCAGAGCGAGCGTGACATCCCCCGGTGACAATAGCCGGGCAGTAGACTTGAGGGAGTCTGCTGCCCGGATGAGAGGGAGGCGGTGCACAGTGTCAGGCGCATCGCCTGGGAGAGAGGTTTTGGAGGAGTGGGCTTTACTCCTTCCCCTCCCAGAGAGGTAGCCTCAACAAGGCTTCTTGCTCTCTGGGCGTCTAGATGAATTTGGCTTCCCAGGCCCAGGTGGAGCAATCAGAGGGACACCCCGGGAGTTTTTAATCAGTAGGAGTCTGACACACCGGGGTCGCTGCCATCACAGCGTCCCTGATGGTCCTATGCAGGATTTTCCCCCGGGATACAAAAAAAGGGTTGCCGCGTTATGGAATCAGTTTGTGAATATCTAGTTGTTCATATACTCAGACACCTTCCGTAGTGCTATGTTGGCCGGCATAGCGATGGCAACTGTCAACGGCTTGTCTTCTCTTGGTGATTGTTGCTAATCTTGATACTACACTGTACTTTCATCAGGTGCAATGTAATCTCATCTTCAAGCTCATATAAAATAAAACTACCTTTTCAATTAAATATATTATGTTGACAGTGTACAAAAACCTAGAGGTCATACACTACAGATCTTCCTAACAGTGGGAACGCTGCCTTAGCATTTTGTCTATGGTCAGTCACGTGCAAGACCGTTTCCTCTATATTAACTCTGCTCAGTGAATATATTATAACTCAATTTTTCCTCCGTCGCTAGAATAGACACTAATTGTATCCTCGACGGCGTAAAATTTCCATAGATTTCAAAGTGGCTTAGTAAAGTAAACATTATTAAACTAAATAATTCAACAGTCCAGGATCATTGTTCCAATAATGTATTCCATTGAATATGGTTTTCGTATCTTGGTTTATCGAACTCCTGCATAATCATACGAATCTGATTTGGCGAGGGACACACTTTGGATTTTGGAAATCACTGCTCGGCGGCGATTCCCGAATCGCAATGTTTTTTTTATGATTTACATTCGGACCCTGGACCTCAATCACACCTGGTGGAAGGTGAAGACGAGTTCGCCCAACAAATACCTATTTACTCTTCTCTTAAAGTCTCCTTAGTTCATTGGAATATGCTCGCTGAAAGCATCGGCTAGGACCAAGAAGTTCTCTAACTCCTTCTTTTGCCTTGTCGTTGGGCTGTGGAATGGTCTTCCGACGAGCGTGTTCCCACCATCCTATGATACGGGATCCTTTAAGCGTAGCGTGAAGAGATATTTGTGCAGGCCGGCATGATCGCTGCGACTACCGATGGTTTTTTTCTTATCTTTCGATAGTCGTTGTCGTTTTTTGGATTTCCCCATGCTTACCATCAGGTATGGTGCAGTCGCGTTGAGAAGTGTTGAGTCAGTTAAAAAAAATACAATGTAGTATTATAAGGAACGTCCGGCACATACGGATAGCATCCGATACGGCGTTCGGTTGTTTTATGATGAAATGGGAATGGTGGAATTAGAGCAGAGATGGGCAAAATGTAATCTGATTAATGATTAACTATTACAAAATGTAGTACTAATTTTAATTTTTTTGCTCTGTAATCATGATTAAATCCATTTAATTTATTTTATGAAAGGAGCCCCGGTTTGTCGAACTCTTACCGATTAAAACCACTGAGATGTTCGTCTACCAGAGCCAAGGGCGCGGCCATACCAATTTCCTCGGCTCCTGGCCTTCTATGAGCCTCTTCTTAAGGTGTATAAAGAGCCACCCCTCGCTCATCTTTTGTATGGGATTAGTGTGCGGTAACACATCACACAAAGGGAGTCGAAGCTGCTCGCGTCCGTAGGCTTTACCCTAGTTTCCCTACACGTGACTCCTGGGTGGTGCTAAACGAGCAGCAGCGAGGTGGTAGGGCGTCGGTGCCCGTCTGGATCGCGACCACAGTGCACGGGTGTAAAGTCCGTCATAGTGACCAGTTTCGGCTTGTCGCGTTTCGGGATCAGCTTGTGTATATCCAGTAGCTCATATACCTAGAGACCTTCAGTCGTGGTATATGTGGGCCGACATGACGATGTAGACTATCAATGGATTTTCATCCTTTGATAGTCGCTTTCGTTTTTGGACTACACTGTACTTACCATCAAGTACTCTGTAGTCACTATGTCGAGTCAGTGTAAAAAAAAAACACACCGCTCACGCCTGGGATGTAGTGCGCCGCCCAAAGTCAATCCATTAGGGAAAAGGACCTTGAGCGAAGGCCTTCCTTCATCGTCCAAACATACTGGGGCGGTGGATAAGGTTATCGGGGTTAGAAAGTACCTTCCGATCCCTTTCAGCCACCTTTTTCTCTCTCATCACGTCCTAACAGCAGGAGAGGACTTCTGCAATGCTGGCACAATAATCGGTAGCGACAGATCACCGTCCACCACCCTGGTCCAATTTTATTCCAGTATCAATACAAGATAGTGTAAATCTTAACATTTGCGCCAAAGCGAAGAGAGCAAAACAAACGAGTGACTTGATTTATAAGGATTTTATACGAAAACAACAATTGGACGTCATTCTCGCAGTACATTGTCCTTAAAAATATTGTAACCTTTAACAGATTTTGGAGTTTAAAGTTTGGAGTTACGGTTTAATATCCTATGACCATAACAGTGACCTAAGAAGTCAGCGACACTTCGATTAAGATTATTATTATATTGCGTTTTATTTTCGTTTTTTATTTTTTGTGCGCGTTACTTGAAAACCGCTGTTAAATGCGAGGGTGGACTCGGGTCCTTACGCTAAGGTTAGTGTATTTGATCCAATGGTATTTTTATTAAACAAAATATCTGTGTCCCTTTTTCAAGTATTTATCATAAGTGAAAGGGAATAAAATCTATAGCATTTGAAAGGTATAGGGTGCTCTGTATGTGCAAAATAAAGGAATCATTGCTATGTGTAAACACAAAAATTTTGATCCGTTGACAAGATCTCTTTAATGTCATCTCGGTTTCCAAGCGAGATGGAAATATATCGCTCATAGTATGTATAGACAGGTTTGGCCAAACTGCGGCCCGCAAGCTGTACTGAATACTCTAATGACCGTGGTGTAGTCTTGTAGACAGGGGCAGACAGAGAAGTGATATAATTTTAGCTTTTCTCCTTATATCGTAACCTACTAGTTAAATGTTGCCTTGTGAGGCTTTTCAATTCCGAAATTAGATTTTTTTTTATTTATAGTTTGCTACTGACGATGTAAAAGATAAAATATTTATTTTAAGTGTAATTAATATACGTATGTGTAGCTCAGAAATGTGCCGTCCATAAATTGAGCTGGGCTGGCCATGTCAAAGTCAATTGTATGCAGCCTAATCATTTTGAGATAACTCACCAGTAAATCAAGACTGATCACCCTTAATCATTACAGGGTGCTATCTTCATAATGGTATTCGTGAATCAATACGTAAAACTCCCCGCGATCTCATGCTATGGCTCTTTAAAATAGGAAAGTTCATTCCATTTTTTACTGTAGTCCAGCCGCTTTCGACTCTGATCTGGTATGGGCTTCTATAGCCCAGATTTTTGACTTCAAAAATCGACCTAGGAGACGCATACACCCGACCAAAATAATTATTTTTTGACAGTGGTGGTCACGCCTGGACTAGACTTTCAGTATCCAACCCACAACATTCTCTTGACGGCTTTAAATCAGATGTAGCTACAATAGAAATATATACAGTGTACACTCCATATAACGTCACTCGATTTAACGACAAACTCCCTTAAACGTCGATATCACGCGGCATTGGTTGGTGTAGCCTGTTTTCCATAGAATGATACACTCTATATAACACTACACCCAATCTCAATAACGACAGCAATTTAATAATATAAATACTTTTCAAGCTGCCAAAATTAGTAAAAACTGTGTACGTTCTTTTGTCGTTTTACTATCGTAGCCCGTAATAAACTCGACTGTCGGCATTACACATACCGAACATCACCAAGATGCTCGATATCGCAAGATATGAATAAAATAATTAAAAAAATACAATAAAATCACTGGTGCAGCAAAAGACGTTAGACAAAAATAATAGATTATACTTAATAGCGATCAAATAAGAATTGTTTTTTATGTAATTACTAACACTAGTCTGAAATAAACTTTTTCTAATACAGATTTTTCATCTCTCCATTTAACGACAACTCTCTATAACGTCAAAATATGCACAGTCCCTTGAGGGTCGTTATATAGAGTTTGCACTGTATATGAAAGCAGTATCGAATGTGAGATGCGTAATGAGTGTGCTACACAAGCGGGGTGTCGATTCGCCCCGGTGCGCGCAGATAAATCACGTTCCGCCATCGGTTTTTGTTCGATCAGCCTAGACGTGAGAATGCGTCCAATTCACCGATCGCATAATCTCCACGTGTGCTGTGTATGCGGACATTGCGACTTTTTTTCGCCCGTCCATGAGCAGGTTCAAAAGTCACTGGAAAAAATGTTTCGTTCAGTGCATGTAAAAAAAACACACCTTGTGCTAAATGTTATTTGGACTTCTTGAAGCAACACGATCTCCAGTGCTGCCAATAGTACGCCTTACCTTTATTTAGGAGTTTATATGAAGCTAGGGGCATTTTTAGGGGTCTTACATGTGTTGTTTTGCGACAGAATTAGTACAAAACATAAGTAAATTTTATAGGTATGATTAATTTAACGAGTACATTTAAGAGATGATAAAGAATGAGCGACTGGTTAGCGACCCTCGAGAAGTAGGCAGATCATTGTGACGTGCTCTGCCTAAATACAATCAGCAGTGTCGGCGAAGGCATGTTCCTCCGAGTTCGTGCCCAGCGCGCGCGGCGCGACGGGCCTGTGGCGAATTAATTACAAGTCCCGCAGTCCCCGCCAATGCGCAGAAGTAGTCACCTTGGGGTTTTTAGTCGGTACAGGTCCAACACACCTCGGTCCAAGTCCAACACACCTCGGTCGCGCAATCCCCCAGTACGGCTGAGGCGCTCCTATGAGGATTTTACCCAAGCAAAAAAAAAAAGGCGTGATATAGGATACAGCCTCTAATGTATCACTGCTCACCCCGCAAGGGATATAGCATGACGATGTATTATTTATTTAAATACAAGGATAGGTAACGAATTCACGAACACATGTCTCCAGTCCTAGATATGTTTATTTAGGATGCGAGCGAGATGGGGTCGCAATGTTTACCCCCAATTATGGACCCCTTGTTACCCTCCGTTGCTATGTTATTTGGATTGGTTTTATCACGGTGCGAAGTGTGAAGCGAATAGCTTGTACCAGAGGGCCTTTTTTGTTAATCCGGAAGAAATCCTCATAGACTGTTAGGGCGGCGGACTCTGTGTGCTCTACTGGCTAAAACCCACGGAGTATTGCTTCTCTCGTCTGCTGGGGCTGAGGGAAAGGTAGCTCCCGGCGACGTCTAACCTTCTTCAGGCCATTCTCTACAACATTGCAAGGGGTTCCCCTTGTAACACATACATATAAGCGCAAAGTGGATACAGCCAATAATGCATCTGTAAGGGATTTAGAGTGACGATATATTTCTAACTTGTTAAAGAAAATATATGTATCCAGGATGCAATCACTGTCATTTTTGCATTTTAAAGGACAGGCGTGAAATATAATATTCATTCAGGCTAATTTATATTTCATTTAAAACTCAGTTATTTTTCTTTCCCCAAATATATCTCCAGGTATCATAGTTCCAAAAAAAAATATCCAACAACAATTTTTTCACCAAATTTGCAAACATTCCTAAACTGCCAACTTTGGTTTGTTTAAATCTTTCTGAGTTCCTCTACTGCTTTTCTCATTCGATTCTTTCCGATCACCTTCTGCTGGTCGTTGATTTACCTTGCCGGGGAGTGTCTGCACGTTTACCGATTCCTGATCTCTACTCAAAAATACGCCAGCGCCATAGATCACCTGTCTTCCGCCATACGTGCTAGCCTCTTCAGCTTGCTAATACGGAGAGCTATCTCGACAACTTTGATTCTCTGTCAGATAGCCTCAATAAATAAATAAATAAAATAAAAATAAAAAAGCCTTTATTTGTTTTTTTTTTTTTAGTTATTTACATTTATCTACTAGATTAAATGTTTGCTAAGTCAAGAACCCCTTAGCGGGTAAAGGTCTCCTCCAAGGATGGCCAAGCATCATTGTTTTTAGCTATTTCATACAATCTTCGGCCTGCAATTTTTTTTATTTCGTCATTCCATCTTGGTATAGATTTCCCTATTCACCTTTTACCTTGTGGGCCTCCCCACAGAGTAATTTTTAGAGTCCACCTTTTGTCCTTTGGCCTTTTTTTTTTGTGACCCGGGTGAAATCCCTAACGGACCTCAGGGGGCGATGAGGGTTGCTCTGAGGTGGCTAAATAGTCGCCACCCCCTGCGTACACCTAACACATTTGGCAGGAAGAGTGGTGTAAGAAATGCCACCCTCCCCTCATCTCCTTAATTTGTCATTGGAACGGTGTGCGGGAACACATCGCACACCGCTCACGCCTGGATCTGGGCGACGCGCTCCCTCAAGTGCGCCGCCCGGCGTTTGTCCTGTTACGGAGAAAGGCCTCTGGCGAAGACCCTCCTCCGGCGTCCTGTCCGAGCTGGGCGGCGGATTGGGTTATCGGGGGTGGCAATAGCCTCCCGATCCCGCTCCGCCGCTTCCTTCACCTGCATAGTCTCCTCCGTGAAGGAGAGGACCGCCTGCCATGCCCTGTCACTACCAACCATCGCGCGAGCGAGTGCCGGCAGTGACAGATCACCACCCACCACCCTGTTTGTCCTTGAGCCTCGCTACATGAACTGCCCATTTCCACTTGAGCTTCTGAGCATAGCTCAAGGCATCTATAGCTTTTGTTATAGTTCGAATTTTTGTGTGTCTTATTTTGTCCAGATAACCTCAATTCAGATTATATTCGTCCGAAAGAGGTCAAGAGTAATTCTGTAAATTACTAAAATGTCACAGGTACGAACGCAGACAGTCTTAGAGTCAAGGTAATACAGAATATGAATCCGCATAAAGCTCACCCCCCCTCCCCGTAGTTGTCCAAGGCTTTTTGTGCAAATCTGGGTCACATCACAGCGTCACTCTTCACCTAGTTTTGATGTACCCTCAATGTCTAAGTTTCACTGCATCTAACATTATACAATACTTGGTTTTTAAATAAGATTTATTTTCTGCATTCTTGTAGCTATGGTGGACTGTGAGCTAAGGGAATGGTATAGGTCACAACACGAGTGGGGGTGTGTATGCCTGCATGTATAGATTAGGGATGTCGAAATAAAAAAAAATCGTTATATCGATATATATTAAAATATCAATATCGGCGTCGATATATCGAAGGAAGAATATCGATATATCGATTAAATCTCAATAAACATGTCAAGTATTTTACCAGTATTCCTTTTTATTAGACAAAATTACAAAAATATCAAGATCTAAAAGGCTATCTTCTGACTTTAAGACCTATTTAAGATATCAAACCAAAATAAATAATAAATAAATAAATGGCAGCAAATAATATACATGCAACAAATTCAGATGTCAATGCATGCAACGTAATAAAACATAATACTCCACAGTCATAGACAATATAGACCTTTTTTTTCGTTTGGTCCTATCTTCTACAGTTTCAGATTTCAGCGACTTCACTGCCATAAGAATTTAAAAAAAATCGATTTCGATACAATTTTTGATACTGGATATTTTCTACCGATATATCGATATATCATTACACAATATATCACCCAAAAATATCGATATACTGAATTAAAAATATTGATATTTATTCGACAAGCCTAGTATAGATGGGCAAAATGTAATCAGATTAATAAAAATTATTACGATTACATTTAACGTTTTTTACCATTAATATAACTACATTTTGCTCATCTATGTTTAAAACACTACAGAATCCCAGATTGCATACACATTTATGATTTCTTAATGTTTTAAATAGTTTTAATCATGATTACAGAGCAAGAAAATTAAAATTACGACTACATTTTGTAATCGTTAATTGAATCAGATTACATTTTGCCCATCTCTGCCTGCATGTACCTCTACATTTTTTCAGATTAAGTAAAAATAGGTATCCTGGAAAGAAACCCGCATGGCATCTTATAGAAATGTCACGTGGAAGTGCCCTGGGAACGGTAATCATCTACGCTACTGGTCACGTGGGGCGCGACATAGCGCAAAGTGGATACAGCTGGTCATGTTTCTCTGCTTACCCCGAAAGGGATATAGCGTGACGATATGTTATTATTATTTCTTTATTCTTTTTTTACTTAGCTCGGTATAGTGACAACACCATCCCCTGCAAAACACAACAACTGCTTTCAACAGCAAAAAAATCCCAGTAGTGTTCATTCCATAAATGCATGAAACCATTGCATGCTCTTACGATAAATAAGTCTGGAATAAATTCCTTTAATTTAAACAAAAAAGGAACCCTTTATATCTATTCTATTTTCACGCCATCTATCTTCCCTATGAAAGTAATATAGTTTTTATTATGATTATATAATATTCACATTAATTATGTGAATCTGCCTACCCTGACCAAATACTCTATGTTTGTTCCCGGCCCAAAAGTAAGGTTAATACGGTCGCTGGTTGGTGTGGGGGGTTCGACAAATACTTCCACTTGCCTCTACTGCCGTAATGTGTGATATGCACGCTGGCCAGCGGCTTGTTTGACGGTCTCGCGTCAGGGGGCTTGGCACTCCACTAGCACAAATAATAGTCCAAAAAATGATATTGTGGCACCAGACAACGAGGTTTTAACGATGCGCCCAAGCGTGGTGTGTCACCATCGAACGACGAAACGGTAGTGTTGGCAGCGAAAGATTTGCGCTACTACCCTCACACCATGCTATTTATTGGTCGATGTCTACGCGAATATGTTAGAATCCACCGTAACCTACCCTATAACTAACTATTAAATAATGTTCTATGACAATTAACTAAATATTGGTACGCGGCCACAACACTCTATGCACGTCACTGAAAAAACCTATGGATAGTCGCTGAGATCAACCGGCCTGCACAGATGTACATTTTCGCTTCCCTTGAAGGTACCAAAACACAAGGCGGACTCAATAGAGATTAAGCCAATTGGCGCATAAGACCCGTCAATGTATGTATTTAATATGATCGTATGAGTATCTATTTAAACTTTTTTTTTAGCCCGGGGGAAACCCTGCATAGGACCATCAGGAACGCTGTGAGGGCAGCGACCCCGGTGTGTCAGACTCCTACTGACTAAAAACCCCCGGGGTGTCCCTCTGATCGCTCCACCCGAGCCTGGGAAACCAAATTAATCCAGACGACTGGAGAGTGAAATGCATTGTTGAGGCTGCCTCTCTGGGAGGGGTAGGGGTAAAGAGCCTACCCTTCCAACACCTATCTCACAGACGGCACGCCGGATACTGCACACCGTCTCCCTCTTATCCGGATACCAGACTCCCTCAAGTTTACTTGATACTGTATCTGTGGAGATACATCAGAATTTACAAAACCTATTGCCATAAGTTTTTAGCGCAAACTTAATATTATTTATATGAATATTTAGGTAATTTCTCAGTTTTTGGACGCACGGTTAGATTCTATTAGACATCCTTGGAACATAGGGGTTGAACGGTATGAATATTATTTTGATATTGAAAGAAAGAACATTCTGCCAAGTTAAGGTTTTTTTTTGGGTTCCCGGGGCGAAAATCCTACATAGGACCATCAGGGACGCTGTGAGGGCAGCGACCCTGGTGTGTCAGACTCCTACTGACTAAAACCCCCCGGGGTGTCCCTCTGATTGCTCCTCCCGGGCCTGGGAAGCCAAATTCGTCCAGACGCCCAGGGAACAAAAAGCCTTGTAGAAGCTATCCCTCTGGGGGAGGGGTGGAAGTAAAAATCCACCTCTCCAAAGCCTCTCTTTCAGGCGGCGCGCCGGACACCGTGCACCGCCTCCCTCTCAAGTTAAGGGCTAAAACAACAACATTTATCCCCCTTACGTTTGAGGATATTTAAAATGTCCAGAATGACATCGCGAAGAGATTGCCATTGACCCTCCACAGGTCATCCGGCTCTTTGACTCGCAAATACCTTCGACTAACGCACCTAAATTATTTGAATCACAAAATACCGGACAATAAAACACATATTATTCTACCTTTATATGTCGACAATAAAGAAACGTCGTAACGCACTGAAATTAATTTTTCCGTAAAGTGATTTGCAATTACATTACATTTTTTTTTTAAATTATTATTATATACTAGCTGTCCCGGCAGACCTTGTTCTGCTCTATTTCTCTACATTTTATAGTCAAAAACAAAGTTTCATTAATTTTTTTTATGTTAATTTGTCTGATAGAAATATCTAAGAAGCCTTTGTAATATCTATGGTGACAATATTTTTATTATAACACCTTATTGTACACAATATTTTTTATTTGTTTACTTGGCGCAAAAATTATTATAATATTGTATTTTCATTAATGACATGCAACCTCTAATCAATTTGAAAGCATACAAAGATACTCCTAACGCACCTTTGTTTTGATTGACGTCAAATGTTTGACAACTAGGGACAGAGTGGGTTGTATGGGAAAAGACAATTGTTGTTTTTACTATTTTCCTTGTATATTTTAAGTTTTTTTCTCTTCGTAATAACCTTCCTCAGAATTCATCAAACACAACAAAAAAGAAATCAGTCAAATCGGTTCAGCTGTTCTCGAGTTTTGCGCTTATCAACACATTTAGCTATTCATTTTTATATTATAGATGTATTTGTAATATATTTTGGCTATATTTGGTGAATCAGGGACCAGTATCCATGCATGGGGATGCGAACGGTCGCAGGTTTAAATCCTGGCATGTCCAATAAGCGTTTCCAGATAAAGTAAGAATTTAGGCACCTCTTGCTCACCGACGAAGGAATACATCGTTAACAAAACCCGCAAGGCATTTAATCAAATTGTCATGTGTAAATATACATACATTATGTTATAAAAACCCTAGTCGGGATGTGAGTTATTGTACAGCCGTGACTCCGTAAACCTGTTCTTAACCAGGAGAAAAATCCTACACAAGATCATCAAGGCAGCGGTGAAGGCCGCAGCCCCGATAAGTTGGACTCCTACCGGGTAAAAAACTCTTGGGTGCTCCATGAAGGAGTTCATACGCGCGGCCTCAGGTATTGGACGCGAGCTCACGCTCTGCCACAACGGGAGAGGGTGGAACAAGGTTAAATAAGTATTTAGACTGTTTTTTTTTAAATGATAAACAACATCACGTGTCACAAAGTAGATGACGTACAACATTTGCTGATGGAGTGTGTCCGATCTCAGTCTGCAAGAGATTCTCTGATGGGAGCTTTTAGCCTGAACAAATTTGATGTAGGTATATTCTACGGAATTTTAGCGAAACTTTACTCAGCCGAAGCTCAGTATTTGTTCAGGCTAAAGGCTTCCCACCAGAAATAAAGGTTAGTAGTGTGTTTTTAGATTACAATGGAGCTGGCATGCGCCTCGGCACAAAAGTCCCTTAAATAAATAGAAAAAAAAGATAAAAAAAAATTGTGCTCGTTACGGCATTTTTGTAATTTTTAATCGACCGTCATGTAAATATACGAGTCAACGGTGTATCGGAATGACCAAGAGTTCGACATAAACTTTGTAAGTGAAGTGAGGATATTGAATTGCAAAACACAAAATGTTTTTGTTTTGTCCTTTTTTAAAAGTTCAACGATTTTTTGATAAACACATATTTACATTTGCGCGCACTTCATCTTGTCTTTTATTTCGAACAAGGTGAAATATGATTCTGTATTTAAATTGAATACATTAATAAATTATCACGCTATAAGATCTCATTCGGTATTAGCAGGAATACTTTAGTGGCCTTGGCTTGGCTTTGGCATGGCCCCACAAGGCGGTGGGGAGGTGACCATCTGCCTGCCCTACATTCACGGTGAGACCGTAATGGGGCAACGCGCAGTGGCGGGCCTTTGGGAAAGGTGAGTAGCCATGCCCGTTCGGCACACGATGCGCTCAATGGGGGTTTTAGTCGGTGCAAGTGCAACACACCGGGGGGCAGCCCTCACCGCCCCTCTGAAGGTCCGTTAGGGATGTCCCCCGCGTTACAAAAAAAAGGCTTTGGCGTGGCTGGAAGGTTTATGCAGTTTTTTGTTATGCCTAATGTGACCAGTAGCACTGCTGATCACTCAACATTGGATTTTTTTTTTTTGTTAAACCGGTGGAAGTCCTTGCGGACCGTCAGGGGAAGTGGTGAGGGCCACTCTCCCCGGTGTGTCGGACCTGCCCCGACTAAAACCACCGGCGGTGCCAGCACTGCCCTCTCTTCGCCTTCGCCGAGCCTGGGAATCCAGATACTCCCGACGGCTCGGCGGAATTGGAGGGGGATTTAAACCCTATCACTGCCTCCCTATGGGAACGGCGTGTGGACACACACACGCCGACTTTTCCACTCTCCACTGGACGGGGACGCCCTCAACATCACCCGCCCAGCTCAACCTTGAATCTAGGGGATCGGTAAGCCGAAAGCATCAAATTCCAGGCGAAGTAGACAAAACCATCACCCAGCATACTTACTAAATAATATTTCTATAAACTAAACCAATCTCTTCAAAAAAAAAATTGGCTGAAAAGTACAAGCTTTTATTTTGTCGCTTTAAAAGTTAACTCATAAGTTTCATAGGACATCGTTACCACGTCTTAAATTTTTGCGCGTGTGTACAGTTTCTTTATGTTGTAATAATAATAATAATATATCGCTATATTCTTTTTGGTGTGAACAGAAATACATTAGTCCTTCTCTACTCCTCCTTATTTATTACTCCTGCTTTTGCCGTGTCGTTGGTATGTGGAATGGACTTCCGGCAAGCGTGTTCCCACCATCCTAATATATGGGGTCCTTTAAGCGTAGCGTGAAGAGATATTTGTGCAGGCCGGCATGATCGCTGAGACTACCGATGTATTTTTCTTACCTGTCGATAGTCGTTGGCGTTTTTTGGACTGCACCTTGCTTACCATAAAAAAAATAGTGGCTGTATCCACTTTGCGCTTAGATGATAGTCCAACGTGACCACTATCGGAGCTGAGCGCAGTCCTCAAAATATTTACACATGATAATTCTATTAGATGCCGCGCGGGTTGCTTCACGATGTCTCCTTCACCGGTGAACTAGTAGATCTTACGTCCGTACTTAATCTACGACCTTTCGCATTGCCACACATAGATACCGGTCTCTTAACCAGTAAACAGCACAGCCACATCAAATAAATAGATCGTTAAAGTTCAATATTGTTCTAAAGATCATTTTTGGCTTCAGTTTTGTCGCGTGTGTGCAGTTTCTTTGTTTTCAAATTTTATGATAGGGTTTAATTCAAAGTCTAGACCAGGTCTTCTCAAACTTTTGTCATTCACGACCCCATTTATGATTGCGAGTTTCTTGACGACCCCATAAAAAAGAAAAATAAATTAATATTTTTTGATGATTTATTTATTAGGTAACAATATACATATACATATGAAAATATATAGTTTTAGAATCCGTTTTGAAACATACAAAAAACTAAAATTAAAAATTGCACAAAAATTATAAAATCGTATTTATTATAGTTTCAAAAATAAAAGTGGATTCTGAGCGTCTTAATGCGCGTGTCTAGACGCCGCAAGTCCGCTGTATTCCGTCAACTCTAGTGATGTTATAAAACGATATATATAAATATTTGACATTAAAATCTCTCGCGACCCCAGAATTTTTACCCCCATAGTTTGAGAAGCCCTGGTCTAGACCATTTCCTACGCCTAACTAATTCACAAAGCAGACGAATGCATTCGTAATGCGGCTGCAAGGCGATCAAAGTGGGATTCATGTTTATAAACACGACACAACTCCGTTGAATTGAGAACGGAGTGCGGTGCATCTAGACATTCCATTTCCTTTGATCTAGCTTAGTCCGGCTTCTGTGCATCTCCCTAGAAAATTCTCATATATTTACTTACAATATACTATAAAAACCCTATCCGGCTCGTTAAGGCGTCCGATTAACAATATTTGATTCAATTAAGATTATCCTTCTTATTTAAAGAACAAAAAGAATAAAAAAGAAAAATAAAAGTTAATTAAACAGGGAAAACTTACATGCCAACACTGTCAGTATGCGTAGCTCGTGATCAAAGGAAAAAGGAAAGCAATAGATCATGCTAGCAGGTCATGACGTCATAAGGGTCATGACTCTCATAGATCCCAGGTACCGTTTATCAAATAAATTAATTCATACGCTTCGTTTCATGTCGCCTTGTAAATATGCTGATACTGTGAGTGTCGCGTGCCGTGACTATTCAAATTGTCAATCAAAAAAGAGGCCCGAAGAAGTACCTTCCTGCCGCCGACGAAAAAACCGCGGCGCACCAGTCTACTCTTGCATTGTGACTAGTGATGAAAATGCCCAGGAATTTTCCCAAAGTGCCCAGCACTTCCGCGAACATTTCGTAAATTCCCGGGTATATTCCTAAGCAAGTTTTGGGCACTTTGGGAAAATTCCCGGGCATTTTCATCACTAATCGTGACCATAGTCTATGTGTAACCAGGTCGACACGTCGAGCCATAATTAAAATTAAGTCAATTCGAGCGTTAGACCCATTAAAGTATTTATTTTATTTTATTTTTACATTTTTAAGGGCGGCCAGTGGCCAAAACACTACAAGACAATAAAAAAAAAACAATCGAAAAGAAATGCACATTAATGATGCGCCGTTTAAAGCCACCAACCACATCGTGCATCAAAAATATAAACTATACTACTTATAAAATAAACACATTAAGAAATAAGAATAAAACAATGAAAATGAAAATATAGGCAAATGAAAAATCATAACAACAACTACTGCGTGTCCCTCAACCACCCGATGATTTTCCTTTTAAAGACCGACAGACTGTCAGCGAAAACATCGATAGCACTCTCTAGTTCGTTAAAGCCGCGAGATAACCTACAAATAGAAAATGTATAATGGTTTCCTTATATTCCCTAATACTATAATTTGAACGCGAACAAATAAATGTTTTCGCACCGGCAATGGAGGTCAGTTGAATACGCGAACACGTTACCTTTACATTAGTGGGACTGCACCTTTACAATGATTCATTCGCTTTCGGATGCATTTAATTGGAGCAAAAATACTCTTCCCATAGCAATACTAAGAAAATTACTGCATTCTAAATCATCAGCAAAACGTTACAAGTATACTTATAATATAAATAACACCTTATCGGTAAATAATAAGATTGTAAATACAACGGATAGGGATAATACGATGTTTTGGATATGGAGTCGGTGAGGAGGAAAACGCACAAAATTATTCGCACGTGAATGAAGCGTCTGTAGTGAGTACAACCTGTTTGAGACGCATTCGGTACAGTCTGCGACCCACTGGCCGAGTGACTCACGCATTTTTTTTTATTCCTTGTCTCTTTTTTCGAGCAATCCACACGCTTGTTAAGTGACTAAGGTTGTCTTCGATATTCGTAATCGAATTTTTCTTTTTTTAATTATGTCTCAGCACTATGAATGCTTAACGACGGTGTCTTGGCCGCCGAATGTTCAGAGAAATTGTTCGCTCTCTGACCCTTTAGGTGGCCGCCTTCTGCCGCATGAGTGCCTTGCAGAAAACCACGTATTGACTCCTGGATTTGTACAAACCCTAAGTGCTCGCCTTTCGGGACCGGTTAATTTGTAAATACCCTTCCAGACCATCAATATTTGTCATAGCCGTGTTGTTTAAGCCGTGGTGGCTGCCGACAGAATAGAATAGCACCCCCCTCTTCTTGCTGAGGTGTCGTAAAAGGCGACTAAGGTATATCTTTAACACCGCAATTCAACCAGGTGTTTAGAGAAGGGAAAACTCGACCAAACCTGCATCCTGCTCCCTCCCGATCGTACTGGTTCTCCTTTCCATCGGGCCTGAGGGTGCTCGGACGAGAGAGTGCTTTTCTGGCAGCGCGTCCAGTTACGCACTTAAATATCTCCTGCGCAATTGACTGTTTCCGAAAACTGGACCTCGAATTGCTTAACCGGTGTTGAAACAGTCGCCGTGGCCGAAACCGGCTAGGACATCATCATCATTTGTCATAGACGAAAACATATTTACAACAATCTTTGTTCTAACTATTCTGGTCAAATAAAAAAACTCTTTAAAACCAGAATTTAATATTTTGACTATACATTTAAGCCTGCAGAATAATCGTCACTGTTAATAAATTCTCCCTTTTCGACTGTCGCCACCAGTTTTCGACTGTAGTGTTAAACGTGTCAGATACGGTCTGCATGTGGTGGAAGTTCTACATTCATCATGCGAACAGCTAAGGAGTGGAATATGCTTCTGTTGAGCATATTCCCGCGATCTTATGACCTGGGAGTCTTTTAGAGAAGAGTGAATAGGCATTTGTTGGGGGGACGCGATCCATTGTCGGACTCATCTCCATGTTCCACCAGATGTGATTGAGGTCAAGAGTTCACCTGTACATCATAAAAGAAAGAAAGACTAGAATATTGTTAAATGCGCACTTTATTTTACACTGGCTCGACATAGTGACTACAGAGTACCTGATGGTAAGTACAGTGTACTGCAAAAACGAAAGCGACCATCAAAGGATGGAAATTCATTGATGGTCTCCGTCATCATATAATAATAATAAAAATATTTATTTGGCATACAACACATCAGAATAGGTAAATAAAAACAGAAAACAACAAAAGCATATACCCTGTGTTGTGATGATGCGCCAAAGGGAAGTCAGCCGAGCAAATGCTAAGTGACCAGCCGAGCCACCCAGCGCTGATTTTCAGCTGACACCCATTTATTGGATCGACGCTCAGAAAACAGCAAGGCAGGGATCAATGGAGTACAGATACACAGCATTTAGAGACTAAAATTCAAAGTATCATAGATGGATATATATCATAGATGAAAATACACATCGGCATACATATCGGCCCACATATACCACGACTGAAGGTCTCTAGGTATATGAGCTACTGGATATGCACAAGCTGATCCCGAAACGCGACAAGCCGAAACTGGTCACTATGATGGTCTTTACACTCGTGTACTGTGGTTATGAGCCACCTGGGGAGATCGCTCTGCCACCACAACTACATAATTTACTACATTACTTCAAGTGATTTAAGTCAAGTTCAAGTTAATACTCATTTCAAAGCATTTATGGAATTATTGAGGCAGTACTTATCAATATTTTCTCACGTTAAGACTTAAGAGAGTAATTTAATTTTTATTGACAGTCATCATTCAAAACCAAATGTCAGTGAGTGGATGCAGTGATTTCATTAAAAAGACAATAAATCTAACCAGAACACGACGTGTACCGCCTCAGGGCTTAATTATAATTAATTAATTGAGAACATGATTATTTTAATTGATACGATTATGAACTTTTAATCGCGTTATTAATTATTATTAGCATAAGTTTTCGTAGGCTAAAGGCCTTCAATCCGTGATGACTTTTTAAATTGTTTTGAAAATATTGTTTGACCTCTCCGTAGTTTTCACAATCGTGCACTGTTGAAGTCAAATAAAATTATTTTTATTGCTTAATTTTGACATTATTTTATCATATATAAGTACATATTTAAGGTGGAATGGTTTGATTTGTAGTTAAAATGGTTAATTAATGTCAATTTATTTGTAGGATTAGCAATCTTGCAAATTTAGAATATATGATTTTACTTTGTTTACTAATTACTAGTATTATTAAAGTTAACTATCAGAATATTTATAGTTTACTATTAGAAATAATTATAATATACAAAAAACTGTATTACTTTTTGAGACTAATAAAAATAATTATAAAACTAAATAAAACTTGTTTATTGATCAGTATACCATAAGCCACGCCCATACACACAAACGCGCACACACAGCCACCAATATACCCCTGCTCACCCCAAAAAAGATATAGTTTCAAAAATAATTAACAACTAAATAATAATTATTAATACAGTAACGACACTTACCATCAGGTAAGGCCCTCAGTCTGTTTGCCAAAAATGATTTTGTAGTGGCTGGTTACCGCTTCTGGGAAGCTTGTGAATCAAAGGCAGTCTTTACTTGAATCCTATTTATTATTGGCGCGCGATAAATGAAATGCGTGTGACCTACATATCGTTACGCTGCATATGCACCTAGCACAAAACTTCTATTAGCCTTACTTAGCATAATATACGTCACCACAGTTTAAAAAATTATATGGCCTAATAATATGCATATAGATAAATTTTTGTGCCGTTGTGACTGCCGGCAGAATAGAATAGCATCCCCCTATTCTTGCTGAGGTGTCGTAAAAGGCGACTAAGGTATGTTTTTAACACTGCAATTCAACCAGGTGTTCAGAGAAGGAAAACTCGATCAAACCTGCATCCCGCTCCCTCCCGATCGTACTGGTTCTCCATTCCATCGGGCCTGAGGGAGCTCGGACGAGAGAGTAGTTTTCTGGCAGCGCAGTTATGCACTTAATTATCTCCTGCGCAATTGACTGCTTCCGTAAACTGGACCTCGATTTTATTAATCGGTGTTGAAACATTCATCGTGGCCGAATCCGGCTAGGACATCATCATCATAGATAAATTTTTATCCTCTTACAGCGTACATTTTTTTATGCTATAACCTTTGTGTCATAATTTGACAACCCTATCGCCAACGTGCATAAGGTCGCGTGCAGAAGCAAGTTAAATACGAAGGTGTTTGGTTCCGTTGACGTTTGAAACTGATTGACACTAATTATAATACAACCTTTCAGATAATAAACTATAGTTAAAACAAAACAGTCATGATCTAATCTCTGCTTACTCATACCGCTCAAATTACAATTCTCCGACCGACATCAAAGTCCTAAACCGATCATTTGTAATGAAAAAGAAAAATCCAGTTAACAAATAAGTAGGTAGCGTCATGTTGCGTAAAGTCAAAAATTAAGCTCAAAAACCGTCTTATTTGAATTTTAAACAACGGATAAAAACGTTTTGAAATTAATACAGGTCGGTTTCTTTGCCCTTTTCAATCACTATAGCCCTTAATAGTGCACGATTTGGTTTATATCCGAGGTGCGGTATCACTGCAAGCGATTAATCCAGAAAATTTAATTAAAAAAAATACTTTATTGTTCTAGTCTATATGATCTAGAGGTCTACACTTTCCTTCAGTCTAGATTTCCTGGGCCAGTAATTATGAAACTACTCTGGCGCTGAGACGCAAATAGTCATTTGTTCGAATCCCGATACGGACAGACGGCCCCAAAAGCTGCTGAATGTGTACAGGTTGCCAAAACTCCAATACACCGTAACATAACATGCATACATAAGTCGCGAAACACGGTTAGCACCAAAATTAGCAGACCATCGGAAACGGTTAAGATTGTGTTAATTATAACTTTTCGTTCCTGAACATACAAATTTCTAAAGCTATCCATAGGCGTAAAGCGAAAAATCATTACCTTGTTATATTTGAACGTTTTATATTGACTTAAAGCATGGTAATTACTATAGATTCAAAGCTTTAGAAGGAAAATTAGACCAAATTTTAAGTTAATATTTTTAATGACCGCCAAGAAGTGGAAGGGAGAAAGTTTTGTCTGTTTTTCCAACATCTTATACATGGGCGATCTTCAAACCACTACTGAATCGGTATTTATTGGATGAGCGCACTCCATCATCGGCCTCATCATTACTTTCTATCTATTAAGATTGAGGTCCATCGCAAGCCTGCCTGTAATAAAAAAAATCTTGAAGTATAACAAGATAAAAAAAAATTATGCTTCTATTGGATGCACGACACTATATTTGTGGTTAGGAAGATAATTTTGGGCGGCCGCCGGGAAAAATGAGTCTTTATCAGATACAGCTGTGTCATTTTAAACAATTATTGAATTTAATCAATGGTAGACTATTTTTTTGTATATTTCATCGTATATAATGTGACCCCACCCCATTAGGCGAAGCAACGCCATATGTAAATGCACCGCGGCCGATCCTTCCGAGAACACGCCATCTTGAAATCCCTAATTATTTTTAATTGCCGCAAGCTTACAGACACGACGCGTACGGCCTTCGACAATTTGACTTTACGATTTTTTTCGCGTCTAGCCATTGAATCACGTTGATTATTACACTAAATATAACTCATGACGTTTCGCCATGATATTAATGCACGCGATCTGAACACACACGCAGATCACGTCATTAAAATCGGCCCAACATTAATTGTTATAATTACAACTTATGTTAACTACCTTTAGTACTTTCTAGAAAGAAATCCCTGCTATCCCATGTTTCCGGTCTCCAAAACGTCTTGCTTGTAATGCGCGATAACCTAAATATTCCTGTCGTTAATTTTCATCGCTATTTCAGCCTGAGACTACATAGCCAGCTCGTTATATCCGCAACAACTCATAAGCCTGTTATCTTGAACAAAGTGCGTCGATTGTTTACGTTTAGACAGCTGTAACTTTTGTATGAGGCCTAAGTTCTGGGATAGTTCCGTGCAGTACCTCCTTGGCGCCCTGAATAAGTTGCAGCGTAGGGCCGTCCACATTGTGCATAGTTCGGACCAGTAGCGTTCATTCCATACATGCATGAATGCATTGCATGCTCTTACGATAAATAAGTCTGGTATATATTGCTTAAAGTTAAACAAAAAAAGGGAACCATTTATATTCATATCTATTCTATATTCACGCCGTCTATCTTTTCTATGAAAGGAATATAATATTTACTATCATAATATAATATTCAAATTAATTACGCGAATTCTGCCTACCCTGTCCAAAAACCCTATGCACGTCACTGGTCCGGACATATTCTAACACCTCGAGACGCTTCAGCTGCGCAAGGATATTGCCTCACTTAGCGTATTTTATCGTTTGTATCATGGCGAATGTTCTGAAGAGCTGCAAAATCTCATTCCACCCTCTCCCATTCATAATTAAACCCTGCGAGCTAGATAGCGGAGCCACAGTTTTACTTTAACTTCTATTTCAGCTAAAACCAAAAAGTCATCTTACCTTTGTCGATCATTGGATTGTGGAATGGTCTTCGGGTGAGCGTGGTCCCTTCTTCCTATGATATTGAGTTCTTTAAGCGGAGTGTGAAGTCATTTATGTAGGCTGGCACGGTCACCAGAGACAGAAAACATCGTCAGAAAGACCGCATGGCATCTAACAGAAATGTCATGCGTAAGAGGTCTAAAAGCGGCGTTTAGCTGCGCTACTGGTCAAGTTGAGCACGACATATAAGCGCAAAGTAGATACAGCTACGAATGTGTCTCTGCTCACCCCGAAAAGCATATAGCATGACGATATATTATAATATTATTACTATAAGTAAACCAATAAAGAAACATCTAGATCTTAGAATGAGATTCAATCCTTAAGCTATTTCAAGTGTTGAAATAAATAGATTTTTTTACCTGATCGTTCTAAGAACACAAGGGAATCGTAAATCAACGCAGGCGCCCTATTATTTTGTGTTGTTCGCATAAATATCTGGATGGGACTGTAATTGGTGTGTATGTATCGAGCTTGTAATACGCGCGCCGCGGGTGGTGACCGTTTGAAGTTTGCGGTTCCGAATGGTTTTGTTTTTTGATTGTATTCCGGTAATACTCGGGTCATTTTACGGTCAATTTTAATGCTTAAACGAAATCGAAAGTCATAGAGATGTGGTTTATAAACTTGATGATATAGAGGGCAAGGTCTCTTGAACTGATCGTCAATGGGGCGATAGAGTCCTTGAATAAAGCCTACTCACCGACAAATGTATTTTAGAATAACAATGCACGATGTGTATTTGAACTATGACCGACATTCATCATTTTTATTTATATTTTTAAATTTCCAGCTTCCAGTAAGCATATTTCCACGATCCCATGACTTGGAGCGTTTAAGAGAAGAGTAAATAGGCATTTATTGGGTGAACACAGTGTATTATCACACTCATCTTTAGCTTCCCTTCCACCAGGTGTGATTGAGGTCCAGGGTTCTTCTGTAAATCATAAAAAAAATCTTTACTAGGAATAGTATTCACTAATAGCTATAAACCTGTATCAGGAAATAGATTCTATTAAGACTTGAAGATTTGAAAATACTTATTATTTGAAATCCAAATTTTTTAATACACTTTTAGACACCTTTCTTTAGAACCAGATGTAACTAATTGTCTCTCTAAATCTTTTTGCCGTCTACGGTCCCCAAGTGTTCTAGGTAAGCCGGTTTATGTGAAATAATTATTTTAAGTTATTTGTCTAGTCCCTGATACTCGTACCTAAAGCAGAATAATAATTGTATGAGCATATGCGCCCAAAGCAATAAATCGTCTGGACGACCGGTAGTATCATTTTTTGCTTTCCATTTGCTTCTAAAACGTTTTTGTCTAAACGCCATGCTGTTGGTGAGTTGCCTACGAGAGGTCTATATGGATCTTTGTAAACTATTTTTGAATTGTTTCTAATTTCCAATACCAAAGTTAATGACTTTCAACTGGAGCAAGGGCAGTTTTTTCAATGACTGCAATAGCATTTCTTCTTTTAATATATCATGTATTCAATCTTTCGTAGGTAACATTTCTCCTTTCTTTTCCTTTTTTTTTAACTTTCATGGACCACCCTATACTAAGTTGACACTGTCATCTATGGACAATTACAATTTAAGTTGTTTTTGCATTACCGACTAAAAATATGTAGTCTCTGCCGTCTTGGAGATTTCCTTGTCATAGCTCCGGACAATAACTCTACCGGGGCTACGACGTAGCCTTGAGTTTCTATCGGCGTTTTTTTCTGAAGGTTTTTGCTTCTGAAACGCTAGTAGATCCCCATTAGGCTCTTGTCCTGGCTGGCTGTCCACATCGAGCTCAAATCCACTCCTACATCGATGCCCTCGCATTGCCGCCCAGCCCGTAGATTCGCTAGCAGAACACCCTAAGCCTACACCGATTTGTAGACGTAACTTTAAGTTTGCTTAGACTTTGCTAAAATATTACAATTTATATTACTAAATGAATGTAAAAGGATTTGGTTAATCACCGTTTTTTTAACATGGACTTGGCTCTGTGAATACTGTGGCTATACTCAAGTTCCTATTATATATTTAGTTTTTTGTCAAAACGAATTTATTTTTTAAGAACTTTGCCAAGCAAAGTCGAATTATCGTCTATAAAGCTCAGCCTAAGTGCTCGCCCCTCTTGCCCGGAGAAGTTGTAAAGACCCTATTAGATGAACAGCGTTTGGTCTTCATAAAAAAAGGTACCGGGTGGGCTATTCTACATGTCCAAAACAAGTGATAAACATGACCTAGAAAACCGTTGCGTTGTCGCAAGTTTTTAAAATAACATGATGAATATAAATTTGTTGTATACAATTATATATTTAGTATAATAAACAGCTCGTAGAGAGGATGATCGATGGGGCAAGCAAGTTCTCGAGTATCGGCCACCGCAGTGTGAGACGGTCACCTACAAAGTGGGTAGACAACCAAATCCAGATCGCAGATTAATGCTGGATGGAACCCGCTTTAACTAGTGGACATATTATGCTGATATGATAATGACATATCCCTTTTTTTGGAAATCTTGTGGAAATCCCTTATAATTATATATCTAGAGAAGTACAAAAAGACGTTTTTTATATACCAATATATATATAAATCCTTCTGTAGGTAATTCAACAAACGAAAAGTATACAAAGTGGACTGAAAGAGTACACCTCTTCGAACCTTTCTAGTTCTTTTCGGCAGCGCGCCGGACGCTGTCCGAATCACCCAGGGAGTAGATTGCCTCAAGTCTAAAATTCACCCTGACTGAAAAGGACCGTTCGTTTAGATAATTTTAATAAACATACCGGCGCAATACGTGGTTTTAGACACGATCGTAAAAATAAGTTTTAATATTTTCGGTGGAAACAATTTGTAATATTTTTACCTCTTTGTCAAACCGCCCACATTATAAACAGTGATGATGCGAATATTACTTTGTTGCGTACCGAAAATACTTAAATCTCGCCCCAACACTCAAGGATATTCTCGAATACCGCAGACCCTCTAAACAAGCATTAAATACGAAATAACAAATTCTAAATAAGCTCGAACATAAATTCAGAATACCATTAAAAAGGCTCGATTTATCTTTAGAGACTTTAAATTGAGCAAGTCACACGCTTGCACCCCCGTGTTTGCGCAAGTGAGGGCAGCACACATGCCCATGCGCAGGTCGCGTATTTTGGGTCATTCGATAATTATCGCCGTTCAGAATAACATTGGGTTATTTACGCACTAGTTTTATTCCAAGACACCGGCGTCGCCGACGAATGATAATTCAGTCAACAGGCTCTTTTGTTTATAAATTTAGAGGCAAACGCTTGACCTCAATCACACCTGGTGGAAGGTGAAGATGAGTCCGATGATGAACCACGTCCGCCCAACAAATGCCTATTCACTCTTCTCTTAAAGACTCCCAGGTCATAATACTACGGAAATATGGCCGCTGGAAGCATATTCCACTCTTCAGCCGTTCGCATGATGAATGTAGAAGCGAATCTTTTTGTGCGGATATAAGGAACATCCACCACACACGGATGGTATCCGACGCGATGTCTAGTGGTTTTGTGATGGAATGGGGCTGGTGGAATCAAAGAATGCATTCCCTCAGAACAGTAGCGATGGTTTTACGCTCCTAGACGCAGTTTCACTCAAACGTAACCTTGGGTTTCTTTCGGCGTATCTTCTAAAGGTAGTCGCATTGGACACGCTAGTAGATCATCGTTGGGTAATCCCATTACGACGCAAAGCGGTTAAATTTGTTAGTTTTGTAAAATCAAGTCGTCAAAACAGTAGTCAAGGTTTTTATTTGGGATGTGTGATAGTTAAGGGAATTGTCTACATTTCATAAAAATAAAAAAATAGGAAAGTAAAGTGAGCATTTGTGATACAGTACTAAAATTAAGTCGAATAGTTCATTACAGTACTCGTTAACGATATCGCACGATCGAGAATATGTTTAGATGTATCATCACACACTCGCAGGTTTGAGCAGGTACAGAAAGTTAATTGCCTTTGTATGTTCAATGTTCATTTTCTACCTGATGCAGCCGAGGGTTAGGGAATTAATGATTTTTTACCTTACATTTGCTAGCTTCGAATAAAATATTTTATTGTTTCTTCTTTTATTGTATAACAAATTTGTCAGATTTATCACGGTTTTAATTTCTTATTTTAAGAATTAAAGCAATAAAAAAAATAAATGATCTACAATACGAATGTGAGTGGGAGTAAGGGCCGAGGCCGACCGAGAAGTGCCGAGACCGAACAAATAAACTGATGGAGGGTAAAGTCAAAACTATGTGGAATCGACGAAAGTGCCTGAAGGGATTTATGAATGTTAAGGAAGCGAAAGATGTTTGCAAGAATATAAAGAATTCGCTTTCCATTCTCTGTGCCTACCCCAATAGGAATTTAGCGTGATGTTAGATGTAAGGACACGTAGCATAATGTGTAGGTAAGATATTGATTTTGATAGCGTGATTTATATAAATGCAGAAATTGCATAAATATAGAATGTTTGTATGTATATAGAGACGGCTGCGTTCGTCGATTAAGGCAGTTCGGATTATACACAGTTAATAGCAACACGCATTTTATTTCCATAGTCCTCGAACTCTATAGGCTATCATTCACAACCTAAACTGGTGACCCGAAAAAGTTAACTGGGAATGGGACCACGCTTACAACCTAAATTAGATATTTTAAAATTAAGTTTTATTTAGGGTTGGGTACGATAGAAGACAAATGGTAGCTTGTTAGGAAATGATATCTTTCCACGTTACAAATCTTAACATAAAATTCACATAGCCCTATATCCAAGCCTTTTTAAATCGACCAAGATAGGAAAATGAAACTAGCACCGTTTCAGAAAGCAAAATCTATCGAGGAGAGCTGGCAAGAAGTTCTGGTAGTTGCTCATTTCAACATAATGAGGTACAAATATAACAACTACAAATATAAATATAACAACACAGCGTTACGCTATCTCCCTTTCGGCGTGAGCAGAGATACAGTACTGGTCGTATCCACTTTGCGCTTATTTTTTACACTCAATATGACCAGTAGCAGAGCTGATCGCCGCTCTCACAGCACATTTCTATTAGATACCATGTGGGATTCTTCTCTATGTTCACTTCACCAGTGAGAATGTTGTGCTTAAGTCCGTGCTTTGGAAAAACCCAGAAATACATGCCGGGATACGAACCTAGAACGATTCGCGTCGCCGCGCATGTATACCGGTCCCGTATCGACTTGGCCACTACAGGCAAATTTAATTAATAATTTATTCCTACACATTTACATGAATAATACGTAGAAATGTCCTAAAAATTAATGTTTGCGTTGAAGGCAATGATTAAAATAATTTTACGTGTTTTTTTTATTTTTAAATATTTTATTATATTTGACAACTGACTAATAATCTTCTAAATTTAAAAATTACAAATACATTACCTATATAGAGAAAAAATGTGACAATTAAAATAGGTTTTATGTGACATTAATTAAAAATAAGGTTATAAACATTAAGAATTATTCTGGTCATATGACTGTGGTGTTATTAGATTCAAGCGAACCAGAAAAAAAGAGATGGAGTTATTTAATAAATAAAAAGAATAAAATAATGCAAACCGTCTTTACTAAACAATCGATTAAACCTTCCTCACACGAAGGGATTGACATTCGACGTCATCTGTCTTTGTCTAGCAATAAGAATTAAAAAGAAACGACGTGATGTTACTCCCTTTCGCGTGTTTTATTACAAGTATTGTTGATAGTGTTGTGGTGTTTGTCGATTATAATTGTCGATAAATTAACTTAAGCGTGCTTTATATTTTTTTATTCTATTTATTTAAGGGACTTTTACGTGTGTACGTATGTCAGCCCCATCGTACCCTAATACAGAAATACCTAACATATGACATATGGGGCCGTTGATCTGAAGGGGCCAAAAAATTTTAATTGAAAACTATATGTGTGTGTGTGATATGGGATTGGTATGCATACGCGGCGATGCGTACGGCTGTAGGTTTGAATCCCAGCACGTACACCTGGGTGCAGTAGATATCACATTTTTACTGCTGAAGAAAATATAGTGCGGAAATCCGCGTGATATCTAATAGAAATGTCATGTGTACTAGTGCTGTGAGAACGGCGATCAGCTGCGCTACTGGTCACGCTGAGCACGACATATAAGCGCAGAGTGGATACAAACACTAATGTATCTCTACTTACACCGTTAGGGATATAGCGTGAGGAAAACCAAAATCCAAAAATCAGAAATAAGAGGCGTGATTCAAACCTATGACCATACGCGTTACCGCGCATGGAAACCGGTCCATATTCCTCGATGCCACCGAATTCACAAAATACCATAGCCATATGCTAGTTACATAATGGGAAACCGTTATCGTTACGATTATATTAATACAGAGGTACTACAAAAAAAATCTAGCTGCTTGATTATCCTTTTGACCATGACTGAGTTTATCGATAAGAAAATAATATGGCTCTGAGTATTACTGTGTTTTCCCAGCCCTAGCGGATAAAGGGTCCGAATTACCGAGTACCTGCGCTTCGAACCCGTCAGTAATTCTTAATTGACAAAAAAAAAAAATAGGAGACCCGACGAATTTCGGTGTGGGGGAATTTATCCTATGTCACATACAAGCTTCTGCCGGCGACTATGCTTGTTCGTACTGGATAAATCGAGAAAAAGTTATCCTTCTTCCTCTTTCTGATTATTCTTTGTCATATAATAATATATATTTTTGACACTGGCTCGATATAGTGACTACAGTGCACCTGATGGTAAGTTTAGTGTAGTCCAAAAACTAAATCCTCCATCCATCAATGGAGCCGGCTTCGAGTCGGCCCATACATACCACGACTGAAGGTCTATAGCTATACAAGTAGGTAATTTAAGTAAGTTTGTTGGGCGGACGCGTTTCATTATCGGACTCATAATCACCTTCCACCAGGTGTAATTGAGGTCAAGCGATTGTCTATAACGCTATATCACGCTATATCACTTTTATACGTATAAAAGATTTGTCCTGACATATCGTAGTGCTTGTAGGTAGTAAAATAAAATTTAAATATTAGATTATTTTATACCGTAAGCACCTACTAAGCGCTGATTTTTGAAAGACTACCCTCAAGGGGTTGAAATATGTTTTAAAATTACCAATTTTAAAGTAAGGACTAAGAAAATTGGTGTTTAGCTTTTTATTTAGAAAAAAATTAATGCTCTTTTCGACATCTTTGAAAATCAACCCCCAAGAGGTAAATAAGAGATTTCTATTGGGCCATGCCGCGTCACTACAGTTACTTGGTGGCGAGTGGCAGTAGCGTTCAGTTCATAAATGCATGAAAGCATTGCATGCCCTTACGATAAATAAGTATGGAATAAATTAATTTAAACGAAACAAAACAAAAAGGAACCCTTTATATTCATATCTATTCTATATTCGCGCCATCGATCTTCCCTATGAAAGTAATATAATATTTATTATCATTATATAACATTCACATTAATTATGTGAATCTGCCTACCCTGACCAAATACCCTATGCCCGTCACTGGTGAGTGGTGACTTATAGGTGCCGGTGCTCGCTCGCGCGATAACACAGCATCGCGGGCGGCCCTATACTGCTGCGAGAATGACATAAAGGAGAAAGAGGAAACGAAAAGGGATGGGGAGGCACTTTCTATATCCTAGGACTGGATGACTAAGGAGAGCCTTCTCCAGAGGTCCTCTACTCTAATCGCTTGACGCTGGACGAACGCCCTCGAAGGAATGCGTCACCCAATATCCAGGCATGAGCGGTATACGATGTGTTCCCGCATACCGCTCCAATACAAGCTATGAGCTAGGGTTGGCTCTTTGCACTACTCCTCACAAACTGCAGAAAGGCCTGCAGAAGGCCAGACGTCTGCAAGAAGTTGGCAAGGCCGTGCCCTTGGCCCCGGCAGACAGGGGAAGGATCACCATGTTGGTTAATCGGTAAGAGTTTGAGGCACCGGGGCCGCTGCCCTCACCGCTTCCCTGGCGGTCTATGAAGATTTCCACCGGGGTACCAAAAAGGACTTACTTTAGTTCGTTCAATATCAAAACTACGTGAATTAATATACTGTTTATAAAGTTCTTAAAATGGCGCCGATTATTAAAAATCGGCGCCATTTTGATTTCTACTTTGTTTCCATCCCATTAACACTTTTAAAGTTACCTAATGATTTACCTCGAACTTTTCGTCTTGAATTTGAATAAATATCTATCCTACATGCTCTGAATTAGTCCAATGTTGTTTACGATTATTTTTTCATGATAAACAGTCGACATTTATCGTTCGACAACTTGGAGATGTAAGCTGTCTCAGAACTCGCTGGGATATGTTAAAATATTAACTGTTTATCACTTTCTAAGAAAGCGATTCTGAAATGATTAATTTTTACTTAAGCATGCTGGTTGTCTCATAGGAATAAATTAACGCAATCACTTTGAAAGACCTAGTATTGTGATATATGACGTGGATATCACTCACAGAAGTGAACGGTGAAACGTCTTTTTTATGCCATTACAAATACTTTAACGTGACGCACTGCGTCACCGTATATATAAGGACCTGAAAAACTCGAACCGAATTCAGATGTTGCTTTTTACATTGGTTTCGATCTCAATATGTTAAAACATAGAGCTAAAAATCCACGCAATTTGGGTACAACAAAACAATGAAATAAATAAATATATTTAAATAAGCACTGAAATAATAAAATAATATATATATCGTTACGCTATATGCCTTACAGGGTGAGTAGAGCGAGTAGGGCGAGTGTTCTGAGGAGTTGTTTAACCCTGTTCCACCCTCTCCCTTCCTGAATAGATCCACGCGCGCGGGTTTGCGGAGTCACAGCTATACGGTATCTCACATCCCGGCCAGGACTAAGAAGTTCTCTAACTCCTTCTTTTGCCGTGTCGTTGGGCTGTGGAATGGTCTTCCGGCGAGCGTGTTCCCTCCATCCTATGATATGGGATCCTTTAAGCGTAGCGTGAAGAGATATTTGTGCAGGCCGGCATGATCGCTGCGACTATCGATGGGTTTTTTGTTACCTTTCGATAGTCGTTCGCATTTTTTGGCCTGCACCATGCTTACCATCAGGTATGGTGCAGTCACTGTGTCGAGTCGGTATAAAAAAAAAGAAGTATATTAGTAGTTTTACTCATCTTTGCCGGGCAGTAGACTTGAGGGAGTCTGCTGCCCGGATGAGAGGGAGGCGGTGCACGGTGTTCGGCGCATCGCCCGGGAGAGATTTTTGGAGGGGTGGGCTTTACTCCTTCCCCTCCCAGAGAGGTAGCCACAACAAGGCTTCTTGTTCCCTAGGCGTCTGGATGAATCTGGATTCCCAGGCCCAGGTGGAGCAATCAGAGGGACACCCCGGGGGTTTTTAGTCAGTAGGAGTCTGGCACACCGGGGTAACTGCCCTCACAGCGTCCCTGATGGTCCTATGCAGGATTTTCCCCCGGGATAAAAAAAAATATATACTCATATCGCGCTTATATGTCGTGTCCAATGTGAGAAGTAGCGCAGCAGATCGCTGTCCTCAAAGCTAGTACACGTGACATTTCTAATAGATGCAATTGCAGGTTTTTTCCACGATGTTCGCTTCCCCTATGGTGTCCAAATCTGTGCTTAATCTGAAAAATCTTAAAAAACAAAACTTAGGTTACTAAAGAGTACATAGAGTGCTTGAATAAATAATTAAAAATACTTTTAAATCTACTATGGACGCTACACCGAGTCATTACTATTTCTCCTATCCCACCGTCCGTCCCACTTCTCGGATTTAAATCGGATTAAATTCGAACGCAGTGCGCGAGCGTTCACATAAATAGTATTATCTCTACTTCAATCCTTCAATATTCTGAGGGTCAAGACAACGAAACATTCAATAAACGATAACGCCAGTAAAAAGTGTAAAATATATGCACTTGATACTCGTATAAAATAACGAAGAGATATAATCAAAGCTTAAACCAACTCCAATCCGATGCCGCCTTGAGTTTCTTTTTGCGTTCCTTCTGAAGATAGTCACTTCCGATACGATAGTAGATCACTGTTAAGTCCATTTCTTTGCTGGCCGTCCAAGTCGAGGTTCGTACCCACTAGGGGTGCATGTGCCTTGCCCCCAACCCCATAACTCGCTGGTTGAACACCTTAAGTGCTCGGCCTTCTCGCCCGGTGATGTAAAGACTTTTCCAGGCGTACAGGATACTGATATGCCGAAACAAAAAAAAACATTTTTTTTATTATTTATAGACGAACGCTTGACCTCAATCACACCTGGTGGAAGGTGAAGATGAGTTCGATGATGAAACGCGATCGCCAAGCAAATGCCAATTCACTCTTCTCTTAAAGACTCCCAGGTCATAAGATCGCGGGAATATGCCATATGCGGGAATATATTCCACTCCTTAGCCGTTCGCATGACGAATGTAGAAGCGAATCTTTTCGTGCTGATATAAGGAACATCCACCACATACGGCTGGTATCCGATACGGTGTCTGGTGGTTTTGTGGTGGAATGGGGCTGGTGGAATCAAAGAATATAGTTCCTGAGAACACTCTCCACCGTGCAACTGGTAAAAGACCGCGAGGCAGGCAACTCTACGTCGATGCTCGATGCTCTGCATGCTAATTTTTGTCAAAGAGTCATCGCCCACAAGTCTACGAGCTCTACGATCAATTGAGTCCAAAGCCGCCAACTAATATTCAGCGAATCCGTCCCAAAGGTGACAACAGTACTCGACACCCGACCGCACCTGTGCCTGATACAGGTTATATGTATATGTAGTGCGTAAGGGATAAGTCCGATAAGCCAAGGTCTACTTCGGAAAGTATATTAATGGGTGCGCAGTGCGTACCACCCTAAAAACATTAATATATTTTAACAGTCGATCTAGCGATAGGTACAGGTAGATGAGTAGGGACAATGGCGGCAAAAACTCGTAATAAGCGTGCGTACTAGGGCCTGTCCAGCCATTGTTTTTGCGGTAAGCATAGAATTAAAAAATATATAGAAGCCACATTCCTGCTCCGAAAAAATTAATCCAAAATAATTTATATACTGTCATGCTATATCCCTTCGGGGAGATCAGAGGTGCATTAGAGGCTGTATCCACTTTGCGCTGTTCGCTGCCCGGTCGCCTAGAAGAATCTAGATTCCTAGGCCTGGGTGGAGTAACTGGAAAGACATCCCGGGGGTTTTCTTCAATAGAAGTTTGACACACCGGGGTCGCAGCCCTCACAGCGGCACTGATGATCCTATGCAAGATTTCCCCCATGACCTTACAAGAAAAGGATCACCTACAGTGTAGACTTGATTAAAGCTACGGCACAAACTTCCATAGTCTAATGTCGCATTGCAGCTGAGGATCGCAACCAGTGAAGACATGACGTGAGGACATCATTATCCAAAGTGCATCATCATCACGACCTCTCTGCCAAGAGTGTATGACCACAGTATAAAAAATAACAGTAAGACGACGCCGTTGATCTCGTGAAAAATGCCGCCGTCGTCTAGACAATTCTACGATAGCTAGGGTTGTCCAAAGAAAACAACATTTATTAACAAGGATATTCATTTATTTGAAATCAATATTATCACACTTTGTTTATAATTTAAAAATAACTTAAATGTGTATCCGCCATCTTGGATAAATAATTCGTAATCATTAAGACAGGTTTCGACATTGACAACCATTATATGTTTAAAATAGAATAACGTTGAGATACTATGTAAACACTTATTAACCTGCGCCATCTTTAAGTCCGCCATTTTGTTTACAATTTCTACATACATTATTTACATTTGTTACATAATAAAACCAAAAACGAAATACATACATAGATTGTATTTATTTATTTTAAAGGGAAACATACAGCAATATAAAAATGATAACAAAATACACAAAAAATGTTACATAACCCAGCAAAGTTTCCACAAAAATTTGTATAAAAATAGAAATGAAGCTAATAAATAACAATAAAAGAAAATCAATCAAATTTTCTCTCTCATCATTCGTTTAAAGGGCCCAAAGGCACAGGACAGTATATCTATATCACAAAAACGTTTATTATATATATCACAGGCACGAAAAACAAAGTATTATTAATATAGTTTGATCTTAAGAATGACACCTTAAACAGCGAAGTCTCTAGCATTGGAATTCAATGTATTGAATAACTTATCTTACTTCCGAGTGTGGAATTTGATGGAACAGTAAATCTTAGTTAATTTATTATAAAATAAACGATCGGTTATCAATTACACAAAACGCCGTGTGCGTCATCTTAAAATAAAAAAAATTAAAATAAATTGCACTTCAATACATGATAACCCTGAAAATTTATGACCAAAGCTACTAAGAAACTGTTGTATGCAGCAGGGATGTTACGGAGCTTCGACTCCGACTCCGATAAGTCGGAACTTCCGATCGTTATTACACCTCCGGTTCCGACTTCGGTTCCGAAACTTTTTAATCGGAGGTATTCATCGGAGGTCACCACCACTGTTGCAGTCATTTGATTTTACTTTATATGTTGTTGAAACATAATATCAATTAATCAAACAATCAGTGCTACTTAATTTGTAGAAGACATTTTTTAAAATTTAGATTATAAAAATATGATTAAATTATTAAATTTAAAACTAAATGTACATTTAAATTTATTACTAAAAGGTTTTTTTATTTTACATTTACATTAAATTAAGTAAAATAGAAATTAACACAAAAACAACCCTGCAGATTTTGATAAGAGGATAACGGTTTCTGATATATATCCAACACTTTGTGAACAACAGCTTTTATTAGCCCAAGTTAGGTTGTGTTGTGTTGTGTTTTGTTGTGTTGTGTTGTGTTGTGTTGTGTTGACCCAACTTGATATACGCCGGCGATGCGCTTGAGGGAGCGTGCCGCCCAACTTATCCAGGCGAGAGCGCTGTGTGACCCCGGGCGTTTTAGTCGGTGCAAGTCCGACAACCAAAAAGCTCCCTGAGGTCCGTAAACAATATCCCCCGGGCTATCAAAAAAAAAACCTGATATACGCTTGGAAACAGTCTCGATTCTCAACATCTGTCTACACATCAGGGAGATGTAGAGGGAAATGGATTATGCTGTTGTCAATTCAAAAGTTCTGGCTTATACTTTCGAAGACATGTATCAATCCTGCACCATATTAAAATGGGATCAAATTTTAGATATAATAAATAACACATCTTCACGCTATCACGCTATGTGAGCAGAAATACAATAGTGGTTTTATCCACTTTGCGCTTAAATGTCGTGGACTACGCGACCAGTAGCTCAGGTAATCGCTTTCTCACAGTACTATGAAAATGTTAATAAGAAACAGCAATTTTTATTGTCTGTGTATTTGTAAATTTATCACTTTCTAATTAAAAAGGTTCACTGAATAATGTTTTTATTTGTCCCTTAATAAAACTATTTTATTCTGCCGTCACTTGTGACTGACGTTGCCTCCGACTCCGATTCCGACTCCGATAAATCAAATTTAAAAACTCCGACTCCGACTTCGGTACCGATAAAACTGCCTCCGTTACATCTCTAGTATGCAGCTTGGGCTCGGCCTTCCCGCATCTCACCCTTGTCACCTCGTACAATTGCTCCATCGAAATGCCTTAGTTGAACGAATGTATAGACTGTAGAATGACTTAGAAGGATTGTGCCGTTTCTTTGTCATATTTGCATAAAAAGTACACACAAACGAACATTGAATAACTTCTTATTAAAATTCGGTTAAAAATCCCACAAAATTAAATTAAAAATATGATAGAACAAAATTAGTATTAATGAACTTATGAAAACTTAGAAAATATGTTGCTTTACTTCTATTTATTATTTTTAGGGAAACGTAGTAATATATAAACAATATAAAAGATACACAAATAAAGATACAGCGCCAGAAAAGTTTCCACGAAAAAAAAACACGAAGTTAAGTTAAGGGACACAAAACAATAATAGAAAACTAACTAGAAAAGAACCAATATAATAACGAAAAAAAAAAATTAACTGTCAATTTTTTCTTTCTAATCTTCTAAATGAGACAAATGTACAAGACATAATGTTGACATCACAAAAGCGTTTGTTATAGATATAGCAGGCACGAAAAATAAAAGTATTACTAAGATAATTTGACTTCACAAATGGCTTTTTAAAAAGCGAAAAATCTCTTGCAATGCAATGTGGACATCTGAAACCCGTTTGATTTAGCAAACAAGACGAGTCTTTGAGATCTTTAATAATTGATTATATTATAAAAATAATGTAAAAAGGTTGATATTTCTCAATTTTGCGATTATCCGCTATTTTTATACTATATCCACAAAATACTTTTACATATTGCTTAATTCAATGGCGGATAGGGTGTAACCACTTTTGTCCCTAAAAAAATCTACGCACAATGTGTATTCTTTCAAGTTTTTTTTTCGACCTTAGTGGATTGGCTTTAATGGTAATAGTCTGTCCTTCTGTAAACGATGATTGAAATTTGAAATTCTTGGAAATATACTTCGTATTATCCACCAGTTACATGAAATTTAGTTTTTAGTTTTGTGTTTGTAAGATTTTGTAAACGGTGCGTTAATTCCGTGCGTTTTGTACTTGATATTCCTTCCTTTTTTTTTGTAACCCGGTGGAAATCCCAAACGGACCTCGGGGAGAGGTGAGGGCCGCCTCCCTGTGTATCGGGCTTGCACCGACTAAAACCCTCAGGGTGTTCCACCTTCCGTCTACCGGCATCGAGGGCACGACTGGGGTCTCATCCTCAATGACCGGCTGGGAGTGCGGCCGTAAGTAAGCCTCCACTCATTTAGGGAGGGGTGGTGTATAGAGCCACCCCTTTCATGCCTCTGTTGTAAATTTAATTTTTCTTTTTTATCTATAACATTTAAATATCGTTACCTTGTTGGTTGATTTTTTATCATAAATAAATCATTCTAATGTTAATACATTTGTGATTCCATTTCGAAAAATATCTGAAAACGATCATAGATCCATAACCATTATTAAAATCACTTCTCATAATAATGAAGGCTTAAGTAATGTTTACTTATCCAAAACTGAACTGTAATTCAACTTGGTATCTCGCGTAATCTCTATAGGCTGGCCAATGTATCGGCCAATGGGCTGGTCAGTATCTGCCAACACAATCGCAGATATTCACTAGAAATATGCGGAGATACCGGGTTATCAATTAGAGCCAAAAGAACCCTAAACTTTTTTGTTAACCCGGGAAAAATCGTCATGGATCGATTGGGCGTTGTGAGGGCAACGATCCTAGTTTCCCGAACTCTTACCGGCTAAAACCCCGAGGTGTTCATTCTTTCGTCTGCCATGGCTAAGGGCCAGCATCTTTAGATCCTGGCGTCTTCTGGCCTTCTTCGGAGCACTCTCTACTATGTCGCGAGAGGGATACTACAAAAGGGAAACCTCTGTTAACTTTAGAGCGATACGCGGGAGCATATCGCGCAACGTTTACGCCTAGATATATTGGACGACGCACAGCAAAAACCCTGCGCTGTGTGAAGCTGCCGCAAATGGTATTATTATTCGCACATAATATATTCTTCATTATTACAACGCCATCTTGTTTATTTGCGTGTATTTTTGTGAATTAATTGTGTTTAAAACGTTCGTAAACCATTATTTTCCTCAGTGCCCACTCATATTGAGATTTGTTAATAAATTATATTCGGTATTTTATTAAGAAGTATTCTGGGATTTTACTAGCAGTAGTATTATGCAAGATATCGTGTCGGATACCATCCGTATGTGGTGGATGTTCCTTATATCCGCACGAGAAGATTCGCTTCTACATTCATCATGCGAACGGCTAAGGAGTGGAATATGCTTTCAGCGGCCATATTTCCGCGATCTTATGACCTGGGAGTCTTTAAAAGAAGCATTCGTTAGGCGGACGCGGTTCATCATCGGACTTATCTTCACCTTCCACCGGGAGTGATTGAGGTCAAGCGTTCGCCTATAAGAAATAAAAAAGTATTTTATTATTAACTATTATAGTAGTCTCATAAAACAAAGACCAGTTATTGACTTCACAGCGCAATACCACACACACGGGACAAAATGATGACTGCAGTCTCTAATGTATCCCTGGTCACCCTGCAAGGGATTTAGCTTGACGGTATTATTAATTACCTTCTGAAAGTTGGTATTCCCGTAGTTGATAAAAAAGAACAGCTTTGAGAATGCATCGGCCAATAGTATGGCAAATGTATTCGCCAACATGTGAAAGATCATTTGCAGCCCACGCGTTCATTTCCGGTGCGATCTCATCACGGACGGGCATTAAACAAAATAATTTGCATATTTGTAATGCTTTTACGTAAGATGTGGTTTCTATCCAGTACAGATCGAGCTCATTTGTGTATTATTTATGTATGAAACGAGCAATATCGGTTGCTTAATGATTTTCGAAGAAATCGTTATTAACGCGCTAAATCATTGTTTTCTAGTGAAACTTTTTGTGCACAATGACTGTACATTATGAAGGGCATTATTTTTATATACTAGCTTGACACTGTGATCACACCGAATGATAGAAAGTCATCATTTGCAGCCGGATTCGGCCAAATGCAAGGCTTCCAAACTTTATGCCATCATCCTCGAACCCGTGTCAATTTCATGTAGTTACGACTTTTGACGAAATCATCCATTCATCTTATAGCCGGGTGCCCCACGCTTGGTTTTCCCAACATTGAGCACCACACACTAATATCAAAGCTTTGTCCACTAAGCCGTTATCAGATCTCCGATATCAATACAGTATGGTCTGATAGAAAGTCCAAGGATGGCAGCGACCGCCAAAGACCAAATGTATTGACAGTTGCCGTCGTTATATCTGCCCAAATATAACACGACTGATTATATCTAGATATAATAACTGGAAACACATAGGTACTTAAAGTCCTTGCTCGAGCATAAATTAGTCTACCGAAAGAATTAAAAATAATAAAACAGACCAAGGAGTTGTGTTTAGCTTCCTTAATAGCATTTGTGCCATTTGCCGTCATAAAATAAAAGACAAGGACCAAGGTTATAGATAAAAAGGATTAAGGTAGGGGTGCTCAAAGGGTCGGCCGCAAAAGCTTTTTGAATCTATCTCAGAAAATATATAATAGATAGCATAAGCTTCGTATCCTGCACATAGTGCAATGGTTTTTCACGCCGGATCAACCGTGCATCAGTAACGTTCATCCCATAGAAGCATGAAAGCATTGCATGCCCTTACGATAAAAAAGTCTGGAATATATTGCTTTAATTTAAGTAAAAAAGGAGCCCTTTATATTCTTATCGAGGGTTGAGCGGCTAATTGGTTTAAGCGACATATTTTGTGATATAGTGAATTGGTAAAAAACGCTGATTCCGAATATATATATTACTATATCTCCAAAAAAAATCGCTTAAACCAAATAGCCTTTCACCCTTCGATATCTGTTCTATTTTCGCGCCATCTATCTTCCTAATGAAAGTAATATAATATTTATTATCATTATATAATATTCACATTAATTATGTGAATCTGCCTACCCTGACCAAATATCCTATGCACGTCACTGCTGTGCATAATGTATAAAGCCCAGGACAGTCTCTGCATAGAATACTGTTTGCATCTCTGGGACGATTCTGGCCAGTACTTACTTGACGCCCTGGATAGGTTACAGCCTGGAGGTTTGTTTTCATTGTGAATAATCCGGCCGTGAGTAAGCATCTTGAACCGCTCCAGTTGCTCAGAGATATTGCCCCGCTAAGCGTATTATACCGTCTGTAGTTAAAAGTTAATTTTCTTTGTTGAGTGAATGTTGAGTGGGTCACGGCTATGAAGTAACTCAAATGACGGCAAGGATTAAGAAGTTCCCTGTCTCTTACCACTGTCGGGTTATTAGGCTGTTGAATGGTATTTCAGCAAGCGTGTTCATTGCGTCCTATAATTCTTTAAGTGTGAAGACAATCTGCCTGAAGTTTGAGTTTGACCACCCCTGGCTTAAAGCATTATAAAATCTAGTTTGTTCTTCTCGAAAAGACTCGGCCATAGTTTCTTCGAATTGTCATCTAGGACAATGACCCCCGTTGGCGGAATAATCTTCGATTGTTCTCTCAAAGCGTCTCGAAAAGGATTCCGAAAGAACTATAAATAAAAATGTAAAAGGTTACAAATAACTACCTTCGTTGAGTGCCGACAACCTGTCTTAGAAATCCAATTAAAAAATATTATCCCTCCTACATAATAATGTCAATTGAATTCGTGCATTAGCATTTACCTATTGCATCGAAAGCAATAAAAATACTTTAGAAAAAAACCAGTAACGGCCAATAAACAACGACTAATCAAGTCTGTAAGCTTCCTCGTATCTTCTCTAATTAATAAGGCGGCGACATTTTAGCGCTGCATCTCGACTTCGAATTATTACGTTCATATCTTGAAAAGACCGGGTAAAGTGCACACACGACACCGCAAGCAGCGTGGCGTTACTTGAACTCATAATAGACATACTTACCGTGCCGCAGAGCGGCGTTCCTCAGGAACGTTCGACTCTAGCAGCGACACCGGGCGGCACGCTTGAGGGAGTGTGTCGTCCAACAAGGGTGCAAGCGGCGCGCGATGTGTTCCCGCGTACCGCTCTACAACACAGAGGCACGAGAGGGGTGGCTCTATACACCACCCCTCCCTAAACGAGTAGAGGCCTACTCACAGCCGCACGCCCAGCTAGTCATTGAGGATGAGACCCCAGTGGTGCCCTCGATGCCGGTAGGCGGAAGGTGGAACACCCGGGGGTTTTGGTCGGTGCAAGCCCGACACACCGGGGGGTGGCCCTCACCTCTCCCCGAGGTCCGTTAGGGATTTCCCCCGGGTTACAAAAAAAAAGCCATACTTACCATGCTATAACTGTGCTATAAGCGCTTTTAAATCGTTAATTCAATCGATCTATGATTAATTCTGTAAGTAAAATATGCTATAATATTGCTTAGTTTCAATACCATAGTAACCATGTTATTTATAAATCAAATGACACTTTGACAAATATAAGAAAAAATATACCAACTTATAAACGAAGCCAGCCGCTTTTATTATCCTGAGCCGTCTCATACAATTATTTGTTCCTGAAACGGAAATATTTATTTTTATTTAAGTGGAAATATTTGTCGGGATTGGCACTATGCATTGGGAGACACAATTTTTCCAAATATAGATGTATGTATATTATTGTTCATGCTATTTGCCGATGGATGTGATTGGCTGTATTTGCGAACCCCGCCGGATGGCAGCTCTGTATGTCAGATATATTGCCACTTGTCGGTTGAACCTGTTATCGGACAGTGCGCATACGATTGTACGTTAATATTGTGTTTTTGGGTGGGCCCTGGACCCTCGGATTTATTTTCATTTAACACGGACATATCTCTTGGCTGGGGGATACTACCCCCATGGATATTGTGCCCAGCAACTGACGCTGGGTACCGCTGGAACGGATGGATTTCGGGCGAGCCGTACCTCACTTGAAACAGTGGTTAAGCACGGTAAAGGTGAGAAGATGCAGCTAGTTATATGTACAGCATAAGGCGTGAACTGTTTAGGTCATATATCTACAACCTTACAGTTCTATAGATAAATACATGTTTATCACTAATATCGAAGCATAGCATGTGGCGCATACGGGCGTGCACAATTATTATTAATAACATACTATTACTTAAACATATCACTATAAATCGTAACTTTTTGTAGCTACATACTATGTTGTCTTGTTAGCAAAAGATTTATAAATTTTTCAAGTGTTTATTTTCATAATAAATCAAGCTTTGTGTTGACAAATCAGTTTGAAAATACATAAAATAATGTGGTACAACATTATGGGATGTAATATGAGAATATATGTTCCAATGTAGTGCGTAAAAGAGTTCCAATGTAGGGAAAAGCCCTCACAATCCTTTTCTCTATATTTGAGAATTTCATTGGGTTTAGACTTTTAACTCAGCACGCTTTTAAAAGGAGGGTTGGATGGTGTACACTGTGTACAGAGAAGGTCCAAGCAGCAGTTTAGATACTAGCAATCTGCGTGCAATTCGGCATACTGTATATATTATTCCACTGTTATGACACCTCAGTATAATGAAGAGAGTGGCTTTATTTTATTCTGTTGGTAAGCCGCACGGCTTGACCTTATAAAATTACCTTTACCTTGACCTTTAGTAATTTAAAGAACAATAAAATCTAAAACAGCATGATTTAGCAACTCAAACAAAGCCAACACGAAATACTACGTGGCTTGACATGGCATATGTACAATGTGCTTCTAAGTTAATTATGTAAAGGAGTTATAGAAATTTAATGTCGGTAACTGTACCCAAGTCGGCGGCCGTATCGCACGATTTTTTTGAATAATTTTACCTAATTCTGTATTAAAAAGTTGCGCTACCAGTATTCACAAGATAAGTGAATACATTTAGAATAGAATTTATTAATTCGCATTACAGACAGCGTTTACAGTAATAGTGTTTTGTGGTTGTTGACTTCAACTCTCATTTCTATAGCCATATCGGATCAAGGCTCATAAAATTGAGGTTCTTTTTTAAACTAATAATAATCTCTAATCACGCTATATCACTCACGGGGTCAGCAGATTTGTACTAGTACAGTTTTTCGGCAGGACAATTTGTTATTAGATTCACAGGGCGAGAGGAGCAAGACCTTAAGATGGCCAACCAGCGCGTTATGGGTTGGGAGGCAAAGCAAGGCACTCCCATGAGTATAAACCTCGACTTGGGTGATCAGCCAAGGAAAAAATTTAACGGTGATCTTCTAGCGCTTCGAAAGAAACGCCGAAAAAAACTCAAGGATACGTGGGAGTGGAAATACATTAGTGGTTGCCCCGTTAGCATGCATGTCAGCATGGTTGCACTTCTATGTCGCGCCCGACGTGACAAGTAGCACGGTTAATCGCCGTTCTCAGGGCACTTACATATGACATTTCTATTAGTTGTAATGCGTAGTTGCTGGTGATGTTTTTCTAAACTGACACAGTGACTGCATCATACCTGATGGTAAGCATGGTGCAGTCCAAAAAACGTCAACGACTATCGAAAGGTAAGAAAAAACCCATCGGTAGTCGCAGCGATCATGCCGGCCTACACAAATATCTCTTCACGCTATGCTTAAAGAATCCCATATCATAAGACAGTGGGAACACGCTCGCCGGAAGACCGTTCCACAGCCCAACGACACGGCAAACGAAGGAGTTAGAGAACTCCTTAGTCCTAGCCGATGATCATATGGAGCTTAAATCCGCACCTAATATAGGAAAAACCCAGCCATAAGTAATTGCTGAAAACAACAAACAACAAGAAAACAGTCAAATCAAGGAGACAACAGTCTAACTTTTTAACCCTTTTCTTGATACTGTATCTGTGGAGATACATCAGAATTTACAAAACCTATTGCTATAAGTTTTTAGCGCAAACTTAATATTTTTATATGAATATTTAGGTAACTTCTCAGTTTTTGAACGCACGGTTAGATTCTATTAGACATCCTTGGAACATACGGGTTAAACGGTATGAATATTATTTTGATATTGAAAGAAAGAATTTTCTGCCAAGTTAAGGGTTAAAACATTTATTTCAAGGTTTCGATTGCTGGAGGCTAGGCTAAGACTGATCTTACAAATTAAAAGCTCCGAGCGTCTCGCAGTGATCCTGTCCCGGTGGTCTCGCCTTAACTTATCTAGTGCGGACTAAGCACATCCTGTTTGCGGTGTTGGGATAGAAACTCTACGCCACTGCTTGAAGGGAGCAGGCTGGAAAGTCTAACTAAACAAACAACGATAGGATTACCTTTAGAGTTGTGACCAAAAGCAATATTTAGGTCTAAGCGATGAACTACCTTCAGCTAGAAATCGTAGGCAGTACTTCACGCTCCGTTATAAAATATGTAGCTACATATTATGTTCTTTGTAACAAGCTCATACACACACACATACATACATTGAATGGAATTTCCAGAAACGGACGTTGCGTCAGCGTTGTCGCCGACAATTGAAAGATTTTTTATTACCATTTTATGTAAATGTGTACATCTCTAACTGGTATAGTTTCGAATCGGCGTTGTGTGCGCGGGCGCAAATTTAGTATTTCTAAACAATTCTCTTAACTGTCAAGGTGCGACCACACCCTACGATAGAAATAGCTGAAAACTGTTGAATAATAATAATGTATCGTTACGTTATATTCCATCAAGGGTGAGCTCAGATACGCTTATATGACGTTGGACACGTCATATAAGCTTAAAGTGGATACAGCGACCAATGCAAAGATACATTCACCTCACCACAAAAGAGATATACCGTGATGATATTTTATTATAAATAATTACAATATTTTTTAATTTTAAAATAAATACATATAAAAAGATAACAACTAAATTTTAAAATATAAAAACATGTAGACCTACAGGGGCGAGGCCTAAGGCCCAAGCCACCGGTAGTTAGGAGCTCAGAGTGAGGAACCTCCTAGCAATGCGTGACGTATCGAGTAGAACTGCCTTCTGTATCCGGCCCTTGATCCAACAAACAAGCGAGAGCCTCTGTAGGTGATAATCGAGACTCTTTGCGATCAGCCCATTAGTCAGTACGACTATCGGGACAATAATCGTAGAATCTACATCCCACATGAGTGATCTCGTGTGCGAGGTCTAAATATTTTGATGATTTTTCTTTTTCAGCTTTCACGAGATTCTCGTCATGTGGTATGGTGATATCAACGAGTATTGCCCGGCGCGCCGACCGATCTACTACCACAATGTCAGGTCTATTAGCAAAAATAGTCCTATCAGTGATACTAGATCGATACCAGTACAGCATTGCACGACCATTTTCAAAAACTTATTATTATTATTACCATCTACATGTTTATATGTAACTTTCGGAACGCGAGTTTGAATCACACTTGGCCGATTTTTCTTTAGATCAAATTGAAATAACCCCATCAATAACATGTTGGGACGTGCCACGAGGATTGTGTCAATCTTATTTTATTAGGCTTATTACTTAAGATTTTAACGTCACATCGTGTCGTGTAATGACGTTGTCGTACAGTGCGGTCTGACCTTTAACGGTGCCGCGATATGTCGTGTGACGTAATATGTTCACGGAATGGACGATACGTGATCTCAAGTATTTTGTTTCCAGACAAAAATTATGACCTTAGTATTTGTATATTTGTTTTTATAGAGACTAGTTTCTGCGCGTAACTTTGTCTCTTTGTATTTTTACACTGGTTTGACAAAATGAGTACAGTTCACGTTATGGTAAGTACAGTGTAGTCTAAAAACGAAAGCGACTATCAAAGGAGGAAAATCTATCGAGTCTCCATCGTCATGTCGGCCCACATATACCACGACTGAAGGTCTCTAGGTATACGAGTTGCTGGATATACACAAGCTGATCCCGAAACGCGACAAGTCGAAACTGGTCACTATGACGGTCTTTACATTTGTATACTGTGGTCTTGATCTAGTTCGACCAATTGACCTACCACTGTAAAAACTTTAGTAATAACACCGTATTCCTAGGTCTAGTTGTTTGGTTAGTAAATATTTTTTTGGTATTGATTACAGTTATTGATATTGGGTTCTTTAGATGAAGTGTGAAGAGAAATTCAAACAAACCGGCATATTCACGGCGATTTTTTTTTCAGTTTTAATCTGTCGTGTTTTTAGCATTCCCAAACTTTGGACATTGAATAAATTATAAATATTTTCTAACTTAAAATTTAGATCAAATATGAAGTTTTTCAAACGTAGACTGTTAGACTATGATGGTTATATTTTTGGATGTTCACCGCAAGTCACTGTGCCAACCCTAGACTCATCTGTCAAAGACACTATGTTTTTAAAAAGGTTCTTAAATATCGACCTACCCGACATGTTATTGTTATTTATATTAACACTGGCCGAATTGCCGGGACCCTTCGCACTTGGGCCTAAAAAAAAACAAAATATTCCTTCATACGCTAGTCTAAATTCATTCTTATTTCGATAAGAATAAGGTGTAAATTCTAGTGTTAATTATCTAAAAGTATGGAGTAATTCTAAGGGTACGGAATGTGGTAGTTTGCGGGTCTTAAGTTAGGTACTTGTTTTTTGTCGGTGTGCAAGTGAGATGGATGTATTAGAATGCGACCTTTCGCGAAGTACTAATGGAGATTATATGGGATTGCTTGCATCACATCTATGTGGAAGCTACCGTTTTTTCTTCCCCTTTTTTAAAGTATTAAATATTTATATACTTTTACATTATACACTAGGATCCATGCTCTGCGTTCAATGATTGCGTTTTTAGAGCAAAGCTTAAGAAAACCAACAAAATTGACCCTCCAACAAACGCAAATAAAATTAACTTCCCCAAGGACATATTCTGAAAACACAACGCTAAAATATGAGCTAAAGTAGTCCCATACAGACGCGATCACAATTAACCCTCTATAAATGTCAGCTCAGTTAACCCCCTTTTTTTAACCCGGGGGAAACCCGTTATGGGCCGTCAGGGGGTCCTCATCGCCCAGTGTGTCGGACTCGCACTGACTAAAACCGCCGAGGTGTTCCTTCTCTCGTCTGCCAGAGCCAAAGGGCAAGGCTGTGCCAGCTTCCTCAGCACCCGGCGACGTCTGGACTAATGGAAGGCCCCTGCACAACTATTATTCTCCTTCGTTGTCTTGAAGCCGTGCGCGGGAACACATCGCGCATCATTCTCGCCTTGAGAATGCTGGGCGACGCACTCCCTCAAGTGTGCCGCACATCAGTTAACCCCCTACGGGCAAGAGCAAAAACAATCAAGCATAAAACGTGGCTAGAATTCCCTTTGCTGACACAGAACTATCCTCTTAAAGATGCAAACTCAATTAACCCGCAACAAATATAAACAGATAAACCTACGATTAAGAATGTGATCAGCAGTAGCACTGAGTGGGGGGTAGCCCCTACGGAACCCGATCACAATTATCCACCTATAGATATCAGCTCAGTTATCCCCGAACGGATATAAGTAGAAACAACCACACATAAGAACATGGGTAGAACAAACCCCCTATAGATGTCAGCTCAATTAACCCCCAAGAACATTTACAATACAACCACACTTAAGAATGTGATTAGCCGATTAGAACCGCCATGGACATGAGCCGAAAAAGTTTTGCATAAGGACGTGGTAATAAGTAGCTCCCAACAGATTCCAACAGAAAGAGAGCAATCCCCCTAAAGAAGCAAGTACAATTAACCCCCTACAGACTTGACTAGAAACCACCACGTAGGTATAATACAAACTCTATAAACTCGAACAAAATAATCTTATAAAAATGCAAGCACAATTAACTACCTACAGATATGACCAGAAATTACCACGTACAAGAACATGAGTAGAATTAAACCCCTACAAACATGAATAGAATTAGATCCTAAAGATGCAAACACAATTAACCCCCTACAGATATGACCAGAAATCACCACGTAATAGTACGTGAGCAAAATTGCACCCCTACAAACTCGAACAGAATAACTACCTAAAAATGCGAACATTGTCGTCCCAGATAAACCTTAAATATCTCATAGTACCGTAATAACACCGAATCAAACTTCACAAAGACGGCAGGTGTACGAATACGCCAATTTTTATCAAATCGGTAAGATATTTACGAATGGTTTTGTTCGAGCTAATTGCCCCGTACATGATGATCTGTTAAGGTCAGTGTTGTAATAATAAAAAATTCATGTTTATGTTTTTTGTTAGCGTGATTTAGGGGCCTATTTCGAAGCATACGATTTCTATAAATATACTCTTTAAAAGCATAGATGGGCAAAATGTAATCTTCTTCTTCTTAGGGTGCCTCTCCACTACCGGAGGTTGGCCGTCAGCTCAGCGAACTTCCCTCTATCTCAGATTAATAAAAATGATTACGATTACATTTCACATTGTTTACCATTAATATGACTGCATTTTGTTCATCTATGTTTTAAACACTACAGAAACCCAGATTGATTCATTTATGATTTATTAATGTTTTAAATTGATTTAATCCTAATTACAGAGCCAGAAAATTAAAATTAAGACTACATTTTGTAATCGTTAATTGAATCAGATTACATATTGCTCATCTCTGTTTAAAAGCACTATAATCAACTTTTATTTTAATCAGAATCTATAATATTCGTAGTCATATCGAGGTTTACTTCTTTATGGTATTAAAATAATATTACATCATTACGATATATACTTTTCAGGGTGAGCAGAGAATATTAGTAGTTGTGTCAATTTTCAGCGAGCATGATGCCTACTTTGGTACATAATCTGAAAAAATGTATGTGTGTGTCGGGATTCGAACCTACAGGTATTCGCGTCGCCACGCAATATATTATATTTTCTATCAGGTGCAATGAAGTCACATTTTCGAGGTTGTATACAAAAAAAATATTATGTTTCATTTTAAAGACATGACGGATACAACTGGAATTGCTTGGAGGAGGCCTATACCCGAAGAGGGGTTCTCATCGACGCTGTAACGCGGGACTATTAAAAAATGAGCTAAAACTTTTAAATAGGCACGTACAGTCAAAATGAAATTTTAAGTTATATGTTATTGTATCGGTTATCATATATAATTATTTTTTGTAATTTTATTTGATTATAGAGTTGTTAATTTTTTATTATTTATGTATAATTTTATTTCATTATCTATACTAATATTATAAAGCTGAAGAGTTTGTTTGTTTGAACGCGCTAATCTCAGGAACTACTGGTTCGAATTGAAAAATTCTTTTTGTGTTGAATAGACCATTTATCGAGGAAGGCTTTAGGCTATATAACATCATGATGCAACTATTAGGAGCGAAGAAATAATGGAAAATGTGAAAAAAAACGGGGAAAATTATTCATCCTTGAGGGCTTCCACTGCGTGCGCTACGAAAACGGTTCAAGATACCAAAAATATATGTATGAATAATTTATATGGCAGAACAACCTTTGCCGGATCAGCTAGTGTTGTATGTAATTTGTTATAATAATTGTATATTTGCTATTGGATTGTTGATGAGATATAAATGGCTTTTTTATTTTATTTTATTTATTTATTTATTATTTTAAATGATGAATCAAAAATTATCACTCATTAATATGATATAGTCTAGGTAAAAGAACTAACGATAAACAAAAATTCTGAAGAATCGAAGCCTTACATAAGATTGTTTGCAATATTTCTGTATTAACCAATGACTCATACATTTGCATTGGGTGTATGTGATTTACGTGATTACTCATTTACGAAGCAAATGAGGTTGATTAAGCCGGATTGCCGGCAATAATTGGGTTTTTACAAACGATAAAATTAAGCAAGAATTATTCGGAACGATCGTCGAGTGATCGGATAATGTTGGAATACACCTGTCGCTTCGAGCTCTGGAACGTTTCGGCGATTAGGGACGTGGCCTTGCGTTATCGATTGTCGATAGTTTTATTTTTAATATAATAAAACAAATCACTTAAATTAAGAAATAAAATATTTTCATATCGAAGAGTGAAAGATTATTTTCTTTGAGCAACATTGATAGTTTCGAAATCAATGGTAACTTTTGATTCCGCAAATATATAAAATTAATTGTCGTCAAAAATGTCATGCACGAAATTTTGGACGGCGCACTCCCTCAAGTGCGTCGCCCGCGTCCGATTACCCTGGCGCTCGCCATAATGTATCTTGTGACTAGTCGTGATCTTACATTTATTATGATACACGCACTCAGGAACATTTACATCAGCATTCTCCATCAGGTATCTTACATTCCAATGATTTTTATGGAAAATATTGGTAATGGTTTTCTATCAATTCCTGTTTTAAAGAAATTGTTTGTACTTCTTACTCATTGCTGATTTTTGTAAACATTTTTATGCCTCTTTTTTAATAATTAGAACAGTGATGTCTCTTGGAAACTGGTGTCAGCTTTAGCCAATGTTTAAGATTTATCTGGTCTATATTAAAAGTTAATATTGGAGTTACATAACGGATAAAAACTGCACGTAACATATTATGTGACATAAATAACTCTGACAACAAAGATATAGGTACTCCTAGTTTGGGTGTCAACTGACTGTAATGTACCGTTTACATACTATATTTTAAAATTATTTGATGATGATGATGATGTCCTAGCCGGTTTTGGCCACGGCGACTGTTTCAACACCGATTAAGGAAATCGGGGTCCAGTTTTCGGAAACAGTCAATTGCGCAGGAGAGATTTAAGTGCATAACTGGACGAGCTGCCAGAAAAGCAGTCTCTCATCCGAGCTCCCTCAAGCCCGATGGAAAGGAGAACCAGTACGATCGGGAGGGAACAGGATGCAGGTTTGGTCGAGTTTTCCTTCTCTGAACACCTGGTTGAATTGCGGCGTTAAAGAGATACCTTAGTCGCCTTTTACGACACCTCAGCAAGTAGAGCGAGGTGCTATTCTATTCTGCCGACAGCCACCACGGCACAAAATTATTTATTATTATTATTGCTTACCCTATCTTTATAATCAATAAATCGATTTTTAAATTGTTCTATATACCCACATACAATCTCAGAATGAGCACCTCGTTGGAGGATACGCAGACTTATTATTGAGAAGTACAACAATCAATGTTTGTTGGTTGGTTGCACATTGTCTCGAGATAAAAATTAAGATAAATCGAGGGGCGTACACTTATTGCTTCCAAGACTTGCTGAAGATCGCCATTAAACCATTATAATGCTAGTGTTATGCGATTGACACTAATTAAAAAACGCTACATAGGTCGTTTTCATTTAGATTTCTTTGTAACTGATAGACAAGATCTGACATATTTTTGGCTGTGACAAATCTAGAAGTTTATATCAATAATCACTATCTAATTTACATAAAATTAAATGAATGAGCAACAAGAATTGTCGAATAAGAATATTAATGCTATGTACATGACACTTCGCCAGAGGATGTTAAATATTTCCAAGATTTTATGACTTGAGAGTCTTTAAGAAAAGAGTGAATAGGCATTTGTTGGGTGGAGACGGTACATCATCAAATACATCTTCACCTACCAACTGAAGCGATTGAGGTCAAGCATCTGCCTGTGAATTATAAAATTTTTTTCAATATGGTTGTTTGGTTTTCATTTAAAAGACAAGTTGACTTAGTTATAATTTTTTAAGAATAAAAATCAATGTATTCATTACTATCCAAAGCATTCTAGTATTGATCAATGACTGCAACATATAAATTAAACTTCTATGTTATAAATATCTATCAAGATATATAGATACGTATTTTTATTGTATCACATAAATTTTACTCTTAGTGAAGTAACAAATCATAAAGTCAATCTATTTTAGGTGTGTCTTGAAACTGCAGGTAATAAGTACCAACAAGGATATCCATTCCAGATTTGCATAATATATGTAAATCTTTATTGAAATACGAATTATTTTACGACATAATGATTTGTAATACAAAACCACATCCTAACAATCAATATCACTTACACGAATCTCTTAAAGATTAGGTACCAGAAGAAACTTGACCCATTAAGCTAAACTAGTATTGCCTGTGCTTGAAACTCAACTAATTATTATAACGATATCTATGAAGGAGTCAAGACTTTTTTAATGGTAACATATAAGCTTATTTTTTATGTACGTATCTGTGACAATATATTTTCGAATCACATAAATTTAGCTTGAATTACGTTGAAAAAATAGCACAATTGTCTTCACTATGGGTGAGTAGTTTTTTTTCGGTTGAGTCATCTACATACAGTCAGGATGAGTAATATTAATTACAGATTTCCAATGCTTAACCAATATATTTCAAGAATTTGTTAGTAATGAAATTTATTAATGTTTGCCATCGTCTACAGAATACATATTTTTAATACTATGAGCGCTGTTCATTTTTCCAACCTTTGAGAACTTGATTAAATGCCTTTTTTTGTTAATGCTATCTCACAGCTATGGGAAATGGCTAGCTTGGTAGCTCATTACACAATCCCATAACGCCCAACAGGATTATTCTTAAAAATTTTCGATATTTATTTAAAAATATATAAGTTTATGTAATATTAGTTCGTAAAGATTGCTTCCTCCAATTCACTAATAGTTTTGTGAAGTGGCGGGATGATTCCAGAACTAATAGAGGCGAGAAGGCTGGCAAGGCCTCACCACTGGTCCCGGCAGACAGGAGAAGGAACAGCCTGATGGCTTTAGTCCGTAAAAGTCTGCCACACCGAGGCTACGGTCTTCACCGCTGTCCTGACGGTCCATGAAAATGTCCATATGTTACTAAAAAACAGGATGATTCCCAAACCAGGTTAAGACCACAGTATACAAGTGTAACAACCGTCATAGAGCCTCGCCTCGACCTGACGTGCTTCAAAATCAGTTTATACAAGTCCAGTTACCCACAAAGCTAAAGACCTTCTGTCGTGGTATTTGTAGGCTAACATGGCGACGGCAACTGTCATTGCATTCTCATCCCTTGATAGCCGCTGCTGTTCATGAACTGCACTGTATTTTTCATCAAGTGTGGAGTAGACACGTTGGCAAGTATTTAAAAATATAAATTACGATGAAAGTTAAATTATATCGATAAAACTATTAGTTTTAGAACTGCCCATCACTAATCGGGCAGTCATAATGGTCATTCCAGTAATGGCGTGTCAGATAATGCATGCGAATGCACGGAGCCCGCGAGACAGGGGGCAGGCCTGTAGGGTGCGCAAGGGCAGCCTCGTGCCCTTCACCGTAGGGTCACCTTGCCGGGTACACACGCGCGCACCTATTGTCCGCGCAACCCGACACCGAACTGCGACCTCCACTTCCAAACACAACTCTACGTCCACGCACTTAAGGTGCAGAATTCTCTTGCGCGCGTTTCAGATATTATTCTAACGAGTTCCAATTTCAAGATTGAATTTTAAAAAACCAATTGCATTTTATAGGTGAGCGTGACAGGATAATTTAGGAAAGGAAGAGTGTTTTTTGTTTTTGCTTCTTTGTTCATTGTTTGTGCGGTGCTTCGCGCATGCGATGCCAACGGTATTGTTTTTGTCTATTTTTTGTATAGTGCTCGGCCGATGTTTCGGCTGCAAGTTCGGCTTTAACAAGTTATGAGTTAATAATCTCTAGTTGTTCTTTATATGTATCAATGTAGACTTTGAAAAGATTTAAATATCATTATTTTACAAATTTTTAGTTAATCTTGAATTTATTTATGTATAATAATACCTTGTAAAAATGCTGATACTGTGAGTAATGTGTTTCCTGACCATTCAAATTTCAAAAACGAAAGAGGGTAGTGGAAGATACTTCCCACCCTGAGGAAAACTCCGCAGCGCGTCAGTCTACAGGCGACCATGGCCTGTGTAAGGTCGAAACGTTAAAGTATTTATAATAAGTACAAAACGCGACATTTTAAAATGTTAATTTATTAGAATTGTAAAACGTTCGGTTTCATTTTATACCCAAGATTGTGGGACTAATTAATTAATCTCCAATGATTTCGGTCAGATATCTTCTTATAATTGGAAACTAAAAGTAATTTATGTATCACAATTATATCAATCAATAATCTTAGCTTAATCTATTATATAAAAATAAGTCCGATTTTCCTTCCTGACACTATAACTCCAGAACGCACCGATTTCCACGGTTTTGCATTCGTTGGAAAGCTCTCGGGCTCCGTGAGGTTTATCGCAAAAATTCAGGAAAAATTTCAACAGAAAAGCAGATAAACGGGGATCATCATTTTTCACATACAGCGCCATCCCTGATACATGGCATGTACTACAAACCAATATGGTTTTGCATGGTGGTGGAGCAGATCGCACCAGTATTTTAAGTAGATGGCGCCGATGCGTTATACAGTGTTTGACAGCTACTCATTGTACTCTGCTCAGTTAATTTCATGTAACATTTATTATGCGCACGTTCTTTCAAACGCTAACTAAATACCAAAACGAAGCCATCTGTTGGCGAAACGAAGTTCGCCGGGTTTGCTAGTATTTCATAGAAACCTTAAGCTTTACCTAGAATTAGATATATTGCCTCACTTAGCGTTTTCTACCGTCTGTATCACGGTGACTATTCCAAAGAGTTATTTACCTTGTGCCGCCTTCTTTCATAACAAAAACCACGCGCGCGGACTCACGAAGTCACAGCTACACGGTAGCTCATATCCCGGCTAGGATTAAGAAGTTCCCTAACTCTCACTTTTGCCCAGTCGTTGGAATGGGGAATTGTTTTGGGGCGGCATGTTCTCACAGTCCTGTGATATTGGGTCCTTTAAGCGAAGCGTGAAGAGATATTTTGGCAGGTCGGCATGATCACTTCGACTATTGGTTTTTATTACAGTTGACAGTCGTTGACGTTTTTTGGATGGCACCTTGTCTGCTATCAGGCGTAGTGTAGTCACTATACCGAGTCAGAATAAAAAAAAATCGACCCATTTGAAAGTTTTACCGAATTGCGATTTTTGAGCGAAACCCTCGGTCAGACTCTATTAGTTTTTGCGCGTATCTGTTTTGATTTGCGCGTTTATACGTTAATAGGTAATAGAGGTGTAATAAATATCGAGATTCGTTTCTGGTATAATTACGATAGTTTTTTTATAACTTTTTGCGTATGTTATAAAGTTTTTGTATATATTTTACAGTGTACTTATCGTTCAGAGTATCGTTAAATAATAACTGATATTAAATAATCTCCAAAAATGACAACGACTTTCAATAATTCGTGACTCCTGGGTGGTGCTAAACGAGCAGCAGCGAGGCGGTAGGGCGCTGTTGCCCGTCTGGATCGCGACCACAGTACATGGGCGTAAAGCCCATCAAAGTGACCAGTTTCGGCTTGTCGCGTTTCGGAATCAGCTTGTGCATATCCAGTAGCTCATATACCTAGAGACCTTCAGTCGTGGTATATGTGGGCCGACATGACAATGTAGACTATCAATGGATTTTCATCCTTTGATGATCGCTTTCGTTTTTGCACTACACTGTACTTACCATCAGGTACTCTGTAGTCACTATGTCGAGCCAGTGTAAAAAAAAAAAACTTATCGATAGTCATACCGATCACACCGGCTTCCATGAATATCTCTTCACGCTTCGTTTAAAGGAGCTATAATCATACGACAGTGGGAACACGCTCGCTGGAAGACCATTCCACAGCCCAACGACACGGCAAAAGAAGGAGTTAGAGAACTTCTTAGCCAAATTATCTTCTTCTCATGCCAGAACCGTCGAAGCATACTTTTATGCATGTTGTCGATGACATTGTCTTTTAAACCGTGTGGCGGGGCTGTGGAGGATTGCAATCAGGTGCCACAGTCCTCGTTGATACGCAGAAGAAGTCCTCTTGGCCTCTTAGACCTCTCTTAGGAGCCTCTTAGTCCTAGCCAGGATGTGAGTTGCCGTGTAGGCTCTGTAACATGTGCGCGTGGCTCTACAATGAAAGGGAGAACGTGAAGCAAGGTTAAATAACTCTTCAGTACACTCAATATCAATATAGGCCTCATTGTGTCCACCACGCTTACACTAACTTCAATTCTGAGAGAGTCGTTTATCAGTCAGCGCTACCAAATCGACAAACAATTTCATGGTATTCTCTATCGGATCACATAGAATACCGTGAAAGGCTCTTGCATCATATAAACTGACCCTACATTGGCTCAACAGCAACTCTCTCGCACTTTTATTCCGGTCTCACTCCATCAGCAAGTAATGCAAGTCTTCCCATTTCTCACAGGATTAAATAATCAAGTGTTAAACTGTGGGTTTTTTTATTCATGTGCACTTGAATTAGATTCAATCAATTATTAAATCGAACGTTGTTTGTCGATTATTGGTCTGCAACAATGTTATCATCAAGCATGATGTTGTCACTGAGCCAACTCAGGATTAAAAAAGCTTTAAAGACCTTAAACGCCTGCAGATCGCGTTAGGAACGGATAGACCTGCAGAATGATTAGCTTAAAGAACAGTGTCATCGACAGCATGCACAAACGCGTGCTTCGATGCTTCGAGCACGAGGAGAGGATGAATGATGAAAAGATGACGAAAAATATATGCAATATGAATGTGAGAGGAAGTAGGATACTTACCCACAAAGACCAAATAAGAGTGCATGAAAGGATTAATCTAAGTTAAGGAAGCGATATAGATTTGAAATAACAGAGAAGTAGGGTTCCAGTCTCTCTGCCTACCCCAATAGAGATTCAGCGTGAAAATAACATAAGTAAGATTTTGTCATTGGTAAAAAGGCATTGGATTTAGAGCTCACGTATGGCGTATTAAGGAAAGCATTTTCCTTCTGGAGATATCAGGTTCAGATTTCTTAGAAAAGCTTCGAGGGACATTGTTGAGTCATGCTTATAAATATGCCGTCTGATACGCTTTTGTCTCTACTTTTTATTCATTGTACGAAATCGATTCGATAAATTCACCGCAGTCGAGCCTTTAACATAGTCAAGAAAGGCCAATCTGCGGGTACATCTAAAGCCAACACAATTAGGCTGATCTAGATGATTTCTTCAATAGGTGACCCAAATTGGATTGATTGCCCTGCTCTAACAGTAAAGCGAAAAATTACAATGTCAACAATTTACACGAAAATGTCTGTAACTAGCTGTGCCCGTAATTTCGTTCATATGGAAACAGTACTTTTGTTATGATATGAACTTTTGATATGGTACCCGGCGTGCCACTTTTTTTTTTACACTGGCTCGACATAGTCACTACAGAGTACCTGATGGTAAGTACAGTGTAGTCCAAAAACGAAAACGACTATCAAAGAATGAAAATCCATTGATAGTCTACATCGTCATGTCGGCCCACATATACCGCGACTGAAGGTCTCTAGGTATATGAGCTACTGGATATACAAAAGCTGATCCCGAAACGCGACAAGCCGAAACTGGTCACTATGACGGGCTTTAAAATTACTACTGCTACTTAGAAGCCCTATATTGTAGGGCCAATGTGTCCTATCGCAGCAGAAGAGTGTTAGAACGAGACGTTACGTGTCTGACAGCACTAAATGGCAACTTAAAGTAAGTACTCAGTGTCAGTCACCAGTGACTGACAGCCCCATCGGAGTATTCCAGTGTCAATCACCCGTGACTGACAAAGCGGTCAATGTGTTAAGCGAAGCGTTGAGAGATATTTGTGTGGCTGGCATGGTCGTGGTAACTATTGGCAGGTAGTTTACACTCTATAGACGTACTCTGTTTTTGGACTGTACTGTACTCTCTATCAGGTACAGTGCAGTGGAATAACATGCGTAGGAATTTATTTATATATTGTACTAGCTGATCCGGCAAACGTTGTTTTGCTATATAAGTTATTGTAATATCTTCTAAGATATTCATTGAAATTAAGTGATGTCAAAGACAATTTTGTTCACAGTTAAATACTCTTAATCAACAACACATTTATTTGGATAAAGATTAATATTATTACGTTGATACAACTCTTAATAAATAATGCATTAATTTCGACCAAATTCGATTACCATAAAAACGGCTCTAGTGAGTTAATCTTAAAAGATAGATATATACTGTCGCGGACATTTTTTTAGATCATTTCAAGAGGAATAATTCTTTCCTATATATATTTTTGGTATCTTGAACCGTTTTCCCAGCGCACGCAATGGAAGCCTTCAAAGATGAATAATTTTCCCCGTTTTTTTTTCACATTTTCCATTATTTCTTCGCTCCTAATAGTTGCATCATGATGTTATATAGCCTAAAACCTTCCTCGATAAATAGTCTATTCAACACAAAAAGACTTTTCCAATTCGAAGCAGTAGTTCGTGAGATTAGCGCGTTCAAACAAACAAACAAACATATATATAGTATAGATTATTAGTTTTGGACATTACAATTTACATCTTTATATCTCACAATTCTTTTGAATCTATATATATCATGCGAACGGCTAGGGAGTGGAATATGCTTCCAGCGGCCATATTTCCGCGATCTTATGACCTGGGAGTCTTTAAGAGAACTCTCTTCATCGAACTCATCTTCACCTTCCACCAGGTGTGATTGAGGTCAAGCGTTCGTCTATAAATTATTTTAAAAAAATCTATCTACCAATTTATAAGAAAAAATAGGTTACAACAAATAGGTTTCTTATTCTATAAATTGGCTAAGTATTTTTTTAGTTTTGTTTAAAAAGGGCAATTAAAGCAGGATATTTATTGTTTTTCCGCAGGAATCGTCGCCCACATTGACCCTTATATCGTCAAAGGTAAGTCGATTCAAGGATTATTGAGATTCGGTCATCGATCATACACTGCTTCGCAATCGAAACAATAATATATCCTGCTTTTATTGTGTTTAATGGGGTTTTGAAAGTGTAGTTTTGCATGTTGAGTGTTAGCTGCGAGTCATCAATCATTATCATGTATTATTTCAGGTCACTGAAACCAGTGTGGCCCAAATTTTGACGTTAAAAAGACAGTTAAGTTAGACCTAACATGATCAGAGAAATTTCACCGCGTGAGTTTTTACCGCAAAATTTATAACAGTATGAATTGTACGAAAGCGCACGCAGAGGCGTAAAGATTCGCTAAAACTACACTCTGCGCTATATAAAATTCGCTTAATGCACTTTAATTTCACTTGTATTAATCTGAAATTAGTTTAACAACGCCAGATAGGTGAATCGTCGTTAACATTAAATATTCCCGTAATTTTTCCCCTGCGGGAAAATAGCGTAGTGCGGTCTAAGCCTTAAACAGACTATACTGGTCTAGTATGTATAGTAGAAATATGTATAGTAGAAACTGGTCAAGTTGGACACGACATATTTTTTTTTACACTGGCTCGACAAATTGACAGCAGAGTACCTGATGGTAAGTAAAGTGTAGTCCAAAAACGAAAGCGACCTCAAAGGATGAAAATCCATTGATAGTCTACATCGTCATGTCGGCCCACATATACCACGACTGAAGGTCTCTAGGTATATGAGCCACTGGATATACACAAGCTGATCCCGAAACGCGACAAGCCAAAACTGGTCACTATGACGGGCTTTACACCAATGTACTGTGGTCGCGATCCAGACGGGCACCGACGCCCTACCACCTCGCTGCTGCTCGTTTAGCATCACACAGGAGTCACGTGTAGGGAAACTAGGGTAAAGCCTACGGACATGAGCTGCTTCGACTCCCAAAATGCGTAAAGTAGATACAACCACTAATGTATCTTTGGTCACCCCGTAAAGGATATAGCGTGATAATACAATAACATTATATATTTATTCATGATATTAAAAATGTTTCCATGTTCAAATAAATATGTACATATAAAAACACAACATATAAATTTTAAAATTTAAAAACATGTTAGATCTACGGGGTCGAGGCGTTAGACCCAAGCCACCGATAGTTAGGTGCTCAGAGTGAGGAACCTCCTCACAATGCGTGCCGTATCGAGTAGAACTACCTTCCGTATCCGGCCCTTGATCCAACAACCAAGCGAGAGCCTCTTGAGATGATAATCGAAGCTTTTTGCGATCAGCCCATTAGCTGATACGACTATAGGAACAATAATCATTGAATCCACATCCCACATGCTGGTAATATCGTGTGCGAGGTTTAACTATTTCGAAGATTTTTCTTTTTCCGTTTTCACGAAATTCTCCTCATATGGTACGGTAATATCACCGAGCAATCTACTACCATAATGTCATGTATATTATTATTCCGATCCAATTAAACGCCAATGCCCTACGATCTCATGTTTTTGTTTTTGCCACAGAAGGAATGAATTATTAATTAATGCGTGATATAAATTTAGTTACACACACGTGTCGGCAGATAACGTAAAAAAACAAATATCTAGGCGCTATTTAAATAAGTTTCCGCTTTTTCAACACCTGACAACATATGAACTAGATTAAATCGATTTCTTTTTGGATTCTTACATCCATCACAAGCGACTATTAAGGCACGGCTAAAGCGTCTAATATGGACTTTAAACTGTAAGCTACGCTATTTTTAATAGTAAGAATAGAAGAAAATTCGTTGCTAATTAACACTGTTAGTATAACCAATTTAATAATGTTCGCATCTCTGGGACAGTTCTGGATATCTTGCAGCGGAGGGCGGTACGCATTACTAATAATCCAGAGGTTACTAAGCATCTTGAACCGCTCCAGTTGCTCAGAGATATTGCTTCGCTGAGCATTTTCTAGCATCAGTATCACGGTGAGTGTTCTGAAAAATTATTTAACCTTGTTTCAAACTCTCCCTTTGATAGTAGGTCTACGCATGTGTTTGCAGAGTCACAGTTACACGGTAACTCATATTCCGGCTAGAACTAAGAAGTTCTCTTACTCTCGTGAAGTCGTTGAGCCTTGGAATGGTCTTCCGGCAAGCATATTCTCACTGTGCCATGAAATGGGGTCCTTCAAATCCAGATACTTATGGATTAGGCCGGCAAAGCAATAAATTTTACAATAATAGGTAAAAAACAGCATTGAATATCCCATAGCGCGCAGTGGGACAGGCGATTTCTGCGCAACTCGCCGCGTTTAGATTGGTACAGTACTGTTACGCCAGGCCAATTGATCACGGATCTTCTTGGCTCTTGATTAGGTTGATATTCTTTAATTATAGCCGAGCCGATCGCCGGTAATTTATAGAAATTCATTTAATTGCGAGCACGTGTGGTCCAAGAGTTGACAATGTTGCTACACACGACATCTTTACTGGTTAATTACTAAGGTGCTTCTAATTCGACCATATTTTTTACTACAGTATGCCACTAATAATTTCCAATATATATATGTACATTTATTTAATTACAAACAGCTTGTAGCTATTTTATGGATACTTTGTTGGTTTATGTATCTTTTTGTATATTTTTTATTGTTTAGATATATTTTATTAAAGACAGACTTACGCATGACCTCAGTCTAACCTATTGGAAAGTGGTGATGAGGCCTATGATAGAGTGCGCTCACTCATCAAATACCAATCCACTCGACGTTTGAAGATTCCCATGTCATAAGATGTTGGAAAAACGGACGCAGGATACGAATTTCACTCATTGGCGGTTCGCAGCAAAAGGGAGGAGGCGAGATACCTCTTGCGAACAGCTCGAACGTCAATCACCTATGGATGCAAGCCCACGTGGCGTCTTGTCAATTTATGATAGAAAGAGAAGGGGGGAATCAAATTATACAACTCAGCCTCACACTTTCCAGAGTATAGTCTATAGAAAACCAAAAGATAGGCTCTACATCGGTGTTGCAAACTGAGTAGCTTACTTGTTGTAAGAGCCTCATCGGCAATGAGTCTCCGATGCAATAAGTGTAAATATATTGATATATGTAAACCTGGAAAAAGAAAACAAAAAGAAAAAGAAGTTTGACATGTCATATGCCATGCACAACATGACCAATATCGCAGCAGTTCTCAGGGCATATGGGACCTAATTTCGTACTTTATCTGGTAAAATTTTAAGTACGTACCCGGATTCAAACCTACGACCGTAAGCGTAGCCGCGCATGGTTACCGGTCCCCATTCCACTAAACCACTATAACTATGTATCTCTACGTATCCCGAAAGGGATATAGCGTGATAATTTATTATTATTAATTTAAAAAAGATAATCTAATTATAAATCTATATTAATAATTAGGAGTAATAATATGCAAATTAGTAACTGGCTAATCGTCGTTGTAAATTATGATATTTTCAAATAATATTTATTTAATTTATGCAATTATATTAGTAGATTTCTATTTCTGCTGTAGACTTTTAATATATACGTTTATAATAGGGGTTTAGTGAATAAAAGAGAGATAAATGAATCAATAGATCTAATGGTAATGAATTGTAAGAATTCAATGTATTTGAGTACGTTTTCTATGAAGATGTCGTAGCGAAACGAAAACAATATTACTTAAGATTCTGTTAGGAGCATTATGACAGACTCCGAGACTAGGTTTGTCATATAAAGCCGTTACCGTTTTCTATTAATTTTTTAAATTATAATTAAATATATTGTTGATCGTTTATAGAATTTTTACCATCGTTTGCCTTTGGATTTGTCCGATATTACTGTACAGTGAGATGTTAAATCTTTTGACAAATATATTCTCTTAGTAGAAAAGTTGACATTGCTTTTAATCGAATTAAAATGTTGCATGTAACAAACACGTATTTTGGACCTTTTTTATAATTTACAGGTGGACGCTTGACCTCAGTCAAACCTGGTGGAAGGTGAAGATGAGTCCGATGATGCACCGTGTTCGTTCAACAAATGCCTGTTCGCCCTTTTGTCAAAGGCTCCCGAACGTGGAAATATGCTCGCTGGAAGCATATTCCATTCTTTAGCAGTCCGCATGATGAATGTAGAAGCGAATTTTTTCGTGCGGATATAAGGAACCTCCATAACATACGGGTGGTATCCGAGACGGTTTTTAGTGATTTTATGATGAAATGGGACTGGTGGAATTAGAGAATGTAACACTTCACACCCGACCTTATTTAAAATAACATTATTTCTGTATTACTTTTAAATAGCTCATACATATATATTGTATTATAGCTACATAGTTACAAGATGGGCAAAATGTAATCTGATTAATGTTGAACGATTACAAAATGTAGTCGTAATTTTTATTTTTTTGCTCTGTAATCATGATTAAATACATTCAAACATTAAGAAATGATAAAGGTGTATACAGTCTGGGATTTTGTAATGTTTAAAACGTCAATAAGCAAAATGCATTCACATTAATGGTACAAAACGTTAAATGTAATCGTAATCATTTTTATTAATCTGATTACATTTTGCCCATCTATGATGCGAACATACAGACAGATATATTAATTTTATACTATGTGTTGTAATTGTAATCAATTGACGATATAATACGGGTAGTTTAGCCTTTAATCGGTGAAATCATTTTTGAAATTGAATCACTTGTACCTAAGAAAATCTTCACCAAACAAACAAACAAATTTTATTCTTTACAATAAATATTAATAGAAATTAATATAACTGTATGTAGTTGATTATTACGGTTTATGCTTAGAAACTTTGTCTCGCTTGTGATAGATCGTTATCATTTTAAACCATAGATTATATAGTTGAAAGACGTCGAAATATATCAAGTATGCTCTTATTAAGAAAGGCTGTAAAGTTTGAACTGTCGTTCGTGAAATCCCATCACATGACACTGAATCTAAACCTGGTGCTTTCTACATCTAATTGGATTGTTCATATGTCATTTCTTACAGTACCCTTCGAATTGCTTTGCAACTGTTCTATGAGAAATAATATGAGTTCCCTAATGTGATAGGGACTTTTTACCGTGTCCTGTAATGCGATGCGTCACTGACGAATGGTTAACAAAAATCGCTTTAATCCACGTATTTTGTGGCCATGGTGTTTTGGTGGATAAGCACCGGTTTCCAGGCGTGGCAACGCGAATTGTCGTAGCTTTCGAATCCCGGGACGTATCTCCCGTACGTAATCTTTTCTGGATTACGTACGGGTCTACATCAGATGGTCATCGGTGAAGGCAAACGTTATAAGAAAGCCCGTGTGGTATCTAATAGAAATGTCATGTGTATTAGTGCTGTGAGAACGGCGAACAGCTGCGCTACTGGTCACATTGGTCACGACATATAAGCGCAAAGTGGATACAATCCCCTTTTTTTTTACTTGGGGAAAGTCCTCATAGGACCGTCTCAGCCGCACAGGGGGGTTGCGCGACCGAGGTGTGTCGGACTTGTGCCGACTAAAAACCCCAAGGTGACTACTTCTGCGCATTGGCGGGGACTGCGGGTCCTGTGATCAATTCGCCACAGCCCCGCAGCGCCGCGCCCGCTGGAAACAAACTCAGGGGAAGATGATACCCTCCCCGATACTGCTCGTTGTATTAGGCAGAGCACGCCACAATGCCCTGCCAACTTCTCGAAGGCCGCTAAACCAGTTGCTCAGGGGGATACAACGACTGATGTATCTCTGCTCACCCCGTAAACGATATTTTTTTTTTATTCTGACTCGACACAGTGACTGCACCATACCTGATGGTAAGCATGGTGCAGCCAAAAAAACGCTAACGACTATCGATAGGCAAGAAAAACCCAACGGTAGTCGCAGCGATCATGCCGGCCTGCACAAATATCTCTTCACGTTACGCTTAAAGGATCCCATATCATAGGATGGTGGGAACACGCTCGCTGGAAGACCATTCCACACCCCAACGACACGGCAAAAGAAGGAGTTAGAGAACTTCTTAGTCCTAACTGGGATGTGAGAAACCGTAAAGCTGTGACTCCGCAAACCCGCGCGCGTGGTTCTATTCAGGAAAGGAGAGGGTGGAACAAGGTTAAACAATTCTTCAGAACACTCGCCATGATACAGACGGTAGAAAACGCTCAGTGAGGCAATATCTCTGCGCAACTGGAGCGGTTCAAGATGCTAAGCTAATAGCGTAACGATATATTATTATTATTTTGTAGTAGATAGATATCTATGTATTTCTTAAGTTCGTGTTTCATACCGGTTCACAGTTCCACCCCGATGCAGCCTTGAGTTTGTCCCGGTGTTTCATCTCAAAGCAAACGCTTCGGAAACGTAAAGAACGAAGTAAAAGACAGAGAATAAAAAAGTTCTCTAACTGTTACTTTTGCTGAGTTGTTGAGGGGTGTAATGGGTTTTGGGAGTCGAAGCTGCTCGCGTCCGTAGGCTTTACCCTAGTTTCCCTACTCGTGACTCCTGGGTGGTGCTAAACGAGCAGCAGCGAGGTGGCAGGGCGCCGGTGCCCGTCTGGATCACGACCACAGTACATGGGTGTAAAGCCCGTCATAGTGACCAGTTTCGGCTTGTCGCGTTTCGGGATCAGCTTGTGCATATCCAGTAGCTCATATACCTAGAGACCTTCAGTCGTGGTATACGTGGGCCGACATGACGATGTAGACTATCAATGGATTTTCATCCTTTGATAGTCGCTTTCGTTTTTGGATTACACTGTACTTACCATCAGGTACTCTGTAACCACTATGTCGACCCAGTGTAAAAAAAATGGCCTTCCAGCAAGCGTGTTCTCACCATCTTATGATATTAAGTCCTTTAAACGAGGTGTAAAGAGATATTTGTGCATGCCGGCCTGACCATTGCGAATATCGATTAGTTTTTCTATACTGCACCATATTTATTACCAGCCGTATATTCAGGATATACAAACGCTATTATATCATAATAGATTGTTCCTTCTCTGGCTGGCCGCCCAAATCGAGGTTCGTACCTATAAGAGTACCCTTGCGTTGCCATCGACCTTCAAATTCGCCGGCAAAACGCCTTTAACGCTTCCCCTTTCGCCCAGTGAAGTCGCAAAAGCCTTTCCAGGTCAACAGCATTTTTTGCACTTAAACAAAACACTTTCAATGACCCACAAAAATATGCAAGTTAGGTGTAGGATGTAGTAAGCAATATTCTTCAATTCTTTAACTGTAGTTAAGACATTTTATTCCTTGTCATTGTCGCTTCAGGCCGCATCGAAGTCATTTGGGAGTCGAAGTTGCTCGCGTCCGTAGGCTTTACCCTAGTTTCCATACACGTGACTCTTGGGTGGTGTTAAACGAGCAGCAGCGAGGTGGTAGGGTACCCGTCTGGATCGCGACCACAGTACATGGGTGTAAAGCCCGTCATAGTGACCAGTTTCGGCTTGTCGCGCTTCGGGATCAGCTTGTGTATATCCAGTAACTCATATACCTAGAGACCTTCAGTCTAGGTATATGTGGGCCGACATGTCGATGTAGACTATCAATGGATTTTCATCCTTCGATAGTCGCTTTCGTTTTTTGGCTAGACTGTACTTACCATCAGGTACTCTGTAGTCACAATGTCGAGCCAATGTAAAAAAAAATCTGTCCACTGAGTACATCCCACCCAAGACTCGCCACTATCCCTGTCCAGGGCTTCTCGCATCAAGAAATATTCCACCCGCTTTCGATCAGATCATATCGCTAAATTATCCACCAGCTACTTAATATTAATTCCTAATTATCTAAAATGACACCAGTATAATTTGCACTTAAAATATTTTAGAAAATAATAGCTTATTAATAAAATTATCGATACATTTTGGAAATTTTATTAAATATATATCTGTAATAAACTAATAAAGGTGTCTGTGACCTCGACGCGGGGTCATGAGATGTCTCCGGCTATATAAAACTAGTCTAGGGTTGCCATAATTATCTAACCGCTGACCGGGATATTTAACCGCTTCAGTTGCGCAGATATGTTGCCTCACTGAGCGTTTTCTACCGTCTGTATCATGGCGAGTGTTCTGAAGAGTTGTTTAACATTGTTCCACCCTCTCCCTTCCTAAATAGAACCACGCGCGGGGGTTTGCGGAGTCACAGCTTTACGGTATCTCACATCCCGGCTAAGACTAAAAAGTTCTCTAACTCCTTCTTTTGCCGTGTCGTTGGGCTGTGGAATGGTCTTTCGGTGAGCATGTTCCCACCATCCTACGATATGGGATCCTTTAAGCGTAGCGTGAAGAGATATTTGTGCAGGCCGGCATGATTGCTGTGACTACCGATGGATTTTTCTTACCTGTTGTTAGTCGTTGGCGTTTTTTGGACTGCACCATGCTTAACATCAGGTGCGGTGCAGTCACTGTGTCGGGTCAGAATAAAAAAATAAATTTACAATAACGATGTCCTTTTTCCTTTTTTTTTTTTTTGTTAACCCGGTGGATGTTCCTACGGACCGTCAGGGGAGCAGTGAAGGCCGCTCCTCCGGTGTGTCGGACCTGCCCCGACTAAAACCACCGGGGTGTTCCTTCTCCCGTCTGCCGGATGCTAAGGGCAAAGCCGAGCCATCTTTCTCGGCATCCGGCGAACAATAACGATGTCCTAAAAAATCTTAATTAAAGAGTTCTAATGGAGATTAATGCCAAAAGCACTTGGAATCGACGAGTGTTCTTGGAGGTATTAATGAATGTCAAGGAAGCGAAACAGGATTGCAAAAAATAGAGCAATAGCGATCCATTTTCCGTGTCTATTTTAATAGGGATTCGGTGTGATGTTAGATAGATAGAATGGTGTCCTATGATCTTTGTCTTTTATGATTTACAGGTAGATACTTGTCCCTAATCACACCTGTTAGGAGGAGAAGACGAGGCCAATGATGTAACGAGTCTGCTCAACAAATTCTTGTTTCTTCTTTTAAAGGCTTTCAAATCGTAAAGATATGAGGAGCATTTTCACTCTTTTGCTGTTCACATAATAAATGAAGAGAAATATTATACATGGGTGTCTATCATAGACGGCGTCCATATGGCAACCTCGCTTTTCCTCCCCAGAGCATCGTATGAGGGGTTATATTTCAAAACCCATATAACATATTTTTTTCAAATCCCATAAATTTATAAAAACTTATAATTAATCTTTGACTTTACAATCACATTCTTATAAGTTATTATATATAAATTATTATTCTAGAGTGAAAACGCAAAAAAGAAAAACAATCATATATAATGTTTGCTTTGATAAAAACATTTCAAATTACTATTAAGTAGGACTATTAAGTAATTTTGTACGAAAAATCGTTTTAGCGGGTTTTTAAATTAGACTTTATACTTTAGTTCATAGGTCACCAAATATGCACTAAACAAGCTTAATTTTAGAGCAAACAAGTTATTGTTGACAGCTTTTTAATAATAAATAAGAGCATAAACAACAAAATTAATATTTATTCTTTTTTTTTTATTCATTTGAACCATTTTCGCAGGATGAAACAAGGCTATAGATGATTGGGACTGACCAATGACCCAACCGGGATAATTGGGACTGAAATAAAATCCCGGTGTATCGGGACGGATGGCAACCCTAATCGCACTGCTCACTGGATGTCAATTTCCTGCTGTTGAGTACGTGTTCACACTAAATATAATTTCGTTTCGGTAACATTACCGGGTGGTGTGTAGTTTAGTCATTTTCGAATGACTGTTATGAGTGGCGTTTGATATTAATTTCTGTGACGCATGTGAAAAAACCTGTTCTATTTTGGTTGAGACATTCGCCTTACTTTTAATAGCAAATAACAAAGAAAGACAAAGGAAAGAAGAGGAATATATATGATTTGCCGACGAGATCTCAATTACACAGTGTCAGTAGACACATGTATGAAATCCATCTGATCCATATTACGATTTTTAATGAATTCAATGGTCTTAATGTAATAGGACGTGATGTGTAAAATTATGTACGCGAGATAAAACAAAAATTTACCTATTCTAACAAATTGTTTTTCATTTTGGAATTCCAAATGTCATCAATCTAATATCAAATTCGTAAACAGCGATCTCGAAAACCTAGTAGCGCAAATTTTCGGATCGATGAAGTGATTATATTTTTAAAATGGCGGACATTTAGAATTTCATAATTTTGATATCAAATTCGTAATCAGCGACCCCAAAAACCTAGAATTGGAAATTTTGAAATTATCATTCTCACTTTTCGACTTTTGGCCAGGAATTAGGCCGTTCTGAACCACTGTTCGGCGTCCCCCTAGAAAATGGCTAGTCACTCTTCTATCAAAGGCTCCCAAGTTATAGGGACGTGGAAATATTGTTGTTGGAAGTATATTCCACTCCTTAGCTGTTCGCATGATAAACTTAGAAGCGAATGTTTTCGTGCGGAATAAGGAATGATCACCACATACGGATGGCATCTGACACGATATTTAGTGGTTTTATGATGAAATGAAGCTGGTGGTATTGAAGAACGTAGCTCCTGAGAACACTCGATTGTACAACCGGTAAAAAACTGCGAGGCAGGCGACTTTAAAGTCGATGTTCTGTATTTTGGCCTCAGTTAAAAAATCACCACCAACAAAACTATGGTCCCTGCGATCAGTTGAGTTCAGAGCTGCCAATTAATATATTGCGGAGCTGTCCCAAAAGTGACAATAGTATTCTCACGGCTCATAAATTTGCATTGTTAAGTCTGTATGTCTTTATTTAGTACCCATAATACAACCGTAATCTTAGATTGGGGCTAGCCCAATGTATGTAGTAAGGAAGCAATAAAAAGATCTTTCTCCTGTACAGACCGTCATAGTGACTTTCTTTAGCCTGTCACGTTTCGAGATCAGCATGTGTACGTGAATAACTCATAGACCTAGAGCCCTTCAGTTGTGGTGAGTGGCTCGACATGACGAGGAATACTATTTGTGAATTTTTGTACTATGATAGTCACCGTCGATTTTGAACTATGCTCACCATTAGGGCTAGTGTTCTAAAGATTTATTTCTCCTCATTCCACCCTCTACATTCAATAGCGAAACCACGCGCGCGGGTTTCCGGAGTCACGCTCACCCCGGCTAGGGCTGAGGAGTTCTCTAACTCTTATTGCAGCCGCGTCGTTGAGCTGTGAAATGGTCTTCAGGCAGGCTCGCTCCCACCGTCCTTTTTTTTTACACTGGCTCGACATAGTGACTACAGAGTACCTGATGGTAAGTACAGTGTAGTCCAAAAACGAAAGCGACTATCAAAAGATGAAAATCCATTGATAGTCTACATCGTCATGTCGGCCCACATATACCACGACTGAAGGTCTCTAGGTATATGAGCTACTGGATATACACAAGCTGATCCCGAAACGCGACAAGCCGAAACTGGTCACTATGACGGGCTTTACACCCATGTACTGTGGTCGCGATCCAGGCGGGCACCGACGCCCTACTACCTCGCTGCTGCTCGTTTAGCACCACCCAGGAGTCACGTGTAGGGAAACTAGGGTAAAGCCTACGGACGCGAGCAGCTTCGACTCCCAAAACCCTACTGGATCTTTTAAGCGAATTAAACTCTATTTATTTGGTCTGCGTACTATAGGTGAGTCTCGCTCGGCCTCGCCTCTTACTTATTTATTTATTTATTTACACTGGCTCGACATAGTGACTACAGAGTACCTGATGGTAAGTACAGTGTAGTCCAAAAACGAAAGCGACTATCAAAGGATGTAAATCCATTGATAGTCTACATCATCATGTCGGCCCACATATACCACGACTGAAGGTCTCTAGGTATATGAGCTACTGGATATACACAAGCTGATCCCGAAACGCGACAAGCCGAAACTGGTCACTATGACGGGCTTTACACCCATGTACTGTGGTCGCGATCCAGGCGGGCACCGACGCCCTACCACCTCGCTGCTGCTCGTTTAGCACCACCCAGGAGTCACGTGTAGGGAAACTAGGGTAAAGCCTACGGACGCGAGCAGCTTCGACTCCCAAAACCCTACTGGATCTTTTTAGCGAAGCGTGAAGAGATATTTGTTTAGGCTGACATGATCACTGCAAGTATTGTTGGTTTGTCTTTACTGTTGTTAGTTGTAGTAGCTTTTTGGACTGCACGATACTTACCATCAGGCGTGGTAGCTATTCTGAGACAGGATAAAAAATCGAGTGATACTTTGCCTCAGCCTTGAGCTTGATACAGCCTTTATCATCGAAATTACTTCGCGTAATAAACATGAATCATCGAATCTCCGGAGGTCGCGTACGAATCTCACTTACAAGCTAAGTAATATGCGCTTACATCCTCAATCTAAGTAAATGTTATTCATAAAACATAAATATCTCACCACTGACTCATCATATCAGTTCGAAGAGTTTTTTCTCAGTAAAAAGGACGGCCTAAATGCACAGGTCGGATGTTCTAGCTCGAGACTAAGCTACCTTTGCTACGGTATCTTTTGCATATGAATGCAAACAGAGCGGTACATCGCGACCGAGGAGCCACTATTGTCGGGTCGCAACTACCAGAAATCAACCATCGCCTTTTTGTTAGCTAAGATGAATCTTGATCTTAAAATAGATTCTATATCTATACTAATATTATAAAGCTGAAGAGTTTGTTTGTTTGTTTGTTTGAACGCGTTAATCTCAGGAACTACTGGTTCGAATTGAAAAATTCTTTTTGTGTTGAATAGACTATTTATCGAGGAAGGCTTTGGGCTATATAACATCACGATGCAACTATTAGGAGCGAAGAAATAATGGAAAATGTGAAAAAAACGGGCAAAATTATTCATCCTTGAGGGCTTCCATTGCGTGCGCTGCGAAAACGGTTCAAGATACCAAAAATATATGTAAGAAAGAATTATTCCTCTTGAAATGATCTAAAAAAATGTCCACAACAGTATATGTCTATCTTTTAAGATTAACTCACTGGAGCCGTTTTTATGGTAATCGAATTTGGTCGAAATTAATGCATTATTTGTTAAGAGTTGTATCAACGTAATAATATTAATCTTTATCCAAATAAATGTGTTGTTGATTAAGAGTATTTAATTATGAACAAAATTGTCTTTGACATCACTTAATTTCAATGAACATCTTAGAAGATATTACAATAACTTATATAGCAAAACAACGTTTGCCGGATCAGCTAGTATTCTTATATAGATTAGTTCCTTTTTTTTTGTAACCCGGGGGAAATCCCTAACGGACCTCGGGTGGCAGTGAGGGCCACCCCCCGGTGTGTCGGGCTTACACCAACTAAAGCCCCCGGGGTGTTCCACCTTCCGGCTACCGGCATCGAGGGCACGACTGGGGTCTCATCCTCAATGACCGGCTGGGCGTGCGGCCGTGAGTAGGCCTCTACTCGTTCAGGGAGGGGTGGTGTATAGAGCCACCCCTCTCGTGCCTGTGTGTTGTAGAGCGGCACGCGAGAACACATATAGATTAGTACCTATCTAGGTACTGTTAGCAATCTCATTTAACCCTATAACCGTGGGTATATTTTCTTTTTCCTTAAAAAATTGTGGTAAAATTGTATGCTTTATTCATATTCGAAATTTGAATTATATAGAACAGACATGGAAAAAAATAATAAAAAAAGTGAATAACTACTTTTCTTTTTTATATAATATGCTGGAAATGCGGCTATAGCATTTGATACATTTGTAAAAAAAATCTAGGTGAGCTATATTTTAAAACAAGCTTCCATACATCATTTCTTTTCTTATTTTTGACCATCTTTACTATTTTTTTAACAATAAACTACAAACCTTCTTCGAGGTTCCATTTTGATTGGATTCGAGGGAAAGAGGGAAATAAAACGTACGACTAATATTATTATGCTTGCAACTCCTTGATAATGGTTGAAGTTATTTCTCAAAATGTCCTTAATAACCTCCATCCACTCTGAAGCCCAAAAAAAATTTTTCTATTATGTGGTTAATTTATATTTCTCTCACATTCAACTTCTTAACATGTATTCGGCACAGGTGATGTCGGGTGTGCCAGAGTTGGCCACTTTGGACCAGAGATGGGCAAACTGTAATCTGATTAATGATCAACGATTACAAAATACAGTTGTAATTTTAATTTTCTAGCTCTGTAATCATGATTAGATCCATTTAAAACATTAAGAAATCATAAATGTGTATACGATCTGTGATTTTGTAGTGCTTATAACATAAATGAGCAAAATGCAGTGATATTAATGGCAAAAAACGTAAAATGTAATCGTTAATCATTTTCATTAATCTGATTACTTTTTGCTCATCTATACTATGGACATTCTCTAATTCCGCCAGCCCCATTTCATCATAAAGCCACTAGACACCGTGTTAGATACCATCCGTATGTGGTGGACGTTCCTTATATCCGCATGAAAAAATTCGCTTCTACATTCATCATGCGAACAGCTAAGGAGTAGAATTTGGTTCCAAGGAGCATATTTCCCCGATCTTATGACTTGAGAGTCCGTAAGAGAAGAGTAAGATAGGCATTCGTTGGACGGACACGATCCATCGTCGAACTCATCTACACCATCCACCAGATATGATTGAAGTTAAGCATTCGCCTGTAAATCATAAAAAAAAACATACTTTATGCCCGATGTCAAACGTATTAGACGGAGAATAAGCGTTTCCCGAGATACAAACGCCTAAAACGTACATCCAACGTGGTAATAGCGTGGGCCGCGATTTTACAAGGCACGCATAACGCGATTTTTTTTTATTACATACATGCTTGCGCTCGACCTCAATCTCACCTGCTGGAAAGTGATGATGAGGCCGACGATGGAGCGCGCTCGCCCAGCAAATACCGATTCACTTGACGTTTGAAGATTCCTATGTCATAAGATGCTGGAAACACCGAAGCAGGAAGCGAGTTCCACTCCTTCGCGGTTCGCAGCAAAAAGGAGGAGGCGAATCGCTTCGTGCGAGCAGCAGGAATGTCAACCACAAAAGGGTGCAAGCCTGCACGGCGTCTCGTCAATTTATGATAGGAGGGGGAGGGGGGAACTAAATCATACAACTCAGCCGCACACTGTCCAGAGTATAGACTATAGAAAACCGAAAGGCAAGCCACTTTACGCCGGTGTTCCAAGCTGAGTTGTTATTATGATTATCGTGTAAGTAAGGAGGTAGCTACGGGTGTCCAGTTTATCTTCTTATATATAAAAATGAATCGTTAAATGTGTATAAGCGCGAAACTCGAGAACGGCTGAACCGATTTGGCTGATTTATTTTTTGTTGTGTTTGTTGAAGTCTGGAGAAGGTTATTACGGAGAGGAAAATTTAAAAAATGTCTGAAAAAGTCTAAAAATACCACTTTCTATATTCTCATACAAAAAATTCGTAATAATATTTAAAAGTCAATTTAAACTTTAACACCATACCATAAAGTTTAAATGTTAGTGGACGGGTTCTGGGAAGGCAAAACAATTGAGTGACGTATAAATATTAATGACAATATTTGACAATTTTTATACATATAGCATTAAGGCCAGGTTCCTTCAAACAATTTTCAAAAAACAGCCGACAGGCTAATAGGTTTTGGCAGAATAAAATCTGACGGGGAAGCTGTTAACATTAAAAAAAAACTATGTGACTTTGTTTTAGAGAAATAGGGCAGAACAAGGTCTGCCGGGACAGCTAGTATGTAATAATAATGATCAAATGAAGTGATTGGATGTTGAGCAGCGAGGTGCGCGCGTGTCGCGTCTCTCAGTTGTTTTGGTTGATGTCGCGCCGGATGCGTTGAGAATGCATGCCGGCGCATAGATCTATCAATCTAATAGAGACGGAACAATATATTGTTTTTATAAATGCAGTGAACTATAATGACTCAGTCGCTAAGATTCGCGGCCGGAAATGTAATCGTTCTCAGGGAATTATGTAGTTTTAAACTTTCGCTTTTTGTACTCATTGAAAATACTTTAACGGGTCTTATGCGCTAAATAAATTACTTTTGGTTATGGTTTGACTTTTATGCGACAACCGTTTGGCTGCTCTTCCATCATATAACGTCGAAACGTCGAGCTACAGTTAAAAGTAAGTTAATTCGTGTATAAGACCCGTTAAAGTATTCATTATGTAGTTTTGTCAGCTTTTCCTTGTTTAATAGTTAATACATTAATCACCGTGGCCAATTGGGTGACAGAATTTGTTTTACCAATTGTGTGTGCTAATAAAGACAGTAAATAATCACTTGTTCGTAGAGAGAAAGGGAGAAGGAAATGGAATAGAATTAAAGAAAAGGGAAGGAATTAAAGGAAGATGAATGCAGAGAGAGAGAAGGGTGAAAAGCGGAGGACAAGAAAAAGTGAGTCGCGCTTTGTCGCTGTAAATTCTAGAAACGTATTTACTAAAAAAGAATAACAGTTATTTTTCGAATTTTATATCTCCAAGAAGTTTAACTTCTATCCTATTTCCAGGTTTATTTAAGCCTCTTTGTAACGAGCTAGTTTTATATGGTGTAAATATTTTATCCATAATATCCATGCATAGCGACGCGAATGCTGTTGGGTTAGACTCTCGGCCAGTTCATCTGAAATTTTCCAGATTCAGTGCAAATTTGGGCACCATATGCTCACCGATGATGCAAACTGGCATGGCATCTAATAAAAATATCATGTTTTCGTGCCCTTAGACCTGTGATCAGTAGCGCTACTGGTCGCCTTTGACACGCCATATAAGCGCAAAGTGGATACAACCATACATCTCTGCTCAGCATGAAACCCTTTTAGCGCGACGATACATTTAAAAGAAAGAAAGAAAGAAAAAGTTTATTGAGGCAAAGGAAACAACACACAACAAACATATTTATATAAAAACAACAATGAAAGAATAATACATAACATCCCATCATGTATCCTGTGTGCTGCTACCCATCTCAAAGAGCACTCAGCTCAGCATACTGTACGCGCCATCCAGCGCTGTTTTTCAGCCGACGCTCAGGGGAACCGATTGCGCGGACGTCACGGTGCTATTTCAATATTAGAACCTAACCAAATATACAAAAACATACCTTATAACGTACAATAAACAAGTATGACAATAAATACATAGAACACTTTTGAGTAGCATACAAAAATGTAGAATACATTTATATATTATTTATGAAATATTTTATGTAGTTAAACAAAATATGTTCATATCTACATTTCTTCATAGCTCTGCGCCATGAAAAGTCCCATATAAACATCCAGTAAAGTACAAGTAAAGTGTCTCTGCTGTCGGTACTAGAAATAGCTACTAGTAGGGGAATCGGGAGGTGCCTGAGTACTGGCCGACAGGGTTGCCTAATAAGCAAATTAAATAAACTGGAATTAATTATATTTACATTAAGGGCGGCTTGCACTTACAAATTAATCTAGTTTAAGCTGGTATAAAACGCTTATTAATTGAATTGCTTTGATTCTATCTTAACGATGATTTCAGTTTAAGAGCTGTTATAACTATATTTTGATTTAGTGCAAGACAATAAGTGCAGATCAGCGCTAAATAGCATTTTATATAACTCCAAACTAGATTTAATTTGTTAATGCAAGCCGCCCTTAATGCATTTAGAATTGTTTTGATTTGAAACTCCATGAAAGGTAAAAGCGACACTAAAAAGAAACTATTACATAAATCTATAGATTTGAAGTTGCGAGATAGTGTTATAGAATACACCGAGTGTAAACTGCATAGGGCATCTTTCTTATTTTCAGTAGATATTATAAGGACTATATTGTCACTCTATATACCTTTTGGGGTATACAGGGATACATTAATGGCTTTATTCACTTTGCTCATATATGTCGTGCGTAGCAGTAGGAACCAGTAGATGCCGTGCGGGTTTCCTCACGATGTTTTCCTTCATCGATTAGCTTGTAGGGCCTAAATCTGAACTTAATCTGGATATATTTAGGAGTAGATGCTGGGATACGAACGTATGACTATTAACGTTGCTGATCACAGCCACAAATTGTAGTATGTATATGGGCAAAATGTAATCTGATTAATAATTAACGATTACAAAATGTAGTTGTAATTTTAATTTTATTGTCCTGTAATCATAATAAAATCCCTTCAAAACATTAAGGAGTCATAAATGTGTATGCAATTGAGGATTCCGTAGTGTTTAAAACATAAATTAGCAAAATACAGTCATATTAATGATGAAAAACACAAAATGTAATGTTAATCGTTTTTCGTTAATCTGATTACATTTTGCCCATCCATGTATGTATTTATTTATTGTCTAGTCTAGGTTTAAAATATTAATTGATATATTTTTTCAATATATTAGGTCCTTGAATAAGTTCTCGCTGTTTCTTAAAAACAGGCGTTGTGGCACTCTGTGCATGGAATTTCGTACAGTAACGCATTAGCTAAGTAGTACTATATGTAACTCAAATTCTAGTCGATAAAGTTTACCACAGTGTCAACCATGTGTTTATTTACATATTTTGAAAATATCTACTTTTGTGCCAAATAAAGTGTTTTTGCGAGGAATTTTATTGCACTGCTTTATTCAAAAGAAATATGCAGCTGAAGTACACAGAATTCTTGTTGATACAACGCTCTGTCGAATACAATATGTAGAGACTGGTTTATGCGCTTTAAAAATAATGATTTTGAGCTTGACGACAAAAAACGTTCTGGAGCACCGACAAAGTTTGAAGTCGAAGAATTGGAGTCATTTCTTGATCAAAATCGATGTCAGACGCTAGTAGAGCTCGGAAAAACATTTCAAGTAGATGCTTCAAAAGTTTCTAAACTTTTAAGAGCGTTAGGAATGATCCAAAAGCAAGGAGATTGGCTGCCGTATGAACTGAAACCGAGAGACGTTAAACGACGTTTTCTCATGTGTATTCATTGCTTCAACGGCAGAAAAGAAAAGGTTTTTTGCACCGTATTATCACTGGAGATGAAAAGTAGATTCACTACGACAATTCACAGCGTAAAAAATCATAGGATATGCTCGGACACGCATCAGGATCGTCCCCAAAACCAAATATCCACGGTTTGAAGCTTCTACTTTGCATTTGGTGGGATCAACAGGGTGTCATTTATTATAAGCTGCTTAAACCTAATGAAATTATCACGGGAGCTCGCTATCGACTTCAGTTGATGCGTTTGAGTCAAGTTCTAAAAGAAAAGCGGCCACTATACAAGCAGAGACACGACAAAGTGATTCTATTACATGACACTGCTCGGCCACATGTCGCAAAACCAGTCAAAACGTACCTGGAAATGCTTTAATGGGAAGATCTACCTCACCCGCTGTATTCACCAAACATAGCTCTCTCCGATTACCACTTGTTTCGGTCAATAGCGCCTGGTTTGAGCGAGCAGTGCTTTCATTCTTTTGAAGAAGCCGAAAAATGGGGCGATTCATGGATTGCGTCAAAAGATGAATCGTTTTTCCGACAGGGGATTTAATTACTGCCAGAAAAATGGAAGAAAGTGGTCTCTAATGATGGACAATGTTTAGAGTTAAAGTTATTGTAAGCTTTATATTTTAAAAAACTTTCTGTAAGTCAAAAAAACAGCAAGAACTTATTCAAGGACCTAATAATGTTACTTTTTATTGAATGGAAATTATGGTAGTTAGTTAAGCCTCTGATAGAGCTACGACCATGACTTATAAATATAAAAAAATAATAAATCATTCCATTAACACTTATAGTTAACTGGAATAATTTAATATTTGTTTTACAGTTATATATCTACAAGTCATAGCTTAATAGAAAAGAGGCTTTTATTATTTTAAGTTATTCAAATATTAGTGATTTTCATAAGTGCAATGGAGTCACGCAAAACGATTTTTGTTGAAATTTATTACTTAAGATATTGTTTTATTTTATTATAAAGTTTTTTATCTTTACTAATGTTACATGGGCTATCATTGTAACATTTTCAGTGGCTTTTTGTTAAGCTTTCAACCTGGAATAAAAAGATAATATTTTAATTCTTTTTTATCATTAGTTATAGTGATCTGCCATTATATGCCATAAACACTAGAGTGTTGTAAATCTCTATTTATTTCTACATGCTGAGATGTAAAACGTTAATCCTTGTAAATAAATAGCATTTGTCCATAAAATAACTATAATACATGGATACAGTTTTACCCGAACAACGAAAATTAAAAACGCAAAATTCTTTATGTCGCTCGAATGTTGTGAAGCTGGCAGCACTCGCACGACTGCGAGACGAGACGCACGAGGGCGCCATTTCCGTCGCGGTAGCACGTGGGTATTGCTGTTTTTTTTTCATTACACATCAGTGCAGGTTTGATATGAATAATGCATTGGAAGGAAGCTGTACAATGTTGTACTCATATGGACATTGAACATGCGATGCGTTTTACGAGTAATAATAAAAAAGTACTGATATATATTTTTATTTTTGATATCTTTTTTGCTGTTGTGGTCTAGTGGATAAAGGAGCTGTTTCCGTTTGCGGGAACACGATTGGTCGTAGATTCGAATCCCGGCACGTACCTCCGCTGTACGTACATATTCGCCGATGAAGGAAAACATCGCGAGGAAATCCGCATGGCATGTAATAGAAATATCATGTGTACTAGTGCTGTGAGAACGGCAGTCAGCTGCGCTGCTGGTCATGTTGGACACGATATATAAGGGCAAAGGGGATAAAGAAAGAAAAGTATTAACTTGGCACACAACATCTATACTAATATTATAAAGCTGAAGAGTTTGTTTGTTTGTTTATTTGAACGCGCTAATCTCCGGAACTATTAGTTCAAATTGTAAAATTATTTTTGTGTTGAATAGACCATTTATCGAGGAAGGATTTAGGCTATAAACCACACCATGCTACTATTAGGAGCGAAGATATGGAAAATGTGAAAAAACGGGGAAAACTATTCATCCTTGAGGGCTTCCATTGCGTGCGCCGCTAAAACGGTTCAAGATACCAAAAATATATGTATGAAAGAATTATTCGTCTTGAAATGATCTAAAAAAATGTCCGTGACAGTATGTCTATCTTTTAAGATTAGCTCACTAGAACCGTTTTTATGGTAATCAAATTTGGTCGAAATTAATGCATTATTTGTTAAGAGTTGTATCAACGTAAAATTATTAATCTTTATCCAAATAAATGTGTTGTTGATTAAGAGTATTTAATTGTGAACAAAATTGTCTTTGACATCACTTAATTTCAATGAACATCTTAGAAAATATTACAATTTAAAATAAATAACTAACTAAAATGCCCAAAATAACTATTCCACGTTGACGAAGCCGCGGACACAGCTAGCAACATATAACACTTAAAGATAAATTGATGAAGATAGTAAACAGCAAAAGCAAATACCCTGTACTGTAATGATGCATCATAGCGTAATCATTACTCAGCAAATGCTCAGTGACCAGCAGAGCCACCTAGCGCTGATTTTCAGTTGACGTTCATTTATTGTGTCAACGCGCAGAAAATAGCGAGGAAGAGATTAAAAGAGCTTAAGAAACTGTTTCAAAGTGTCACACCTAATCAGCCACTGATGTGTCTCACACCGTAAGGGATATAGCGGGACGATATTATTTATTAAAATAATCATATTTGTTTCTTTTCGGTTGCACAGTACGTGTGAACCCATAGCGTGCTCGCGCACGCATTCGCGGGTCGTAAAGGTACATTTTATATACAAATAGGTGAAACGGTAAACGAGCGCGGCGCGGCGTCGGCCAGTCGGTGCTGCGACGGACATATTTCAAAGCGGTGAAGCAACGCGATGTCGCCAACAAAAATAATACAACTCCAGTGTGGGCCGAGATGCACTAGTGCCTACGCCGATCTAAGAAAACCCAGATGTGGTATCGTGAAATGATAGTAACCAACGCCTGATTGAATCGATAGTTGTGAGCATTACGACTCCATACATTTGGAAGAAAAAGCTATTTTAGCTATTTCTGCCGCACACTTAATATATCGTGGAAGTGTTAGGAATTAATAAAAACAAAAATCATTGATGGTTATCAAATTTCTGTAACAAAACGCTTGCGTGTTTTAAATGACTGACAAAGCCATCTATGATATGCGAAGTGAACTAAATTATTTATACAAAATAAATTCCACACTTCTACTAAATTAGACAGTGTTCTATCACAGCGAGTTTTCTAAAAGTTAGTTAACCTTGTTCCACCCTCTCCTTTGCATAAAAGTATCAAGCCCGCGGGTTTACGGAGTCACAGCTATATGGTATCTCATATCTCGGCTAGGGCTAAGTGGTTCTCTTACTCATACTTTTACCGATTCGTTGAGCTGTGGAATGGTTTTCCAGCAAGCGTGTTTTTACCATCCTATAATATTGAGTCCTTAAAACGAAGCGTGGAGAGATATAAGTAATTTTTATTTTTTAAATATATAATGGTTATTATAAATACAACTGGATACCTCTTATATTTATTTATTTAAATTTGTTCTGTATGCATGAATACATATATATGAATCCGTATTTTAATAATAATGTATGAGTGTGTTTATGTATATGTATGTACATATTATTATCTATAACACTTTAAAATAATTTCTAGGGCTGTGTAACAATACTCGTATTATTCTCTTCCTCGCTGTTGTCGGCATGTTACCACATTAACTGGGTATCAGCTGAAAATCAGCGCTGCATGGCTCAACGGGTCACCAAGCATTTGCCGAGTTGACTTCCTTTGGGCGCATCATCACGACTCGAGTATTTATTTTTGTTATTTTCTATCTTCATTAAACCTATCCTTCTGTGCTGTATCTTATGTTGTGTGTCAAAAGAACGCTATCTCTTTCTTTTAAAACTGCCGCATCCAATATCAAACGTCTCGCTGCAACTTCGCACATCAACGAATTCACAGAGTATCACGGCAAAGTATTATACGGAACCCGAATATTATTCATAGTTTCGTTGAACGACATATTTATATTTTCCACTTTTATACCGGCCCGCTATCTACGTAGCAATTTATTCCGGTATTAATATGATATATAGATTTATTTTAGCGTACGTATTACACTGAAATCTATTTATGTTTTTTTTTATATTGACATTTTTCTTGTAATATATTTTTCATCATACTTGCTCGTAACAAGTGTATTATTACATCGCTTCTATGTTCACAACTATCTAAATTATATACTAGGGTTATTATAACATTGTCGCCCTCGGAGTACATGATATTTTACTTTAATGCAAAATATAATGTATGAAGAACTAGTATTCTTAATCTAACCGAATAGTACGTTTTCTTTATAATTTCAACAAAAAGATTTTTTAATTCGGCTGATGAAAATATTTGGAAACAGTCAATTGCGCAGGATATATTTGATGCGTGAATGCTAGCGCTTGCACAAACACGCCCTCTCATTCAAACACCTCTTATTCTAATGGAACATTGAATCGACAAATTCAAGGAAAGGTAGAATACAGTGGCTGGGTACTGATAACTTTTTTTTTTTACACTGGCACGACATAGTGACTACAGAGTACCTGATGGTAAGTACAGTGTAGTCCAAAAACGAAAGCGACTAGCAAAGGATGAAAATCCATTGATAGTCTACATCGTCATGTCGGCCCACATATACCACGACTGAAGGTCTCTAGGTATATGAGCTACTGGATATACACAAGCTGATACCGAAACGCGACAAGCCGAAACTGGTCACTATGACGGGCTTTACACCCATGCACTGCGGTCGCGATCCAGACGGGCACCGACGCCCTGCCACCTCGCTGCTGCTCGTTTAGCACCACCCAGGAGTCACGTGTGGGGAAACTAGGGTAAAGCCTACGGACGCGAGCAGCTACGACTCCCAAAAACAACTGACTCCTATCAATGCTTAAGGTCCTCCACGATGCCTTCCTGCCTCGTCAGATTCTACGGTTAGACTAGGCAGGCATTAGCACAACAGATGAAGAATAAGTAGTCGGACTTTTGCTTTAAGAGGGAAGTCACCGCAACAAGTTGCCCGATACAATAATCATCCAAGCCCCTTTAACCAGGTTTTGCTCACGAGCCGACGTGGGTACCAGAGCGTAGCCGCTGCGTGCTGCAAGGCTCCTAGGTGAGAGTTCATGGAAACCAATTAGATAAACAAATTTCTGTCACCTCTAAATAGACGTCCAAGAGAGATAGTAGTATTAACTCTAAAAAGATAGTATTTTATTAAAGAATATGTGTTTTTGTGTGTGTATTTAAGTTTTCATTGCCCTAATTAGGAAAATATATCCATTTTAAATAGCATATATGAACAAGATGGAGGTTTGACCCCGTCGGAAATACTAATCGAGGTATAAAACGCGCATTATCGCTAAACTATCAACATTTTGTATTTTGTCAATGTTTTCAATAATTAAAAGTTAAACAAAAAACATATTTTAAAACTTTCTTTTTCCTTGCAAGTGTGATGAAAACCACCGTATAACACGCGTGTGCTCTTTGGTCATTACAGACGAGGTGAAATTATGCGCGGGCCGCAAGGCAACTTTATACACTTTCATCACACTTATCCATAACGAGAGTATATCATTACATCGCTTTTAGGTTCATCATTATCTACATCACCGCACTCTGAGTACGGTAATTTATTACCTCGATTAAGTTAAGTTTGTTTCTCACTGCGAGAAGAACCATTTCAATTTATCCGAGTAATACCAATTTTTTTGTACCAATAAAGATCTTTGTTTTATTCTTGGCTATATGTGAAGGGTAATAAAAAAGTTCATGCGTCATTTTACAAAAATTGGTATTATAATATTCTGTTAACTATCTATCATTATGAGAATCTATCTATATCATCATCATCAGAATGGAACGCTACTTATCTCTATTCCTAAGAGAGTCTTTCGTTTCCTTAAGGTTCATGAGTCCCTTTGTCCACTCTCGACGAATCCGCGTGCTTTTGACATTACCCGCCATCAGAACTCTATTTATTTGGTCTGCCTACTATAGGTGAGTCTCGCTCGGCCTCGCCTCTTACTTATTTATTTACACTGGCTCGACATAGTGACTACAGAGTACCTGATGGTAAGTACAGTGTAGTCCAAAAACGAAAGCGACTATCAAAGGATGAAAATCCATTGATAGTCTACATCGTCATGTCGGCCCACATATACCACGACTGAAGGTCTCTAGGTATATGAGCTACTGGATATACACAAGCGGATCCCGAAACGCGACAAGCCGAAACTGGTCACTATGACGGGCTTTACACCCATGTACTGTGGTCGCGATCCAGACGGGCACCGACGCCCTACCACCTCGCTGCTGCTCGTTTAGCACCACCCAGGAGTCACGTGTAGGGAAACTAGGGTAAAGCCTACGGACGCGAGCAGATTCACTCACATTCTTATTGTATTTCTTTTTCGTCATTTATTCATCATTCATCTTTTTCTTTATTCTGACTCGACACAGTGACTGCACCATGCCTGATGGTAAGCATAATGTAATCCAAAAAACGCCAACGACTATCGATAGGTAAGAAGAACCCATCGGTAGTCGCAGCGATCATGCCGGCCTGCACAAATATCTCTTCACGTTACGCATAAAAGATCCCATATCATAGTATGGCGGGAACACGCACGCCGGAAGACCATTCCACAGCCCAACGACACGGCAAAAGAAGGAGTTAGAGAACTTCTCAGTCAAATCATCTTCTTCTCATGCCAGAACCGTCGAAGCATACTTTATTGCATGTTGTCGATGACACAGTCTTTTAAACCGTGTGGCGGGGCTGTGGAGGATTGCAATCAGGTGCCACGGTCCTCGTTAATACGCAGAAGAAGTCACCTTGGGGCTTTAAGCCGGTGTAAGTCCACCTCACTTCGGGCGACATCCTCTGTGCGGCAGACAGTCCTGTAAGGATTTTCCCCAAGTATAATAAAAAAAAAATTACTCGCATGCCTCTCATGCAACGCGGCCACCTCTTATAAAGACTTAACTGAGGCGTTAAGTCCTCGGTCAGGGTGCTGGGTGGTGACCTGTCACTGCAAGCGCTCGCTTGCGCGATGGTCGGCAGTGACAGAGCATGGCAGGCGGTCGTTACATATTGTGAGAGTGTTATGGAGGCGAAAGAGGCGGCGGAGAGGGTCAGGGAGGCAATAGCTGGCCTCGACAACCCGATTCGTCGCCCACGTAGAATAGGACGAAAGAGGAGGGCCTTTGCCGTAGGCCTTCCTCCGTAACTGGAAAGACGCCTGGGCGGCGCGCTTGAGGGAGCGCGTCGCCTAACTTATCCAGGCGAGAGCGGTGTGTGACGTGTTCCCGCACACCGCTCCAAGACTACTTATGAGGAGAGCGATGGGTGGCCCTTTACTTAGCCCCTCGTAAACACAGAGGTGAGGCCTACCGAATAGGCCAGACGTCGTCGCGGGCCGGAGAAGTGGACGCTGCTGTACCTCCGGTCCCGGCTAGACGGAGAGAAGGAACACCCCGGGGGTTTTAGTCGGTGCAAGTCTGACACACCGGGGGGCGACCCTCATCGCCCTCTGAGGCCCGTCAGAGATTTCCCCCGGGTTACAAAAAAGGCGTTAAGTCCTCGGTGTACCCGGGGGTTGGTGCATACGCTACTGGATAGGAGCACCCCAGGGGTTTTAGTCGGTAGGATTTCGGCACACCGGGGCGCGGCCCTCACTGCTCCCTGACGATCCAAAAAAAAGGCGTCGGACAAGCTTATTTTTATTTATTTTTTACTTTATTTTAATTAGCTTTCGAACAGAGCGTATACACAAAACAATTAATAATAGAAAACATGTCTTATACATTTACAGTGCACCACTTCAATACGTGAAAGCGAAATACAAAGGGAAATTCAATGCAAAAAAAAAACTAGTGATATAGCGATAAAAAAACAAGAGATCCTTAATACACAAACGATAAATTTATAATTATACTAGCTGACTCGGCAAACGTTGTTCTGCCATATAAATTATAGCAGACCAGCCACGCTTTGCTGTGACTGGTTTTTGAATAATTACTCAATCCAGTCAACGGATAGCGCCATCTTTTAGAATCGGTTGGAGCTAACTGTAAATTATGACTGCTAAATAATAAACAAATAATTTGCAATAAAATAATATTGCGACTATGAATTGAGATGAAAACTATCCTATCTTTTAAATTAGATCAAACTTCACGTGGTGTGTAAATTTCATTAAAATCGGTTTAGTAGTTTAGGAGTCCATCGCGGACAAACATCGTGACAGGAGATTTATATATATTAAGATTAACAGTAAAACAATTTTAAAACACTTGCTTTGAAAGAGATAAGAGAACTAGAAAATATATGTTTACTTTAATTATGAATGTCGTTAAAGGTTTTACACATTTGCCATGAAGGAGCCTGTTTGCCAAGGTTGGTGCGGATATTTATTGTTTGGAGGTCCTCGGTGTGCCTGGGGGCTGGTGCAGACGCGATTGAAGGAGCACCCCGGGGGTTTTAGTCGGTAAAAGTCCGGCATACCGGGGGGTGGCCCTCACCACCCCTTGACGATCCTATGAGGATTTCCCCCGGGTTAACAAAAAAAAAAAGGATATTTATTGTGGCAAATGGTACATATTAGCAAGATCTTCAGCCTGAACGTGGGACTTTCAGCGAAATACTCTAAAGAATTTCCGGTGATTTATTGCAGTCGCTTCACGCTTGAGCCACAGTATCTGAATATAACCAGTCACTGATCCGAAAGAAGAACAAGTACTCAGTTAAAGCAGCCCTTTACCATACAACCTTATCTTACCTTTACCTTTTTGGGAGTCGAAGCTGCTCGCATCCGTAGGTTTTACCCTAGTTTCCCTACACGTGATTCCTGGGTGGTGCTAAACGAGCAGCAGCGAGGTGGTAGGGCGTCGGTGCCCGTCTGGATCACGGCCACAGTAGATAGGTGTAAAGCCCGTCATAAAGACCAGTTTCGGCTTGTCGCGTTTCGGGATCAGCTTGTGTATATCCAGTAGCTCATATACCTAGAGACCTTCAGTCGTGGTATATGTGGGCCGACATGACGATGTAGACTATCAATGGATTTTAATCCTTTAATGGTCGCTTTCGTTTTTGGACTACACTGTACTTACCATCAGGTACTCTGTAGTCACTATGTCGAACCAGTGTAAAAAAAAACAGGTTCTCTTAAAATAATCCGGAAATACGAGATACGTGATCCCTAGTCGACACGCAAGATTACATGCGTTACTTTAAAAATAAGTCCGTCCACGACGACGCATTCAGTAAAAATAAACTTTGATTAAGACTGTCTTAGTGGCGTACGACCAATCACCTCATTTACATGCTCAATGTCCACCTGGCCTTAAATATGAGAGCTTCTGGCCGGCTCTTCTCAGTAGATTCTGCTTTCTGAACCGGTGGTGGATTAATTATACTTTTCTTTTGTTATTTCATCAAAATTACATTTCATTATAATAAATACAATTTGTATTCAAAACCCTGTCCGAACAGAAAAGCTTGTTGCATTAATTCTATTTACATGCTTTTTCTGAGATTCTCATACCTCACTGCCGTACAACAAAGTGGACACCAAAACCGTCCTATACGTTGCTATTCGTGCTTTTTGCGCAATATTTTTAAAACGACACCCAGTGACCCATTAACTTTGTTATCAGCAGTAACTCGCCTCTCTACATCCATACAATTTCTTGTAAACATAATACCAAGATATACTATAACCAGATTAGTACGGGGTCCGCAACCTTTTGAACCGGAAGAGTCAAAAATTATAATTTACACAATTTCAAAGTTATTATAGCCACAACAATTTTTCTTTCCAACAATTAATAATAATTTCATAAATAAAGTTATTTGATTTTAAAAAATCGATTTATTCATCGATACAGATGTTTAAATAGTTTGTTTTTCTATTTTTATATAAATTTAATGATTTTTGAGTATAGAACTATAGAGCCCGCAGCTTCATATCCAAAGAGTCGCCTGTGGCCGACCTCTGGATAAGTACAGTCGATTTTATGTTTGGTCATGCACGCGTAGAGGCTTCTAATAAACATCAAAAAGGAAATTCACATAGTTTATATTTATAAGTTGAAAAGTAATCATAAGACGCGCCGTAACGCTATGTCCAAACACCGATAGAGACTATATAAATTAATATGACAAATGTAAATTGCGAGAAATGCGCGCAAGCCGAATATTTATAGACCGAAGATTGTGTACTCGTACATCTGTTCACTTGTTCAGAACAAGTAAACAACAGCTGGTTCACTCTTTTTTATAACCATAGTGCTAATGACGTGATTTATCGAAAGTTTATGGCAATATTTTTTTTATGAGCGTTTATGCTGAACGATTGTTACTTTGTCTAAATCTTATAATGTATTAACAAGATACTAGCGTATGGTAATGTTGGAACTACACATTTGACGCTTGCTGGAAACGCTAAGCTTTGACAAACGCTTAGCAAAATTTGGGGAACCATCCACACGCTAGCAAGTGCATCGTACAGAGGCGCAAGCATGGCGGATGTAGCGTTAGCGTCAGCTTTAACTTTTAGTCTTCAATAGGAATAAAGATGGAAAAAAAGAAAAGTACGGCAATTACAAATTACGTAAATCCCTGAGTGCCTCCAGCGCACAAGCGATATTGAGTCCGCACAAACGTTTAGACGCCCCGCAAACGTTTGAGTTGCCTTGAGTTGTTAGTTTAGTAGAAGCCAGCCACGAATAGACGTAAACCCTGCAAACAGCAGTAAAAATGAGAAAAGAAGCTAACCTAATCCACTAGGCCGCGACAGCCACGCTTTATATTGGTATACATAACCATCGTGTATAAATTACTATACCTCTAAACTGGTAAAAAGGTTTTTTTTGTGGAAACTTTACTGGGTTATGTAACTTTTTTATGTTTTTTGGATTGTTCACATATTGGTTTATGTCTTCTCTTAAAAAAAAAGTCAGGTCTATAGTTTCAGTCGGACACGCGTATTTACGCGTATGTTCTGCCAAAATAGACATTCTGCGTTCACACGCTGTGACACCGGTGTACAAAAGTTTGTTGTTAGTGATGTGCGTAAGTGAGTATGGAATTTTAAGATCGTACATGATTTTTATTACGTCCGTGGGTGTGTGACGCATGATTTCTTTCGGAGAGCGGGATGTGTAAAAATTTTAGTAGATCTCTTTACATTAAGGCTTGACATCTCTCGTATTTGTAAGTTTTATATTTGAATTAATAGTACATACAAGACAAATTTATATTCTAACTATAATCACGCCGAACCCCTATTGCGATAAGCTAAGAGATTGGATTCCTACTTTTCTCTATTCCTTCAAACCTTATTCGCTTCATTAACATTCATCTCTTCATGCTCTCTCGTCGATTGCGCGCGGTTTTGACATTACCCTGCAACAGAAATCTCTTTTTTTGGTCCGTGTTGATAAGTTACAGTCTGCCTCGGCTCTTATTCACATTATAATGAAATATATTGTTAAACTCGTTGTTGGAGTCGAAGCTGCTCGCGTCCGTAGGCTTTGCCCTGGTTTCCCTACACGTGACTCCTGAGTGGTGCTAAACGAGCAGCATCGAGGTAGTAGGGCGTCGGTGCCCGTCTGGGTCGCGACCACACTACACGGGTGTAAAGCCCGTCATGGTGACCAGTTTCGGCTTGTCACGTTTCGGGATCAGCGTGTGCATATCCAGTAGCTCATATACCTAGAGACCTTCAGTCGTGGTATATGCGGCCCGACATGACGATGTAGACTATCAATGGATTTTCGTCCTTTGATAGTCGCTTTCGTTTTTGGACTACACTGTACTTACCATCAGGTACTCTGTAGTCACTATGTCGAGCCAGGGTAAAAAAAAACTAGCTGTATCGGCAGAACTTGTTCTGCCCTATTTCTTATTGCCCTATTAAGGTAATGATATTTTTATTATAATGCCTTATAAGACATTTTTGGTTTATTTTTTGTTTGATTGCTTGGCGTATAAATTATAATTTTCATTAATGACATGCAACCACTAATCAACTTGAAGGCATACCTTTGTTTTGTTTTGATTGACATCGTATGTTTGACAGCTGGGGACAGAGTGGTTTGTATAGGAAAACGAAATTGTTGTTTTTACTATATTCCTAGCATATTTTCATATTTACTCTCCTTTTAAACCTTCCCTGGACTTCAACAATTAATTCAAAACCAAAATTATTCAAATCGGTTCAGCTGTTCTCGAGTTTTAGCGAGACAAACTAACAGCAATTTATTTTTATATATATAGATAGAATAGGAGACTGTCAATGGATTTGATCGTCCTTTGATACTGGCTGTCATTTTTGGACTATAGTATAATTTCCTTCATGTGTCAGTGTTCGTGGAGCCAGTATAAAAAAAGCTATTTCTCAACAACAAAGTTATTTATTTCTCGTTACAGCAACTCTTTGTCCCTTCATAGGTAATTTATATGGAATATTATCCGCGAGCCTAACTCGCTCTTTGCTATTTTTGAAATATACTCGTTGCCAATTGGCTTTAAGGCGTAGTAGATAAAGAACTGGTATCTATGCGCGGCGACGCAAATGGTCATAGATTCGTATCCCGGCACATACATCTGGGTTTTCTAGAATAAGTACGAATTTAGGCACCACATACTTACTGGCTAACGAAAACATTCTGAGGAAACCCGCACGGCATCTAATAGAAATATCATGTGTGTATTAGTGCTGTGAGAACGGCTATTAGTTGCGCTACTGGTCACGTTGGCCACGACATATAAGCACAGTGGATATAACCAGTAATGTATCTGGTCACTCCGAAAGGAATTTATTATTATTATCAGCTAGTTTTTTCCCACTACAAGGCAAAGATCTCCCTTTCCTTTTTCCCTATATTTGTGGAATCCGTAGGAAAGGGTTTGGACATGTTGGTTGGCTTGTCCAACGCGGGTCGGCGGGTGTGCACTATGTGCTGAGAAGATGCATGCAGCAGCTAGATGCTAGCAGTCTACTGTAAACCCTAGTCGGCTATTACGCTTTCAAGATACCTTAGCATGATGAAGACTGAAGCACTATTCTATTCTGCTGGTAAACCCTACGGCTAAAGGCACATATCGGGAGGATATACTATTGTGAGAAATACTCGTATATACCACTAGCTTTTGCCCGCGGCTTCGCTCGCGTTAAGAATTATTATGATTAATTAGGTATAGTTTTTGCGGCTTTATTTTGTTTAGCGTGTATAAAAAATTAGGGCCTAATCTGTAATGCGCCTAATGAGGCGCTAAAACTATCAAGCTATTATATTATATTATAGTCGAAAATCTGAGAAGATTTATACTAACTGTCATCCCCTATTTTATCCCCTTGGGGGTAGGATTCATCAAAATCCTTTCTTAGCGGATGCCTACGTCATAACATCTACCTGCATGCCAAATTTCAGCCCGATCCGCCCAGTGGTTTGGGCTCTGCGTTGATAGATCGCTATGTCAGTCAGTCAGTCAGTCAGCCAGTCACCTTTGAGTTATATATATTTAGATTTTACAAAATTGGTGTTAAGACATACTGCAAGCAAAGCCGTTAGCTGAGGCAAGTCTATGATATTAATGGTAATTGTTTTAATTGCGCCATTGCACAAATTGACCGACTTGTTTCTCGTTTATTTTTCGCTTTTAAGCAAATTTTAACCTCTGATTGTCGGCTTAATTGAAATAATAACTGTACCCGGCACGAGAGGTCGCTTGCAATGGACCGTATTTATTTTATAGTCTTCGAGAGTATTTAGCGAATGTTTTCAATTTGATCCGCTATTCGCAATTAGTGATGTGACTCGATCGACATCGATAAATTGGAATTGAGTGAAAAAAATACCTATTTAGGTTATTTGAGTTTAAGTTTACAAGGAAAAGGGTGTAAATCGGGTGTTCGTGTAACTTGTAACCAATTTGAATGTTACGCGATTAAAATCTATAAAAATCTAATTTAGTGATAAAATATCGATCATAGTTCCCTAAGGCTGCGCATTACCGACGCTGTAGAGACTTTGTTTATAAATTACTCAGAAAATAGATTCTTCTTTGAAAAACAATTGAATATGTAATAGCATTTTTTTTAAACTGACTCTGCACAGTGACTGCACCATACCTGATGGTAAGCATAAAATAATTGAGTTGAATTTGGATGGTAAATGGAGTATAGCCAAAATATTCGCAGAGCCAAGTTCAAATTTGATAAAATCGGTGACTCACCATCTTGCGGGGAACAATCTTGGGGCTGCTTATAAAGTCAGTAAAATCAGGTAGCTCACAGATATTGAAATAGCTCGATTAGGTTATTTTAGTATTTTTCACAGCGTTATGTCTTATGGTATTTTAATGTGGGGTAATACTGCTGATTTGAAAACTATTTTCATTATGCAAAGGAGAGCTTCGTGGTATTTATAATTTAAGGACTTGAGTTTCACTTAGAGAACGCTTAATAAATTCGGCATCAGTTCCATCGTAATATATTTACGCCTGTCTTATGTACATGCGACAAAATCTGCATATATTTTTGCCGAGCAATGATTCTCATAGTGTTGATTTTTTTTTTACAATGGCTCGACATAGTGACTACAGAGTACCTGATGGTAAGTACAGTGTAGTCCAAATACGAAAGCGACTATCAAAGGATGAAAATCCATTGATAGTCTACATTGTCATGTCGGCCCACATATACCACGACTGAAGGTCTCTAGGTATATGAGCTACTGGATAAACACAAGCTGATCCCGAAACGCGACAAGCCGAAACTGGTCACTATGACGGGCTTTACACCCATGTACTGTGGTCGCGATCCAAACGGGCACCGACGCCCTACCACCTCGCTGCTGCTCGTTTAGCACCACCCAGGAGTCACGTGTAGGGAAACTAGGGTAAAGCCTACGGACGCAAGCAGCTTCGACTTCCAAAAAAAGAAGGCAAATTAGTGTTAGTATTATCTGCTTAAAACAGTTCATGGTTCTTACATACGGCTCGGTATTCGATGATACTATGTAGCTTAAACAGGCTATTTGCTCCCTGGACGTCTGGAAGAATCTGAATTCCCAGACCCGTGTGGGGTGATTGGAAGGACGCCTCGGGGGTTTTTATTCAGTAGGACTGACACACCGGAGTCGCTGCCCTTACACCGGCCTCGATGGTTCTATGTAGGATTTTCTCCCGGGTTCCAAAGAAAAGGGTCCGCTTGTATCAGATAAACAAACTGCTAAAGATGCCTCGAGTCAATAATTACAGTGGTTCGAAAACAAATTGAGTGACTAGCTCACTACAAAAAAAAATCGATAGTCTCGATTGGTAAATATGAACACACGTCACATCACTACAATCGCAATCCACGAGGGGTTATTACTTACGGTTTACACTGAACAAGTTATTTTAAATATTTTAACAACTAATCACTAAACAAGCGAGTTTAAACCTTACATTTATGTTTTAAAATCTATTATAGCTTCTTTAGCGTACAATGTAATTGAATTCGTATAAAACTAAATATAATTGAACACGCGCGAGGTTTTCGGAAACATCTTTGGACATGTATATAGCAAATTAAACATGAAATGTCCGTATATCCAGTTATTGCTATTGTATATTTTCAAATTAAACCGATATGACGACTATAACTTTTAGTGCATTTTCATGTCATGGAGGTTGCTGTAGTTAAAAAAAATAGCAAAAAATAAATAGAACAGAAAAATCACACCAACACCTACTGCGTGTCCCTCAATCACCCGATGATTTTCCTTCTAAAGACCGGCAGACTGTCGGCAAACATCGATGGCACTCTCCAGATCATTAAAGCCGTGAGATAACCTACAAACACACACACACACTTACACGGGGCTGTAGACATCAGGGTGTCTGCTGCCTGGATAAAGCGGAGGCGGTGCGCAGTCTTGAAGTGTGAGCTTTTTATACCCACGTCTCCAAAAGATGAGCTAAAAAAGCTATTCTCTCGCCTGGTCGTTGGAAGAATAGGGATCCCCAGGCCTGGCTTGCAGCGAGTAGAGGGATATCCCGAGGGTTTTTGGCCAGTAATAGTGCGGCACACCGGGACCGAGGCCTTCAGGGCTTCACTGACAGTTCTGTGCAAGATTATCTCATGAGTTCCAAAAAAATAGGATGAGGCTTGACTCTAGGCAGTAGGCTTGTGGGTGTTTCATATCTGGATAATGCGGAGACGGTGCGTACGACTCCATATCTGTCCTAACCTGATGTATGGACAGCCTTACTCAAGCCCCATCTCTTGAAGATGTAGAGAGCCCATCCCTCAAGACCTCTCTATCAGGCTTTGCCAAGGACGTGTGCACATCACCTTTGCCTCAGATACATTACTTTTTACATAAGGATCGGAACGAAGCAAAAAAGCTAAAATAAAAGGATCCAATTGGATAGCATAAAAACACCACACCTCCCACATAAAGTACATCCTTAAAATCATATAATTTTGTTGAAAAAACTAAATTTTTATTGGTTCGTTCCATTTCTCATCGACCAATAACAACGTGACAAATTTTAATTAACCCAGGAAGTCATTAAAACATGTTTTAATTAGCAATATAGAGTAATGATAATGGAATATATAAAAAACATATAAATATATTAGCTCTCTAGACTTGATTGTGCTATGCCGTGCGATGTCTTTGCGTTTGATTGGTCTATGTCATTGCTCATTTGCCAATCAATATACGACAAATTTACTAATTCGCCGAAAATATTCCATTCGATTTATAGTAATTTCGATAATTTATGTTTGTCTTTTTATTTATTTTGTTACGTTTAGGCGTAGGGTTTGCCGGCAGAATAAAATAGTGCCTCCCTTTTCATCACAGTGAGATGTAATAACAATTCCGTCAAGGTAGGTTTTTACGTTATGTGCGTACAAACACACAGACAACATTTATAAAAACAATTATCTTCTATTCACAATTATCTAAATAAACGATAGCCATTGCTTTTTTAATACCTTTAACTAACAGAATTTGTTTCCATTACAATTTTATAAAAATTGAGAAGAGATACAAATCGTTTAATAATGTTTTAGGGTCCCATTCCTCCTAAAAAAACCGTCATATGATGTTCATAAGTCTATATGGTTTTTAAGACTATTTTTCTCAGGATCGCGTTGAAATTAATATCAAATATACGATTCTATATTCTCTTGGAGCTCTGAAAAAATTAAACTTCTAAGGTCGATCATAAGCATAAGAAAATCCGATAGCTATTAATTAGTTCATATGCGAAGAAATTACATATTTTTGCAACTAGAAATGTATACTTCTAGTTTCTTTCGACGTTTCTTTTCAAAATAATCGCTTCGGAAACGCTATTAGATCAGCGTTGGGTTCTTCCCCTGGCTGGGCACCAACGTCGAGGCTTGTGCTCACTGGGGGGCCCTTGCATTGCTGCCCAACCCAGCAACTCGCTGGTAGAGCATATTACGTGCTCGCTCTCTTTCCCCAGCGAAGTTGTAAAGCCTCTGACCACCAGCAAATTACCCTGCCGAAAAAAAAATTAGTACGGAACCCTCGGTGCGCGAGACAGTCTCGCACTTACCATTGATATTTTTATATGCTTAATTGTTGAACTGTTAAAATTCAATTTGAGTATATTGTTTTGAGTATCAATTGCAAGTATTATATCGGGCTTTTAAGCAAAAAAATGGACAGCTCTTTAAAATAATTGGTCTAAATGCTATTAATATTCTGTAATAAATTTTAATATCCTAAAATGGCGCTAGTTACTCGCGCGAAAAGTGACCTAATAAACATACGGATAAAAAAATTGGCATTTAGATTAAAACTTTTAAGCCTACATTACACTCTCATGCACAATCAATCAATATCAACAGTCCTGACTTACGTTTGAATGTTAAATGATATTGACATTACATTGTCATGCTACTGTCAATCAACCATCAAGAGTCATGCATTATGATTTGAATGCTGGTGACCATAGATGGGCAAAATGTAGTCAGATTAATGATTAATTTCGTTAATCCCTTCTAAACATCGGTGAGGTATACCTATATTTGCAATTGATGATTCGTTAGTGTTTTCGTAGTTACAAACGGAATGATATCAGTCATCAATCTATATTTTTATTGGTAAATTACCCATCATTCGTAACAGACTGTGTTTATCTAACAATAAAATCTATGGTATCTATATATGTAATCTATCTATCCACATCTAAATATATTTTATGTGGTGGTAGGGCGATTGTCCGAATTGGGTCATGACCACAGTATACGAGTGCAAAGACCGTCATAGTGACTCGCTTTGGCTTGTCGCGTTTCGGGATCAGCTTGTGTATATCCAGTAACTCATTAACCTAGAGACCTTCACTCATGGTATATGTGATACGTTGACGGAGACTGTCATTATATTTTCGTCCTTTGATAGTCGCTTTAATTTTTGGACTAAATTGTACTTACCATCAGGTACAATGTAGTCGTTTTTTTCAAACCAGTGTAAAAACAAAATATAGTCTAATGCCCTCTTAAAAAGATGGATGAACTATTAAAAAAACTAATTAAGTAATAAAAATGACGTAAATTACTGATAACGTATTAATCAATTTTGAAATCATGACTTTAATGTTGCATAATAATTGAAATACGTTTGTGTGAATGTAGATGAGCAATTTCGGGGATCTGTTTACAAGTTCTCTGTAAGGAAATGTCAGATTTAATGTTATTTTATTGAATAATTATTTAATTAATTGATTGATTTATTTCAGTGATCTTTTACACAGAAGCATTGAATACTCACAAAACGAATGTGTACCTACCTACTAGTGCTGTGAGAGCGGCGAGCAATTGCGCAATAAGTTACGGATTTACTCAACTTGGATTTGACTCTATGAATATTTAATCTAATGTTCCTATTATACAACGTTACTGGTAACTAACGCAAAACCCCTTAAAGGTAACTTAGGTACATCAAGACTAACAACTTTTGTTTTATGACTTTTGCCAAAACTTAACACATCCTAAGATATATATTTTTTTAGTTTTAGTAGGGATTTCTATCAATCGTTAGCTCTATGTTTAAAGTTCAGTCAGCTGATGCTACGAAATCGTCTGCCCCAGTTGCATCGCGCCGCCTTTCAGAGTGTTAAGAAGATCAGAACTGCAAATTTGATTTATTTATTTTTTTGTATGGGGAAAAAAAGATTGAAAGTCGTAAAACAAAAGTTGTTAGTCTTGATATACCAAAGTCACCCTTAAGAGGTTTTGCGTTAGTTACCTGTATCCCTGTATATTCAATTTTTTTTTTAAAGACGAATTTGTTTTCTTTGTTGAATTTGTTGTTTGAAGTTCATGTGCTCTCAGGCCAATAGAATTTTATACTGCCGAATAAAATCGAAGTGTTAAAGGTATAGGGAGGCTTTTAAAAGAAGCGCTCCTTTGTATTATCGCGTTGTCAAGGAGCAGGCACGAGTAGCGTGAAAGTAGCGATAAACATTAATGAAAGCGGCGGGCAATAATTTCGACACTTGCCAGCACAGTGCGGCACGTGCGTTGGGCAGAGACATCGCCGCCTTGCGTGTCCGCCCCTAATTGCTCAACTTAGTATCGCCTTGTGTTTACACCTCGTGCTGCCTTTACGCCGTGCCAGCTACTTATACACTATACCACTCGCTTACAACATAGGGGTACAATCATTATAAGTTTTTTAAGCTCTGGCTCGGTCCAACACACCTGTTGGTAGATATGGTACAAACAAAAGTCACTACGGCTGCCAAGTGCAAATAAAAACCTATCGATAGTGCCAGTGATCATGCCGACATACACAAATATCTTCACGCTTTGTTTAAAAGAACAAATATCAAATAACGGTAGGTACGCAATTGTGAATAAACTATTCCATAGCTCAATGACTAGGCAAAACTTCTTAGTCCTTTTTTGGTAACCACCAGGGCTGTTGCCCGGTTTGTCAGACTCCTGCTGACTAATAACCCTTGCGGTGCCCCTCAAATCACTCTACCCAGGCCTGAGTATCTTAGCTCTTCCAACCAGGGCAGCATATAGCCTATTTAGGCTCCACCTCTTTGTGAGGAGGGTGTAAAAAGATATTCTTCCGGACCTCTATCAAGTCGCGCCGAGCACTGCGCGCTGCCTCCGTCTCATCCAGACATCAGACTCTATCAAGTCTACTACCCAGTTATTGTCACGAAGAGGGATTTTTGCGCTCGTTTCGCGCGAAGACATCGCTTCTGTAACTTTTATTTCTTGGTCCTACTTAGTACATGTGTTACTCTGAGACAGTGACTTTAAAAACCGTGGCGATATATAATTATTACTCATTATTTCCATGTACTGAATACTGTCTGCAGCATAACGGAACGTACTGGAAACTGGAACAAAACGTACTGGAACATAATTATTTCCAGGTACTGTGATGCAAGCGCATTGTCGAGTGTAAACGAGGCACCACTGAAAGTGCGTGCGCGCGATGCTACACGCCCAAGTTTGTTGTACTAAATTGCGGTATTGTGTTAAATAGACGGGGGTATCACCTGGCAAGCTGGCTCGGCGCCCGTGGACTTTACTTCAACTTTACTTTAACTTAACTCGAACTTAACTTATATTACCAATCTACTACTATATTACTATATATTATTTATTATTATATATTTTATATTACTTATTTTGAGAGTCGAAGCTGCTCGCGTCCGTAGGCTTTACCCTAGTTTCCCTACACGTGACTCCTGGGTGGTGCTAAACGAGCAGCAGCGAGGTGGTAGGGCGTCAGTGCCCGTCTGGATCGCGACCACAGTGCATGGGTGTAAAACCCGTCATAGTGACCAGTTTCGGCTTGTCGCGTTTCGGGATCAGCTTGTGTATATCCAGTAGCTCATATACCTAGAGACCTTCAGTCATGGCATATGTGGGCCGACATGACGATGTAGACTATCAATGGATTTGCATCCTTTGATAGTCGCTTTCGTTTTTGGACTACACTGTACTTACCATGAGGTACTCTGTAGTCACTATGTCGAGCCAGTGTAAAAAAAAAAAGACTGTTAAGAATAATGATTTTTACTGGCGTTTACGAATCGTTTTATGTTCAAGTTAACGCTTAGGGTGAGTTCTTGCGTGTATATTTTATTCGCGTCATTTTCTGTTAGTGTAATTTCGTTCTAGCTTTTAGGGTTCTAAAATAATTATAACATATCATAATGCTACTTTTTTGGGGTTAGCAGAGATACGTTAGAGTTTGTATCCACTTTGCGCTCATATGTCGTGCCCAACGTGACCAGCAGCAAAGCTGGTCGCAGTTTTTAGGACACTAACACATGAAATTTCTATAAAATGCCATGCAGGTTTCCTCACCGAGGAAAGAAATGAATGTGTCGTGACAAAGATTGTATACATTAACCCATTAAGTCCGGAAAGAGAACAATTTTCATACCATGGTAGTGACTTATTTTCTGCCATGAAAAACAAAGATAAAACAATTCCAAACATACCTTTTCCAATAAATTTTGGGGTCGCTTTTTAGATTAGTACAGTCAGATTTGCATTAAAATGACTTTAAAAACCAATATGGCGCATTTAAAAAAAAGTGACAAAATGTCAATAAAGTTCCTGAATTTATACCAAACAACAACCAAAAGTGCACAAAATATCTAAACTATAAATATATTTTTTGTATGTTTTCAAGATATGAATATATAAAAAATGAACGTTATTTCATAAATTATGAATATTACCAATAAAATTTGCGTCTCTAATGTTAGTTATTTACTTATTGCGTCAACGCGCAGAAAACAGCGAGGAAAGGATCAATAGGGTATAAATACAGCTCTAGGGACTAATTTCAAAAGTATCATAGATAAATGATATGCAAACGCGTTCACAAGAACACACACATACGCCTGCAAATATATAAGTATACCAGCTTTTGCCCGCGGCTTCGCTCGCGTTAAGAAGTATTATAATTAATTAGATAGTTTTGTGGCTTTACTTTTATTTAGCATGTGTAAAAAATTAGGGCCTAATCTGTCATTAGGCGCTAAAACTATCAAGCTATTATTATATTATATTATAGTCGAAAATCTGAGAAGATTTATACAAACTTTCATCCCCTATTTTATCCCCTTGGGGGTGGAATTCATCAAAATCCTTTCTTAGCGGATGCCTACGTCATAACATTTATCTGCATGCCAAATTTCAGCCCGATCCGTCCAGTGGTTTGGGCTGTGCGTTGATAGATCACTATGTCAGTCAGTCAGTCAGTCACCTTTGAGTTATATATATATTTAGATTATATACACATACCATATACATTATTATTATTAACATACAGGTACTTACAAAAATAAATGCAAATGGAATAAAAAAGTACATTCAAACAGCTAAATTAAAAAGAGATCCGCTTGTACACAGGATGCTGCTCACTCTACAGGAAGATTTTGATTTTATTTTTAAGGGTATGTAAATTTAAAATCGACGTATCGATCTGTGGCAAGGAATAACTGGCTGCTGGGAGCTCCGTCTGCACTCCAAAGACCTATGGTTTTTAATCCAGCAGAGTTTATTGTAGAGATATCGCGGAGTTTGTGATTTGATTACACCAAACAAGAGACAAGCTGTATGTAACTTTCACCGTGATTTCAAATTTAGAATATAGTGCCTATATGAGAAAGCTAAAGAAGCACTTTTTGGTAACTCGGGGGAATTTTTGGGAGTCGAAACTGCTCGCGTCCGTAGGATTTACCCTAGTTTCCCTACACGTGACTACTGGGTGGTGCTAAACGAGCAGCAGAGAGGTGGCAGGGCGTCGGCGCCCGTCTGGATCGCGACCATAGTACACGGGTGTAAAGTCCGTCATAGTGACTAGTTTCGGCTTGTCGCGTTTCGGGATCAGCTTGTTATGTATATCCAGTAGCTCATATACCTAGAGACCTTCAGTCGTGGTATATGTGGGCCGACATGACGATGTAGACTATCAATGGATTTTCATCCTTTAATAGTCGCTTTCGTTTTTGACTACACTGTACTTACCATCAGGTACTCTGTAGTCACTATGTCGAGCCAGTGTAAAAAAATCCCTAACGGATCTTCGGGGGGCAGTGAGGCCCACCCCTCGGTGTATCGGACTTGTACCGACTAAAATCCCCGGGGTGTTCCTTCTCCCGCCTGCCGAGTGCCAAGGGCAAGGCTGAGCCATCTTCCTCGGCACCCGACGATGTCTGGCCTTCTGCAGGCTCCACCTATTTGGTAGGGGGTGGTTAAATAGTCGCCACCCCGCGTACAACCTAAGGAGCACCCAGAATATCACAAAATTTTGGACTTAGGCATTTTCTAGCAGTCAAGAAGCTCTCAATATTTATAAATATATGCTTGACTCATTGAGTAAAATTGATAATTTAAGTTATTTAAATTTTTTAACACTAAAACAAAGACGCCAAGTTTTGGACCTTATGTTTTTGTATAATTTATTGAACAACAAAATTGATTGTCCATACTTGTTAGAGTAAATAGAGCTGAGTACATCGAGACGCACCCGTTAGCCACATCTATTCCACGAGCCAACAAAACGTTCTAACTGCGCCTGCCAGGCTACACTTGCTAGATGTGTGCACACACAGAACAAGAGAACACCACATGTGGATATTTTCCACGAGAGCTACGGGTCCTTCGGGAAGAAAGTAGTCGAGGCTATCGGGCCGTTTTCGGAAAGGGACAGTTAACATACACATTTATACACACACACTAAGTCACATACACAAAGTCCACAAGCACACTATACATTTCACATATACATTTTACTAGCTTAATAACTTTTTATTTCATAACAATTATTTGAATCGCATTTAATGCTCTCATATAACCTTGTTACACAAATCATCTTGGTTAATCCGATTTTTTGTACGTTTTCCTGTATTAAATTATAAAATTATATACTGTAGATTTGTGAATAAATAAATAAATAAATGTACAAGAGTTTGGTGAAACGCTAAAGTGTCTCAATCTTGCATAGTAACTTTATTTATTTAGTCTTCGTGTGCAGTTAATATTTATGATGTAAGCACTATAGGGCTGGGATGACAGCATGCGGCAGTTGAAAGCCCTTTAAACTTATTTAATAAAAACCTTTAAGCATCGCCTGATATCCAAGCTAAACGAAAAACAAAAATATATTAATGCAAACTACTTTTCACCGCGATTCGCCATAAAGAGAAGTTCACCGAAAGTTTTCGGGTAATAAATGTAGGAGAGACAGGTGTTTTATTTATGGGTATCATTCGACTCGTGGCGTGTTCATATCTCCTTAAGCGATTATATCGTCGCTTAACACGTTTATTGCAGCTGTCACGCTGGATTGATTGATCTAAAAAGCCTATTTTACAATGGATATAGTCACCACAAAGGTACGGTTATTTTACGAAACATTGTGAGAAAACCCGTATGACATCCACTTTGCGCTTATGGTGCCCAACGTGACCAGTAGCGCAGCAGATCGCCGTTTTCACAGCACTAGTCCACATGACATTTCTATTACATGCCATACGGGTTTCTCACCGCTCATGGTTATCGGTCCTTGGAGATTGATTTTCAAAAACGTCATACTCGTAACATGTATTTTTTATTTGCAAACAAAAATTTTCATGAATTTTTGTTACCTTCTGCATGATTTTTATGCAATTATACATATAACATTCTGCTTCGATGCTGCAGCGATTGAGATGAAGTTCTGATGGCATACTGAGCATTTTGGCTGAAAGAATGGATGTGCCTTTGATGCAGTTTTAGACGAAGAGGCTCATCTACTTTGGTATCTATATCAGAAATTAATTTGTCTATGAAGAAAGATTATGATTGTTTATTGTTTTTTTTTTGTCTTTGAAAGAATCTGACATAAATTTATGATTATTAACAACCTAAATACCCGTTTTCACAGAGCTAACATTATAAATGTCAGATTTCCAATTACATTTTCAATCTCTTTTTTTTACTTGGGGAAAATCCTCATAGGACCGTCTCAGCCGCACAGGGGGGTTGCGCGACCGAGGTGTGTCGGACTTGTGCCGACTAAAAACCCCAAGGTGACTACTTCTGCGCATTGGCGGGGACTGTGGGTCCTGTAATCAATTCGCCACAGTCCAGTCGCGCTGCACCCGCTGGGCACAAACTCGGAGGAAGATATCTTCCCCGACACTGCTCATTGTATTTAGGCAGAGCACGTCACAATGCTCTGCCTACTTCTCGAGGGTCGCTAACCAGACATTTTCAATCTCTGTTTTAACCCCTTACTGGAGGAAATAGAAGGAAATAGGAATACGAAAAAGTGCCTCTTAATGATTTCCTACATCTTAAAAAGAATTCAATATAAAAATTTCATTTATCTATCTTTACTAATTTAGGCGCTACGATAACAGTTAGGACATCCGATCTTATATATATATAGAAGATAGATAATAAAAATACTCATCTTTCTCGTATTCCTGAAAAGAAAAACTCAAGTAACACGGAAACGTGTTATTCGTGTCTCCAAAAATGCACTGCATTGTGTCCACCATTTGTAAAACATCCCAAAACTGTCCACTTTTCTTGAGACATGAGCCCTTTCTCGTTTACGCTGAAAGTAAATACTTATGCCGCTTCGAGGTGAACGCACTCTCATTAAAGAGACTGTAAAATTTATATATATACATCGACTGTTTTGTTAAGTGCGGCGCGAGATGGCGCTCAAGTCGGGAAGCGATGGATTTGTCATTTCGTGTCACATTACGGCTACACTTAGGGCTGTCAACGCTCAATATTTACAATTTTACACCTACCAATTTTTACGAAAATATTACACTGGGACGACAAAGTGACTATACCGTGTCTGATAGACAGTATAGCGTAGTCCAAGAACGGCAGCGACCACTAAGAAACAATAATCCATTGACAGTTGACGTCGTCAAAAACTACGTTGTACAAAATAACTTAAAAATCGAAAATTAATAAAACATCTACAATACTTATCGTGAAATAGTCAATCGAGATATCGTTTAGTGGCTGTGGCGTATAATGGACCGGTTTCCTTGCGCAGCTACGCAAATCGTCGTAGGTTCAAATCCCGGAACGTATTTCTGGTTATTTTCCAGATTATTTACGGATTCAGGCATCACATGCTCACCGGTCAAGCAAAACATCGTAAGGAAACCCAAATCTAGTAGAAATTTGATGTAGGTGCCCTAAGAACGGCGATAAACTGCGCTACTAGTCATGTTGGGTACAATACAGCGTAATTTGGATACAGACATTAATTTTTTTATGTATCCCGGGGTAATATCCTACATAGGACCATCAGGGTCGCAGTGAGGGCAGCGACCCCGCTGTGTCAGACTCTAACTGACTGAAAACCCCCGGGGTGTCCCTCCGATTGCTCCACCCGGGCCTGGGAAGCCAAATTCGACTGGACGAATACAGGCATTAATGTGTTAATCTCCGCTAACCCCGAAAGGGACATAGCGGGACGATATATTGTATTATTAAGGGCTTAAAGGCTCGCTCTTTTCGCCCGGTAAACTGTTAAAGACCTTTTCCGGTAAATAAAATAATTTACTTTAAAAAAAAAATTGTCCGGTAGTTGACAGCCCTAGACAAAGCGTCGCTAGAGCCCTTCGTGTCTTTTTCTATTTTGTCAAATTGTAACTGAAATAAAACTGGAGTGTGTGTATAATAAAAATACGATCGGTACTGTTATTGCACCGCGACAGAAATAGTGGTCGCCGTCCGCGTGCCGCGCTCACTTGTCGCGGCCCGTGACCGCAGCTGCGTGCATCTTCTATACGCAAAAACACACTGCCTGCTTTAACTGAAATTAATAAAAGAAAGACTGAAACTTTTACATATAATTTTGCTTTGGCTTTTAGGATTGCTATAACATACTTAGTATATCAGAAATAGAGATGGGATGAGGTAAGCAGTAACTATAAATATCTATCTAGCGAATCTATCCATCTATCGAAGATAAAGAAAGGAACGCCGTCTCTCACTATTCTCTTCTAACAATTTAATAAATATTTAAAAAAAAATAGTATCAAAGTAAAGTAGTTCTAGTGTATTAGGGACCGGTAATCATGCGCGACAACGCAAATGATCGTAGATTCAAACTCTGCGGGCAGTAGACTTGAAGCAGTTTGCTGCCTGGATGAGAGGGAGATGGCGTGCCGCCTGTGAAATAGCTTTGGAAGATCGACTCTTTACACCCTTCCCGAGGTAAAGCCTAAACAGGCATCTGAAAGAATCTGGACTCTCAGGTCCGAATGGAGTACTTAGAAGGACACCCTGGGGTTTTTAGTCAGTAGGAGTCTGAAACACCAGAGAAGCTGCCCCCAAAGTGGCCCCAATGTTCCACTGGATACGTTTGGCACGACATATAAGCGCAAAGTGGATACAGCCACTAATATATCTCTGCTCACATCGAAGGAGATATAGCGTGACGGTATATTCTTATTATTATAGGAACCCATATCGTCAGATACAGAAGTTGCTGAATGACTTCAAAAGGTAGCCCCGACATAGCTTTCCAGTTTCGAAGAGAGCATCAGATTGTAAGAAGGTGTTGCCATGAACTTCCAAATTTCAGTATAAAGATGGCGCCCAATGATGATGCCCAAGTTTTACCCATGACTTTATAAATGTCATGGGTCCACCTCACAAAGGGTCTACCAACTGATCTCTGGTACCACCTGGGTAATTGTTCCGTGCTGCTTTTACTAACCACCACCAGTAGTCCAGGCCTGATGACCTTAACAGCGCCGTTTCAGATATGAAATTCATTTCACGACGTACTCAAAGATGTCGCGTCTCTATGTGTGTTCTACCGTTCGTACAATGGTGAGTTCATTGAAGATCTGGTACTCCTAACAATACTTCAAAAACGCACCATTCTCCGTTGCATTTTGGCGCATCCCCACACTCGAAAGCCTTTCAGAACCGCGATAACGAAGGAATTCCCTAGAACTTTCTTGTCGCGCACTTTGGAATTGTGGAATGGACTTCCGGGTACAGTCGTCCCCAGGGATACGACATGGCGTTCTTCAAGAAAGCTGTTAGTGTCCTTCTTACTTGGTCACACACTAAAGATGGACCTTGTGCTGCAATTGTCCCTTGGCGCCAGTAGCCACTTATGATCAACTGGATCGTCAGCCAGTTTGCCGACAATAGTAAAAAAAGTAGTTATTTTGCGAAGCAGTGATAGCAAATTCGAAGAGGCCCGTACGACATCAAAAGCTATTTTAATTCAAACAGTATTTCACTAGTAAGTATGTCGCAATTGCGATGAGATGGAAACATTTATATTTATAAAGATTTAAATAGAGATACACAGATGTAAGTATGTTTGATGTCTGTACGTCCGCCCTTACTAACGGTAGACAAAACAAATTACACTGTTTAAATATAAAAAACCGACCAAGTGCGACTCAAACGCGCGCACTCAGAGTTCCCTGCCATCATAAAATGTATGAAAAAATTATGATTGCATTTGATTAACTTCCATTGTTTAGACTTATTATTGTGTTACAAAATATATATAAATAATAATATATCCTTTCGGGGTGAGTCGTGTCACATCGTATCGTGCCCAATGTGACCAGTAGCACAGCTAATCGCCGTTCTCACAGCACTAGTACACATGACATTTCTATTACATGCCATGCGGGCTTCTTCTCCATGTTTTCCTTAGTCAGTGAGTACGTGATGCTGAAATTGGTACTAAATTTGGAAGAATCCAGTGATGCGAGCTTAAATTCACCAACGACTATTCGCGTACCCCTGCACGGATACCGGTTTCTTTTCCACTAAGCCACCGCAGACACAAAAATAATCATCACATGAAAATGAGTTATATTTTGTAAAAAAGAATTGATTATTATTTTATTTTCAGACAAAAGGCGCTTAATTTTCTTAAGAGCGTATTGATGCATGTTTCTCTTCCAGAATAGGATTTCCTCAGATGGATCTCCTTAAAATTAGAATACACCCAAAAAAAAAACTTATTGTTAAATATAAAATTACTGTTTCCGGACTTTATCCCATACTTGTGATAAAAGAACTTGCTTCTTGCCTAATTAAATGCTTCTAGATCAACGGGAAATGGCCTATAGGTTTTATTTCCTCGCGAAAACGCCAAACACGATATAATTTACGTCATAAACGCTCAAATCTTTTCATTCCGTTGACTTAGAAGGAAGAGAACATATTTTGACAGACAGATGAGCAATTGGCGTTTTATTTTCTCTGGGAAAACAAATTGCTGTTGGTCGGTAAAGGTCTTTATTACTTCACGGGGAGAGACCAGCGTGTAACAATTTGGGTATCAACGCAAGGTGCCCCTGTGGGTACGAACCTAAGCTCGGGTAGCCAGGATGGAAAAGAACTAAATGTTAATCTACTAGCGTTTCCGAAGCGTCTATTTTATACTAGCGATTCTAGGGTGCTCCTATGAGGATTTCAGTAATCATTTTGAGGTGCGGTACCCTAAAATATTTGGCATGCCTATTTATGCATACCTACGTAAGCATTTCGTTTTTATATTTTATATATTAACTTTTTAATACAAGATAGGCTGTGGTGGCTCCGGGGATACGAGACCGTTATCCAAGCGTGGAAACGTGAATGACCATAGGTTCGTATCTCGGCAGGTGCTTCTGGAGTTTTCCTGATTCTGTACGGATTTAGGTATTATATGCTTACTGGTGAATTTTAACATCGTGAGGAAACCCGCATGAGATCTAACAGAAATGGCATATGCACTTGTTTTAGTGCTGTGAGAACGGCGATCAGCTGCGCTACTAGTTGCGTTGGGCACGGCATATAAGCGCAAAGTGGATACAGCCACAAATGTACCTCTACTCACCCCAAAAGAGATATAGCGTGGCGATATATTGTTATTTGACTTATATGATAAGTCACCGATTTTCTCAACTTAGACTCGGCTCTGAAAATCGTTTAGCAGTAATCAAGTTCCTGTTATATATATATATGTCTGTGTGTGTATAATATATAGTTTTGTGTCCAAGACGTACTTAATTCCTGAGCAAAGTGTAAGCGATGTCAAAGTAGCGACTATAAAAGTCATTCTAATAGAATCATCCTCATAATATAGTTTAGAGGTTAATGGGAAAAACTTCTTGCAGTTTCTCACTGCTTTTCCATCTCTGTCGGCCGGGTCTTCTCTTCTGCTTATTCTTGCCTAAGAAAATGCTTCTGTTTCATTCGCGTTCAGTGGCAACGGGCAGACAAGACGGACGGACAAGACGAATATTTCCTTTTGCTGTATATAATTATATGACCGTCCAAAATAGATCCTCGATGTCGTTAACCCGGGGACATGTTCCGTTAAGTGTTCCGACTCGAGTTTAAGCGTTGTTATATGAGTAGGTACTGGGGCACAGGCGGTCAAACTGCAGCCCGCTAACATCCTTGTTGTGGCCCGCAGGAGGTCAAAAAGTATGTTCAGAAAATCAAATCTACAGTTTAGTCAATATTGTAGAATAAATTTAGGCGAATTTAACTTAAGAATGCATAATTTAATTGTGTAACATTTGAGCAAATTTTGGTTATTATACAAAAAAATACAATAATATTTCGTCGCATTTATTTTTTCCACTGGCTCGACAATGTGCACCTGTCAGTAAGTATCTACCGTGTAAGAGTCAATCAGAGACAGTCTCAGTCATCATGTCGGCCCACATATAAAAACTACCACTGAAGGTCTCTAGGTATATGAGTTACTGTAGATACACAAGCTGATCCCGAAACGTCAAAGCCATTCACTACGACGATCTTTACGCTTATGTACTGTGGTCGCGACTCAGTTCGAGCAATCGCCCTACCACCTCAAAATTAAAAGTTTTTTTATCCTGACTCGGATTAGTGACCACACTATCCCTAATGGTAAGCAAAGCGCAGTCCAAAAAACGACTACAACTAACAATATTAAAGAAAAACCTTTCGATAGTCTTTTTTTTTTTACCCTGGCTCGACATAGTGACTACAGAGTACCTGACGGTAAGTACAGTGTAGTCCAAAAACGAAAGCGACTATCAAAGGATGAAAATCCATTGATACTCTACATCGTCATGTCGGCCCACATACACCACGACTGAAGGTCTCTAGGTATATGAGCTACTGGATATACACAAGCTGATCCCGAAACGCGACAAGCCGAAACTGGTCACTAAGACGGACTTTACTCCCATGTACTGTTGTCGCGATCCAGACGGGCACCGACGCCCTACCACATCGCGGCTGCTCGTTTAGCACCACTCAGGAGTCACGTGTAGGGAAACTAGGGTAAAGCCTACGGACGCGAGCAGCTTCGACTCGCAAAAGTCGTAGTGAATATAATATAATATAGTATAAATAAACAGGTCACTCCGACGTTTGTTGTGGATGCCTTAATAGGAACTGTACATTTTTGATTGTAACTGTGTATATGTATTGTGTAAATGAGTTATTGTACCGGGCCACTGGCAACCCTGTAAAAGTAAATAAATAAACATGCCGGTCCCCACAAATATCTTTTCACTCGTTTATCCTAGGATGGCCGGAATACGCTCGCCGGCAGACCATTCTACAGCTGAAAGATTCAGCAAAGAAAGAGTTAGAAAACTTCTCAGTCCTAGCCGGTATGTAAATTACCGTATAGACCGTGACTTAGCAAAGCAGCGCGCGTGGTTTTTTTATGGAAGTCATATTCTTGAACTGTAACTAAAATCATTCTGCATCAGTTCTGTGTGTGAATGTTTCGTTGTTTCATAATGGAAACGATGTGATTGCGACAATATAGCATTTTTATCGCATTACATATCTCCGCGGGCGCAATGCCAACTTTTAAAAGAAAACAAATACATTCTCCAGTAGTAAACATGAAAATTATTTAATACCTCGTCTTATTACGAAAATTGCTTTGTTATAGTGATGTCACTGATATCCGCAGCGGGAATTAAACCTGTGAGATATCCGAAATTTGTTTGAACTGCCGCCATCCTTATCACTGCATTTTATATGATTTACACGCGAAAGTTGGACCTCGACCTGTTTTTTAAAGTATTTTTTATTTAGGGACTTTTATTACGTTGAATATATCAGCCCCATTGTGCCCTAGCCTACGTCCTTACATGCTAGGGGAGTCGCGGATGAGCAAGCGTCACCATCTGGCACAGCATTCTGACTTCACTGGACAAAGGATTGGCCAAAACGCCGCGCCATGCTCCAATACTTTGTCTGTTAATTTTCAACTTGCTCATCAGCGACTCCCTTTGTGTCTCGTTCCGGGCACAATCCATCAGCAAGTGATCCACATCTTCAATCTTTCAACACGTGTCACAATGGGGTCTCAACCTTACCTGGTGGAAGGTGAAGATGAGTTAACGATGGAGCGTGTTCGCCCAAATAATGCCTATAATTCATTCTTCTTTTAATGCGGTCGTCTTTACGTCACCCAAATTGGGGAAGTTTTTCTTGTTGGAGTTAATAGGATTTTTAGTTGAATTTTTAAAATGAATTTAACGGAATATGCACTTTATGTATATAGGACATACAACACTAAAATACTAAAGATATTCACATTATACAATAGCTTTTATTAATATATAGGTGACATATTATAGTATGTCGCATGTTTTTCGTTAAAACACTGTTAATACATTTGAGGTGAAGATTGTGCATTCAGGTTTGTTTACTATAAATCGAAGATAATAATATCATAATACATAACATAATAGTCGAGTTATATTGTTTATATTTCGTTTGTTTACATTAGGGCGTACCGAGAGTCGAATTTGGGCCCCGTGAGAAACACAAACGAATCGTTCTGACTGATGTACATGTTAAAGGCTCCCAAGTCGTATGAACATGGAAATATGGTCACTGGAACATTCCACTTCTTAGCTGTTCTCATAATAATTGCAGAAGCAAATCTTTTCGTGTTTCCGTGCAATATAATAAGTACAGATTAACGCTAAACAGCGTTTAATAATTTTAAACCAGTGTGGAGGCAGGCGGCGCGGTTTTGCGTAGACCGCACCATTCACATCGGGTTCACCAATTATAGCGGCTGGCCACCGTTTGTGGGGGAGACCTTTACCGCTTGGGAGGCTTGTGATTCAAAGGCAGTCTTTACCTGAATCCCACACTAGGTATAATTTGTTGCTGCATACCACCCTTAAAAACGTAAAGTAATTTGAGAAGTACATCTCGATAAAACTCACAGTTGGGCTACTGAAATTTCTCTGATCAGTGTATTGTGTGCAGAGTTTATAATGCAGGTGCTGGCGTGTCGCCAAACGAAGCTGTTGGTTACATTTTTGACGAAAGTTATGATTCTTTCATTGATCATATTATGCGGACGGTTTACTGACGTGTTTAGAGCGTGTTTATTAATATATATTATTGCTATTTTCGTTTATTGATGCTTTTATGTTCTCTGTAATAATTTTTATTATTCGTACACTTTATTCAACATATAAATATAAATATTGTTTACATTTTAAAATAAATGTTAAGAAAAAACATAAATTTTAATATATGTACTTACGGGAGTGAAGTCTGAGACCCAAGTCACTAGTAGTTAGCAGCTGAGAGTGAGGAATCTCCTAGCATTACTTGCCGTATCGAGTGATACTGCCGTCTGTCTCCAGCTCTTGATTCAACAACCAAGACAGAGCCTCTTGAGATGGAAATTGAGGCTCTTTGCAATAAGCCCGCCAGTCGATACGACTATCGGAGCAGTAATTGTTGAATCCATATCCCCCATGCTGTTAATCTCGTGTACGAGGTCTCAATATTTTGAATCACTCTCTTTTTCTGCTTTCACGAGATCCTGATCGTGTGGTGTGGTGATATCAACGGTATTGCCCTGCGCGCCGACCGGGTTACTACCACAATATCAGCTGTATTAGCAAAAATATAATTGTATTATTATTTTTTGTAATGGACCGTTCAAATTTTCATATAAATTTGTTTTATGTCAATTATTTTAGTTAGGATGGCTACATAAAAGTAGATACTGAGGTGATTTTATAGACGAGTGAGATATTTCAGGATACAATAATATCTAACTTATTGCAAGTAATAAAAAAATGTATAACCATATTCCCTAATAATTAATGTAAAATTGATGACTTAATGAGAATTAAACTGTGGCGCACGATTGATTGGTAAGTATGTAGATAAATTCCTTTTACGTAATTTTAGGTAATTAGGCACACTTCGCATTGTTTCCTAGCTTAGGACAATAATTAATTACGATTAATTAATTCAGTTATAAAATAGCTCCTAAATGTATTAACTATAATTTACTTTGTTTTAAATAATTGACATCTTAATAGATATCACTATATTTACATATTTGGCATTAGAATCAAATGGCGAATATCCTGTCTGAATATCTTCTTCGTCTATAAATCAGTCTGTATACAGGAATTCGATCTCACTTATTCAGAATAAGAGATTTCATGCGGTATTTATGTCAATTCATAATTTATATTATGAGGGTAGTTCTAAAAGGCATAAAGACATATTTAATTAAAGCTACGTGTATAAAAATTAAATATGTTTATAGAAAATGTATGAAAGGATGTTTTTTGATCCGTATACGTGTTCAGTTTGATTGAAAAATATTACCTAATATTTTAATGTATTTTATTTTATTCATTTTTCAAGTAAATTTTAGCTTTTGTCCTTGGAATGTAAGTATAGTCTGAAAAAGGGACTTTGATTTTTTGATGTATGTGGCGCCATCTGTTACGCATTTTTTGACTTAGCTTAGCAAGTTTAAATATTCTGCCATCTACTGGCCATTGTAAGAACAATTTACGTGCATCAGAATCTGGTGTGTGGGTTTAGTATTTATTTCAACTATTGTCTGATAGAGGGCGTTAAAGCTATATTTTTTTATATATACCAAAGGTGCGAAACAAAAAAGATGTTCTCCAGGTAAACGCTCCTGCTCATCCCTAAGTTCATTTCTAATTGCCGATGAAGCACTTACGTCGTTCCATCTAACCAATGAGCGTCTTATTCTACGTTTACTGAGACGCAGTCTTCATTTAAGAACACGTCTTTTTTTTTGTTAACCCGGTGGAAATCGCTGCGGACCTCAGGGGAAGTGGTGAGGGCCACTCCCCCCGGTGTGTCGGACCTGCCCCGACTAAAACCACCGGGGTGCCAGCCCTGCCCTCTCTTCGCCTTCGCCGAGCCAGATACTTCCGACGGCCCGGTGAGTTAAGAACACGTCTGCCCTATAGCGTGTCGGTTCATCGGCGAATGTGACCCTCCTACTACCTCTTCAGCCTACCAATCCTCGGAGTTATGTAGATGAATTTAGCTCTCTACCAGATAGCCTTATTTCTGATTCGATCGTTCAGAGAACACCGAGCATAACACGCTGAGCGATCTTAAATTTGTGGATTCGATTTTGTGGATTGTTTGTGGATTTTATCGCGCAAGTTGTTAGTTTGATTACAAAAGCAATAAGTCTGTCTACTTATTCACATCAGTCATGCTAATGGCAGCTTAGTCTACTCGACGATTCTGGCGGGCAGCAAGGCGTTCTAAAAGACACTGCATTCTGCCTCTCTCTAATTATCTCGGTTCCTCGTCCCATCAGGTTAAAAGCGGTTTAGACGAAAGGGTGCGTTTGTGAAAGCGCTAGCATTCACGCACCAAATGTATCCTACGCAATTGACTGTTTCCGAATATTTTCATCAGCGAGCTGACCTACGCTGAATGGGGCTGCAGCCCGCGCCTTCTTGATGTGATTTAGAATCGTCATCAAGGCCTTATATCGGCCAGGATATCATTATTTTTTTTTTATTGTACTTCGGGTGAATCCCGAATCCCATCCTTCTGTCCAGGTTGTTGAAACGTCCGTCAGGTGACCGCTCGATTGATAACCAATATTTAAATATAATCATAAAACAATGGCACGTCTTGCCAACTCCGTGTTGACACGTCAATGTCGCACCAGGCGGAACTGTTGGCCTGCCCGTAAACAAAATTACGCTCTACGTTAAAAGAGGATATTTTGAACTCTATTCCTTTTTGATAAGGCTACAGCAGATACAAAAATAATGTTGGAAATATTAGTGTAGAGATGGGATTTAGTACGGGATGTTGAGATTATTGAATGATGTGATTTTCATTGATGGGCTTGTTCGTGATCGTAGCGAGCTTAGACAGCAGATTGTCTCTGGAGAGTCGTACTCGGATTTTCTGTTGCACTGAACTTTCCATCAGGTACAGTGCAGTACCTATGCCGCATCAGAACAAAAAAGTTAATTTTTATATTATTAAAAGAGATTTGTGACAGATTTCACGCGATTGAGATGCCTGAGCAGCGCACTTGAGGAGTGTGTCACTCATTATAGGCTTGTCGAATAAATATCGATACATCGATATATCGATATTTTCAATACAATAGATCGATATTTTTGGGCGATATATTTTATAATGATATATCGATATATCGATACAAAATATCCAGTATCGAAAATTGTATCAATAACGATATTTTTTTAATTTTTATGATAGTTTAGTCGCTGAAATCTAAAACTGTAGAAGATAGGACCAAACGAAAAAAAAAACCTATATTGTCTATGACTGTTCAGTATTATGTTTTGTTACGTTGCATGTATTGACTTCTGAATTTGTTGCATGCATATTATTTGCCGCCATTTATTTATTTATTATTTATTTTTGTATGATATCTTAAATAGATCTTAAAGTTAGAAGATAGCCTTTTAGTTCTTGATATTTTTGGAATTTTGTCTAATAAAAATGAATACTGGTAAAATACTTTGGTGTTTATTGAGATTTAATCGATATATCGATATTTTTCCTTCGATATATCGGCGCCGATATTGATATTTTAATAAATATCGATATAACGATATTTTTTTTTCATTTTCGACATCCCTAACTCATTATATTCAAGCGTGAGCTTTGCGGGATGTGTTCACACAAGCATTATAAAAAACTTACGGTAATCGCAGCGGTCATGCCGGCCTGCACAGATATCTCTTTACGAGGACCCTATATCATAGGACGATAGGAACTCGCTCGCCGGAAGACCATTCTACTGCCTAACGACTTGGCACAAGTATGAATTAGAAAACTTCTTAGTTCTAGCTGAGATTTGAGTTACCTACCCTATAGCTGTGACTTCGTAAACCCGCACGCGTGGTTCTACTATAGAAGAGAGAGGGAGGAACAAGGTGAAATAGCTCTTCAAATCACTTATGATACAAAGAGTCTTTTGGGAGTCGAAGCTGCTCGCGTCCGTAAGCTTTACCCTAGTTACCCTACACGTGACTCCTGGGTGGTGCTAAACGAGCAGCAGCGAGGTGGTAGGGCGTCGGTGCCCATCTGGATCGCGACCACAGTACATGGGTGTAAAGCCCGTCATAGTGACCAGTTTCGGCTTGTCGCGTTTCGGGATCAGCTTGTGTATATCTAGTAGCTCATATACCTGGAAACCTTCAGTCGTGGTATATGTGGGCCGACATGACGATGTAGACTATCAATGGACTTTCATCCTTTGATAGTCGCTTTCGTTTTTGGACTACACTGTACTTACCATCAGGTACTCTGTACTCACTATGTCGAGCCAGTGTAAAAAAAAGATAGCTTTTTGAGATCGTCTGGATATTGGCTCACATCATGAGTGCCTTTTGTTAGACCCACGATTATTTCGCTTCCGCCTAGCGCGAAGCTTATTGTGCAAGATGATTCTACTGCAATTTGATTGCAAGTTCTAGAAGATCAATGTATAGCTGAGTGTGTTAGAAGCCGCCAGCTTCCTGGGCGTTGTGGCATTTATTTTTAGTGCGTCGGCACTCGGTGCCGCCCGATCTCGCACGGTAGCGTCGCGCGTACGTCCGAAAAACACTTCGATTTTATCACAATGCACAGTTAATTGTTGTTTTTATGTGCTGTGTGTGTGCCTGGGTGTTGAAATGTGTGTGTTATGACGAAGGCTGTGGTTAAGATGGACCATTTCCGCCGGCATAGGTACAGGAGACGGGTGAGTTGGGATTTCGTAAATTTTTAGGTTATCCTAACGAATTTCTTTTTCTCGCTTATTACAATTCGATTTGCATTAGTCGTCGCTGTGATATTAATGGTTGACTGTTATTTTCACGCATTCCTATGGGTCTTAAATTTGACCGGTTATATTTTTAGAGTTCCGTGACTCAAAAAGGAAAAGCATAAACCTGGTAAGATCCTTGTTGTCCGTCTGTCAAAGCCCATTTTCTCAGGAACTCATCGAGTTAGCAAATTAAAATGAATACCAAATACACAGGGCCGGAGTCGTTTACGGTCCTTAGTAAAATCATGCTTCTAACTCAAGACAATCAAAAGATAGGTCTGTTTTTTTTACACAGACTTATACTCTCGACAAATCGGCGGGGCGGGGTGACTCGCTCTGTCGAGATACTTGCCTCCCCCCGAGATAGTGCATAGAGGGCATGGCACAACAGGACTATATAGAATTGATTACAGAATCCACAGTCTCTAAGGTACAAATGTGGTCTTTTTAAGGTTTTTCGTCGTTACAAATCCGGCACACCCCATTTGATAATCCCCTTGTGTGGCCGAAACGGGCTATTGAGGTTTTTTCCAAATGAAAAAAAGCTCTAAAGTAATTTTGCGTTTGTGTTACGGGTATCAGACGTATCAAAAATTTGCAAAAAACTAATTTCTTCATCATAAAAAATTTGCCACCACTGGAGTATGAACTTCGAACCTGGCAGACACTATATATTGCGCTATCAGGCCGTAAATTGTAAAATAAAATGTGTGGGGAGACGCTGTGACATTGTTTAAACTCCGTTCCGGGCATATTCCATCGAACAAAATCAAATATTTAATGGAATCTCTGACTCCCAAAACTGTATGACATGTGGTGTGGAAGAAGATGTTTATCATTCACTGATGGAGTGTGTCCGGAACGAAACACAGCGTCGTGATATACAGAATGTCAACTATCTTGTGGACATTTGCAACTGCATTCTGTCCTCTCCGCTTTCCCAGCAGGCCAAAATACTGGTTGCACTTTATCTAATAGTGGCTTGAGCTAATGATATCTCTTTCGTCTGTAGGGGGGTGACGTGGTCGCTCTTTGACAAAACCCCTTTAAATAAATAAAGATAACAAAAATGTGCCTTCTCCAAAAAGCACTGCTCACTGGACTGCTCACCGGCATAGTACGCATGACTCAGACGGCCATTCATGAAAACGGGTTTCCCGGGCCGGCTTTTCCTTCACGCGTACCCCACCGTTTTATTTTCGTACAAACAACTCCGGTATTCGGTACATGTTTATACCCAATCAACCATGACGCTCGTAATTGATTCACAGGAAATTCCACTCGAGTCGTCTTGGAAAACCTACAGAGGAGGGGATTGTAATGTTTGATTTCATTTTAAGGTCATATTTCAGTACAATGTATTATTTTTTGTTGAAACTCTGCATAGTATAGTAAATAATTAAAAAATATCGTTTCGGTATATCCCTAACGGGGTGAGCTGACACATTAGTAACTGTATTCACTTACGCTTATATATCGTAGCCAACGTGACCAATAGCACAGCTGGTCGCCGTTCTCACGTCACTAGTACACATTAAATTTCGATTAGTTGTTTCTTCACGATGCGATTATCAAATTAGATTATTATCGTATTATTAATAGTACAATAAATAATTAAAATGAAGACCGAAATACTAAAATAACTAAGTAGAAATGTGCGTCTCAGTATATACGCGTAAAACTAAAAAAAAAAAAGGGTTATCATCTGTATCCTGACAAGTATTTAGAAGAGTTAACTATACAAGTATTATTTCATAATAATGGAATTTATCTATTATATAATATTATATATAGTATAGCCTAGAGGTAAATATATTATATCGAATATATAATATGTAAAACTGTATATATTCATTACGTAGGTCTCGAAATGAAGGTCGCGACCGCCCTTTGAAACACGAGGGCGCTAGAAATCTCGGCTGTCGATGTATTTGCAGGTGTGGTTCCACTGTAAGCGATTTTATCAACTTGGCTTTCCTGATATCGAATTTTTATTGTTTATTAAAAAGGTCTAGCGAGTATTTCTTACATGTTACAGTAGTGACATTTCTAATTTATGCACAGACATCTAAATTTATGGAGAAAGTTTATATATTTTTTATGTTCATTTAAAGCTATCTCTTTTCCTATATTTGTTGAAGTGCCTATATTTCACTTTTTTTAGGTCACGTCTTTTGCATAAAAATTCTGCATCAAATTTGATTTTATATTGTTAATAATAATAATAATTGCAAAACTGAACACTTGCACAGTATATTTCTGTTAGATGCGGGCTTCTATAAGCGAAAAAACTCATATAAAAAAGAGGAAACGAAATAAATTTTGATTTTTACATATATCATAATAACGAAAGTATAAAATATTCGAAAACTAAAAATAATTTAAACGAAACTTAAATTAGTTAAAAATATGAATAAAACAAAAAATTACAAAACCAAATATCGCTGTAAGTCGCGCCACACCTTTGGAGAGTTCTTGACGTAGCCCATATGAAAGCTTTGCCTCTCGTCACACGTGTTTTTTGCAATGTATGAAAGAAAAAAAGAAAATTTTTCTCAAATAATAACATATTATAGCATGTAGACGCCGCCCGATACGTAATTGTCGCCCTAAGGGTCGTTAGGGTGGTACGAGACGTGCGGCGTAAGAGGATGCGCGCACGCACGGGATGCTTGCGAGCAGTCGACTACCGAGACGCAAGGCGAGAGTACGTGCGTGTGCGTCGCAGTTCGGTGTGCCTTAAAGTGCAAATAAACAGTAAAACGCCAAAATCCGTGTCTTTCTACAACCACACCCACGACCACCGGTCATAATATATGAAAGTATCAAACAAAACATTTTTGTTTTTTTTTTTAATATATTGTTCACTTCTATAGATTCGATTCATTTTTTATCCTAACTCGGCGTAGTGATCACACCACGCCTGACAGAAAGCATGGGGCAGTTCAAAAATTGACAACGACAATCAACAGTAAAAAAAACCATCGGTAGTCACAGCGATCATGCCGGCCTGCACAGATATCTCTTCACGCTACGTTTAAAGGACCACACATTATGGAACGACGGGAACACGCTCGTCGGGAAATCATTCCACAGCCCAATGACACGGCAAAAGTAAGACTTAGAGAACTTTTTACCCCTAGCCGGGATGTGAGCAGTAGCGTTCATTCCATAGATGCATGCAAGCATTGCATGCTCTTATGATAAATAAGTTTGGAATAAATTGCATAAAGTTAACAAAAAAAGGAACCATTTATATTCATATCTATTCTATATTCACGGCGTCTATCTTTCCTATGAAAGCAATATTATATTTACTATCATAATATAATATTCAAATTAATTACACGAATTCTGCATACCCTGTCCAAATAACCTATGCACGTCACTGGATGTGAGTCACCGTAAAGCTTTGACTCCGTAAACCCTATAAAACTGTGACGTTCTGTTAAGAAAGGGAGAGAGTGGAAGAAGGTTAAATAACTCTTCAGAACAGTCGCCGCTATACAGACGGTAGAAAACGATTAGTGAGGCAATATTTCTGCGCAACCGGAACGCCTCAAGATGATTGGTCACGTTTAGCTGACCCGGTGAACATCATACCGCCTAACAGTCAATGAATTTCGTGTTAACTTTTACTTACTTTCTTCTGCTTCCGCCTTCCTTCTCCTAGTCAATATCATCAGCCAGTTTCATCTCACTGAAAAACAAAGGCTTACGTTCCCTTTTCCAGTATATTTATGGAATGTAAAGGTTTACACTACGTGCAGAGAAAGTGTATGCAGCAGCTTACATGCTAGCAATCTACGTGTATTCAAACATGGTGATACGAGTAGACTCTTACACTACTCCGATACCTCAGTATGATGAAGAGGGAACCACTATTTTATGCTGCAAGGCTATCCCTCAGTAATAACCTATAAAATCATTGGTGATAACATTAATAATAATATATCATTATGTTATATCCGTTTTAGGGTGAGTAGAGATACTTATATCCACTTTGCACTTATATGTTGATTTTACACAGTAGCGTTCATTCCATAAATGCATGAAAGTATTGCATGCCCTTACGATAAATAAGTCTGGAATAAATTCCTTTGATTTAAACAAAAAAAAGAACCCTTTATATTCATATATGTTCTATTTTCACGCCATATATCTTCCCTATGAAAGTAATGTCATATTTATTATCTTTATATAATATTCAAACTCATTATGTGAATCTGCCTACCCTATCCAAATATCCTATGCACGTCACTGATTTCACGTAACTAGTAGTGTAGCAGATCACCGTTCTCAAGGCATTTACACACATTTCCATTAGATGTCATTCGGGTTTATTCACGGCGTTTTCCTTCATCAGCTAGCATGTGGTGTTAAATCCATACGTAATCTAGAAATGAGAGGGACGTATCAGGTTTCAAACCTACAACCATTCGCACCACCGCACATGGAAACCGGTCTTTTATCCACTAGGCTAACACGGCCCCAACGCAATAATATAATATTTAACGCAAGATTAATAAGGTTTTATTATATTTTAAAAGCGTTTTTTAACAACAAAAAATACCTCACATTTTTACTGGAACGTCTCTGGCTCTAATGTCCTCAATTTTTTTATGGTAGAGCGATTGCCCGAACTGGGTCATGACCAAGGTACACGAATGGAAAGACCGTCGTAGTGACTCGCTTTGGCATGTCGCGTTTCGGGATCAGCTTGTGTATATCCAGTGGCTCATATACCTAGAGACCTTCAGTCGTGATATATGTAGGCCGACATGGCGATGGAGACTATCGTTGGAGTTTGATAGTTACTTTCATTTTTGGACTGCACTGTCTTTAACATCAGTTACGCTGCCAGAACACTTGGACGAGCCAGTGTAATTTTTTTTTATAATTTATAGACGAACGCTTGACCTCAATCACACCTGGTGGAAAGTGAAGATGAGTTCGATGATGAAACGCGATCGCCTAGCAAATGCCTATTCACTCTTCTCTTAAAGACTCCCAGGTCATAAGATCGCGGAAATATGGCCGCTGGAAGCATATTCCACTCCCTAGCCGTTCGCATGATAAATGTAGAAGCGAATCTTTTCGTGCGAATATAAGGAACATCCACCACATACGGATGGTATCCGACACGATGTCTTGTGGTTTTGTAGTGGAATGGGGCTGGTGGAATCAAAGAATGTAGTTCCTGAGAACACTCTCCACCGTGCAACCGGTAAAAGACCGAGAGGCAGGCGACTTTACGTTGATGCTCAATGCTATGCATTCTAATTTTTATCAAGGAGTCGTCGCCAATAAGTCTACGATCTCTGCGATCAAACGAGAAGGAAGATGTATTCGTAAAGGCTCTCTGCCTACCCTCATTAAAAGTTACAAGAGTAAACGTGGTCGAGTGTGACCGCCGTGTGCAATATGGGTCACCGTCAGCGATCGATCGGTGCGCGCGCACTCAGCAAAAACTAAACAAACAAATATCAATTCTATCTGTATATATTATATGGCTTATTTTCCTCCGATGGTTGTCAAGGAAGATTCCATTTAGTGCCGATATCTTTGAAACTTCTCGTTAGATTTTGAACTGTAACTCTTGAGCATTAAGGCTTGTTTTTGATGAACGGTTAGTGTACACAGTTCAATGTACTTTTGATGAAATGTAAGGATGCGTTCGAATTTTCCGGTTTTTTATTAGTTGTTACGAGGATGTAATTTATTTTTAAAGATCTTTTAGATTTGGATTTAGATTAGTTACAAATTAAAATAGATTTTAGACAAAGTTTACAAATATAGAAAATTTAAAACTGTTATTAGTAGTGAGTTTTGTTGAAACAACGTTTGGTTACAAAAAATAATTAAAAATTATATTAATTGTTTTACATAGATTTTTGCATTTCGAATCTAAATTATTTTATTGTAATGTTATGTTTATTATAATTAAGCTTTAATTAAGAAAATTTTCTTTATACATTTCTTCGAGGCTTTAAATATTAACATGACATAAGCTATTTCGCAATTAACATTATTAATATAGATTATATGTAATCATTAGCATATAAACTAAACGAGAATGTAAGAGATAACTTAATTTACTAGTAAATATATCCACACGCTATATCTCTTTGTGGGCAACCAAAGATGCATGCCTGACGCATAAGATATACTAGTAAATAGTTTCAGACATTGTGCTACATACTGTTTGCAAGAAGAATTAGCAATGGTTTTGCGTTAAAAAAGAATTCGTGATCTTAAAAGGCTAAAAACATTCGTCAATATATTTTTAATAAGGTAGGTATGTTGTGTTAAACAAGTAAAAACATTTTTCTGTAAAATGTTTTCACACACCCACGGTTGACTTCTCGTAGTGCGTGGGGGTCTACGGCACTGCGGCTACGCCACGAGCATTGCTACGCCGTAGCACCAATGTAGGCCAACGCGTGGGTAGAAATTGCGATTCAGAAAAAGTATCCAGTTATGCTCAACCAACGGTCCGCTCATGTTTTTATTTAATAAAAATAATAAATATATACGGTTGAAAAGATAATAAATAAATAGGAAAAAGACACCTGACAGAGTACAAGTTAACAATAGATATCAAAAGAAATCTCTGTTTTAACAAATCAATATAAACAATTCCAGACAAGGCATCAAGCAACAAGCACATTCTACATTAATCACACAATTCACAATAACGTTATAAACTGAACTGAAAAGAATGTGTGAACTGTTACAAATGCGCATATTATTTCTGAAAACCTACAAGGGAATCTTTATTAAGTCTAGACGTTTTCCATACAGTTAACATAAATTTTTCATTTGAAAGTTTAAAAAATCATATCTTATTACTTTTAGTCAATTTTAAACTAAATATCTTGTGGATTATTATAGGGGAGCTGCGGTTAAAGTTTTTGGAGAGAGCCAATTAATCGGTTTCTTCCAAAGTGAGAAGAGAATCATTAGTGGTATGCACTTTGCCGTTAAGAGTCATGACCCGAAGTGATCACTTAAACATGACATTTTTATTAGATGCCATGCGGGTATCCTCGCGATAGTTTCCTTCACCGGTGAAAATGTGGTGCCAAAATAGGTACTCTAACGGTACGGTACGTTAATCTGGGATACGAACATACAACCACTCTTACTGATACATGATGACATACTGGTCTCTCATTCACTAGTTCACCACAACAATTAATAAAAGAACTGAAAGGAGTGGCTTTCCATTTTCTGTGTCTACCCTAATATAGAATCGGCGTTATGGTAGATGGACAGTTTATGGAATAATTTGTATTGTAAGGAGTATTGGCACGGAGTCTTGAGATTGTCATTGCAAAAGCTCTAACATTGTTTAATCTGGCCCTATTTAAAACAGACTAGCTTTGCCAGCGGCTTCGCTCGCGTTAAGAAGTATTATAATTAATTAGATATAGTTTTTGTGACTTTAGTTTTGTTTAGCGTGTGTAAAAAATTAGGGCCTAATCTGTCATTAGGCGCTAAAACTATCAAGCTATTATATTATAGTCGAAAATCTGAGAAGATTTCACTGAGAACTTTCATCCCCTATTTTATCCCCTTGGGGTGGAATTCATCAAAATCCATTCTTAGCGGATGCCTACGTCATAACATCTACCTGCATGCCAAATTTCAGCCCGATCCATCCAGTGGTTTGGGCTATGCGTTGATAGATCACTATGTCAGTCAGTCAGTCAGTCAGTCAGCCAGTCAGTCACCTTTGAGTTATATATATTTAGATAGATGCATGTTTTTTTTATCTGAACTATCGTATTTTTGTCTGACGGTAAATTGTCTCGAGATTGCTTACTTGAAAATATTCGCTGTTTACAATTATGTTTAATCATTTGTGAGCCGGTGAGCATGTGCCTTAATCTGGAAAAACCTTATCGTACCGTGATCTAAATAAATACTAAATATTATCTAATTCCGTTAGCTTTGCATGTTGAACTTTTGGTTAATTCTTCATTCACAAGCAGCTCAACAGAAAGGATCTACCCACGTAGTAGTTATTCAACGTACTCGAGCACTTACAAACATAAGTAAACACAGCTTAAAACTTAAAATATCAAAGGCCAGAAAGCCAAAGGGCAGGACACCCGCGCTGAATTAAATAAAATTTAGGGCCAAAAGAAACATTCGCTTGTAGTGTAAAATCGATGTAACCAAAAACATTGTATCAGTAGACTGCATAAGCCCTTTTTTGGTCTGGTGGAAATCCTCATGGACGGTCAGGACCGCCGTTAGGGCAGCAGCATCGGTTGGTCAGAATACCGGGGTGTTCTTCCTTCTCATCTACCGGGGCCTAGGGTACGGCCATCAACTTCATCAGCTCCCGGTAGACTTCAAAGGTCATGGCAAAAATATTTGCAATTACCTATTAATATGGTAAACAAGATAATACATACTAGATATAATAATTAAAAAATATTAAAAAAGGGTCAAATTTTAAGGTTATTATGAAGAAGCTGTTATTTTGAGAGAAATGGTTATACGCAGAGATGGGCAAAATGTAATCCTGATTAATGATAAATGATTACAAAATGTAGTCGTAATTTTAATTTTCTTGCTCTGTAATCATGGTTAAATCCATTTAAAACATTAAGAAATCATAAATGTGTATACAATCTGGGAATTTGTAGTGTTTAAAACATAAATGAGCATAAGGCAGTCATATTAATGGTAAAAAACGTAAAACGTAATGGTTAATCATTTTCATTAATCTGATTCCATTTTGCCCATCTATGGTTATACGCAAGTTTTAAAAAAAGGAGGCAGAAGCTCCAAACGTCTAGGTTCCAGTTTTAACGTTAACATTATTTCACGCGTAGGGATCTTGAGTAATCGTAAGAAAAATACAGGATAAAAGAAAACTCAAAATTTTTCTTCTCTTTAAAATGATCTATGGACTTAATTTTTTTTTATTCCATAATTTTATGTTAATATACTTTTAGGTAATCTAATTCTTTATCATTTGGTCTACGAGCTTTCTACGATGATTTAATCCTGAGTTATCGTTGATCAAAGCAAAAAAGTCCTTTTTGACAATCGATTACTTTTGTAATAATGATCGGACAGAGAATCGAAGCAGGGTTTTGTAAACTACAAGTTATATCCTATAAGATGACATTATTATTTTTTGGTAATATATAACTTTCGAAAAGAAAGTGCTCATTTAATGAAGAGTTTTGTCAGTAAGTTTTTAACACTAGGGTGTCCTGAATAAACTCTTAGGACATTTTCTTCGAGCTAAAAAGGTTCATTTTCAATTCTTTGTAGATTGCACTCTGCCGACCCACTCCCGTAATGGTTGTACGGGTTCCTTGCGCATCGACCGCGGTGGTGAAACTTTATTTTCTTATTTAAAAACACGATTCTTTTATAAAAACAAAAGACACAATTTGTATTTTGAATTAAATATATATATCGTCACGCTCTAACTCTATCAGGTCGAGAAGATATACATTAGTAGCGGTTACCACTTTTGCGCTTATATATCATGCCCAACGTGACCAGTAACGCAGCTAAAAGTTGATCTCTTTACCGGTGAGTGTGTGATGCCAAAACACCTACTTGATCTGGAAAAATCCAGATTTACGTGCCGAAATTCAAATTCACGAACATTCGCGACTCCGCGAATGAATACCGGTTCGTTATCCGCTAGGCTATCACCGCCACTGAATATATAGAAAGCTGGACGACATCTAAAAGCGAATCGGACTGAGCTGTATCTTTACAGCTTTGCTCTTGCACAGCATATCGGATCGCAAGGAGTTTTGCCTACTAACTCCAAACATCGTTACAAAGTAGGCATTCCGTGATAATGACGCAATATAGCAACACCGTAGGCTGTTTCTACGAAAATAATCAACTTAAACACCCGTAAAGATAAGTATCAAAATCAGTACAGCCTCTATTATAACCTACGCATATCAAAGTTGACCCACTTGGTTATCGCGGACTCCTGAAGCGTTCTACGCACTGTGTACAGAAACCCGCGCAAGTTCTCACCCTCGCCTCCTCGGTTAAGGTGAACGAAACGTATAAACAACTGTTGCCGGTTGTACAAGGAATTGATGCGTGCGCATCCATTCAAACAGTCGCGGAAGGCGGGGTTGCTACGATAAAAGTTTTCAATGAAATTTCGATTTTTTTTACTGAAAATTTATTCAAGTAAAAAATCTTGTTATCTAAATACAACTTTAAGTCTATGAGGTTAAGGTTTAATTCTAAATCCATTAATGGCAATATTTTGATGACTAATTTATAGGAAGATTTACGGAAATCTTTTTAATCAAAATATTTACAAATCACAAATTTCTTAAAAGCATTCATTATACGCACAGTTAGTTTTATTTAAATGATAAAAATAAATAATATATAATTATCCTATGTCCCTTTCGAGCTGAGTCGAGCTTCATTCATGACTGATCACCTTTCTCAGGGCACTTACAAATAACACATTTCCATTAGATGCCATGCGAATTTTATATCTGTAATTCTATCGAAAGCTTTGTTTTTATGATTTACACGCGGACGCTTGACCTCAGTCACACCTAGTGAAAGGTGAAAATGAGTCTGACGATGAACCGCGTTCGCCCAACGAATGCTTTTTCAATTTTCTTTTAAAGGCTCCCAGTTCATGAGAACATGAAAATATGGTAATTAGAAATTGTACCTCGCGGTCTTTTACCGGTTGCACGGTGGAGAGTGTTCTCAGGAACTACATTCTTTGATTCCACCAGCCCCATTCCACCACAAAACCACAAGACATCGTGTCGGATACCATCCGTATGTGGTGGATGTTCCTTATATCCGCACGAGAAGATTCGCTTCTACATTCATCATGCGAACAGCTAAGGAGTGGAATATGCTAGCAGCGGCCATATTTCCGCGATCTTATGACCTGGGAGTCTTTAAAAGAAGAGTAAATAGGCATTTGTTAGCCGGACGCGGTTCATCATCGGACTCATCTTCACCTTACACCAGGTGTGATTGAGGTCAAGCGTTCGCCTATAAGTTATAAAAAAAAAAAGGTCTTGGGAATGCTCTCAGTTGTGCAATCGGTAAAAGACAAGACTAAATCTAAAAAGCAAGTCACTACATCGATGCTAGATGTTCTGCATTTTAGCGTCAAACATTCATCGCGAATACGTTTACGAGCTGATAAAAAGAATAACTTTCTATATGAATTAAATGGCATTAACTGATACAGAATTAAAGCCTAAATTCCTTAATTCGGCTCTAAAACGACTGTTATCTCACGGAGTATTATGTATTTTTTTACACTCAGGCATTATAGTCATTTGGAAACCGAAGATCTTCACCTTTGTGTCATCATTTAACATTAAATTCCAATATTCATAAAAAAAGTTATTAGTTTTAAAAATATATATATTTCATTGATAGTATTATAATCTCACCTGATATTCATATTAATTTCACGTAGAAGCTGAAACTCGACCCAATTTATACAATTCAATCGCTAAGATAGGCTAATGCAAGTAATCAAGTAAGGTGTTGTTATTTTTGGTTTATGGGATTTTCCCTGTCGCACGTCGCAACACTGATAGGGAAGGGGGAGCGATCGGGCCAATTCGGGTTAATTCGGCCGCGGCCGCGCTCGCCGTCGCACGTTCCGATGTGTGGCCACCACGGCGGAACAAGACGCGATCCCATTGGTGGTCCGTAGCGGCCACCAACCGCCATGCCGTAGCATCATGGGCTACAACAACCAGGTCCACGGGTACAACAAGTTGTTTACGCAGGTGCGCGATGTTGTGTTTCGTACCTTTGAACCGCTTTTACATTCGCCAATGCCGATAAATCCACTGGAAACAGATTGACTCAAGTGATGTGAAAATTATAGTGAATCCAAATTAACTAGGCAATAGTACACTCCGTTTCCGAAACAGTCTTTGAATTAAAAAAATGTTTTTAATAATAACGAATCATCAATTGTGTACACAAAGATTTACTATTGTTCACAAGTGTAATAATTATAAATAAAACAAATAATAGTGTAAATTAATTATAAGGAGAATTTCCAAAACAGTATGTTACTCTCGTAATCTATATATTTAAAATGATTGGTCATGACTGACGTACCGTCGTGGATCCTTAAGGACTTCTTTTTTTTACACTGTGGCTTGACATAGTGACTACAGAGTACCTGATGGTAAGTACAATGTAGTCCAAAAATGAAAACGACTATCAAAGGATAAAAATCCATTGGTAGTCTAAATCGTCATGTCGGCCCACATATACCACGACTGACTGTCTCTAGGTATATGAGTTACTGGATAGACACAAGCTGATCCCGAAACGCGACAACCCGAAACTGGTCACTATGACGGGCTTGACACCCATGTACTGTGGTCGCGATCCAGACGGGCACCGACGCCCTACCACCTCGCTACCTTTAGCACCACCTAGAAGTCACGTGTAGGGAAACTAGGGTAAAGCCTACGGACGCGAGCAGCTTCGACTCCCACCTGCACAGGCCTCAGGGACTATTCTATGTATCACCAAACCGAATCCCTACCGAGGGAAGTAGAAAGAATTGAACACCAACTCTCTATGCTTGCAAACTTCTTTCGCTTCCTTAACATTCATTAATTACTTCATGCACTCTCGTTCTTTCGGCGTACCTTTGTCATTGCCCTCCATCAGAACTCTCTTTATTGGAACTGTGTCGTTCGGCCTCTGCTCTTGCTTCCACTCAAATTCATATTGTATATCTTTTAGTGATCCTTTCACCATTCATCTTCTTCTCTAAAGTAAACCATTTGTACGAGTACATCTGTTTTTTATGACGTAGGTGACCTCTAAAAATTAAGAGTAAGTAAATCCGCTAATTTGAATATAACTCGCACCTAGGCGAAGTTAGTCGGGCTCCGTAAGTAATATATAAAACTTACGATGTTATGTTAATATGAATGAGAAAATTTATTATATTGATAGAGAACGTGCTGCTACGTCAATTAATCTTTAAAATATTTTCAGTAGCATTTTTCTTCAGCGAAATGTAATGTTATTATTAACAACATAATATGGTGTTTCTCACCATTGTGTTATCCGGCTCGAAGGACCACAATTATATGTTGCGAATTTAACTAAATATTTCCAATTTCATTTTGTAACTATAGACCGAATTTATAGCGGTAAAAGCTGACTTACGTGGTTCCTAGGTTTTGATTTGTTTTTACACTTGGATGTGATCGGCCGTTTTGTCGATGTCACGGTTAGGACTGCGCCGGCTTAATGAGATACGCGGTGCATACTTGCAGGAATCGTCGAATAGTGAAGGGAAAACGGTGGTACAAATTAACATATAGGGCCAACAGTCATCCAGCCCCGATCTTAAATTTTTTCGAGACAATGCAAAAATGCTTTCTGCCGCACGTTATTTTTATCACTATTTCTCAATTACATTAATACATTAATCCAATGAGAAAATATTTACAATACAATTTGGCCTGCTTCTTTAAGATGTGTTATGCAGTGGGTATGCTAGGTGATGTGCTCGCTGCCGCCCCTAGATTATGGCGCCCAGGGTTCGAATCCTGGCTTGCCATTCTCTACCCCCTAGATCTAGCCCTGCTGTCACCTATAATTGTCATGACATTATAAATGATGACGTTGGATTACTGCTCTTGATGATAAAAAGACACGTAGAACATTGCTACCCATACTACTTGTCACCTATAAAAGGTTTTTTCTTAGATTATTAACACTAAATTTTCTCTCTGGAATAATAATAATAATAATAATAGCTCTTTATTCCATAAAAAAAAAACACAAAAATACAGTTTTTTTTCGCACTGTCCATTTTATGGATCCCTTTCGGGTGAGAGCCTCCACCAATCCATTCCATTTATCTCGGTCTATAGCTTTCCTCATCCATTCCTTTTCTGCAACTGAGATTATCCACTTTCTTTGTGGTCTACCTCTTTTTTGTTTGCCATATAATGGACCATCTTTTTTATACCATTATCTCATACCATCTTTCTGGTATGTGTTTGAAAAAAATATGTATTTTGATTGTTGTTGTAACAAATGCCTTAAGTAGTACAAATAGATTATAATTCCGCTAGCATTAAAAAGTTCTCTGACTCTTATTTAAGTCTGGACATTGGATTGTGGAATGGTCTTCTCGCGAGCGCGTTCCCTTCGTCCTATGGTAATGGTTCTTTAATCGAAGCATGAAGATATATTTATAGGGGTTGGCCAGTTTGCGAGGACCATCGGCAGCAGTCCTTCGAAAATCGTACTCAATTTTTGGAATGCACTATATAGGGCAATCATCGTGTTGACACTATTTATAGTTACCGATATCGGTGTCGGTCAGTGAAAAACGTTACGCATGCGAAATGTGTTTATGTCGTTGTTTATTTCCATGGACATATTACGATAGAACAAGTACCAATGTTGAATAATCAAACAGGGCGTGATTCTGTGAAATAATTCCACGAATAGGGGCTGTTAAGCATTACGTAATCTTATAAAATGCAAACCTAAAAAACTCAGATAATGTCGGATATTTCATTTCGGACTGCTTTTGTCCGAATCCCGCCGAACTTTAAATTTTACATAAAATATAAACGAACTCAAACTTGGCTAAAATACCTCTTATGTCGCAATTTATTTATTTGCAAAGCGTCATTTACTTTTCTATTATAAGAGATAATAAAGTAAAAAGATGCAATAACACAGAGGCCGAACCACAGTATTCATTAGTATTATTTATTTCTGCAAGAACAGACAATTTAATGCATTATTTATATTCATCGGATAAAACTGTTTTTAAATACTAAAAAAGTAATAATACATAATCTATTTTATTTATTTATTTTTACAATATTAAGGGCGGCCAGTGGCCAACACACTACAAACCAACAAAAACCAATACAAAAAAATCGATAAAAAAATGCACATTAATGTGTTGCGCCGTTTAAGGTCACCATATCGTGCATCAGAAATATAAACAATACGACTTATAAAATAAACACATTGACAAAGAAGAATAAATCATTCAAAGTAAAAATATTGACAAAAGAAAAATCACAAGAAAAATGAAAAGAAAAGAAAAATCACACCAACAACTACTGCATGTCCCGTTACCCTATATACCTTTCGAGGTGGGCAGAGATACGTTAGTAGCGGTATCCACTTTGCGTTTATATGACGTGCCCAACGAGACCAGTAGCGCAGATGATCGCCAATCTCAGGACATTTACACGTGACATTTTTATTGGATGGCATGTAGGTTTCCTCACGAACCTTCACCAGTGAGCATAAGGGGCCTAAATTTAGAAAAACCCAGATGTATATGCTGCAATTAGAACCAACGGGTGCTCGCGTTGCCACTCATAGATACCAGCTCCTTATCCGATATACCACCAAAAAAAAGTAGCTATCAATAATTTATTGATATAGAAGCGTAAGAACACGTTTGCAGCAACATGCGATCTTCAAGACTGTCCGCTCTCAGCGCTCTTGTCAGCGCAATGACTTTTATCTGTGTTAGTTGTGAGCAATTTACTAAAGATGGCGCTACCTTTCGCTGTTTTTAAACTATCAATTACAATTTTGAGCTTTAAAGCTGAAGAAATAAGGGTTGATTAATTAAATAACAGTTTACAGTAACTGTTATTTGTGAACAACAAAGCAGGATAGATAATTATTAAAAAACAGCTGTTACTAACTCTAGTATTCACTGGTATAACAACTCATCTCGGAGGCGTAAATCTCCTTCATTCGGTTTAAAGTTTACAAGTTGCTGATTGAAAACAGATCGCGGGCAGTCGTTAACGCTTGGCAGTGATTCTAGTACATTAATTAGGTATAAACAACTGTCAGTTGATTGACAGGGTATTGCGAGCGCGTCACAGCCGTTTTGAGATCGCATTGCTTCATGGAATCCATTATAATGTTTTTATAAAATGGTATATGAATGACTGGACGACAGGCCGAAGCGAAGCTATGCATCTTTGCTTTTGTATACTGTGGTTACGACCTAAATTCAGCAATAAACCTGCAACGTCAAAACTTTCGAACATATTATAAATATGATATCTTGCTATTAAAATATTAACAAGTCGAAGTCAAGTTGGGAGTCGAAGCTGCTCGCGTCCGTAGGCTTTACCCTAGCTTCCCTACACGTGACTCCTGAGTGGTGCTAAACGAGCAGCAGCGAGGTGGTAGGGCGTCGGTGCCCGTCTGGATCGCAACCACAGTGCATGGGTCTAAAGCCCGTCATAGTGACCAGTTTCGGCTTGTCGCGTTTCGGGATCAGCTTGTGTATATCCAGTAGCTCATATACCTAGAGACCTTCAGTCGTGGTATATGTGGGCCGACATGACGATGTAGACTATCAATGGATTTTCATCCTTTGATAGTAGCTTTCGTTTTTGGACTACACTGTATTTACCATCAGGTACTCTGTAGTCACTACGTCGAGCCAGTGTAAAAAAAAGTTTCACTGGGCTATAATAACAATACTTTTAGGGTGAGCAAAGATAAATTAATAGCTGTTTTCACAGTGCATGTGGCATGACCAGCAGCGCAGCTGATCGCCGTTCTCACAGCTCTAGTACATATGACATTTCTGTTAAATACCAAGCGAGTTTCTGCGCGATATATTCCTTCACCAGTGAGCTCGTGATGCTTAAATCCATCTTTAATCTGGAAAAACCCATAGGTATGCGTTCACATGGTTAGTTGCAGAAATCAACAATGAAAACTATCTTACATAAAAAGATTTGTTATATTTAAAAAATAGAACAGTGTTAGCCGATATTTATGTCAGAAAATCAGTATCAGTAGCTGTTGCTGATATTAAAATCACCATGATTTGGAAACCTGGGGGAAATCCAGCATAGACCATCAGGGCAGCCTTGGGGGTATCAGCCCGTGACTCCTGAAGAGAGCTTCTTTAGCCAAAATGGCTAAAAGCCTACGGGGTATCACTTAACTCGTTGCCAGCCCGGACTGAGGAACTATACTTCTCCAACGACCTGGTGAAGTAAAAGCCTTTCTCAGGCTCCAATCCTCATAGGAGTGGGTGTAAAGAGCCCATCGTTTAGGACATTTCTATCACGCGATGCGCAGGTCACAATACACCGTTCTATGATACGAGGCCCTTTAAACGAAGCGCGAGGAGATATTTGTGCTGGCCGGCATGTTCGCGGCGGCTATCGATGGTTTTTGGACTGCACCATACTTACCATCAGGCGTGATGTGGTCACTGCATCCAGTCAGCATGAAAAATCCATCGCGACCTAGCAGTCGCTGTCGGGTCATAAATTCTTCGTCGCAACTGCTATAATCTGACACGTACTTTAAGCGAGCTCTTGGACGTATGCCGTGGGATTCGCAACCAGAATATACTAGTTGCCATCCCAGATCACTCCTACGACCAGACTGACGTCAAAAGAGCTTTAGAGCAATAAAACAAGGCGTGTTTACCGCTCAGGTAATGGTCTAACACGGCTAGAACAAACAGCGAATGACGCGCGTGTCGGTGTGCCGGGCTATTCGGGGCTTAAATTGATTATATAAATAGGTTTTACATTGTTGTGGGTTTGTTAAGTTTGAGGATATCAACAGAGAACCAAATTTAGTATAAGCCGAAGTGGCAGGGCTACGTTTGCCGAAGGACAGGGGGTCTTTGGAGCAGACGGGTTCTTGAGTGGAGATCGTGAATTGAATGGCGTCGCGTGGGGTTTCACCAAGCAAAGTCCAGTTTGCGGTTATATTTTGTGCCCAACGTGACCAATAGCCCAGCTGATCGCAGTTCTCCGGGCTCTTACATATGACATTTATATCCGATGCAATGTGGATTTCCTCATGAGTTTTTCTTCGCCGGTGAGGATATGGTGCCTAAATCCGTACGTAATCTGAAAAGACCTAGAAGTACGTACTATGGATCGAATCTACGACCATTTGCGTTGCCGGGCATGGAAATCGGTCCCTTGTCCACTTCTCCACTGCAGCCACAACTAAGCTACAAAAGTACGACAATACGGTATTAGAAAGCTTTATCTCTTTAGATTGAAAATGAAATTGCGTTGTTATGGTCAAGAGTGAACTTTCGACATAAACTTACAAAGTTGAATAAATTTTTTTACACAAATAAACTCTTGGATTTTTTTTTTTACACTGGCTCGACATAGTGACTACAGAGTACCTGATGGTTAGTGCAGTGTAGTCCAAAAACGAAAGCGACTATCAAAGGATGAAAATCCGTTGATAGTCTACATCGTCATGTCGGCCCACTTATACCACGACTGAAGGTCTCTAGGCATATGAGCTACTGGATATACACAAGCTGATCCCGAAACGCGACAAGCCGAAACTGGTCACTATGACGTGCTTTACACCCATGCACTGTGGTCGCGATCCAGACGGGCATAGGCGCCCTACCACCTCGCAAAAATGAAAGAATAGGATGCAAGGATCATTATTTTGTATGTGATGAAAAAAATTGGAACAGCGAAAGTTTTGTCAATTTCAATTATACATATTTTACATATTATCTTGTGGTGATTTTTACGTAAGACAATAATGATTTCGTTTTTTGGTATCTGGATGGGGGAATATCCTGCATAGGACCATCAGGGACGCTGTGAGGGCAGCGCCCCCGGTGGGTCAGACTCTCACTGACTAAAAACCTCCGGGATGTCCCTCTAATCGCTTCACCCGGGCCTGGGCAACCAAATTCACACAGACGCTCGAGGAGTGAAAAGTCTTGTTGAAGCTACCTCTCTGAGACGGGTGGGAGTAAAGAGTCCACCCCTCTAAAACTTCTCAGACGGCGCGCCGCAAACTGCACACCGGCTCCCTCTCATCCGGGCAGCAGACTGCCTCAAGGCTACTGCCCTTAATAATGATTAGGTTTAGGTATTCTAACAGTCATTATGTGGGTGTGTGTGTACGCATATGTGAGTGTGAATGTAAATGTATTGCGTGATTATGGATATAATAATATCAAAATAGATATTTTCCATATTTGTTTTTCCATGTTAAAAAAAAAGTAGAGTAATCTCTTTTTTTTGTTTTTAACACTTTTTCGAATTTTTATTATAATATAATTTATTTTTTATTGAATAATATAATGTGTAACTTATTTTGTTTTACTGTATAATAATGATAAGTAACTGTTTTTTACTATTATTTGCTTAATGCTAGCTATTTTTTTAATTCATGGTGTAAGGTGTTTGCTCAGATAATGATCTAGTATACAAGAGCGATACGTTTGTATTTTTTTTATGTAATATTTATATATACATGCTGTTGGCGTAATAACTAAACACACGTAAATAAATGTCAAATAATAATATCCCGCACCATGTATATTTATTTACTATTTAAAATTTCACGTACGTATTTTTGAAATGCTCGTCTGGAAGTATAAAACAGGTCAATTGAGAGTAAAAAGTCTACAAAAAGCATCAGTTACTTATTCACAGCAATGTGATAAAGCACTCAAACAATGCTCCAACATGTGTGTACAGAAATACCTGAACACAGAAAATGTATTAACGCCACAACCTCGCATCGCGCTTTTAGGCATGGGACATATCACACTTCATCTGATATATAACAGACACAAAAATAAATCATATGCCCCACCTGTGACAAGATGTTTTTTATTCTGACTTGGCATAGTTACCACACCACGGCAAGTTGTGAGAATAATATAATAAAATAATAATAAAACAACTGCAACTATGAATAATAAAGAAATACAATCGATAGTCGCAGTGATCATGCCAGCCTGCCTAAATATCTCTTCACGTTTCATTTAAAGAACCCTAGATCATAGGATGACGGGAGTACGCTCACCGGATGATTGTTTCACAGCTCAACGACACGGCAAAAGTAAGGGAAAACTTCTTAGATCTAGCCGGTGGGTGGTACCCGCGCGCGTGGGTTTTTTTTATGGAAGGGAGAGGGTGGAACTAGTTTAAATAACTCTTCAGAACACTCATCGTGACACGGACATTAAAAAACGCTCAGTGAGACAATATCTCTGCGCAACTGGAGCGGTTCAAGATGCTTAGTCATGTCAGCAACTGCGTTACAACGTTTTTATTTTATAACACTTTTTAAATATCACATGAACCGGTGCGACCCGGTTTGCAGGACTCTATTTTATCACTGTTAAAAAACCAGTGATTTGAGAAATTGAAATGAAATGAAAAACTATTTATTTCGCCACAAATATACAAAAAAAAAACAGAAATTTAAATGTAGCATTACAAACAACACAAAAAGAAAAGAAAATACAGAACATATTAACATGGCGACAATGGGACCTTCATCAGCCTAAAGCCACAGAGGAAGTCTGCAGCGCTGATTGTTGTGAAGGGCCCCGAAATTATTCAATTTCTACTAAAAATCAATACGAAAGACAAAAGAAGGCACGTCCATGTTATACACTTAAATGTTATGTTAAGGGGGGGATTCGGATTCATGGCAGCCTTTGATGGGTCGCCATTGCCAAGCAACGTCTATCAGAATCCGTACATTGGGCTGTAGTGTTAAATAGAACAACACATAAAAAATACTAAAACAAATTGTTATTTTCGTTAAAATAGGGTTTATGATTTTTCACCTGCTATATAACAGGAGAAATCACTGTTATGTAAAAATTAGGAATTATTCCCATACCTACGCGCTTTTAACAGCCCTCTAAACGTTGGAAGTGAATAAAAAATGCCCGACCGCTGGCTCAGACCCAAAAGCATGGGCGTAAACATGCACAGGGGGTGGCTATCGAGCCAGGGGTGGCTCTGACGTCACCCGACCCCGTCAGGCTGCCGCCGAAACGGCCCAGTGTCAGACCTTAATCAATCGTTCCACGATAAAGAAGTTCATACGCTGAATGAAGCTTTCCTTCCCTCAATGAAACTTTCTACAAAGATGGCGCGCGCGGTTGAATTATTTTGTTTTTAATGTCGCTAAGGTAAGCGTTTTTTTACTCTGCTTTGTTATAATAATTTTATTAAAATCATTAGCGCACATGCCATTATATCATTTGTATAATACAAATAGAAAATCCAATGTTTATTTGAAAGGTTGGTTTATTTTGATTAATTGTCAGTTTTCCGGTCATGAGGTTAATTTATTTTTAATTATATCAATACTAATTGGTATATACAGGTGGATTTTATTATACAAAATTTCAGATATAATTATTAATATATGGCTATATTATTACGTTGATCTGTTATGAAATAAAACGATATGTCTTTTTCGATTTTACAGTATTGTGTCCAAAAGATAACCTTTATCAGGTAACCAACCAGGTACAAGGTAGTAAAGTTAACTCTACGATTTATGAACATGTAGAAATAAAATTGATTATTGAATTAAAAATAGGAACTCACACAAGTTCTATAGAGGCTCTTAATATGTTTTAACGCAAAAAACTAAAATTAGTGATAATACCCTACTCGTATATAGATGCAAGAAATTAATCATTTTTATGATAATATGTAAACCCAATTCCAACTGATCTCAGATCATAGAAACAAGCAATTATAACTTAGCTTTAAAAAAGAAAACAAATAAAACATATACAAAATGAATTTAGATTTGCCTAAAATACTGTCTTTTTGTACACCGAATGTATAGGTAATATGAAAGCATCTGGAAAATGTATGTTTTGATTAATTTTTATTACAGATATTTGTATATAAAGCATGTTCCTGATTGTATGTTGTTTTGTTTGTGTTTTGCATTGCATGCAGTCGACACGTCACACCGACAAATGACAAGCTACAAACCCTTGGTAAGGACACCATATTGTTTGTATCGTTTTTAAATTATGTGCGCGCTTGCCTCCAAAAATCAAGGACCGCCATTTTGTTATTTTATGTTATATGCTTATTAATACCAGCTAATACCTTATTTATAGAACTTTTTGTTTATTTTTGTTGATTGTATGTCGATCTCAGAAGTAAGATAAAAATTAAATCTTGGTTTTTAATTGAAATGTTTTTTGTTTTGGGTGTTGGAATAGTAGAAAAAAGTGTAATGCGTTACATCACGTTAAGGAACAATTACACGTTTACTAAAATATCAAGACTGAAGTATATTTGCCTCAAATCTACAAGACTGGCTGCGGTGACCTAGTTGATAAGAGACAGATATCCATGTGCGGCGATATAAATGTACTTAGGTTCGAATCCCAGTAAGTACAGCTAGGTTTTTTCAGATTTATTATGAACTTAAGCACTAAACGCTTACCGGTGTAGGAAAACCGTATGGCATCTAATAGAAATATCATGTATAAGTGCTTTGAGAACGGCTATCAGCTGCGCTACTGGTCACGTTGGGTACGACATATAAGCGCAAAGTAGATATACAAGCACTAATGTATAACGATACACACCCCGAAAAGGATATAGCGAGACAATATATTATTATAAGTAATTTATTTGTAGGTAATTATTGTTTGAAAGTTTTTTTTATCAATATTTTTGTTATTTTTTTAATAGCATACATAATTTATAGCATAGTTATGTTTAGTGTTTTTATATATTTATTTATCTTTAAAACTTATATAAAACTGTACCTTCTTTTACTTCTTGAGATCGATTAAACATTTTAAACAAAATACTAACGAAAATTACGCATCAGCCTGTATTGTGTTAAGAGCATGTTTTTGTTTTGTTTGCGCAAGGCTTCACTTGCAGCACACTTCATCGGAGTTCAACGCGACTAATGGCTTTAGTTCTGCAATAAAATGAGCTGCATAGTGGTGCAACGGCAACCTGGTACAGGGTGCGCGCGCAACGTACCAGGTCATTAAATTACAACATACTATATACAATACATTTTATACTTTCACGTATAAATGCTTAGACTGGTCTTCGCTTCGTTTTATAATGAGTACAAAAGGTGAAAGATTAAAAAGTTATTTTCGGAAATTCTTAACTTTTGTTATTATTAAATTTAGGGACGTCATCTTTTACACAACCACCTACATCTGTTCTTAGTAGCTATTATAAATGAAAATCGCATTCTAAGTTATTTTTTGGTATTTATAACGACGTTTTAAAAAAATGGCGTATGAACAAGAACATTTATATTTCAAATAGCTACACATAACTTTAAAGCAATAAAGCCATGGAGTTCGGACGGTTCAATGATGTTTTTTTTTTCTTGCTGATTAAAAATCAGTTCATGATATCGCTTGCAGCCGTGACACATGATGTGTTGCGGCGGTGGCGAGGGCCGGAGCGGTGGCGCTCCGTCGTTTTGCATACAAATATCCATGATAAGTCACACATAGATACATAGATGGTGATAGGTATGATAGGTTTGGGAGTCGAAGCTGCTCGCGTCCGTAAGCTTTACCCTGGTTTCCCTACACGTGACTCCTGGGTGGTGCTAAACGAGCAGCAGCGAGGTGGTAGGGCGTCAGTACCCGTCTGGATCGCGACCACAATGGATGGGTGTAAAGCCCGTCTTAGTGACCAGTTTCGGCTTGTCGCGTTTCGGGATCAGCTTGTGTATATCCAGTAGCTCATATACCTAGAGACCTTCAGTCGCGGTATATCTGGACCGACATGACGATGAAGACTATCAATGGATTTGCATCCTTTGATAGTCGCTTTCGTTTTTGGACTACACTGTACTTACCATCAGGTACTCTGTAGTCACTATGTCGAGCCAGTGTAAAAAAAAAACAGCGCCTTCCAGGGTCACACCACACGCGTCATGGTCTTGTACTCCGTGAGACGAAGTGGAGGGGGGGGGGTGCACGGGTTGCGAAGCCTGAGCAGTATCGATACATTTATATTACATTATTTATAGATACATTTACATTACAGTGATACATTTATAATAGATTGCCTCATAAAAACGTTGTGGAATCCCAGCACATCATATGTCCCGAATATCCTTTGCTTTCTTCCAAATACTTTTTACGTCGACAACAAATGTAATCAAGTAGGTTTATTCCCGGAAATAAACCATCAGACTCCATTATCACAATACATACTACTATATTTATACATTGTCATAGGAATATAATCTGTATGCTTATTGCTTCCACATTCGAGGACATGGCGCGAGGAATTTCATTATAATGATGTACTGCAAACCACGAGGCCACAGAATAATAAATGCAAATACTTCACTCACCACTCGTGTTGCATCGGAGCCGGGATTCCTGGACACATTCCCGATTACCGTGAATCGATACTCAATTTTCTTAAGTAAGCACCTTTTTGCTAAAGTGGAATTATTTATTATTGGTTTGCGTATAAATACCTATTATTTATTTTTGAAATAAAAATAAAAAACAAACAATTATTACAATGCATTTAAAACAATGCACTAAAGATACATGTAAATCGATAAAGTTTTCACAGTATGCCGAAATATAGTATTAATAAAAAAATAACTATTATACAATTGATTGATGATAATGTCCTAGCCGGTTTCGGCCACGGCGACTGTTTCAACACCGGTTAAGCAATTCGAGGTCCAGTTTTCGGAAACAGTCAATTGCGCAGGAGATATTTAAGTGCATAACTGGACGCGCAGCCAGAAAAGCACTCTCTCGTCCGAGCTCCCTCAGGCCCGATGGAAAGGAGAACCAGTACGATCGGGAGGGAGCAGGATGCAGGTTTGGTCGAGTTTTCCCTTCTCTAAACACCTGGTTGAATTGCGGTGTTCAAGAGATACCTTAGTCGCCTTTTACGACACCTCAGCAAGAAGAGGGGCGTGCTATTCTATTCTGCCGGCAGCCACCACGGCTATTATACAATAATAAAAATAGAAAACGCAATGTTTAATGAATTGATTAGTAATGCCGGCAACACCAGTGTTAATATACATAAGTTTAATATGAGGGAGTTGTTAGTTGAATGTATTGTGAGCTGCTCTTACTTGCCTCTTGAAGCCTGCCAGGAAGCAGTTGGATATCAATATGGGAGTAGAGCTTATTATAGACTGTAACACAATCTGAATACAGATGTATGGCCGGACACTCCTGGTTCTTGCGATAAGAACGCCGATTAAAGTATTTCATCGCGAACACAATTTGGGAGTCGAAGCCGCTCGCGTCCGTAGGCTTTACCCTAGTTTCCCTACACGTGACTCCTGGGTGGTGCTAAACGAGCAGCAGCGAGGTGGTAGGGCGTCGGTGCCCTTCTGGATCGTGACCACAGTACATGGGTGTAAAGTCCGTCATAGTGACCAGTTTCGGCTTGTCGCGTTTCGGGATCAGTTTGTGCATATCCAGTAGCTCATATACCTAGAGACCTTCAGTCGTGGTATATGTGGGCCGACATGACGATGTAGACTATCAATGGATTTTCGTCCTTTGATAGTCGCTTTCGTTTTTGGACTACACTGTACTTACTATCAGGTACTCTGTAGTCACTATGTCGAGCCAGTGTAAAAAAAAAACAATTAAAAATATTTAAAAAAAATGATTGTTTGTTTATATTCAAAATTAAATTGTTGCTATGGTGGATAAGGGATCGGGATCCGTGCACGGCGACACGAATGTTCGTGGGTTCGAACCTTTGCTCTTACATCGTGATGAAACCCGAATACTATTTATAGAAATATCATAGGTATATACTAGTGCTGTGAGTACAGCGATCAGCTGCGCTGCTGGTTAACGTAACCGTGACAAATAAGGGCAAAGTGGATACAGCCACTATTGTATTTTACCCCGTCTCGGCTTTGAAAATAATAAAATTCTTTCGGGATTTTAAAATTCTACACTAACTTATACTAGTGGCGAAATTATAAGACATTTTTAACAATTATAATAGTGAACCATCTGTTTTTATTTTTCTGTGTGAGGGTATGAGACTCAAAATATTTGTGTTCGTATCGGTAATTAGGGTTATCTCATTCCTTTGTACAACAATCAGTTGCTCGAAAGCATCTACCGGGTTCAGTGGCATCGCGCGGTCGGTCCAGTAATTGGAAATGGAGCCAGGTTTAGAAGAAGACTTTAACAGTGTAATTTTCTAACGCTTTATCAGTATTTCAATTCATTTACTGAGAATTAAAAAATACGTAAGGGCAATTTTGTACCAAACGCGCGTATAAAGTCAAGCAACATATTTTCATGTTTTATGTGTGTGTGTTTTATGTTATTTTCATGTTGTAAGCTATTTTATGCCCCACTTTTTTTTTTAATTGTGGAAAATCCTCATAGGACCGTCTCAGCCGCACAGGGGGTTTGCGCGACCGAGGTGTGTCGGACTTGTACCGACTAAAAACCCCAAGGTGACTACTTCTGCGCATTGGCGGGGACTGTGGGTCCTGTAATCAATTCGCCACAGCCCCGTCGCGCCGCGCCCGCTGGGCACCAACTCGGAGGAACATATCTACCCCGACACTGCTCATTGTATTTAGGCAGAGTACGTCACAATGCTCTGCCTACTTCTCGAGGGTATTTTATGTCCCACTTGTTCTAACGTATTTTTTTTAACCTCTTTAGTATTTTTTTTTACACTGGCTCGACATAGTGACTACAGAGTACCTGATGGTAAGTATAGTGTAGTCCAAAAACGAAACCGACTATCAAAAGATGAAAATCCTTTGATAGTCTACATCGTCATGTCGGCCCACATATACCACGACTGAAGGTCTCTAGGTATACGAGCTACTGGATATGCACAAGCTGATCCCGAAACGCGACAAGCCGAAACTGGTCACTACGACGGGCTTCGCACCCATGCACTGTGGTCGCGATCCAGACGGGCACCGACGCCCTACCACCTCGCTGCTGCTCGTTTAGCACCACCCAGGAGTCACGTGTAGGGGAACTAGGGTAAAGCCTACGGACGCGAGCAGCTTCGACTCCTATTATTATTATATTAAGTATTGAGTATTTCTTGATATATGTATGTATGACATAGAACCGGTGTAATGTATAAGCAAAATCAGACACGACGCGTCAACTCGCCAAAGGTTGTTGAAACTTGATATTGTTCTATGTAAAACATTGCATGGGATTCTCTTTAAGCGTGTGTCTGCGACTTCTATTTATTTCCTAATACTAAGTGTATTTACAACTGCGTCATTTAAATCAGCGCTGGATGGCGCGTGCAGCGTCGCCCAGCACACGCTGAGGCGAGTGCTCTTTGAGATGGGTAGCAGCACACAGGATACATGATGTGATGTTATATGTTTGTTGTGTGTTGTTTCCTTTGCCTCAACAATTTTTTTCTTTCTTACTTTTTTTTCTTTTATTTAAGGGAGGTCGAGACGTATGATATCTTTACGTAGTATAAAAGAAAGTCGCTTCCGCTGTCCGTTCACTTAAATTTTTTAAAGTATTCAACGAATTTTAATGCAGCAATATATAGGGTGATTTAGAAGGGCTAAATATATACATTATACATAATAATCACAAATTCGTAATGTGATGTCGCAATAAACATATTTTTAACGCAAAATGTGCCTAAATCTTACGAGATAGATGAAATTAATATACGGAATTAATCAAGTAATCTGATCAAGTGATCTTTAAAAGATCAAGTACATGTACGTCCTTTAAAGGATCCAGAATAAGTTCGCGATAGTATATATTATACTCATCTCTAAAGGATATCTAACCCACAATAGCCATTTTTATCTTTTACATTTTACAAATAAATGTGTGTAATTTACGGAGCTATTGTGCACAATACAGTATTATTCGTTATCCAATTAAATACATTACATACTTTGTATATTAGATGTAAAACAAAACTGCCCTTAACAACAGTTTATTCAAATGTATATCTCAGAAAACTGCCCCTTATTAGTATCTACATTGCACCCGTACAAAGCCAGGGCGGGTCGCTTGTTAAATATAATATATAGTGGATGGAATGTCTGTCATACCTAAATTAATCAAATACTTAAAATCGGTAAGACTATCGATAAATCTAATGCGGGTTTTTGAAGCAGTTATCCTGTTAAAAAAACGAGAAGAAACTTGCGGCGTGCCTTTCTGTCATGTGTCTTCGAACGCTTATCATTAAAAAGCCAATAATTGTGTGATTTCAGGGTTCAGCGGATTCGAATTACTCGCAGCCGTCCTCGGAGCTGTCTCTGGACGAAGACAAGGAGGTTCTGCGCCGGGAAAAAGAAACGCAAGCTCTCTCGCAACTGGACAAGGCGCGGGTGAGTCCAATGCACACAACACACACACACACACTTTATTTATTTTTAGAAATCTATACATTTTATATATAAAACATTAAAGGACTGAGTTAATCCTTATGCAGAAAAAGAGGTACTATTTTGGGAGTCGAAGCTGCTCGCGTCCGTAGGCTTTACCCTAGTTTCCCTACACGTGACTCCTGGGTGGTGCTAAACGAGCACCAGCGAGGTGGTAGGGCGTCGGTGCCCGTCTGGATCGCGCCCACAGTACATGGGTGTAAAGCCCGTCATAGTGACCAGTTTCGGCTTGTCGCGTTTCGGGATCAGCTTGTGTACATCCAGTAGCTCATATACCTAGAGACCTTCAGTCGTGGTATATGTGGGCCGACATGACGATGTAGACTATTAATGGATTTTCATCCTTTGATAGTCGCTTTCTATTTTGGACTACACTGTACTTACCATCAGGTACTATGTAGTCACTATGTCGAGCAAGTGTAAAAAAAAATTGAACTCTTCTTAATAAAAGGTAATTTTCTTCAAATGCGCACAAAAATATTGGCTTTTGCGAACGGCCAAGAAGTGGAATATACTTCCAGCGAACATATTTCTACGTTTTTATGACTTTGAAGCCTTTAAGACAAGAATGAATAGCCATTTACGCATTTTGAAGTACGTTTTGTTTTCTCTTATTGTTATTATTAATATTTTTTGTTTACTTTTGGTGTATGATGCGGTTACCTTCACCGATAGATGCATTTAATATTTTTTTGTCATTGTTATACGTTATATAATGTATCTGCCACTGGCTGCCCTATAAATAAATAAACTGGTTAGTCGGAGGCGGTTCCTCGTCGGCCTCATCTTCACCTTCCACCAGGAGTGATTGAGGTGCATTTGGCCGGTTTTTTAACATTAGATATGGCAATAATGGCTGTATTACAATAAATAACAGTTCTGTAATATATTTATGAATAATAATTCATAAATAGCAGTTTCTATAATATGTTATTCATGAATACAAACTTTATTGATTATACCTAAAAGCGTAACGTTTTAATTGATGATCTATGAAACTGTGATTGGTAGCGCCATCTCTTATAGAATTTTCACAACTGATTACTATGAATGTCATTACTCTGACAGCATATATTTGTTGAGAACGGGCAGTCTGACAGATGCCATGTTGCTGTAAATGACTGTCTTTGAGGCAGTAGGGCGATTGCCCGAACTGGGTTGTAATCATAACACATACTCTTGTCGGTCTGTTGCGTTTTGTGATCAGTTTATGTATATCCAGTTGTCCATATACCTAGAGACCAGTGACGTGCATAGGCTATTTGAACATGGTAGGCAGAATTCGCGTAATTAATTTGAATATTTTATTATGATATAAAATATTATATTGCTTTCATAGGAGAGTTAAATAACGTGAATATAGAATAGATATTAATATAAATGGTTCCTTTTTTTTTAACTTTAAGCAATATATTCTAGATTTATTTATCATTAGGGCACGCAATGCTTTCATGCATCTATGGAATGAACGCTACTGCTAGAGACATTCCGTCGTGGTATCTATGGCCTGTGATATCGATGGCGACTGTCAACTGATTTTCGTCGCTTTTCGGTCATTGCCGATATTGGACTACACAGTCTTTCCATCAGATGCTATGTAGTAATTTCGTTGAACATTATAAAATAAACGTGTTCTCGCGGTTTACAGTCAAATCAACAAATTTCTGACAGCTGCTTTTTATAGTTTCTTAACAACAATGTTATCTAATAAATTGTATTGCATGAAATTGTGTTTTCTCGCAATAATTGACAATATTCCTTCTAACAGAAGTATGTGTTGTCACATTGCAGTCGAAGCCGGTCGCGTTTGCGGTGCGCACGAACGTGGCCTACGATGGGACCATTGATGACGACTCGCCCGTGCACGGCAGCGCCATCTCTTTCGCGGTGCGAGACTTTCTGCACATCAAGGTACCATTGTTTTATTATTTTAGTAGCAAACGTCCTATCGCCAACCTGATGGAAATTATTATCGCTTACAATCAAATCTAAGATCAAAAATATTGTTCTTATGCTGCATAATATGGAAGAAGAATCTAGAATAAAATGTTCTGCTGATAGTGAAGCAATTTATTTTCGTATGTGCGCAGTCCTTGTTCTGAAATATGTTATTATTAAAGCGTTTCGTTTATTATTTCAAAATCTTGTAATCTCATTCATGGTCATTAGCTTTATCCCTTTTTATTTTATTTTATTTATTTATGGATGGGCGCACTCCATCATCGGCCTTATCATAACTTTTCATCAGGTCAAGCACAAGCCAGTTAGTAATAAATGAAAAACTTGATACAATACGACACAGAATGGCCATAATGTAACCAGCAGATCATAACGTGTCAACTCGTTACAGGTCGTCCAAATTTTATGTAATACATATAGTATATTTGGCATTACTATTGATGCGTGTAGCGGAGTAAGCAACTCTAACACCTCATCCCCTTTCATAATTAGGGTAGGCAGAGAGATTGAACAACCACTTCCATTTTTGCAAATCTCTTTGACTTCGTTAACATATACTAATCTCTCTTGACCTAAATATCCATTAGAACTCTTTTCATTTGGTGTGTGTAGGCAAGTCACGATCAGCCTGGACCCTTACTTCCATTCATATTATAAATATTTTTCGTCCTCCTTTCACATTCGTCCCCTCAAAGTGTCCAAACCAGTTCACTTGGACCCCTATACCCTGTGAATTTTCGATCGCTTTAACTTGACCTAAATTTCATCCGTATTTTTCTCAACTATTCCAGGAGAAGTACGATAACAACTGGTGGATCGGTCGGCTGGTGAAGGAAGGCTGCGACATCGGGTTCATCCCCTCACCAGTGAAGTTGGAATGCGTACGCGCCGGCCTGGGCGCTCGGGCGCGGTACCCGCGAGCGGCGTCTTCCGCGAACCTGCCCCACCAGCCGCATTCGCGAGGTAGCACTCCCCCCACGCCCGGTACGTCACCACGACACCATTATACCATTTATTATTGTTGCATTGTGTATTACCATAACTATAATATTAGTAAACAATATTTAGAATGACATGTAGCGATGGGTGATTATTACTATTAAAAATGAATTAAATCTACAATTATCATAAACCCGTATAACTGTTGGACATAGGTCTCCCCCAAGGTTCGTCACAGAGCCCAATCTTCGACTTTTCTCAACCAACAATAGTCTGCCGGTTTGCGCAAACTGTCGCTCCAGCTAGCCAGAGGGCTTCCCACACTACACTTACCGAGGCGCGGTCTCCACTCAAGAAACACGTTTACCCCAGCGGCTACCAGATCTTCGGCATATATTGCCAATCCACTACCACTCCAGCTTGCTAATCCTCTGAGCTATGGCGATCACTCAATCCTTTATATACCTGTTATTGTACCTCATTGTGTTAGAAGGAGCAACTACCAGAGTTTCTTGCAGGCTCTTCTCGGTAGATTCTGCTTTCCGAACCGGTACTAGATTCACTTTGTTTTTTTGACGATTCAAAAGTGCTTGGAAGTAGGTCTATTTGAATAAAGTTATATTTCATTTCATTTCATTTCACTTTAGTGTTTGGATGAAACACCTTTTTTCTAAAATCAACTTTTGAATAGTTGATATTTGAATAAAATATTTAAATTAATAGAGTTCAGTTACTACTCAATTGCATTAAAAGCAACCCTTTTGCTAAGGTTAATTGTTATTCGAATTAATTCAAAAAACTCCTTGAGTTACAGCGCTATGCCTGACGGACAGTAAAGTATATTCCAAGAATGACCATCAGGAAACGAAAATTTATTGACATTCACCGTCGTTCTAATGAATAACTCAGACCGCGCGCTATGGTCTATTACCATTCAAATACATTTAACGCGCGCAATGGCAATCTGCTTTCTTGTGTCTCGAGAGTGTTATTATCCAGTACTATCGAATAAAGTCATTTGTTATTTGAATATATTCGAAGAAATAATCGCCCGTCTCTAATTCCATGCTCGCAGCATTTTCTTCCCTTCCACTGCCAGTTTTTAACATAAATCTAGGTGTTTTTGAGATGATTTTATATGACTAGCATGATTACCTCTCCGCGCGTATAGAACATTTATTTATTTTTATATTCTATATCGCTTTTTATTAACTCCACATGCAATTATGACGTTCCCTGTTGAAACAGTACGAATGTAAAGGATTTTCGTTTATAAATTATTTCTAGCATTTATGTTAAGTTTAATCGTATAATCTCACCATAAGAACATAATCCTGGGTATTATGTCGCAAAAATAATAAATACACAAAATAATTTAATTTTAGTATTGTCTAGTAGTGTCTTCTTGGACTGGTGGAAATGTCTGACTTTAATAGGAATATAATTAAATTATTAAATTAATAATTTGCACTATTATTTCTAAATTAAATAAATAAAATATCTTAAATTCGCTTTTATATATTTTTACCTCGCTTTGAATGTTATGGAAGTATATTAAGACAGTAACGCGATGAGTAGATATGATCTAAGTTTTTTAAATTGTAAACACTTTAACGGGTCTTATGCGCGAATTAACTTACTTTAATTTAGGCTCGACTTGGTTATACAGGCCACGGATATGAGCAGCACGTGCTGCGGAGTTTTCATCGGAAGTGGAAATTTACTTCTTCTACCCTTTTTTATTCTTGATAATTTACAGACGCGACACACGGCACTCACAGTATCAGCATGTTTATAAGACAACGTAAAACGAGATCCTAGCTCGTCTAATCACTGGGTTCCACGTCGATGATAACGTAAACTCATCACCTCTATTCAAAGTTTTACTTCTTATTCTCGAACCTGTCTCGAATAATAGAAACGATCTAGCACTTCATTTTATATCGCCTTACTATGATGATGATGATGTCCTAGCCGGGTTCGGCCACGGCGACTGTTTCAACACCGATTAAGAAAAATCGAGGTCCAGTTTTCGGAAACAGTCAATTGCGCAGGAGATATTTAAGTGCATAACTGGACGCGCTGCCAGAAAAGCACTCTCTCGTCCGAGCTCCCTCAGGCCCGGTGGAATGGAGAACCAGTACCATCGGGAGGGAGCGGGACGCAGGTTTGGTCGAGTTTTCCTTCTCTGAACACCTGGTTGAATTGCGGTGTTAAAGGGATACCTTAGTCGCCTTTTACGACACCGCGGCAAGAAGAGGGGGGTGCTATTCTATTCTGCCGGCAGCCGCCACGGCTAAAACAGACACCTTACTATACAGGTACTGTGAATATTGTGTAATGATGATGATTATTCAAATTATCAAAAACAAAAGAGGGTAGATGTAGTAACTTCCAGCCATCGACGAAAACTCCGCGGCGCGTGCTGCGTTTCACCATGACCTGTGTAACCAAGTCGGGCCATAATTAAAAGTAAGTTAATTCGCGCATAAGACCTGTTAAAGTGTTTATAATGAGTACAAAACGCGAATGTTAAGTGTGTTAAGTCTATTCACTAATTTTGCTGCATTTTAGAACCTGTTTAGATATTTAAAGGGTATTTTACTGGCTTCGTAGCTAGTTTTGTGTAAGAAAAAAATTTTTTTTTGTCAACTTATGATTGATGGTTGGAGCAGATTTTCATAACCCATAAACATCAGATCATTATATAAAGTAATACTTTCTCATACACCGGTTTTTTTTAGATGTACCCTCCTTCGATCAAGGTAAGAGTGGTCACTCATTTTCACCAGAAAAACATGAAAGTTTACCACATCATTTTCCGTGATTTGCATTTTCACGCCATTTCCTGTGCACGAATCTTCTTTCTGTTTCTTATATTTACCTAAATGCTTACGATATTGTGAATTGTATTTTCTATATTTCTTTACTGTGTATTTTAGTGCATTCTTAATTAAACCTAAGTTGGAGTTGTAAATTTTGCCTTTTCTTTATTTAACTATAATATAACTCGTAAAAGTACCTACAAATTATATTTTGCCATTATTCAACAACACATGGCATATTTTATTATTCTTATCCACATCTATTATAATATTTTTTAATAAACCCCCTTTTTTCTTATCGATTATTGCACAGTATTTTATTAAATATATTATAACTAATTATAAATATTAATTAATAACCCGCATGGCAACTTTTAAAAATCTCATGCGCACTAGTGCTGTGAGAACGGTGATCAGCTGCGCTACTGGTCACGTTGGGCACGACATATAAGCGCAACGTGGATACAGCCATTGATGTATCTTTGTTCACCTTATAAGGGACATATTATTAGCCTGTTTCGTCCTACTGCAAGGCAAAGGAGTCTCTTCCCTTTTATTACTATAAATGTGGAATTCATGGGAAGGGGTTTGGACATGTAACCTAAAACGCTTGTCCAATGCAGGTGGGCAGGTGTACGCTACGTTCAGAGAAGGCATTCAAGAGCTTGGACGCTAGCAATGCGCATGCTGTATGCCTTAGTCGTCTCTTACGCTCTTATGACGCCTCAGTATTGTAAAAAGAGAGGCAGTGCTCTATTCTGATCCCAATGAGTGGTAATGAGAGGGTAATTTACGACTCCCTCCCAGAGAAGAGGCCTGCCTAAGGCCAATTGCTCGCCCGGGCCTTCGGAAGTATATGGATCCCCAGGCCCGGCGAAGGCGAAGAGTAGGCAGTGCTGGCATCCCGGTGATTTTAGTCGGTGCAAGTCCGGCACACCGGGGGAGTGACCCTCACTACTCTCCTGACGGTCCGAAGGGATTTCTAACGGGTTAACAAAAAAAAAGTACTCTATTCTGACGGTAAGCCCCCACGGCCATTTAAAGTGAAGGCGACAAGGAAAGGGATATATCCTGACTCTATATTACTTATTTATTATCGTTATTAATTAGAAAATATTTAAAAAACTAATCTATAATCTATTTCATAAATAAAAGCTTTGTATTGTATAAAACTGAGTGTTATGTGGGATGAAATTACATTTCATTTAGTAATAACAGAAATCAATTAAAATTTAATCACTACATATCAGTATAATATTCAGTTGAAAGATTTAAATGTTGTAGAATTTCCGTCATGGTATATGTGGGCCGATATGGCGATGGCGGCTGTCAATGGATTTTCGTTCCTTGGCGGTCACTGTCGTCCTTGGACTACGCTGTACTTTCCGTCAGGTGCAATGTAGTCACTTTGTAGAGTCAGTATTAAAAAAAGTTATTAAAACATTCATCATCAGAACGGCTAAGGAGTGGAATATGCTTCCAGCGGCCATATTTCTGCGATCTTATGACCTGGGAGTCTTTAAAAGAAGAGTGAATAGGCATTTGTTAGGCGGACGCGGTTCATCATCGGACTCATCTTCACCTTCCACCAGGTGTGATTGAGGTCAAGCGTTCGCCTATAAGTTATAAAAAAAGGAATCTTCCTTTTAAGCCACTAATATGTGTATGAAATATAATAAAAAAAAATATTTCGCCACAAAGTAACTGAAACTAAAAATTTAAATAAAAATAGCACAAACAACATACAGAAAAAAAGAAAATACAAAACATATAAATATGGCGAAATGGGCCCTCCGTCACCTTAATGCCACAGAGGAAGTCTGCAGCGCTGGTTTTCGAGAAGGGCCCCGGTCGTGTTACGTCTTATCAGAATTATTAATAAGCAATAATAATGTATAATAAATAGAAAAATGTCGATATGAAAGACCATTGTTGTATTTAAAATAAATTCTTCCTTCATTATGATGACTGCTTTCGAAATGACTGAATTCGTACGTAGAAATTAATGAAATTCTGTCTATGACGCTAGTTCTAAAGTTGTGCGTCGGATTTCGGCAGCGACGACTCTCAAGCTAGTTGTAGCAATTGCTCGAAACTGATGTGCGCTTTAAGCCTAACAGTCGATAACTCCAACAGGCGAAGAATCAGATTCGGCCGGCAGAGGGCGCGGCGCTGGCGCCCTCCAGGCAGGCAAGGAGAAGCGCAAGCCAAACTTTTTCAAGAAACAGGAGGCGTGCACCCCCTACGATGTCGTGCCGTCGATGCGCCCCGTGGTGCTGGTCGGCCCGTCTCTCAAGGGCTACGAAGTCACAGACATGATGCAGAAGGCGCTTTTCGACTACCTCAAAAGACGGTTCGAAGGAAGGTCAGTAAGTTAAAGAACGAAGACGCGGTAATGTTGGTTGTAACTTGTGGTCTATGGGGAAATTCTAATTTAAATATTATAAAAACTGACACTTCAGCTCATTGACACATAGTTGAGCCTCAGGATGTTAAATTATGGATGTTATCTCTCTTCTATTATGTCTACATTCTAAACTAGCTTACAAAACCATTGCTTTAGTATAAATTCCATTTTGGCATGCTCAGGGTGGCCCGTAAGTCAACGTCCAATGCTAAAGGGCTGACAGAGGAACGGCAGTGATATAGAAAGGAAAGCTCTATGGCGCAATGAAAATAGAATTCTCCAATTTCAAGACGATACACCATACCTCCAGGTATGGTGTATCGTCTTGAAAAATTCAAATTTTCTTAAAAAATTACGAAATACTTTAAACTTAAGACTTCTAAATATTCACAAAGTTTTAGGTTGTCAATTGTCAGTTACTGTGTTTTAAGATAAATTGCTAATATTAGAAAATTTATTTTATCGTGAAAATTGCTACATAAGTAAAGTTATAAGCAAATGCTGTGAGCGATTATCATTGATCCTAAAAATCTATTAAAGTTCAAAAGGCAATATCTTTAAAAAATTGAATGGTACTTGATGTGTCTCGTTATTTAAAAAAACTGCTGTAATTTATATGATTTATAATAGAGTACAACACTTTGTATTTTGTTTTCAAGTTTCCTATTTTTTTGTGTCACAAACGGAAAAGCAACTGATTTGTAAAGTATTCTATCGTTAAACAGCTATTTTACTAAATAATAACAATATTTTATACAAAACGCTTAAATATATTCTTTTAATAGATAATATTGTCTTCTTAGGCCCTTAAAAGATTAGGCTATAGAGATAATGAAGCACGTAATTTCTTTGTAAACCGACTTGGCTTTCACATTTGATGCTGCGATGCATTCTTTGTTCAAGACAAATAAATTTATTTGTTAGTTAGTATACTGATTGAACAAACACTTCTATAATTAATGTAGTTTGTAATCTGGTACACCACTTCGAGTTTATTCTCAATTTTCTTACTTTCTACATGTTTATTCTAAGCCGTGCTTCTAGGATCTCAACAGTTGCGGTTGAATTTTGCATTGTGCTGTCTTTCCCACCCAGTGTAGTACAGTCATTCGATAAGCCAAGGATAATGTGTACATACATTATTTTTTTATCAAGATCTATGGTATTCCAGGGTAATAATAACGCGCGTGATGGTGGACATATCCTTGGCCAAGCGGTCCTTAATGAACAACCCTTCAAAACGCGCCATTATGGAGCGGTCGACCTCTCGCTCCACAGACCTCGCTGTAGTTCAGGTAATTCGGCACAGCCCGCACTGATCTCGCAGTCTGTTCCAGGATAATCATCACGCGGGTGTCCGTGGACATATCGCTGGCGAAGCGCTCACTGTTGGGCAACCAACCGAAGAAACCGTTTGAAAGGGGGAATTCGAGGACGAATTGTCTGGCTGAGGTGCAGGTGCGGCGTTTGATGTGTTGTTTGCCCACCGAACTAACAGTAGCGTTGGCCTTGTCTGGCCTCTTGTGGTCCTATGAGACCCAGTTTGGTCTCGTTTTGGACGTGATCGCCATTAATTACGTTGCTTAAGTAGTATTGGTTGGTTGACGCTTGCGTTTGAAGGTTGTCTGCGGTGTGTCGTTTGAATTGGTAACAGCTAAGAGTAGTTCGTGTGGTTTTGTGATATTATGATTAGTGCTTGTTTTTTGTTTTGAGATGTTGTGAAACTGCAAGATTATAAACCCTTTGTCTGTAAGTGCAATTATTTGCACGTCCAATAAAGGATTGAGAACCAATTTACAAGTGTATCACCTGCATGATATATTACCTAAAAATAAGTTATTATCTAATCAGGCCCTATATTACTTCTAAATTGCTCCAAAATTTCAACTTTGCCCTTAATATTCTTGCATTTTTAGATCCATTTTTATAAAATTTCCATTTAGTGTTCTTTTGAACGGACGAGTGTGTTAGTACCATTACCATGAAAGATAATCGTTAGATTTTTCTTAATTTATCTGCTTGTGTTTTTCAGTACTTAAATCTTGACTACAATCGAAACTAATGACTTGTTAATCATCAGCTATGATATAGACGTAATAAACTATAAAACCAATTTAAAATAATAATCTCCACATGCTTTAAAAGCTATTATAAAAATTCATGTAATAATAAATTTTACTTTATAAAATATTATAAGACAATTAGATAATAAAAAGTATAAAGTAAATATAACCGTTTCTGATCTACTGGCTTAATATGGATACAATTTAAATGTAGTGAAGCAAAGTAAAAGAATAAAGATCAAGACAAAGTTGTTGGATGCGCAGGCGGAAATCGAGCGGATATTCGACTTGGCGCGTACTCTGCAATTGGTCGTATTGGACTGCGACACTATCAACCACCCGTCGCAGCTGGCCAAGACTTCGTTAGCGCCTTTGATAGTCTACCTAAAAATACAAAGTCCTAAGGTAAGGATGCCTATGCGCCGTATGTTTAATAATGCCTCTTGCCATAATTTAGCTATACATCCTAAGACGGGGCTGTGGCGAATTGATTACAGGTCCCGCAGTCCCCGCCAATGCGCAGAAGTAGTCACCTTGGGGTTTTTAGTCGGTACAAGTCCGACACATCTCGGTTTCGCGCAACCCCCCTGTGCAACCGAGACGGTCCCATGAGGATTTACCCCAAGTAAAAAAAAGAAAAAAAAAGCTATACATCCTAAACTAAATGAGGACGAGCGAACATGAAATTTATTTATTTATGGCCTACCCACAGTGCCATTGTATATATTTGTAATATATACAATGGCACTAGTTATATACCGATAACAGATACTAATTATGTAGCACAGCATTGCTTAACAACTTTACCCGCCTAGTTTAGTTGTGTAGACCTTTCCCGGTTAATCAACACACAATAAACTCAAAAGAAAAAGCTTAACAACTTTGATTATAATACAAATACAGTGTAACCTCCATATAACGTCACTCGATTTAACGACAAACTCCCTAAAGCGTCGATATCACTCTGCTTTGGTTGGTTAAGCTTGTTTCCCTTATAATGATACACTCTATATAGAATTACACCCACTCTCAATAATAACAGCAATTTAATAATATAAATTACTTTATATGTTGCCTAACTTAGTAAAAACTGCGCAGCTGTGTACGTTCTCTTGTCGCTTTATTATCCTAGCCCGTAATAAACTCGACTGTCGGCATTACACATACCGATCTTTCTAAAAAATCCGTTCTTTTATTTACAAATTGGGATTGCTATATTTGCACTGCAATACAACAAAATTACTGGCGCAGCAAAAGACGTCAGACAAAAATAACATACTATACTCGATAGCGATCAAATAAAAATTGTTTTTTATGTAATTACTAACACAAGTCTGAAATAAACTTTTTCTTTTTCTAATTCAGATTATCCTTCTCTCCATTTAACGACAGCTCTCTATAACGTCGAAATATGCACAGTCCCTTGAGGGTCGTTATATAGAGTTTGCAGTGTATTTGAAAAATTTAACAAATTCACCAAGGAAGCTTTAAAAACGGTTTGGCAATGACTTTACAAACACGATAATAAGAACTGTATCAAACTCAACATACCTGAACACTAATTTTCTTCGTGTAACACGGCAACGTGTTAGAAAATATATCCATACTATTGTCCCGGGCCACAAACCCGTTATATAGACGCGATAGTCCTGGTACCATAGACAAGTGACCAAGGTTGGTCTTGTAAAGTTTGATGGCAAATACAGGAGAGGGCTACCGAGGTAGTCTGCAAGGTACCGCAATGCTAAACTTTTCTAGTAACTCTAGATGAAATTATGTAAATCAGTTGGAAGGTTTCACCAACGTTTCACTTGTATTCTATCTTATTTAATCTCTAGACGTACTCTGCGGTGTTCCATTTTTTTTACACTGGCTCGACATAGTGACTACAGAGTACCTGATGGTAAGTACAGTGTAATCCAAAAACGAAAGCGACTATCAAAGGATGAAAATCCATTGATAGTCTACATCGTCATGTCAGCCCACATATACCACGACTGAAGGTCTCTAGGTATACGAGCTACTGGATATACACAAGCTGATCCCGAAACGCGACAAGCCGAAACTAGTCACTATGACGGGTTTTACACCCATGTAGTGTGATCGCGATCTAGACGGGCGCCGACGCCCTACCACCTCGCTGCTGCTCGTTTAGCACCACCCAGGAGTCACGTGTAGGGAAACTAGGGTAAAGCCTACGGACGCGAGCAGCTTCGACTCCCTAAAACCCCATATTACCATATTCTAACCTATCCTATTCTGTCCTATTGACTGTAACCAACGGGATTTGATGGCAACAGTGTGCGACCATCGCTCCACACATTAGAATTGTTCGGCATAAAACAGATTTATTATCCGGCGGCTACCCGCACACTTTTATACAGTGTTGATAATGAAAATTCGCAACATGCTCGATATATTTAGGCCGCTTCTCAAACTGATACGGTATCGTGCTTCCAGGTCTTGCAAAGGTTAATAAAATCCCGTGGAAAAGGGCAGAGCAAAAATTTATCTGTCCAAATGGTGGCTTCGGAGAAGCTGGGCCAATGTCCGCCGGATATGTTTGATGTCATACTCGATGAGAATCAGCTGGAAGATGCTTGTGAGCATATAGCAGAGTATTTGGAGGTGAGTCTCGACACCATTTTTTTATTGGTGAACTGGTAGAAGTCTTCATGGATCATCAGAGCCGCTGTGATATCGTCAACCTCAGTCTGCTGGACTCCTTCCGACTAAAGCCATCGGGGGTGTTCCTTCCCCCGTCTGACGGGGCTAAAGGCACGACTGTGGCTACTTGTTCAGCACCCGGCGACGTTTGACCTTTTCTTTGCAGTTTGCGAGGTGTGGTGTAAGGAATCACCCCTTGCTTATCTCTTGTATTGGAACAGAGTGCGGGAATATATCAAACATTGCTCACGCCTGGGTATTGGGCGACGCACTTTTTGAAGAGCACCGCTTGGCTGAGTGCAGAGACCCTAATGCAACCTAATATAATCTAGCTAATGGTGTCTTGTGGTTTTATAAGATCCACATCAAGGTATAGTTTGCAGTTACATAATATGAAACTGTACGGAGTTTTCCAAAATGGCCAAAATGTGAGGTTGACCAAAATTTCTATAGAATTTGTAATATTTATTGTATTTATTTTTAATTATAAACATACTTGCGCTTCACCTTAATGTCAAGCGATGGAAGGTGATGATGAAGCTGATGAACTATGATGAACTGATGAAGTGCGGTCACCTAACATATCGGTTCACTTATTGCTTAAAGATTCCCATGTTGAATGATGCTGGAAAAACAGATACAGTAAATGATTAACACTTCTTATATGTATATGGGGCATATATTAAAAAAATTAATCGAATTTTATAATTTTGATTAAAAACATTTAGTAAAAACTGATCATTTACATTCGAGTCAGGAACTCATAATTTCTATGTATTAATATATCAATTTCCTTTTGGAGCAGGAAGTTTGAATACCTATTTTTGTCTTCTATGAACTCCGATTTTGAAACTTTCGCTAGAAATATGTTGTTACCATCGGTTTTACTTAAAAATATCTAACCCGTAAACTATTGATTCAATTTCGGCTGAAATTCCACAGTTCAGAATTATACATTTATGAGTGGGTGTCGTGGGTGGTTGGTAGAAAGACACGGATTTTGGCGTTATACTGTTTATTTGCACTTTAAGGCACACCGAACTGCGACGCACACACACGTACTCTAGCCTTGGGTCTCGGTAGTCGACTGATTTAGCTAGAGCGTCCCTTGCGCGCGCGCACCCCTAACCCCGCAAGTCTCGTATCACCCTAACGACCCTTAGGGCGTGTAATACAATTACGTATCGGTCGGCGTCTACATGCTATACATTACATATTTTATAATCAGTGAAAATAAATAGGAGCTTTCCGTACTCCTGTGACCCGCGTCTGTTTATACTAAAATTATATTATTTAGGCGTACTGGAGGGCAACGCATCCCCCTCCCGTGGGAGGCACGCCCGTACCTCTCCCCCGCGCGCATCAACCTCATCACGCGCATCAAACGCATCACGCGCAACCTGGTGAGTACTCATACAACATCATACATAGCCATCTGAAAGATTTACAGCGTCGAAGAACGGTCAGACCTCAAAGAGAGATTATCATGAAAATCAAAATTAACTAAATAGAATAGTATATTTTTATTATGACGATAATTATTTCAAGCTGAAATATGTAGTATAAATGATATAAACGCCATCGATTGTTTCTTGTACAAATTATTAAAACTAAACTAAATTAGAACGCAATTAGTACGAATGATTTACAATACTCGATAATAGATGTCGTTAGTATTTCTTACGCTTTTTAAAAATAAATATAGAGTATACTTTCTAGAGATAAAAAGAAGTCTTATAAATTAAAAGTTTAAAAGGTTTTAGACATTAGCGCAGAACACAAATAAACAAATATTGTAATAATTATTGTTTTTGGTCTATAGCATTAATAAAGGCCCCTAATAATTGTATTTCCGATTTTAACATAAATAAATTATGGTACATTTTGTTATAATTTGAAATTGACTAAAATGAAATTCTTTGAAGAAATTAAATACGTTTCCTATTTAAAGAAATAATTCAACTTATCATAAAAATGTGCAAAATATCTATTTGATCACCTTTTTAAGGAGTATATGGCAAAAATATATATTATTAAATTATATCTACATATAATGACATGTGTATGTAACCTTGTCTATTTTCCCTCTACTGACCCTCCCGGACATGCTGGAGGACCACGAGAGAGATCCGACTCGTACAACTACGAGAGGGAAAGAGGTAACGATATGTTCAGGAGTTTGATACTACTTTTTATACTAGAAATCATTATGACTACAAGCACATATTAAGAATAGCAAAATTTATAGCTTGCTCAGCAGAGCTTTCTTCATATCCAATATTCAGTTTTAAGAATAAGCCTACTCAATAAAAAATGTTACAAGTATTAAGGGGAATGTCTGTTAAATCCCATGCAAGAGACCGATTAACAAGACCCATACAATTGGTGACGTGAATTCTGTTATTTTTAATGTACTAACCAAGTAATTTTAGGTCAGGTTAGGTTAGAAACAATTGACAGTGCGCATTCATTTCAGTACAAGCGTCTGGCCAAGCGCATTAACAGCTGTTCCGGAGGTCTTTAGTCGTATAGGATAGAAGACCGAGCCACGTTTTCAGGTTCCGAATGATTTGTTGAGGCCCCCGAATGCTCTAACCGCTTTACTGACTGAGGGTGCCGCTTAATCACTAACTATTTTGGCAGCTCTTGAATTTTTCGGGTGATATAAATAAAATTAGGTTATTTTAATGGAACATCATAAAGTTTCCATAATTTCTAAGTTGATTTATACATGTACTTAATCTTTTATTATTGGTATGTATATTTCTTAATTACATTACATTTTTATCGCTCTTCAAAAATTATTCATGCATCGAAACTCAAGTTAATTTTAACTCCATTGATTTCGCTTCATCGTTCAACAAAATCGGCAGTGCTGTGATGCCTGACCGTCTAATTTTCCGCAGCGAAACCGACCTCCTCGCCTTCAGCCGAGATCGTCCTTCCATGTCCGGGTAAAGTCCACAACGCTTCAGAGTCTTCCAACCCTGATCTTGTCTCTTAGCGGCCAACGAGCGGGGCTACCCTGGCACGTCTCAGGTTTTCTTTTGCCTACCGAGTGACTCTTGAGGTATGGTTCGCATTCTGGCAGCCCTGCTGCTCAGCAACTGTCAGATTCCGAAACGCACCTTTAGCATAGCGGCGTGCTGATTTTTAAATCAACCCAATGACCTGTAAGTTTGAATGAGCCCCTCCTTTCCAGATCCCATGTTTGCGTGTGACTTTGCGGCGAATGCCGATGGATTTAACCTGATTTAAATGTGCGTGAGTTACATTGTGGTGTGTTCGTAGGCGGGAGGTCGCGAGCGCGGCCAGAGCGACTCGAGGAAGAATATTATCCGAGGGAAAGGTACCAACGGTATCCGCGAGACTACCAAGAGTACGCGGGTGGAGGCGCGGGCGGCGGAGGGGGCGGGCACGACTACACGCGCGAGGAGTACCGCGACGAATACGCTAGGGAGGACTACGGAAGGGAGTACGGACGGGAGTACGGCAGGGAGGAACGCGCGCCACGCCGGGAGCGCGACCAGGAGGAGTACGGACCCTCGCGACGCGCGCTCAACGCAGTGTAGCACTGTTGGACGGTCGATTGTCGGTGATGAATTCGATAGTTCAGTATCGATATCGGTAATCGCGAATGGTTGATTTTGAGTTAACATATTTATTGCTAAGTATGCGAATTTTCAGGGTTTCGGTCAAATAGTTTAATTCTAATTAATCCAACAGTTTGAGAATGAATTATGAAGGGAATGGCGGTATATACCACAAAATAATAGCTTATTATAGCAATTAACTTTAAATATAAACTATAATTATTTTCATAATAATACAACAGCCTAATAGCGCAGTACGTAGAGACCCTACTTGTGCTGCTAAGGTCTTATAAGGCTCATACAGATTGACTTAAAGTGGAAAAATAACCTTTTATTTAATAGATTAAATAGTCCCTTTCAACATATTTTACACTAGCTGTCCCGGCAGACCTTGTTCTGCCCTATTTTTCTAAAACAAAGTCACATTGTTTTTTTTAATGTTAATAGCTATTGGCCTGTCGGCTGTTTTTTGAAAATTGTTTGAAGGAACCTGGCCTTAATGCTATATGTATAAAAATTGACAAATATTGACATTAATATTTATACGTCACTCAATAATTGTTTTGCCTTCCCGGAACCCGTCCACTAACATTTAAACTTTATGCTATGGTGTTAAAGTTCAAATTGACTTATAACAAATCTTTTGTATGAGAATATAGAAAAGTGTTGTTTTTAGACTTTTTCAGATAATTTTTTAAAATCTTCTCTCTGTTATGACCTTCCCCAGACTTCAACAAACACAACAAAAAAGAAATCAGTCAAATCGGTTCAGCCGTTCTCGAGTTTCGCGGTTATCAAGACACTATAGCTGATCCGGCAAATGTTGTTTTGCTATGTAACGTTTTGTAATATCTTCTAAGATGTTCATTGAAATTAAGTGATGTCAAAGACAATTTTGTTCACAATTAAATACTCTTAATCAACAACACATTTATTTGGATAAAGATTAATATTATTACGTTGATACAACTCTTAACAAATAATGCATTAATTTCGACTAAATTTGTTTACCATAAAAACGGTTCTAGTGACTTAATCTTAAAAGATAGACATATACTGTCGCGGACATTTTTTTAGATCATTTCAAGAGGAATAATTCTTTCATACATATATTTTTGGTATCTTGAACCGTTTTTGCAGCGCACGCAATGGAAGCCCTCAAGGATGAATAATTTTGCCCGTTTTTGTGACATTTTCCATTATTTCTTCGCTCCTAATAATTGCATCGTGATGTTATATAGCCTAAAGCCTTCCTCGATAAATGGTCTATTCCACTCAAAAAGAATTTTTCAATTCGAACCAGCAGTTCCTGAGATTAGCGCGTTCAAACAAACAAACAAACAAACAAACAAACAAACAAACAAACTCTTCAGCTTTATAATATTAGTATAGATTTTAGAATAGGTACTACCTGCAAATGAAAATTGTCTGCCGTTTCCACACTTTCTCACTTAGCCATATAATATTAACAGGAAGCCAATTTTAAATAAATATTATGCTTCTGTAAGCCCGTTTTACTCGTTTCCTGAATCTATTTAATTATTAGAACACTTACATAGTCTATATTAACACATGCACATATACATAAAACATGAACAATATACATTAGTAATGCGACTATATTTAAATGTGTCGATTATTTGCACAGAAGAAATTAATAGTTAGTTTATTGTTGGTGATCGAAGAAATAAATATAAAAAAATACTATTTAAATATATTCGGTTTTGAACATGATAGTGTCAACATTTCGCAGATATCGGTACTGGATTATATATTTCGATATCGATGTTTTCCCAATACCGCTCATCTCTATTTAATGCGTGTGCGGGCCGCTTCGATGACTGAGGAGATTCGCTGAGCTTTAGAGGCCGCTTGCGTGCCGATTGTGTAAATTTTACGTAAATAAGGCCTAGGCCGCACTGTGTATTTTTACCGCGCGGATTTTTTCCGCATCGCAGTCTCTTTTTGTGAAATTTTTCGTGCATATTTTTTGCCAGTGTTATAGATTTCGCGGAAAAATACCGTGCGGTAAAATTCCTCAGTGCGGCCTAGGCTTATAAGAAAACAAAGGATAATTTTAGTACCGTTAGATATTATTCGTTTCCCATTTTTGAACATACTCTGTAATTATATTGAATCGCCTGTACCTTCATTGTTGCAATCATTTGTAAATAAAATACTTTATATCGAGGTTTATGCGTTTTATTGAGATTACAAAATAACTTAATAATATATATTGTTCTTATAAGTAAAACAGTAAGCCAGTTATATCATTTTTCTTTTTAGAGGGCAAGCCCGATTTAAAGGAAGGGACTAGCCTTGCTCCCCAGGCGTCTGGAAGAATTTGAATTCCCGGGCCGAGACACCGGGTTCACTGCCCTCACAGCGACCCTGATCGTCCTATGTAGGGTATTCCGTTGGATTACCAAAACTGGGCAGCAAATGTTAAAGGCGGTAGATGAGCACATCACCCAGCGTACCTCTAAATCACATATTTTGGGCTGCTCGCGTCCGTAGGCTTTACCCTAGTTTCCCTACACGTGACTTCTGGGTGGTGCTAAACGAGCAGCAGCGAGGTGGTAGGGCGTCGGTGCCCGTCTGGATCGCGACCACAGTACATAAAGCCCGTCATAGTGACCAATTTCGGCTTGTCGCGTTTCGGGATCAGCTTGTGCATATCCAGTAGCTCATATACCTAGATACCTTCAGTCGTGGTATATGTGGGCCGACATGACGATGTAGACTATCAATGGATTTTCATCCTTTGATAGTCGCTTTCGTTTTTGGACTACACTGTACTTACCATCAAGTACTCTGTAGTCACTATGTCGAGCCAGTGTAAAAAAAAAATAAAAAAAAATCGGGACAATTTCTCCTTAAAATACAGGCTGACAATTTGTATAAATAAGCCTTTGCTCTGAAGTTTTATGAGTGTACTCAAAAGTCTCATACGATAATCATTACCACGTCAAGATCAAAGGTTGTCGCTCCGAAGCAGCCTAGTTTCTTTCGGCGTTACAATGGCTGACTGGCTGCACTAGCCGGGGTTCATACACACGGGTGTCTTTGCGTTTCCACCCAACATATAAATTTGCCGGCTGAGCACCTGTGTTTGCCCTCTCGCCCAGTTGAGTTGTGAAGGTCTATCCCGGTCACTAAAAACGAAAAAAAAAAACAAAGGTTGTTTTTTGTGAATATTGTGTTTGCTATTCGAAAAATTATTTTTACTTAATTGTAAAGCACTAATTCTGTATAAACTGTGCTGTAAACAATTTTTCGTCGAACTAATCCATATAATTCAGAATCAGACTCATTTCTGAGGGAAAAAGACATGCCTGAGTTTTGACAAATTCTATAGTATACAAACTAGTGTGTATAAACTCTTGCCACATACCGAAATTTTGATTCGCACGTGTGTATACTTACGATTCTTGATAACGTGGATATAAGTAGCAAGTGACTATTTTACTTACCTATAAATCATTTCGAAAAGATTGTAAAAGAAAACAACTTTTTAAAACGATTCATTTATTGTAGACATGAAATAAATTCGATGACATTCGAAGCGTGCTAAAGAATTTTCAAATAAATTAAACATACAAAATCGTAACAGATAAATATGTATTGATTATATCGATCTTGCCTCTTTGGTGTCTACTAGCTAGTTACAACTATCTTACACTAGTGACCCGCCCCGGCTTCGCACGGGTTCAGTTTAATAATACAATATACAGGAAAACCTTTTTTGACAATGCCTAAATGTGCAAATATAGAAAGTAGAGTCATAGCAAGACTGTTAAGGTTTACGCAGACGAGCGTTTTCAACCGGTTTACAGATTTATTAACGTTTTTTTCCTTATTTTTGCAAGCATGTTGCAGTACAAAATACGATTACAACTATGAACAGTAAGGAAAAATCTATCGATAGTTGTAGTGATTATGGCAGGCTGCACATTTATCTCTTTACGCATCATTTAAAAAATCCAATATCATAGGATGGTGGGAACACACTCGCAGGAAGACCATTCCAGAGTTCAATATCTTGGCTGCAGTAAGAGTCAGAGAACTTCTTAGTCCTAGCCGGGACGTATAGTATAGCTGTGACTCCACAAACCCGCGCACGCGTTTCTTTTATGGAAAGGAGAGGGTGGAACAAGGTTTATTAATAACTTCAGAACACTAATCATCATTATAGCTGCCGTGAAATGTTAGCATATTACTCGTATATTACACTTATTTTCAATATATTGTTAAAAAATCGAATCTAGACGTGAGAATCGACTATGCTTGCTCAGATTTTTGGAATAACGATTTTTTTGCAGGACCTTACTTCATATTCTGTTTTTGCCGATTACTGTCGGATCGACTAAAAACGTTCGTCTGCGTTAGGCCTTATTTAGAAACTGTACAGCACGGTTACATATTAAGTTAGAGCGAATTATTTTATGATTTGGTTTCCAGTTTACAGTACACTATAAAATCCCTGTCCGACCCGTGAAAGCAGTTAGTTTTTAAATAGATTTTTGTAAGTAACCTAAGTTTAGATCGCATGTGACATTTCTTCAATTTTATATGACAAGATTTTTTAATATTCACACGAATAATGCTATTTTTTTTTGTGTTTTGGTAACGTCTTCGTGTCTCCAGTATGCCTCTTTCGGGTCAGAAAGGATTTTTAAAACATACTGTATAAGATGTACCGTAAGGAAAACCGTAAAAACCGTATTAATTTGAACAGAATAACAATGATAACAAGTTGATATTAAATAGAACGTGATGAAGAAAAGAATACTTTGAAAATAAAATGTAAAGTGAAGCCCATACAGATACTCGTAGAAACTACAATAATGGCGCACGAAAAAATAGAGATAGGTACCAACCAGCATTATATGTCATGGTATAAGAAGAGAAATGAGATAGCCCAAAGAAATAATGAACTGTCTCTCTCTCCGAACGCCATCTACTAGACATCTGTACGCTCCTTCACTCAGTGACGTGCATAGGGTATTTAGACAAGGTAGGCAGAATTCACGTAATTATTATATTGCGCTCATGGGAAAGATATACTGTGTAAAAATAGAATAGATATGAATATATACGCATCCTTGTTTTGTTTAACTTTAAGCACTGTATTCCGGACTTATTTATTGTAAGTGTATGCAATGCTTTAATGCGTCTATGGAATGACCACTACTGCCTTCACTGATTCATGCAACCTATATCCAAAATATGTTTTCAACTATAAAGATAACAACACTAAAATTAAGTAAATTTAATACTATTGTTTCGATTTTTGTTGCCATTTGTAAACATAAAACAAAAGATTAATCTCGCTTTGAAGATTTTTAAAGATAAAAACAACAGATTCATTGTGAAGTTCACAGAATAGAATAATTAAAAACAATAGAACAGAAATGCGTAGTTGCAAGTAATCAAATTACTTATTTATATTTGCATAGAATCTATCCATTTAAATATGTCAAGAGCTCTAAATTCATGTTTACACGTTCGTCGCTTCTACAACGTTACTGGTAACTAACGCAAAACCTCTTAAAGGTAACTTAGGTACATCAAGACTAACAACTTTTGTTCTATGACTTCTGCCAACACTTAACACATCCTAAGATATATATATTTTAGTTTTAGTAGAGATTTCTATCAATCGTTAGCTCTATGTTTAAAGTTCAGTCAGCTGATGCTACGAAACCGTCTGTCCCAGTTGCATCGCGCCGCCTTTCAGAGTGTTAAGAAGATCAGAACTGCAAATTCGATTTATTGATTTTTTGTATGGGGAAAAAGATTAAATTAGAAAAAGTCGTAAAACAAAAGTTGTCAGTCTTGATATACCAAAGTCAGCCTTAAAAGGTTTTGCGTTAGTTACCTGTACCTCTGTATAATGCCAGTGCCAGCCAAGACTGCGGCAACTGCCTCGAAAACATAGCACAACACATAGATGGGCAAAATGTAACCAGATTAATGAAAAATGATTACGAATACATTTTGCGTTTGTCATTATTAATATGACAGCATTTTGCTCATCTATGTTTTAAACACTAGGGAATCCCCAATTGCATACACATTTATGTCTCCTTAATGTTTTAAAAGTATTTAATCATGATTACAGAGCAAGAAAATTAAAATTACGACTACATTTTGTAATCGTTAATCATTAATCAGATTACATTTTGCCCACCACCATCGGAAGCGACCTCTCCAGGTCTATCGTTACCAAACTTATAATCAGCAGCAAGCAATTGAAAAGCCGTGCTCGATTTTTGCGAGCAGATGATATGCCAGAAGGAGGAGGACGAACGGACCAGAGAGTCAACTATCACTATGGCCAATCGACGCGAGGGTTTTCTAATGTAGGCAGTGGTATTTGAGGGAGCCCACTGTACGTACACGAGAGTGGCATTGTGTGAGTACCCCCACCCAGCGTCCAAATAGATGATCAAGGGGTGGGATATCTCTCCCCCACCCCCATTTTTCTGAGGTGGCCGATTCGATTTATCTCAAAAAGGTTTGTTTCTCAACTTAAATGAGTTTAAAGTGTTTTAACAAAAACATGCGATACATTGTAATGTAATATAGTATCTTAATATTGTATATTTACATAGAAGTGCTTATTCCATTAAATTTCTTTTCATGATTAAATCTTTTTCAGAAATCCAACTAAAAGCCTATAAACTTCAACAAAAAGCGTCACATGACGACGAACGTGTTAATTTAATAGTTCATTTATTTTAAATCATTTCAGACAATACATTTCAACTGAGAAGTAACAAGTTATTAAAATAAAGCTGCAAATAAGAAAATATCTTACCTTGTCAACTAATAATGCAATTTTTAATCACATTGTCTTAAATATGAATACGTCAGTATTGAAATAAATATCAATACTATTTCGCAATAACCATTTAAATATATTAAACAATAGATAAATCTTTTGCGTTCAAAAGAAATTATCTAATGTCACATTTAGAATATCTATCGCTGAACACCGCTCAGCACCGCTTTGTCCAGCTCATATCCACTTCGATTCTTTGGTTTCACTTATCCCCTTATAGTCTCTGTCTAGTATTTACACTCCTATATACAAGTCATTTGGGTGCTCTAAAAGGAACTTTAAAACTGAATAGTTAAGAGTAACTTTTGAATGCACATCCTTTGAATTATCTTAGTCATGCAACTGACTAATTCCACATAATTATCGCTTATCACTTATGCATAGTTCTACAATTATAGATTCAAGTCATAATCTTACAGTCACTTTGTCCCTGACTAATTCCACAAGAATTATACATGGCTATCGTCACTTATATAAATATCCTTGACTAATTTCACATTCACAGGGTATTGACATACACTTCTGACTAATTCCACAAATTATGAAACTAAAGTCATAGGAAAGAGTCACTGCATGATAATATTCTTCATATGTAAAGGTAGTCGTTTTTACTCTCTCGACAGTAGGAGATGCTTGGGAATTTGTACACTGGGCTGTATCTTCTTTCATCGTCGTCGGACTCGAGGGAAAGGGCAGAAAGGGCTCGTGTAGGCTCGTCTTCAGGGGGTTCAGCCGGCGCTGGGAGGGTTCTAGGGGGCAACGGAGGCGCTCGAGGGTTTCTCCGCACTCTGAAGTGGCAGTCACTATCCTCCGGCCACGCGCGTTGGACCAGCAGAGGCAGGTCGTCTGGATGGAGCTTTCTTTCGTATTCTTGAGAAGGGCAGACCTGGAATGAATGAAAAGGGATGTATAATATATTATACTCTGTTTTTCTATGTAGAAAATTTACAGGTGGACGCTTGACCTCAATCACACCTGGTGGAAACCTAAGATGAGTCAGACGATGTACCACGTCCGCACAAACAAAAGCCTATTCAATTTTCTTTTGAAGAACATGGAAATATGGTCGCTGCAAGCATATTCCACCCCTTAGTTGTTCGTATGATGAATGTAGAGTGAACCTTTTCATGCGGATGATATCCAACATGGCGTCTGGCGTCTGGTGGTTTTATTTTAAAATGGGGCTAGTGGAATTAGAGAGCGTGGCTGTAAATGCTGTAGATATAATGAAAGGGCATACCTCATATAAAGAGAATCTCTCAACACCCTCGGTGGAGTTGTAGCAATGCAAAAGAATAGCGAGCAGTTCATCAGCTGTTGTCCTCTCACTGGTCAGCAAACACTTGTACTGTGAGGAAGACATCAGAGCTGAATCGTAGATCTTCACCAGACCTCCTGGTCGCATCTGGAGCGAAAACCTGCAGCAAGAGAGATAGTTATTTCGTAGATTCTCATTTACAACATTTTAATAAAATCATATATCGTCGCGCTATATCTCTAACGGATTAAGCAGGGATATATTAGTGCCTATGTCCACTCTATGGTTATAAGTCGTGCCCAGCGTGACCAGTAGCGCAGCTGATCGCCGTTCTCACAGCACTAGTACACGTGACATTTCTATTAGATACGATACGGGTTTCCTCACGATATTTTCCTTCACCGGTGAGCATGTCGTGCGTAAATCTGTAAGTAATCTAAAAAAACCCAGTGGTACGTGCCGGGATTCGATCCTATGACTATTTTTGTTGGCGAACGTGGACTGGACCGGTCCATTATACACATGTAGCATCTATAGGGCTCCATATGTATATAGCAATTGTAATCCCCCATATGTAAAGACATTCATATCTTGTTATTTCCATTAAAACAAAGTAAATTATAATCAACATATTTAGAGCCAATTACACATATGAATGAATGAGTAAAAATTTATTAAGTAAATAAATAAAATAAAAATAAAAAAACCTTTATATGTTCTTTTTTTTTTAATGAAAATTAATTATGAAGAAGGTATTTTCCCTGGCCAATGCCAGGATAAAATGCGACGGGTAATAGAGTCAATACCTGGTAACCTAAAATTACGTAAAAGACAATTTACTCACCAATCAATTGTGCGTCACACGCGCTACGGTTTCCACACTTGTTTATCAATGTTTCATTACCATTTGTTAGATAATTACATTTCTATTAGTTACAAGAAGGTACAAATTATTGTATCCTGAAATATCTCCCTCGTCTATAAATTCAACCTGTGTAAACTACCGCAGTAATGAGCAATCATCAACCCTATCTTTACGAGCACCCCGTTAGTTCCGAAGGGAGCGTGCGCTGTCAACACGCGCTACACGATCCATATGGTCAATAAAAGGAACGCTGAGAGCTTTTTAACATTTTTATTGAGACTCTTCACTGGGACGGACTAGGAGATTTAAAATAGGGGGCCAACTCTAAATGTTTCTTAATTATAAGTGTCACTGAGCTTGAATAATAAGACGCAATAACAGGTTCCAGTTATTCGGCGTTTCTTCTCAAGGTAGTCACTTCCGAAACGCTGGTAGATCACCCGTAGGGTTAGTACTTTATTTGGCTGGCGGTCCAAGTCGAGGTTCGTACCCAAAGGGGTACCCTTGCATTGCCACCCAACCCAAAAATTTCGCTGGCTGAGCACCTTCTGTGCTCGCCCCCTAAGCCCGGTTGAACTGAAAATGCCTTTCCCGGCAATCAGTAGTTAGTCCGCTTCAAAAAAAAGAAGCTTTAATTAAAATAGTTGATTTTATAAAATATTAATGGACAGATCGCAAAGAGACTCAATTCGCCATCTTAAGATGTTCTCGCTTGGGTGTTGGATCGAGGGCTGGATACTGGAGGCAGTATTAGTAGGTTCAGCACGCATTGTTATAAGTTTCCTTACTCTGATCTTGTAACTACCGGTGGCTTGGGCCTAAGGTCTCGCAGCCAATGGTCTACATATTTTATACTAGCAGATCCGGCAAACGTTGTTTTGCTATATAAGGTTTTGTAATATCTTCTAAGATGTTCATTGAAATCAAGTGATGTCAAAGACAATTTTCTTCACAATTAAATACTCTTAATCAACAATACATTTATTTGGATAAAGATTAATATTATTACGTTGATACAACTCTTAACAAATAATGCATTAATTCCGACCAAATTTGATTACCTTAAAAACGGTTCTAGTGAGCAAATCTTAAAAGATAGACATATACTGTCGCGGACATTTTTTTCATTTCAAGAGGAATAATTCTTTCATACATATATTTTTGGTATCTTGAACCGTTTTCGCAGCGCATGGAATGGAAGCCCTCAAGGATGAATAATTTTCTCCGTTTTGGTCACATTTTCCATTATTTCTTCGCTCCTAATAGTTGCATCGTAATGTTATATAGCCTAAAGCCTTCCTCGATAAATGATCTATTCAACACAAAAATAATTTTTCAATTCGAACTAGTAGTTCCTGAGATTAGCGCGTTCAAACAAACAAACAAACAAACTCTTCAGCTTTATAATATTAGTATAGATTTTCAAAATTTTGTATTATTATTTTAAAATATAAAGGTGTTGTGATTAGGATAAATAAAGAAATAAATCATATATCGTCACGCTATATCCCTTTCGGGGTGAGCACTTTGCGCTTATATGAAGTGCCCAATGTGACCAGTAGCGCAGCTGATCCCCTGTCTTGAAGCACTTACACTTGAAATTTTTATGAGATGCTATGCCAGTTTCTTCATGATATTTTAGACACCACATGAGGAAACCTACTTGGTATCTAATAGAAATTTAATGTGCACTAGTGCTGTGAGAATGCTGCGCTGCTGGTCACATTGGGCACTACATACAAGCGCAAAATGTATACAGCCACTAATGTATATCTGCTTACCCCGTGAGGGATACAGCGTGACGATATACTATTATTATAATTCATTATTGTATATTTATAGTTAAAAAAATAGATTCAGGTTATGTTAAATTTCTCTATCGCACTCAATAATTGCATATATCTAGATAAATCCGTCGGTATGAATCAATTAAATTTCGAGTGCGTGCCTGCCCCCTGTGTTTACAGGTCGGGAATAGTTCAGACCGGAAAGGGACGAGCGGGACAAAAGTGGTTCTTTTTCTGGAACGAGCGGCCGGTGGTCTCGTGCTATAGAATTGTCGCCGTGCGTTTATCGAGATTGTTTCGGAATTTGACCGATGCACTTTATAAAATTATTTATTTATTTATTTATTTATTTTAAAGGGAAACATACAGCAATATAAAAATGATAACAATATACACAAAAAATGTTACATAAGCCAGCAAAGTTTCCACAAAAATTAGTACAAAAATAAAAATCAAGCTAATAAATAACAATAAAAAAATCAATCAAATATACATACATATATATGTTACATATAAATAGTACATTTATATTAAAAAAAATACATTATAGAACAAAATTGAACTTAGGCTAATATTTTCTTTCTCACCATTCGTTTAAAGGGCCCAAAGGCACAGGACAGTATATCTATATCGCAAAAACGTTTATTATATAGATCACAGGCACGAAAAACAAAAGTATTATTAACATAGTTTGACCTTAAGAATGGCACCTTAAACAGCGAAAAGTCTCTTGCATTGGAATGCGGACACCTGAAACCTATTTGACTAAGCAAATAGGACGAGTCCACGAGACCGTTAACAATTTTAAATAAAAAAAGTTGATCCCTCTCAATCCTACGATGACACAACATTATTGTTGTTTGTTTGTTTCATCGCGATATATTTACACCTGTATGTTGTTCCTAAGATAAAATCTGCATCTGTTTAGGGAGAGTGGTGATGTTCATAGTTTAAATACTAGAAACAAACATAACTTAGTGTTATCTAGTTACAGGCTTAGAAAGTTTTTAATTCCCATGGACCTCGCTATGCGCATATATTATAACATACCTACAAACATTTCAGTGTTATTTTAATTGAAATTTAAAGAAACTAATAATAACTTTGATAAAAAAAGGGATGTTATTTTTTCAATGATTTTTTTCTTACGAAACAATATTTCTTTTGTGTGTTTGTGCCTAATTATTTTAAATCCAGAACTAACATAAGAAAGGGAGAAAAGAAACATAGAGTATCTGAAACATTATTGACTAATAATTTAATGAATCCGAATTATGATAAAAGAAAATAGAAAAATATCTGCTTCTCGGTAACCTTTCAATATCCCAGCGAAAAGACAAGAAAGTATGAACTAATTTAAAGTCAACTGGTCCAATGAGAGCCAGAGTTCTTTAACAATTTTACGAATAAAAAGAATAGCAATTAACAGTCAGTAAGCGAAAATCACAACTAAATATAGAAATAAATAACGAAGCGACAAAAACTTATCGGCATTCCCCAAGGACCACTTTCCTTGTGGAGAATAAAGATCACAATCCTCCAGCAAATAGAAAAGAGAACATTCTTAAAATTTCCACATAAATGTGAGATCCCTGTCATCAATATTAAGGTTTATGTAACTGATACTAGCACTTCAAAAAATATAAATCGATGTACTTGGCTTGACAGAGGTTAAAGGAATAGGTTGCAATATTGAAGAACTCGAGAAATACATATTCTATTACAACGAAGAATGTTCTAGAATTTAAAGACAATATAATAGACTTTGCAGCATTCTCGGAACAAGTCGGATTCCTTCAAATGGAATTACAGACAGAACCACTATCTATAATTCAACTATTGCACTAACTGAAGATTCAAGAAGAAATTGACATGATTCACAAAACCCTGGTTGAGGCTCACTAATACAAAATGTAAAGAAGACGTGTTTGTTATCGGTGATTTTAATGTGAAGATTGGACAACTGGATTAAACTGATAGCCCAATTGTGGGACCATTCGGCTACGGGCAATGGAAGAAACGAGACTGTAATAAGCAGTAATAGGCAGAAGAAACTTACTTAGAGTACCCTTTGGGGTGACACGCCTGCAACGCAGCCGGCCTGGCGTCATCGTCTAGGACCAGCGTGGTCCTCAACCCGGCCGCGCGCACCCTGACCTCCATGCTGAGGTAAAACAGCCTCGGGTCTCGATGCCGCATGCGGAACTTGCCCAGCAGCGTGTTGACGACCTCGCTGGCGCGCGTGCCCCATGTCACCGACAGCGTCTTGTACTCGATATCCGGTCGCAGACGTCGGGCGTACACCTTAATCGTTGTCTGGAATGAAACGGTTATATTAATTATCAAGCCAATAAAGATTAGAATAAGGTCTTATTTACAAGAGGCCATTTCATGAGACAAACAACTAAATAAATTGGCTTAATAAGTTAGATATCGTTTTAATATTAATAGATTCTTCTATTCCCGTATCGATGACTATATAGTTATATTTTAAGTTATATTTCTGATGGAAAGCACAATCCAGCCCAAAAACCATCGCTTCGCTTAAATAACCCAATATCGTAGAACAATGAGAATACACGCGCCTGAAGACCATTTCACAATCCAATGACTCGAAAAAGGTAACTAGTAGTGTCCGACCGAAAGTTCGGTTTCGGTTTCGGTTTCGGCCAAAAATCAAGTTTCGGCGACAGTTTCGGTTTCGGCCAAAATTGGCCGAAACTTTTGCCGAAACCGAAACTGATTTCGGTAGTTGTGGTACATGCTTGCCTAGCTTCGTTTCTCGCGGCAACGCTTTGACGGACGCTGGCGGCCCTGTTCGGGATTCGTGCGCCGTTCGCATTGCTTTTTTTTTTCGAATTCACGCGTGTTTGTTGACCGGTAAAGGTCTTCACAACTTAACCGGGCGGGTGGGCGGAGACTGAGGGTGCTCAGCCGGCAATTTATGGGTTGGGTGGCAATGCAAGGGCACCCCTGTGGGTACGAACCTCGACTTGGACCGCCAGCCAGAAATACGCTACCTAACGGTGATCTACTAGCGTTTCGGAAGCGACTACCTTGAGAAGAAACGCCGAAAGAAACTCAAGGCTGCGTCGGAGTGTAACTGCGTCGTTTAGACGACAGTTGACGGATCTAATTCGCATTGCTCTATAGCAACACAACTTAGTGCGTTATCACCCGACGTAAACATTCTTTAGAGGCTATGCTTTGATGGTACTGATTACATGTAAGTTTTTGTTTCATTTTTTTACTTGACCACGTTGACTTTTATACTTGACCACGTGAGTTTCGGTTTCGGTTTCGGTTTCGGCCGAAACTGAAGCCACGGCCGAAATTTCGGTTTCGGTTTCGGTTTCGGCCGGAAAACCAGTTTCGGTCGGACTCTAGTAACTAGAGAACTTCTTAGTTTTAGCTGAAATAGAAGTTACCGTAAAACTGTTGCATCGCAATTCAGCGCGCATGGTTCTGTTATGGAAGAGAGAAGGTGGAATGAGGTATATTTAAATACTGTGGCCCAATCAGTATGTACCTTAATAGCCTTGTCGGACGCCTAAGTCAAAACCGTATTAAACTAGATGGCATTGCCTGAGAATCACGTGAGTAAATGTGACATGGTTTGATTCGCCCCGCATTCCCACATGTTATTCTCACCGACAATATAACCTTCAAGGTTACTTCGGCAAGGACTCACTTGAGCTCGGAGGCGATTTAGAGTTTCCCAAACTAGCCAGGACTGTCCGTGGCTGGAAGCTCTTCAGATAGAGGAACGTAGTCGGGTGGTGATGGTGAGTGTACTACGGAGTCATTGCACTTATGAGGTTTTTTTTTAAAACTTATAGGCGAACGCTTGACCTCAATCACACCTGGTGTAAGGTGAAGATGAGTCCGATGATGAACCGCGTCCGCCTAACAAATGCTTATCAACTCTTCTTTTAAAGACTCCCAGGTCATAAGATCGCGGAAATATTGCCTGGTATGGTATGGTTTTTTGAAGTTCGATGCAGTAGTGAATGTAACGCACTGCGACACCTAAGTCATGCGAATTATATACATAAAATATTCATCATATAAATGTAAACGAAGCGTGTGACACTTCATTTAAATAAAGTTTATTTAACGCGTATGATCTATGAACGTATCCGAACTCACTTTACTTTATGGAACTGTTGGCGACATTGATTCGATGACATGAAGTTTGGAGGTTACGTTAACACACAGTAAACAAAACAGTTACAAATAATAGTAAATAATTTAAATATAAAATTATCCATAATCCGTAATATTAGCTTTAAATGTTGTTTCTCTCTCTACAGGTAAGTTTGTAATAGACGTATTTGTTAAAATTGTAAAATAAATTTGTTTAATTAATAAATCTCTCTCTACAGAGCAACTCACTTAAGCTAGTTTTTATATAAAATATCGAAGGATCATTATATAAATAATAAAAGTAATTCAAGGTAAGACTGCCTTGTGACTTACAAGCCTCCCACAAGCGGTAGAGGCCTCAACACCGACGTATTCAGAGTGGTCCCCGGTAGCAGCGAACCTCGAGTTACCAGCCCACCACAGTACACACAATTTACCTCTTGCTTCTTTGGGGTGTGAGTACCTATATCTTTATCTAGTTAAGCCGTGGTGGCTGCCGGCAGAATAGAATAGCACCCCCCTCTTCTTGCTGAGGTGTCGGAAGAGGCGACTAAGGTATCTCTTGAACACCGCAATTCTACCAGGTATTCAGAGAAGGAAAACTCGACCAAACCTGCATCCCGCTCCCTTCCGATCGTACTGGTTCTCCTTTTCATCGGGCCTGAGGGAGCTCGGACGAGAGAGTGCTTTTCTGGCAGCGCGTCCAGTTATGCACTAAAATATCTCCTGCGCAATTGACTGTTTCCGAAAACTGGACCTCGAATTTCTTAACCGGTGTTGAAACAGTCGCCGTGGCCGAAACCGGTCAGGACATCATCATCTAGTACAAGCGCAAACTTAGTTTGAAAATGGGCTAATATAATAATGGACGCTTTAATATTTGCGTCCTTTATAAACAAGCCTAGGTTTCCAAATCTACCCGTATGTCTAAATCAGTCAAAAACGCGTTATCAAAATAACTATATTCCTTATCATGTTCCAGAGACTGCTTGCTATCCAAATATTAATATAAATACGTGACAGTCGGCACAACACCCAAGTCCCCACACTTGCGCATACAATCAAAAATCAAACAATCTTTATGCAAATATGTCCTCGATATCCAACATTCGGATAATTTAGTCAAACTGGCAAAAATAATTCTAAATCTATCTGTATCGTGACCAAGCATCTTGAGGCGCTCCAGTTGCACAGAAATATTGCCTCACTGAGCGTTTTCTACCGTCTGTATCACGGCAAGTGTTCTGGAGAGTTATTTAACCTAGTTCCATCCTCTCATGTTCTAATGTAGACATTACATGATATTTACATTTAAACAAAGGTTTTGAGAACAAAATCTGTAAATATTCTGCTGTAAACATTTTTCATTGGATTAAGTTATAATCGGCGTGGAGCCCAGTGATTAGAAAACTAGGACCTCGTTTTATATCGCCTTGTAAACATGCTGATGCTGTGAGTGCTGTGTGCCGTGACTATTCAAATTATCAATCAAAAAAGAGGGTAGAAGAAGTAAATTTGCATCCCCGACGAAAACACCGCGGCGCGTCAGTCTACTCGTGATCTTGGGTGTGTCAGCAGGTCAAAACTTCAAGCCAATATTACAAGTTAATTCGACTTACATAGAAAACTAGCTTTTGGCCACGACTTCGCTCGTGTACAGAAGTATCATTATTAATGAGGTATTGTTTTTGCGGCTTTACTTTTGTTTAGCGTGTGTAAAAATTTAGGGCCTTCAAAACTACTTTGTACACAATATTCTTAACTAATCCGTCATTAGGCGCTAAAACTTCATACAAACAACTTGTCAAAACAATTTGACAAAGTTTAATACCAACTTTCATCCCCTATTTTATCTCCTTGGGGGTAGAATTGATCAAAATCCTTTCTTAACGAATGCCTACGTCATAACATCTAGCTGGATGCCAAATTTCAGCGCGATCCGCCCAGTGGCTTGGGCTGTGCGTTGATAGATTACTATGTCAGTCAGTCAGTCACCTTTGAGTTATATATATTTAGATGATCACTTGGACAAATAACCAAGCAAGCCTGACTGTTACGGATTCTTAAAGACAACTGCAGCGGAGTGTCGTTAAGCTGCTGACCTTGAAATTAGTATAGATACAGAACTGCAGCGACTGCCAAGAGATGACAGAAAATCTTATTTTGACACAAAACTATAAATAGAGCAGACATTAACACTCCAAGATATAGAACTGATGAGAGCAAGTCAAAAAAATAAAATAATTATCCGAGTACTAAGTAAATAAAAAATGCAAAAACGTGGTAAACAGACTGATAACCTATCTGATGGAAAGTGGTTCTTATTGAGTTCAAACCGATTGCAATACCAGAAGAAAAACCACATTTGCACGGAACCCAAAACGCAACTGATCAAGACTTTTTTTAAACTGGCTCGACTAACTGTAACTAACTATATTTCACCTGACAGTAAGCACAGTGTCGGCCAAAATGACAGTGACTAACAAAAGACGAAAATCCACTGGCAGTCTTCGTCGTCATGTCGGCCCACATATACCACGACTGAAGGTCTCTAGGTATATGAGTTACTGGATATACACAAGCTGATCCCGAAACGCGACAGGCCAAAGCAAGTCACTATGGGCCTTTACACTTGTGTACTTTGGTCACGAATCAGTTCGAGCCATATAATAATATAATATAATGTCGTATAAATAAAAAGGCCTCTCTGACGTATGTTGTGGATGCCTTAATAGGAACTGTACATTTTTGATTGTAACTGTGTATATGTATTGTGTAAATGAGTTATTGTGCCGGGCCACTGGGAACCCTGTAAAAGTAAATAAAGCAACCCCAACGACAGGCTCAAAAGGGCTAGTACCCAGACCCGTAAAACTTAATATTACAAAAAAAAAGCAATCACCCTACAAAGTAATATTATTCGTAGTGATGTGTTTATACGTTAGTTATTTGTTGTGTGGTATTTTGACGTGTTCAAGGTTGGTTTTAGCGGGTAATATATACGGACCGATTGTTGTTGTGGGAACGAGTCGCGTGAGAACCCGATTTTCTGCAATCCTTGCATTCTCTTGGTTAAGTTACGGATATATAATGTCGTGTTATTCCGTATTACCTCAAATACAGTGTCTTTGACTGTAGCGTGCTATTACTGAACGAATGTTACTTTGGGTAAACCGCAATACACACAGCGAGCTGGTGAGGGTCGCAACGAGAATTCGACGAGTCCTTGTATTTCACTCCGACGCAGCCTTAACATTCTTTCGGCTTTTCTTCACAAAGCAGTTGCTTCCGAAATGCTAGTAGATCACTGTTAGGTTTCTTTCCCTGACTGACCGACCAAGAGCGAGTTGGTAGGGCATCGGTGCCCGTCTGGATCGCGACCACAGTGCATGGGTGTAAAGCCCGTCATAGTGACCAGATTCCGCTTGTCGCGTTTCGGGATCAGCTTGTGTATATCCAGTAACTCATATACCTAGAGACCTTCAGTCGTGGTATATGTGATAGTCTCTTTCGTTTTTGGACTGCACTGTACTTACCATCAGGTACTCTGCAGTCATTATGTCGAGCCAGTGTAAAGAAGAAGTCGAGGTCGTACCCACAGGGATGCCTTTGCGCTGCCACTCAACCAATAAATCACTAACTGTGCGCCGTGAGTGTTCTCCCTCTTAAAGACATCCTTGTATTTATATGAAAAATTACACATTGAAAGCGCCCGCAGGTCGGCCGCAGAACGGGTGAAGCAGTGTGTGGTCTTTCATAATATTACAAGGAGTTATACCTGTAGAACTCTCCACCCGAGTCGCGCCTGCTTGCTGTGTGTCGCGCTTAAACCTCTGTTATTATCTTTGTGTTACTTCTTTTAATAGCTATATGATGATGATAGTGTCCTAGCCAGTTTCAGCCACGGCGACTGTTTCAACACCGATTAAGAAATTCGAGGTCCAGTTTTCGGAAACAGTCAATTGCGTAGGAGATATTTAAGTGCATAACTGGACGCGCTGCCAGAAAAGCACTCTCTCGTCCGAGCTCCCTCAGGCCCGATGGAAAGGAGAACCAGTACGATCGGGAGAGAGCAGGATGCAGGTTTGGTCGAGTTTTCCTTCTCTGCACACCTGGTTGAATTGCGGTGTTCAAGAGATACCTTAGTCGCCTTTTACGACACCTCAGCAAGAAGAGGGGGGTGCTATTCTATTCTGCCGGCAGCCATCACGGCTTATATGACATATAAGTGCAAAGTGGCTACAGCTTCTAATGTATCTCTGCTCACATCGAAAGGGATATAGCGTGACGATATGTAACATTATAAAAAAAATAAAAGCGAGTTACTTTTGTAATTAAAATATTACTTTTTGTCAGTCTCGTGTACTAGTTCCACGAAATGGCTACATTGCACCGGATGGTAAGTACAGTGTAGTCTAGGACCGGCAACGACCGCCAAAAGGCAAAATCTGCTGAAAGTCACTATGTCGGCCCACATATACCGCGAAAGAAGGCCTCTAGGTATATGAACAATTATATACACAAACTGATCACGAAACGCGACAAGCCGAAGCGAGTCACTATGACGGTCTTAAGCTTATTGAGACTTACGTGTATATTATGAGGGTGGAAAGTTAAACGCATACGCGGCGCTGGTACCGGCCGCGCGGGCGCCGGGATCGCGGTCATGGCACTAGCGTTAGAGACGGAGCGCGGAGTACAACTAAAGTTGTAAACGGAAGTAGTGTTGTACTATCACAATCAAGTTAATCGATAAATATTATTTAACTTAGTATCGATTTAATCTTTTCATGCTGTAATGCTATTCTTCCGCAAGTTTTATTATATATATTCTATACATGATTCATAAACCCCTTGTGGTGTTAAACATAATAATAAGCATATATCATCAAGCTATATCATTTTTGGGTTGAACAAAGATACATTAGTGGCTATATCTATTTTGCGTTTTTATATCATGCCCAACGTGACCTGTGCAGCAGCTGATCGCCGTTCTCACAGCACTAGTGACTTCACATTTGTATTAGATGCCACGCGGGTTTGCTGAGAATGTTTTCCTTCACCGGTGAATATGTGGTGCTAAAAACCCGTACTTGCTCTGGAAAAGGTCCAGAAGTAGGTAGCGGATTCGTACTTAGGACAAATTGAATTCACTTTTGATGGTAAATATAAAATTATGAAATAATTACTTACGCACAATTACACGCGACCAAGCTAACGCTTTTACTATAGGTACTAGACAAGGATATACATATTTAAGTGCATATAGATATAAGACCACAACAACAGGTCAGCAATCTTCTGATTGATATTTTAGATTACGATGGAGTTGGCATGTACCTGGTCACAAAAGCCTCTAAAAATAAATAAAAAAATCGACAAAGTGCGAGTCAGGGTCGCACCGAGTGTTCAAGGCGAGGCAATATTTTTGAAATAAGAAATGCCGTTGTCGATAAAATATATTAACTGGTGCATCCCTAGCCGAGTGGGCACAGGAAGCCGTGTCCGCGGCGGCTGGCAGATAAGGTGATCAAATAAATTTTTCATGTTCATGTTAAACTAATCCCACATATCCAAGGCGTATTTATGTCACTCGGAAATGCCTGATTTATGATAATGTTTAGCAACATCGAATTGTTAAGGTTAATGTTAATTAAACGACTTATTTATTGTATAAGGAGGGCCTTCGCCAGAGGCCTTCCTCCTTAAAACCGGATAAGACGCCTGGGAGTTGCGCTTGAGGGAGAGTGCTGCCCAACTTATCCAGGTGAGAGCGGTGTGTGACGTGTTTCCGCACACCGCTCCAAGATATTGAAGTGTGCGAGGGGTGGCTCCTTACACCACTCCTCGCAGTGCAGAGAAGCGGCCTTACAAAAGGCCAGACGTTGCCGAGGGTCGGAGAAAAGGATGACGCTGTACCTCTGGCCCCGGTCAGACGGGAAGAAGGAACACCCCGTGGGTTTTAGTCGGTACAAGTCCGACACACCGGGGGGCAGCCCTCATCGCCCCCTGAGGTCCCCTAGGGATTTCTCAAAACTTATTTGTTGTATTAAACAGAAATCACAGTTAATAAAAAAATATATTAACCTCTTCACGGACGAATTTTTTAAAGTAATGGTTGCAATGTTTTCACAACACCGTCAATAAAATATAATATTCCGTTATCAGTGCAGTTGTATTTAACGAATTTGTTTTGTTTTTTGTTGAGTGTTTCTTTAGTGAAATATTCTCCGATAAAATTTCACCCAATTTGACTTGAAATAATTTAAAAAAGACCAAACGTAGACATTTTTTAATGATTTATAGGCAGACGATTGACCTCAATCACACTTGGTCGAAGGTGAAGATGTACCAGTGTCCCTGAAGAGGTTAAATTAACAAATATTGTACAAAAATTATGCCAAAAGTAGCTTCCCTTAATTAAATTATGACTACCATAACATCAAAAGTAAACACCCTGTGCTGTGATACGCCGAAGGGAAGTGAGCTCAACAAATGCTAAGTGACCAGCTGAGCAGTCGGCGCTGATTTTCAGCTGACATCCATTTAATGTATCAGCGGGTAGAAAACAGCGAGTGATGGAATTATAGAGTATAGATAGACAGCTCTAGAAACTATTTCAAAGTGACGTAGGTCATTATATGCAAAGGCATACACATTAACACACACATACACCTACACACACATATACATATAAACTACTTACGAATGACATATACATTATTAAATTTATTATTATATAGATACGTAAGATTATAGATAGATAAGATTTTGGGAGTCGAAGCTGCTCGCGTCCGTAGGCTTTACCCTAGTTTCCCTAGACGTGACTCCTGGGTGGTGCTAAACGAGGAGCAGCGATGTGGTAGGGCGTCGGTGCCCGTCTGGATCGCGACCACAGTACATGGGTGTAAAGCCCGTCATAGTGACCAGTTTCGGCTTGTCGCGTTTCGGGATCAGCTTGTGTATATCCAGTAGCTCATATACCTAGAGACCTTTAGTCGCGGTATATGTGGGCCGGCATGACGATGTGGACTATCATTGGATTTTCATCCTTTGATAGTCGCTTTCGTTTTTGGACTACACCGTACTTACCATCAGGTACTCTGTAGTCACTATGTCGAGCCAGTGTAAAAAAAAAAACATAAATGTATATTGAATAAAAATCAAATTTAAACAACTTTAAACAATTACATATAAGAGGTATCCAGTTGTATACTTAGGGGTATTTTTGTCATTAAAATCAATAATTGATAGAGGTGCTTATCGATTATTATTTATCGATATTCTGTTACCAGCCCTAAGGTCGTAATTATTGTACAAAGCTTTGATTACACATCCCTAGTTTAAACAAAGGGTAAGTTGACACCGACACTCCGTCCTTTCACCTGTCCGGGAAGTAGGTATTCATTCATTGTCAGGGTTTAGTATCGACTGAGGTTGTCGCATTTTTTTTTTACTAAAGCTATAGCGGCTGCGATGGTCTTATAGATAAGAGACTGGTATGATCTATGTGTGGCAAAAATGCTCGTAGGTTCGAATACCGGCGCGCATCTCTGAGTTTTTCAAGATTACGGATACGTACGGCAACACATGCTAACCGGTGGATGAAAATATCGTGAGAAATCCCGCGTGGCTTGATAAATGTCATGTGTACTAGTGCTGTGAGAGCTGTGATCAGCTGCGCTACTTGTTTCGTTGCACACGACACATAAGCGCAAGGTGGATATAGCCTCTAATGTATATCTGCCCACCGTGTAAGGGATATAGCGTGATATTATTATTACTACAGAAAATATCCATAACTCAAACTGAATTAATTGTTAACTTATGTAACAAATACAGTCACTTATTGTATATACAAAAAGAAACTCTTGGAACCTGGTAAACATGTTAAATAAATAATAAACAAAATAAATCTTTCTATAATATAAAAATGAATCGTTAAATGTGTATAAGCGCGAAACTCGAGAACGGCTGAACCGATTTGGCTGATTTCTTTTTTGTTGTGTTTATTGAAGTCTGTGAAAGGTTATTACGGAGAGAAAAATTAAAAAACTTGTCTGAAAAAGTCTAAAAACAACACTTTTCTTTATTCTCATACAAAAAAATCGTAATAATATTTAAAAGTCAATTTGAACTTTAACACCATATCATAAAGTTTAAATGTCAGTGGACGGGTTTCGGGAAGGCAAAACAATTGAGTGACGTATAAATATTAATGTCAATATTTATCCATTTTTATACATATAGCATTAAGGCCAGGTTCCTTCAAACAATTTTCAAAAAACAGCCGACAGGCCAATAAGTTTTGGCAGAATGAAATCTGACGGGGAAGCTATTAACATTAAAAAAACAATGTGACTTTGTTTTAGAGAAATAGGGCAGAACAAGGTCTGCCGGGACAGCTAGTTTATATTAAAAAAAAAGCCTAAGAAATAATTCTTATCGAAGAAGCAGCAAAATTTACATATGTAAGTAAAAATCAATATTATTGGCAAACAAGAAATACCGAATTCCCTTTTCATCAGGAGTTACCAGGTTGGAATATTTCAAGGTATTAATATTAGTTTTTATAATAGAACAGTTTTTTTTTATTATGGTAGTTAACAGCACTTTATGTTAATGATTACAGAAATTAGTTCACGTCTAAGGGCGGCTTTTACTTGTAACCCGGAAGAAATGCTCATGGACCGCAAGGGTGGCGCCCCGGTGTGCAGGAGTCAGCTAAAACTCGCGAGGTGTTTGTTTTCCCGTCTGCCATGGACAAAAGTACGGGTGAGCAAACCTCATCAGCACCCGGCAACGTCTGGCCCTCTACAAACCCCATATATTGTGCGAGAGGTGGTCAAAATGCCACCCCCCATTCATAACAATTTAAGTCTAATTTAAGCTGGTATAAAACGCTATTCAATTAAACCGGTTGAATTGGACCCCAAGGAAATAATATTATTTAATTGATGGTTTTTATTTTAACGCCGAATTATCGGGGTTGCACTATATTATTTATAATTTACATATTAAAAAACTGCCATCTAGTGACAATTTATGGAACCAAATCCTCTTGTACGCAAACCCATTCTCACTTGATACGTAATCTCTCCTTGTATTAATTCACCCAAAGAAATAGAGATGGCGCGTAACATAAATTAATATTAACTTTTAAAATTTTATTTACAGTCATAATATTTAAAACATATATACAATTTTATAATAACATATATAATTATGGTAACTGACGACAAAAACTAGTTCGCTTAAACTCATTATGCTTCACGCTAATTAAATCAAGAGCAATAATTATGAACGAAAATATTATTATTTCCTCTACGTTGTTTTTCCGGTCATTTACCGTTTTATTATAATATCCTTGGCGCTGGATCATTTGCATGATTAATTATCACCAATTGCACTCATTTGTCACTTAAAATTAACAAAAGAATGGAAAATAATATTTAACAAGCCAACATCACAGTTTTGGGGTTTGATGCTGTTCTCATCCATAAGTTTTATCTTTGATATACACAACTTTCTACCACAGCTCTTTCTTTATTTACTAAATGATAAATAATGCTTAGGTAGTCATTATTTCCTCCATATCGTTATAAATACACTGAAAACAACCTAAAAACTATCCCGCGTCAATTTCCGTCCTATTGTTATTTATTATGTTCGCTAAAAAGCAGAAAAAGGAACTTTTATTTACACTGGCTTGACATTGTGAATACAGAGTACCCAAAGGTAAGTACAGTGTAGTCCAAAAACGAAAATTAATATTCATTGACAAATCTCCGTCGTCATTTCGGCCCACATATACCACGACTGAAGGTCTCAAGGTATATGAGCTACTGGATATAGACAAGCTGATCCCGAACCGCGACTGGCCAAAGCGAGTCACTATGACGGTCTTTACACTTGTGTAGTGTGGTCATGACCCAATTCGGGTAATCGCCCTACCACCAAACATACAGCTAACCATACAGCATTGTCACATTTATATTATTTCTGTTTATATATTTCATAGATCAAAGCCATGTTTGTTTTACGAAGTCGAATTTAACAACACGTCTGCTCTTGAAAAATAAGCCACATTTGTGGAAGTTCAAAAGGATATCGCTATGTCTGTTTCGTTTTAATTTCTTGTTGTTATATCTTGCCATGTTTGTTTCTCCCAATTAAAAAGGCCTAAGCAATGATTTCCCTCCCGATACTTGACAGCTCCGCAACCAGGGTTGCCAACACATATAAGAATAATCTAATATAAAACGCGAGAATTAAAATGTAATCACTTATTTTTTATGTTCTCGTAGACTTATGTTTATTTGGTTCTCTCATTTTTTTTTTATTCCGTAACATTCCTTGATGCAAGTACGATCGCTGCCCTCACAGCGTCCCTTATGGTCCTATGCAGGATTTTCCCACGGGATACAAAAAAAAAAATGATTGTCTTCATTTTTGACGGGTGTTAGTAGGTTAATATATTTCGTAATTCTAAGGTTTCGTGCAGTTTGCAGTTCGCTGTTTGACCGCTCTAGTTACTTGAAGCGGTAGGGCGATTGTCCGAACAGGGTCGTAACGTTCCACAAGTTTAAGGACCGTCGTAGCGACTTGCTTCGACCTTTCACGTTTCGGGCTCGGTTTGTGTATATCCAGTTGCTCATATAGCTAGAGACCTTCCATCATGGTAAATGTGGTCCGACATGGCGATGACGATTATCAACGAATTTACGTCCCTTGGCAATCGTGGCGTACTGGAACTACAATCTACTTTCGATCAGGTGCAGTGAAGTAATTTTGTATAAAAGAAAAACTACATGCAGACGCTGGTCGACCAAGCTGCTATTTTTTATCTCTATAAGTACCACCGTTTGTGGTGCTAATGAAGCAATTAACGGCACCACACAAGTCCACTCGTGAGATGGAGCGACAAATGCTATCCAAGACGCGTAACTAATCTCGCCTAATAAGAAATAATTACGGATAAATCTCAGCGGATGTAAAAATCGAAACGAATAGCGGCGTACAACTCTTTTACCCTAGTTTCCAGAGATGTATTCAAAATTAATGACAGGGTCAGAAACCCCCTTAGTTTATGCTACGGTAGAATTTAATAGCAATGGCTGTGGTGTCCTAGTGTATAAGGGACCGGTATCTAAGCGTGACGACGTAAATGTTCGTAGGTTCGAATCCCGATACGTATATCTAAGTTTTTTCTAGATTTAGCACGAATTTAGTCACCACATACCTACTGATATAATGGAAGACTATATTCTATCTACCGCTAAACCTCACGAAGAAAAAGATTCGTTAGTGGTCTTTAAAAATCTGAATTGATAATACCCCCAACCGCGTCCTAAATCCCTGTCTGTGCAGTCTAATAATAAGTTTGATGACAAAAAGCGTTACGATACCGCGTGCTTCCTATTTCCTAATTTCCTGCCGCCGCGTGACTGAGCTGGTCACACCTCATTCGCTCAATTTAGCGCGTCCTGTGCGCACGCGCTGCTGGCGCTATGATGCTATAACGTTTAATATACGGCCGATTAATTTTATTTATTTATAAATCCTGCCACATTTTATACAAATGCATTTTACGCATTTTTTGTTAACACGGTGTATGATGATGACGATATCCTAGCCGGTTTCGACCACGGCGACTGTTTCAATGCCGATTAAGAAAATCGAGGGCCACTTTTCGGAAACAGTTAATTGCGCAGGAGATATTTAAGTGCATAACTGGACGCGCTGCCAGAAAAGCACTCTCTCGTCCGTACTCCCTCAGGCCCGATGGAATGGAGAACCAGTACGATCGGGAGGGAGCAGGCTGCAGGTTTGGACGAGCACCACGGTGAATAATACTGCATAGCTCTATCAGGGTAGCCCTGAAGGCAACGGCCCCTGGTGTGGCAGACTTCTGTTGAGCAAAAATGGCTTCGGCCAGTTCATTGCTAGCGGCGCTTTTTTTCACTGGGTGGAAATTCTTATGGACCGTCAGGGCCGCCATGAGGGCACCGGCCCCCGTATTTCGGACTCTTACCGACTAAAACCAGCAGTGTTTTTTCTAATCGTCTGCCGAGGTCAATGGCATTGACGGCTCTGATGGGAGGGTCTGGGGATCCATATTCCTCCAATAACATGAAGCGAATAGACTCACTCAGGCTCTACCTCTAAAAGGGATTGTTGTAAAGGGTCATATCACTCAGATCTTCTTTATAAGGCGGTGCTCACCGCCACCGGCTCCCTCAGGCAGCAGACTCCCTCAAATGCCCGGATAACGTCATGCATGGAGGTTCCTCAATTCTTTTCGTAAACATAATCCTCCTGCGTCTAGTTCGGCAACGCCTCATGTCGTGGTTGGAGTATTTCTCCCGCTCACATTCAGCGGCTTTCTTAACTAGCATCACTTCCACATGGAAGGAAAAGAACTTTGCCAGGACTTCTCTTCGTTGATCGCTTGCTAGACCATGGCGGGCAAGGAGAGCTACCACTACGGAAGTAAGGATTTAACCATGATTTTTTGTAACCAGGTGGACAATTCTCCTGGATCGCCACCGACGCCCTGAAGTACCAGTCTCCTACTGACTACGACCCCCCGGGTTGCTCCTAATCTGGCTGCCAGTGGCCTAATAATCCAAATGCCTTCTACAACCCTACGAGCAAATTTTTTTTTACACTGTCTCGACATAGTGACTACAGAGTACCTGATGGTAAGTACAGTGTAGTCCAAAAACAAAAACGACTATCATGGGATGAAAATCCATTGATAGTCTACATCGTCATGTCGGCCCACATATACCGCGACTGAAGGTCTCTAGGTATATGAGCTACTGGATATATACAAGCTGATCCCGAAACGCGACAAGCCGAAATTGGTCATTAGGACGGGCTTTACACCCGTGGTCGCGATCCAGACGGGCACCGACGCCCTACCACCTCGCTGCTTTATAGAAAATGCTTTAAAATAGACTTACACAAGCTCCATGCCTAGAAGGGAAATGTGTAAAGACCACAAAACTCAGGACTTCTGTTAAAACAAGACACGTACATATCGTCTTAGCCTCATCCAGGCGGCAGGCTTCCTCAAGTCTCCTGTCTAGTAGGTATGGGCTTCAATCTACTGCACGTCGAATGTCCAGATGCATGGAACCGCTCGGCGCCGGCGCACGCGTTTACCCTAATCGCCGGATGTTTGCAAACGCGCCGGCGATCATTCAAACGGCTACAATTGCTCGCTAACACTCACTATATTGAGTTAATGCGACTGACTTCCCCATCCTGCGTTCAATTGCATTATGACGAGAATATTTCTAGTTTGGAGTAAACATCACAGGCACACGCGTCTCTTTTTACGACATACTTCTCGAATTATGTTGTAATTCGAACTTAATTACAATAATTTAAATTAAAATAATTTACGTCAAATTTATAATATTTGGTACCAATAATTTTTTAAAGAATTGTACTAATATTTTTTTAATAATTAAATCTAATAACATAGGAGAATACATTTTTTCGGCGCATATATGATAAAAAAGATCGTATGTTACGAATATGTATTTTGGCCATTACAAACTCATCTTTTGCCTTATCGGTAGTGACCAGCTTAGCTCACTTGTATGATAATGTAATGTTAAAAGGCAGGTACACTTTACGGTTACACTAGTTTCTTATTCGCAAAATTTACAGATTGTTATCTTGCAAATATATAAGCATATCCTTTAATTGTGATGCAAGAAATAAAAATTTTATGCGGCTTGAGTTTACTCGTAAAGTGCTTATAATATATCAACGATCATTTAGAAATGTAAGACGTAAATCTCTCATATGCAATACTAATTCCAGTCAATTATACAATGTTTTCTCAATCTGCAGCACAAATAAATCGTTCTGGAATTTAGAGCGACACGTATAGTTTGTTCTCTAGTGGCCTGACCTGATACAAATTAGATGGAACCTATTTATAATCATTTTATTACGCATTCGTCAAATGGCTGACAGCTGGCACAACATGCCTCTTAGATTTGTCGATGCCCACCGACGCTTTACTAAAAGCCATTCTTACAAACTCAATAAAAAGTTGTTTGAAGTTGTTTCACACCCTTTGCGGTTGATGTGTTGATTGTTTATGCATGACCTTAGCCATTTTAGGGTATTTTTCATTCAACGCCCGAAGAGTTTAGACGCAGTAACATTGGATCAGCGATAGTTGATAAGTACAAAATGTATGGAGCTGACATAAAGTTGCGAAATATCACATCGACCCGTTATTTCTATACATTTTGACTTGTCTACTAGCGTTATCGTTGATAGAATGTTCATTTGTTAAAAATGTTTTTGTGATGTCGATATTTTACCATGTACATTTGGCTCATTTAGAAGAATGGTAAGGAAAAAAATTGCAGTTTATTTTTTTCTTTGTCGTATTTCTTTATAGAATTAGTTTTCATTAATTATATTGTACCTCTTAGCTTGATTTTTGTATTGTATTTTTTTGTGATAACTTCACTGGCTTATATGGCCTTTTCGTGTGTTTTTATTGATGTATGTTTCCCGAAAAATATATAAAAACCTTTTGTTTTATCTAATTTTTTAGGCAAGCATTTTTTCTTACTTTAATGTCCTGTTAAAAATAATAAAGAGTTTAATTCCACAACACCTTGTACGTACAAGTTGCATGAGCGTTTTTTCATAAGGAAGATCCACAGTGGACCATCCCTTCTGCAAACGGAGGTAGCGCAACCGGGGAGAGCACTTGGACTTGTCCGGACTTACACCGGCTAAAATCCCAAGCTGACTACATCCTTGCATAATGGACACTGTGAATACTCTAATCAATTCTGCACAGCCCCGTGTAGTCACCTTTCTGGGCACCATCTTGGACAGAGGCATGAATCTTCCCCAACAGCTCACAATAATAAGAATAATCTATCTTTATTTGGTAACAATGACCCAAAAATAGTTTTAATGTTTTCGGCAGAGCACGTAACTCCACTCCACCGGCTATTTGAGGGTCCACGATCCCAAAGGCATCAAACAATCGATCATGACCTGACCGGATAGCTTATTACGATAAGCTAACACATAACATATAAAGGATTTTAAGCAATATACTTAATAAGGAAGTGTGCGACTCGAAAGAGTTGAATGCGGTATGTTTTTATTCGAATAAGTGTGCGGACAACTTCGATTATGCTCTGGCAACACCGTACGGGTTGTCAATTGAGTTTTGCTCTCGCTCGAACCGATCCGCCGAGTAACGACATTAAAACATACAAATATTTATAAACTCAACAATAATCCGATTCCAAAGTGTACAAGTGTGCTTGGAAGATCCTCAAAGACACCAGTATCCTGGAGGAGAAGCAGGGGCCCCTGAGGAGTTGGCGAACTGGTGATCGCGGTAAGTGAGACTCTTTAGGCAGCCCGTGCCACTTGCGGAGCTATCGTAGTATCGTACACGGTGTGTGGAGCACACCATCTGCTTGGCAACCAGAGGTGTGTTATTTATTTCCACAAAGACATAAGGCCTCTATAAGCCATTCGCTCGCCTGGCCGCAGGACGAATACAGACTCCAAGGCCCGACTTAGCAGTGATAAGACGACGATACCCCAACGATTTTAGCCAGTAGGAGTCTAGCAAACCGGAACCGTAGCCCCCATGAATGACCTGGAGATCCTATGTAGGATTTTATCCAAGTTATCAAAAAAACACATACAGAGTGTGATTCAAACAAACAAAGAGTCTTCAAAGTAATTAGATTACGTAATAAGATATCTTAAGAAATAGATAATGCCCCCAGAGAAAGAATTGCTTAAGTTTGATTCTAAAGCAAACACAAACCTCGATCTTTTGCGAGGGTGTGTATTATGCCGCAAATACTAAGCACACGGCTTTACAACACGTGTCCTGTAAAGAATTGATTATAATACAGGGACTTGAGCACGCACGTACGTCGACGCAGGTGTGTATAGCACAGGAAGAACAACTTATCATCAATCTCGCGGCTATGGTCGCTTACGGCCGAAATTAATAATCTATCCTATCATCTATCTTAGATTTGTTACTATAGCAACCATAGTACATCTCTTTTCGCATAGACAGGTTAGAAAGGAAGAGGTATAGCTATCGATCTACGAATTAAAGATGGATAGGTTATTAATTTTGGCTGTTAGTGGGTAATAAACCGGTTTCCGTACGCGGCAACGTGAATAGTCGCTGGTTCGAATCCTGGAACGTGTCTCTGGATTTTTCCTGATTACGTACGGATTTAAGCACTACATGGTCACCGGTGAAGGAAAATATCGTGAGGCAGCCCGTATGACATCTAATAGAAATGTCATGCATAAGTGCCCTGAGAATGGCGATCAGCTGCGCTTTTGGTCACGTTGGGCACGACATATAAGCGAAAATAAACAATTGAAAAAGTAAAATAGCAGGATACAAGCACTTATCTCTTTCAACTGCTTGTCTAATAATAAATAGAATGGATACAAACACTAATGTAACTCTAAAAAAAATATGTGAAATTGTGTAATTTGGCATACGCTACTACTAGGGAATCATAATTTATTTATTAAAACTCAAACATAAGATTTGTTAATATGCCGCCATGAGTGACACGCTACTGCAATTTTTTCATATACTGACTTGACAAAGTCACAAAGTGTACATTGCACCTGATGGAAAGCCCAGTATAGTAAAGGAAGAAACGATTAAAATAAAATTAACACAAAATGTTCAATAAAGCTTTTCACATTACATTGACGAAAATCGCATCTAAATCGTTTCAGCCATTTCTGAGATTAGCGAGCACAAGCGCGTACCGATATGTGTATATTTATTAACGATTCCCATACATTTTTAATAACCTACATCGCGCAAGTGAAATTTTTCTGTAACTCAGTACATATAGAAGCTCTCAAATAATTCTTCATCTAGATAATACCATACAGATGGCTGAGCAACGGATTTTATTATATATATTAATTAATCTCAATAGGACCTTCCCCTTCTATAAACAACGGCGACGAGGGACAAAAGTAAAAGGCAGCGCCAGTAATGGCAAAACTGTAACACCACTTTCACATCCGTTACCGTGCCAATCCATGTTTCCTATTCACTATCAATTATGTTTAAACATAATCCACAACTATATATAAGTCCACAGTACATTTTATAAACCTCGTCAGCGTGATGTATCGCTGAAGTAAGGCTATGAACAATTACGGTGAATCTTTGGCGGGTTGGCCGCGATAAACCCAAAGTATTCTAGTGTCTGGCACCCGTGGCCTTCACTCCAAACTTTGAGCGCACCATCCTCCCAGCAACCTGCAAGAGCGTAGAATTGGTATCCTTCTTGATCGTCACAGTTTGCAGCTCATATCACTTAGTGCCGGAGTTCCGTAAAGGTCTGTATTTTCACCCATCTTCCATTCTTCAAGCAAAGCATGAAGAGTTGTTTATACAAACCAGCAAGATCGTTGCGATTATCAATTTGCGGTTTTTATTATTGTTGATAGTCCCTTTTCGTTTTTGGACCGCTCCATGCTTACCATCAGGTATAATGTATATCTTGTGTTTTTATTACACAATTCAACTAACTAGAGACTACAAACAGAGATGGGCAAAATGTAATCTGATTAATGATGAACGATTACAAAATGTAGTCATAAGTTTAATTTTCTTGCACTGTAATCATGATTAAATCCATTTAAAACACTAAGAAATGATAAATGTGTATACAATCTGGGATTTTGTAGTGTTTAAAACATAAATGAGTCATATTAATGGTAAAAAACGTCAAATGTAATCATAATCATTTTTATTAATCTGATTACATTTTGCCCATCTATGACTACAAATATGATATAACATTACACTCCGTAAAATGTCATTTCAATAAATGACAGCTAACTTCATTAATTATTTTAAACGTCGCTTAAGAAACGTTTAAATAACACATAAATATACGGTCACGATGTGAACTGGTCCTGTAAAGTGTGTTATACTAGAGCGTGACACCCCTATGGCTATTATTCAGGGTTGTCACGTCGCTGAATTGTACTAATTTTGTAATATTTTAATTATTTTAAATAACAGTAACTTTTTCTACAAATCTTGTTCATATAAACATAAAAAATATCAACTAAATTGTCAATTTTGTTCTTCACTCCAAACGTATTTAGTGTTTTAACGAAAAAGCTGCGTCATAGTACAATTTAACATAGTATCATATATAAATTAATAAAAGGTATTGTATAATGTGAGTATTTTTAGTTTGTACTGTAATGTTCGTCGGGTGCCGAGGAAGATGGCTCAGCCTTGCCCTTGGCACTCGGTAGGCGGAAGAATGGACACCCCGGGGGTTTTAGCCGGTGCAAGTCCGACACACCGGGAGGCAACCCTCATTGTACCCTGAAGTCCGTTAGGGATTTCCCCAGGGTTAAAAAAAGGTACTGTAATTTTGTATATCCTATATTTACATATAAGGGTTTATTAATCCATTAAAATCCTTTTAAAAATGTAACTAAATTTCACAAGAAACTCATCACCCATATGTGGGTGAGGTGCAACGAAAGTTTTAAAGAAATCGTGACAGCCCTAGGTTGGTCTTCGGTGCGGTCAGTCATTGCCAAATTCACAAAAAAAGCGTCACTCATATTCGGAAGACGTGCGACATACGTTTTAAAGAAATTGTCACAGGTCTAGGCTCTGTCTTCGGTGCGGTCAGTTATTGCCAAATTCACAAAAAAAAACTTCACCTATATTTGGGAGTGACTTGCGACGGACGTGTTAAATAATCGTGACAGCCCTAGGCTGCGTTTTCGTTGCGGTCAGTCATTGCCGCGTGTATCATTTAGCGGGCAGCTGCCAAACATTACGGCAACACGCCAGCGCCCGCGCCGCGCCGGTGCTTTACTCCGATCATTATTTAGTTAGTCAATACCATTTCTGAAACAAAAGCTATTGTGATATGATTTTTTAAAATTTGTAGTTTACTTTCTAGTCAGTTGTGATTTTCCTTTTTTTAAGTCAAGGGCTTTTACAGCGATTCTCTAGAACATTTTCGACGAGTTTTTTGAAGAGATGTTTAACCATGTTTCATCCTTTCCCTTCCATAACAGAAGCACGTGCGCGGGTTTACGGAGCCACAGCTATACGTTGACTTTCTACATCCCGGCCAGGACTAAGAAGATCTTTCACCTCTTACTTTTGCCGAGTCGTTGTAACAAGTGTTTTTCATTTTATTTCAACAATGAATAATTTTCCCCGTTTTTTTCATATTTTCCATTATTTCTTCGCTCCTAATAGTTGCATCGTGATGTTATATAGCCTAAAGCCTTCCTCGATAAATAGTCTATTCAACACAAAAAGAATTTTTCAATTCGAAGCAGTAGTTCCAGAGATTAGCGCGTTCAAACAAACAAACAAACAAACTCTTCAGCTTTATAATATTAGTATAGATAAGTTCACGGCATCTGGTTCTAAGTACACTATACGTCAAAAATGCTGGCAACCAAAGGACGAGGGCCCAACGACGGTAGACGTCACTATGCTAAACTAAATAATCCACGACTGAAAGTATCTGGGTAATTGAAAGTCCCAAAAGATAAGAGTTCTACCTAGAAGAAGAAGAAGAATTATTATTATTATTTTTTCTAGAAGAGTTTTTGGCAGTCGAAGCTGCTCGCGTCCGTAGGCTTTACCCTAGTTTCCCTACACGTGACTCCTGGGTGGTGCTAAACGAGCAGCAGCGAGGTGGTAGGGCGTCGGTGCCCGTCTGGATCGCGACCACAGTACATGGGTGTAAAGCTCGCCATAGTGACCAGTTTCGGCTTGTCGCGTTTCGGGATCAGCTTGTGTATATCCAGTAGCTCATATACCTAGAGACCTTCAGTCGTGGTATATGTGGGCCGACATGACGATGTAGACTATCAATGGATTTTCATCCTTTGATAGTCGCTTTCGTTTTTGGACTACACTGTAATTACCATCAGGTATTCTGTAGTCACTATGTCGAGCCAGTGTAAAAAAAAAACTTTAAAAAGCAGGCTGAGATTGAAGAAATGCAATCTTTTCAATCAATATGCGGGGGTGGATTGCTTGAAGAACGAAGAGATCCCAGAACGGTTGTTTTTAAAGATAGATTCATTGACAACATGGACAAAGGCATGCTTTGCTGATTCACAGACTTGGAAAAGATGAATGATAAAAGAATGACAAAAAGGTATAAAATATGTATGTGTAAGATTTATTTCACCAACAGTCCTATTAGTCTCCGTCTTCTAAAAAGAATAGCAGTATCTGGCACTTATTTATAATTATTTGTTTCTAGTTTTATTAAAGTTAAAACATGATATCCTGGTAATTATTATCGAATCCAGTATGGTTACAATTTTTATCAATAATCTCAAATATCATTTTATTTTAAAATATATATAAAAGCAATTTCTGTTTTGTAAGAATCAATTGAGAGTATATTTGTTATTTTAATTGTAATGCGGAACGGACGTAACGAAATGACGTCGTCTTGATGACGAGTCATTCCAGAGGGAGGCACCAAACAGTGGAGACCTACGTCTGGTCATGGTACACTGTGTAAGGTGATTATTAAAATATCGAAAGGATTAATGGAAAAGGAATATGATTCGGATTATTGTTAAAACTGTTATAAGGAAATGGGAATAAATGATGTACGAGAAGAGTTGTGTTTTAACTTCTGAACTGTCGATATTATATGTGAGTGGAAATAAAAGTTGAGACCGGTCGATGCTTACCTATATAAACCAAATAAAGAGAATTCTGATGGAGGGTAATGTCAAGAGAACGAGGAGTCAGCTAGAATGCATCAAAGGAATGATCAATGTTAAAGAAGCGAAAGAGATTGGCAGAAAATGGAAGGAGCATTCTGTACCTTCCGCCTACCCCAATAAGGAATCGGCATGATAACAGACAGTTAAGGAATGCACAAAAACAACTTCACACATTAGCATAGCGGCGTGCACTTTGATCTTCTAAGTTGCTATTAACACCGAGCACTTTTAAGTTAAACGAGCACGCTAAACGGTAACTTAAAAACAACTTACAAAGAAAATATTGTTTTTTTCTGTAAGCACGCGCCATTTGGCCTTTGATAGCGTGCCGGGAACTGATCTGAGATGCGCTCTGTTGCCTCTAAGATTTAGTTTTTTTAGATGATCCTGCTCTTTGATCTATATTATTTGAGATTTGCTACTGCCTAAAGAATTTTAAAAAAGTAACTATAATTATATATAAAAACGGGTTTTTTTTACACTGGCTCGACATAGTGACTACATAGTACCTGATGGTAAGTACAGTGTAGTCCAAATACGAAAGCGACTATTAAAGGATGAAAATCCATTAATAGTCTACATCGTCATGCCGGCCCACATATACCACGACTGAAGGTCTCTAAGTATATGAGCTACTGGATATACACAAGCTGATCCTGAAACGTGACAAGCCGAAACTGGTCACTATGACGGGCTTTACACCCATGTTCTGTGGTCGCGATCCAGACGGTTCCCGACGCACTACCACCTCGCTGCTGCTCGTTTAGCACCACCCAGGAGTCACGTGTAGGGAAATTAGGGTAAAGCCTACGGACGCGAGCAGCTTCGACTCCCTTCTCTTACTTTTCCTGAGTTGTTGGGCTGTGGAATGACGGACGGATTACATAAAGAAAAACAAATATAACAAAGAAGAAAAAAATTAAACTGACATATTTTTCTCCGCATTATTCTAAAGGAACCGAATGTACAAGACACAATATCAAACCCAGAAAAACATTTGTTAACATTGAAATATCTCGAAAAATATTGATTTTCGCCGGTACTTCGCCGGACCTAAATTAATGCATTTATTTCCTTTATCGTATGCTATCATTAATACGGCGAGTTTGCCTGTTAACCCTATATGTAAGAAAATTTAGAATATGTTACAAAGTCATTCGATATCTATTATAGAAGTCGTGTATATTTTATCAAACGACTTTTTATTTTACTGTACCATTCGCCTAATGTATCCTCATAACGAACAAAGAGATAGCATTACCAGTGTATTAATTAAACAAATAATAATTACATTTTATAACGTAACTCACGAGATAGATGCGATATTGAATGGATCATTGTAGCGAACAGTAATTCGAGAAGTCAGTTGTAACCGGCTAACAAACATCCATTGTTTGAAGATTCGCTTAGGGTTGGCATAAAGCAGCGATCTCTCGCTGCCAGAAGAGATTAATGCTATGGTTAGCAGAGAGAGATCATGGATGAGTCTTATGTCCTTTGGCAATGAAGTAATAAAGCAGAGAGCGAGAAAATAACCACCCTCGAGATTCGTCGCCCGAAATGCCGTCGCAGAGGTATGTCATCGCGAGCAATGGGCGAGACATCCCTAAGCGACATTGATGGGGAGTAGACGTGAGGGGAAGGCGGTGTCGTATTAGTCCTGCACAATAAATAACATAATCTTTTTATTGAGTTACACCTTGCAAAAATAGCAAAAGGCTAAATATCCTCTATAAAATCCCGCTAAATTAAGCATACAATATGAACAAAACTTTGGCTTATTCATTTTAATAAGCTCGATTAAGTGACTAAATTAGGCCAGAGGGAAAGTACAGCGTAGTCCAAAAACTACAACAACCGCCAAGGGACGTGGATTTGTTGATAATCGCGTTGTCGGCCCACATTTTTTTTTTACACTGGCTCGACATAGTGACTACAGAGTACCTGATGGTAAGTACAGTGTAGTCCAAATACGAAAGCGATTATCAAAGGATGAAAATCCATTGATAGTCTACATCGTCATGCCGACCCACATATACCACGACTGAAGGTCTCTAAGTATATGAGCTACTGAATATACACAAGCTGATCCTGAAACGCGACAAGCCGAAACTGGTCACTATGACGGGCTTTACACCCATGTACTGTGGTCGCGATCCAGACGGGCACCGGCGGCCTGCCACCTCGCGGCTGCTCGTTTAGCACCACCCAGGAATCACGTGTAGGGCAACTAGGGTAAAGCCCACGGACGCGAGCAGCTTCGACTCCCAAAACACACATAACGACATGTGCCACAACGGAAGGTCTCTAGGTACAAGAACAACTGGATATACTCGTGTCGATGTTTTTGGAATAACAAACCCCAAGACAGCAAAAAGGAAACGAAAATTTGTTTTAAAAGACCGAGTTATGTCGGGTAATATAGCCAGTTAACAAACAAAAGGTAAATTTGACAACCCTATGAAAGTCACAGCATGTGTATTCTGTAAGTGTGCACAGGCCCATCGAATGGTTTCGAATGGACTGTACACTACTGAGAGATTATTAAAATGTGTAAAAATTAAGTTAAACATTTCGTTTTTTTTAAATATTCTATATGTATTTATTTTTCTATGTATCTGTATGTATAATAATAATATTTATGTATGTGTAAACCAGTAGCGTTAATTCCATAGATACATCAAAGCATTGCATGCCCTGATGATAAATAAGTCTGGCATAAATAGTTTACAGTTAAACAAAAAAGGAACCATTTATATTCATATCTATTCTATATTCACGCCGTCTATCTTTCCTATGAAAGCAATATAATATTTACTATCATAATGTAATATTCAAACTAATTACGTGAATTCTACCTATCCTATCCAAATATCCTATGCACGTCACCGGTGTAGACGTATGTGTGTTTACAACATTTTGATATAATTTCTAGAGCTGTGTATCTATAGTTAATTGTTCCATTTCTCGCTGTTTTGACACAATGAACGGGTGTCGATCTGAAAATCAGAACTGAGTGGCTCAACTGGTCACTTAGCATATACTGAGCTGACTTCCCTTTGGCGCATCAGCACAGCATATGGTATTTGCTTTTGTTGTCTTTTATCTGGATTAACATATCCTACTGTTTTGTATGTTATGTAACAAATAAATTAAAAAAAAAACTTTATCTTTCTTTCTTTGCTGCCGATTTGCTTTCTGTAACATTACAAGTGTCACAACTCATAATAGTAGGGTCGTCAATTGTTCACTGACCTTTCGATGATTCAATTTTTAGAACAGTTCATTTCTGAGAAACAATATCGCAAACACCTTAATATCGACACAGAAAGTTAGGGTTGCTAGCCACAATAGTTTTCTAGTAATATTATATTTTTTAGTGAAATTCTGTTTATTTAAAGTTTCGTGTGAAATGATTTACTTTGTATTTCGTCATAAACGTGTGTAATATACGCGAATAACCTTACTTTTAATTATGGTAGTGTTATACGCGCGTAGTGCAGGTACGGAAAGAAATTTTCCGCGTTCGGAGAAAACTCCGCGGCGCGCGCTTCAATCACATCAAGTTATCTTTGAGATGGATGAGGACCCGTGATGAGGTATTATGTATTATTTTTTCATTATTTTTCCTAAATGTGTATGCTGTGCGTTATCCTTTTTCTCAGTAAGCGTTTATTTCATTTCATTTAAGTCTACTCGTGACCATGGATTGTGCAACCAGAACGAAACGTCGAGACATAATTAAAAGTAAACTTCTCGTAAAAGTCCCGTTAAGGTATTTATAATGAGCACGAAACTCGAAAGTATAAAATGTAGTTATAGCGGGTATGTTTGTATATTGCAGACAAAGTTGCCGGCGAACCTTAATAAACAAATAACTTTGCACTCATAGTTGTTGACAAGTCGGCGTCGAACGCCCTTCAAGGTGACTCACAGAAATAAGGTCACTTTGTTGAACATAAGGATGTGTCGAATCGGGTGTCGACACCGTTCTCTCCTCGAACAGTAGCCGTCTGGGTTGCCAGTTTACTATCTTTGTATTACTGTTGTTGTGTGTCTTTGTGTTTGTTGTGTGTTGTGTGTGTATTGTTTGAAGCCGTGATGGCTGCCGGCAGAATAGAATAGCACCCCCCTCTTCTTGCTGAGGTGTTGTAAAAGGCGACTAAGGTATCTCTTTAACACCGCAATTCAACCAGGTGTTTAGAGAAGGGAAAACTCGACCAAACCTGCATCCTGCTCCCTCCCGATCGTACTGGTTCTCCATTCCATCGGGCCTGAGGGAGCTCGGACGAGAGAGTGCTTTTCTGGCTGCGCGTCCAATTATGCACTTAAATATCTCCTGCGCAATTGACTGTTTCCGAAAACTGGACCTCGAATTTCTTAACCGGTGTTGAAACAGTCGCCGTGGCCGAAACCGGCTAGGACATCATCATATCATATATTACTGTAATATGCCGGAAAATAAAATCTTTAATTTATCTTATCTGTCCTTATGAACACAAAACGATAAATATTAAAATTAATATGTATTTAAGTAGTAAAATTAGTAACTGAGCATTACTTGAATAAGAATTAGAGCCTGTGGCAACCTAGTGGATTAGCACCCATGCGCGACATTAGGCCTCACATGCTCACCAGTGAAGAAAAACATCGCAAAGAAACCTGCATGACATCTAATAGAAATATCATGTTTACTGATGCTGTGAGAAAGGCGATCAGCTGCGCTACTGGTCACGTTGGGCACGACATTTAAGCCTATAGTTGATACAACCATTAATGCATGTCTGCTCACCCCGAAAAGAATATGACTTGTCGATATTTTTATTATTATTACATACTAATTCAAGTTTAGCATTCCTAAAACACATGAGTTAATAAATTCGCTACTACTGGTCGCGTCTCAGGAAAATTAACTAAAAAAATGTACACAGTTAGTAGCACAAAAGGCCGTAATTTCGATAGTAAATGAAAAAATGTGGCAACACCGCAGCGCAACATTTGTCGTTTGAGTCAGCGCAATTTCCTTATACGACGTTCCACCGCTAGTACCTATATCTGCGCGCTGACGTCACAGCTCGTGCGCACTCGACGCCCCGTCCTCTAATTATGGCCAGATAACGAGCACTCACAGTGCAATTATAATCCAGTCTAACCGCTCAGAGTTCTTAGAGGATATTTTATTAATTGTCATGAGAAGTTTTGCAGTATTTCACAGGCGAGCACTTATGGCTATCAATTAGCGTTTAGTAGCTTTGTGACAACGAAAGGACTCTCCTATGAATACGAACGAGAGGGCAAGGATCGTGGGTACACAGGTTTGAACTGCTGGCAACAAAATGCCATCGCCTCAGCAACTAAGGACCGGGAGAGCATATCTGGGGTCGCGGGAGCTTTGCCGAATGTCATACAAAGATTCTACTGTTTAGAGTGTCTGCCAGTCCGTGTGAGAGGTCTCGGCTCTCTAGACTATACTCTGGTGGTGTCGTGCGTGGATGCCGTGGGTGGACACCGGTATTATCCTTCACCGGTGACCATGTGGGCCCAAATCCGTACGTAATCCGGAAAAATTCAAGCGTGCTGGGATTAGAACCTACGAAGATTCCATTGCTGCGCATGGTTTAGATCCCTAATCCATTAGGCCAACACAACTGCATTCGGATTGTATTGTTAATATTTAAAGAAACTATATACAAATTAAAAAAAAGGATGTTATTTGAGAAGATTGTTCCATAGATTATTGTTTTTTTTTTATTTCTGTTATAAAAAATTTCTGATTACAGTAGTTTATATCTTTTTGTGTTACTCGTATTTTTATTTTTCTTTTCTTCTGTGCATGTAGTCTACACTTATAAATATAGTCGCATTTATAATGTATCTTCTTCATGTTTTATATAGTTTTTATGTGTTAATGTAGTCTATGTAAGTATACTTATAAATAAATAAATAAATATTTTATAGCTCCTGGTGGGTGGACACCCTTAGATTAAAACTAGTCCGACGTATTTAGTGTCACTGAATGCCGTCTGTAAAACCCAACAAAATCGCAATTCTGTATTGGAATGCGCTCGAAGCGGATACGTATAGAGTGGTTCAAGGCAGCCCTGTGCACGTGGAATTTCTACGTACGTTTAGTAAACCACGAACAATACGTATTTATTGCCATATAAATACGTTAATACTGGACTGTCTTGTGATTATTTTTACTGGTTCATAATGCCGAGTTTTGTAATCTTTTTTTTTGTTAACCCCGTGGACATCCCTACGGGCCGTCAGGGGAAGTGGTGAGGGCCACTCCCCCCGATGTGTCGGACCTGCCCCGACTAAAACCAGCGGGGTGCCAGCACTGCCCTCTCTTCGTTTTCGCCGAGCTTGGGAATCCGGATACTTCCGACGGCTCGGCGAGCGAGTTTTGTAATCAGTATCGAATACAAAAATTGTTCCTTTCGTATTTTATTTCGTAGCTTGTTTTGAAATACGAAGGGATTTGTGAGAACTTTTTTAAAATTCGAATTTTTTTAAATTTATTGTGAACTGTATTTTTTTAATTTGAAATTATTTAATTTTAGAGATACTTTCAAAATATTTACTTTCAGTAGCTTCGGTATTTGTAAAGACTTTCGTAACCTAGCAGCTGGAATGCTACCGGAAATGAGAACGCAACCTCACACAGCCCGACACGATGTCGCCTCGCGTAACTAAATCAATAGGTACATTCCGACATTTCCGACAAACAACGCAATAGTTTACGGTAAACATTTGCATACATAATATAGAACAAGATAACCAGTAGACTGCGATCTCGTGTTTGAGGAATGCAGTCCACTTGTAGGGCATAATTTACGCAAACAAACAAATATAAATCATCACGCTGAATCCCTACAGGAGTAGGTAGATGGAATAGAAATTGCAAACCTCTTTCGCTTCCTTTATTAGATCTCATCGTTACAACATCCTTTCATCATTTATTTCCTACACGCTATGCTTCATACGCTGGGTATAGGCAGTTCTGCCGCTTCTAGAATTTGATGCTCGGGACGCGGGCCCCTGGCTTTTCCCTCTTCGATCCGGGCATACATTTAGGAATAACGCAAAAGTATGGTAGCGTATAGTTAAAATAAAATGCTCGGTGGGTGGGTATACGCAAAACAAAAGCATATCCGGTTCAGTTAACTTCCGCTGCGGAGATCCGGGTCAGATGATGGGTCCAATTGACCCTGAATTGGTACCAGAGGGCCAGAGGAGTACCGCCCTCGCGCCCTTCATCCGGCATCCCAAACTAGGCATGTAAGTGATATCGATGATTGCTGCGACGACGTTTATTTATTCATAAGAACACTTACATAGTCTACATTATCACATACATGAATATATAAAATATAAACAAGATACATTACAAATGCGACAATATTTAAGTGTAGATTACTTGCACAAAAGAAAAGAAAAATGACGAGCTACACACGGACAGGAATAGTAACAAAAAGAAAAACATTAATCTAATTTGCAAAATAAAAAACAATATAAAAGAAAAGAAAAAACAAACCAAACAATAGCTCACTCCACAATTTTCTCGAATAAGCTCCTTTTAATTTTATTAAAAATATTTTCAGTACTTTCTGAATAGAGCCAAGATACTTTAGATTCAAGGTTATAGATAAAAAATAGACATGAATTAGTTTATAAAATTTTTCGTATTCGCTTGAGTAAAATCTACATTATGTAATACCTTCTATGGTGCGAGTGGGGCAGGCAAACAACAGTAGCTTTAGTTTTAAATACCGTATTGTATTTTGCAACATTATGTTTTTGTTTTTCTAGTTTCATATTTTTGTATTATTTGTTAAATGTTTACTTTTGTTACGCTCATTGTTAAAATGGCAACACTAATCGTTGTCTTGACGTCAAAGAGAACTTTTTAGATGGCCACCCTATTTCTTTGCCCTTATATATCCCTATCGCGAGCTTGAATAGTCAGTCGTCGGCCAGCTCCCGAGCGAGGAACAAGTCTAAAGAGAGTATCAAAGTGAGCCAACTAAAAGTGGAATTGATTATCAGGATTCATTTTAATATATTATGGAGCGAGTTTTACACTTTTTAAATTAATAATTGTCAACATTTTTAATTTTTCTAAAATATAGCTCTAATTCTTATAACCACTGCTATTGTGGTATTTATTTCTATAATTTACATCCAAACTCTTGACTTTAATTACACCTGGTAGGTTAGAAGGAGTCCGACGATAGACTGTGTCCACCCAACAAGTACCTATTCTCTCTTCTCTTAAAGGCGCCCGAGTCATGAGATCCTGGAAATATGGCCGCTGGAAGCATATTCCACTCGTTAGCTGTTCGCATGATGAATGTATAATCTGGTGTTTAACTGTCTGGACTTATTGATGGACTCTGTATTTTTTATATTATGTTATTTAATTTTTTTCAGTACAGATATATGAGGTAGTAAAAATTACACAATAGAAGATTTTATTTCTTTGAGAAACAATAAACCACTGTAGTATACAATAAATATTTTATTACTGAGAAGTATTGCTCATACGCGAATAAACTGCACAAATCATAAAACATAATTGTAAACAGTGGTCCATTTCAATTAAGCAATTTCGGGACAGTTTACCGTCAGACAAAAACACGGTAGTTCGGAGAAAATTCATGCATTCGTTACACACAGGGCTTGGTTAAGCAATGTTGGAGTCTTTGAAATGAAAATCTTAAGGCTCCGTCCCAATACACTACAAATTATCATCATCTATTATTGTCATCCGTCTGTATCATGGCAAGTGTTTTGAAGATTTATTTAACCTTGTTCCACCTTCTCCCTTGCAGAGCAGAACCACGCGCGCGGGTTTACGGAGTCACAGCTATACGGTAACTCACATCCCGGCTATGACTAAGAAGATCTCTAACTCTTTCTTACTTTTGCCGTGCCGTTGGTCTGTGGATTGGTCTCACGGCGAACGTGTTCAAATTTTTTTATGATATTGAGTCCTGTAAACGAAGCTGAAAGTGATATCTGCGGAGGCCGGTATGATCACTGCGACTATCGATACTTTTTTCTATTTTTCATTGTCGATACTTAGACTGTCGCACACAGAGATGGGCAAAATGTAATCTGATTAATGATGAAAGATTACAAAATGTAGTCAATTTAATTTTCTGGCTCTGTAATCATGATTAAATCCGTTTAAAACATTAAGAAATCATAAATGTGTATACAATCTGGGTTTTTGTAGTGTTTAAAACATAAATGAGCAAAATGCAATCATATTTGAGATATATGTCCAGAACACCGCAGAATTTTGAGAGCGCAATGAAAGTCGTCCGTACTTAAAGCATATATTGACACAGAGAGAGTACATACAAAAAACTATATACACAACGACTTAAAACTACCCTACATATGTTACAGTATTAATGGTAAAAAAACGGAAAATGTAATCGTTAATCATTTTCATTAATCTGATTACATTTTGCCATCTATGGTCGCAAATTGCAAGCGACACAATTTGAACAAAATGAAGGGAAGGAGGACTGCGTGGACAGTGTAGCAACAAACACGTCTCCAGTGCACAGATGGTATCGTTTGAACTAGTTATAGGAGTAGTTTGAATGTTATGACGGTAGCGGTACGCGATGCGCCTACGCAGTGCGTGTGTTGATGCCATTTATATTCACGACGTGTTAATGATAAACACTCGCTAATCAGATATGAATAATTTACACGAGATCTGGTTACTGGTATAAATAAAAAAATATAAAATTAATCATATATCGTTATGCTATATTCTTTTCTAGTGGCTGTATCCAATTTGCGCTTATATGTCGTGCCCAACATACTGCTGCGCTACTAGCTGATCGCCGTTCCTCTTCTAGAGAGGTAGCCTCAACAAGGCTTTTCAATCCCCGGGCATCTGGATGAATTTGGTTTACCAGGCCCGAGTGGAGCAATTACAGGGACACCCCGGTGGTTTTTAGTCAGCGGCCCTTATAGTCCTGTACAGGATATTACAGCGAGATACAAAAAAAAAATCGAACTGACGATCATTTAGCTTAATATTTTTTGTATCCTTTATTTATATCAAATGTCAAATACAAAATTTTGTCATCATATAGCACTTAAAATTATAATAGGGAGAAATTAAAACATATTGTGTTATAAAAGTTTTAAAAGTATCGATGCTCAAACTTATCGATAGTATGAACAGCACTATTGACAAACACTTGGCACAATAGAGCGTCGATAATGCGTAAAGCAAACTGCATGCGCGCACGCACGCAAAGTAACGCGCACTTTGGGGCTATCGGTCTCGCTTACACGCTCGTATCTTCACGCTTATCACATCTAGATAGAGGAGTATAATAATACGTTACTAGCTGCTGCCCGCGACTATAGCCATATAAATATTACTCATATCTTAAAATTAGTATAAAAGAAATAAAAAATAATTCTAATAGCGTGACGATGATGTCCTAGCCGGATTCGGCCACGGCGACTGTTTCAACTCCGATTAAGAAAATCAAGGTCCAGTTTTCGGAAATAGTCAATTGCGCAGGAGATATTTCAGTGCATAACTGGACGCGCAGCCAGAAAAGCACTCTCTCGTCCGAGCTCCCTCAGGCCCGATGGAATGGAGAACCAGTATGATCAGGAGGGAGCAGGATGCAGATTTGGTCGAGTTTTCCTTCTCTGAACACCTGGTTTAATTGCGGAGTTAAAGAGATACCTTAGTCGCCTTTTACGACACCTCAGCAAAAAGAGGGGGGTGCTATTCTATTCTGCTGGCAGCCACCACGGCATATCTAATAGCGTATTCGTACAGTGGCCTAGCAAACCAGGGCGGCTTGTAAATATCCGAAATCCCATAATCCCTGCAACCCTATTTTCAATCGTCAATGAAAATGCATCGAGGATCGTCACTGCGGTAGGTAGCACGTAACGATCAGCGGATATGATCGCATCACTTCCGTTCGCCATGTACGTATTGCTTTCTACAGAACGATTGCAGAGAAATTGTACTCTGTGCAGTTCCCACTGCAAAATTTTTCAATAGAATGCACTTGAACACTTCATTTGTGAGTTACATCGAATGTCTCTTAAAGTAAAGTGCTTAACAAATTTGCTCACAAAAACCAGGGAAAATCATAAAGCGACTATAACGAAAATTATAAAATAGCTAATTTGCACAATTCCTTACTGTATAATGACTAGATAGCTTTGTGCATCGTTTGTCTGAACACTCAAATCCAGAATAAGGAGACATAACATTGAAAGTTGTCCCAGTTGAGTGACAGGTTGGTCAGGTTTAAAGAAGAACTGATGTTATAGAGGACAGAGTTAATCTTTTAGAGATACAGGTTTGGAAAAAGAAAATGCAGAACAGCCCAAGCTAGGTGAAGAGAATTGTACACAGTAGGCAGCAACGGTTGGATAAAATTAAATGAAACTTTATTTCAATTAGTCTAATTCAAAGCAATTGTGAATCGTCAAAAGAAAAATACAATGAATCTACTATCAATTGCAAAGAAGAACTTATCGAAGAGAGGTTGCTAAGAAACTCTGGTAGTTGCTAGTTACAACTTTGATGTTAAGAGCTGAAGAACGTAGCTCAATAGGCAATTAGAGAGAAGCCTAAATAAATAAGAAGACTAATACTCGTTGATTATGTATAGGAATACAGAATATTATAATTCGATTTACAATAAATTAAATTAAATGTGACTCTTTTTATTAAAGACAGGCTTGCGTTTGACCTGAATCTCACCTGATCGAAAGTGATGATGAGATCAATGATATACTGCGCTCACCAAACAAATACGTCATTCGTCGTTTGAAGAATCTTATGTCGCAAGATCTTGGAAAATCAGACACAGGAAACTAATTCTGCTCCTTGGCGGAACACAAGCCCTTGTACAAATAGGCCTACTTACAAGCATTAAAGCCACAATCTACAGGAAGAGTCTGCAATAAACTCTGGTGGTTGATCCTTATAACATAATAATACACAATCGTAATAATACACATCAATATCTATGGAGCGATGTTTATTAAACAGTAAATTAAACGAAAAAATAACAATAATATATTCAGGTATACAGTTTGTGCTTTCTCAAAAGCCAATAAATGAAACCACAAGTGCAGAGAGCATTTAACAAGCGAAAGAAAAGAACTAGAACATTCTACTGAGCTTGTAATAAAAACAAAACTTCAATGAGACAATGCAAGATCTTGCATACAGTGTGCACATGTTGACGGCGTGGGAACCAGCGGATCATTGTCGCTCAGTCAACACAAGAACATGCGACAAACGACCTTAAGACCTGCTTATATGTCTTAATTAGTTATTAGAAACTGTGAGAAGATTTCATACTGATTCCACGGTGGCAGATAACAATTACGTACCCACCAATCTGCAATGGATGATGACTGCTCACTGACTGCTTTAATATACTGTTGCTTCGTTAATATTTAGCTTCATACTGAATTTCTCAATTATAATACTATAACTTTTGTCATCAATCAATCTGATAGAATTATGAATGAATGTTATCTGAATGTCTCTTTTCTGGGTTAGCTTCAACAAGGTCAGAATCTCGTAGTTTCGAACTAGAAAAGATTCCAAAAATGTTCGCAAACCTCGCTTTGCTCATTCAATAAAGCGAGAATTCAATAGTCGCTAAAACAGCATTTTTTACTTTCCGATTTTTCGGTCATAACGTTTAATGTAAGTCCTCCTTTATAAATTATTCGATATGTAGGAACATCCATATGAGACTATCCAACAGAGAAACACAGTTATCAACATAGCTCTCTGTATTGGCAGGCTGAAGTGGCAGTGGGCAGACCATATATTTCAAAGAACCGATGGTCGTTGGTGCAGGCTGGTTTTTGAGTAAAGACCGCGAATCGGCAGCAGTGGGCTGTCTTACGGCAAGATAGGGCGATGAACCGCGGTAGGTTGGTAGGGAAAGATTGGATGAGAAAAGACGAAGACCGGGCTCAAGAGAACTTGCTGGCATAAACCAATATTCAGCAGTAGACTGGGGAGGGCTACTGATGATGTAGAAACAGATCAGAACGGAAGATTTTGATGCAGTTTCAGGAAGACTACAGGTGATTGTATTGGTAGACTGTCTAGACACTAATATAATAATAATGGTGAAAGGTTATCAAGGTAGTTCAATTAATATGAAAGTTTTGCGTGTTCGTTGGTGAATATGACATTGATTCCCAATGAGAGCCTTAATCAAAAGCCGTTAGATGTTGTAAAAACAATTGAACAATGCACCCGCCACGCCCCGGATTCGTTCGCTCTCACATTCAACTAATTACAAATAATGGATCCTCTCATAACGGTTGCTTAGCTATAATGTGCCACGACGAAAACAAACCAAAGTACTGCGTAAACGAGGTGATATTTTTGGGAATGCTTATTCATATAAGCTGGTATAAGATGTTCCTACATTTTTCATAGCACTGAGCTAGCAATCCTAATGATAGGATTCAACAGATTGACGTCCAATGTCAGAAAAATATCTTGAATTTTGAAACTCTTTCAAACAATCGTGTAGCATTAGTTGGGCACTGACTAGTATTTTAAAATTTAAACAGCGTTTTTGAAACTGGACAAGAGATTAAAAGACATTTAATATCGAAGAGAATGAATTTAAATAGCAACGTTTGAGTATGCTTTTCAAAATGCATGACCTATGGGTTAGTAGAAATAATAAACATATATTTTAATAAAGAGATTAATTTTTAAAGAAGGAATCGCTTAAATATAAGAATGATAATATACTCAATGATTTTATAGACGGGTGTGAAGTTCACGGAGAACATTCAGCATTCGATTCTCATTCCAAATATATAATAATAATGATGATATCTTTATATTTCCATTAAAACAAAATTATAGTCAACATATTTATAGGGACAATTACACGCATGAATGAATTAATAACAATTAATTATTAAACAGATATTTTGCCTGTCCTAAGCCAGGATAAAGTGCGAAGGGCAAACGAGTCAATACCTATTTACCTAAAATTACGTAAAAGGAACTTTACCTCCCTACCAATCAATCGTGCATCACACGTGCTACTGAGTACACACTTATTACGGATCAATTTTTATTTGTTCATCAAGTTTTATTTATTTGTCAGGAAATATAGTTATTTTAATATCGACTCCTGCAGTTGGTCCAATGATGGGCAAAATAGATGGAAATCGACGCGCTGGAAGGAGAAAGAAGTCGTGGCTGCGCAACTTCCAGGAGTGGACTAGTATTGCCAGCGTCGAACATCTGTTTCGTTTGGCTCAAGATAGAGGGAAGTTCGCTAAGCTGACGGCGAACCTCCGGTAGCGGAGAGGCACCCTAAGAAGAAGAATATTTCTTTATATTTTTATTAGTTACAAGAAGGTACAAATAACTCTCCGCAAATATCTCTCTCGTCTTTAAAATAACCGTGTATAAATAGTAATAGAAATATTACATAGTCAGCAAAATTTGTAGTATCTCAAAAGCTCCCGAGATTAGATGACATGAAATTTCGAGAATATTACCCAATGGGGTAGAAAATAAAAGCAATAAACAAACTACATGTGAAAATGTTTGACCTATTTTTATCAAAATTACTCAATCTGACCATATTGTGTTTATCCTTAAAATCAGGGATTACGATTAAAAAATAAACTATGATGCAATGAGCCCGTTGCAAGTGCTAGAAGATAACACGTGTTTGATATAAAACGGTATTAATGTAGATGAGTAGATTGAGCAGAACAAACAAAGTACACATGCATGACAGTCCGATCATAACGATATAACTAAATCTGCTCTAAATTGTACTCTAAATGTTGTGTTAGCTTGTATTTCAACACTGACAGAAATAAAACATGATTTCTACTAGAGTGAATTCATATTCTTTAATTAGGATTGCCTATTCTATATATTGTCTTAAACTTCATGTTTTTTTTATTGTAATTTCTGTCTATTATTTTTTATTGTTTTTTTAATTATCTTAATAACATGTAACGCTTCCCTTCACGAAAACCAGCGCTACAGACTTCTTCTGTGGCATTAAGTTGTCGTAGCCCACTTTGCCATGTTTATATGTTTTTATTCTTTGTACAGAAAGTACATTTGTAGATATTGTTTTTGTATTGAGGCAAAATAAATAGTTCTCATTTCATTTTTTTTTCCTATTATCATCTCCTGAATTAATAACAAGAAATCGAATTCAAATTGAGGTTAATATTTTTAAATCTAATAAAATTATGGAAAACAAATTGTTCTATGTATCATTTACTAAGACATGATTATAGAAATATTTTACTCAAATGAAGTTAGAAAATGCACTTTATATTAATTCATTCAGAATATGTTTTTCTTGTTTTCTAGCCATTTCAACATTAATTCAATCTTATGTGGATTTAAACCCAACTCATTTGATTTTAATTTAAACAACTTCCGGTTTTTTTTTTATTTACAGACGGCCGATTGACCTCAATCTCACCTGGTGGAAGGTGAAGATGACTCCGACGATGGGCCACGTCCGCACAACTAATGCTTATTCAATCTTCTCTTAAAGGCTCCCAAGTCATAAGAATGTGGAAATATTGTCGCTGGCAGCATATTCCACTTCTTAGCTGTTCGTATGATGAATGTAGAAGCGAAGTACTTCGTGCGGTTATAATGAACGTCCACAAGACACAAGAAAAGACAGAAAAAAAAAGAAAGAAAAAAAGAAAGAAAGAAAGAACCACAAGACATCGTGTCGGATACCATCCGTATGTGGTGGATGTTCCTTATATCCGCACGAGAAGATTCGCTTCTACATTTATCATGCGAACGGCTAAGGAGTGGAATATGCTACCAGCGGCCATATTTCCGCGATCTTATGACCTGGGAGTCTTTAAAAGAAGAGTGAATAGGCATTTGTTTGGCGGACGCGGTTCATCATCGGACTCATCTTCACCTTCCACCAGGTGTGATTGAGGTCAAGCGTTCGCCTATAAGTTATAAAAAAAAAACCACATACGAATGTTTCAGATACGGCGTTTGGTGGCTAGTATTATATAATTTCAGAGACAAGAATCTCGAAGGTTGGATTAATATTTATATGTTGGTCACACACATTTTTATTGCGCCTATATTTAACTACAAAGCAAATATAACAGTTTGGAAGCATAATCCTGTTACATGAAAAGTACTCAAAGACAATGCAGTAGTAAGCAATGTTGACATTAAAACAAATGTCATAAAAGGCTCAAGTTGCTGGCAAACAATGGACGGTACAGTTGAGACAATGTATTGAGTCATGTAAATGAGTAAACCGCACCATTTAAGCAATTAAATGATAGCTATAATTATATAATATTTATTAATGCCTTTGGATTAAGGAATTGATAAATTTTGTGGATTGTAGAAAGAAAAAGCGTTTATTTGGCACATATCATACAGCACAGAAGGATAGATCAATCAAAATAGAAAACAAAAAGCACGTACTCTGTGTTAAAATGGATACGCCCAAGGGAAGTCAGCTCAACAAATGCTAGGTGACAAGCTGAGACAGGAAGCGCAGATTTTCAGCTGACACCTATTTGTTGCATCAACGGGTAAATAACAGCGAGAAAGAGAATAATAGACTATAAATACACAGCTGTAGAGATAAATAAATGCGACAAAAAAAAATGATTAATAATAAAATTGAGACACTTTGATAGAAAAATCAAATACATTAATGAGAATGAGAGGATATCTTTTAAAACAATAATTAATCACAAAATTTACAACTAACATTCAACCGCATCATTGCTATGAAATATTATCATGGATTCTGTGTCATTACTCCTTCTTACGTGTCGAAGACCAAACAATACTAAATGATGTGACATTACCAGCATAAAACCATCTTTATAACGCTATTGGAGGTCTCAATCAAGTCTTCATACGAGCAGGTGGCACTGCTTAAAGGGTACAAGAATAAATGTGGCACAAGATGCGGTATTACTCAAACCTGACAATATCTCACACATTAAATCATCAAGCAACATGTAAGATTTTGAGAATTAAACCTTCTGAAATGAGAACAATCGATTCCCAAGCACTTTGATGGTTAAAAATACACAAAAATTTACATAAATAGATACGTATTCACACAAAACTAACCAATTAAGAGCATAATTAAGTTAAAATAGTGATCATATTGTTCATAACGATGGGATGTTAGGCGTTAGTCAAAATATTTCAAAATCCTAAAGTTCAAATGGTTTGGGAACGGAACACAATGGAACGTTCTCGACCGAACTGGCATCGACTGCGGCTCTAATTAACAATGATAATGAAATTAAGATGGCCCAGTGAGATCCGAGATGTTCCCTTGATAGACGGAACAAAGAGCGCGCTGCACGGGGGACAGTTGTCTTGCTCCATGTGCAGAGAGTCACTAAATGTCAATGACTTTCACGTTAACCCTTCACACCTTCTGGTGTAGACAGAGCGTCGATGATAAGCTGCAAATCTATTATACAAGTTATTGTTGTATCCCATGTTTGTAATGAACCATAGATATGCAAAACGAGAGAATTGAGATTTGCCTCACTAAGCGTTTTCTACCGTCTGTATCATGCAGTGACGTGCGTAGGATATTTGGACAGGGTAGGCAAAATTCGCGTAATTAATTTAAATAACATATTATGATAGTAAATATTATTTTGCTTTCATAGGAAAGATAGACAGCGTGAATATAGAATAGATACGAATATAAAAGGTTCCATTTTTAGCTTAACTTTAAGCAATTTATTCCAGACTTATTTATCATAAGGGCATGCAATGCTTGCATGCATCTATGAAATGAACGCTACTGGTATCATGGCATGTGTTCTGAAGAGTTATTTAACCTTGCGTTTATACCGTGTCAGCATAAAAAAAATGTTGATGTCTACCCGGGCAATGCAGAAACACCAAAGCTAGAGTATATATTGATTGAGTTGAGTTACTCTTATAAATCGAAGCTGCCAATACTTCGAAAAACAAAATAAATGATCTACCGAAAAGAGACTAAGAAATTTCGTTGAAATCTGAATCTGTGAGAGAGGCGTTTGTGAGTGCCTTTGAACTGAACAGACTAGACATCGGGATGTTTAACAAAATCTTAACAGAACTGTTATCTGATGAGGCGTCTGGCCTGTTCAGATCAATGGCACCATATGTTAGGTATTTCTGTATTAGGGTACGATGGGGCTGACATACGTACACACGTAAAAGTCCCATAAATAAATAGATTAAAAAAAAAATACGTTGGAAAAATATTCAATGTACTTCCATACAAGTAACAAGTGCCTATGAGAAAGATATGTTTAGACTGTAATAGAAATTATATAAACAAAATTAATTTAAGAAATTTCCTCAATAATAATAGAAGATGAAGCTCTTCCATTATAAGTCACATACGACCATAGCACCAGGCAATTTCCACTCCGACCTAGCCTTGACTCTCTTTCGGCGTTACTTCTCAAGGTAGTCCCTTCCAAAACGCTAGTAGACCACCGTTAGAATCGATTTTCTGGCTGGCCACCCAAATCGAGGTCCCACACCCACAGCATTGAATACCTTAAGTGCTCGCCTGAAGAAGCCTGACCAATAGCATATGGTGCTGCAGAAAAAAAACCACGCCATAATATTTCTCTTCCAATAACATTAATATGTATGCGTTACGACAACAAAATTGTAATTTGAACAATATTTTATTGATAACGCCGCGACACGATCAAGTCAATAAGAGTTTCCGGCCGAACAGTTATGATGGTTTGCGGGCGTATCTTGCACCGGTGACCTCTAATACACTCGTGGTGGGAAACCAAGTTTGACGAGCGAGACCGAATCACTTCCTGAGTTTATTAACTCCCAAACAAACGCACACAAGCAGTTCCATTCTTCATCTATCGAATGGCAACTTTAGTTCTTTTCGTCTAGGTCTATGTGGTTTCACTCAGTGACGTGCAGAGTATTTGGACAGGGTAGGCAGAATTCTCGTCATTAATTTGAGTATAATATTATTATAGTAAGTATTATATTGCTTTCATGGGAAAGATAGACGGCGTCAATATACAATAGATATGAATATAAATGGTTCATTTTTTTGTTTAACTTTAAGCAATTTATTCCATATTTAATAATCATAAGGGCATGCAATGAAAATAGAAAATAGAATTAAAATGATTATTTATTTAATAATCTATTAGTTACACGTAGTCTATTTCATTTATTTTTACTTATACTTTTGCTCTTTTTTTTAGGTATACATATATTTTTACTAATCTTTACTTCAATCTTAATTTTCACTAATACATTTTGTAGTAGATTTATTTATTGTATATAATAGTTTGTTTTAGTATCACTTGTATTTATTTTTTAAGCTATATGTATTTTGTTGTTTATCGATAATTCTTATAAGATGTAACACGACCGGGGCCCTTCACGAAAATCAGCGCTGCAGACTTCCTCTGTGGCTTTAGGCTGATGAAGGGCCCATTTTCGCCATGTTTATATGTTCTGTATTTTCTTTTGTTTTTGTGTGTTGTTTGTATTGCTACATTTAAATTTCTTTTTATTTTTGTATATTTGTGGTGAAATAAATAATTTTTCATTTTCAATGCTTGCATGCATCTATGGAATTAACGCTACTGGTTTCACTCCAATTCACAACAATTATTAGCCTTTAGGAGTTTTTGTCGAAGGCGGTAAAGTTACTTCCTCTACGCTCTTTTGTTCTTCATAATTTGAATAGACATGACACTCACAGTATCAGCATTTTTAGAAGGCAACGATAACTTTGACTTGTGCAACCAGGTCGTAACGTCGAGCTTTAATTTAGTCTATGTTAATTTGCGCATAAGTCCCGTTAAAGTACTTACAACTTTTTTGCCCGCGTCCGTAGGCTTTACCCTAGTTTCCCTACACGTGACTCCTGGGTGGTGCTAAACGAGCAGCAGCGAGGTGGTAGGCCGTCGGTGCCCGTCTTGATCGCGACCACAGTGCATGGGTGTAAAGCTCGTCATAGTGAACAGTTTCGGCTTGTCGCGTTCCGGGATCATCTTGTGTATATCCAGTAGCTCATATACCTAGAGACCTTCAGTCGTGGTATATGTGGGCCGACATGACGATGTAGACTATCAATGGATTTTCATCCTTTGATAGTCGCTTTCGTTTTTGGACTACACTGTACTTACCATCAGGTACTCTGTAGTCACTATGTCGAGCCAGTGTAAAAAAAAAACAAGAACAAAACGCGAATGTTTAAAATATATTTTATTAACTTTAATATATTAGACGTCAGCGACTTCTAAACATTTTTCAATCTTCTGGCAAGACTTCAAAATGTAATCACATGAGCGGAATAAATCCTATCCGTTTATTACGTACTAGCAGATCCGGCAAACGTTGTTTAGCTATATAAGGCTTTGTAATATCTTCTAAGATGTTCATTGAAATTAAGTGATGTCAAAGACAATTTTGTTCACAATTAAATACTCTTAATCAACAACACATTTATTTGGATAAAGGTTAATATTATTACGTTGATACACTTCTTAACAAATAATGCATTAATTTCGACCAAATTGATTACCATAAAAACGGTTCTAGTGAGTTAATCTTTAAAGATAGACATATACTGTCGGGGACATTTTTTTAGATCATTTCAAGAGGAATAATTCTTTCATATATATATTTTTGGTACCTTGAACCGTTTTCGCAGCGCACGCAATGGAAGCACCCAAGGATGAATAATTTTCCCCGTTTCTCTCACATTTTCCATCATTTCTTCGCTCCTAATAGTTGTATCGTGATGTTATATAGCCTAAAGGCTTCGTCGAATTTTTCAATTCGAACCAGTAGTTCCTGAGATTAGCGCGTTCAAACAAACAAACAAACTCTTCAGCTTTATAATATTAGTATAGATTTATTATTTTTGTCGTTGTCTGAGATGAGAGGATGGACTGACCGTTCTCTGCGAGAGGTCTGGCACGGAGTCGCGGCGGTTGTCGAGGCTGCCCAGGCTGCAGCAGGAGCTGGACGAGGCTAGGCTGACGGAGTCGGCGCGGGCGCGGTGGGGGGACACGGCCACGTGCTTCAGCATGCCGACACCTGGACACCGGAAGAACATTGGCAAATCACAATCACATTTTATCATAACAAAAGAAAGTTTTTTTACACTGGCTCGTCAATTTGACTACAGTTCGCCTGATGGTGAGTACAGTGTAGTCCAACCACGAAAGTGGCTATCAAAGGATAAAAATCCGTACAGCGGACGAACATTAGCAAATCACAATCACATTTTATCATAACTAAAGAAAGCTTTTTACACTGGCACGTCAAAGTGACTACAGTTCGCCTGATGGTGAGTACAGTGTAGTCCAACCACGAAAGTGGCTATCAAAGGATAAAAATCCGTACAGCGGACGAACATTGGCAAATCACAATCACATTTTATCATAACTAAAGAAAGTTTTTTTACACTGGCTCGTCAAAGTGAGTACAGTTCATCTGATGGTAAGTACAATGTAGGCCAACCACGAAAGCGACTATCAAAGGATAAAAATTCGTACAGCGGACGAACATTGGCAAATCACAATCACATTTTATCGTAACTAAAGAAAGTTTTTTTACACTGGCTCGTCAAAGTGACTACAGTTCGCCTGATGGTAAGTACAGTGTAATCCAACCACGAAAGTGGCTATCAAAGGATAAAAATCCGTACAGCGGACGAACATTGGCAAATCACAATCACATTTTATCATAAGTAAAGACAGTTTTTTTACACTGGCTCGTCAAAGTGACTACAGTTCGCCTGATGGTAAGTACAGTGTAATCCAACCACGAAAGCGACTATCAAAGGATAAAAATCCGTACAGCGGACGAACATTGGCAAATCACAATCACATTTTATCATAACAAAAGAAAGTTTTTTTACACTGGCTCGTCAATTTGACTACAGTTCGCCTGATGGTAAGTATAGTGTAGTCCAACCACGAAAGTGGCTATCAAAGGATAAAAATCCGTTGATAGTCTCCGTCGTTATGTCGGCCCACATTTACCACGACTGAAGGTCTCTAGGTATACGAGACCGGCAGAGATGGGCAAAATGTAATCATGATTAAATCCATTTAAAACACTAAGAAATCATGAATGTGTATGTAATCTGGGATTCTGTAGTGTTTAAAACATAGATGAGCAAAATGCAGTCGTATTAATGGTAAAAAACGTATAATGTAATCGTTAATCATTTTCATTAATCTGATTACATTTTGCCCATCTATGGTTACCGGTTATACACAAGCTGATCGCGAAACGCGGATAGCCACAGCGAGTCACTATGACGGTCTTTACATTTGTGTACTGTGGTCATGATCTAGTTCGGGCAATCACCGTGGCACCTTATAAATTATATTCCTAAGCACAAAATTGACGCCGTGAGCGAATTACACTCCGTTTTATAAACGGAGTACTGTGTAATGGCAAATAGAATTCTAGAGGTATAGGTATAGAATTCAAAGTTGCAGGCAAAACTCAGTCTTACTTACAACTAAATACGAGCATACAAAGAACACGTGTGACGCCCTTCGAGGCGCCACTCTCTGACCATATTGTCCGCTTCCGAGAACTGAATACCTGACCTTTCTATTGGTTCCTGTGCAAAAAACCTTTACTCACAGACTCGGAAGAATAGAGCACTTTTTTGCACTGTCTAAGGAATTTTAATCTCGAGTGGAGAAGTCACGCTTCAGTCAATTTACAGGACGAAGAGATTTTTTGTTGAACTCAAGTTAAACGATGCGAATAAAAATTCTACTAATATATTTAATTACTAGTTACTATAAATAATAATTGTACTTTTTTTTTACACTGGCACGACATAGTGACTACAGAGTACCTGATGGTAAGTACAATGTTGTCCAAAAACGAAAGGGACTATCAAAGGATAAAAATCCATTGATAGTCTACATCGTCATGTCGGCTTACATATACCACGACTGAAGGTCTCTAGGTATATGAGCTACTGGATATGCACAAGCTGATCCCGAGACGCAACAAGCCGAAACTGGTCACTATGACGGGCTTTACACCCATGCACTGTGGTCGCGATCCAGACGGGCACCGGCGCCCTACCAACTCGCCGCTGCTCGTTTAGCACCACCCGGGAGTCACGTGTAGGGAAACTACATTGTTACAGGGTATCTTTTTTGGGGTGAGCAGAGATAAATTTAACCCTTTCGCTGAGGCCGCCGAAAGGGTCAGAGAGCAAACATCTTCTCTGGCCACTCGGCGGCCAAGACACCGTCGCCGGAGGGACGCGTTCGCCCAAAGCGAGCGCGACTTTCCACGGTGACAGTAGCCAGGCAGTAGACTTAAGGGAGTCTGCTGCCCGGATGAGAGGGAGGCGGTGCACTGAGTCCGGCGCATCGCCTGAGGGAGAGGTTTTGGAGGGGTGGGCTTTAGTCCTTCCCCTCCCAGAGAGGTAGCCTCAACAAGGCTTCTTGTCCCCTGGGCGTCTAGATGAATTTGACTTCCCAGGCCCATGTGGAGCAATCAGAGGGACGCCCCGGGGGTTTTTAATCAGTAGGAATCTGACACACCGGGGTCACTGCCCTGACAGCGTCCCCGATGGTCTTAGGCAGGATTTTCCCCCGGGATACAAAAAAAAACCCTTTCACTACGGCCGGTCTCACTGCAAAGTGTATCGCAGGAAACGACACTTCTTGCTCAAAGTGCGTACATGAAATGCGTAACGTCTTCAGCATTCTTGGTCAAAGCTTAGCTCAAAACGATTTTCATTCGTTTCCGAAAAAATAGTAAGAGTGAATAAAATATAGTCACTCTATTTTTCAGCCGGCGACTATAGTCCCGCCTTGTGTACAGACGGTATTTTTTAGTAACCAATAGTAGGGAAAGGGTTAATTCATCTACAATTTTTTTTAAATACTAACATAAATATATATATCTTTATGAAACATCCCTTTCGGGGTGTGCATGGCTGTAATCACTTTAGGTTTATATATCGTGCCCAACCTGACCTATAATGCAGCTAATCACCGCTCGAAGGATATTAGACATTTCTGTTAAATGATATGAGATAAGGTAAAAATATGATTGAACCAGACAGCGCAGAAAACAAATGCGCAAATTATCTCATTAAAGTGCTTAGACCTCATCGGCTGTTTGATGCCGTAATAATAAATTAATTGTAATAATAAATATTGACTTATCCAATTCAATGGGACCACATTCCTAGCGAGATGGCGTCCGGTGTACGCGATATTTTGCTCACGGTCAATTCTTAACATCTCTATGTAAGAAGTTATTAATTTTATCGTACATTTACATCGATCACTTCCTGGCAAAACGTATCTCATTCGAAACGTGTCTTGTGCCTCTTTTTAATATGTAAATACTGTACAGTATGTTTTGAAAACCCTGTCCGACCCGAATTAACTGCTGAACTAAACTTTGTGCAGCACTTAATTATATTGTGGAGAATCTACGAGTTGCAATAGAATCTAAACTAGCAAACTATATAAGTATTCGCATTTATAAGCTCATAAAAAAAATATCCCGTACTTTATACTGTTGAGTACACTTTCAAACCTGCCTTTATATCCATCAAACTGTTGGCTGTGGTGGATTAGCGAATAAGGAACCGGTATCCCGTATCCCGGCACTTACCTCTGGATCATTTTAGATCAAGTGTGATGTATTAGGCACATATAATACCGCAGGATGGAGAACATTGCGAAGAAACCCAAACGGCATCTAATAGAAATGTCTTGTCTAAGGCTGAAATTTATAGAGGCAATTCTAAGTTTGCTTAGACTTTACTAACACATTACAATTTACCTAGCTCAATGAATGTTAAAGAATTTGATAAGGTACTGATTTTGTCAACATGTACTTAGCTCTGCGAATACTAAGGCTATACTCAAGTTCCTATTATATATTTAGCTTTTTGTCAAAACGAACTTAACTTTTGAGAGCTTTGCTAAGCAAAGTCGAAATAGCGTCTATAAATCTGCGCCTAAGTGCCGTGAGCACGGCGATCAGCTGCGCTACTGGTCACGTTGGGCACGACATATAAGTTCAAAGTGGGCACAGCCACTAATGTATCTGCTCACTCCGCAGGGGTTATAACGTGACGATATTATTGTTAAACTAATGCAAACAAGAGACTAAACGAGGAAGTACAACCTACTTAAACACAATTACAGAAAACACTCAAGTATGCAAACAGAATTAATATTCCGTAAACAAGCAATATGAATTAGGCGTGTTTGCAAACAATTGCGATTGATTTTCGTGTCGCAGCGAAAATTTTCAACCTGGTACACTGTTGATATTCATTTTTTTATAAATTACAGGGCATTTCTTTGTATCAATCACACCTGGTGGAAGGTGTTACCCGCTATCGATATTAGATTCTATTTACGTTACTCTCTCTAGTTAAAAGGCGAAACAAAATCGGAATAAAATCAAAATATATTAATTGCAAAAAATTTCCATTGCAATACTGTTAGCGTCCGTAGCTCTTAATTAAAGGAAAGCAAAGGATCACGCTAGAGTAGGTCATGACGTCAAAAAAATCACGACTTCCATTGATACCAAGCACAGTTTATCAATTAAATCATTTCATAAGTCTTTAAACTGATTTTTGTAAGTAATCCGAGAATGATCGAATGTGATATAAATCAATTTTATAATGTTTCCAATTAATGTAATATGTTTTTCTGCTATATTTTGGTAATGTTATAGTGTCACTAATATGCCCAATTTGTGTCCGACAGGATTTTCAAAACATAATAATAATGTATCTGTACGCTATGTCCCTTTCGGGGTGAGTAGAAATATATTAGTAGTTGTACAGCCGTTTCCATGGCACTACCATATGACATTTCCATTAAATCCTATGCAGGTTTACTTACTCAGTTATTCGTATGTGCTGCCTAAATCCGAACATAATCTAGTAAAACCTAGGATGTACTTATCGGGACCCGAACCTGCAGCAATTCGCGTAACTCCGCATATATACCGGTCCCTTAACCTCAAGGCTACCACAACAACAAAACATACTCTATTTTAAAATATTATTTATACACTGGGTAAATGCTGATCAAAAACGTGAGTAGAGGTTTAAAATTTGTTAAATAATAACACTTTGTCCAAATAACAAAACCTTTTGGGATCTTTAAGGCTACATAATTAATTAATGTTCCCGTGAGAAATTTATATAAAACACAAATAATTTTAGTGCCTACATCCGGCCTAATGGGCTGAATTAATCAGAGACATTTTTATAAAGTAAATTCATTACGAAGACTCGTCAAACTACCCGCTTTCATTAATACTGAATTGTTTGAGAGATCAAAATACGCGAACAAGTTTTAAGGTAGCTACACAAATAGTGTCTGGCAGATTAATTGGTAATCACAACAAACTCGAAGTCGAAACCGATGGCTTGAAAATAATAAAAAAATAATAATAATTAGTGAGTTAAACATAATAATATAATATTTTTAAATACATATAATATTATACTTTTAATTAAATTGCGACAGATCGCTGTCTTCGTGTGTACTTGGAAGATATGCATATATGAAAAACTATTATTATATTTAATTGTTATGATTTATATAAGAAAGAGTCGATGGCAGTGACGTGCATAGGATATTTGAACAGGGTAAGCAGAATTATGTAATTAATTTGAATATTATATTATGATAGTAAATATTATATTGCATTCATAGGAAAGATTGATGGCGTGAATATAGAATAAATATGACTAAAATAATCAATATATATGGTTCCTTTTTTGTTTAACTTTATGCAATTTATTCCAGACTTATTTATCGTCAGGGTATGCAATGCTTTCATTATTTTCATTGCTTCAAAGCATTAAGGAATCATAAATATGTATGCTATTGGGGATTCCGTAGTGTTTAAAACATAGATGAGCAAAATGCAGTCACATTAATGATCAAAAACGTTAAATGTAATTGTAATGGTTTTTCATTAATCTGATTACGTTTCGCCCATCTCTGATAGTATATAACAAATATACAAAATAAAACAATGTATATAAGCAATTTCTGGATATGACTAAATGTTTCCAATGAATCGAATTCCATTTTGACAGAAGCCGAAGGATTTGCCGAAAGTGCTTTCTTGGCCGAAGGTACCGAAATCTAAGACCATATTTCGGTTGATTACTACACATAGAGATAAAGCGAAATGTTTGGATGTCTTTCAATGAGCCGCAATGCATGGACAGGTTTAGACACATTCCAGAATGATGGATTATATCCTGCCGCATGACCTTGACGGCGCCATTAAATGGCAGATTTGCAGTAACGCGATTGATTTCTATCATAATAATTATATATCGTCACGCTATATCCCTTTCGGGGCGAGCAGACGTACATTTAGTGGCTGTATCCACTTTGCGCATATATGTCGTGTCCAATGTGACCAGTAGCGCCGCTGATCGCCATTCTCAAGGCACTTAGCCATGACATTCTTTTTAGGTTCTATGCGGGTTTCCTCACGGTATTTTTATTCACCGGTGTGCACATGGGCCCTAAACCCATACTTAAACAGGATAGACCCAAATTTCTAAGATGACAAAGGGAAATCGAAAAATTAGTCCAACTGTCATTACTTGTCGAATAGAATGTAAAATTAATGGCATGTGGATAATCTATTGAAAGAGAAATGGTAGTGATTGTATGATTGGTTTGTAAAATAGGTTAGTTATATTTGGCACAATTCTCGGAATTGGCCATTTAATAAAAAGTAAGTTTATTTTTGAAAAGGTTAGAATATCTAATTTTAAAACTTGAAGTTTAATTTTGAGGTTTTCAATTTTATTTGGGACATTGAATGGAAAAATAGAATAGGAAGGTTCATATTGTAAAAATTACAAGAAATATACATGTAAACTTTACTTGAAATATATGTGGGAATACAGATTTAAAAAGTGTATTATTCTAAAGCGAGTGAGCGACCAAACCCATAGTAAAAATAGAAAAGATAGTACGAAAGTAAGAGCGGACTACAGTACAAACAATTTGCGAAAGGTAACTATGCAATAACTGGATGAGGAGATAAAAAAATCAAGCTCAATAACGCTTATTAGGCAAGTCCAATATCCAGCGATGTACTAAATAGGCTGATGAGGAAGATATTTGAGTAATAGTAAAGTAAGGCATGATCCTCACTAGTTTCGAGAGATTTTTGTCCCTGAATAGTCTTTAAGCAGCACTGTGCTCAAATATATTACGTTTTGGTTAGGTTTTTGGAGTGGTAGGACAATTGCCCGAACTAGGTCGTGATCACGGTACCAAGTAACTGTCATAGTGACTCGCGCTTGTTGCGTTTCGGGATTAGTTTGTGTGTATCCAGTTTTTCATATACCTAGAGACCTTCCATCATGGTATATGTGAGCCGACATAGCGATGGTAACTGTCCGTACATATGGATTTTCATCCCTTGGCGGTAGTTGCTGTTGTCGGGTTACACTTTACTTCCCATCAAATGCAATGTAGTCACTTTGTTAAGCAAGCATAGGAAGGTAGGCAGTGCATATATGCCAATATAAGATGCACGCCACTGCAGTCTGCAGGTATATCCGTCCCATTAAAATTATAAGTGAATTAACGAAACCAAGTCGACATCCTGCGTCCATTAACGATTTCCTCCATAGCGACTTCGGCATCCATTAATGTCGCTTGAACACATCCAGTCTTTGAAGCAGAGGTGCTTTAAATCTCTCACCAATGTCCACAGATATTAATTTTATACATACTGACATGGCTGTTATGAACACCTCATATAACCCGTCAAGTAAAAAAATCCCTTTCTTTACCCTTCTTTTTCTCCAGAATGCGTCGCTTGCAATGAGCGTCAGCATAAGAATCTTGGGTATAAATATTCACCGTGATCTCAACCTTAGGAATCATTTAGGGGACTGCCATTTCCGCAACATCACGTAGATTTGGTGTCCTGAAAAGATTGCGACGGGTTTTCACGCCAGATCAACTATTCTATTGTATAAGACCCAGGTCAGGCTCTGCATGGAATACTGTTCGCATCTTTGGGATGGTTCTGCTCAGTACTTACTCCAGGCCCTGGATAGGTTGCAGCGGGGGGCTGTCCGCATTGCGAACGATCCTGACGTGACTAAGCATCCGGAACCGCTCCAGCTGCGCAGAGATATCGCCTCACTGAGCGTTTTCTACCGTCTCTATCATGGCGAGTGTTCTGAAGAGCTATTTAACCTTGTTCTACCCTCTCTCTTCCTTAATAGAACCACACGCGACAGTTTGCGGAGTCACGCCTATATGGCAACTCACATCCTAGCTATGACTAAGAAGTTCTCCAAATCTTACTTTTGCCGTGTCGTTGGACTGTGGAATAATTTACCGGCGAGCGTTTTCCCACTGTTCTATGATAAAGGGTCTTTTAATCGAAGCGTGAAGAGATTTTTATGCTGCGATTACCGATGGGGTTTTCTTAACTGTTGATAGTCAGTCGTTTGTACTGCACCATCCTTACCATCAGCGTGGTACGGTAATGTGTCGAGTCAGGATAAAAAGAAGTTGGAGCTATGAGTTGAGAAAAGCAACCGGTAATCACTGGAGGACAAACTCGAGCCTTTTCTAGCAATGCCATCGAGACCCAAAGTATTAACGGAACCCAAAAAACCTTGACATTTGAATTGAATTGTAATATATCGGCATTAAATAGCTCCATAACTTATATTCCAGAGGATATTCATATAGCCAATGTTAATGAATCATATTAATTAAGTGTTGGCTTCCGAACGACAAAATAACATTCTAATTTTAGCTCGACTTACAAACATTATTTATTATTTACGTGAGGATATCTCTACATCCGATCTCCTTTGTATACAAGATTAGTATTTAAAAAACCAGAGATTTCTGGCTTATTCAAAATTCTTTTTTACGACGCTTGACTTCAATGGTAGGTCCGGTGAAAAATAAAACAAAATAAAAAAGTTCTCAGGAAAATCAGTTTGAAATATAATGAAACAACTTATTGATAAACGGCAGTAATGACCTACTAGCACGATTATTTGCGTTCCTTTTTTTCTTAGTTCATAAGGTACGCATGTTCCCAGTCTTATGTACGTTTACCCCGCTTTTTTGTTTTTTAAATAAAAAGGATAACTTAAATAGAATCTAATATCAATATCGAGTAACGCCTTCACGGGTCGGACAGGGATTTTATAACATACTACATATCTACAACACTCTACTCTTCGATCTGTATAAGAAACGCGGGCTCGCTTGGTCTACACAGGACTAAGTTACTATAATATATTAAGAATAAATACCAACAAATATAGTTCTATTTATGCCAAGTGAGCTCTAACTACTTTACTGTTTTAGATAGGCTTTAAAACAAAATGTTCTCATGTACGTGATTTGTATTACACCTTCATACTCTTTGAACTGATATAATAGGAACTATTCGTAGAGCTAAGTGCAAGTTAAATGTCTATAAATCTCTGCGTGCGACATCTTTACCATCAAGTGTGATGTGATCACTTTACCGCGACTGGATAAAACTCTAGTCGGTAAAAGAATAGAATAACGTGTCACCCGGAAATGGAATTAAAAGTTTTCCCGTCATCTGGGTGCTTGCGCGTTTGCACGGCGTCTGAATACGAATCAGCCGGAATACATGTGATCGACCCGGCATCGCGGTATCGCCCAGTCAAGGTTGCAAGCAAACTATTTATGGAATCAAATAATTCTGTCACACATGGGATTTTTCATGAGTCAATCCAAAAATTTGCAGTCTTTTTTATGCAATTCGAGACTGATTTGTACTTGAAACTAGCTTTTGCCCGCGGCTTCGCTCGCGTTAAAATGTATTATTATTAATTAGGTATAGTTTTTGCGGCTTTACTTTTGTTTAGAGTGTGTAAAAAATTAGGGCCTCCAAAACTACTTTGTACAGAATATTCTTAACTAATCTGTCATTAGGAAAAATCAAAATTATTAAAAAAATTTTTTTTGGAGTTCGATAATTTGGTATTATCAATATCCTTTCTTAGGGGATCCCTACGTCATAGTAGCCTTATGCATGCAAAGTCCCAGCCCGATCAGTTAAAAATTGACAAAGTTTCATCCCCTATTTTATCGCCTTGGGGGTAGAATTTATCAAAATCCTTTCTTAGCGGATGCCTACGTCAGAACATCTACCTGCATGCCAAGTTTCAGCCCGATGCGTCCAGTGGTTTGGGCTGTGCGTTGACAGATCACTATGTCACTCAGTCAGTCAGTCACCTTTGAGTTATATATATTTAGATTTTGTCTTGAAGGTCTTAAACGTTCCTCCATATTTGCGAAGTTCTTTAGGCCCTTATTTATATCGAATGTGTGAATAACCTAAGCAGAAAACTTATCGGATACAATTTTTTTTTTAAATCTGTACAGCATAATATCACTGTCAGAGTTCGGAAATAAGAATAATGTCGTGTCTTATACGAGTGAAGTGACAAAAAAGCGAAGTATGAAGGTCGGTTTTAAATTGAAAGTGATTGTACGACGATGATTAATATCCTCGCGTTATATTATTTTCAAGTTGGAGGGGGGGTCATCATATACACCGTTAGGATTGCAATCTTTTGGAAAAAATATTGGCACATGCAAACGACCATCGGATTTCGGCCCTTTTGTTTTGTAGCCCGGGAGAAAATCCTGCATAGGACAATCAGAGCTCCTGTGAGGACAGCGATACCGGTGTATGACCCATACTGACTAAAAACCCTCGGGATGTCCTAATCGCTCCGCCCGAGCCTGGACATGCGAATTCGTCCAGAAACCCGGGAAGCAAACAGCTTTGTTAAGGTTTTCTCGCTGGGAACGGTTAGTGTAAAAGACCCACCCCTTCCTTCTCATCCGGGCAGTAGACTCCATCATGTCAATTGCCCGGCATTGCAATTCGGTCCAATTTAACTCATAAGGAACCGCATGAAAAATAAATGTTAGTCTTGTATTTATGTATATTTTTTATTAATTTATTTTTGCTTGCATATTTCTTACTATTACTGGCCGTGTTTATTAATATCTCGTTATTTTTATACAGTAGACCTGGATGTCCGACAAACGTTTTGCATGGCGATTTAGGACTATAGAGTTTGTGGGATTATAAATACATTCTAAGATCCTTTTGCAGTTCAGAATTTTTTGAAAATGATTAGATTTCTATCTGACCAACCAGACTAACTAACAACGATTTCTGACAATAGATAATTTCATTGCTATTAATGAAAACATACGCTCAATATAAATATTTAGGAGAAGTATGTTCAGAGCAGTGACGTGCATATGGTATTTGATCAAGGTATCCAGACTTTGCTTAATTAATTTAAATATATGTTATTATTGTAAAAAATCTTATTTTACTCCTAGGAAAAATACATGGCTTAGAAATAGAATAAGGATAATTATGAATATATACTGTTTTTTGTTGTTTACTTTAAGTAATTTATCCCAGACTTACTTATTGTACCAGGCGAGAGCGGTGTGTGACGTGTTTCCGCACACCGCTCCAAGATATTGAGCTGTGCGAGGGGTGGCTCCTTACACCACTCCTCGCAGTGCATAGATGCGGCTTTACAAAAGGCCAGACGTTGCCGAGGGTCTGAGAAGAGGATGACGCTGTTCCTCTGGCCCCGGTCAGACGGGAAGAAGGAACACCCCGGGGGTTTTAGTCGGTGCAAGTCCGACACACCGGGGGGCAGCCCTCACCGCCCCCTGAGGTCCGTTAGGGATTTCCCCCGGGCTATCAAAAAAAAAAAAAATTACTTATTTTAAGGGCATGCAATGCTTTCATGCATCTATGGAATTAACGCTACTGGTTCAGAGCATGACATGCAAGATCCAGTGTTGGGCGATTGATTCATGTTATTAAAAATCGAAACGAATGGGCCATCGCGCAGGACGATATCAAAATCGAAACGGGTGACGAGTCGAACACTTAAGCACAGATAGATCGATATGTAAAGGTGTTTCTACCCACACATTGCATCGTAGTACTACGAATATATTGGAATCGGTAGTACGCACGCTGTTGAATCATCACGTACCGGTTTACAAACGGATTGGTGACGCTTGTTACGAATCAGTATCACGTTGCATAATGACGTTTCTTATTCTAAAACACTGATTCCCAAAGTTGTCTATGTCGACACCCAGGGGGTCACGTGAGCGATACAAGAATTGGGGGGTTGATGAGATACGAACGGCGGTCCACGATAGTGGATCTCATTTAAGTAGGTTGTAGGTTATTTTGGCTTTACATATATGTAATAATCTACTTACATAACTGATTATTGTGTAGTTTTTACCTGAAAACGTAACAAATAGACCAATCTTCACCATTTTCTAGTGTATAATATTAATCTAAATAATTTGACGCCATTATTGAGACTTTATTATCAACGTATCATGTTCATCCCTCCCACCAAAAGGAAATTAACACTTCGTCTGTAAACGGGGGTCATCGGAGTGTGAGCAAAATCAATTTCTGTTTATACCTGCTACATAGGGGAGCGGCGGTCGGCCCTTTATGCCCCTAATTTACGAGAATTTTCAATAGGTAATTCCAAATAAATGTTTTCAACAGTACCATTGGTTTTTAAAATTTTTTGCGTGTATTAGAGGGGTGAAAAGACGGCAGATCGCGAAAGACTTCCGTTTATAGACGGAAGGTGCGGAAAAAACATTTACAGGCGAATTTTAAATAATACATACATAATAAATATGAATTTTGTTTTATCAATTGGAATTTCATTAATAAATGTATATAATTTATCGTGTATTTTTTTACTCTACACTTAAGTGCAATCAAAAATTAGTCAAAAACATATTTGAATGAGATAAATTTGCAAAATATAATATTGGCTTAGCAGGGATCTATCGAAAATCGAAAGACACGGCAAGTAAACTACGAAACAAAAAAGTTTGAATACCTATGGTTCAAAATTACAAATAATAACATGACAATCCGTCTTGATTTTAAATGGAATAATAATACAATGAACAAATGATAAAACAAAGTTGGAGATGTCGTCACATAGGTTGATTAAATAATAAATTATTTTTCATTCAACAGTTCATACTTAAAAGTAATATTGTTTAGAACCACTCTCCGAAAATTATTAAAAAGTCACACACGAATATTATAATCGACTACTGTTTTATTTAAATTACTAGCTGCTCCGGCAAACGTTGTTTTGCTGTATAAGTTATTGTAATATCTTCTATGATGTTCATTGAAATTAAGTGATGTCAAAGACAATTTTGTTCACAATTAAATACTCTTAATCAACAACACATTTATTTGGATAAAGATTAATATTATTACGTTGATACAACTCTTAACAAATAATGCATTAATTTCGACCAAATTGATTACCATAAAAACGGTTCTAGTGACTTAAAGATAAACATATACTGTCGCGGACATTTTTTTAGATCATTTCAAGCGGAATAATTCTTTTATATATATATATTTTTGGTATCTTGAACCGTTTTCGCAGCGCACGCAATGGAAGCACCCAAAGATGAATAATTTTCCCCGTTTTTTTCAGGTTTTCCATTATTTCTTCGCTCCTAATAGTTGCATCGTGATGTTATATAGCCTAAAGCCTTCCTCGATAAATAGTCTATTCAACACAAAAAGAATTTTTCAATTCGAACCAGTAGTTCCTGAGATTAGTGCGTTCAAACAAACAAACTCTTCAGCTTTATAATATTAGTATAGATTAATGGTTAATCGTATTCATGTGCATAATATACAACGGACTATCCATTACAGAGGATTCTGATTCTACCCATAGAGTATTTATTTCTTGTTTTTTAGAATGTTTCCCTTCCGCAGTATATAAAAAATAAAATATACTCAAAAACGATCCATAATTCAGCAAAGTTTCCCGCAAAAAATCAAATTAAAAATCAAGCTTTGGGGCAAGATATTTATTTATTTATTTATTTAACGGTAACTACACAGCATATTATAAGATTATGTACCAAAAATAGGAAATAAAAAAAAAAATCTAGAATGCCAATAACGTAGTACACATATTAAATTTTGGTAAATGTTTGGGTCGCTCCCCGCATCGTATAGTGAGTGTTGTGTGCGTGATTTGTGAGTGTTGTGTGAGTGCATTTGTGTGCGTGTGTGTGCTCATATCGGTGTTGTATGAGATTCATCTAACTGCAGTCCAGAAATAATTGTCTTAATGACCTGATTACGGCTCAAGTAAAACATATCAATCTCTTTAAAATATTTATTGTACTGAGCGCAACATCTATAGATGACCGAGTTTTGGGCATAACAGTGCTTTGCAAGAGGTAAGGCGAATGAGCAAGGATTTCGAGTTTGTTTTTTGAAAATTTTAAATTTTAATTTCCCGAGAAGTTCAGGACAATCCACTTTTGCGTTTAGGAGATCATAAAGCAGTTTCATATCATTTATAGTACGACGATGCTCCAGTGACAAAAACTTGTGCCTTTGTAAGCTGTCCACGTAATCGCAAGGATCCTTGTTACTTTTAGTATTAAGAAATCTTAAAAAATTTTTTTGAATTCTTTCCAAATTATTTTTATGCGTGATAAATGACGGTGACCAGATAGACGAAGCATACTCTAGACAACTTCTGACGTAAGAAAAGTAGAGAATTTTAATAGAATCAACATTATTAAAGGGCTTAGTTACTCTAAAAATGAATCCTAACATTTTTAGGGACTTTTGAATAATAAAATCGTAATGACTAGTAAAAAGTAATTTTGAATCCATCATTATTCCTAAATCTTTAATATAATTTACCTTTTGAATGGGTTGCTGATTAAGCGTATAACAAAAATTAATTTGATGATGTTTTCTTGTAAAAGTTATTACATTGCACTTTTTTATATTTAGGTCTAATTTGTTCATTCTAGTTTATAATAAGAATAAACTAACGAATTATTTAAAAAGAAATAAAAGAAAAAAATACTGTTTATTTCTCAGGGTTCTTCTAAAGGAGCTACAAATGTACAAGGAAGAATATCGACATCACAAAATGTTTGTTATGGATATCCAAGGCCCGAAAAAAAAAATTGACATAGTTTGCCTTCACAAATGGCACTTTAAACAGCAAAAAGTCTCTAATACTGACCCATGCCAGTACCTGAAACCTATTTGGCTTAGGAAATAGAAGGAGTCTATGAGACTACTAGTAATGTATGTACTAGCTATAGGCTGCGACTTTGTCTGTGTAGATAAGGTATTTTGAATAGCCTTTCCCAATTCCTCCAAGAAGTGTAAGTGTTAGTGTTAGTGTAAGAAAATAATCTTTGATACTATCAATCTAACTTCAAAAATTTTCATAAATATTTAGAATTAATGTTATGTTATGTTTTACACTGGCTCGACATAGTGACTACAGAGTACCTGATGGTAAGTACAGTGTAGTTCAAAAACGAAAGCGACTATCAAAGGATGAAATCCATTGTTAGTCTACATCGCCATGTCGGCCCACATATACCACGACTGAAGGTCTCTAGGTATGCACAAGTATGAGCTACTAGATATGCACAAGCTGATCCCGAAACGCGACAAGCCGAAACTGGTCACTATGACGGGCTTTACACCCAGGTACTGTGGTCGCGATCCAGACGGGCCCCGACGCCCTACCACCTCGCTGCTGCTCGTTTATCACCACCCAGGAGTCACGTGTAGGGAAACTAGGGTAAAGCCTACGGACGCGAGCAGCTTCGACTCCCAAGCATGCTATAACATTTTTAGTATTTTTTATTGACCCATTAATTATAATAAAACCTATGTAATGACAAATTTACATTTTTTTTTTTAATTGATTCCGCGGAATATCCATCGTTCGGTGGTTCGACAGCAAAGAAACGAACACGTCATATTCTAACTGATAAAAATGAGCAGAAACCCAAATGTAGTTTACAATGTTGAGGGCAAAACCATATTATGTAACGACGGGACAGGAATACATCACGCAAAGCACCGCGATAAAGATGTATCTAATGATTTTGATGTTATTAACTTATATCGTTTAGTTTAGACTCTTAATAGTATCTCATCGTCGGACCGCATTTACATGAAGTTCGAGACATTTCTCTTAGGCATTTAGCTTAAAAAGTTAGTAATCTTTCTAACTTTTAAGAATTAAGTTTAGTGAAATCCCGAATGGCGCGCGGGCACCACAGCGCAACATTTAACACTGCTTGTCTCGCTCTAACTTACTATGATTTGTAATCTCGTCCCGCTCTTATCGCCAACGCTTCGATTTGACTGTGCATAGTTTTATGATTGTATTATGATTTAAGAGCCGTTAATTTTTAATAATGAATTGATTAGTTGATTTTCATATCGTCTATTTGGATAATTAAAAATTAGTAATGATTGTCTAATGAAAACGTGTAAAACAATATATGATACGAGATTAAAAGTTGTGGTAATTGTTTCGTATAGTTTTTGTCACCCACAAATAGATAATGAATTGAAATTTAACGAACTATCTGATTTGTATTCATGCAGTGATAATAGCTTGGCTTAACATTTGCGGCATAATCCTTACATATTTCCATCCATGGGAAGGTTAAAGACTACCTTTCAAAATAACCCACGAAATTTTGGACAAATTACGCGCCCTTTATTTATATCATTATCAAAAATTACCTTTTAAAAGTTCAGATTAATTACCTTTTTTTATAATTGTAAGCCTATTTATCTTACAGTCAATAAATAATCCTATATTTTACAGAAAAAAAAACTTTTGATTCAAAACAGTTTTAAAGTTTGTTGAATTCCAACAGCAAACTATTGATTCACAGAGTTAAATACGGCTTCGCGCGAGTCAATGGCCAGAGTCAAATAAAAAACATTATCTATGGTTTATTTGTAACGAGTCATTATCGAGTTACATGTTTAGTCTATGGTTTCGCCGGCTCACTACGAATAATGGCGGCTAACATTGCGTAGATTTAATCAAACCACGTTGTAGCATTATCTGGATATTATTTTTTTCTTTCATACTATCTACTTATCTATATATCTATCTAATTATAATAATATATCATCACGCTATATCCCTTTTGGACTGAGCAGGGCTACATATACATTACATATTGAGGATACATTAGTGGCAGTATCCACTTTGCGTTTATATTTCGTGCCCAATGTGACCAAACGTCGCATTTATATACCTACTGATTTTTTTTTATATTTCACTCCTAAGGGGATGAAACAGGGGTTGAAAGTTTGTTAAAAAATCCGTAAATTTTAAGTAAGCCATATGAAAACTTGTGTTAAGCTTTATGGTTAAAAATAAAAACATCTTGAAATGTAATGTGTGTTAGAGCTGTTAGAACGGCGATCAGCAGCGCTACTGGTCACGTTGGGCACGCCAAGCGCAAATTGAATACAACAGGTAATGTTTCTGTTTACCCAGTAAGAGATAGAACGTGACGATATATTATATAAGTACATTTTTATTAAGTGTCAGTTTCGTCCCACTGGACAAAACGTCCCACATGGAAAAGACCTCCCTTCTCTTTTACCACTATATTTTTAAAATCCATTAGAAATAGTTTGAGTTTGAACATTTAACACACCAGATAAATACATTATATACAAATTTATTATTAAAAAATACGTTTTTTGACCTATTTTGTAAAATTAATCTTCAAGGGATTAAATTATTGGATTTTTACTGGGTGACATTGGGTCATTACAGCTAGTACTGGATTGGCGACGTAGCTTTGAGAGCGAGTGTTTGTGTCCTCTATTTCGTTCATCGCAGAGTTGCTGATTTGTCATTATTCTTGTTCTTTGGGTTGGGGTTGGGTCTGAACAGCGACAAGATGTCCGGATGACAAAGTGCTGTGGGGAATTGGTGTTTGTTCTGATGGCGTGGGATGGAATGCGCGCCGCTTGAGTCGCTGGTTTAGACTAGGGATGTAACGGAGGCAGTTTTATCGGAACCGAAGTCGGAGTCGGAGTTTTTAAATTTGATTTATCGGAGTCGGAACCGAAGTCGGAATCGGAGTCGGAGGCAATGTCAGTCACAAGTGACGGAAGAATAAAATAGTTTTATTAAGGGACAAATTTAAAATAAGGGACAAACATTATTCAGTGAATCTTTTTAATTAGAAAGTGATAAATTTACACATACACAGACAATGAAAATAAAAATTGCTGTGTTTCTTATTAAGATTTTTCCATTAAGAATGCACAAATTAAATATATAAAATAAATAAAAATGTGAAATAAAAAAAATCTTTTAGTAATAAATTAAAATGAACATTCAGTTCTAAATTTAATAATTTTATTCATACTTTTTTATTTAAATTAAAAAAAATTAGATCTTTAAATTAAGTAGCACTGATTGTTTAATTACACATAAAATGAAATCAAATAAATTGACTACAACAGCGGTGTGGTGACCTTCGATGAATACCTCCGATTAAAAAGTTTCGGAACCGGAGTCGGAACCGGAGGTGTAAGAGCAATCAGAAGTTCCGACTTATCGGAGTCGGAGTCGAAGCTCCGTAACATCCCTGGTTTAGACATTAATCAGAGACTATTGAACATTAAAAATTGCTAACGATGGGCTCTAGAGGACTAGTATCCCGGGCCGAATAACTTAATATATACAACAAGATCTAGTACCTTATACACATATAAAAAAATTGTTGTTTCCTTTAGCTGTTAATGGAGTGATTAGTTTTCTGCAAGATTAGCTAAATTGAAGCCTTTATGTATCTCCACGGAATGATAAAACATTTTATAGACTTTACAAGTGCACCCTGACAGTTGATATATCGTAACATTACACGAAAGCAAAGGCAGCATGACGGATTGTTCACTGAACAACTTATTTGGTGTTTGGTTACAAACCTTTTGCTTCGATTTGCTGATTGGGTTGCAGCGACACCATTGATAAGTAACTAAATATTTAGCACCTTGTAAAATTGTTTTCCTTTTGCCCGTATCGGTAAAAAATACTATAAAGTCAGCTAAAAAAATCTTTAGGTTATAATCAGAGATGGGCAAAATGTAATCTGATTAATGATGAACGATTACAAAATGTAGTCGTAATTTTAATTTTCTTGCTCTGTAATCATGCTTAAATACATTGAAAACATTACGAAATCATAAATGTGTATACAATCTGGGATTTTGTAGTGTTCAAAATATAAATAAGAAAAATGCAGTCATATTAATGGTAAAAAACGTAAAATGTAATCGTTAATCATTGTCATTAATCTGATTACATTTTGCCCATCTATGGTTATAATATTATAGACAGATAGATATAGTTTCAGAAACGTTCCTTAAGTTTTAATTTTAAACACTAACGAACCATATTTTTTTTATATGTATGTACATATATATTAGCGCAGCAAAGTCATAATGCTACGCCTTCTACTCCGACGTAGGTTGAGTTTCTTTCGACGTTTCCTCTTAAGGTAGCTTCCGAAACCCTAGTAGATCACCGTTGGGCTCTTTCCTGGCTGGCCGCTCAAGTTGAGGTTCGCACTCATAGGAATGCCCTTGCGTTGCTACCCAATCCATAAAGTCGCTTGCTGACCACTTCAAGAGCTCGCCCCTCGCCATCTTCCCCATCGTCGCCATATTTTTTTTCCAAACCACACCAGATGGTAATCATGATCCAGTCCAAAAACATCAACGACTATAAACAGTAAAAAACCACAGGTAGTCGCAGAACAAATATCTCTTCAGGCTACGGTTTCCCCTGAGCGTCGGCTGAAAATCAACGCTGGATGACGCGTACAACGTCGCCCAGCATACGCTGAGCCAAATGCTCTTTGAGATGGGTAGCAGCCCATAGGATACATGATGTAGAGATATGTACTATTATTTAATTGTTATTTTTATATAAATGTATTTATTGTGTGTTGTTTCCTTTGTCTCAATAAACGTTTTTCTTCCTTTCTTTCTACGTTTAAATAAACTCATATCATAGGATGGTGGAAACACACTCGCTGGAAGATCATTCCACAGCCCAACAACTCAGGAAAAGTAAGAGAAGGGAGTCGAAGCTGCTCACGTCTGTAGGCTTTACCCTAGTTTCCCTACACGTGACTCCTGGGTGGTGCTAAACGAGCAGCAGCGAGGTGGTAGGGCGTCGGTGCCCGTCTGGGTCGCGACCACAGTACATGGGTGTAAAGCCCGTCATAGTGACCAGTTTCGACTTGTCGCATTTCGGGATCAGCTTGTGCATATCCAGTAGCTCATATACTTAGAGACCTTCAGTCGTGGTATTTGTGGGCCGAGATGACGATGTAGACTATCAATGGATTTTTATCCTTTGATACTCGCTTTCGTATTTGGACTACACTGTACTTACCATCAGGTACTCTGTAGTAACTATGTCGAGCCAGTGTAAAAAAAAAAGAGAAAGTTTTTTAGTCCTTGCCGGGATGTGAGTTCCCGTATGGCCATGATTGCGTTAACTCATGGAACATGGTTAAAAAACTCATCAGAACACTCGCCATGATACAGACGGTAGAAAACAATCAATGTGGCGATATCTCTGCGCAACTGGAGCGGTTCAAGATGCTTAGTCACGTCTGGATCATTCTCCATGCGGACAACCCTCCGCTGCAACCTATCCAGGGCGTCGAGTTACTGGGCTGATCCGTTCCAGAGATGCAAACAGTATGCCACGCATGGCCTGACCTGGGTCGTATACGAGAATCTTTAATTTACTTCGTATCAAATGTAGAATTTTTTTTTATAACTTATAGGCAAACGCTTGACCTCAATCACACCTGGTGGAAGGTGAAGATGAGTCCGATGATGAACCGCGTCCGCCCAACAAATGCCTATTCACTCTTCTTTTAAAGACTCCCAGGTCATAAGATCGCGGAAACATGACCGCTGGTAGCATATTCCACTCCTTAGCCGTTCGCATGATGAATGTAGAAGCGAATCTTCTCGTGCGGATATGAGGAACATCCACCACATACGGATGGTATCAGACACGATGTCTTGTGGTTTTGTGGTGGAATGGAGAATACTCAGTTTTTGTAGACAATATAAAAAAGGTACCTTGAAAAGGAGTAATAACCTATGCTGTTTCGATAAAAAAACAATATTTGTGTGTACGAGCAAGCCGTGTCTAATCTGACAGGTGTAATTAGAAATAACTACTTATATAACTGTAAGTAATGTTTGGAATTGTTATGATATGTTACAAATCATACTGTCACGGTCATCGCTCGCCAGTGGCCGGTGCTTTGCTGGCGAGCACGACCTCGCATTATGAAGGCTAAAATCGCATCCTGTATTCAAAATATCAAAGTTATTTACATCTGCGTCTTATTTATTTCAACTGCGGTCGAATATCCTGAAGGAAGTCGGTTCAAACAATCATTGGTTGGATGGGGATTGGTCGTTTTCGCGTGGGGTTGATTTTTTTTTTTACTGAAAACTTCTTTGTGTACGTTGACAATTTTCGGAATGAAGAAAAAAGCACTATAGCATGTAGACGCCGCCCGATACGTGCTTGCGTTAAAACTGTGCTTGTGTTACGGGACGCACGGGGTAAGAGGATGCGCGCGCGCACAGGATGCTTGCTAAGTTAGTCGACTACCGAGACCCGAGGCTAGAGTACGTGCGTCGCAATTCGGTGTGCTTTAAAGTGCAAATAAACAGTAAAACGCCAAAATACGTGTATTTCTACCACCACACCCACGACCACCGATCATAGCACTGATTATGTGTGACCATCACCTTCAAATACATTTATACACATGTGCGTGTATGTGTATCTAATATACAAAATACCTACTATATATAATTTCTTAATTAAACTTAATTACTAATAAAAAATACTTCTCAAAAAAATTAAAAAGTTTTAACTTGTGCTGTGAGTCCTATGACTGACAGATCGTTTTTTTATTATATTAGGTTTCACAGCTAAGGATACAAGTCAATTTGAGCATGTCGTTAATATTTTTAATACTCAGTAGTCCCGGATTTGACTTCAGAACCAAGGACCCGGGCGACGCGCACTCCACCTCTCGCCATAAGAAAAATCATAAATACTCCGCAGCATTTTACCATTTTGTCGCTTTTTAAGCCCAACTCCAATTCAAGAACAAGAACGATATGTCTAGAAGGCCACAACAACGACAAATCAACAATCCACCGATGGATGAAATAGAGGACACAACCGCTCGCGTCCCATGCATGGATTTCAATACACATATCAAACAATTATAAACATACCGTGCCTAAAAAGGCATCCACAATATATTACAGTGGAGTATTTATTCAAATATAAATTTAAAACACAAATATAGCTTAAATATAGCCTTTTAACACGTTCACGCCGGCGTGTACCACCGGTGGCTCGCGCTTGATTGTGCCATCGGGCGGTGTGTACCACTGGTGGCTCGCGCTAGACCGCCTCATCAAGCGTCGTGTACTACCGGTGTTTCGCATTCGATTGTGCTATTAGACACTGATAATTTAACGTACATATATAAAAACGTTTATTTTGAATAAAAGTTATATTTAATAACGTATTATAAATATAATTTTTGCTCAATACCTTATAATATCTCTGATCAGGATATAAAAACAACACGAGTTACACAATTTGCAAAGTAAGCACTCAATGTACTACTGAAGAAACAAGAAGCGCGTGCAAGCCTGAACACGCGAAATTAGCGCGCCGCCAGATGAAGCGCGACATAGATTTACGCGCCGCCGGGTGGTGCATCAAATGAAAAAATGCGCCGGCGGGAACGTGTTAAGTAATCTGGAAGACAACAGACGTCTCCAAACACAACTGTTAAGGGTCTCATACGAATTTTGATACAAACGTTTCTAATACATAATTCATTCGGACAACAATAAAAAAAGTCTGAAGTGAATATACGTAATGCCCATTGTTATATCTGTCCTTCATTAGCAGTGGAATCTTTTTCCGATAAATAACGAAAGCATGGTTTGAATAAATAATTTATGGCGTACTTTAGCACAATATTCTTGCACTTAAATTATAGAAATGTATCTAAACTAGATACAGAATTAGACGTACGTACGCTTGGAAGACCGGCTCATGTAAAACGACATCAAAGGTCGATAAAAATAGACAACAATGTACAATAAAAAAGATCTAAAATAAATCGTATGCGGCCTTTGGAATCTCCAACGAAGAAATTACCGATTCATCCCACGAAGCGTTCACTGTCCAACAATTATCGTATACCAAGACGGCTGCCAAAACGTGGTAAAATTTTCTAATCCTTTTTCAATAATTATAACCAAATAATTCAGTTTTCTTTGTTAAATAAAATTGGTCTGTGATATATACTCATTAACAGTTTTTTATTTTTGTTATACTCTTCTCTTTGTGGGGAAAGCAAAGGCATTTACGGCATACAGCCATATTTGAGGTAATTTATTTTCTAGTTTTATTATATTTCTGTAAATTCTTCCCGCCACACTTCAATATCTCTGTCGCAGTTTTAATTCACTGTAACCTATCTTTATTTGTTATTTATTGCATCATTTCTAAACACACATAATATAAACGGCGAGGAAGACTTTGTAGATTAGCGGGTAAACTCAGCGACCCACGCATCATTCCGCTAGCGTCTCGCCGAAAAACCATTGATTACCCATCGCACACGGTTGGCCGAACATCTTACCGTTGCCCAAACCCACAACACAAGCTCAGACAAGAATAAAACACCCAGCCGACCGCAACAACAAGAAAACCACTCCAGCTTGATGCTTAGCCGCCAATCCTCATTAACAATATTTAATTAAATATGTTGTTGTTTATTACGTTTGCCAATAGGCAGGCAAAGGCTGGAGCCATGTCTGGTATACAAAGTCAAATCCAATATACACCACGTCTGCTCTTGAAAAGTAAATCAGATTTGTTAAAGTTGAAAAGACTTTCGCCATATCTATTGCGTTTTAATTTCTTGTTGTATCTTGTCATGTTTATTTTTTTTTTAAATTCCTATGCTCTGTTTTATTTCCAATTCTTAATTTAATCTTATTGGACACAAACCAGAGGCTTCTAACTTTTTTCCAATAAGGGATAACAACAGTTTTGAAATCAAACAGCCATAGAGCTTAATTTAAAATTCTTCAAAACTTTCACGTATTTTTCAAAATAAGTAATGATTGTAAACAAAATGATATCGAAATAAATTTTATTTATCATCATATTTGCTGCTTTTACAAGACGAAAAATAAATTTGCTAATAAATAATATAATTTTACTGCTTTAGCTATTATAACAAATATCAGTGTTGACTGCCGCTTAACAAAAAAAAAAACAATAACATAAATTAAGAATACTATCTGCAATTTTACATAATATTCCTCTATGATCTAAATAACTGTTTTACGATATAATTTAAACGAATTTAAAAGCAATTTAGCTCCTAAATTTATATCAAAATAAAATCATTTAAATATTAGCTAATAGCTTATAGCTATTGCACGATTTCTTACTACAATTTCACAGCTCGTAGAGTAGTATAACAAAAAAATAAATCCGTAAACATCGTGAGAAACTTTACAATAGAAATATTGAATTTTATATTATTTTATTTCAAACAACTGTAATATATCATGAATCAATCCTAACAGTCAATAATAATGATTTATTTGTATTCAACTTGCGTGAATTTATGTATCTTCGATCTCGGTGCGAAATCGATTTACCTTCTAAGCAAAAATGTACTCTCTCTTACTGAGAATAAATTTCACTTTACCACACTTTCTTTGCAACGACGATAATAGACATAAGTGGCTATTGTTTGCAGTAAAAATGTGAGGAAATTTTGAATTATTTTATTACAGTTAATATAAACTAGGTATAAATAGAATAAGTTCGATTTTTATGTGACTAATTATATATCATTTATTATTAAAGAAAAAGCAAATGTCTTTCAACCATACAGCCACGTGATTAACTATCTATGATGAAATAATAATTATTTTAAATTAATGTGGCAAATCAACTTTACAATAACTTTATAATACACAAAAACCAAAAGAAATCAGAGACCTGTCTTCGCTCAGTCTACAAATTCATTTTACCGAAACTTTCCCCTATATCATTAAATTAATAGCTAATTGTACGTAGCTATTTGAAAAGGCCCCAAAAAGCATACTGGCGTGTAAAATACAGAGAGCGATATCCGACCGATACTAATTAATTTATCGCAAATTCTAATAATAAGTGAGATAATACGTGTTTCCAATGCGATAGTCCGATGAAAATCGATTTAATAAAATCGTGAATTGTTGAACTTAAAGCTGAATTACACATCGAAAGATTTTTGCACCCAGTTTCCAAAAATTTATCGACGCGGAATCGGCTTTAACTAGTCAGAAAGAGCCTTGTAATATAAGTAGATACGGGAGAAAATGTTAAATCACCGTTAATGAACAATGATAAATGAAAATCACGACGAAGACAAAGATAGCAATATTAAAAAAAATACGGGTGTAAAAGAGATATAGCTAAGCCAACACGCCCCCTATTATAGTTTGTCGTATATTAAATTAAAAGAGAACAATATAATTTTTCTGGCTTCGGATCGGAAGGCCAAACTCGACGCTGGATGGCGACGATTTCATATAATGATCAATTGCTGATAGCTTTATTACGTCATCAATGATATATTACTACATCGGAGACTCAAACAGCTCCCATCACGTTCACCCTTATGCGACAAGTTTCAATTCCAAGACAAACCAAACAATCATTGTATCAGATATTACATTAGTGTTCACGGTATCACCTGGCCCAAGAAGACAAAATAACGATCTGTGGAATCGCTGCGGAGAAGTCCTGGTGAAACACAGAATAAAGACCGGGATTGGAGAGCTCAGGAGTGACCGTCCCAGACAAACCCGGTGACGAACGATCCTGGCGGTATCGAGAGCCATTGGCAAGATAGATCGCAGTGCAGATGCGTCATAGACGCCCTCTGCCCTACACAGTGCCATAAGACTTAAAAGCTTTGGGAGTCGAAGCTGCTCGCGTCCGTAGGCTTTACCCTAGTTTCCCTACACGTGACTCCTGGGTGATGCTAAACGAGCAGCAGCGAGGTGGTAGGGCGTCGGTGCCCGTCTGGATCGCGACCACAGTACACGGGTGTAAAGCCCGTCATAGTGACCAGTTTCGGCTTGTCGCGTTTCGGGATCAGCTTGTGTATATCCAGTAGCTCATATACCTAGAGACCTTCAGTCGTGGTATATATGGGCCGACATGACGATGTAGACTATCAATGGATTTTCATCCTTTGATAGTCGCTTTCTTTTTTGGACTACACTGTACTTACCATCAGGTACTCTGTAGTCACTATGTCGAGCCAGTGTAAAAAAAGCACCTTGAACCGCTCCAGTTGCATAGAAATATTGTTTCACTAAACGTTTCCTACCATCTGTATTACGAGGGGTGTTGTGGCCGCGTACCAATATTTAGTTAATTGTCATACAACATTATTTAATAGTTAGTTATAGGGTAGGTTACGGTGGATTCTAACAGATTCCTATATCGCGTTGACATCGACCAATAAAATAGCATGGTGTGAGGGTAGTAGCGCAAATCTTTCGCTGCCAACACTACCGTTTCGTCGGTCGATGGTGACACACCACGCTTGGGCGCATCGCTAAAACCTCGTTGTCTCGTGCCATAATATCATTTTTTGGACTATTATTTGTGCTAGTGGAGTGCCAGGCCCCCCTGACGCGAGACCGTCCAGCAAGCCGCTGGCCAACGTGCATATCACACATTGCGGCAGTAGAGGCAAGTGGAAGTATTTGTCGAACCCCCCACACCAACCAGCGACCGTATTAACCTTTACCTTTGGGCCGGGAACAAACAAGGGTATTCCGATTAGTTATTTGATATTGTTACGTCCACTTCCTTCCACAAAAGGGCCACGCGCGCGAGCTTGTGAATTTACAACTATATGGTAACTAACTCCTATCCCAGCTAGGACTAAGAACTTCTCCAAGTCTTACTTTGGCCGAGTCGTTGAGGAGTGGAATAGTCTTGCTGCGAGCGTGTTTCCATCTATGATATCGGGTCCTTTAAACCAAGCGACAATCAATTGTTTTTCTTTACTATTGATAGTAAAGAAATTGATATTAATATTTTTATTTAAAATATTAAATGGATATCTAGATTGTGCAGAACTTATCAATAATCTAAAAATTAATGCTCCATCTCGTTTGCCCCGCAAAACAGCTTTCCATTTTTTTTTCTATACCCTTCTTTAAAACTAATCTTGGACAATTTTCTACCATGCCGAGGATCTGCAGGCAGTACAACGCACTCTCGCGACTCGGTGACTTGGACCTGACTGTTTCCCTTTCAACATTTAGAACAGTGTGTAGAGAGTGACTGTATTTCTTTTTTCATTTTTTTTGTGTTACTTTTTGTGTTACTCGGAATCAGTCACAGTTTCGTTTAAAGTTGTTACTTATACATTCTACAATATCATCCTTTTGTGTTGTGTCTATGTATGTATGTATATGTTTTTTTTTTAATTTTATTATTATTCTTTATTGTAAACTAGCTTTATATATTAATCACTGTGCATGCTGCGGTGCCCTATAATCGTGGGGGCATTTATATGTTCTATTTAAGTACCATGATCCTTTTGTTTTCTTGTCTAGTGTTACCCATGTTGGGCACCCTGTTATGTAAAATAAAATAAAATAAAATAGTTGTAATCGTTTTTTTAGACCGAACCATGCTTACCATCAGACGTGAAACGGTCACTATGTCGAATTAGGATAAAAAAGGGAGAGAAACTCTCATCTCAATTAGACTTTAAAAAATAATCAAAGCGAATTCTTGTACTTGACACAATATACTTTTGTAACTACGATAAAAAACCTTGGCGTTTATCGATCAAGGAAAATTCTTATAAAAATTGTATAAAATCACCTCACGACAGCCATTTCAGTTCTAAGAAAAATACGCGTAAGTTGCATTCAACATCTATTAATAATCAGTCACCTACATTATCTGTCTATTGATTGCAAATGATAGAAGGTTAAATAATATTTACCTAACTTATGCTAATTTAGATATCCTACCACGCTTTTATGGCAAATCAAATTTAATATCAGCTTATTGCACATTTCAAATAAACATTCATCACATTCCGATATCCCACGCTATATAAAAGACGTAGGCAGAATTTGATTTTGTATCTACCATCTTATTCTCTTCTAGGCAATATCGCATTAAGCCCGTGCTATACCAATGTATTAGGTATATAAATAATTCGAAATATTTCTTCAAGGCCTCATGGAATTGCCTCATTAATAAGTCCACGAAAACTTTAAATTTTACAATTGTGTAGATTCCTTCAAACGCGCTCCTTGCTCTATAAACTGATTTGTGTTACTTGGGGAGAATCTGCAACAGCTCTGCATCAGGTAATCTAGCAGCTTACTTGCCACATTTGGCATAAAAAATATTCTAGAAGTGTAAAGCCTTCATTGATTTGCAGGCAATATGTTTTTATTTTATCGAAATAAAATTTGGATTTTATGTCTTTTGCTTTTTTGAGAATTATAATCTCTTTTGCATTAGCGAAAAATCAAAATTGAAATAAAATGAGGTTACAGAGCAATATCCAAATCTTAGGAGTAACCCTTTAAGTGAGGCTACTCATAGATTAGTCAATTGCTGTTGCCGGGAACTAGCTATAACCTATTTATTAATAGCTGTGTCTATTACAGCGCCCACAGTCTTAGTTAAAGCGGTAGTCACTTTGCAGGTTTAGTTGGTACCTACAAGTTTCGTATGCAACGCCCGTCACCTTCGTGTGACATTAGAACAGTCTCATAAGGTTTATTCCCGAGTAAAACAGCTCTGATTCGAACAAAAATTGATAATATAACCGAATTAAAGTCCCGACTATTTGAATTTCAATTACGTTTTCTCATGAATAACTTCGAATTCGATTCAAGTTGAGACCAACTGCGACTGGTTACATCTAGATTTAACTGGTTAAGTTAAGAACAATCACGTTGTGGGGTTAGTCTTAACATATTCAAGATTTTATGTAAGAGTTATAAAGATCTTAGTCCCATATGTTGTCAAATAGTACTTAAAATACAAAAACTAAGCTGAGAATCGCGATTGGTATATTTAACGATCCCATTTCCAAAATTGATTTTAATGATAATATTTATTTTTTCTATTTCTTTTTGTAGTCTATTGTGTTTTTTTTTAAATAAAAACAATGGTATTTGTCTAACAAATGAACCAAATGTAAAGATAGTATGTATATGTTTTAAATTACCAGATAATACTGCCAACATTTTCAAATAGGCCATGACGTCTGCCCGCATGTTTATTGTACTTGCAGTGAATTGACCAATTATTTTGACATTTCAGTTCGCTACCTCATTACTCAGTGGGACACTTTCACCAGCAATTGGATCACTGTACACGAAATAATACCTCTATTACCAAAACCACTATAGTCCGGCCATTTTTCAGCTCACCGCTGTGTTCCCTCATTCTACTAGCCCTGTTTATTTATCATACTTTTGTTATGATCTACAAGCAAATATTTGAACTCAGTTACTTTTATTGGTAAGCGAATATAAAACCTTTTTTTTATTATGTGGGATTAAATATGCTACAGACTGCGAAAGACCTTTAAAATTTCACCTGGCGAGAGGAGCGAACTCCTAAGGTACTGGGCTAGCGAGTTATGGGTTCGGTGGAAATGCAAGGGCGGCCGTCTGGTTACTAACCTCGAATTGAGCGGTCAGCCACGAGATAATGAAACTGAGGTGATATACCAGCATTTTAGAAGCGACTACATTGAGAAGAAATGCCAAAAAAAATTCAAGACTGCGTAGTTAAATAAATCACACAAGAAATAATCGAGTAATTAACAAAGAAGCGAATTTTAGTAGATACTTAGCAGTGACGTGCATACGATATTTGGACAGGATAGGAAAATTCACATAATTAATGTGAATATTATATTATGATAATAAATATGGATAGATGGCTCTCATCTCAGTCAGTCTTTTTAAGTTGAACATACCAGCTAAGACATAGGCATATCAGCTAATAGCTGCTCGCCTATTATTTGATAATAATAATAATAATAAATATTATATTACGTTCATAGGGAAGATGGATGGCGTGAAAATAGAATAGATATGAATATAAAAGGTTCCTTTTTCTGTTTAAATTAAAGCAATTTATTCCAGACTTATTTATCGTAAGGGCATGCAATGAATTCATGCATCTATGGAATGAGCGCTACTGGTACTTAAGGGTACTAAAGAATATGCACCACATATGTATGGTATCCGTGAAATAGAAATGCTGGAAATTGAGAATAAAGCTAGAGTGCTATATGTAAACTTCTTCTTCAATTGAAACGCGGTACAATCAAGTTTACAATACAATGGTTTTCGCAAATACTGTTGGATGAATTGCTTCGGTCAATTATTCAATCAAGTCCTAAACGCCACTTGAAAAGCTCTTGAGAAGCAATGGCCCAAAAACCAAGGACATTGGTTAATTGTAAGGCTAATTGAGCCGAATTAGTTGAACGATCTCGGTTCGTCGGCTGCTTTCGGATTGTTTACAATTACTTCAATTTGTCCAAGAATTACTCTACGTGATATACTTAAATTGTACTAAGCAGTATGGCCAATTGATAGACCGATTAAATTAAATTGATTTAATAAAAAAATATTAATTATTTATTAATTATTATTATTAATAATTATTTATTTTGATGATTTTTTTTTTTATTTTTGATTGATTTAATTGATTTTTTTTAATTGATTTGATTAAATTATTCTACCTGACATATGTTTTTTTAAAGCTTCTCGTTAGAGTCTATTCTCTAATATGATATTCCAATAAACCCAGTTCAATACGCATTTTTTTACCAAAACCAGAGTAGGTCTTTTTAATATACACATGCGTTTGTCATCTCTAAAGTACTTCCAGGTAAAGATATTACTTTTTTTTTGTATCCCGGGGGAAAATCCTGCATAAGACCATCAGATTGCTCCACCTGGGCCCGGGAAGCCAAATTCATCCAGACGCCCGGAGAACAAGAAGCCTTGTTGAGGCTGGCTCTCTGGGAGGGGAAGGAGTAAAACTTCTCTCCCGGGCGATGCGCCAGATACCGTGCCAGTTTATCGTTCCAGGTAAAGATATTACTATATAATAATCCTATCTTACTAGATCTTTGCCTAAGTTTGTCTAAAACTCTAAGTACCATACAATGGATTACCGTTACAACAGATAATCTCAGTAATCCTTTGGATACTCAGAAGGATTCAGACAAGACAATCGCCCGTGTATTTGACACTATTAGAAAGACACTAGAAACTCGCGAAGGCAACCAAATCCCAGAGCATTTATAGTAAACATAATGTAACGGAAGATACAATACGACGAGATGATACTCGTAAATGTTAATTTGCGACAATCAATACCGGACAGACGTTTTAAAATTACACAGGTCCACAAAAATAAAAGTGGTTTGTGCGGGGTTTCGGACACATTTTTTCTGACGTATTTTTTACCGCTGAACACGAATCTGAAGTCATAATTGGGGGTTAATCAGCAAAAAATGGTGAAGAATGAAAAAAATCGATAAAAATCAAAACCTTATTGTTTTATTTGAATGATGATGACATTATTATTGTTTCTGTCGTTTCCTGACTCTTCAGATTCGTGTTCAGCGGTAAAAAATACTTCAGAAAAAATGAGTCAGAAAGCTCCGCACAAACCACTTTTTTTGTGGACCTGTGTTATTTACTGATTCCTTAAAAGATTTCAGTAATATGGCCGATGACATATTAGTGTTTTTTTTTTTTAATTTTCGTTGCAAAGATAATATAATAAAATTAATTCAAATTAATTGAACTTTAATTTTAAACCCTAAATATGCGAACGTACTGGTTTAAAAAAATATTTTTTGCAATAGACATGACTAGATGTAATATATAGTATTTGCAATAATTCATACATAACATTGGAGTAAACATGGTTTTCTCAATATGAGCAATGCGAGACTCATAATTGTGGCAGTGGGTAAATAAATTGAGATAATAAAATGGCAAAATGAAAGCTGAAAGCTACAGCAGGCAAATGTGGTTAGTATTTGACAGCACGTAGTCTTAACCGCAAATGTTAGACATCACGGGCTCAATGAATAAATTGTTATTGTTAAGCATATAATGGGTATGTTTTATTCCTTTTTAAATGTATAAAAAATATTTCTTTTTCTTTTATGACCATTGCCAAATACGGAAAATGTGTAAGTCAGGATTAATTGTATGAGAATATGTATACAACGTTACTGGTAACTAACGCAAAACCTCTTAAGGCAAGTTTGGTACATCAAGACTAACAACTTTTGCTCTATGGCTTTTGCCAAAACTTAACACATCCTAAGATACATATTTTTTTAGTTTTAGTGGGGATGTCTATCAATCGTTAGCTCTATGTTTAAAGTCCAGTCAGCTGATGCTACCAAATCGTCTGCTCCAGTTGCATCGCGCCGCTTTTCATAGTTTTAAGAAGATCAGAGCTGCAAATTTGATTTATTTATTTTTTGTATGGGAAAAATACGATTGAATTATAAAAAGTCGTAAAACAAAAGTTGTCAGTCTTCATATACCAAAGTCAGCCTTAAGAGGTTTTGCGTTAGTTACCTGTATCCATGTATATTTAAAAAACATATCAGATCAGTAAATACGTTTCTCAAATATACCTTTCTTTATACTAGCTAAACAAAGCGTCTACATTGCACCTGATATGTAGTCTAAGAAAATCAATGACCGCCAAGGGATGAAAATCCGTTAACAGTTGCCATCACTGCTGACCCACATATACCGCGGCTGAAGGTATATGAGTGACTGGATATACGCAAACTGATCCCGATAGAGACCGAAGCGGGGCCCTATGATGGCCTTTACACTTGTGTATCGTGCTCATGACCCGGTTTGGGTTGTCGTGAACACCTCCTGAAACACCTCCCCAATCTGGTTTTTTTTTTTTCTCGGTGGAAGTCGATGGTCCTTATGAACTACTTCAGGGTCGCTGCGAGAGCAACGACCCCAATATGCCAGACTCCTACTGACTCAAAACTCGAGGGAAATCCTTCCAATCGCTCTAACTACGCCGACCACCAAACTCTTTCATTCGCCCACGGAGCGAACAGGATGTTTTAGCTTCATCTCTGGCAGAGGTGGGTGTAAAATACCCACCCGTCCAAATTTTTCTCACAGACGGCGCGCAATGTACGGTAAGCTGCCCCCCACTAATTCGGCCAGCTCCCTTAACTCTACTGCCCAGCTATTATTACGAGGGAAAGTCACGTTCGTTTATGACGGCGGCGGTGTCTTGGCCGCTCTCTATCCCTTTCAGCGGCTTCCTTCTACCTCATAACTGCCTCGCAGAAGGCAGCGGCCTCTTACTATGCCTCTTCCCTGCCAACCACGGCTTTCATTCGGCACAGCGAGAGGTCATCATCGAAACGGTTCATAATGACCTCCCTCTTCACCAAACCCAACCTAACCTTTCTCTGTAACTCATTGAATCCAATTTCACCCAACAGGACCGTTAGAAATAGGTGCCTATCCGGTTAATTTCTGTTTATATGTTCCAATCATAATGATTCTATTGTTACTACATAATTGTATGGTATATGTAGAAAGTGAACGATTAAAATGGCATTGTTATAGTAAATACGCCCGTTTATGTATAAATGTTACTAATTTTGATATTTTGCAAGCGCACGCGAGATTATACATTATTACTGTAATATTATTTTAAATGTGAGTGATTTAAATGAGCTGCAACACATTATACACATTTTCATTCCATAATAGTATATCGTCACGCTATATCATGTCTAGAGCGAACAGAGATACATTAGTGGCTGTATATACATTATGCTTTATGCCGTGGTGGCTGCCGGCAGAATAGAAGTAGCACCCCCCTTTTCTTGTCTTAAAAGGCGACTAAGGTATCTCTATAACACCGCAATTCAACCAGGTGTGCAGAGAAGGAAAACTCGACCAAACCTGCATCTTGCTCCCTTCCGATCGTACTGGTTCTCCATTCCATCGGGCCCGAGGGAGCCCGGAAGAGAGAGTGCTTTTCTGGCAGCGCGTCCAGTTATGCACTGAAATATCTCCTGCGCAATTGACTGTTTCCGAAAACTGGACCTTGATATTCTTAATCGGTGTTGAAACAGTCGCCGTGGCCGAATCCGGCTAGGAAATCATCATCATCATGCTTGTGTCGCTCCCAACGTGACCAGCAGCGCAGCTGATCGCCGTTCTCACAGCACTAGTACACGTGACATTTCTATGAAATGTCAGGTGGGTTTCCTCACGATGCATACCTTCACAGATGAGCATTTTTTGAGCGCTTAAAAGCGCACTAAATCTAGAAAAATCCAGAGGTTCGTGTCAGAACTCGAACAAACGTACGCGTTGCTGCGTAAGAATATAGGTAAAAGAAACAAATAGCAATATATAACCAAGATCTTTGTATATAAAGAAGATATATAGATCAGGCAAAGTTTCGTATTTAATCTGGTAAAACCCAGAGGCACGTGCCGGGATTCAAACCTACGATTCGCGTCCGCTGCACATGGACACCGGTCCCTTATCGACTAGGGCGCTATAGCTACTTGAACTTTATTCTAATCACAGTTTCCATGGACTATGTCATAAAATAGATATTACTCCAAAGTATCAGGGTCTTTGGTAAGAAAATAATACAATAAATCATAACATGGTGTTACTCAAGCGATTATTCTGTCCACTGATAATGCACTCTTCATCATTTGTTTGTTTTGAAATGGTAACTAACGATAGGGCTGTCGAACGAAATATTTATTTAATATTGCCCAATCTATTTTTTTGGTAAAACATAATTTTATTCTAAATAAGTCGAGTAAGCTACTCAGTTTCGAACGACGACGTAGAGCGACCTTTTTTCTAGACTATACTCTGCAAAATTTGCTGCTGAGCTGTACAATTTTATTCCCCCCTTCTACCGTAAATTGAATGCGCGTCCTGCGGGTTTCCACCCTTATATGGTTGAAATTCTAGCCGCTCGCACGAGGCGATTCGGCCCCTATTTTCTGCGAACTGCCAAGGAGTTGAAGTTGCTTCCAGTATTTATATTATCAACATAGGAATTTTTGAAAGACGTGGGAATCAATCAGTACTTGTTGGGTATGCACCCTTCATCACCGGTCTTATCATTATTTTCCATTAGGTGAGATTGAAGATAGCCTGTCGGTATAAATACTCGTCGGTATATTATAAAAATATACTCTGAGATTAATAGATTATTTATTAAATTGCATTAAAGATAAATGCTCGAATTAATGCTCTAAGATATACGTTTATCTTTTATAGAATAATGTTTGTATTTTGAGTCTAACTATTGCAGTGAAAATAAATTAATTAAATTGAGCACAGCAAGTTTTTGACAACCCTAGTAACGCTCTGTCGATAACGCAGCGCTGCACTCAACTTATTTCGTGGAAACAACATTATACCTGACGTCCACACAACTAATGCTATAATAAGTTATTATCTTCACGCCCCATTTAATTAAAAGGTCGGCAGTACAATACCAGCTGTTAAGCGTCTCTTTTTCCTCTTAAATTATGAGCTTAGGACTTCGTTCAACCTGATCAGAGAAAGTAATCAGAATAAATATTATTTTATCCCAAAACTGATTTGTATCGACCATCCCCATTTTATCATAAAACCACTAGAAGCCGTGTCGGATACCATCCGTGTGTGGTAGACGTTCCTTATACTCGCACGAAAAGATTAGCTTCTACATTCATCATGCGAACAGCTAAGGAATTAAATATGCTTCCAGCGGCCATATTTATATATTCTAATGATTTGGGAACTTTTAGAGAAGAGTGAATAGGCATTTATTAGGTGGACGCGGTCCAATTATCGGACTCATCTTCACCTTTCACATAGGGTGATTGAAGTCAAGCGTCCGCCTTTAAATCATAAAATAACTTGTCTTATAAAACGAAAATTCCACTCATTATAAAAACAATGTAAACGTTACATAACAAATACATATATTTTCACGAACGTCTTAAGCAATAAATTATAATTCAAAGCTGCAGAAACTACAAAATTAAAAATTACTTTAATAAGAGTTTGTTGCGAGAATTTTACAAGAGATGCAACCATAGTGCATAACTTTTAACGGTCATATGTCTGAGAAAGAAGGATACAACTATCTATGTTCAAATAAGTTATTAATTATGGCCGATAGTGCACAAGCTAAAGTGTCCGGCGCCTCGCTGATCTGACTCAATTGGATACATCTGTCGGCTGTGACGCGTCCCCTCGCCTTCCTTGAAAGATTTATTAACATCGCATTAACTAAACAACTTTAACGCGCCAATTTTAATATCAAGTGAACGTGGAGACAAGGGGATTTTGCTTTTAAAAGACAAAAATGCGAAAGAATCTCTGAAATGTCCACATTTTTAGAACTGATGTTCAATCGGAATTTAAATCCACCCAGTGCGATGATACGTCTTGAAAGTTGAAACTGGTGTTTAGTGGCTAGTGATGAAAATGCCCGGGAATTTTCCCAAAGTGCCCAAAACTTCCTTGGGAATATTCCCGGGAATTTATGAAATGTTCTCGGAAGTCTTGGGCACTTTGGGAAAATTCCCGGGCATTTTCATCACTGTTAGTGGCATAGATGGGCAAAATGTAATCAGATTAATAAAAATTTAAAACGATTACATTTTACGTTTTTTACCATTAATATGACTGCATTTTGCTCATCTATGTTTTAAACAGTACAGAATCCCATATTGGATACACGTTTATGATTTCTTAATGTTTTAAATGGCTTTAATCATGATCACAGAGCAAGAAAATTAAAATTACGACTACATTTTGTAATCGTTAATCATTAATCAGATTACATTTTGCCCATCTCTGGTTAATGGTAAGTCAGTAGGAGTCTAACACATGGGGTCGCTGTTCTCACGGATGCCCTGGAGTTACCAAAAAAGCTCTATCTATCTCATTCGATTTGCAAATAGACCGTTTACACAGTTGGACTAAATATTGTGTACACACATATATAGTTTTTTTTTTGGAAATGACGCGCGTTGCTTGTACCGGAAAGGTCTTCACAACTAAACCGGGCGGGTGGGCGAACACTGAAGGTGCTCAGCCGGCAATTTATGGGTCGTGTGGCAATGCAAGGGCACCCCTGTGGCTACGAACCTCGACTTGGACCGCAAGCCAAATAAAGTACTAACCCTACGGGTGATCTACCAGCGTTTCGGAAGCGACTACCTTGAGAAGAAACGCCGAAAGAAACTCAAGGCTGCGTCGGAGTGAAACTGCGTTGTTTAAACGAGCAGCAGCGAGGTGACAGGGCGTCCCGACGCGTCGGTGCCCGTCTGTATCGCGACCACAGTACATGGGTGTAAAGCCCGTCATAGGGACCAGTTTCAACTTGTCGCGTTTCGGGATCAGCTTGTGTATATCCAGTAGCTCATATACCTAGAGACCTTCAGTCGTGGTATATGTGGGCCGACATGACGATGGAGACTATCAATGGATTAGTTAGATTGGACTTTGATAGTCGCTTTCGTTTTTGGACTACACTGCACTTACCATCAGGTACTCTGTAGTCACTATTTCAAGCCAGTGTAAAAAAAAAGTTGACGGACCTAACCTTACTTATCGTCGTCATTGTCATGGCAAGTAAGGCATATATAACCTTTATAAAGACAAACGCAAAAAAAGCGGCAAAAACAAAAAAAAAGCAAAAAAAAGCAGCAAATAAAGCAGGGCTTCTTAAACTTTTGTCATTCACGACCCCATTTATTATTGCGAGTTTCTTGACGACCCCATCTATACTATACTAATACTAATATTATAAAGCTGAAGAGTTTGTTTGTTTGTTTGTTTGTTTGAACGCGCTAATCTCAGGAACTACTGGTTCGAGATGAAAAATTCTTTTTGAGTTGAATAGACCATTTATCGAGGAAAGCTTTAGGCTATATAATATCACGATGCAATTATTAGGAGCGAAGAAATAATGGAAAATGTGAAAAAACGGGGAAAATTATTCATCCTTGAGGGCTTCCATTGCGTGCGCTGCAGAAACGGTTCAAGATACCAAAAATATATGTATGAAAGAATTATTCCTCTTGAAATGATCTAAAAAAATGTCCGCGACAGTATATGTCTATCTTTTAAGATTAAGTCACTAGAACCGTTTTTATGTTAAACAAATTTGGTCGAAATGAATGCATTATTTGTTAAGAGTTGAATCAACGTAATAATATTAATCTTTATCCTAATAAATGTGTTTTTGATTAAGAGTATTTAATTGTGAACAAAATTGTCTTGGACATCACTTAATTTCAATGAACATCTTAGAAGATATTACAAAACCTTATATAACAAAACAACGTTTGCCGGATCAGCTAGTTAATTATAAAATTGTATTTATTATAGTTTCAAAAATAAAAATGGATTCTGACCGTCTTAATTCCCTCGAATATATTCAAGTAGTTGCGTGGTAAGTATTAAATTAAAATATAAGTAAAAAGTGTAATGAGATGGATGTGCCTGTTTTTTATTGCATAACAAATCAAATCTTGGTGGAATGTTTGAAACTGCTGGATGTAAGACCTCGTCAACATTTTTTAGCGCTGAGCGATATTGGGATTTAATATATGTTCAATCAACAAATGCGCGTGTCTAGACGCTGCAAGTCCACTGTATTCCGCCAACTCTAGTGATTTTATAAAATGGTATATATAAATATTTGACATTAAAATCTCCCGCGACCCATAGTTTAAGAAACCCTGATATAAAGGGATAAGCCCACTTGCGGCGTATTTACTGTGTATATCTGCAATGTACGAACTAATAATAACTTATCTTATCTGTCTGTTTGTACAGCCTTGAATGCGAACACTTACCCGTGCCTAGTTTATTTAACATTTAAATGTAATTTTTAATACATATACGCTACATTATTTTTCATTATTATTTTATATATGGTTATGGCGGTCTAGTGGACAAGATCCGGTATCCATGGGACGCAAATGGTCATAGGTTTGAATCCAAGTACATATATCTCAGTCTTTCAAGATTTAGGCACCACATGCTTATCGGTGAAGGAATATATCGTGAGGAAACCCGCATGGCATCTAACAAAAATGTCATGTAAACTAGTGCCGTGAGAACGGCGATCCGCTGCGCTACTGGTCGCGTGGAGCGCGAAATAAAAGCGCAAAGTGGATATAACCACTAATGTATCTCTGCTCACCCCGAAAAGGATATATAGCATGATATATTTAGCATATATAGCAGATGATATAGCATGACTACATATTGTTATTATTATAAGTTTTATTTGTAAATAAAATAAACAGCAATGAATGATGTTTCCGAATGTTCCTGACCATAATGTATTGTAATTATGAAATGCATTCCCAAAAATAACTGACGCAAACGTAATTAAACAAAGTTAATCGTGTTTATAAGTTTCACAACGTTTAAAACTTGCAAGAAAGGATTCCTTAGACAATAGTTAAGTATTATAAATAATTTCTCAAGGCTTCCCACGGAGCTGATACAATTGTTCGGAGTAGCCTCAGGTCTTAATTATAATTTAACAGTCGCCGTTCTCATGGCTAAGCTGTCGCTTCGAGAAACTATTGTATTATTAGATTTCTTTAATAATTGGTAAAAAAAGCACTTTTTACGAAAGTTCTGACGTTTGTACGCCTTTCGTTGTTTTTTTTACACTGACTAGATAAAATGGCTACAGTGCATCTGATGGTATGTACATTGTAGTCCAAAAACGACTACGTTCTCACGGCACCAATACACATTACATTTTTATTACACGCCATGCGGGTTTCCTCACAATGCTCTCCTTTACCGGGGAGCAAGTGGAGCCAAAATTTGTACTTATCTGGAATAACCTAGAGATACGTGCCGAGATTCCAACCTACAGCTATCCACCGGTCCTTTATCCACAAGGCTACCTCAGCCACACCAGGCCTGTAATCAAAGACTTAATTTGGAACTATTGCTTCCAAAGCTTATGACAGAGAAGAATGAATGATATGTGTAATCAAATATTATCACTAAAATTAAGTTACAAATAAAACCATATATGGAATTCTGTCAGCAACATCCAACAGAATTAAATAGAAATAAGCAAAAACCGGTGGTCTTATTGGCGCCTCAAATTGAAAAAAAATCGTGAAAAGTACTGAGCAGTTTGCGTCACGCGACGTTACGTCAAGGAATGTGGTCGGGGTCCAGAATGATTGTCCAGTTTCGTTCCGAAGCATCTCCATTTGCCGGCTTCCTTATAAAAAACGTATAAATTGTTGATCACACCAAGTACGATGCATTGATAGGGTATATTCTTTAGGAAAATTATTCAAAACGGTCTGAAAAGATTATTTGACAACTGTAAAATAATCAGTTTCATTGAGAATAATTGTATTGAAAAAAAAACTAATTCATCTCACTCGACCTGTGTTAAAAATAATAAACCAACTAAACGTTGTTTTAGTACTGAAATCGTTATACGAAATATTATTACATACTGAAAATTATTATCTAATTATTTATTAAACACGATCTGTTATCATTGATAACATAGACATTTAAGATGTAAATTAAATCAAGGAACAATTCATAGAAATATTTAAAGTATGTCAAAATAAATCCATCTTTATCGATAAAAAATACCGACCTCCTAACTTACTTAGATCGTAACAAACCAATCTATGAAACCGCAATTGTTGCTAACTTTCATCACCAATGCTCACAATGTATTCATTTATGAAATGCACGTTCACGATAATATGTTTATGTAAAGCAAACAAAAACAATGTATTTTTTTGTTAGCACGAGATATTGCGTGCTCCATGCACTATTGGGATGGCGTGTATCGATAGTTGTTTAAAAATTATACGACTTTCGCTTGTAGATGTCCAAGTGTTTCTAAATGGGATAATTGATGTGGCATTTCTTGTAAAAACATGTGAAATGGAATGAAGTAAGAATACTTTCAAGAACAACATTTATTTCGCTGTTATTAAATATAGTGAAATATAATGAAATGATTCAAAAGGAACCCGCTTAGTAAGAGATATTCAAAACGTATTAATCTTTTGCTGCAGAATGAGTATGGCCAAATGTATGTGCCGTGGTGGCTGCCGGCAGAATAGAATAGCACCCTCCTCTTCTTGCTGAGGTGTCGTAAAAGGCGACTAAGGTATCTCTTTAACACCGCAATTCAACCAGGTGTTTAGAGAAGGGAAAACTCGACCAAACCTGCATCCCGCTCCCTACCGATCGTACTGGTTCTCCATTCCATCGGGCCCGAGGGAGCTCGGACGAGATAGTGCTTTTCTGGCAGCGTGTCCAGTTATGCACTTAAATATCTCCTGCGCAATTGACTGTTTCCGAAAACTGGACCTTGATTTTCATAATCGGCGTTGAAACAGTCGCCGTGGCCGAATCCGGCTAGGACATTATCATGGCCTAATCAGATTAATACATATCTGGGCAAGACTTGAAAAAGTCTAATGGTGAAGAGAGGGCTCTTTACATCCTCCCTTCTACAGATGAAGCCTACGTAAGGCTGCTGGCTCACCAAGTCTTAGGAGGAATACGGATGGATACACTGCGAATTTTAGCCCTTCAGAGTCTGACACGATTAGGTCACCGCTCTGAAACCACCCGGCGGCCCAAAGGGTCCTATGCTGGATTTCCTTTACATTGTTATACAAATAAGCCAAAAAACAAAACCCTAGAAGCTTTTACTCATTAATATTTTATCTAGAGTAACACGATAGTGTCGATTATCAACAAAACCAAATCTCCCGATAAAAGCGCTGTCTAAAAATTGTGTGTAATTATTTTAGGTTCGCAGTTTATTTTGGAACCATCTGATCTCGATTATGATCGACTACAAAAGTACAACGAACAAAGATCATTTCCTGAGTTTAAGTGGCATTAATGAAACGTTGAGTCATTCCAAGTGCGATTTGATTCCGGACCGTGCAGCTGTGTTATGAAATTTTATAGATTTCAAAGTTCATTGTCAAGAAGTAAGAAATAATTTGTACTCATATAGCATCCCCAAACTTTACAATGGCAATTTTTATTGTAGTGTATGTGTTTTGCCGTGGTGGCCGCCGGCAGAATAGAATAGCACCCTCTTCTTGCTGAGGTGTCGTAAAAGGCGACTAAGGTATCTCTTTAACACCGCAATTCAACTAGGTGTTCAGAGAAGGAAAACTCGACCAAGCCTGCATCCCGCTCCCTCCCGATCGTACTGGTTCTCCATTCCATCGGGCCTGAGGGAGCTCGGACGAGAGAGTGCTTTTCTGGCAGCACGTCCAGTTATGCACTTAAATATCTCCTGCGCAATTGACTGTTTCTGAAAACTGGACCTCGATTTTCTTAATCGGTGTTGAAACAGTCGCCGTGGCCGAATCCGGCTAGGACATCATCATGTGTTTCAACAACCAGTTTGTGTCAAATGAGCATTCGGATAGAAGAGCCAGAATTTCCAATGAAAATTTGGTGGATGCTAGAAATATGGCTATACTGGACTTTTTGAAGCAGCATCACGTCGAATGGGGTACAAATATATAACTAAAACACTGTAGCGCAGCAAAACTTTTTGACTCTAACGTTCATCGATCCCGATCTCAATTAGATCCTACCAACAATTAAAGTCTAAATACAAGAAATTTGAAGACATTAACTATTTATTCTACTAGGTGTCCCGGCAGACCTTGTTCTGCCCTATTTCACTAAAACAAAGTCACATTGTTTTTTTTTATGTTAATAGCTTCCCCGTCAGATTTTATTCTGCCAAATCCTATTGGCTTGTTGGCTGTTTTTTGAAAATTGTTTGAAGGAATCTGGCCTTAATGCTATATGTATAAAAATTGACAAATATTGACATTAATATTTATACGTCACTCAATTGTTTTACCTTCCCGGAACCCGTCCACTAACACTTAAGCTTTATGGTGTGGTATTAAAGTTCAAAATGACTTATAACGATTTTTTTGTATGAGAATACAGAAAAGTGTTATTTTTAGACAGTTGCAGGGAATTTTTAAAAATTTTCTCCGTAATAACCTTCCTCAGACCTCATCAAACACAACAAAAAAGAAATCAGCCAAATCGGCTCAGCCGTTCTCGAGTTTCGCGCTTATCAAGACATTTTGCGATTCATTTTTACATTATAGAAGAAGATTAGTTGGTATTGTAGACGTGATCAATCACTATTGTCAAACGTCATTTGCGTCTACCGAATCAATTAGATGGCAAACTAGACCCAATTGAAGCGGTACAATAAAAACTGTAAATGCTTCGAGATCTAGGTGTCGCAAGCGTCAGTCAGCGTGAGAGCGGGCCCATTATGTCCCAACTGGTTCCCACATAAGAATGTGCGCAACATCCACAATTCTGGAACAAAGCGCGCGAATGAGCGATTTTTGTGCAATTTCATGTGTTTATTTATAATTAGTGGTATTTCTGAGTGATTTATCTATCCCAGATTTCTATTGTATTTGCATATCGTTCTCATGCGTGCTTTATTATCTTCGAGGTGAAATTTAGATTTTCATTCTTATATTCCTAAATTTCACTGCCACTCATTTCATTCCATTGTTGAATATAGATCACTCGTAAAACGTGTCACTTATCTTTTTTTTTCTTTTTTTTTACTTGGGGAAAATCCTCATAGGACCGTCTCAGCCGCACAAGGGGGTTGCGCGACCGAGGTGTGTCGGACTTGTAGCGACTAAAAACCCCAAGGTGACTACTTCTGCGCATTGGCGGGGACTGCGGGACCTGTAATCAATTCGCCACAGCCCCGTCGCGCCGCGCCCGATGGGCACGAACTCGGGGGAAGATGATACCCTCCCCGATACTGTTCGTTGTATTTAGGCAGAGAACGCCACAATGCCCTGCCAACACCTCGAGGGCCGCTAAACCAGTTGCTCAGGGCCCCCACCCTGGCGATTCTTTTTATTATTATCTTTATCTGACCTTAGGGTTTCCTAAGCAACACTTCCCGAGACGCGAAATCCACTCTGAAAATCCTCTAACACTGCTACTAATGTCGGTTTTTCGACTTTAGCTTGTTCACTTTGTTAGCAAAGTTAATAACATTAATTCGAAAGACGTTAATTTACACGCTATGTGATACTACTTTTATCTATGCTTAGCAGTGCAAAAGTATTTATTTGGTAAATAATCCTCAAAGGACCGTCTCACAGGTGTGCCGGACTTGTACCTGCTAAAAGCCCCAAGGTGTCTACTTCTGCTCATTAATAGGGTCTGTGGCGCTTGTAATTAATTCTCCACAATGCCGTCGCGCCGAGTCTAGTGGGCTCGATCTCAGGGGGAGGCACAGAGTTCCACGATACAACACGTTGCATTTCGGCATCACGACGAACCACCGACTTCTTGAAGGTCGAAGCCAACCGGTGGCTCAGAGCAACTGCGACCCCAAAGACCAACCAACTGGTCGAGAATTAATAATCCAAGCGGATATCAATGTTCTACTACCTTTTATTCTTATAGCAAAAAGTTTGTATACGAGTATAAGATCTGGAAAGTAAAATCTACGAACGTCATTGATTAATTTATTCCAGCAATGTAATCAGCCAGAACATTTACCAATATCATATATTTAAATGAATCATAGTCTTGCCTTGAACGTAGTTTGTTTTATTTCGTGTATTTTCCTTCCGTTGAACGAAGGTATAGCACGATATAAATATTTAGAAATATAGTCATATTTTAATTTAATCCTTTGTCAAGTTCCAGCATGACAGCAGCCAAGATTAAAAAAAAAAACGTTAAATTCCTCAAAAACATTTGAGTGAGCCTGTATTTGTTTAGGATAGATACAAACGTGGCGTTATGGTTATTTGAATAGAGGTATTTGTTTGATGGTTGCATGTTGGAGGCAGCATTTGCTTAGTTAGATATTTAAATAAAGACCCTGATGATTCTAAAATGCCCCCATAGTTGAGAGTTTCTATTCTATGAATGGTTGTCCAAAATTTTGTTTTCATATAGATTTTTGCAGGAATGTATTATTTTGGATGGTAAAATGACTGATTGAGTAGATAGATATATAGTGAAAGTATGTTATTAGGTTATTTTCGAGTAAAAGAATCCTCTTTAACCTCTGATACTTCTAATGTAAAAGCCTTCTCGTATTGATATTATAACCTATTTAGGATTTTTGGTCTAAATTGTGCCGTACTCATAGTAAAAAGTAGTGCACAAAATTACACCAAGCATAAAAAATAATGTTTCACTTTATTACCAATCTAAATTAGAGACTTAATGACTATTCAGGCTGATTAAATACTCTTCTAATTATTCCACAATAAAACTAATCTACACACTCACAATTAAGTTGTTACCTGCGATTCTCAAAGTGGGATCCACCCTTATGACACCCATAAGGCTTTACTAAGATCAAAATACATTAATACTATTGGAAAGGTTAGAAGGTCTGGAAATATAATTTATCTAAATGGCGGATTGCGTGAAGTGTACCCAACAAAAGCCTATTCACTATTCTTTTATAGACTCCCAAATCATAAGAACATGGAAAAATAGAAGCGCGAGCGTATTGTGTACGAGAAAGCCAATGTTTTAGAAAGAATATAGGGAATATTCGCCACTTAACGGTTGTATGTAACACGGCATTTGAGGGTTTTACTTTTTTTATTGTTTAATACTGTCTCGATAAAAAAAAAAACTTTATCGCACCTAAAGCAAACCACAGTATTGGAAAAGAGTGAGGTTGCATTACACTGTAAGGAACATTTTGACACTAACGGTTGAGCTAGTTCACCAGTTTAAGGTCGCTCAACGTGCGACGAAGGGGCCTATATTGGCCATCTCTCTGAAGCATAATGCCTGATATGAGGTTATCCGACAGAACTAAAACTGTCGACATATGTATGCTGCAGAACCGATGGTCGTTGGAGCAGGCCGGCTCTGGATTGGAGACCGCGAATCATCCGGCGTAGCGTGGGGCGCCCACGGGCAAGGTGGAGCGACGACGATTACATACAACAAAACATCTTTGTTTTAATTTTATCATAAAGAGGTCATAACTACTACAGTTTATAACAGGAGGCCACGGTTAAAAGGTTGGGAATCGCTGTGCTATCGGATAGAGTTGTTATTTCGAGATTATTCTCACTTGCATTCATTTTATGACTCAGTAGCTAGAAGCAGTTGTTAGTAATTCGAAATAAATTGAGTTATAAGATGCGAATTAGCATCGTAAGCTGTAATTGTATGTAATTTAGTCAAGTTGTTAGATCTTATACATTTTTATATCTCAGTTACAGTACGATATACTAACATCCTTTTCTATGTACTTGAAATAGGATAAGAAAGTATTTATCAAAATCTGAGGTGGAATGTGGATCCAACGGAGGTGCGGGGCAAATCTCAAGGGCGGCAGCAAAACGTATCTAAAAAAAAGTGGCTCAACTCCTCCATGATAAATAGTCAGAAAATTAGTACATACCTTAATACCATACGTTTCCAAAGTTAACTCGGAAGTTTCATAAGATATCATACCATTACCACATTTTAAGTTATGCAAAGGTCGTTTTTCGTGAATATATCGCTTCATATGTACTAAACGTCATTTAAATTTGTACAAACTTATAGAGGGGAAGGGAAGGGGGTGCCAGCGACGATTGTAATGTTATCGTGACACCAATACACCCACTTAGAGTCGGACAGGGTTTTTAGAGCATACTGTATATTATAGAAAAAAGGCCAGTTTCAGTTTTATGTTTTCTTCGTTGTATTTGTTATATAATCAGCGTTATACCTTCACGTGTTTCTGAGAAAAAGGGTCTTGTCAGCCAGACAGACGAACAATGAGGTGAAAAGGGTTTTTTAAAGGCTTAACCCAGATAGAAGCTTACCGAAACAGACGGCCGAACGTGAGAGGCAGAGAAGAATCTCACTCCTGGGCAGTCAGCGTCCTGAAAAGAGAGGTAGGGAAGGGAGATTTTCCCTCGCGATTTTGCGCATGACCATTCTTATGGACAGCAATCGGGTAGTAGAATTGAGACGGTCTAAGCCTTAAAGAGGTGGAAACTAGAGGGTTGGATCGTGTATATCCATTCTTCCAAGACGTGAGATCTATACAAGCCTATCGCTCGCCTGGTCAAAGGACGAATTAGGATCTCCGGACACGGTTAACAGTGATGAGAATATGACACCCCGACGGTTCTACTCAGTAGGAGACCGGCACATCGGAGGCACAGCCCTCACGTAGGACGTTCCTATGCAGGATTTTCTCCCAGGTTACCAAAAAAAGGTAGCTAACTAAAAGATTTTTAAATAGATAAATTAACAAAATAAGTTACGTACAGCTAAACAAGGCACCAGTTCTAGGACAGATTGTCCACAGAATGCCTTCACACATTTTTTTTATTCTTCTCCTCAGACGCACCAAAAACAGAATTCGTGAACTTTGAAAACGATTTATACGCCAACGGTGCGTATCAAGGTTTGTGAACTTACGAATAAATTCACAATAATGTTTATATTTAGCACTATAATGGTATACAGAGTGTTTCAAAAGAACGTCATGTAGGTGGAAAGAAGTTTAAAATGTAAAAATTAGATTTAAACATCAAAAACGTTGTGTTAGAGGCCTTCAAGTAATATCACGCTGTATCCCTTTCGTGGTGAGTGGAGTTGCATTAGTGGTAGTATCCTCTTTACGCCTATATATGCCCAACGTGACCATTAGCGCAGATGATCGCCGTTCACACAGCATTAGTACACATGACATTCCTATTAGATACCTATTAAGTTTCCTTAGGATGTTTTCCTTTACCGGTGAGCATGTGAAAAAAAAAGACTTTGTATCTTACACCACATTTCAATCATGTATAAGTTATGCAGCGCTTTTATGCTCTGATAAAATGCACGCTTCTGAACTTGACAGAAAAATAAAAATGTAAATAAAAATCAGCTATTAATATATCAAGATATAACTTTGACATATATTATTGTGAGAAAAATGTACCCAATTCTTTCTGTACACCCCAGTAAGCACGGGGCTTGATGATATAGAAACTGTAATGCTCAGTAGCATGACGTTAAGAATAGCTACAGCAAAATAAAACCTTTAAATAGATAGCGCAAATTAGGTACCGTTAGAAAAATAAGTAATAGGACACAAAAACTTGGTCACTTCGATATCATCGTTACACAAGAAGTGACTCAGAGATAGATACAAGAGAAAATTCTTGAAACTTTAGTGACTAATCATTGGTGATTTTGACTACAAACTGATTTAATTATTCATTTTAATGATTTAATTTTAAGATACCGGAACTTATTGCAATTAAAAATATTAAATATTTATTTTACGGGTAGTATTTTTGGCCTCTGTCAAATATCTACGCCCCACTATGCATGCTCTTTACTATTAGACATACTTTAAAAAAATACACTGATATTTCTTTACGTTACGGATTTAGAGTACGGTAAAAATTTTACATTTTATAAAATATTATAACCAAGGGTCTGTTCGCACAAACAAATAATATATGGTCACGCTTTATCCCTTACGGGGTGGTCAGGGATACATAAGTAGCTATATTCACTTGGCGCTTATACATCCTGCCTAATATGACCAGTAGCAGATATTAAAAATAAATTTTAAAAATCTTCAAAATTTTTAAAACGATTGAACTAATCAGATATGATTTTAGAAAAAAAACTACACCAATGCAAGTATTAATTTATTTGGCCGTGACCGGAATCGAACCTGAGAGTTCGTAGGCGTCAGGTCTAATTCATCAACCGAAAATTTAAAAGCCAAGGTGGTATTACCTATTTTGAATAATAGGATCTGCATAACGATATACCTACTTCATAGACTAAGCCAACACAAATATTTAGTACCTTTAAAAACTTTAACAAAAAGACCTATTTAACCAAAATTCTTCAAAAACCACTAGACACCGTAACGAATACCACTCGTATGAGATGGACGTTCCTTATATTCGCTTCTACATTCATCATGCGAACAGCTAAGGAGTGGAATGTGCTTCCAGCGGCCATATTTCCGCGATCTTATGACCTGGGAGTCTTTAAGAGAAGAGTGAATAGGCATTTGTTAGGCGGACGCGGTTCGTCTTCAACCAAGTGTGATTGAGGTCAAGAGTGCGCCTGTAAATTATAAAATAAAATCACTTAGTATCTATGCAATAAATATCTTAATAATCCAGTTTACAATTACATATCTAGAAATATAAATATTTTTTTATTCGAACATTTCTTGCATTAAGTTACAAAACGAAATGATCTTGTTTTCTTAAAAAAAAAACCAAAAACACTTGATAAGAAAATTAACTTTTTTTAATGTCCATCTAAATAGTCACATCACGCATGATAGTAAGCATGGTGAAGTCCAAAAAAAGACTAACTATTAACAGTAAAAAAAACAATCGATAGTAGCAGTGAATATATTTTCGCGCTTCTTTTAATGGACTCCATATCATAGGACTGTGAAAACACGCTCGCCGGAATACCATTTCACAGATCAACGCCTTGGCAAAAGTAAAGTTAGAGTACTTCTTAGCCCTAGCTGGGATTGAGCTACCGTATATCCATGACTCCGCAAGCCCGCGCGCGTAGTTCTTTCTATGGAAGGGAGAGAGTAGAACAAGGTTATATAGCTCTCAACTCTAAGGTTATATTTGGAAAAATAATGTAAATAATTTAATTTATTTAATTAATATTATTACTGACTGTACATATGAAATATGACACTCACATCAATCATACTGCCACGCGTACTGGAAAACAATCATCATAGATGACGTCAAGTTTGTCCTGAGACAATAATTATTATTTTAAGAAAATTACTTTGTTGTATATACTTCTAACGCAGGTTTACTTGAATTATAATCACGTAAATATAAAACTTTCATAAGAAAATATATATACTTTAATAATATGTATTCCAATTTAACACGTTAGTTGACCAGCGCGATTCGTTTGTGTTACTCACGGGGCTCAAATTCGCATGAACAAGCGATATGTAGGAATATTAACAAGGTTACTCAAGTATTATGGATATATTGTGATCTTATTGTTTTCAATTTATCGCAAAGCATTTTGTTTCTCACCTCAAATGTATTTACAGCGTTTTAACGAAAAACATGCGACATACTATATACATAATATTTTTAATGTTGTACATCCTATATTTTTTTTCCTATACCGTTTTCCTATACCTGCCTGTTGATAAATATAATTGTTTGCGGTTTTTAAGCGCCGTTTAAGGAGGTTAATAGATATTAATCAAAATATAACACAATAATTACGACCTTAGAATATTATATTGCATTCCAAGCACTCGATTCGGTCAAACAACTATTGACGGAATTTTTATTGCGCGTTGGCTGAAAAATGTGCTCGTAAATAAATGCTATGACGCGCCACAGTGGCTCAGAGAAAACTTATAAAGTCATGGACAATAGAATATAAATTTAGCGGGTTTTTATCACATTTGGACTAGCGACTCACCCTGGTTTCACTTGAATTAAATAATTTGGTATTATTTAGGGTTTTCTGATGATTTTTGTCTGGTTTTTATTTTCTTCAAAATTCAAATACGAGTACCAAAATACATATTATGAACGCCTTTGAAAAGTATTTTTTACCGGTCGAGTATAAACATCTATATTTTCTACTTTATTTCCATTAAAACAATTTAATTTACACAAACGCTGGCATCAAAATCCATCAAGGAATTTTTAAATAAGTACTAACTATAATAAAAAATACAGAGAAGATTTCTATTTGTTCTACTTCAGAAAATTCTCTTGGTATCACTTAAATCTGTAGTACAAGAACATTCACCCCCTGCATAAAATTAATCATGAAGCTATATCCCTATCGGGGTGAACGGAGACACATTAGAGCCAGTACCCACTTTGCGCTTATATATCGTGTCCAACGTGACCAGCAGCGCAGCTTATCGCTGTTCCTACAGCACTAGTACACATGACATATCTATTAGATGCATGCAAGTTCCCTCACAGGTCCTAGATGCGTCCTTAATTTGGCAAAACCCAGAGTCACGTGTCGGGATTTGAACCCAAGAGCGTTCGCGTCGCCGTGTTATGGATACCGGCCCTTTATCCACTAAACCCCACAGCCACTTATTAATTTAAAAAAAACACACACACTACATTAATTAACTAAAACATCACCAGTATCCCACCCTGAGTTTAGTTATATTAGCGGCTGTTTTCTTTTGGCGCTCACTCGTGACCAAAGTAACCAATAGTACAGCTGACCATTGCTCTCAGAGTACAAGCTATCTGCTCTATGCTTTATAATTTATTTATAAAAAAAAAAAAACTAGTTGATACGTCCAGTGCCTCAATTCGCCTATGAATAATTTATTGAAAACTGACGAATTTTCAAATTGGTTTTTTCCTTTTTTATCCCTTAAGGGTGGAATGTCAAAAATGTCCAAGTTTCATGTTTCTAGCTTCAGTAATTTATTCTCCCCGGTTTTGAGGTGGTAGTAAGGTTGTCAGAACTAGTGTCGTGACTACAGTACACAAATATAAAGGCCGTCATAGTAACTCACGTTGTCTTGTCTTCTGACTGTCTTCTTCTGTCTAAGATCTTCCGTCGTGGTATATGTGGCCGCCATAGTGACTGTCAACGGGTTTTCATGTCTTAGCAGTCGTTACCGTACGTGGACTACATTGTCCTTTCCATCAGGTACAATATAGTCACTAGGACGAATATGTTTATTTACATTGAGACTTACCCTGTGATTTTTATGTCCGATACAAATAGCAAACACTAAACCAAGCCCTGATGAGGGCAATCACAAATATACAATCTCCATAGCACTTACACTGGCAATAAGTTAAAGTTTCACAAACACTATTTCGATCGTAGAGCGCGCTTAGCACTTCGAGCGTCGCGACAGATCCGTCGCGCGCGGAGGTTCGACGCGGAATGCAGCATGGCGGACGCTTGATGCGGCCTGCAAGTTCAGTGTGACCAACACTGACACTTTACCACTACATTTAGAAATTTTAAAATATGAAAAATAGTTCAACTCCAACGTAGCCTTTAGTTTCTTTCGGTGTTTTTTCTCAAGGTAGTCGCTTCCGAAACGCTAGTAGATCACGCGTTAGTCCTTTCCCTGGTTCGCCACCCAAGTCGAGGTTCGCACCTTCAGGGGGCCATTGCGTTACCACTCAACTCATCAATTCACCAACTGAGCACCTTCATTGCTCGCCTCCTAAGCCCGGTGAAGTTGCAAAGGCTGCCCTGGCATCCAAAAAATGCTCCGTCAAAAAAAAAGGAAAGGCTATTTAGTGTAAATCCCGTATTAAGTATTGAGTTTAAGATTAACGCGAATAATATCAACCCGTAAATTAGTGTCAAAATTGTTAGAAAAAATATTTGATTTTAAAGACTCTATGCCAATTTTTGGTACTTCTGATAATGAAGATAAGGAAATAATAATTTTACCAGCCCTTTTCTTATTTTTTTATCCTGGAGGAAAATCCTGCATAGGACCATCAGGGACGCTGTGAGGGCAGTGACCCCGGTGTGTCAGACTCCTATTGACTAAAAACCCCGGGGTGTCCCTCTAATTGCTCCATCTGGGCCTGGGAAGCCGAATTCATCCAGACACCCAGAGAACAAGAAGCCTTGTCGAGGCTACCTCTCTGGGAGGGGAAGGAATAAAGCTCACTCCTCCAAAAACCTCTCTCCCAGGCGATGCGCCGGACACCGTGCACCACCTCCCTCTCATCCGGGCAGCAGACTCCCTCAAGTCTACTGCCCGGCAATTTTACCACCCCTATTTCACCATTAAACTACTAATAGACATGTTGGATACCATCCGTCTGCGCTGGACTTCCTTACGTCCACACGAAAAGATTCGCTTCTAGATTCATTATGCGAACAGTTAAGGAGTGGAATGTGTTCCAGCGACTGTGTTTTCACGTTCTTTTGACTTGACAGCATTTAGGAGAACAGTGAATAGAAACATGTTAGGCGGACGCAATCCACTGTCGGACTTATCTTCACCGTCCACCAGGAGTGGTTGACATAAACCGTACGCATGTAAATCATCAATAACACTACATTATACAATGTCATACAGTCTTGTTCAACCTGAGTCATTGTAACCTGAAAGGTCTTTTGAGATCGCCACCTAACATTTAGAGATCCCTGTCTAGTTCGGAAGTCTCAGAGGCCTGTAGAACTTTGTCGGCAGAGATCCCTTGAATTTCTACATTTTACCAGATTCTATTCTCTCGGCCACTAATATTACACAATTTTTAAACAGCAGGGCTCAGTCAGTACTGACGAAATATGTAAGTTATAATAAACAGTATTTTTTGAACATGATATAAATGATGATTTAGTCTTAAATTCATTCGTACGTGCCGGGATTGCAACTAGATAAAGCTTAGATAAACCTTAGATATGTTTTAACAAAATGAATATTTCATTTCTTAATTTACGATCTAGAAAGTTATATATTACACTTTTGTGCTTATAAAACATATTGATACAGAAGTTTTAAGTAAGGTATTAAAATATATTTAGGGGAGATTTTTATTTTGGGTTTGTAGCACTGTGGGTCAATTTTCAATCCGCTTGTGGATGTGTACACGGCACTGGGCTACGATGTCATATTAGCTAATCGTTTGCATTGGATGCCGAATGCTTTAAATCTATATCGCTGCGATTAAATTAAGGGACAAATACTTTATGCAAATATTTGATAAAAACTTCAAAATACTTTTTAATATTAAAATGTCATCACGTTCTATCCCTTTAAGGTTGAGCAGAGATATATTCATAGCTGCATCCACTTTCCATCACTTCTGATTAAAGGTTTTTTTTTTTGGAATTGTAGTGTGTTGGTTGGCCGGGAAAGGTCTTAACTAAACCGAGCGGGAAAATGTAGATGTCTGATTAAAAGTACAGTACAATCCAAATACCATGTACGACTATTGTGAAACAAGTACTTTCCGATGATCGCCGCAATCATGCCGGCTTACACAAATATCTCTTTTCGCTCTGTTTTCAAATCCAATATCACATGAATATGGACACACGCTTATCGGAATTGGTAGCATTCCACGATCCAACGTGCCAGCAAAGGTAAGGGTTGGAGAATTTCTTGGCTTAAGTCGTGCCCATCGTGACTGGAAACTTGGATAATCACCGTACTCAGGGCAACACACTTTTTATTACATGCTACGCAGGGATCAGGGATCAGGAGTCATATAAAAAAAGATTGATTTTCATTTTTTCCCTACATTGCATTTACAATAAAACAAAAATAAACATCGTCACGCTATAGCCTTACAGGGGTGAAGAGACATACATTAGTGGCTGTGTCTACTTTGAGCTTATACAGAATGATTTTATAGACGAGGGAGATATTTCAGAATAACAATAATACAATAATTTACAATAATTTGTACCTTCTTATAACTAATAAAAATGTCGATACCAATATTTCCTTACAAATCATAAAGAAATATTGATGAGCAAATGAGAATTGATCCGTAAAAAGTTTGGACACCGCAGCGCGTGTGGTGCACACTTGAATGGCATGTAGATAAAATTCCTTTTACGTAATTTTAGGTAAACGGGTAATTGACTCGTTACCCTTTCGTACTTTATCCTGGCTTAGGAGAGACAAAATACCTAATTAATAATTAATTGTTATTTATTCTATCATGTGTGTAGTAGCCCCTTTATATTATGACTATAAATTACTTTGTTTTAATGGAAATATTAAGATATCACTATCCGATTTGGAATTAGAATCGAATGCTGAATATCCTCCTTGAATATCTCCCTCGACTATAAAATCAGCCTGTATATCGTGCTCAATGTGACCAGTGGCGCCGCTGATCTCCGTATCCACAGCAGATACATATTTTCAAATATCGTTGAAACAAACGCAAGCAATACCGGGCGGTATAAACTATATTTTGTGTAATAAAATCTCGTGTTCAGCTTATCTCTCACGTGACCTAGGTAATAAAACGTGGCCAAGTTAATAGTTTTATAACAAACACGCGGTAGGCAGTGATTTGTAATTTATTTTGCAATGTTTACCTTTTGCTACTGGTAAATCTACGTACATTTGTTATTTCCTCTTTCATAACCTGTACGCAATTCTGGCAGTAGATCGGTGACGTATAAACTTATCTTTTTAGCTGTGTTTGTTTCTTTATCAATTCCTTTTTATTTCTCTCATAGTATACATGTTTCTCTCTTTCTGTCTCTCTCTGTGAGAATGTGTTTTATAAAGAGAAAAATACAGATCACAGACGTCTGTTTTTAACTCCAAATCTTGAAAATTTTCAAGGCGGGACGAAAATTACGGTCTTCAGCCGCTCCCCCTTCATGTTTTTACCTTTGATTCCAATTGCATATCTATCATAGATTAATGCAATGATTCCAAATAAATAGCAGCTGGAATGTCAACCACATAAGAGTACAAAGCACGGCGCGCTGTCAATTTATGGTAGAAGGGAGGGAAGAGGTTTTTTTTATTTCGAACTGGGTAATACATTGGTGGGATAGATCTTCCCAACTAACCCGGCCGATTGAGGGAAGGGGGTATTAAATTATACAACTCAGCCCCACATTATCAAAAGGTTACGGAGTGAAGTCATCTCACTTACCATTGTTATGTCATAAAGCGAATCATAAGTCACGCTCCGCGCCATGACATTTGCTGATGACGAATTAATCTTTTGTGTAAGTCTTAGCGCATATTGAGGAATTTTACCTCGCGGGTAAATATCACGCGAATTTTATACCCGAACTTACCTAACCTAACTTTTTTACTCGGTAGAAATCCTCATAGACGGGACGGCAGCACCGGTATATCGGACTCTTACGGACTAAAGCCACCTGGATGTTTATTCTATTCGTCTGCCGGGGCCAAGAGTACGGCCACGCCAACTTCCTCGGCCCCTGGCGAAGTCTGGCCTTCTACAGGTCTCAAGGGCGGTGACAAGATCATCATCCACTCGATCTTTGCGTTGTTTATATCACTTCAAATATTACTATAGTGTTTTATAATTACAAGAATGCATATTCCTACAAAAACGTCTATAAATACAACTTTTTACAGTTTGTATGTAATAACAAATTGCTAAACAATGAATAAATAACAAATCAAACTGGCTTCCGGGATATTTGCTTCCTCTTATCGTATCACTGGCTGGGCAAGCGCGCACCTAGAGTTAATTAGATGGTTCTGTATTGTTACTACCTTGGGGTAATAAGTAGTGATGCCACGAATAGTGAATTGGCCGAATACCGAATATTCGGCAACGCTGTCGGCCGAAGCGCCGAATATTCCTGGAAGTAGCGTGTATAGTGAGAGGCTATTTTCTGAGACTGGTAACATTTACGATGAAAAGCGTAATCGTTTGCTACCAAAAAATGCTGAAAAGCTTGTTTTTATCCATCACAACTTACCACTGATCAATTTTAATTACTAAAGTGTTGTAATTTGGAAATAAATACACAATTTTGAGTAATATAACGTGTCTTTTTTACATGATTTGGTATTCGGTATTCGGCAGAATAGTACATATTATTCGGCCGAATACAGAATAGCAAAAAAAGAGGCCGAATAGGCCGAATACCGAATAGTTGCCGAATATTCGTGACATCTCTAGTAATAAGACGCCGGTGCTGATGAACAATTGATTTAACAATAGAAGAGAGTGTAAGGTATAAATCATGATAGATCAGTGTGTTAAACTAACACAGGGATTAATTCACCGGTATTCAGAGTTTCCCGCGTGCGTAGGGATCTGGGTGGTACGTCCCTCGGTTGTTTTGCCGACTCCTTACCTAAATTTAAAAGAAAGGCGTTGGAAGCACTGAAAGTCACGTAAATATAAATTTGGTGTATTAATATTTGTTTTTATTTTGATTTTACTATGGTTCTATTGTTATTATTGTAGTTTTAGTTATGGTGTGCGCATATTCTGTTCCTTCCTTCTTTTGTATCATTGAGGTGTAAATTATTTGATTTATATCATACATTTTGTTTTTTTTGTTAACTTTTGTTTCATGCTGTGGTAGCCATCATCGGTTGATGCATTTAAATGTTTATTATCAAAATTATCATTGTCATATTTTTGTATAATACTAGCTGTCCCGGCAGACCTTGTTCTGCCCTATTTCTCTAAAACAAAGTCACATTGTTTTTTTTAATGTTAATAGCTTCCCCGTCAGATTTTTTGAAAATTGTTTGCAGCAACCTGGCCTTAATGCTATATGTATAAAAATTGACAAATATTAACATTAATATTTATACGTCACTCAATAATTGTTTTGCCTTCCCGGAACCCGTCCACTAACATTTAAGCTTTATGGTATGGTGTTAAAGTTCAAATTGCCTTTTAAATATTATTTCGAATTTTTGTATGAGAATATAGAAAAGTGGCGTTTTTAGTCATTTTCAGACAATTTTTAAAATATTTCTCTCCGTAATAACCTTCCCCAGACTTCAACAAACATAACAAAGAAGAAATCAGCCAAATCGGTTCAGCCGTTCTCGAGTTTCGCGCTTATCAAGACATTTTGCGATTCATTTTTATATATAAGATATCGGCCACTTGCTGTTCCATAACTAAATGAATAAATATTAGCACGCCGTCACAGGGATGTTCCGCAGCGCAGCTGTCGAATGATCACGTTGTCCAAACGCCGAAGTTTCCAGAAATGTAGTCACCCATGACCCCATATCATTGGACGGTGAGTCAATGACTCAGCTGCAGGAAGAGTTAGAAAACTTCTTAGTCCTAGCCGGGATTAGTGATGAAAATGCCCGGGAATTTTCCCAAAGTGTCTGTTTGGGCACAGGGCATGGGTATTAAAAAGGTACTTGAGATTCCCTTCCGTCTCCCTACATTCCCTTACGTACACATTCCACGCTCGGTCCTTAACGGTGATACATGTGTACGCACGGCGGTATCGCTACACTTATCATCGGCGGCGAATTCGGTCGCACTACGGAATAGTCAGTTGCTTTGGACAATACGGCGGAACATCTAATTGATTGTATACGGTGAACGGTGCGGAGCTGCAGTTGCCTGTCCTCATCATCCAGTTTCCAGGTGAGTGCCTTTTGAATATTTCATTGTCACTGTGCCTGAACGAACTCTTTGTTCCCTAATTCTCTACGTGGAAATCCAGACCATCGACACTCTCCGGCGGCTACATAAACTTTTAATAACTTCGGTCTCCCTGCGCTATCCTGCGCACACAGTGTCCAAAAACTTCCTTGGGAATATTCCCGGGAATTTACGAAATGTTCTCGGAAGTTTTGGGCACTTTGGGAAAATTCCCGGGCATTTTCATCACTAGCTGTGATGCGAGTTGCCGTATGCGACACCGTAAACCTGCCCGCGTGGTTCTTTGATCTAAATTAAAGTTAAAACCAAACCGAAGGAACCCTAAAACCTCACCTAACAGGCCGTCCTTCGTTTCCGTCACGGTAATGAGCGCAATAATTCTCCTACGCGCATATAACTTACCGGTATGTTTATTACGTCGAGTATTTGTGTTTATACAACAAACATGTACCACTCAATCGACTGATCAGAATACATCCGACGAGTCTTAACTTGTTAACTAATCAATACATATATGTATGTAATAAAACAATTAAATAAAAATAGAACATTATTTAGGTAAAAACTTTTTTTTAAGCGGACTATCTACTGATAGCCGGGAAAAGCATTTACAGTTCAACCGGGCTTAGGGGGCGAGCACAGAAGGTGCTCAGCCAGCGAGTTTATGGGTTGGGTGGCAATGCAAGGGCACCCCTGTGGGTACGAACCTCGACTTGGACCGCCAGCCAAATAAAATACTAACCCTACGGGTGATCTACAACGTTTCGGAAGTGACTACCTTAAGAAGAAACGCCTGCAGAAACTCAAGGCTGCGTCGGAGTGGGACAGCGCCTCGGTTAGCAGCAGTTGACTGAACTATCCTTCTTCGGCACCGCCGGCGACGCCGGTGTCGTGGAATGAAACTAGTGCGTGTGTGTACCTCACTGTTTGATCGATCGGTGGCTCTTTTAACAGCCACTGTGATTGGATCATCCGGATCCCCTAGCACGCCGCGAGGGCGACGAATGGCGGGTGCGAAATCACTCTTACGTACGTAGACGCAAGATTTGATGATTAGTTTGTTAGGGTGGTGCTGCGCCTTGTCGAAGTAACGACGAGACGCTTCACGCATGTAACTGGCGATCGTTTCCAGACCGAAGTCGTCATGGAGGTCGAGATTGCGTATATACCGTGGAGCGTTCACGGCTCCACGCATGAATTTTGCCTGAACTGCCTGAATGGTATCCAGAGCGGACGGGGAGGAGTGGGCAGGTATAAACTAATTGAGAGCTTCTGTATACAGCGCTTTACGAATAAATATCGATTGCGCGATGTAGGTTAGTAAAATATATCAAAATCGTTGGATATACACATATCTATACGTGTATGTCCCCGCTAATCTTAGAAACTGCTAGACCGATTTAAATGCGGTATTCGTTAATGTATTATGGAAAACTGCTGTTAACGCGTAAATTTAATTTCAGTTGGTTCATAAACATAAAAAAGTTAAAACAGATAAAAAAATAACGTCAATAATTATTGAAAAAAATGGTTTAAAATAACTGTTCAAGTGATTTGGCTGCAATACAGATAATATTATACTATTAATAAAATTGCAACTAATCGCTATGTTGTTGAATTTATATAAGAATCAATCAACGACATTTATCTATACAAATATTTCAACTTGAAGTATGATAATTATTATAATAAAAGTCCAACTTCCACGCGAACAAAGTTGCGGGCAGAGCTAGTATTTTTTTTATACTGGCTCGACATAGTGACTACAGAGTTCCTGATGGTAAGTACAGTGTAGTCCAAATACGAAAGCGACTATCAAAGGATGAATGGATGCGACTGAAGGTCTCTAGGTATATGAGCTACTGGATATACACAAGCTGATCCCGAAACGCGACAAGCCGAAACTGGTCACTATGACGGGCTTTACACCAATGTACTGTGGTCGTGATCCAGACGGGCACCGACGCCCTGCCACCTCGCTGCTGCTCGTTTAGCGCCACCCAGGAGTCACGTGTAGGGAAACTAGGGTAAAGCCTACGGACGCGAGCAGCTTTGACTCCCAAATAATAAGTAAATAATTAGTATGTAATATACCTGATTAAAATCATTACATTGTATAACAAATGGTTTAGAAACTTTAAGCGCAGGTTATTATTTTGCCAATATGAATTGTGACCATCGACAAACACATAAATTAACATATTCACATTTGGAAAATCTCAGCCTTGTAAAATAATGGCGAGAGACAATAATCTACCTAGTTAGTCAACAAGGAAATCCACTTAAAATCACTTATAAACGTCTAGATTGTCCGCAATTATTTCAATTAGATGCGCACACGCCGCTTTGGCAGAGTACCTACCATCTGACTCGCCAGAAGAAACTCATTGTGTTCTGCAGGTCGCGCGTGACGATACCGGCTCTGGTTGATCTCTCATTAAATCCATATGCCCCTTAATTAAAACGTTTTCAGTTCGCATATAGCCCACTCCGACGCAGCCTTGAGTTTCTTTCGGCGTTTCTTCTGAAGGTAGTCATTCTCTAGTAGTTCTCTAGCTGGCTGCAGGGGCTTGTACCCACAGAGGCGCCCGTGCGTTGCCATGCAACCCATAATCCTCGCTGTTTAAGCACCATTAATGACCGGTGAAATTCTAAAGGCTCTACCAGGCAAACAAAAATTTGTCGTATCGAAAAAAAAAATGTTTATACAAAATTTCAGCATTGACGATAATTAAGTGATTACTAATTACAGGCATAGATGGACAAAATGTAATCAAATTAATGAAAAACGATTACGATTCGTTTAGCGTTTTGCTCATCTATGTTTTAAGTACTACGGAATCCTCAGTTGGATACACATTTATGGCTCTTTAGTGTTTTGAAGGGATTTAATCATGGTTACAGAGCAACAAAATTAAAATTATGACTGCATTTTGTAATCGTTAATCAATAATCAGATTACGTTTTGCCATTTCTGATTACAAGGACCATAGGAAATAGATAGAAACCACATTTTTTTTTTACACTGGCTCGACATAGTGACTACAGAGTACCTGATGGTAAGTACAGTGTAGTCCAAAAACGAAAGCGACTATCAAAGGATGAAAATCCATTTATAGTCTACATCGTCATGTCGGCCCACATATACCACGACTGAAGGTCTCTAGGTATATGAGCTACTGGATATACACAAGCTGATCGCGAAACGCGACAAGCCGAAACTGGTCACTAAGACGGGCTTTACACCCATGCACTATGGTCGCGATCCCGACGGGCACCGACGCCCTACCACCTCGCTGCTGCTCGTTTAGCACCACCCAGGAGTCACGTGTAGGGAAACTAGGGTAAAGCCTACGGACGCGAGCAGTGTCGACTTCCAAACACCGAACACAAAACATAAACACCGAATGGGAATATGTTTTTAAATAGAACCACTTGGAATTTCTACGTTTTGTGACGAGTTGACGTGTCCAGGCTCAGATCTGGTGGGAGGCAAGCTGGAGCTCACGCCCCGGGCGCCAGATTGTAAGGGCAGGAGACGAACACATCACATAGTGTGCTCGCTGAATTGTATATCTATTTTGAATACAGACAAAATGACATTGTATCTAATGGACGGTACAGAGTAGTCCAAAGACGACATCTACGGTCGTACTGGATCAGTTTTTCTTTATCCAATTGATCATACACCTAGAGACCTTCCTTCGTGGTATATGTGGACAGAAATAGACGGTGACTGTCAATGGATTTTCGTCCCTTAGCGGTCATTGCCGTTGTTAGACTATACTGCACTTTCCATAAGATGAAATGTAGTCACTTTACCAAGCCAGTATAAAAAAGGGTCAAATGAGTGTAAATTTTAACTTTTGTCGTACCTCAGTACTGTAGATGTAGTTTAATGGAATTCATAACCTCTAAAATAATGTAGTCATCCAGTAGCATTCATTCCATACAGCACGAAAGCATTGCATGCCCTTACGATAAATAAGTCTGGCATAAATTGCTTTAAGTAAACATAAATAAGGAATCCTTTATATTCATATCTGTTCTATTTTCACGCCATCTATCTTCCCTATGAGAGTAATATAATATTTATGTCATTATATAATATTCACATTAATTATATGATTTTGCCTACCCTGACCAAATATCCTATGCACGTCACTGTAGTCATCTATGGTTTATACAAAAAACGACAATAAACTCTTTAGTACAACAAAAATTCATGTAAAAACTTGTAATAACAATTTTTTTGTGTTAAAATAGAACGTTGTAGGTACTTATGCCTCGTTATAAAGCAACATTCGACATTTTTTTGCTTATTAACGTCAAGAAATATCTTCCTTGAACTTTGTTCGCGATAAACGCCGCTGAGGAGCACAATAACATCTATCAAAATACGCAGTGTCCATATAATTGCATCTTTGCCGATTTGTCACACTAAATATGATGGTTGGTTATTAAATATTAACAATTTTTATATGAATATTGTATATACAGTTTACCCGTAAGCCAACGTCCAAAACTAAAGGGCACATAGAGAAACAGTACCTCTATAGTTGACTGAAAATAGAATTTCCCAATGCCAGCGCGCTTAGGAGATACTTTGAAATTTCGTCTCTTTTTTAAGAAATCTAGAATTACTTTAAATTTAAGACTTAGAGAAGTGTTAGAACTTTTAGAAAAAACGTTCACAAAGTTTTAATAACCAAGAAAAACACTATTAATCAGCTAAACAAAGTTTACTAGTGCGGGTAACATTGTTAGAAAACGTATTGTTCATTGCTAGAGTTGGACCGAAGCTTCGGTTTTAGGCTCTAGCCAACTTTTGACATATTGAGATATTTTTAGGATTATTTTTATCCGGACTCGACACAATGACCACACCACACCGGATGGTAAGCATGACGCAGTGCAATAAACGACATCGGCTATCAATAGTAAAGAAAATCCTGTAGATAGAATACTCGCCGTGATACAGATGGTAGAAAACGCTTAGTCAGGCGATATATCTGCTCAACTTGAGCGGTTCAACATGCTGAGTCTTGCAAACCTTGATTTTATCAAACACTAATTAAATCCACTCTAACGTAGTCTTGAGTTTATTCGCTAGTTAGAAACTAAGACTAGAGTAAGACTAAGAAGTTTTTTTTTTTTACACTGGCTCGACATTGTGACTACAGAGTACCTGATGGTAAGTACAATCTAGTCCAAAAACGAAAGCGACTATCAAAAGATGAAAATCCATTGATAGTCTACATCGTCATGTCGGCCCACACATACCACGACTGAAGGTCTCTAGGTATATGAGCTACTGGATATGCACAAGCTGATCCCGAAACGCGACAAGCCGAAACTGGTCACTATGACGGGCTTTACACCCATGCACTGTGGTCGCGATCCAGACGGGCACCGACGCCCTGCCACCTCGCTGCTGCTCGTTTAGCACCACCCAGGAGTCACGTGTAGCGAAACTAGGGTAAAGCCTACGGACGCGAGCAGCTTCGACTCCCCGAACAGCTTCGACTCCCAAAAAGTACTCTAACTCCTTCTTTTGCCGTGTCTTTGGGCTGTGGAATGGTCTTCCGGCGAGCGTGTCCACCACCCTATGATATGGATCCTTTAAGCATAGCGAGAAGAGATATCTGTATAGGCCGGTAATGTCGCTGCGAATACCGATGAATTTTTCTTAACTGTAGATAGTTGTTGTTGTTTTTTGACTGCACTGTACTTCTATCAGGTGCAATGTAGTCACTTTGTCGAGCTTTTTGAAGGTCTCTAGGTATATAAACAATATAAACCTTAGAAACCTTAGAACCTTAACTATTAGCTAAAATTTCGGCTTGGTTTGAAGTTTTGCGGAATGTGATTTTTTGCCCGAAAGCGAAGTTTTCGGTTGGGCACTATTGATTTCGTACGCGTTGTAAAAACAAAGGTACCCTCCTCATTACAGTGAGCACGGGCCGTGACGGCTCGGTCGCACACGTCCATCGAACTGTGACCGGCTGTGCCTCATTGTCTTCACCGTGCCCGCAGTCTGGCGGTCACTGTATCTACGATCAGAAAGCCGGGCAGATAAACTTTGCAAAAACCCGTTGTACAGATTTCAAAGCAGATTCAATTTCGATATAAATACTTTTGAAAGTTTTCCAGCCTCAAATGCGACCTCTATCCATTATAGGGCACGGGAATTTGGACTTTCACGGTTGACTAAGTCACTCAGTGTGATATGAAACGAGTTATGTTGGGAGAATGAATGAAATTTAGGATGAGCTTCTTTTATACTGGCTCGACAAAGATACTACAGTGCTCCTAATGGTAAGCACAGTACACTGTGCTACTACTAAATCGACAGCGACAATCAAAAGATGAAAACCAACAGTCTCCGTCGTCATGCCGGCCCACGTATACCACGACTGAAGGCCTCAAGGTGTGTATTACTGGACGGGTTCAATCTGATCTCGAAACAAGACAGGCCAAAGTAAGTCTCTATTATAAGTATGACGAGACTTTTACAAAATCATCGTCTGTATCATGGCGAGTGTTCTGAAGAGTTGTTTAACATTGTTCCACCCTGTCCCTTCCTGAATAGATCCACGCGCGCGGGTTTGCGGTGTCACAGCTATACGGTATCTCACATCCCGGCCAGGATTAAGAAGTTCTCTAACTCCTTCTTTTGTCGTTGGGCTGCGGAATGGTCTTCCGGCGAGCGTGCTCCCTCCATCCTATGATATGGGATCTTTTAAACGTAGCGTGAAGAGATATTTGTGCTGGCCGGCATGATCGCCGTGACTACCGATGGGTTTTTCTTGCCTATCGATAGTCGTTGGCGTTTTTTGGACTGGAACATGCTTACCATCAGGTATGGTGCAGTCACTGTGTCGAGACGGTATAAAAAAATCATAAATTAATTTCAGCCAATCTGAAACACGACATTAATTGACTGTCAGGCGATACGATGTTCAACGGGTCAGCTATTATTTATATACTGGAATGAAAATCGCTTACTAGGTCTGTTTTTCCAACATCTGACATGATCATTTTCAAACGAGTGAATCGGTATTTGTTGGGTGAGCACGCTCTAATATCGGCCTCATCATAACTTTCCATCGGGTGAGATTGAGGTCAAACGCAAGCTTATCTGTAATAAAAAAAAAATCAGCTTGAAATAATTATTATCATAGCAAAATTACTTCTTCCACACGATCAAAGTCGCGAGCACAGCTAATCTATACTAATATTATAAAGCTGAAGAGTTTGTTTGTTTGTTTGTTTGCTTGAACGCGCTAATCTCAGGAACTACTGGTTCGAATTGAAAAATTTTTTTTTGAGTTGAATAGACCATTTTTCGAGGAAGGCTTTAGGCTATATAACATCACGATGCAATTATTAGGAGCGAAGAAATAATGGAAAATGTGAAAAAAAACGGGCAATATTCTTCATCCTTGAGGGCTTCCATTGCGTGCGCTGCAAAAACGGTTCAAGTTACCAAAAATATATGTAAGAAAGAATTATTCCTCTTGAAATGATCTAAAAAAATGTCCGCAACAGTATATGTCTATCTTTTAAGATTAAGTCACTAGAACCGTTTTTATGGTAAACAAATTTGGTCGAAATTAATGCATTATTTGTTAAGAGTTGTATCAACGTAATAATATTAATCTTAATCCAAATAAATGTGTTGTTGATTAAGAGTATTTAATTGTGAACAAAATTGTCTTTGACATCACTTAATTTCAATGAACATCTTAGAAGATATTACAAAACCTTCTATAGCAAAACGTTTGCCGGATCAGCTAGTTTAAAATATATCTAACATCGATTAAGGTTAAAAACCTACCGAGAGGCACAAACAAATCGCCTAATTTGAATAAACAAAACCACACAATCCGTACCACCTACAAAATAAAGCATAACATATAAGTACATTGCTAGTGAATCGACGAACTGCACAAATTCGTGTTCACGTGAGCGTTTAACGTACAATAGGTCGGCTAAAGGGTCAGCCCACGCGTCCCTAATTAGAGACATGGCGTCAATATCGCCCACGGCTATTCACCTACGGGCTTCGATATTTATCGTGTTATGTGCCTTTAACACTGCGTCACAAGGTGACAAGTAGTCGCTTTAAAGATTTCAGAACTCTCCGACCGAAAACTTCGCCACCGTCAATTGACAAATTGACAAATTGAACTCGAAGTTATTGAGGTGGTAGTTCGATCTCGGTCCTGACCATAATATACAAGTCTAAAGACCGTCATAGTGACTTGTTTCAGCCTGTCGTGTTTCGGGATTAGCTTGTTTATATCCAGTCGTTCATATACCTAGAGATGTTCTATCCGAAATATTCACAAAAAATAACCTTTGAACGTTGCATAAATTTAGACATAGTAACGTTATCTTATGAGACTTTTGAGTTCACTTTTAAAACAAAGGAACGTTTTGGCCTATTTTTTATGAAGCCCGATTTTTATATATGTTATTCAATAGTACACTGGGTGATGATGTGTCTGCCACCCCTAGAACTCAGCGTCCGGGCGCGGATCCTCGCTTGTCTCCGACCGAGTCGCGAATGGAGATGCTCAACACAGCCTATAGTCATCATACATAGTAAATATTAAAAGATAGTTGAGTAAAGTCGTGAAAAGTGCAAAATAATAGATGAAAGAAATCAAAGCGTTGAACTAGGAAGTGTTAAACAATAAGCAGACAGAAATAAACGGAATTATATCGAAATGCACGTTCAGTTTCCAAATGTGGAGCAAAACATCCTGCTCAATACGGCGTATTGCTGAGTGGCGATGCTGTTTCATTTATCAACTTTTCTCATTCCATTAGTAAGCTCAATCTTAGAAATATTTTCTAAAATTCAGTTGTACGGCTCTAGTGTATTCCCATCGAAACCCGTCGGTAATATTTTTAATATTCAGCAGTTCCTGATTTTTTTTTATCACTATTATTTATAGACGAACGCTTGACCTCAACCTGACCTGGTGGAAGGTGAAGATGAGTTCGATGATGAAACACGTCCACCTAGCAAATGCCCATTCACTCTTCTTTTAAAGACTCCAAGGTCATGAGACTGCGGAAATATAGTCACTGGAAGCGTATTCCACTCCTTAGCTGTTCTCATTATGAATGTAGAAGCGAATCTTTTCGTGCGGATATAAGGAACGTCCACCACATACGGATGGTATCCGACACGATGTCTAGTGGTTTTGTGGTGAAACGGGGCTGGTGGAATCAAAGAATGTAGTTCCTGAGAACATTCATTGCATATATCATACTTGATTGCGGTACCGGTGGTGTTTACTGACGGAATAAAATAGTGCCTGCGTCTCCATCACTGGTAGGATTCAATTAACCCCTTCGTTACCAGCACCGGCTTTAGCCGGCATTCATTTTCCGTTTTGTGTGTATATACCAGCAAAATCTTTAAATATGTAACACTAAATGAGAAAATCCGAGCTTAGATCGCATGTAAAATAATTCAATTCCTTCAATTTTATATATTTTTTTAATTTATTTTATTCATTCACAAATCTACAGTATATAATTTTATAATTTAAAACAGGAAAACGTACAAAAAATCGGATTAACCAAGATGATTTGTGTAACAAGGTTATATGAAAGTATTAAATGCGATTCAAATAATTGTTATGAAATAAAAAGTTATTAAAAGTTATTAACCTAGTAAAATATATGACAATAACTTTGTAATGTTCGCGAATAATATAATTTTTCGGCGTATTTTCGTAGTGTTATCGTGTCCCCAATACGCCTATTTCGAGTCGGACAAGGTTTTCGAAATATATTGTACATCAAATACTAAAATTTACAATATAAGATATTTGTATAAAAATAATGTCCAAAATACAGGGCGCATGCTAACATTAAACATACATATATATTGTTACGACGGAACTAGGGCCAAACTTGAGCCCTAGATTTCTAGGCTTCCAGGCATCGCACGACTGTAATCTTAAAACGCATAGATAGTCTTGACGTACTCCTTCGAATGAAATAACTTGCAACCGGATCGGAGAAACTTGTTTACCATCAAAAAAAATAGGAGGGGGGCGTTCGTTTCATCTTTTGCCGCCCGAGTTCGTGACGCGTGTATCGGTGAGACGGCCGCTATTCGTGGAATTCCGGTTCGCGAAAGGTCGATAAACCCATTCTGGAATGTACAACTAAAAACATAAGGTTCAAATACCTCTATAAGATTCTAGTTATTACTCGAAAATGCTGGAAAGCGGCTGTTCCGATATAAATACGCGCTCGATGCGATCACAGGACAGTTCTAATTTGGACAGCGACACAGTGCGATATTACAAGCGATCTTCAAGGACTTTTGCGATCATACTGCGACTGTATAGTGATTCTACGTGCGATTATTTTGACTGGATTTTTGATACTGGACTTCGAGAACTTTCTGCGACTGGACTTTTGACGACGGATCTTCGAGAGCATTTTTCGACGTGTTCGTGGAACTTTCGACGATTTAACATCGCGATCGTGCGACAGCTGCATTTCACGACATTTCTGTGGCTACGTGTTGATTTTGTGTACTCTCCTCTATTAATAAATTGATTGTCCGTCACAACCGGCATTTTAATACCCCGCGCTCGTAACAATTTGGTGTCAGAAGCGGAATGCCGGTCACACCGAGGGACAAAGAGGGAGTTTATACAAGGCGTCAAGCGTTGCAGGACGCTGCACGAAGCATGGAGCGAACTGAGGATGAGGCACAAGAGGCTAGTGTACCTTCTGGACTACCCGGAATAACCACCACAGCTGGAACCTCTGGAACGCTAACTCAACCTACATCGGTGCCATGTTTTGATATGGCGATGTTGCTGGCTAGCCTCGCAGATATGAAGGCTAGCATTCTGGCAGAACAAAAAGCGAGCTTGGATACTAGCATGGCGGACATAAAAGCTAGCGTGGGTACAATAGATGTCAGAATGGCGACATTTTCTGACACTTTGTCTACCCTGTCCACAGAATTAAAAGATGTCCGGGGATGCTTGGAAGAACACGATACCCGCATAGAAGCCCACGACTCCCACCTCAAAAAAGTTGACTCCCGTATGAAGGTTCAAGACTGCAACATCGAGGCACTTGGTCAACGGATACAGAAAGTGGAGCTAAGGAATTTCTCGCCAGTGCCTGTCACAGGACCCCGATTCGAGGTACCTCATTTTGATGGTTCGACCTCATGGACGGCCTTTAAGCTGCAATTTGAGATGGTGGCTCAGGGTAATGGGTGGACCGATGACCAAACCCTGACAGCACTCACCCTGGCTCTGCGAGGGAATGCAGTGCAGATTTTAGAAACGATTCCTGGCAGCGGGAGGTCACTGGCTCATTTGTTGGAAGCTCTGGAGGCACGTTATGGTGATAAGCACCTTGAGCACGTGTACCGCGCGCAGCTCAGAGACAGAGTGCAGAGACCAGGGGAGGGTCTGCAGCAGTGGGCAATAGAAGTGGAGCGAATGGTACGTCGGGCCTACGCATCTACACCTGATGTGATGGAGACACAGGTGCTGCAGATTTTTATAGATGGAATTCGGGATGTTGAGGTCAGGGCTGCTGTACGGCTGGGGCATCATCACTCTCTAAAAGCAGCCCTAGCGCATGCCTTAGAAGTAGAGGCGGTACGACAAGTTCCAAGACCGTATCGCATCCATCAAGTGGTGAGGCAACAAGACGTCATTCGGAGAGGGCCCACATGCTTCGAATGTGGTGAACGAGGTCACTTGCGGGTCGATTGTCCACGGAGAAAACCGCGGAAATCGACAACTGAGACGCAGGTGGACTCGGAAGATTTAAACTGAACTCAGCCAGGGCTGCGGGGCAAGTGCTGGCTGGTCGACTGCAGAGCCCCACTGTAATAGTATCGGAAGTACGAGATGGGAACAGCTTTATCGTGGAAGGCGAACTTAACGGAAGGACTTGCAACTTCACAGTCGACACCGGCGCATCAAAGACTATCGTCAGACCCGAGCTACTTCCCCGAACCATCTCATGGGGAAAAGGACAGACGGGCTATCGGTTGCAAACTGCAACGGGCCAGCCAGTACCGGTCCTAGGAGAGTCGGAGGTGACGCTGAGAATGGGTGACAAAATTATGACGCATCCTGTCCTCATAGCCAACATTACGGACGACTGCATCATTGGTTTAGATTTTCTACAGCAGCAACAGTGTATTCTTGAAATAGCAAGAGGGGTTATCAGGTTTCCTGATGAAGAAGTATTCCTTCAAGAGTCAAGTCACGGTTCAGTATATTGTATGAGAAAAACAACTCTACCACCAAGATCCGAGACTCTGGTTGCCGTTAATCTTACTCCGGCAGCTCATCAAGGACGTTGCGTTATAATAGAAGACGATGATAACCATAAAGAGTGGATAGTTGCCAGAACCTTAGTTATGACTTCAAAGGAAACAAAGGTTCGCATAATTAATTGCAGCCCTAGAAAGATAGTGCTTGAAAGGAACAAAGTCATAGGAAAATACAACGGAGTAAGTTCGCTCAGAAGGATAGAGTCATCACAGGAATGCAATAACACCATGCAACAGCATACGGCCTTGTTACTGGAAGATTCGAAAGCTAATTTGACGACAGCGGAATACCAGAAAGCTGAACAATTGCTGTTGAAATTTCAAGACATCTTTTCTAAAGGTGAAAATGATTTAGGAAGAACTGGAGTGGTCAAACACTGCATAAACACTGGTGATACGCCACCTATTAAGCAAAGACCTCGACGAATACCTTTTGCAAAAGAAGCTGAAGTTGCAACCATGATAAAGGACATGGAGAAAAACCAAGTCATAGAACCGTCCACTAGTCCATGGTCATCACCTGTAGTCCTGGTTAAGAAAAAGGATGGCAGCACCAGGTTTTGTGTGGACTACAGGATGCTTAATGACGTCACAAAGAAAGACAGCTACCCCTTACCACGAATAGACGATACTCTAGACATGCTAAGCGGCATGAAATGGTTCTCCACAGTGGACCTCAAAAGTGGCTATTGGCAGGTGGAAATCAGTGAAGAAGACAAGGAGAAGACGGCATTCACTACTGGCCCTGGAAACGGTCTATGGCAGTTTAAAGTGATGCCTTTTGGATTATGTAATGCCCCAGCTACATTTGAGAGATTGATGGAGCGGATTTTAATTGGATTGCTGGGAGATGCATGCCTAGTATATTTGGACGATGTTATAATCATGGGACGAAATTTTGCCGAACACTTACGAAACATGGAGATGGTATTTCAGAGAATACGCGAGGCAAACCTTAAGCTGAGCCCTAAAAAGTGTTCTTTATTCAAGAAAGAAGTCGGATACCTGGGGCATATCATCTCGGCACAGGGTATACGAACGGATCCTGAGAAGACGAGAGCTGTTCGAGAATGGCCAACCCCGACTAATAAGACTGAGGTTCGCTCCTTTTTAGGACTGTGCGCGTATTACCGGAGATTTGTAAAGAACTTCTCTGAAATAGCGAAGCCACTACATCGTTTGACTGAAGAAAAGCGTCATTTTGAATGGGATTCAGATTGCGAACATGCATTTTCGCAGCTGAAGGAATGCCTCTGCAATTCTCCAATACTTGGATATCCAAACAGAGAAGGACATTTCATTGTAGATACCGATGCTAGTAACACAGGAATTGGTGGAGTTCTATCTCAAAGACAAGGGGATCAACAGGTAGTAATTGCATATTTCAGCAAATCCCTGTCAAAACCCGAAAGAAATTACTGTGTTACTCGTCGAGAACTTCTGGCAATAGTTAAAACACTACAACATTTCAACAAGTATTTAATCGGAAGACCTTTTACTCTGAGGACGGATCACGCTGCTCTACAATGGCTACTGCGTTTCAAGAACCCAGAGGGACAAGTTGCGAGATGGTTGGAGCAATTACAGGAATTTAATTTCACAATTGAACATCGAAAAGGAAAAGCTCACACAAATGCAGATGCCCTATCACGACGACCTTGTGAGGAAGCTTGCCGCCATTGTTTGAAGCAGGAAGGGAAGGAAAAACTGAGGGTCATCAGAATGAACGCACTGGACGATACATGGTGTGATCAGGCTATGCAGACGGCTCAAGAAAATGACATAGATCTGAAGAACATTCGAGAGTGGAAACAAAGAGGTCATAAACCTGACTGGAGTGAAGTATCTCCGCTTAGTCCCACCACAAAAAGTTATTGGGCTCAGTGGGACAGTTTAGAGGTGCAAAATGGAGTTCTCTGCAGGAAATGGGAGTCACCAAACGGACGAGAGATAACTAGACAGATTGTAGTTCCTCGGGAGAAAGTGCCAGATGTGCTGCGGAACGTACATGATGGTGTTTCCGGTGGGCATCTTGGCATAAAGAAGACACTACAAAAAGTCAGACAGAAATTCTATTGGGTGCGATGCCGTGAAGATGTAGAAGAGTGGTGCAGGAAATGTACTGCGTGCTCATCCGTGAGAGGTCCTCAAACGAGAACTAGAGGCAAGTTAAAGTTATACAACGTCGGCGCTCCTTGGGAACGAGTGGCTGTAGATGTAGCTGGGCCATTTCCAGTAACGGAAGAAGGCAACCGGTACATCATCGTCTTGCAAGACTATTTTAGTAAGTGGCCAGAGGCTTTTGCTGTTCCAAATCAAGAAGCACATACTGTTGCCAAGAAACTGGTACATGAGGTTTTCTGTCGATTTGGAGTTCCCCTGGAATTGCACTCAGATCAGGGAAGAAACTTTGAGTCCGCGCTATTCCAGGAAGTCTGCAAACTCCTCGGCATCCACAAGACACGTACTACTCCCAGTCATCCCCAGTCCGATGGAATGGTCGAGAGATTCAACCAGACGTTGGAGAATCACTTGGCTAAGGTAGTAGAGGAACATCAGAAGAATTGGGACCAGTACATTCCCCTGTTTTTAATGTCTTACCGCTCCGCTGTGCACGATACTACTGATACAACACCAGCCAGGATAAATTTTGGTAGAGAAATTCGATTGCCCATAGACTCTCTTACTGGAACTCCTCCTGATACCCCAAAACCAGTTATCGATTATGTGTCAGATTTGCAGCAGAAACTAGCTGAGATACATGAGCTAGTGCGAGAAAACAGTCTGAAGTCGAGTGAAAGAATGAAGACTCATTATGACCGTAAAGCCAACGTAAGACGGTTTGAAGAAGGTGAATTGGTCTGGCTGCATAACCCACTGAGGAGAAAAGGGAAATCACCAAAACTACAAGCACGGTGGGAAGGCCCCTATACCATAATCACAAGAATCAATGACGTCACTTACAGGATCAAGAAAGAACCAAGAGGGAAGCCAAAGATAGTTCACATTGACCGCCTGGCTCGTTATTTCGGCACGAATAATGCTCGGGACGAGCATTACTAAGAGAGGGGCAATGTTACGACGGAACTAGGGCCAAACTTGAGCCCTAGATTTCTAGGCTTCCAGGCATCGCACGACTGTAATCTTAAAACGCATAGATAGTCTTGACGTACTCCTTCGAATGAAATAACTTGCAACCGGATCGGAGAAACTTGTTTACCATCAAAAAAAATAGGAGGGGGGCGTTCGTTTCATCTTTTGCCGCCCGAGTTCGTGACGCGTGTATCGGTGAGACGGCCGCTATTCGTGGAATTCCGGTTCGCGAAAGGTCGATAAACCCATTCTGGAATGTACAACTAAAAACATAAGGTTCAAATACCTCTATAAGATTCTAGTTATTACTCGAAAATGCTGGAAAGCGGCTGTTCCGATATAAATACGCGCTCGATGCGATCACAGGACAGTTCTAATTTGGACAGCGACACAGTGCGATATTACAAGCGATCTTCAAGGACTTTTGCGATCATACTGCGACTGTATAGTGATTCTACGTGCGATTATTTTGACTGGATTTTTGATACTGGACTTCGAGAACTTTCTGCGACTGGACTTTTGACGACGGATCTTCGAGAGCATTTTTCGACGTGTTCGTGGAACTTTCGACGATTTAACATCGCGATCGTGCGACAGCTGCATTTCACGACATTTCTGTGGCTACGTGTTGATTTTGTGTACTCTCCTCTATTAATAAATTGATTGTCCGTCACAACCGGCATTTTAATACCCCGCGCTCGTAACAATATTTTTAAGATATATACACTATTATATATTTCATTATCTAATAAAGTCCAATAATACAAGTGTTACCGTCCAATAGATTTTTTATATTATAGTGTACGACACAATCTGGAAGCAACAATATTTATATCCCGCAATGTCGAACGTCATAAAGCACAGCTGTTGTCGGTCGGGACGGGCTGTGTGAATATTGTTTATGTGTTTTTTATAACGTGACCTAATTGTGACTAGCTTCAATGGTCTAGTCGCAAGCATTTATAAATTCACGGCTGTCAGTCCAAGTTAATACAATACTATATCGAATATATATCGATATATATGGGAGTTGAAGCTGCTCGCGTCCGTAAGCTTTACCCTAGTTTCCCTACACGTGACTCCTGGGTGGTGCTAAACGAGCAGCAGCGAGGTGGCAGGGCGTCGGTGCCCGTCTGGATCGCGACCACAGTACATGGGTGTAAAGCCCGTCATAGTGACCAGTTTCGGCTTGTCGCGTTTCGCGATCAGCTTGTGTATATCCAGTAGCTCATATACCTAGAGACCTTCAGTCGTGGTATATGTGGGCCGACATGACGATGTAGACTATCAATGGATATTCATCCTTTGATAGTCGCTTTCGTTTTTGGACTACACTGTACTTACCATCAGGTACACTGTAGTCACTATGTCGAGCCAGTGTAAAAGAAAAAATCGTCACGTTACATCCCTTTCGGGGTGGCAAGGAGACATTAGGGGCTGTATCCACTTTGCGCTTATATGTCGTGACTAACGCGACCAGTAGCGCTGCTAGTAGCCGTCCTCACAGCACTAGGACACATAATATTTCCATTAGATGCCCTGTGGGTTTCCTTACGACGTTTTCCTTAACTGGTGAGCCTGTGTTGCCTAAGCTCTCGTACTTAATTTGGAATCATTTAGAAATATGGGCCGGGATTTTAATATAAGAACATTCGCGTCGCCGCGCACGGATACCAGGTCCTTATCCACTTGGGCACCAAACCCACACGTTATGTAAATAACATAAAAAATAAAAAAAAAGCCAAACCAAACCAAAAAAAAAACAAATACCAAATTAAAAAAAAGGATGTTATTAGAGAGGATTGTTGCATAAATTGTTTTTTTTTTGCTTTTTTTTTTGTTTTTATTTCTGTTATAAATTTTAATTAGTTTAATTAGATTAGTTTATTTCTTTTTGTGTTACTTGTTTTTTTTTCTTTCCTTCTGTGCATGCAGTCTACACTTTTATATATAGTCGCATTTATAATGTATATAGTTCATGTCTTATATAGTTTTATGTGTTAATGTAGACTGTGTAAGTGTACTTATAAATAAATAAATAAATAAACATTAATTTACTTTGAACTTTCTGAAAACATGTTTTATGAATATTTAAACTCTTATAATCAATCGCAATAAAAAAATATCTTCTTTATTAGTAATGCCAAGGGCGAAGGAATGCACGCCCCGCGTCTACTTTCCCAAGGTCTTACAATCTAGAAGCCTTTACAAAAACACTGAATAGACATTTAATGAGTAGACGCGGTTCTTCATCGATCTCAACTCCACCCTTCTCCTGATGAAATTGAAGTCAAGCGTCCGCCTCTAAATAATTAAAAAATACTTCAACGAATCTCCGACGCGGAACATCTTTTAATTATTACTCAATGTTTTTTTTTTACCAGAGTCGGAACAGTGACCACATCACTTCTTATGGTAAGCACGGTGCAGTCCAAAAATGACAATGACTGTTAACAGTAAAAAATCCTATAAATAATCGCCACGATCATGCCGGCCTGCACAAATATCCTTTCACGCTTCGATTAAGCGACCTCATGTCATAGGATATCGAGAACACGCGCGTTCGGGCAGTAGACTTGAGGGAGTTTGCTACCCAGATGAGAGGGCGGTGGTGCGCAGTGTCTTGCGCCGCCTATGAAAGAGGTACTGGAGGCGTGGGCTCTTTATTCCCATCCCTCCCAGAGAGGAAGCCTGAATAAGGCTGTTCGCTCCCCGGGCGACTGGACGAATTTGGTTTCCCAGGCCTGGGTGGAGTGATTAGAGAGACACCCTCGGGGTTTTTAGTCAGTAGGAGTCTGACACACCAGGGTCGCTGCCCTCACAGTGACCCTGATGGTCCAATGTAGGATTTTCCCCAGGGTTACCAAAAAAAAAAAAAAGAACACGCGCGTTGTGAATGTCGCGAATATTCCACAATTCAACGACTTGCCAGAATTAAGAGCAAGAGAACTTCTTAGTCTAGGCCGGGATATGGTTACCGTGTGCAAACCAGCGCGCATGGTTGTTTATGGAAAAGAGAGAGTGGAACAAGGTTTAACAAATCTTCTTAACTCGTCGTGATACAGACGGCAGAAAACGCTCAGTGAGGCAATATCTCTGCGCAACTGGAGCGGTTCAAGATGCTTAGTCACGTCTGGATCATTCGCAATGCTGACAGCCCTCCGCTGCAACCTATCCAGGGCATTAAGTACTGAGCAGACCCATCCCAGAGATGCGAACAGTATTCCATGTTATTAATAGATAATATTTCAGTCGCTCGTTGCTATATAACAGATTTTTTTTGTATCCTGGGGGAAAGTCCTAGATAGGACCATCAGGGGCGCTGTGAGGGCAGTGACCTCGGTGTGTCAGACTCCTATTGACTAAAACCCCCGGAGTGTCTATCTGATTGCTCCACCCGGGCCTGGGAAGCCAAAATCGTCAAGACGCCCAAGGAACAAAATGCCTTGTTGAGGCTACTTTTCTGGGGGATATAATAGAAAATAATTTTTAACCTGTACGCAACTGTATGGGTTAATTGGTAGTTAACATGCAGCGTGCGAACATCGTGTTGCGCGTTTTTATATCGCTATAAATTATTTTCGACTCCATAGCGTTTATTGGTAAGGCTTTCTTCAAACTATCACCAACACGGAAACGATTTTTATTTATTTTTTCGGCATGTCCTACGTTGATGGCCTTGGAAAGACCTTCACAACGAAACCGGGCTTGAACGGAAATGATACAACGCTCTGTTAAAAGGAAATATTGCTTTTTTCTGAAATCAAGACATTGCAACACAAAAATCCATTGTGATTGTCAGAAAATGCTATAAAAAGAGATATGTCAAATAGCATGAAATTATCTAATATTTAACAACATATATGTATATTAAAATAAAACAGTTGTGATTGAGACGGCACTATGATAAAACTACGAGAACAAAAGATATTTAACTGTTTTTTTTAACCAGCAGAAAATCCATTATGGACCTTCAGGGAGTTGGTGAGGGCCGTCTCCCCGGTGTGTCGGACACTCTCCGACTAAAAACTACTGGGTACTCCTTCATCCGCTAGTACACCGGTCGTGGGTGCGGACTCGCAATCTTCCACGACCGGCGCGCAGAGTGAGCCTTGTTAGGCATCCTCAGTAGGGGACGGGAAGAGTATTCCCGTCACTCTTTTCCTCAGAATAGGCAGTGTGCGGAAGTACACGCATACTCCCGCCCTCATGTACGGGCAGTGGACTCCCTCAAGTACCACTGCCCGCTTCAATGTCACGGCGGGGGGATGCGCAGAAAATAACGCGTGAACGCATCCCGTCGGCGACCCGTTCTCCGGCTCCGAATGGCCAGGGTAGAAGTAGACTCCCTGGTCCGTTCAGCTGCCTCCTTCTGTTGCATGACCCGCTCAGAAAATTGAAGCATGGCCTTCCACTTGTCCCCGCTGCCGACCATAGCTTGGATGACGGCCGGTAGAGATTTAACTAATATCATATAACCTCTGTTTATTTATTTATAGTGACAAATAAAAATCAAGTGGACCAAGACAAATATAGAATTATAGCAAAAAATAACGCGTGCAAAAAGGTATAAAACTGTTATAATTTTTCCATTCCAAATTACAACGTAAAATATCAAATTCCATCGTATACAATTCTCAGTCAAAGCTATAATATAATAAGAAAATAGATAAATGTTAAGAAAATTAAAAGTAGGTGAAACGTGAAACAGCGATAAGCATGTAAGCTGCCTAAACCCGTACATAACAAACTCATAAACTAGATGGTCGCCAGTTAAATTTTTTCCATAAAACGCCATGGTTTATGTTTTTCCCGATTTAATAGAAAAAATAATAGATTTAATATTATCTTTTACGACCGTGTGGTATAATGGGCTTGTGATTAATATATTAATCATTTAATTACTTAAAATAATATGTAATCGAAAATTGAATAGTTATAATTGAGGATGTATGATCTTCTACATTTGCTCGTTCCCTGTCAAAGTATAAAAATGGATTCGCGTCATATCTCCAAGCTGGTGTGGTTACATCTCTTCTGCATTCGTTAAATAATAGTTGTTTTGTTGTTGTGGCGATCACCAGTTTATTTTATTTTTGTCTAAACTTGTGCTATGAGTGTGGTCAGCAATGGAAAGCAAAGCTATGCAATCCTTGGTCCATTATGTTGCCTCGCCAATATGCATGCCAGCCTTTCTAGCCTTTTATAAACGTGTAAAAAACAGTACATTAAACAAATAATGAAAATAATAAATTAAAACTACTTCAGAAATATTAAAGAGTGGCGAGAAGACATGACAAAAATTAGATAAAACTTGAAGAAGAAAAGATCCCAGACATTGCTGTATGGTATAAAAGTTTTTGCATTTCCTACAAAGGGAAAAATAAAACACAAACATAAGACACATGAATATTTAAAAATCGGTATTTAAAATTTAATTTGACATAATACTATCTGTGTCTTTGTCGGATTTTTCTATCCATAAAACAGTTTATGGATAGAAGAATCCGATATTTGAAATACGATGTCGCATCCCTTTGAAATGGGAACCTCCGCGATCTGCGAGCGCTTTTCTAATTGCTCTGAAAATAGAATTCTATGCGCGCGGTCTACGGAACCGATAGCAGTGCCACCTGGTCTACTGACACCATGCTTTCACATTTTATGAGACTAAATCCGGACTCTACGACTTCATTATACTTAATCCATTTCACCTTTTTATAAGGTATTTTCAATAGTCAAATATGTTTTGTCTGAATACAAAAATAAAGAGATCTCTAACACATTGAAATTTTCGCGTTTTGTACTCATTAAAGGTACTTAACGGAGCTTATGCGCGAATTAACTTAGGTAATAATAATTAATCAATTTGACGCCGTGCGGGCTTGCACGATTTTGTGTTTGACATTCCTGCTGTTCGTACGAAGCGATTCGCCACCTCTTTTTTTAGCTCCCGCCAAGAAGTGGAATTCACTCCCTGCGTCTGTTTTTCCAACATCATAAGACATGAGAATCTGAAAATGTTGACTGAATCGCCACCTAAGAAATAATTCTATCATCGGCCTCATCATTACTTGGGTCCGGATAAGAGTGAAATCAAATGCAAGCCAACGCAACAAAATATACAATACAAAAAGATAGGGTAATGAAGACAGAAAACAACAAAAGCAAATACCCGGTGTTGTGATGATGCGACAAAGGGAAAACAGTTCAGCATATGCCAAGTGACCAGCTGAGCCACCCAGCGCTGATTTTCAGCCGACACTCATTTATTACGTCAACGCGCAGAAAACAGCGAGGAAGGGATTAATAAAATGTATACACACAGCTCCAGAGATTAATTTCAAAGTATAATAAATCAGCGATTGTGATTCTGTTAGGAAAGAGAGATATTTCAATAAAGTTACATAACTCTTTACATGATTATTTAAAAAAATACTAAGGGGAATCTTCTAGATTTGAGAATGTGTACAAATTATCCCAGACACAATTAAACAACAATGTTGAATTTATGTCTTCCTCCGTGCAATTGTGTACAATAATTGTGTGAGCGTGTGGTGACCCCAGCGCCCCAACCGGAAGCGCAGGAAACAATAAACTCGTATTTCACGAACACAACCCTACTTGCGCTGAGGCACGTCCGATGCCTAAATTGACTGCATTTCACGCCCTTGTTACAGCTGACTCGGTACGTATTTTTGGATTTACTGCGCATGCCTGTTGTAAATGTGTAAATAGATAAACACGGTTATTCGTTCTAACTAGAACCCCCTCATAATATAATAATTCTTACAGAACCAATATGTTAGGAATCAAATATGTATGACCAACAGTTCATGTGACTCTGGTGGTTTTTTTATAATAAGGTTAACAATTGATTAAATATCTTGAACTTATCTAATTACGAATGTAAGATGAAGCCGATGGATTGGTTGTCGAATCTGAAATATGATGATACTGAGGAACTGTTTCGGGAACAGATGTACTTGGGGTTTAACATTATTGTGAAATTATTATTTACTTGGATTGTATAGTGTATGTAATATTATTATTGTATTGTTTTGAGTTAATATTGGAGCTACGCACCGGATATAAACTGTATGTATTAAATTGTGTGTAATGTACTGACATCCAACAAAATAATAATAATATATCGTCACGCTATAGCCAGACCCCCCCCTATGGCCGTGACTAAGCAAACCTGCGCACTTGGTTCTTTTATGGAAGGGAGAAGGTGAACTTCAGAAAACTCGCCGTCATACAGACGATAAAAAAAACTTAGTGAGGCCATACCTTTGTGTAACTGGAGCGGTTCAAGAAACTTAGTAACTTTTCGATCATTCACAGTGGGGACAGCCCTCTGGTACAACCTATCCAGGGCGTCTAGTAAGTACTGAGCAGATCCGTCCCACAGATGCGAACAGTACTGCATACAGACCTGGGTCTTATACAATAAGAGTGTGTGAGAATTCTTTGTCGTTATCGTTTGTTACATGTTATTTTGGCTAGACTCCATGTATTTGTACTTACAAGTCTCTGTGCTGATGAGGTTGGGTAGCAATTGCCAGAACTGCGAGTAACGGTATGTTTAGCTCAAGCTAGATAGAGGAGAAATTGATTGGTGCCTTGAGAAGGTGGTGGCTGGTGTAGGGTTTCATTCACGGCCGCGTTAGCACGTGACCCGCACTGGCTTGCGAGCGCCGAAGCTCCCACAGGTGTCGGAAACTGACGTACCATCGAAAGTTATGTTCTACACTGCTCTCGTAAATTAATATATCTTTTATAAAATAATGTATTTATTGAGGGATTAAGCCATTACGATTTTCAAAGAACCTCTTTTTCAATTTTTTTTTATTACATACAGGCTTGCGCTTGACCTCAATCTCACCTGCTGGAAAGTGATGATGAGGCCGACGATGAAGCGCGCTCACCCGGCAAATACCGATTCACTCGACGTTTGAAGATTCCCATGTCATAAGATGCCGGTAACACCGACGCAGGAAGCGAGTTAAAAAATTGTTTTAAATATTTCTTAAAGACCTCAGAAGTGACATCCCAAAAGATTTTGTATACTAGCTCGACAAAGTGACTGCGTTGCAGCTGGTGGAAAGTACTATGTAGTCCATGAACGGCAATGACCGTCATGGGTCGAAAATCCGTTGACAGTCGCCGTCGCTATGTAGGCCCACATATATATACCACGACGGAAGGTCTCCGGAAGGTATATGAAAAACTGGATATACACAAACTGACCCCGAGACGGGACAGGGCGAAGCTAGTCACTATGACAGTCTATGACGTGTTTTTTATGTCTAGGAAATATCTCCAAGTACCTTCTTTCAAAGTACAGTACAAGTAGTCGTTTTTTCGAATGCACCGTGCTTACCATCAGGCGGGGTTTAGTCACAATGCCGAGTCTGGATAAAAAAAGGTAAAACAACGAACTCAGTGTCCTGCGAGAAAAAATGAAAAAAAAATCTGCTTGTCATATTCAGTGATATCTCCATAAGGTAATAATAATATAAAGTTTTAAATTTGTACGGAACCCTATGATGCGCGAGGCTGACTCTCTTGACCGGTTTGTATTTTGTATTAGAATTTTTTATAATAACAAAGTTTTCAAAGTAAATCTATTTGACAAAAAATGTAATATATAATAGGAACTTGAGTATTACCATAGTATTCGCAGAGCCAATCCATGCTGACGAAGTCGGTGGCTTACCAAATCCTTTGACATTCATTGAGTAATATAAATTGTAATGTTTTAGTAGAGTCTAAGCAAATTTAAAGTTGCGTCTATAAATCTCACCCTTAGCCTACACAACGCAAAGCGGCATAAACATTTATCCAAGGTGAGTCATACGCTATGAGTAAGTCGTTACGTTTTCTGAGTCATTGAAATGATTTTTCCACATTGTAAGTTGTTTGGAAAACTCATTATTACATTGATTGAATACAAATTATTTCATTCATTAGCGAAGTGTCATTTGCCTTTTGAGAAGTCATCAATTGTCTTGTTGTCACTTTTTGTGAATTGTCAAATTCAAGTAGAATTTCGTAGAATTGAGAAAGATCGTCTTTTTTATTCAAAATTATGAATGGTGTCATAGACTCATCCTATTTGTTTAGTCATTCCAATGAAATAATTTTCGTCTTTCAAAGTGCCGTTTGTGAAATCGAATTATCTTAATAATTTCTTTATTTTTCGTGCCTGTGATATGTGTAACAAACATTTTTGTGATGTCGATATTGTCTTGTACATTTGGCTGTTTTAGAAGAATCGTGAGAAAAAAAATGACATTAAATTTTTGTTCTTATCTATACTAATATTATAAAGCTGAGGAGTTTGTTTGTTTGTTTGTTTGTTTGAACGCGCTAATCTCAGGAACTACTGGTTCGAATTGAAAAATTATTTTTGTGTTGAATAGACCATTTATCGAGGAAGGCTTTAGACTATATAACATCACGATGCAACTATTAGGAGCGAAGAAATAATGGCAAATGTGAAAAAAACGGGGAAAATTATTCATCCTTGAGGGCTTCCATTGCGTGCGCTGCGAAAACAGTTCAAGATACCAAAAATATATGTATGAAAGAATTATTCCCCTTAAAATGATCTAAAAAAATGTCCGCAACAGTATATGTCTATCTTTTAAGATTAACTCACTAGAACCGTTTTTATGGTAATCAAATTTGGTCGAAATTAATGCATTATTTGTTAAGAGTTGTATCAACGTAATAATATTAATCTTCATCTAAATAAATGTGTTGTTGATTAAGAGTATTTAATTGTGAACAAAATTGTCTTTGACATCACTTAATTTCAATGAACATCTTAGAAGATATTACAATAACTTTTATAGCAAAACAACGTTTGCCGGATCAGCTAGTAATATATGTATAAATACTTCGTTTTCTCTTATTGTTTTGTGTTCCTCAGCTTAATTTTTATTTTGTGGATAATTTAAATATATGTAGTTTGCTATAAAAGGGTTTATAGGGTCAGAGTAAACGGACGCAACGGGAAGCGACCGGTTCTCGGGAATTCACGTCACATGGTCCCTTCGGGCTGCGGTTTGTTCACGGCATACACCTGCTGTTCCCACGGCTCGGGATGTAAATGTATCTTTCCCGCTATTATTTTACATTTATTCTTAAACCTTAGCATGGACTTCACATGAAAACACGCTGATTCGATTCAACGCCAGGTCAGAGCCTTAGGATGAGATTTGATGATATGCAGGATGAGCGCATTAGTGGCTGTATCCACTTTACGCTTAAATGTTATGTCCAACATGAAGAGTAGCGCAGCTGATCGCCGTTCTCAGGGCACTAACACATGACATTTCTATTACATGCTATGCTGGTTATGATATATTATAAAACTAAAAAAAACTGTTAAAATGAGTACTGACTTGTTTTCTAGACTCTGATTACTTGAGACTGTGTTTTAATTAAGAAACCTCTTGAGACTTAGACAATAAGAATACGCTTTAATTAAAACGATTAAGTTTGACTTTCACCCAGTTTTAGAAACGATATTTAAATTTTAAAACGTTTATTGACGCTAATTAAGTAGTCAATACATATAATAAATCTGTTCCTCAGCCACCTATATAATATTATCCAGATGGAAAAAAATTCGAGAGTTTATATATATATATATACAGTGTAAATTCCATGTAACGTCACTCGATTTAACGACAAACTCCCTAAAGCGTCGATATCACTCGGCTTTGGTTGGTTTATCTTGTTTCCCATACAATGATACACTCTATATAACGTTACACCCACTCTCAATAACGACAGCAATTTAATAATATAAAGTACTTTTTAAGCTAAGATGACTTTTTAAGTTGCCAAAATTAGTAAAAACTGCGCAGCTGTGTACGTTCTTTTCTTAGTTTACTATCCTAACCTATAATAAACTCGATTGTCGGCATTACACATACCGAACTTACTAAGAAATCCGTTCTTTTTGCTTGTATGTGTTGGCTGTTGTTAGTAGGAGTTATTGATTATCTATACGATATCATATTCTTAGTTAGTCACAAACTTTCAAATTGTAAACATGGCAAGGAAGTGTTTAAAACTTTGCTTTTTCTAATACAGATTTTCTTCTCTCCATTTATCGACAACTCTCTATAACGTCAAAACATGCACAGTCCCTTGAGGGTCGTTATACAGAGTTTGCACTGTATATTTATTTACTAGATGTCCCGGCAAACCTTGTTCTGCCCTATTTCTCTAAAACAAAGTCACATTGTTTTTTTTAATGTTAATAGCTATTGGCCTGTCGGCTGTTTTTTGAAAATTGTTTGAAGGAACCTGGCCTTAATGCTATATGTATAAAAATTGACAAATATTGACATTAATATTTATACGTCATTCAATAATTGTTTTGCCTTCCCGGAACCCGTCCACTAACATTTAAACTTTATGCTATCGTGTTAAAGTTCAAATTGACTTATAACAAATCTTTTGTATGAGAATATAGAAAAGTGTTGTTTTTAGACTTTATCAGATAATTTTTTAAAATCTCTCTGTTATAACCTTCTCCAGACTTCAACAAACACAACAAAAAAGAAATCAGTCAAATCGGTTCAGCCGTTCTCGAGTTTCGCGGTTATCAAGACACTATAGCTGATCCGGCAAACGTTGTTTTGCTATGTAAGGTTTTGTAATATCTTCTAAGATGTTCGTTGAAATTAAGTGATGTCAAAGACAATTTTGTTCACAATTAAATACTCTTAATCAACAACACATTTATTTGGATAAAGATTAATATTATTACGTTGATACAACTAATGCAAACAAATAATGCATTAATTTCGACCAAATTTGTTTACCATAAAAACGGTTCTAGTGACTTAATCTTAAAAGATAGACATATACTGTCGCGGACATTTTTTTAGATCATTTCAAGAGGAATCATTCTTTCATACATATATTTTTGGTATCTTGAACCGTTTTTGCAGCGCACGCAATGGAAGCCCTCAAGGATGAATAATTTTGCCCGTTTTTTTCACATTTTCCATTATTTCTTCGCTCCTAATAATTGCATCGTGATGTTATATAGCCTAAAGCCTTCCTCGATAAATGGTCTATTCCACTCAAAAAGAATTTTTCAATTCGAACCAGTAGTTCCTGAGATTAGCGCGTTCAAACAAACAAACAAACAAACTCTTCAGCTTTATAATATTAGTATAGATATTAGATTGCTTTACAGAAAAGCTGCGCTTGCGCGATGTACTTTACTAAAAATGTATCAGAGTCGTTAATTAATGTACACATATATGTACGCGTTTATGTCCGCTAATCTCAGAAATGGCTTTACCAATTTAAATATGGTTTTACTAATGTATTGCGGACACCTTCGCTTAAAATTCTGTGTTAATTTTATTTCAATCGGTTCATAAATAAAAAAAAAACAGTTTAAAAGGTATCTATGTCATTTATACAAAGATTTTTCGATTAAAATAACTATTATCATAACAAAAGTATTACTACGACGTGAACGGAGTCGCGGGCACAGCTAGTAAAGAATACCTTTGTATGGAACTGACAAAACATTCTTGTTCAAAAGCATTTAAAAAATTTAAGGTGAGCTTCTGAAACTGGGAATTATAAAACAAATTCGACTGCACTAAATTAATTTATAAGAACATAATCTCAGTCACTATAATTTAGAATAAAATAATTAAATCGAACAAAAAGATTATAACAAACTCTAAGAAGCACATCCTCCGTTCGGTGGACTACAAACCTGCACAACGGGACACTGGCTTATAATAAGAATAATTCAATCTACAAGAATTCTAATGAAATCAACAAAAAACGGGCGTATTGTACCGCTCGAGAGCGCAGCGGATAAATAAGTTTATAAAAAGTAATGGCGAGGCTCGATGCCTTATCCGCCGCGCGGATACGCGGCCTTGTGAGGTCGCTACGACCTCGCATCACACCGAAGTTTGCTAGCGAACGTTTGATATATTATTGTTTTTAATATTTTATTGGACACAGACGGTTAGAGTACATTTATGCTATACCAAATAAAATTTTCTAATGCATGTATCTATTATTTAATTGCATTTTGGTGGGAGGAATGAACCGGAGATTTTGATAATACATTTTCAATTTATGGCACTAATTTAGCTAGGTTTAATCTCAAATCACCTCGGGTAGCGACAGGAAATATTTTTCTAACTTACACGAATTTATTATTTATGGCAAATTCACTAGTGATATCATACGTATACTAAAAGAATGAGAATAATCAGTCTGTTTGATACAGATAACTTCGGGAATCAATGCTTTACACTTTAAGTCGCAACGTCAAACGTTATTCATTAAACGCAAGCAATAATATTTATATTAGGTCCTTACATATGAAATTGGCGTTTTTCGTACTGGCCACTTTAATCACAAATTTCTCCTCTTTGGTAAGGAATTCCAAATTCAAATTTGTACAGCTATAGACTCATGTATTTTTGCTTCGATGATCGTCATTCATTTGTTTTTTTCTGTTTGCGTCACTCATTTTACAAAATGGAAAACTTAAAATATCGCATTATTTACGAGTACGAGTTCCGCCGTAGCACTAGTGCTGCGGAAACAACTCGAAGGGTGAATGATGTGTATGGCAGTCGTGTTGCAAAAGAAAACACAGTTCGTTTTGGTTCCAACGTTTTCGTTCTGGAAATTTCGACCTGCAGAACAAGCCCCGTGGACGGCCTGAGACTCAAGTTGATAATGAAGAGTTGAAGGCTATTGTGGAAGCGGATCCATCGCAAACCACGTCCGAGTTAGCTGCAGGCTGCGATGTTAGTGATAAAACTGTTTTAATTCACTTGAAGCAAATTGGGAAGATTAAAAAGCTTGAAAGGTGGGTACCTCACGAATTGACTGAAGCAAACCGGCAAACGCGCGTCGACTGCTGCGTTACATTACTAAACCGGCACAATAATGAAGGTATTTTAAACCAAATCATTACCTGTGATGAAAAATGGGTTCTTTACGATAATCGGAAGCGCTCAGCGCAATGGTTGGATCCTGGCCAGCCAGCCAAATCCTGCCCCAAGCGAAAATTAACCCCAAAAAAGTTACTTGTAAGCGTTTGGTGGACTAGTGCCGGTATTGTTCATTACAGTTTTCTCAAATCTGGCCAGACTATTACGGCTGATGTCTATTGTCAGCAATTGCAAACCATGATGGAAAAGCTAGCGGCTAAACAACCTAGGCTGGTCAATCGCTCCACGCCACTGCTGCTTCACGACAACGCTAGACCACACACTGCGCAACAGACGGCTACTAAATTAGAAGAGCTTCAATTGGAAAGTCTAAGACATCCTCCGTACTCCCCGGACCTTGCTCCAACAGATTACCATTTTTTTCGAAATTTGGATAACTTCTTGCAAGGGAAAAAATTCAACTCCGATGGGGCAGTCCAAATCGCCTTCAAAGATTTTATTGATTCCCGTCCGACTGGTTTTTTTAATAAAGGGATCAATGAACTACCTATGAGATGGCAAAAGTGCATAGAAAATAATGGTTCATACTTTGATTAATTAAATATATTATATTAAAAAATATTCGACTTTTTGTTCCTCCCATACAAAACGCCAATTTCATATGTAAGGACCTAATATATATATATATATAATGTTCTATATATATATATATATATTTTATGTATATAGAACGAAAAGATCGCCTCTCCTCTGCATTCATTCTACTTTAATGATTCTTCTGAGATACCCCGGCCTCACTGCTGTACAACAAAATGGGCACCAAAACCGCTCTATGCATATACCTTCATACAATTTAAATGTATTTGTTGTTAAATAATTATAAAATTATATAGAAAACAGGAAATGTTTCTGAACGAGTTTTGAGAGAATGCAAACAAAGCGAAAGAGATTGTGCATCAAATCAATCACCTCTCTCGATATTTGCATGACAATAGTAGGGTAAACTAGTTCGGGGCCATAGTTCATATAGAACAGAATGTTTGTTTGTAACGCTAGATGATAAATCTCGTTTATTTTTATAGAATTTAAAAATATATAAAAATTATACACACGCGCTAAAAGTATAGCCAAACATGTTCTTAACAATAATAATATATCATCTCGATATATTCCTTTTGGGGTGAGCAGAGATGCATCAGTGGGTCTATCCATTTTGCGTTTGCATGTCATTCGTAACGTGACCAGTAGCGCAGCTGATCGCAATTCTAACAGTATTTGTTACGACTTGTTAATCCGTCCCGTCCATTCCCCTCACTATGAATCGATTAAGGGAGGCATGCGCCGCGCGCATCACTAGCGCCGGCGCATTAAAAAATCAAACTCCGAACAGCGAGGGCACACTAGCCGATAAAACACGAGAAAAAACCTCATCACCACCAAATCCCAGTGAGTACCTTATCCTTTCATTGAAGTCGTTAACACCCAACAAGAAAGAAATCTAATTAATAAAAACAAATCAGTTCAATTTATAACAGTATGAATACACGTAACACTTTTATTAGATGCCATGCCGGCTTACTCACGAGGTTTTTTCCAAATCGCCTTCAAAGATTTTATTGATTCCCGTCCGACTGGTTTTTTTAGTAAAGGGATCAATGAACTACCTATGAGATGGCAAAAGTGCATAGAAAATAATGGTTCATACTTTGATTAATTAAATATATTATATTAAAAAATATTCGACTTTTTGTTCCTCCCATACAAAACGCCAATTTCATATGTAAGGACCTAATATTATACGTGATTTCAGTGACGATCATCATCAGCCCACTGCTGAACTCAGGCCTCTCCTGTCAAGCGCCCCTGCGTTATTGGCTCTTCTCATCCAATCCTTTCCAGTCACCTTCCTCAGGTTGCCGCCCCACCTAGCCGGGAGCGCCCCACGCTACGCTGGCTGATCCGTGGTCTCCACTCAAGATCCCGCCTGCTCCAACTATCATCGATTCTTCGGCATACATGGCTAACCCACTGCCACTTCAGCTGGCTAATATGGAGAGCTATGACGACAATTTTTTTTTTACAGTGGCTCCACATAGTGATTACAGAGTACCTGATGGTAAGTACAGTGTAGTCCAAAAACGATAGCGACTATCAAAGGATGAAAATCCATTGATACTCTACATCGTCATGTCGGCCCACATATACCACGACTGAAGGTTTCTAGGTATATGAGCTACTGGATATACACAAGCCGATCCCGAAACGCGACAAGCCGAAACTGGTCACTATGACGGGCTTTACACTCATGCACTGTGGTCGCGATCCAGATTGGAACCGGCGCTCTACCACCTAGCTGCTGCTCGTTTAGCACCACCCAGGAGTCACGTGTAGGGAAACTAGGGTAAAGCCTACGGACGCGAGCAGCTTCGACTCTCAAAACTTTGGTACTATGATAAGATATTCAGGTAATTCATGATTCAGTGATGATATAAATATTAAATTAAATCTTATAAAATAAGTGCGGTGTAAAGATAGCCGCGAGTTATCACGACTTGCTTACAGAGCCGGTAGCCGTCAGGCTTAACTGTTCAAATTACTTAATGTCTGCAACTTCCCTTACACAACGTCGTGAACATACCAACTAGTAATCACAGTGCGTTAAACATACACCGTTACCTAGCAATAACTACTTATTGATGATCTTGTTTTAGTTTATAGCCGAAATACATAACACGATTTATCATAACAAATTTCAATCAAGGTACACAATTGTGTAGATCTATAATATAAAAATGAATCGTTAAATGTGTATAAGCACGAAACTCGAGAACGGTTGAACCGATTTGGCTGATTTCTTTTTTGTTGTGTTTGTTGAAGTCTGGGGAAGGTTATTTCGGAGAGAAAAATAAAAAAAAAATGTCTGAAAAAGTCTAAAAACACCACTTTTCTATATTCTCATACAAAAAATTCGTAATAATATTATAAAGTCAATTTGAACTTTAAGACTATACCATAAAGTTTAAATGTCAGTGGACGGGTTCCGGGAAGGCAAAGCAATTATTGAGTGTCGTATAAATATTAATGTCAATATTTGTCAATTTATTATAATAAATTTTAAAAAAATAATTTTTCAAATATGTAGCATTAAGGCCAGGTTCCTTCAAACAATTTTCAAAAAACAGCCGACCGGCCAATAGGTTTTGGCAGAATAAAATCTGACGGGGAAGCTATTAACATTAAAAAAAACAATGTGACTTTTTTTTAAAGAAATAGGGCAGAACAAGGTTTGCCGGGACAGCTAGTACATAAAAAATTCCAGCAGGTCGCACCCCAGTATATCGAAGTTATAACTAATTTTTTATTTTAATTTTAAACTGTCGCGTTTTGAGCTCGTTGTGAATACTTTAAGGGATCTTATGCGCGAATTACATTACTTTAAATTATGGCTCGCCGTTTCGAATTGGCTACGAAGGCCACGAGCAGACTAACGCGCCGCAGAGTTTTAGAAATTACTTCCTCTACCCTCTTTAGTTCTTGATAATTTGAATAGTCACGGCACAACACTCCCAGTACCAGAGTGTTTACAAGGATACATGCAATAATAAGCTTCCAGTTGTCTAATTACTTGATTCCACGCCGATAACTTACACCCATCAACCCTATTAAAAGCTTTGTACTTCTTAATCTCGATAGCTTCTCAAACTAATCTTGAATAATAGAAACGAACGCTGGAGAGGATTCTCGGCTTGTGCAGCTCAATCCAGTGATAGGATCCTTCACTGACCAGGTGTTTCGTTACGGAAAATTTTATACTATTTTCTTTCCATTATTACATTCATTAATTTAAAAAAGAGCTAAAATATAATATGAAAAGGAGGAAAATCTTTTGAGTCTTGTCGTCACGTCGGCCCGCATATACCGCCAGTGAAGGTCTCTAGATATATGAGTTTCTGGAGATACACATGCCGACCTCGAAACTTGACAAACAAAAGCGAGTCACTATGACAGTAATTACACTCGTGTACTATGCTCGTGACCCCGTTCGGGCAATCGCCCTAACACCACAAACCTAGGCTTTTTACTTCATTACATGCATTATTTTAATTAGGTTGGACTTACTGGCTTTTAATATTAATCGGTACAATTGCCGTTTCTCAGGATTTCGAAACAATGACCGCTTGCATTGCTCAACCTAAACAAAAGGCTCGCGTTTCGTATCCAGAAGCGAATGACCGTGGGAGCGGTGTCGGGTTCGAATCCTGCTCCGTTATCATGTCTTCATTGATGTAACTTTATTCTTAACCATCTAGCAGCTTTAGTTACCCATCTGTGATTATATCTTTCTAAGAACACGGTACTCTATACCATCGCGTTGGCCAAAGAAATGTATCGAATATTTTTATTAAAAAAAAAATTAAGAATATAGAATCATACCTACTCGAGCCGGGATAAGTTATGGATTTATGCCGTTGCACAAAGGCACCTTCGTGGTTGAGATAATTTTACTGTAAAGCTTTCTGATAATTGAGACGATTTATTTATCAAACTACTTACCAGTAGGCAGCGGTTAGGAGGCATTTCACACGTCACTCACTGTGTATGTATTCTGTATCTGTATGATGTGGAGTATGGTGCGGCCGAGGAATTGTGATGTGTGTCAACGAATTGGAAATTATTATAAGCGATTGTGATGCGAAACAATTATGCGATGTTTAAGTTAGAAAGTGAGATCAGTAAGGTAAAAAATTTCGTACACTAGATGGCGCTTGCGTTTGGGTGCGTTTACATATTTGTTATTTGATGTTCTGTTGTTGCGCCATTTGGCTTGATTAATACCTAAGGGAGGCTTGCACCAACAAGATAAGGGCTTGTTTGGGAGTCGAAGTTGCTCGCGTCCGTAGGCTTTACCCTAGTTTCCCTACACGTGACTCCTGGGTGATGCTAAACGAGCAGCAGCGAGGTGGTAGGTCGTCGGTGCCCGTCTGGATCGCGACCACAGTGCACGGGTGTAAAGCCCGCCATAGTTACCAGTTTCGGCTTGTCGCGTTTCGGGATCAGCTTGTGTATATCCAGTAGCTCATATACCTAGAGACCTTCAGTCGTGGTATATGTGGGCCGACATGACGATGTAGACTATGAATGGATTTTCATCCTTTGATAGTCGCTATCGTTTTTGGACTACACTGTACTTACCATCAGGTACTCAGTAGTCACTATGTCGAACCAGTGTAAAAAAAAAACAAAGAAATCTAGTTTAAGCTTTTATAAAACGGTATTTAATTGAAGCGATTTAATTCGGTTTTAATGATGATTTTGACACAGCACAGCGTATTTGGAAGCTGAAGTGACAGTGGGCCGGCAATACGTGCCGAATAGCCAATAGATATTGGATCAGAAGGATTTTTGAGTAGAGACCGTTAATAGCCATAGCGTGGAGTGTCTCTTCCTTTTTTTTTACACTGGCTCGACATAGTGACTACAGAGCTCCTGATGGTAAGTACAGTGTAGTCCAAAAACGAAAGCGACCATCAAAGGATGAAAATGAATTGATACTCTACATCGTCATGTCGGCCTACATATACCACGACTGAAGGTCTCTAGATATATGAGCTACTAGATATACACAAGCTGATCCCGAAACGCGACAAGCCGAAAATGGTCACTATGACAGCTTTTACACCCATGTACTGTGGTCGCGATCCAGACGGGCACCGATGCCCTACCACCTCGCTGCTGCTCGTTTAGCACCATCTAGGAGTCACGTGTAGGGAAGCTAGAGTAAAGCCTACGGACGCGAGCAGCTTCGACTCCCAAAAGGCCCGACTTCCTGGCATGGTTGACCTTCAAAAAGTGGCTGGAACGACCAGAAGAGTCGAAGAGTGGGCTCAATCACTTCCCCTCAGGTGCAATGTAGCTACTTTGTTCGAGCCAATGTAAAAAAATCTCCACTGGATCGTCTTTGCCGCACACGGGAGTTGCAATGTTTTGCCTTTTTGCAAAGCCACCCAGTGAACTATTAACTTTGCTGCCAGTAGGAACTGTTTTTTTTTTTACACTGGAACGGCAAAATACTACAGGGCACCTGATGGTAAGTACAGTGTAATCCAAAAACGAAAGCGACTATTATATGAAAAAAATCAATTGTGTCTCCATCGTCATGTCGGCTCACACATACCACGACTGAAGTCATGACCCAATTAGGGCAATTAACTTAGCACCACAAAACCAGCTTCTTTACATCTATATCACACATACCATTTCTCGCAAGCATACTACCGATGTACAATTCATTTGTTTCAACAACTTTCATTATTAACTTTTATCGAGAAGTATATAAGTTGATTACACAATCCTATAGGCATATCAAGAGATATTGGATAACATGCAATATTTTGTGGGCACTACAGCCTACGCTTGACCTGCATATGGTAAAAAATATCCATTCATAGATTAACTACGAGCTTATCTGGTTAGCCACAATATTTTATAGCCTGTGTAGGTAGTTTTATAATCTTTTAATAAATTTTAAATCGCCTATTTGTTTTATAACTTCAGATTAAGTTGACTTATGTTCATGAGACTTTGGAGTCTTTATAAACTTTAAAAGATATTTACAATTAATTTTTGCTGTGGTGGCCTAGTGGATAAGAGATCGCTATCTATGCGCATCGACACGAACGCTCGTAGGTTCGAATCCAGGCACGTACATCTGGAATATTTTTAAAACAAATAGCCGCATGTATTAGAAATATCATGTGAACTAATGCTGTGAGAATGGCTACTAGCTGCGCTACTGATCTTGTTGGGCACGATATATAAACGCAACGTTGAAACTACCACTAATGTATCTCTATCCACCCCGAATGGGATGTAGCGTAAGAATATAAATATTATTATTATAATTCAGCTAGAATGTAGTGGCTATCTTCTTATCCATCTTCTAACTATATATTACTAAACACGTATACCGGTGCCGTATTCTCATGTTTATAATCTGTCCTTAATCCTTGTCCTGTCAGCTAAATCTAGATTATGTGTCTGTACTTGTTGTATTAAATTATTAAAAAAATATATATTAATGTGAGATTATCATTTTCTGCTAATGAAAACACAACAAGTCACTGGGTCAGGGTTTGTCAACCTGCGGTACGCGAGCCACATGCGGCTCTTGGAATCTGTAGCTGCGGCTCTTTATTTCTATAAATATATATATATAAATATATATATATATATATATATATATATATATATATTTATATATATTTATATATATATATATATATATTTATATTTATATATATATATATATATATATATAGTATATATATTTCGTAATCGATGAATAAATAGATTAGGTTTTTTCTTAAAAAACTTTACTTATGCAATTATTATTTATTATTTGCAAGAAAAAGTTTGCGGCTCTTTAAAACCTGAGATTTTGTTAATTGTAATTTTTGGCTCTTACGAGTCAAAAGGTTGCCGGCCCCTGCACTCTAGGTCACGGCACAGTAACCAGACCACGTCTGACACTAAGCATGCTGCAGTCCTAAAACGTTGACTATCAACAGTAGAAAACCTCTTGATAACCGTTGCAATGCCGGCCTACAGACAATTCTTTACGCTTCCTTTAAAAGACCCAATATCATATTACTTTATTATTCATATTTACATGTTGATTTATTTTGGTTCATTACATTGATCGCTGATATGTCGTAAGTTACATTATTTAAAACGAACACAACATGTTCGTCATAAACAAGACTTGTAATTTTCTGATGAGGTCACTCGATATGCAGTTTATGGTATTTTTACTGGTTTATAAGGACAACGGCCTATAGAATCGATTATAGTTGTTTAAAAAAGGATATAAAGGCTTCTACATGCTATTTAATTCCAATATTTATTTATATAAACTTTAATTGTATTCAATCACTCACTTATACAGGTCATTTTATAGACGAGGGATATTTAGAAAGATATTCAGCATTCGACTCTAATTCCAATTATGTAAAAATAGTGATATCTTAATATTTGCCTTGAAACAAAGTAAATTATAGTCAACATATGTATTTATGGACTTTTAATTATTAAGTGTATATGATGGGAAAACGAGTCAATACCTCTTTACCTAAAATTATGTAAAACGAAGTTTATTTCGTTACCAATCAATGGTGTGCCACACGCAGTGCGTTGTCCAAGTTTTCACGGATCAATTATCATTTGTTCTAAATGTTTTTTTATGATTTGTGAGGGAATATAGTTATTTATATATTTATTAGTTGCAAGTAGCCGCTGCAATTCATCAACGACTGCCAGAATAAGATTCGTATGTTTACGCAGTGTAGTGCGGTTAATTTGCTGATAGTAACACCAAAAGGCGCAACCCCAGAATCTTAAATAATAAACGTATGGACGCTTCCAAACTCAAGCGCCATCTGGCGTATAACATTTGTTACAGTTCTCGGTTTCAAAAATTCACATTTTGCACTGCATATCTCGTGTCACAAGCAGCTTAAACATTTTTTTAATTAACACCAACATCGCATAACCTCAATATCAGTATATTGTACATCATACCAATACAGATTGTCACATAAAGTGGAACCGCCGTGTAATTTGGAAGGTCCCACGAGATTACTGCACCTGTTAGATAACTCAGGAGTTCCGATGTGTGGCACTCCAAATTTCATAAGCATAGATAATTCACGCGTAATCACATACCTAATATGACAAATAAGGTGAGAGTTCACCGCACTGTCTACACATACAATGCAATGTCGAAATAGTTCATATTTAATTTTGACAAACCCCGCCCCCCACCTCAGAGCGGGTGGTAAATGAACGCAACAAGAGCCAGACAAAATAACAATTTATAATCTGTGGCTTTACCACATAGTGAATGATTTGTGAAATTGCCCTGATTGAGCTGCCTATTGGTAAGTTCTTTATATATAAATCATCTGTATTGTCTTATAATATACTATAAAGATACCTCGCCTACGAGAGTGCTTTTTGGAACGGTATATATACAAGCAAAAATATGTAAAATATTTGACTGTACCGAATCCCCTTTTGGACGTACACCGCACGCCGCTGGTTATAACGGGTATTTGGTAGGCGGAAGGTGTAGCGCTGAAGAGCCCTTTCTTCAATCATGTGCCCACTCGTGGCCTTCCGCCCACCGCGACCGCGGCGCAGTGGGCGAACAGCTTCCACCAAAACATCACATCGTCTCGACTCAATCCAAACATAATTATTGAAGTTTATTCGAGTATGTAATTATGAAATACATTCGAAATTTTTAGTTATCCTGTCCCTACATAGTGACCTCACCAGGCCTGATGGCAAGCATGGTACAATCCAAAAAAATTACAACAATGATGGCAATGCTGGCAGCAATGATGCCAGCCTAGACAAATATCTCTTCACGCTACGCTTAAAGGACCCCATATCATAGGAAGGTGGGAACACGCTCGCCGGGAAACAATCCCGCAGCCCTACGACACGGCAAAAATAAGAGTTAGAGAACTTCTTAGTCTTAGCCGGGATGTGACTTGCCGTACAGCTTATTAAGGAAGGGAGAGGGTGAAACAAGGTTAAACAACTCCAAATCCTCAAAAGGTTACCAGTTAACATTAGTAGTGCACCGACGAGGCTCTTACGTCGTGTAAACTTCTCAGTTTGTAACACCGGCGTAGACTGGCCTGCCTTTCGGTTTTCCATAGACTATACTGTGGAGAGTGTGCGGCTGAGTTGTATGATTTAGTTCCCCCCTCCCCCTTCTACCATAAATTGACGAGACGCCGTGCGGGTTTGCACCCTTTTGTAGTTGACATTCCAGCTGCTCGCACGAAGCGATTCGCCTCCTCCTTTTTGCTGCGAACCGCGAAGGAGTGGAACTCGCTTCCTGCGTCGGTGTTTCCGGCATCTTATGACATGGGAATCTTCAAACGTCGAGTGAGTCGGTATTTGCCGGGTGAGCGCGCTCCATCGTCGGCCTCATCATCACTTTCCAGCAGGTGAGATTGAGGTCAAGCGCAAGCCTGTATGTAATAAAAAAAAACATATCTATCACACTGATACCTAATTGGAACTGGCAGGTAGAAGAAAATGCTCTTTTTCGGCAAGATTTAGTACTGTTGGCCAGGAAAGGTCTTCCCAATTTCACGAGGAGACCTCTCCTCCTTAAGCCAATACTCAAGGTGCTTAAATACTCCATTTACAATTAGACAGGAACTGGCAGAGACACATTCAAGAGTCGTGGACATTGCCCTAAAAATGGAACAGTCTGGAAAATCCGGTTCCGAGCCGCAACGAGTCGGAACCCATAAACGCCATGTTAACGCATGCGCGAACTTGACATTGTGTGCTTTGTGCTGGCGGCGCCGAAAGCTGCGCAGCGCCGGATGCACCGCGTTTAGAAGGGGTTAACTTTGTTTCGAGGAAATACCTTAAGGCACGCTTCGGATGCTGACAGACGCCACTCAGCTTGAGGTCGCAATGTACCGCTCTGCATTTACTTATTTTTATTTTATTTCACATAATCGGGTATCGAATATGGGTGACCTTGAGTAAGATAAATGAGAACCATGGTAAACACTAGTTTCCCTACACGTGACTCCTGGGTGGTGCTAAACGAGCAGCAGCGAGGTGGCAGGGCGTCGGTGCCCGTCTGGATCGCGACCACAGTACATGGGTGTAAAGCCCGTCATAGTGACCAGTTTCGGCTTGTCGCGTTTCGGGATCAGCTTGTGCATATCCAGTAGCTCATATACCTAGAGACCTTCAGTCGTGGTATATGTGGGCCGACATGACGATGTAGACTATCAATGGATTGTCATCCTTTGATAGTCACTTTCGTTTTTGGACTACACTGTACTTACCATCAGGTACTCTGTAGTCACTACGTCGAGCCTGTGTAAAAAAAAAACAAAATAAAACATGCCCAATAATTAATATATAATGCTAGTTTACAAGAAAGTGACAGGATATCGTAGTAAAATTCCAAAAAAAAGAAACGAAATATACATACATTAATAGATACAGTACAAAAAGATAATATTGAAACATAGGACAGACAAACACAAAAAAAAACAAATACAGTCACTTTCCACATGCTGTTCTAAATTCCGAGAGAAAAACAGTCAGGTCCACGTTGACAAATTGCGAGAGTATGGTGTACTGCCTACAGATCCTCGGCACTGTGGAACACTATCCAAAATTCATTTGAAAGAAAAGTATCCAAAAAAATACCGTGAATGTATCTGGTGAAAATTCCATGGTCTGGTGCTAATCGCGAGCTTGACCGGCTGCATAACAGCGCCGCGCAGCTGCCTACATCAGACACCTTTTCATATATGTATATATATAAAGAAAAAGAAAGAAAAAGTTTATTGAGCCAAAAGATAACAACACACAACAAACATATTTATATAAAAACAACAATGAAAGAATACATAACATCACATCATGTATCCTGTGTGCTGCTACCCATCTCAAAGAGCACTCAGCTCAGCGTATGCTGAGCGACGCTGCACGTGCCATCCAGCGCTGATTTTCAGCCGACGCTCAGGGGAATCAATTGCGCGGACGTCACGGTGCTATTTAAATATTAGAACCAAATATACAAAAACATACCTTATAAGTTATAACGTACAACAAATAAGTATGACAATAAATACATAGAATACTTTTAAGTAGCAAAGAAAAAATGTAGAATACTAAATAAAATATAATAGAGATAGGGTAGATATATGTAGGGTAGGGTATATGGTATATGCATACAGAGTATTTCATCGTGACTTGACATCCGCTGCTGCAAAGCCGCGAGTGCCATAACCCGACTCGCACTTTAAGCCACACACTGTTAGTCGTAATGAATATAAACACATCCCGTGGAATTTAGAAATACGTGGAAAGTTACTGGACAAACTCGCAGGAAAAAATGCAACAACAAATTTTCTGTTTTTGTAAGCTTGCTCATTGCTAATTTCGTTGTATCATGTTCGCTATTTTAGCATTTCTTGTTACAATTGCGATACTTAAAGGCAAAATCAGGATCACCAGTGGTGATGAAAATTCCCGGGCATTTTCATCACTAATCACCACGTGCCAAGCCTCTACAGATCGATTAATTTCTTATTGTTTTACTTAAAAATATATTTACTGGCCTTATTTTGGAGCGTTTATGTGGTTACTTTATATTTTCTAAGTCTACGACACATCCTTAAAATGATCCCGATAACACGGCATCTAATGTAAAGGTCAGAAATCATCAAATTAATGGAATAATAAATATCCCTTTTTTAGCAATTTATATGTAATAGTGTTTTTTTAATTCAATGGTGATAACTTTGAAATAACTTTAGGTATTGTATTGTAATAATAGGTGAATATCGAACTCCATATAAGAACCATGAACTTTTTTATGCCGGTAATTAGGTAAATTTGTGTTTATTTCTAGTATCTACACTATTTTTTTTTTATTTATTTATTGTTTTAAGGGCTTTTGCCATTTTGGCATATCAGCCCTATTGTACCCAATACAGTAAAAACCCCTCAGTTCTGAGAAAGTCGCTGATGAGTATCTACACTATAAACATCACTACTCTTCAAAAATAGATTCAGATTTCTAGCTTTAGAAGTTTAAGCTATACGATGTTATGGCAGTTCGGACAAGCGTTTATATATATATATAGATTTATCTACTGCAATTTTTTGACAATTAGAATATGTTTGCGTAGTTCCCGTGAACATTTGTTTGGACTGTGAAGACGGCGCGCTGCGGTCGCGCGCATCTGTTCGCAATTCCCACACCCCCCTACTAGGGTTGCCACCCGGACTTTATAATAAAACCAACTTTTGCCCGCGGCTTCGCTCGCGTTAAAAAGTATTATTATTAATTAGGTATAGTTTTTGCGGCTTCACTATTGTTTAGCGTATGTAAAAAATTAGGGCCTACAAAACTTCTTTGTATACAATATTCTTAACTAATCCGTCATTAAGCGCTAAAACTATAAAGCTATTGGGTGAACTTACTCGTGAGCAAGCAACATAAAACTGTCCCTGAGAGAAGCAATGTTCTCTCAAGTCAATACCCGCAAATTTGAGAGTTTGCCCCTGAGACTTGTTTATTGTCATGGCAAAGCTGACTTCACCTACCTGCATGCCAAATTTCAGCCCGATCCGTCCAGTGGTTTGGGCTGTGCGTTGATAGATCACTATGTCAGTCAGTCAGTCACCTTTGAGTTATATATATTAAGATGTTGTATGCTATTTCCAGTTATAATATTCTATACATTGTGAGAACAATAAAGTACGTGGAAATATTTTTGTTCACATGATTTGATATCTCTTGGATTCAAAAAAGTTTGATCGTTAGGTCCTGATAAAATATGAGAATTTTATAAAATTAGCGAAAAGCAAAAAAAAATCAATACCAATAAATAAATTACACTTTATTTGATATTGTGTACTTTTTATCTTAACTATAAAAATCAATGAACATTAACTGTGAAAGAAAAAGTTGTCAACCCTACCTCTAATGTTCCTGGTAGGTCGGAAATTGTAATTTTTTTGTTACTATCACCGCCGTATTGTTTGGGAGAACTCGGAAGTTGCTTTAAACTATGTTTACAGTTCGATTTTTAATTAAATACATGCCGAAGGAGGATTTTAAGACCTAAATTTGTTTATCTGTAGTATTTTTAGGCAGTTCTACCAGCTAACGATTCTGTAATGAACAGAAAAGTTTATCGTGAGTTATGGATGTGTATTTGTATATACATAAGTATATATATAACTCTGTCTAGGACCTATAGCACAAGTGCGACCTTAGTTGTGAGGTAGGTCAATATTTATTAGGCATGGTACAATTATCAGTGTTTTTTTTTTAAATAATTTAGTTTGATTATGGAGAATACCACAGACCGGACCTAGGGGGAGCAAACGGGGGTATACGCTCCGGGTACCAAATTCACCCAGCGTACCTACTGAATACATATCAGAAAAGATAGCCAACGTCACAAAAAAAAATACTAGAAAAATACAAGCCTTTGATTTGACGTTTTAAAAGTTAACTCAAATTTCATAAAATATAATTACCAGTTCTTAACCCTTAAATACATAATGATGAAAAACTGCAACATACCACTTAAATTCAATAGTGTACAGTAAATGCATACTATTGTATATCTGCAACATAGGGTTTTTTAATAAATTAGTGTAAAAAATATTATATATATTATTGTCTATTTTTCCCTGCATTCATTTTATCTACAAGATATATATTTTTTAAAGTGTAAATGAAAGTCATGCATTTAATGGTTAAGTTATGCAAAGTCAAAAAATTGTTTGTCGTGAATACTTCGCTATGTGATAAATAATATTTACATTTACACAAAATTGTTGAGTACGATATCTGTAAACATTCTGCTGTAAACATTATTCATTTGATTGATCCACATAATTGTGAAAAAAAGACTGGCGAGGGCGGTACAAAGTCAGGCTCTCGCGATGTTCGGCAGCTACAGGGTAGAGCAGGCAGCCCTCTAATTCTTTGAGGACACAATGAAGGTTAGGAAGGCGGCGGAGAGGTATCGAAAGGCTATTGCCAACCCTATCCGCTTCATCGCTAAGACAGAAAGATGGAGGAGGACCTTGGATAGAGGCCCTCTTACTTAACCGGATAAAGGCCGGTCAGCGCACTTGAGAGAGTGCGTCTCCCAAGATACAGACATGAGCGGTGTGCGCGTGTTCCCGTACACCGCTGTAGTGACAACTCACAGAAATGAGGGGAGAGTGGAATTTTACACCACTCTTTGCACAAATATGTAAGAAGTAAGCGGGGAGGTTTTATCTTTACCACTCCTTGCACGTCGCCGGGTGCTGAGGAAGTGGCTCAGCTGTGCCCTTCGCCCCAGCAAACGGGAGAAGGAATACCTAGGGGGTTTTAACCGGCACCCTAACAAAGCGGACAAAAAAGGGGTGCCACAAAATAGTTTCCTCCCCACCTTGAAGAATTTCAAGACCCGGGACTGCTTTAGAAAAAAATACTAAATTCAGAAGCCGTCACTATCCTAGCTCGCATAGTCTACGACAGAGAGTGTACTACAGACAGTCTAGATGATGTAAGGTAATATTTCTCAATAATAAAACCACAACGGCCTTGCTGAAACCACATGGCCGCAACATGTAGGCGGGCCAACCGCAGTATTAAATACAGCTTCACAGAACAGGTGGCAAAACACTGGTTCCCATGCAACAATACTCCGTTTTTTACGAAAACATACGCAAGTGCCATCTTTCACAAAAGTGTCGAAAAAATTAATGAGGTTACACTAGAGATGGGCTTTCATATCCGGAGTTTGTCGAGTTATCGACAGTTTTTTAATGTAGGTTTATCGTAAGTTTAACAAATCAACGAGAGTGAAAACAATGATAATAAAAAACAAGAAAAATCAAACCCACACATACTCCGCGTCCCTCAACCACCTGATAACTTTCTTTTTAAAGACTAGCAAACTGTCAGTTAATCGCCGATCTCAGGGCGCTTATACATGACATTTCTATTAGAACCCATGCGGGTTTTCTCACGATGTTTTTATTCACCGATGAGCACGTGGTGGCAAAATCTATAATTAATCTGTAAAATCCATATGTACGTGCAGTTATTCGAACCTACAATCATTCGTGTCACCGCGTAGGGATACGAGTCTCTTATCCACTAAGCCACTAGTCTATTATACTGGGCAATACTCAGACCTTAATTAGAATAATGTGAAATTTTATACTGTCTATCGCGTGTTGACACGTCATGATCTGATATAAATGAAGTCATTTCTGTCTCATAGAATTAAAGACTTAAAGAAAAACATGATAAAACAAATGTGACATCTCTTTAATCAGCGCATTTTGAACTGAATTATTCTTTCATGTATTTAGAATACAATACATAGAAATATCTCTCACGTAACTAAATGTACTAAAACATGATGTGAAACACAGTATTATAAATACTTTAACGGGTCTTATGCATGAATTGACTTCCCTTTAACTATGGCTCGATTTTTCAACCTGGTTACGCAGGCCATGGCCACAAATAGACTCACACGCCACGGAGTTTTCTTCAGGCGCGAGAAGCTACTTCCTCTAACCTCTATTGTTCATGATAATTTGGATTATCAGGAAACACAACACTCACAGTATCAGAATGTTTACAAGGCAACATAAAACAAGATCCTAGTTTTCTTATCACTGGGTTCCACGCCAATAATAACTTAAACCCATCATCCCGATTATAAGTTTTGAGCTTCTTAACCTTAATCGCTTCTCGAACAAGTCTTGGATAGTAAAAACGATCTCTGGAGAGGATTTTTGGCTTATATAAACCGAATCCAGTGATTTGCCTCTTATTGAGCAGATGTTCCTCTAAGGCTGATCTATGCATAAGCTGGTTTTTGATTGCAGCTATGTATTGGGGTTGAAACATCTAGTTATAATGAATAAGTTATTGTTTAAAACGTGAGACCCTTCAAATATGTTTACTTATTTATCGATATCGATAGTCAATGCCACAACGCTATTTGATACGTAATCAAGTCTTCCGCGGTATCGTGTACAACTGCAAGTCTACGCGACTGAGAATCGAGACCAACCGAACAATAGCGAAGTGGAAAAACTATCCACTTTATGAAATAGGAAAGATACAAAGCGGAATATTCATCTTTACAACACACTTAATATATATATATATTAAGTGTGTATATATATATATATTTATATACTGGCTCTACAAAAGCAAAGCACAGAAAATCCTATCGATAGTCGCAGTGAGCATGCCGACCTACACAAATATCTCTTCACGCTTCTTCTACTTAAGGAAGAAAGTTTGATGACGTCACAGATCTCTATAATCGGTGTTATTTTTGCAACTAGTATAAATGTCTAATTCCTTGAACAATATCTAGAGCACAGAGATGGGCAAAATGTAATCTGATTAATGATGAATGATTACAAAATGTAGCCCTAATTTTAATTTTCTTGCTCTGTAATCATGATTAAATCCATTTAAAACATTAAGAAATCATAAATGTGTAAACAATCTGGGATTTTGTAGTGTTTAAAACATAAATGAGCAAAATGCAGTCATATTAATGGTAAAATACATAAAATGTAATCGTTAATCATTTTCATTAATCTGATTACATTTTGCCCATTTATGCTAGAGCACATCGTAGTCCAAAATTAATAACGCCATCTACAGACCTATGGCAGAATCATTAACTAAAGAAATCATAGAGGGCACTAAAGTAATACAACATATCTAACTAAATAAGTATTTTATTTATTCAAGCAAACAACAATAACATTTAAAAAAAATCATATAACACTAAGATAATAACAAGGGTTGCACCTTCATTTGGAATTGATAAATGATAAAATAATAAATATTAATATATCCCGCACTCATATTTTCACGTCTATATAAATGTCTGTATAATATTTTATACAAAACAATAATGAATGAACATTCACAGCCATGCTTATATATTATGTTTAATAATTTGGCCTTAAAGTTACGTATAGTGTATAGGGCGAAAGCCCATTGTGTGTTGTGAACAGCCGCGGGTCTACCCGCTGGCCATAGAGTCGGCGGCAAGACCTGCTTCGCCACAAGACAGCCCATAAGGGCAAGCAAGAAGAAGGGCAACGCCCAAGCCGCCACTGCGGCGGCGGAAACGGAGCCACAGAGCCCCCCCCCCCTCCATCAAAGGGTATCCTTGCAGGGAGTGCCAGGTAGCCCGTCTGAGGAGACGGCTACTTTGGCTATACCCCACGTGTCTATACGTGTTCCCTCGAACCTTTTGGCAAAGTAGAGGTGGTGACCACTCTTCCCTTCCACCTATCCCAATACTTTGGCGTTGCCCTCACGGCGTATCGCGCGTCGGGCCGCGGATCGTATTCACCCGTAACCCGGCGCACCCTGCGATTAGAGGAACACCCTGGTGGTTTTAGTTAGTAGGAATCTGACACACCTGGGCGGCCGTCATGACGGTTCATGATAGATTTCCACCGGATTACCAAAAAAAGTCTTAAAGTTACTTAAAAGTTAAATGATGCTGATAAAAACAAATTTAGGATACAAAGCAGAATGCAAGTCTGTAGAATTCTACGTCGACATCTGCTTATCTCAAAATATTTTTAATTATAGTATTTTACACCCCAAAAAAATATATATTGAAGAGGATTGTGGAATAGGCTATTATTTGTTTCTTTTTTGCTTTTCCTCTGTTTTATGTAATTTTTTTTTCCGAGTTGACCTTGTGTTGTAGGTATTTGCAGTTTCTTTTCCTCCTGTGCAAGTAGTTTACACTTTTAAATATAGTCACATTTGTAATGTGTCTTGTTCATATTTTATATTTATGTATGTGTTAATGTAGCTATGTAAGTGTTCTTATAAATAAATAAATTATGGTTTATTTCTCCAATTACAGTAAAATTACATCTGCATCTACTTGGTATTCTAAGCATGATGATATTCTATACATAAGCAATATATTATTGTAATAAAGTTATTGTAAATCACTGGCTGAATCTAATATTTTATTTATTTTATTCTATCTATTATATAAAAATAAGTCCTGTTTTCCTTCCTGACGCTATAACTCCAGAACGCACGAACCGATTTCCACAGTTTTGCATTTGTTAGAAAGGTCTCGGGCTCCGTGAGGTTTATAACAAAATTCAGGAAAAAATTCAACAGAAAAGCAGGAAAACGGGGAAAATCATTTTTCACATACAGCGCCAACTCTGATACATAGCATGTACTACAAACCAATATGGTTTTGCATGGTGGTGGAGCAGATCGTACCAGTATTTTAAGTAGATAGCGCCGATGCGTTATACATTGTTTGACAGGTACTCATTGTACTCTGCTCAGTTAATTTCATGTGAAATTTATTATGCGCACGTTCTTTCAAACGCTAACTAATAACCAAAACGAAGCCATCTGGTGGCAAAACGAAGTTCGCCGGGTTTGCTACTATTTTATAATCTTTCCAACTACTCTCTCAACTGTTGATACTTTCCACTGACACTGGTTGAATCACATTAGACTATTTCTAGTAAAATCGTATAAATTAAGCTATAATCGTATATTTTTAGCTTACTCATTACCTATCATAATATTCTCTACAATTGTGACAATCGAAACAAAGGTCTGACAGTGCAATAGTAGTGAACCTGCCCGTATTGCTGAAGGTCGTAGGTTTAAGCTTAATTTAGTTTGTCCTTAGTCGTGATTGTCTACATATATTTTATGAATGAATTTTTTTGTCTAGTACCCATAGTACAATATCAAGTTTACTTTGGGACTAGGTCCAATGTGTGTCCACAAATATTAAAAAGGGTATATATTTGGTATCAAGACTTTTGCTATCATTTTGCTGAAAAACTATACATATAAAATCGTAGTCTATAGTCATTACTTATTCTCCTTAAATATAGAATATAATACAGAACAAAGCCTGTACAGTGGCAATCCCACCACTGTAAAGTAATCCCCTTCGATTCTCTCCACAAGGGTACCTCCTACTCCTTGTATCCCGTAACCACCAGCTTTGTCCCTGGGAATATAAATAAACAACAGATTTTTTATTTAAATATTGTTATTTTTGCACTTCACAAAGAAAAAAAATTGGTATATCAGTTTCTCTGCCAACAATGATGATCCCAAGAACGCGTGACAGTATCATTAAATTGAAATGAATATCATATTCAATACTTTAGAGTCTCTGCAACTCATGATGTTGAGGACCACAGGTTGAGTTCCAACACTGCATAAAAAAGAAAGAAAGATCTTGGGATCAACCCATGGTAGGCATCTCTGTGTTTATCCTGATTACATACAGATATAGGTACCAGATATCCCCAGATGATGGAAAACATCATAAGGAAACTTGCATGGCATCTAATAGAAATGCCATGTTTAAATAGCCTGAGAATGGTGATCAGCAGCTGCCCTACTGGTCATGTTGAGCACGACATACAAGCACAAAGTGGATGCAGTCACTAATGTACCTCTACTCACCCTAAATTGGGATAGTGTGATGATATATTATTATTATATCCAAAAAGCCGTGGTGGCTGCCAGCAGAATAGAATAGCACCCCCCCTCATCTTGCTGAGGTGTCGTAAAAGGCGACTAAGGTATCTCTTTAACACCGCAATTCAACCAGGTATTCAGAGAAGGAAAACTCGGCCAAACCTGCATCCTGCTCCCTCCCGATCGTACTGGTTCTCCTTTCCATCAGGCCTGAGGGAGCTCGGACGAGAGAGTGCTTTTCTGGCTGCACGTCCAGTTATGCACTTAAATATCTCCTGCGCAATTGACTGTTTCTGAAAACTGGACCTCGAATTTCTTAACCGGAGTTGAAACAGTCGCCGTGACCGAAACCGGCTAGGACATCATCATCATCATCATATCCAAAAAGTAATGGAAATCTGACATCTTATTCATTGGACTCAACATTTATCCACAGTATAAGCAAGATTTTTAATAATCAGAAGTGTTTATCAAGATTGGTAAATAATTATCTAGGCTACTTAAATATTTCTTACATGGGTTCTCCTGTAGCAATATAGCCTCGTATTTGATCTTCATCTAAAGCTCCAAAATACACATTGGTCTTGTCTGTAAATTTTATAGTTTTGTCAGGAGATTTTACTACAACCCCTGTGTATACAGTATGCTTCTTACCAGACAATCTGCAAATATAAAAATTATTTCACTTAAATAACACATATTTAATGCACTGGATAGCTTACAGCAAAGAGCTGTCCACATTGTGACTAATTCAGACGTTACTCAGCATCTTGAACCACTCCAGAGGCTCATTCACTAAGCATTTTCTACTGTCTGTACCAAAGCAAGAGTCCTGAAGAGTTAATAAGCCTTATTCCATCTTCTCCCTTCTATAAAAGAACCACATGCACAGGTTTGCAGAGTCACTGCTATACTGTAACTCATATGCCGGCTAGGACTAAGTTCTTTAACTCCTACTTTTGCCGAGTTGTTGAGATGTGGAAAGGTCTTCCGGTGAGCTAATGATATTGGGTATATAGTGAAGAGATATTTGTGCAGGCCAGCATGATTACTGAGACTATCAAATGTTTTTCTTTACTGTTGGTAGTTTGTCATTTTTTCGACTGCACCGTGCTTACAATCAGGAGTCTCAGCTCTAAATGTGAACTAATTTAAATATCACCTGGAAATAAAACACACACAAAAAGAAAAAAAAAATGAAACAGTAAGACACAAGCAGTTATCAGTTGTTTCTAGTGCTTGCCTTTTCAAACTTAAACCTTTCTGTTAATAACATCTACAACTCACTTATCTGTCAAATATATATTTTATGCAAGTTTACTCATTTAATACATGATTCAGTCTACTCAAAATGATGTATTTCATAATTGTGAACATAGATAGTCTCTTAGGGCAGCTACAAGATAATCAAAACATGTATTGGGTCACAGGAATGATAAAACTTGTACTGACTCACTGTGACAGCATATTAAAAGCTTCGTCCTCAGATGTAGGCTTGCCAAACATCTTCCCTTCGTAAATTACCATTGTATCTGCCCCTATAACTACGTCAGGCTTATGACCAGAGTTTGTCATCCTTGCTTCAACCTCCAACACTTTCTGAAAGGCCGTCTCTTCAACAAAGCCAGAGAAATCATGGAAATCTTTCACGTCAAGGTTTTCTTCAAATAATGACGGGCACAATGTAACCTTTAAGCCCTGAAATAAAAATTAATGTTAGTTTAATTCAATGTTTTTGAAATAAAAATGACGATAAGTAAATCTTACAATGTTTTCAATAAGTTCCTTTCTTCTAGGTGAGCTGCTTGCTAACACAATATTTTTATTTTGTAAAATATGCTTTATTGGTTGTAGCATTGTATAAACAATTTTCTGTTAAAAGGGCAATTATTTATTTAATAATGCTATCCAAAAAACGCTATTTTGTGGTTATATTTTTAAAACCAATGACTTTTTTTTTTGTTTCGATTCTCCCCTTTCTGGGAAGGCAAAGGCTTTCACCATACAGCCATGTCTGGGGTATATTCTTTTCAACTCCTATTATTTTTCATGTCGTCTTCCCGCCACGCTTTAATATCTCTGGCGTAGTTTCGATTTCATATCCATCTTCATTTCTTGTTCATTGAACCATTTTCAAACGTTTGCATTCAATAGGAAGAAGCTGGAAGTTAGGAAGACTGAAGATTGGCGAGAAAACTCAGCAACCCAAGGAACGCATCACTCCGCTCGTGTCTCGCCAAAAAACCATTGATTCTTCATCACACACGGTCGGCCGAGCATTCCACTGCTGCCCAAGTCCACAACATAAGCTCAGACAACAATTGATCATCCAGCCGACCACCACAATAAGAAAACAACAATTATTTAAGGTGAGTGCAGAAGAGATGCAACCACTCCGATTTGAAAATTTGCAGCTAATTCCAATTATAATATTTTAAAACTATCGCTTAATATTCCTAACGTTCAAAACAGACATACCTAGGTCGAAAATAATTTAGCCATACTTAAATTTCGTTTATGGCGAAAATGTAGCTTAGTTTAATTTCAGTGTTAATTATAGAGGAACCTAATAAAGCAATTAAAATTACATTCACTTGTTTATTGCTTTCACTCTTATTCTATAGACCAAGCTAGGTCTTTGGGTCAGCTTTCAGGCTTGGCACCTTGTTTGTCTGTCTGCACATCAATTCATCTGTCGAACAGAGGTCTATAGCTTCTAAACCAATAAGATAACCATTTAAAATGAGGATATAACACGTAACTTTAAACCGAAAACTATATTTAAAGTCATAAAAAATAAAATTAAAGAGGTTCCCAATCATGCAAGTATGGGCAAACTGTTTTTCACTTTTATTAATGAATGTAGGGTATCGTTCCATAAAACCTTTTAAGCCGAGTTTGATCTTTTTTTCTAATTTTCTACGGTAATAATTTATTATTTGGGAAGCCGACAATATTATCGTTTTTAAATCTATTTCGTCCCTAGGTCATCAAAAAACGGTTATTCTTATTTAATTGATAAATGAATAACGTATACTGATAGTAATATGTTGTAGTTAGAACAAAAAGAATGACAAATATATCAAGAATTCAAGACCATATATATATATATATATGGTCTTGAATTCTTGATATATTACCTGATATATACATAGAGATCCACAAATATAAAATGATAGAGCTACTAACTTTTATACTCTATATTCTTCTATATTTTGTCTTTGATCTCTATCATTTTTGGCTAGTTATAGAAAACGAAGCATTATTTCATTTAGCGAATCGTTAAAAAAATATAACCCTAAAGGTGATGGAAAGAATTCATTTAAAATGGAGACCGTTAAGGCTTTTATAAATAATCTTTTCGGGTGGCTCGATGGAAATACAGATCTTAGAACAAGTTACAAGCGAGACAGGTAATGCGAAATGACAATTGACATTACATGTTTACAACATTGCTTGGCGGCAAAGTCACGTTAAAAACATATTCGTATCTTCAAGAAAGTCGTGAGACATGATCACGGTGCCTTTGAAGGTGGCCTCCAAGTTTTGGAAGTGAGAGATTGTGGTAAATAGTTGTGGTTTGGTTGTGCTGACGCGCACTTAAACCTTCGTTCTGACTTTGCAGGGATGATGATGAATTTTCTTCGGATGACGAACTACCTAGTCCCAAAAGAAATAAACAACTTAAAAGAACAATATTCCCAGACATCATGGCTTCAGACGGTACGCTATTTTATATTAATCACTATTCTTAAATAATAGCAAATCCATGTCAATTGAAATTCTAACATTCAAGAAAATAGTTTAAACTTTTACTTGCTAAGAATATATAATAGGAACTTGAGTGTAATCTAAATGCTTGGAAGCCAAATCCAAGTTGAAGGAAACAGTGACTTCCTTATGCTTTAATATTAATTAAATATGTATTATTGTCAAATAATAAGTGAGTAGCTATTAGCTGATGTGCCTACGTCTCAGCTGGTGTGTCCAACTATAACATTGTTTAGCACTGTGGTGACCATATATTATAATTTGATTGAGATGAGAGCCATCTATTCTGTCTAATTTTGAAACTACTAGTTGATGGTGCATCAACAATGAGTCCTGAAGGCAATGTATTACAAACTTGCAATATTTTGTTATTTAGTAAGTGGCAACAAATATTAGTTTTCAAGCTCCAATGAACTAACTGCACAACATTCACTCAGTGAGCATGGGGACAACTGTTGACTTGAAAAACATTGCATAGCATGGAGCAGTTATATTTCCCTGTAAATATTTTATATTTCTGCATAAGATCCCCTACGCTGGCATTGCTCTTGCTGTATATAATTTCTAATGTCTGGATAGTTTGTAGAATAAGTCAAAGTAACACCTATCAAAATCCCAACCTTAAATTGCTTGAATAATTAAAAACATAAAAACAATTATTCGATTTACAGATCCATGGCAGAAAGAGGACAAACACAGTAAAAATGTCCGGTATGTCCCAATACAAATAGAGAGTTCCCAGCCTAGCACGTCAACTCCTATAGAAATACCTAGGAGTCGTGTCCACAGTGTTCCTATAAAACTAGTAAGCGTTGGAGAGAATGGAGTACAAACACCCTCAAGAAAGCCCAGGATGCACACCCCAGTAAGACCCGTGTTACATGCTTTGGTTGATGATAATGGAGATGATGAGCAAGAGGTTAGTTTTTTTATGATTTACATGTAAATACTTAGCCTCAATCACACCCAGTGATTGGCGAAGGTGAGTTCAAGGATGAACTGCATTCCCACAACAAATACATATTCACTCTTTTATGATAAAAAATAATAATATCTCATAATCCTATTTCAAAAATTGAAATAACAGGATACAGGCACTTATCAGTTGTTTCAACAGCTTGCCATTAATAAACAAATATAATCAGTTTCGCTTAAGCAGAGATATATTAGTGGTTGTATCGACTTTGTACTCTTATGTTATGGTAAATTGGGCCAGTAGCGTCACTTATCGTTATTCTCAGTGCATTAACGCATGATATTTCTGTTAGATGCCATGCTGGTTTCCTCACAATGGTTCTCTTCACTGGTGATCATCTAGTGCCTAAATCCGTACTTGATCTAGAAAATTCCAAACTATGTTCCAGGATACTAACCTTCTACCATTATCATGATCACTCATGAATACTGGTCCCTGATCCACTAGGCTACCGCAGACATGCTTTGTTTTAAAATATATATATGGATGGGTGAATATATCATATTAGAAATGAGCAAAACACAAAATTGTCATTTAAACAAAGAAGTGCTAAAGTGATGGCTAGTGCAAAAAAGAAATGCAATACTTTCTGTTTTTCAAAAATCTGGCATTTCTTGATAACTATAGTATTTTAGATAGGGATAATGCCCCTCATCTGTCTAATGAAGGTGGCCTTTGGCTAAATTTTATATAACTGTATTTTTACAAATTAATAATATGTTTTTTATTGCTTAACTAGCTGATCCGGCAAACGTTGTTTTGCTATATAAGTTATTGTAATATCTTCTAAGATGTTCATTGAAATTAAGTCATGTCAAAGACAATTTTGTTCACAATTAAATACTCTTAATCAACAACACATTTATTTGGATAAAGATTAATATTATTACGTTGATACAACTCTTGACAAATAATGCATTAATTTCGACCAAATTTGTTTACCATAAAAACGGTTCTAGTGACTTAATCTTAAAAGATAGACATATACTGTCGCGGACATTTTTTTAGATCATTTCAAGAGGAATAAGTCTTTCTTACAATTATTTTTGGTATCTTGAACCGTTTTTGCAGCGCACGCAATGGAAGCCCTCAAGGATGAATAATTTTCCCCGTTTTTTTCACATTGTCCATTATTTCTTCGCTCCTAATAGTTGCATCGCGATGTTATATAGCCTAAAGCCTTCTTCGATAAATGCTCTATTCAACTCAAAAAGAATTTTTCAATTATAACCAGTAGGTCCTGAGATTAGCGCGTTCAAACAAACAAACAAACAAACTCTTCAGCTTTATAATATTAGTATAGATATGTAAGTGTCTGGTCTAGTCTAGTTTTTTTCTAATTATGTATGTATTTAGGCAGCACATACACACCAGTAAAGGTAAACATCATAAGGAAACCTACATGGAATTTGATAGAAATGTCATGTGTTTAGTGCCCTGAGAATGGTGATCAGCTGGTTACTGGTTATGTTGGGCGCAATATATAAGCGCAAAGTGGATATAGCCACCAATGTATCTCTACTGACCGTAAGGGATATAGCGTAACAATATCTTATTATTATTATTAATATGATTGTTATTATTTTCATTCCATTATATTGTCATACATTTCAATAGTACAAACAGCTTATGAAGTTTATTTTGTTAGTTATTTTTTTAAATCATTTGATATCTTAATATATATCTCTACAATACATCTATACTAGGTAACATGGATAGAAGCGGATAAGAAAATAGACAAGCAACCAAAATATTTTATAAATTTGGTTGAAGAAGACAATCAACAAGACAATGATGTTGTTTTTGTAAAAAAAGTGACAACTCCGCCTCCAAAGAAGCCTTACAAGTTCTTCGTTAGCAAGAATGAACAATCAGATTCATCAGAAGAACATGTATACTACAAAGTAAAGAAATCCACTGACATAAATTCAATTCAAAAGTTTAAAGCTCCTCCAGGCATCACTAAATCGTACAGAAAACCTTCCGTATCAGTTTCTAAATGGATGCAAACTACGAAAATGCCAAATACTATAACCTCTAAAAGCAAAATACTTCCAAGGCCTGGTTATTCATCAAATAATGGTAAAACAAAATCAACAATTTATGAAGTTTTCAATTTAGAAGAGAAGAAGAATTATAGGGAATTAATAAAAAGAGTAACGGAATCTATTGAACAAAGTACCGTTAAAAAGAAAACTGATTTCATAGATTTGGCTGGAGATGCAGCATCATTCAGACAAACTCAAAGAGCACAAAAGAAAGCTTTAAATGATATTATAGAAGTTGAAAAAGGTCTATCAGCAGCAAAGGATAATAACTCTGAAGAATATGACCCAATCACAGTAGCCTCTATCAATTCCTCAGATTCAGAAATAGAAATAGTATCATCTGAGACGACAACATCCTCAGTCAGAATATCTCCTATAAACACATTACGAGATTCCTTAAAAGATGAAGCCATTTTAGCGGGAAATTGGCTATCCAAAATAGATGCCAAGTATAGGAAAAAGAAGCAGGAGAAACAAGAGCAAATCAAAGAAGCTCGTAGAGAATCTGATATCATATCGAAAATAAATAGTGAACAAAAAATAGCACAGTTAGAGCATAAGTTAAAATATGAATTAAGTATACCGGAGAGTCTTATTGAAGAGCCACAGCCAGTGTTGGAGTTGCCAAAGCTGACACCGGAGCAAGAGAAGCTAGTTAATAGAGCTCTGGGCTCAGGACCTGGTACACAAGTATTAGTTGAGAAATTTAATTTAAGGATAACAAGGTAAGGATCTTAATGAAACAACAAAATACATTTCATTAATATGCATAAAAATATAATAGATGGATTGAATAGTTTACTTAAATAGATTGAATACTTAGTTATATGTAAGTTTTGAAGAATTTTTAGGTTAATGTAAAAACAAAAATAGACTGTTTCGCTTATCAAATGCACTTAAAATTGTCCCTTGTAGTTGTGAAAATACTTAAGTATCATTTAAAGTACTTAGCTGATCTACTTAAAGTCCTGTTGACTCAATTGTTTCTATAGTCTGAGGACAAATTGTAAGGTCTAACAGCATAATTATTTAACTTCTAGACGAGATCTACAAACATTATCAGGATTAAACTGGTTGAATGACGAAGTGATAAACTTCTACATGAACTTATTGATGCAGAGGAGCGAAGAACGCAAAGACCTACCAAAAGTGTATGCGACAAATACATTCTTCTACCCAAAACTGATGCAAAGCGGCCAGGCCGGTCTTAGAAGGTGGACGAGGAAGGTGAGTTTTCAAAATCATAAGAATTGGTTCATCAACATGATTTGAACTGTGTAATCCTGAAGAGACTAATCATATTAACATCTTAAGATGGTAGGGCGATTTTCCGAACTGGGTCATGATTAGTGATGAAAATGCCCGGGAATTTTCCCAAAGTGCCCAAAACTTGCTTGGGAATATTCCCGGGAATTTACGAAATGTTCGCGGAAGTGCTGGGCACTTTGGGAAAATTCCCGGACATTTTCATCACTAGTCATGATCACAATACACAAATTTAAAGACTGTCACAGTGATTCTGGGATATATCCTGTCGCGGATATCCAGTTGTCCATATACCTGGAGACCTTCAGTCGTGGTATATGTGGGACGACATAACAGGATGATAAAATAGATATACATAATGAATGTCAGTGGAAGCAAAAAGCTGAAGTCGATCGAGATTTACCTACACAGACTCGATAAAAAGAGATTGGACAGATGGTACTGTCAAAATTACACCAAATCAGAGAGAGTTCGTGAAGATTTACAAGAATAGAAAGAAGTGTTGTTCCATTGTATCTGCCTATCCCGATAGGAGTTCGGCGCCATCATAGGTAGATTTTTTTAACACTTGAGTATGAATGACATCATGTGGGAGGTTGATAAAATTGTCAGAGCATACCATACAATTTATAACTACTTAAAAATATATGATATCTCTGTAATTGTTCGGGTGATACTTAAGGTACAGATAAGGTTAGGTGGTATCATGTTCTGGACAGACGCGTTCGCCCATAATTACAGCGACATCCCTCCGTGACACTAGTCGGGGAGTAGACTTGAGGGAGTCTGCTGCCTGGATGAGAGCGAAGCGGCGCGCTGCCCGTGAAAAAGTTTTGGAGGGATGAGCTCTTTACAGTCACCCACCAAATAATATTACTTGGGGAAAATCCTTTCCTACACAGGGTAGAGTGAGCCGGACTTATACTGGCTGAAAACCCCAAGGTGTCTACTTCTGCGCATTAACGGGAACTGTGACTCCTGTAATTAATTCTCCACAGCCCTGCCATGTCGCGCCCACTGGGCACAATCTTGGGTATTTAAAAGTATGGCTTGACCAGTGCTAAACCACCTCTGTCAGAGCACATAGTGTGGTTCCTCATCCCTGCATATTGTTCTCATCTTTAAATGACCCCACTTACCTGGTTTCTACAGCAACCGATTTCTTCTCATACATCATTGTACATGTAACACGATGGTTTAGAAAAAACAGTGAAGTTGATAGTCAATATTTTTTTTTAATTTCGTTTTTTTTTCTTTTTTTTTTACACTGGCTCGACATAGTGACTACAGAGTACCTGATGGTAAATACAGTGTAGTCCAAAAACGAAAGCGACTATCAAAGAATGAAAATCCATTGATAGTCTCCATCGTAATGTCGGCCCACATATACCACGACTGAAGGTCTCCAGGTATATGAGCTACTGGATATACACAAGCTGATCCCGAAACGCGACAAGCCGAAAGTGGTCACTATGACGGGCTTTACACCCATGCACTGTGGTCGCGATCCAGACGGGCACCGACGCCCTACCACCTCGCTGCTGCTCGTTTAGCCCCACCCAGGAGTCACGTGTAGGGAAACTAGGGTGAAGCCTACGGACGCGAGCAGCTTCGACTCCCCAAAATCATCAATCGGTTCAGGTGGACGTGTTCGCGCATGATCTCATGGTGGTACCAGTGCACCTCGGCGTCCACTGGTGCCTCAGCTTGGTGGACTTTCGGGAGAAGAAGATATCGTACTTAGACAGCATGGGAGCCAGGAACGACGCATGCCTGGACGCGCTGCTGCGGTATTTGCGGGACGAGCACCAGGACAAAAAGGGAGAGCCGTTCGACGACAAGGGATGGCAGACTGAGAATTTGCGTAAGGTGAGTTCAAATGGGGTTGGAAATCTCAAAACTTGTTTAGGATAAGGTGTGACGAGAGGTGGAAGATTGGAAACTTATGTATAATTAGGTATAACAAAGGATACAAGACAGATTTTACGTAACGTTGGGTATGACAAAGGATGGATAACAGAGAATTTATAGTTTTTTTTTTTTTCGAATTGTCGATACATTGGTGACTGGGAAAGGGCTTCATAACATAACCAGGCGGGATACAGAATTTATAGTATAAGAAGACTTAACTTTCTTTTTGGTTAGCCAGTGGAAATCCCTATAGACTATCAGGGGCGGTGAGGGCCGCCTTATCTCCCAGTGTGCCGGACTATTACTGGCTAAAATCACTGGGATGTTCCTCCCTCCCTTTTTCCGAAGCCAAGGGCACAGCGTTACCCACTTCCTTGGCATCCGGCGACATTTAGCTTTGAAAAATTAGATCACATTTGTTCTGCATTGCGAGGGGTGATGTAAAAGGCCAGCTCTCGCTCGCCTTATTCTCTTGGAGCAGCGCTCGAGAACACGTCGCGCCGCTCACGTCTGGATATGTTGGGCGTTGTATCCGTGTTACGGAAGCAGGTGCCTAATGAAGGTCTTCCTCCTGCGTCTGGCTCATCGAGGGCGGCGGATTAGTTGAGAGGACGTATACGAAGCTATTCTTTCTCACTTCCTTTCCGCCTCCTTCAAAGACTATTCACCTTTTTTTTTATCCTGGTGAAAAATCCTGCATAGGACCATCAGGGACGCTGTGAGGGCAGCGACCCCGGTGCGTCAGACTCCTACTGACTAAAACCCCCGGGGTGTCCCTCTAATTCCTCCACCTGGGCCTGGGAAGCCAAATACATCCAGACGCCCAGAGAACGAGAAGCCTTGTTGAGGCTACCTCTCTGGGAGGGGAAGGACTAAAGCCCACCCCTCCAAAACCTCTCTCCCATGCGATGCACCGGACACCGTGCACCGCCTCCCTCTCATCCGGGCAGCAGACTCCCTCAAGCCTACTGCCCGGCTGAGACTATTCACCTGCGTGAAGTGAACATCCACAAGGATTTTAAAGGGCAATTTAAAAATCTTTACTGCATAATCTATACTAATATTATAAAGCTGAAGAGTTTGTTTGTTTGTTTGTTTGAACGCGCTAATCTCTGGAACTACTGGTTCGAATTGGAAAATTATTTTTGTGTTGAATAGACCATTTATCGAGGAAGGCTTTAGGCTATATAACATCACGATGCAACTATTAGGAGCGAAGAAATAATGGAAAATGTGAAAAAAACGGGGAAAATTATTCATCCTTGAAGGCTTCCATTGCGTGCGCCGCGAAAACGGTTCAAGATACCAAAAATATATGTATGAAAGAATTATTCCTCTTGAAATGATCTAAAAAAATGTCCGCGACAGTATATGTCTATCCTTTAAGATTAGCTCACGAGAACCGTTTTTATGGTAATCAAATTTGGTCGAAATTAATGCATTATTTGTTAAGAGTTGTATCAACGTAATAATATTAACCTTTATCCAAATAAATGTGTTGTTGATTAAGAGTATTTAATAGTGAACAAAATTGTCTTTGACATCACTTAATTTCAATGAACATCTTAGAAGATATTACAAAACCTTATATAGCTAAACAACGTTTGCCGGATCAGCTAGTTATTTATACATTTTAAATGTTTTTTTTTTAATTGATGTTCCCGCGTATCGCGTGTTGATGTAGATGCGGTTCTTGCAGGACATCCCGCAGCAGATGAACGGCAGCGACTGCGGCATGTTCGCCTGCACGTTCGCGGAGTTCTCCGCCCGCAACGCGCCCTACACCTTCACGCAGAGCCACATGCCGTACCTGCGGCGCAAGGTCGCGCTGGAGATACTCACAGGCAAGCTGCTGCTCTAGGCGCTACGGAACCCATCGGCCCCCGCGGAACATTACACGGAGGACATATATATTTTCAGACTCTTCTTTCTTACGACTGTTTGAAGAGTATGACGCTTAGACAAAATAATATTCGATCAGCGACATCGCTAAAAGAAAAGTGCATATATCTGGAATGGTAATAAGCTTTTAATTAGTTATTAATAGGAAAACACGCAGCACGCGTCGGCCACATCTTGGTAGCCCTGTTAGTTCCTGGGGGAAGCCTGGTTCCGTGGGGGGGGGGGGGGGGCACGATGTTGCGATAACTTATTTTTTTTACACTGGCTCGTCATAGTGACTACAGTGTACCTGATGGTAAGTACAGTGTAGTCCAAAAACGAAAGCGACTATCAAAGGATGAAAATCCATTGGTAGTCTACATCATCATGTCGGCCCACATATACCACGACTGAAGGTAGGTATATGAGCTACTGGATATACACAAGATGATCCCGAAACGCGACAAGCCGAAACTGGTCACTATGACGGGCTTTACACCCATGTACTGTGGTCGCGACCCAGGAGGGCACCGACGCCCTACCACCTCGCTGCTGCTCGTTTAGCACCACCCAGGAGTCACGTGTAGGGAAACTAGGGTAAAGCCTACGGACGCGAGCAGCTTCAACTCCCAAACTCCCAACGTAGTGCAATATTCTGCCTACTTATTCATCATCTGTCGTGCTAACGGCGGTCTAGTCTACCGAGGATCCTGCCGAAGCAGCAAGGCGTTGTGAAAGACCAAACTCCAACCTGCCACTCTGTAGTAGCGGTTCGCAGTCCCATTACGTTAAGAGGGGGTTGGAGGAGAGGGTAGGGTGCGTTTGTACAAGCGCCTAACATTCACGCATCAAATATATCCTGCGCAATTGTCTGTCTGCGCAACTCCTCACGCGTGGTCCTGCTACGGAAGGGGGAGGGTGGAACAAGGTTAAATAGCTCATCAGAACACTCGCCATGATACAGACGGTAGAAAATTTAATTATGCAATATGTAATTTCCTACGTTATACACTTTTCTAACAGGCGTTATCGCTGATCGAATGTTAATTTGTCTACGGCTCCTGAACATGTACAGGGAGGGCTATCTGTAAGATGTGAATAAACTCACAGGAATATATTCCAGATATTATGTATAAAAATTGTTTGCAAACAACCAGCCAATTGGTAATATAGTTGTATGTTTCCATTATCACACAGTGTGATATATACATTTCCGTAAATCCCACCCTTCGTGGAATAATGACGTAACTTAAATAACATTTATTTCAGAATCATTAACATTCGATCACTGTTTTTTTTATACAGTCTCGATAAAGTGAATACATTACTCGTGATGGATAGTACAGTGTAGGCCGTGAACGCCAACGACCGTCAAGGGGCGAAAATCCGGAAGGTCTCTAGCAGTGACGTGCATAAGGTATTTAGACAGGGTAGGCAGAATTCGCGTAATTAATTTGTATATTATATTGTTTTCATAGGAAAGATAGACGGTGTGAATATAGGATAGATATGAATATAAATGTTTTTTTTTATTTAACTTTAAGCAATTTATTCCAGACTTATTTATCATAAGGGCATGCAATGCTAGCATGCTTCGATGGAATGAACGCCACTGGTCTCTAGGTACATGAACAACTGGACATACGCAAACTGATCCCGAAACGCGACAGACCGAAACGAGGCACTGTGACGGTCTTTACACTCGTGTGCTGTGGTCACGACCCTGTTCGGGCAATTGCCCTACCATTTTTAAAAACGTCGACGTGTCATTTTGACACGTTCTGTAAATTCTATACGCTTTGGACTTTTCTATTAGCGTCGTAGCTGATCGAATGTTAGTTTGATGAAACCGGAGAGTCCGGTTAAACGCGAAATCAGATAAAATCTGTCTAAAAAGAGTTATTAGCTACTAGTGGTTGTTAATTTATTGATATTTTTCGAAAAATATTGTCAAATTAAAATACTTTTTCTAGGGTTTCGTCTATTTTGGTACATTATCTTAATAGTTTATTTAACTGTTTTTTAAATCTGGAGAATTTGAATAATTTCTTCGGACAATGCAATAGGAGAATGAAATCGTAAGTCATTCTGCGTAGTTATTCCGCGAAGGGTGCAAAATACAATATTACGTTATTCTGTCTTGTATCAAATAGTTTTGTTTCTGTGTATTACGATTTTACTTTTAAGCTGAAAATATCTAATGACACAGTTTAGAAAGAAATATTGTGTTGATAAGTATCAAAATGTCCATGCTAAATATTTATTTATGTATTAATACGAAAACAAACAACAATCATAAAATAATACCCTAAACATAGATGGGCAAAATGTAATCAGATTAATGAAAATTATTAACATTTAAATTTTACGTTTTTTACCATTAATATGACTGCATTTTGCTTATTTATGTTTTAAACACTACAAAATCCCAGATTGCATACACATTTATGATTTCTTAGGGCGGCTTGCACTAAGGAATTAATCTAGTTTAAGCTTGTATAAAACGCTTATTAATTGAATTGGTATGATTCCATCTTAATGATGATTTTAGTTTAAGTGTTGTTACAACTAGATTTTGATTTAGTGCAAGACAATAAGTACAGATCGGCGCTAAATAGCATTATATATAACTCTAAACTAGATTTAATTTGTTAGTGCAAGCCGCCCTTAATGTTTTAAATGGATTTAATCATGATTACAGGGCAAGAAAATTAAAATTACGACTACATTTTGTAATCGTTCATCATTAATCGGATTACATTTTGCCCATCTCTGACCCTAAAAAATGAAATCAATCATATTTATAGAGTAGGCTGAAATGTACCATTGAAGCAAATTAATGAGATAATCAATGTCAAATTAGTTGCTGTGCTGTACAACTCGAAAGTGCTATTATAAGTTTAATATGAGGGAATTGTTAGTTGAATGGATTGTGAGCTGCCCTCACTTGCCTCTTGAAGCCTGCCAGGAAGCAGATGGATATCAATATGAGAGTACAACTTATTGCGACTATAACAAAAACTGAATATAGACGCATTGCTGACATATCTAGTTTTTGTAACAGCTACTTGTAATAAAGTATTGCATTGCGAATACAACCTTTTTTTTTGTATCCCGGGAGGACATCCTGCATAGGACCATCAGGGACGCTGTGAGGGCAGCAACCCTGGTGTGTCAGACTCCTACTGACTAAAAACCCCCGGGGTGTCCCTGTGACTGCTCCACCCGGGTCTGGGAAGCCAAATTCGTACAGACGCCCAGGGAAAAAAAAGCCTTGTTGAAGCTATCTATCTGGAGGGGGGGGGGGAGTATGCGAATACAATCTAGTACATTTAAAACTAAAATTACCGACTTAAACAAAATACTTGGAACAATGGACTTCAATAAATTAATAACTGATGTATTTTTTATTTATTTATTTGCTCTTTTTAAAGTTAATTTATGTAATATGCATAGAAAATAACATGTTATTAATTAGGAATTATTTTTTATACCTTCAATTTACTGGGGAGTGACATATTGAAATTTGATATTTATCAACACAATTTATGTATATATAAAACGTTTTTTTTTGTTGTCTCATACATACAACAGATGTAGCTATATATAGACGGGCAAATTGTACTCAGATTTATGAATAACGATTACAAAATTCAGTAGTCATTTTAATTTTGTTAATCAGTAATCATTATTACAACCATTCTAAACAAATTAGTCATAAATTTGTTCCCAATTACATTAGTGTTTAAAAATAGACGGGTAAAATGTAATCAAATGATGATCAACGTTTACAAAATGTAATCTCAATCGTTTTTCATTAATTTGATTACATTGTACCCATCTGCGGCACGTACTATGCGTTTCAACTAGGAATATATTGACTGGGTGTATATTTCGGAGCATGTAAATTGAGCTCTGTGTGGAAAAGTGAAAATTGATTACAAGACGATACGTCACGAAGCTTAACTTACGTGCCGCCCATCATACAACTTCTTGGATGGCATATATAATTTTTACTATCAGCAAAAAAAAAAAACATTCGATAATTCAATCAAAAATTAATAATGGTATCGTGTCGGATACCATCCGTATGTGGTGGATGTTCCTTATATCCTCACGAGAAGATTCGCTTCTACATTCATCATGCGAACGGCTAAGGAGTGGAATATGCTTCCAGCGGCCATATTTCCGCGATCTTATGACCTGGGAGTCTTTAAGAGAAGAGTGAATAGGCATTTGTTGGGCGGACGCGGTTTATCATCGGACTCATCTTAACCTTCCATCACGTGTGATTGATGTCTTGATAAGCGCGAAACTCGAGAGAACGGCTGAACCGATTTGGCTGGTTTCTTTTTTGTTATGTTTGATGAAGTCTGGGGAATGTTATTACGGAGAGAAAAATTTAAAAAATTGTCTGAAAAAGTCTAAAATCAACACTTTTCTATATTCTCATACAAAAAATTCGTAATAATATTTAAAAGTCAATTTGAACTTTAACACCATACCATAAAGTTTAAATGTTAGTGAACGGGTTCCGCGAAGGCAAAATAATTGAGTGACGTCATTATCGTATAAATATTATCAATATTTGTCAAATATAGAAGATATTCACCAGAAATAATTTATATGGCAAGACAACGTTTGCCGGGTCAGCTAGTAAATAATAAAAATAAAATAAAACGTGCCCGAGGTCACCAGTAGCACAGCCGTTCGCCTCCCTCACAGTACTTACTATAATCTTTTTCCTTTTTTTTTTGTACTCTATACAATGGGACACAGTGAAACGCATAGTTCTAGGATCGTTATAATTTTTATCCGGACTCGATAAAGAACGTTTTAATTATTATTGTTTTTTTTAGTGATTCTGCGAATCTGTTTAAATATATGAACAATATAAGGCCAAGTATCGGCAAGTTTATGTGATTGTCTGGTTCTTTTTTCTTACACACAAAATGCCATTTGTGATTTTAATATAAAAAATAATATTCGATGAATGCAAACTTTCTTCACCACTTTACTAAAAAAAAATAACTATAACTTCTTAAGTATAATTGACTAACATTATTTTTAGGATCTATGTATGCATGGCTATTTCAAGCGTGTAAGAGTGTGTATGAATGTATGTTTGAAATTTTAAACTTAAGGTATTTTAATGTAAATAAATAAATTTAGTATCTTAGGAACGTGTGTATGGAAAAGTATTTGGATGATTAAAAATAGTTTATATCATTTCTAGATCGAAATAGTTATTTATATATTTGTTCAAGTATATCGCGGAAAGTACTGAGCCAAATTTTGACAGATTTTCTCATTTTTAATTCTCGTTTTTCTTAATTATTTATCAGTATGTTTGGTCGTGATCGTTTGAGTGGAAGCTGAGACAAAGCTTGACCTTCCCGCAGTATTCACTGTCTTATATTAACACTAGATCTACCGGCGAACAATTTATTTTAGAAATAGGTAAAACATGGTATAATTTTCCTTGTTATAAATATAATTAAATCCATAATATAATATTTATCACTATCTTATATTAGTAAAAGACATATTTTACAGAATGAAAAAAAAAAATGCAAGGAAAACGGTTCGGTACATCTAGTGTCATATCTAGGGTCGCGTCGGTTGTGGCTCCCAGACTCCGGCGCACGGCTTCAGGCAGGTCCGTAAAGTGGTGTATCTCTAACAATAAAATAGTTTTGCTAACGAAAATAAATGTTTAAACCGACTCCAAGTAGAACATCCTCGTGGGTAGAAAAGGGATATCTCATAAATTAGAATTTTTTGAAACAGCTGTTACGCATTCCGAACTTAACCTAGAATCGTATATTAATTCTGTTTATTAAACTTAACAGTTTATGGAAATAATTTTGTAATTTAATAAAAATATTTAAGTATTTCATGTTTTTTATTTGCCGCCCAATTCTTTTATTGTGCTTACTCTCTTAGCTGAGAGCCGGGGCTGACGCTTGGCACCGGACTTCGTGAACCAATCAGAAAGTGGTCTTGCGCGTCTTGTTTTTCTTCTTTTTTTTGTTACCCGGGGAAAAATCTTGCATAGGACAATCAGGGCCGCTTTGAGGACCCCAACTCGGGTGTGTCAGGCCCCTACTGACTAAAAACCCCTGGGGTGTCCCTTGAATTCATCCATCGAACTTCACCCATGCCTGGGGAACTAAATTCATACAGACGCCAGGGGAGCGAAAAGCCTTGTTGAGGCTTCCTCTCTGGGAGGGATGGGAGTAGAGAAGCTCTCCTTCCAAATCAGATAACCGCACCGCTTCCCTGTTATCCGGGCTGCAGAGGCCCTTAAGTTACAGCGCGGCGCGTCTTGTAACATCATCCTACTTTCAAGAGCCAACCAGACGTAACGGTCGCTGACGTTGCCTAGCAACCAAGTAAGTACAACATTTGTATTTTGTCCTCATCTCTTCGGATTAATAAATGGGTACAATGAAAAAAGGAAAGCAGTTTAGTGTTTATTAATCACAATGAATAAAGAAAATCTTTCGATATAAATTATATGTATACGTCATTTTAAGTATAAATTCAGTTATCAGCAATGTTCAGACATGTTTTAAATATGAAGACTACATTTATAAAATCGATACAAAATGATGTGATTGCCTATAGTGACCATACTACTTAATGATGGTAACCATGCAGTACAAAAAATGACTACAATTATCAACACTAAAGAAAAACACATCGATAGTCGCAGTGATCATGCCGGCCTGCACAAATATATCTTCATGCTTCGTTTAAGAGATCATATATCATAGGACAGTGGGCACACGCTCGCCGGAAGACCGTTCCACAGCTCGACTCTGCTGCAGTACGGTTTTTTTTTGATAGCCCGGGATTAACCCTAACGGACCTCAGGGGGCCGTGAGGGCTGCCCCCCGGTGTGCTGAACTTGCACCGACTAAAACCCCCGGGGTGTTCCTTCTTCCCGTCTTACCGGGGCCAGAGGTACAATGTCATCCTCTTCTCCGACCCTCGGCAACGTCTGGCCTTTTACAGCTGCAGTACGGGTTAGAGAATTTAATTCTAGCCGGGATGTAAGGTACCGTATAGCCGTGAATTAAACAGATTTTTTTTTAAATATAAAGTCATTTTCTAATTGGATTAGAATGTACTATTCGGGACTCCATATGCCGCTATTACAATGACCGTCCGTAAGACTACGATATCAAAATCGTCACCGTACGTACACAGCGCGGCCCAAGGAGAAGTCGGCGTTTAAGACTAGTCGGCATTGACCCGCAGCAGTCGCAGTTTCCCGCCCTCGAGAAGCGCCACGCTGGAGTCGTTGGTCCCGCCGCAGTAATGGTTCGAAGAAAACACAGACACCAGTTTGCCTCGCAGCTGACACTGTCGTAAATATAAAACACTTTAAAAATCATAATAACAATTTGTTTTCATACGAGCTGGACAATAACATTTCGTGGTAGGTTTCGTTATCAGGCTACGAAGTGTTGGAACAATTTGCCGCCACCGCTTAGAATATCCAAATCTAAATTGGTTTTCAAATATAAAATTAAAATGATATTTATTTAATAATCTATTAGTTACACGTTGTCTATTTCTTTTTTTAGGTATACATATATTTTTACTATAGTATCTGGAGAGGCGTGTAAATAGCCCTCCATATGAGCGGGGAACGTAACTTGGTTGGCGGTTAAGAGAAATTAAAATTAGGTCAAAACGAGTATTAAGGAAACTTATCACTCCATAAATCGCAGCAGATATACCAGAATGTCTGAATCACTAACCTGTAGGTCTGCAGCTCGTCCAGTATATGCTACAGCACGGTAAGGTTCCAGGGGTCCGGTAGCGGCCACGGACACAGAAAGTTTCCTTTCGCACAATTACACCTTTTTCTCTTTTTAATAACAACGTCGTGTGGCGGTTTTATTATGATAATAGGCGGTTTAAATATATTTTATAATAAGAGCGAAGATAACACGACGTCGCGGCGGTTGCATACAATTGTTATATTGTAGTGATAATGAATGACGTTTTTGTGACGTCAAACAGAGCGGTTGTAGTAAGGCGACATCTATCGGTTTCACTACAGATTAAGGATGCAGAATATCCTTATATCATTCGCAAGTAACTTATGGAGTGATAGAAGGATTTTGGTATGAAGTGGAAGTATCTTAACCGCTTCACCAGTATCTATCACTAATACATCTGGTAGTCGATTTATTTATTGTAGGTAATAGTTTATCTTAGTATCAATCGTATTTATTTTGTATTTATTATTTAAGCTATATGTATTTTTATTGTTTATTGATAATTCTCATAAGATGTAACACGACCAGGGTCCTTCACGAAAATCAGCGCTGCAGGCTTCCTCTGTGGCTTTAGGCTGATAGAGGGCCCATTTTCGCCATGTTTATATGTTTTGTATTTTCTTTTGTTTTTGTGTGTTGTTTGTATTGCTGCATTTAAATTTCGGTTTTTTTTTGTTGAAGTGTGGCGAAATAAATACTTTTTCATTTTTCATTTAAATATAGCTGCAGTGCGTCTGCTCGAAAGTACAGTGTGGTCCAAGAATACGAATTACAACCATTAACCAAAGTATAAATTTATTAACTGTTGCCATCGCTATAAACAAGCCGATCCCGAAACGAGTTGCTGTGCTTGTCACACATATTAAACTTTCGCGTCATGTACTCACCAATATTTTCCAGAGATAGCTTATGTTATCCAAAACTAGTTCGCGAAATTATGAAGCATAAAACTTTTAATCTGGATGATGGATTTAAATTGACTTCGGCGTGGAACTTTCGCAGCTTGTTTTATGTCGCATTGTAAGCACGCTGATACTGTGAATGCTGTGTGCTGTGACTATTCAAATTGTCAAAAATAAAAGAGGGTAGAGCAAGTAACTTCCCGCCCCCGATGAAGACTCCGCGGCGCGTCAGTCTGCTAAAACCATGACCTGAGTAATCTGGTCGAAATGTCGAGCCATAATTAAAAGTAAGTTAATTCGCGCATAAGCCTCGTTAAAGTACTAGTTAGTAAGTTTTCTATGACGGTCTTTACACTTGTGTACTGTTCTCACTACCTCAACACCCAGTTCAATCAATCGCCCTAAGATTACTACAATCATGCGTTTGTATGTTTTTTATTCTAACTCAGCTCAATAACTGCACCGCTGTGATGGAAAGAGATATTTGTGCAGGACGGTATGATCGAAAATTGATGGGTTTTACTCTGCTGATGATAGCCGTAATCTTTTTTTTATTACGCATTTTTACCATAAGGCGTGACCCATGACCACTATGCCGAGTCAAAATGCAAAAAAAGAAGTGTTTTTTTTTACACTGGCTCGACATAGTGACTACAGAGTACCTGATGGTAAGTACAGTGTAGTCCAAAAACGAAAGCGACTATCAAAGGATGAAAATCCATTGATAGTCTACATCGTCATGTCGGCCCACATATACCACGACTGAAGGTCTCTAGGTATATGAGCTACTAGATATACACAAGCTGATCCCGAAACGCGACAAGCCGAAACTGGTCACTATGACGGGCTTTACACCCATGTACTCTGGTCGTGATCCAGACGGGCACCGACGCCCTACCACCTCGCCGCTGCTCATTTAGCACCACCCAGGAGTCACGTGTAGGGAAACTAGGGTAAAGCCTACGGACGCGAGCTTCGACTCCCAAAAAGTGTAATCTTCAAATCATGACGATGGTGACTGTCAATGAGTTATCGTTCACTGGTAGTCGTTACCGTTTTGGACTACACCACTTTCCATCAAGTACAACGTAGTCACTTGAAACTGATGTATTACAGACCATGAATCCGTTTTGGTGCATCTCATGCGCTCGGACGACGTGCGAGAGCTGGTTGGCCAGCAGGAACCTGTCCAGGGCAGTCTGGTCGAACACGTGGCCGGTGCCTCGCCTCGCGTTCGCTGCGAACCCCTCATTGGCCGCCAGCTCTAGGGCCAGGGTGCCCGTCATTTTGCTCGTCCTGTGTTTGTTCCATGCTCTCTATGAATCTTTGAGACTTAACATTGAACTAAAGGCGTGAGCTTGAGATATGTGTGTATTCTAATTAAGTCAATCAAGCGATACTTCAAGCCATCGCAACTTCTTAACCTGTATTAGGCTCAGGTGTGGTCGGGTGTGGAGTACTGTTGTCACCCTTGGGACGGGTCCGCTAAATATCAGTTGGCTTTGGACTCAATTGATCGTAGAGCTCGTAGACTTGTGGGCGATGACTTTTTAACTGAGGCTAAAATACGGATACAGAACATCGAGTATCCACGTAAAGTCACCTCACTCGCTGTCTTTTACCGTTTACACTAGTGATGCCACGAATAGTGAATTGGCCGAATACCGAATATTCGGCAACGCTGTCGGCCGAAGCGGCGAATATTCCTGGAAGTAGCGTGTTTAGTAATAATAATAATCTTTATTTCAACACAAAACTTATGCATATACACCGGGTGCAAATCTCACCAATTAAGTATATCTTGTCTCTGGTGAGACTTGCACTTCCGTTCGGGTTATTCAAGGGTGCCTTGTGTTTTTATATGGATATTCACGGTATAAGTATATTAGTATGTGTGTGAACGAGAGAGAGAGTGTGTGTGTGAGAGGTTATTTTCTGAGGCTGGTAAAATTTACGATGAAAAGCGTAATCGTTTGCTATCAAAAAATGCTAAAAAGCTTGTTTTATCCATCACAACTTACCACTGATCAATATTAATTACTAAAGTGTTGTAATTTGGAAATAAATACATAACTTTGAGTAATATAACGTGTCTTTTTACAATACGTACTATTCGGCCGAATACCGAATAGCAAAAAAAGTGGCCGAATACCGAATAGTTGCCGAATATTCGTGGCATCTCTAGTTTACACATTGAAGGGTATTTTCAGGAGCTACAGACTCTAATTCCACCAGGCCCGTTTCATCATAAAACCACTAAACGCCGTATCAGATACCAGCCGTATGTGATGAACGTTCCTTATATCTGTACGAAGAGATTGTTTCTACATTCACCATGCGAGCAGCCAAGGAGGAATATGCTCCCAACGAGCATACTAGTATTTCTACAATTTTATGACTTCGGAGCCTTTAAAAGAAGAATGAATAAGCGTGTGCCGGGCGGACGCGGTCCATCTTCGGGCTCAACTTCACCTTCGACCAGTGTGATTGAGGACAAACGTCCGCTGGTAAATCATTAAAAAGTAAGGACCATGGAGGCTCCAACTAAATTTGTTTTTTTTTTTAAAGTGTGACATAAATTTAACAATTGCTTAACCAGACTTAGTTTCACCTTCTTCCTTTCAGAAAAGAACCACGTGCGCGGGTTTGCGGAGTCACAGCTATACGGTAACTCACATCCCGGCCAGGACTAATAAATAAGCTTTCTAACTCTTACTGCAGTCCAGTCGGTGGACAGTGGAATGGTCTTCCGGCGAGCGTGTTCTACTATGTATATGTGTAGGTGTACTATGATACCGGGTCCCTTAAACGAAGCGTGAAGAGATATTTTAGCAGGCCAGGATGATCACTGTGTCTATCGGTTGGTTTTCTTTACTGTTGATAGTTGTAATTTTTTTTTGGACTGCATCATGCTTACCATAAGGCGTGATGTGGTCACTGTGCTGAGTTAGGAAATGTTTTTTTTTTTATCGAAATATTCACTAATACAATTATGAACTTGTGTAATTTAGGAAGTGGTATGAGTAAGTATGGTGGTAACTATACCTTATGAGTCTTTTGAGTTAACCTTTAAAACGTTAAAACAAAGGCGTCTACAAACGTTCAACCTATATTGTATGGAGAAGTTGGGCCGCTTTTTTTAGATATGTTACTCAGTGGGTACGCCGGGGCATGTGTTCGTCTGCCGCCCCTGGAATCTAATTCCCGGGTTGCAGGCCCCGGCTCGCCCGGGATCCAGCCCCAATAAATACATATAGGATATAATAATGAAGATATTGTTACATGCTAATGTAAAACACAAAAATTCTAACTTGACAGGATCGTTCCAAAGAAGTTCCCAGGCGATGGAACTCTGCTCAGCCGGCCTCGGCAGCGGCACTGGGACCTTATCTATAGCTGATATGACGGGACAAACCCAAGGCGGCGGGATACCGCCATGGCAGCAGAACACCTGATGGTCAATCAAAACCTTTATTACGACATCACGAGCACTATATTATATCCTTATCCTACATCTGTATCTCGTCCGGGGTGAGCAAAGATACATTAACCGGTATATCTAATTTGCGCTTATGTGTCGTGCCCTTTTTTTTTATATAACCCGGGGGAAATCCCTAACAGACCTCAGGGGGCGATGAGGGTCGCCCTCCGCTGTGTCGGACTTGCACCGAATAAAACCCCCAAGGTGCTCCTTCTCTCCGTCCAGCTGGGACCGGAGACAGCAGCGTCCACTTCTCCGGCCAGCGACGACGTACTTATGTGTCGTGCCCAGCGTGACCAGTAGCTGATCACCATTCCTACAGCATTTAATTGACATGATATTTATATTAGATGCCATGTAGATTTATTAACGATGTTTTCCCTTACCGGTGAGCATGCCGTACCTTTTACGACCCGTAGTGAGATCGATATGCCCATTATCAAACTGGTGCTGGTGCTAAGATTTAAAATCGTTATAGACTGAATATATCCATGAAAAGATTAATTATTACCTTGTCGTCCACCACAGCGGCTAATGGCAGCGCATCAAAAACTTCATTAATGGCATTCCATATTTTACTACCCTCAGTTTCGCCATATTTTGCAACGCATTCGCTGTAAGATTCAGAGTCCTTAATATTTTTTGTACAAAGTATATTTTTATATATTCTTACAGTACTTTTATAATATTACTAGCTGTCCCGGCAGATCTTGTTCTGCCCTATTTCTCTAAGACAAAGTTACATTGCTTTTGTTTTATGTTAATAGCTGCCCCGTCAGATTTTATTCTGCCAAAAGTTATTGGCCCGTCGCAGTCTAATAGAAATCTAATAGAATATCTAACGTAATGATATTTTTATTATACTGCCTTATGGGACACATTATATTTTTGTTTGATTATTTAGCGTATAAATTATAATTTTCATTTATGACATGCAACCACTAATCAATTTGAAGGCATACCAAAGACAATTCTAACGCACCTTTGTTTTGTTTTGATTGACATCATATGTTTGAGAGCTGGGGACAGAGTGGTATGTATGGGAAAAGAAAAATGTTGTTTTTACTATTTTCCTCGCATTTTTTACGTTTTTTCACTCCACAAGAACCTTCCCCAGTCTTCATCAAACACAACAAAAAAGAAATCAGCCAAATCGATTCAGCCGTTCTCGAGTTATGCGCTTAGCAACACATTTTGCGATTCATTTTTATATATATAGATTTTCTTATTGACCTTCAATTAAGTCATGTTTCTGTAGAATTAAACACACAGTGGAGTTTTATGGCGGACTGCTAGGGTAGTGCTGCTACATTAGAGTTGTAATGTTTAATTACTATTTATTAAAGTTTGTCGATTGTTATATAATTATCTAATCTTAACACACCCCCGCAATCTGCAAACTTTATTATAAATGAATTCTTTTACATAAATATTACACTTATTTTTTAATATAATTCAAGTTTGCATATTAGGTAATTTAGTTTTACAGTATTATTAAGTTTAAGTTTTACATAATAAGATTTTTAAGTTTTTCAAATTTAACATTTTTCAAAGGTTTAGTTAGGATATCTGCTATTTGTATTTCTGTTGGACAATATGTAATTTTTATGACATTATTAGCAACTAATTCATGTATAAAATGAAATCTAACATCTATGTGTTTTGAACGTTTGTTACATATTCCATTTTTAATGATTTTCATAGCACTTTGATTATCTATATTCAAATTTATTGTCACTTTAATTGTTAAAAGTTCTTCAATTAGTCCTTTAATATATAATAATTCTTTACAACATTCTGCTGCTGCAATATATTCTGCTTCACAGCTTGATAATGCAACAATAGGTTGTTTTCTGGTACACCATGATATTGGTCCTCCGCAATACATTATTATATATCCTGTAGTACTTTTTCTAGTATCTTTATCTCCTGCAAAATCAGCATCACAATAAGCTTGTAATTCTGTGAGTTTCTGATCTTTCTTATATGATATTTTTTCATTAATATGTCCTTTCAGATATCTTAACGTTTGCTTTACATTTTTAACATCTATGTTTGTAGGTTTTTCCATGTGTCTGCTTTCGAAATTTATTGCATAAGCTAAATCAGGTCTTGTTTTGTTTGTTAAATACATAAGGTGTCCTATAGCTTCTCTATAAGGATAGTTTACTTGTGAATTTTCTTTTTCATTTTCATTGTTTTCCTGTATTGGTACATGAGATGGTTTAGCATCTTTCATATCAAATCTCTCTAGTATCTTTTCTGTCATTTCTTTTTGTCTCAATTCAATTTCTGTATCTTTTCTATTTATTTCTATTCCTAAAAATGATTTTGGTTTCTCTTCATAAGTCATTTTAAAATCTTTCTTTAAATTCTCTAATAGTCTAATCATTCTTGACTTATCATTTCCAATAATGATTCCATCATCAACATATATTCCTAGTATCATAGTACTATCTTCTGTTTTGAAAATACATTGATCACTTTTCAGTTGTTTCATATTGTTTTTCTTCAATACTGAAGTAAATTTATCATTCCAGTTTAATGGAGCTTGTTTAAGTCCATATAAACTTTTCTTTAGTTTGCATACTGTTGTTCCATTATCTTTGTATCCTTCAGGAATTTTCATATATATATCTTCTTTTAAATTTCCATATAGAAATGCTGTTTTTATATCCAAGGTCATTATTTCATAATCTCTGGCCGCAGCTATAGCAATTAAAATTCTGAATGATGAATTATTTAAAACAGGACTATAAGTATCTTCATAATCTATACCATATGTTTGTTGGCATCCTTTTACAACAAGTCTTGCTTTGTATATACCATTTGCTTTCCTTTTAAATACCCATTTATTATTTAATATTTTCTTATTTTCTGCTTGATCTCTCTCAACTATATCCCATACTTTATTCTCTTCTAATGATTTTTGTTCTGCTTTTATTGCTTTCTTCCATTCATCCTTTTCTGGACTTTCTATTGCGTCTGAGTATGTCATCATGACATAATCATTATATTTAATTGGTATTTTCTTATTTCTCTTTGATATTCTTGGATTTTGTATTATCTTTTCTTCTATCTGTTCTTCCATATTTTCATTATTATTTATTACATCTTCTTGATCTGATTCAGGCATTTCTTGACTGTAATCAATCTCATTTATATTTTCATTTGTTTTATTATTTTCTATATCTTGCTCTTCATTTTCTTGTATTTTGTTTATTTCTTCGTTTTCATTTAGATCTATATTTATTATGTTTTCATTTTTTTCTTCTTCTATGTAGTTTTCTATATTTATCATTTCTTTATTTTTATTATTTTTTTCTGATGCTACTTTGACATCTCTTCGAATCACTACTTTTCTTTCTTCATTATTCCACAATCTGTATCCATTTGGAGCATATCCAATGAAAAATAATTTCTCACTTCTATCATCTAATTTATTTAGTTTTCCTAGTCTTTTGCTGTACATTTCTGAACCAAATTTCTGTATTTGTTTTAAGTCTGGTTTTCTTCCTGTCAGTTTTTCTACTGGAGTCATATCTGTAGTTTCTGTAGCTGTTCTATTTAGTAGATATGCAGCTGTTCTAGCAGCTTCTCCCCACATATTTTTATTAAAGTTTGAATCACATAACAATGCTCTTATTTTTTCTAACAATGTGCGGTTTAATCTCTCTGCTTTGCCATTGAGTTGTGGAGTGTGAGGTATTGTATAATCTAGAGTAATACCTTTACTAAAACACCAACTTTTCATTTCTTTACTTGTATATTCTCCTCCGTTGTCGCATCGAATTACTGAAACTTTATTTTCATATTTTCTTTCAGCTTCTTGTACATAATTTTTTAAATATTCAAATGTTTCATTTTTTGATAATAGTAAGTATATTTTTATATAGTGTGTGTAGTCGTCCATTATGGTAAGTATATATTTTTCATTATTCCATGTAGATGGGTTTATTGGACCACATATATCAGTATGAATTATTTCCAAAGGTCTTTCAGCTCTTTGGCGAATAGAATTAAAAGGTAGTCTAGTATGTTTTGCTTTGTAACATGTATCACAATTAGACAACTTATTTATATCTTCTATGGTTATATTCATATTATATACTAAATTGTTTTTCAACATTTTCTTCATTACTTCTTTACTGGGATGACCTAATTTTACATGCCAATCTAAAGCACTTTCTTTTGTGGTTATACTGTATGAAATGTCTTTATTTTCTTCAAGTTCAACTGTATAAAGGCCATTATTTGTTTTGTTTCCTATTAGAACTGAGTTATCTTTTTCTATTATAACATTATTTTCTGTAAATGTTACTTTCCCTTTGTTATCAGTAATAGCGCTTACTGACATTAGATTTTTCTGTAAATTTGGCACATATAAAACATTTTTGAGTCTATATTTATCTGTTTCTACTATTCCTTCTTCTTTTGATATCAGTTTTTCATTTTTTTTAGCAACATTGATTTCAGAAATTTTTATAGATGCATTTTTTAATATCTTTTTATTATTTATCATATGACTTGTAGAGCCAGAATCTACTACAAACTCTGTATCCTCATTATTTTTTGTATATGACATAAATGAAATTTTGTCTTTCTTCTTATTTTTGTTAAAATAACATTTCTCAGTACTGTGGTTTGATTTTTTGCATATTGTGCATGTTTTTTTGAAATAACATTCATTTTCATTATGATTTGTTTTCTTACAAATTTTACAAAATTTATGGTTGTTATTATATATTTGTTTTTTATTATTTTGTTTGTAACAGGCTTTAAACGCTACTTTTTCTTCATCTAATATGTCTTTTTTAATGCGTTGTTCTTCACAAATTAATCTAGCAGTTAAATTCCTTACTGACTTTTCTGACAATGGTGTTGATTCCCATGATGTAATAAAACCATTATATTGTTTGCTTGGTAAAGTTGACAAGATTTTTGATATAATCATGTTATCATTTATTTTCTCATCTAGTATGTTTAACTGGTGAGCCAAGTTTTCTAATGTACCTACATGATGTGTAACATCTTTCGAGGTGTCGTATTCATACTTAAAAAAGCGTTGCAACAAATCACACTTTTGTTGTTCATTGTTCCTTTGAAATAAGAAACAAAGTTTGTCATACATTTCTTTAGCATTTTTACAAGACATTATATGCAATAATAGTCTCTTATCGATGGTCAGCATGATGATTTTCTGGGCTTTGGCATCTTTTGTCCGCATGTCTTCACTTTTGTCAGTCGAAGCCGAACATTCTAGTGATTTTTCTAACCCATAACTTTTAAATAGGACGTCTATTTGAAATTTCCATACTGGAAAATCTTTTTCATCGTATAAGCTTTGTATTTTACTTATTTCGTCCATTTTATTCATGTTTTTTACATTTTTACACTGGGCCCATAACCTGTAGAATTAAACACACAGTGGAGTTTTATGGCGGACTGCTAGGGTAGTGCTGCTACATTAGAGTTGTAATGTTTAATTACTATTTATTAAAGTTTGTCGATTGTTATATAATTATCTAATCTTAACAGTTTCCTGGTATTCTGAATTGAAAAAATATAAACTTTGATAGATACAATTGTAGGGTTTCATATAACGGTTAAAAAAAATCTATAAATATACGAATAAAAGACAGATTTGAAAAGGTAAATACGCTTAAGCAGATACTAAAACCCAAGGTGTTGCGTGAATGCCCTGCGTACTACCTGATAGAGAGGTCTTGAGAAGTGGACTCTATAAACCAACATCTTCTAAAGGTGGAGACTAAAATGATGCAGATCCCAGGCCCGGCTAGTAGAGATTACAGGGATACCCCGGGGGTTTTAGTCAGTAGCAGTCTGACATATAGGGGTCGTTGGTCTTTAGCGACCTTGATGGCCCCACGCTGGACTTACCCCCCAAGCTAGCAACAATAAACGTACTCAGCCATTGGCAAGAGAAACATAGATACTAACTTATAGAACGTGAACATCTTCTGTATGTCCCGCGTTTCGTGATTTCCCCTGATCATCAAAACTGCCTTTGGCCTCTGTAGCTTTGCTGCTAAGAGATACGCCATCAGTTCTGACCCGTGGGCTCCGCGATCAACATAGTCTCCGAGGAAGAGTATCTTGGCTGGAGTGAGAGCTGTGCCTAAAGGCCAAAGAGCTGTTTCCATCGCTAGCAAAGCTCCCAAGTTACCATGGAGATCACCTGTAAAGGCTCGTGGATTTTTACCTTTAGAAACTTTAGTTGATTTTTCTTCTACAATTAATAAGGGCAGGACATCTGCGATTCTTCTTGCCATTTTCAATGAATACTACAATTTGAAAGCATTTATTTTTGAGACAGTCTGCGTCTAATCTAATTAAGATGTTTTTACAAGAAGCGTTCTCTCAGATAATTCTAAATAAGAACGAAAAGAAAAAACACACAACATAACATGCAATACACAAGGATAGGTTAACGAAGATAGAAAACAATAAAAGCAAATACCCTGTCTTGTGACGGTGCACAAAAAGGAAGTCAGATTAGCAAATGTTAAGTGACCAGCTGTTTCACCCAGCGCTGATTTTCACCTGACACCCATTTTTTGCGTAAGCGCGCAGAAAACAGCGAGGAAAGAAATAATAAAAATTAGATACACAGCTCTAGGGACGATTTCAAAGTGTCAGAGATAATGACATGTACGTCTACAAATATATTGTACGGTACTTCGATAGCTCCGCAAGTGGCACGGGCTGCCTAAAGAGTCTCACTTGCCGCGACCACCAGTTCGCCAACTCCTCAGGGGCCCCTGCTTCTCCTCCAGGATACTGGTGTCTTTGAGGATCTTCCAAGCACACTTGTACACTTTGGAATCGGATTATTGTTGAGTTTATATATATTTGTATGTTTTATGTCGTTAATCGGTTGATCGGTTCGAGCGAGAGCAAAACTCAATTGACAACCCGTACGGTGTTGCCAGAGCATAATCGAAGTTGTCCGCACACTTATTCGAATACGGAATATATATAATTATATTACTTACATATACCATATACAGATATATGGTATACAAAAATAAATGAATATAGAATATAAAAACAAATTTGAACATCTAAATAATATAACTACGTACTCTTGCTGAAGAAACCGGTAAGATATGTAACCTGGGGTCATTATTCAGTTTATTTTTGATGCATGAACATGTATTTTAATAGATTAATGTAAGTTAGATTTGACTAACCAATGACATAAACTGGTGATGCAATACGAATAAGTCTAGGTTCCCCAGCACAAATAGGTTTCACAGACTCTGCTAGCTTTAACAGCAAGGATCCTAAAGCCGCCTCCTCATTTTGTGAAGACCACGACCACGCTGCCTTTCCTTGAACCAATGAACTGCTGGTTGATTCTCGCCTCTGTTAAGACACATACAAAACTTTTGGAGACTTATCCATCATTTGCATAGTCTTGACTAGTGATGAAAATGCCCGGGAATTTTCCCAAAGTGCCCAAAAATTGCTTGGGAATATTCCCGGGAATTTACGAAATGTTCGCGGGAGTGCTGGGCACTTAGGGAAAATTAACGGGCATTTTCATCACTAGTCTTGACACTCTAGAGCAGGGTTTCTTAAACTTTTGTCATTCACGACCCCATACAAATATAAAAGAAAAATAAATTAATATTTTTTGATGATTTATTTATTAGGTAACAATATACATATACATATGAAAATATATAGTTTTAGAATTCGTTTTGAAACATACAAAAATCTAAAATTAAAAATTGCACAAAAAATTATAAAATTGTATTTATTAAAGTTTCAAAAATAAAAGTGGATTCTGACCGTCTTAATGCGCGTGTCTAGACGCTGCAAGTCGACTGTATTCCGCCAACTTCAGTGATGTTATAAAATGGTATATATAAATATATGACAATAAAATCTCTCGCGGCCCCAGAATTTTGTTACGCGACCCCATTTGAGGTCGCGACCCATAGTTTAAGAAGCCCCCGCTTTACAGTCATACAATTTTTTAATCAGATTGTTATGGATAATTCATCATACTATAGCAGGAACACATAATATTTAGATCTACTGCCGGAACCAGCCTCGCGTTTTCACAAGACTTGATTTTTTTCTAGACTCCCTAATCTCATGGAGAAATTACACTTTTATCGCAGAGTGTTGTAGCATGGGTAGGTAAAAAAGGTGCTTGTCCTCCCTTCCCAGCTTCCTCACTGCATCCCAATTCCAGTCCTTAGTAGCTCTATCAAATAATGTCAGTTGTTGGAACAAACAACTACACTAATCGCAATATTCGTTTTCTTTTTATTATGCACTGTATGGAGCTGCAGTTGCCTCTCCTCAACATCTAATTTCCAAGTGTTTCCTTTTTACCTATTTCAGTGTCACTGAGCCTGAACGAACTGTTTGTTCCCTAATTAATTACGTGGGAATTATGTGTACTAGTACAGGGAATGTTAATTCTAGACTAAACCAGTAAAATTGAGATCGGTAGTCGACTACCGAGACGCAAGGCGAGAGTACGTGCGTGTGCGTCGCAGTTCGGTGTGCCTTAAAGTGCAAATAAACAGTAAAACGCCAAAATCTGTGGCTTTCTACAACCACACCCACGACCACCAGTCATAGATCCTACTATCACTTTACAGTAAGATATCAACGGAATAAAGAATTCCAATTAAAATAAAGGTTGTGACCGTACGTGAGGTTTTTCAATGCTTGTTGCGAAGTAATGAACAGCCGCTAAAGCCTCCACTGGAAGTGTCATGGGTCCGAGCACGTCGAGCGAGTTAGCCGCTCCAGCGATAATACGAGCCGTTGACGCACTTACAGCGTCTTCTAGAAGATATCATTTCAGATCAGTATGCGAACCAGGGCCAGGGATAGTCGAGGTAAAGAAGCATAAAACTTTTAATCGAAATTTTGGGCATAAGCTCTTATCGGCGTAGAACCCGGTGTAAAAGTAAATTAATTCGCGTATGAAGCCCGTTAAAGTATTTATAATGACTACAAAACGGAAACATTTTTAATATGTTTTTCACATCCTATCCTATCCTATCTTATAATTTGCTTTAACAAGTTATTATTGGACCTGGCCAGGCAAGGTATTGTGTAATAGGAAAGTATAAGGGAACGTAAATAGAATATTGTGGCGATTAAGTGCATTTGTAAAATGTATTTTTTATACTTACTCGGTAAAGTGAGCATACTACACCTGATGTTAAGTACAACGCAGTCCAAAAACCGACTGCTATTGTCAACATACTGGAGACTTTTTGGGAGTCGAAGCTGCTCGCGTCCGTAGGCTTTACCCTAGTTTCCCTTCACGTGACTCCTGGGTGGTGCTAAACGAGCAGCAGCGAGGTGGTAGGGCGTCGGTGCCCGTCTGGATCGCGACCACACTACATGGGTGTAAAGCCCGTCATAGTGACCAGTTTCAGCTTGTCGCGTTTCGGGATCAGCTTGTGTATATCCAGTAGCTCGTATACCTAGAGACCTTCAGTCGTGGTATATGTGGGCCGACATGACGATGTAGACTATCAATGGATTTTTATCCTTTGATAGTCGCTTTCGTTTTTGGACTACACTGTACTTACTATCAGGAACTCTGTAGTCACTATGTCGAGCCAGTGTAAAAAAAAAGACTGTTCGTCGATAGTCGTTGAGATCACGTACTTTTCACTTTTTTTTAAGGGGAATCGCACTTGCTGGAAGATTATTCCACAATCTGATGATACGATGTAAGAAAGATTTTTTTAATAAAAAGGAAATGAAGTGGCTCACCATGAAAATTATGCAGTTCTAGCATATCGCTAGGCAGTTTCTTGCGCAGCTTGACCGTGTGCGTCGCCATGCTGTAGTCCGGTTGTGGGGGTCTGACGCTGGCGCTGCCAGGAGCACGGGAGCCGCCAGCCGCCTTTGCATTGACCCCAACTATCACCGGTCATTTAATCATTTGTCTCAAACAAACAAGATCTTTGTCTCTGCTGATCAATTGTCATCATCGGATTAGAAAAGCTTGCATAAAATACTTTTAGTACATTTTTGAGTTTATTTTTTTTAAACTGGCTCGAAATAGTAACTTCAGAGTACCTGACTAGTATTGAAAATGCCCAGGAATTTTCCCAAAGTGCCCAGCACTTCCGCGAACATTTCGTAAATTCCCGGGAATATTCCCAAGCAAGTTTTGGGCACTTTGGGAAAATTCCCGGGCATTTTCATCACTATACCTAACGGTAAGTACAGTGTAGTCCTAAAACGAAAGCGACTATCAAAGGATGAAAATCTATTGATAGTCTACATCGTCATGTCGGCCCACATATACCACGACTGAAGGTCTCTAGGTATATAAACTACTGGATATATACAAGCTGATCCCGAAACGCGACAAGCTGAAATAAGTCACTATGACGGGCATTACACCCATGTACTGTGGTCGCGATCCAGACGGGCACCGACGCCCAACCACCTCGCAAAATATAGCTTAAGTATAGCTGTAATCTCTCTCTAGCAGGCTTTAACTACAAGCGTGAAAAATCTGATGGCACATGATCAATAGAATATGTTATCATGGGTAATATCCGGACCAAAATGTTGATGCATTTTGGGATAACACAGAACTATTTTTGATCTGAAATCTGACTTACCGTGTTGGGGTAAAACTTTTGATGTAGATGCAGCGTTTAGTATATTTAGCTCGAGATCTCGCTCTCTGGAGACAAAGCTTAGGTTAGACCTGGATAATACCAGCTTACAAATACTGCTTATGTTGACAGATGTAAGTACTGATCAGATAAAAGTTGATCCCACAACGTTATTGCATGTAACATTATATATGTTCTGGTTTGTGTTTCTTTCTATATTACATTGTTTTTAATAGCTTACAGGGGTAGGCTTGGCCTCAACCACACATGGTGGAAGGTGAAGAAGAGTACCACGATGTACCACCTATTCACTCTTCTCTGAAAGGCTCCCAAGTCCCAAATATGGTTGCTGGTAACATATTCCAATCCTTAGCTCTTCGCTTGTTGCTGTGTTGATAAATGTAAAAGCGGGTCTTTTACATTTATCTTGTGACGGGGACGTCCACCACGTATGAATAGTCTAGCCTGTGTCTAGTCGGTATCCAGTAGTTTTATGATGAAATAGGGCTGGTGGAATTAGAGAATGTAGCTTTTGAGAACACTCCATTGTGCAACCGGTAAAAGGGTGCGAGGCAGGCTACTCTACGTCGATGCCCGATGTTATGCATTTAAGTATCAGTCATAGAGTTATCTCTAAGAAGTCTATGAGCTCTACGATCAACTGAACCCTAATTGAGCGGCTAATTGTTATTTAGCGGACCTGTACCAAAGGTGACAACAGTTCTTCACACCCAACGGCACCTCTGCCTGATACATATATGTACACTTTTCATTCTCCATCTTTTTAATATTTTTTACAATTGACTTTGAAGAGACTGTTCTCTTGTGATTGTAAATTAAGAAACCCTGGATCTACCACCATATAAAAATAATGAGAATATTACTGCAAGTCCAAGAGGTAGGCGGCTATACTCCTGGGTGCTCGCAGCAATGAGCTGGTGCCTCGTAAAAGAAGCTCGCCCACTCCGCGCAAGAACTCGGCCAGAGGCAGCTGAGCGTTGGGTTGAATTGCCAATTGTCTAAAAAATGATATTATGTAAGACCTTCGGGTGATGAATGACTATAAAGCGTATTCATATGTACTGAGGATAGAGCGACCATTGACAATATTTTTGTGATTTACAGGCGGACGTTTGTCTTAATCACACTTGATGAAAGTAAAGATAAAGCTGACTTTGAACCGCGTTCGCTCAACAAATACCTATTCACTCTTCTCCTAAAGGCTTCCAAACCGTAAGATCGTTAGAAATATAATCGCTAGAAGTATATTTCACTCCTTAGTTGTTCGTATGATGAATGTAGAAGCGAATTTTTTTGTGTATATAAGAATTAGCTACCACATTCAACTCGGCGTCTGGTGGACTTCCTTAGCCATTAGTCAATGGTGTACAATGTCAGAAAAGGGAAAGTGGAGTAAGTAAGTCTCCTAACGAGTTCGCGTTATAAGTTACAATATATTTACATTCAATTTTTAATTTTATTTTAATCTTCACCTGAGGCAGACGTCGGCATCTCTCGCAACACTCAACGCGTCCACGGGCAACTGACGCGCAGCCCGAGCGGCCGCAACCAGCTCCTTAAATTCCACATACTCCAGTTTTAAGTCGCGGTTACTATCAAAATACCTTGAACCAAAGGAGACGAATCTCTTTAGCTTCAATTTGTGTTAATGTTATTTTGTTCATAAATATTTACGATATCTCTTCATAGACTGCAGTACCTGAAAATATATCGGCATCTAATTTCAGCTGGTAAACCGCTGTGCTGCGTGCCGGGCTCCAAGGCCGCAGACCACAACATTAATTCCAGAAAGGACAAACCACCTCGACCCGTTACATCAGCAGCTCTGTAAAATTGCCTCATTTACCATTTAAAATACCATTTCCCAGGCCAAGAGGAATTATGGATTTCTACTTTGCATTAGAACGACGGGAGCTCCTAAGACGTACCTGAAAAGGCTCGGGCACTGCGCTCGTTGCCATCCGACGTCCAGCATGAACTGTGTAAAAACTTGCGGACTCATGTATATTGCCGGGAAGACCATCAAAATGAATTCTTTGTATATGCGTATTTGATCTGTGAACGAAAGTTTTCAGCTTATGTATTCACAAGTTAATACCCTAAAACTTGTGTTCAAACTATCAAAAGCTATTGTTTCTGATTTTAAAATCACAAGGATTCTAGAATTCTTTACTTGGCTATATGCATTTGTGTATCTACAAAGAAAGGACAAGTCAGCGATTAGCTTATCTATTTCTCCCGTAACTGCGTATATACCTAAATCTCACGCTATGCTGATAATTACCGTCTCTGGAATAGTTGGCAGCTTGAAGTAGTTGGTAATTAGGAGAAGACACCGCTACCGCACCGCCAGCAACGTCGGCTCCAATAATCAAATTGTCCTCGCATATCTCTATAAGGGTTCCACTTTCCAGTTCCTGTTATCAGTGTGATGATTATAAACTTATCCAATTCTGGGTTTTAGATGATTTCAAAAGCGATAACCCATTATCGAGAACAAATAGAACGGATAAAGTTACATTTCCTATAGCTTTGATAACCTTATTGTAATAAATATTAAAATGTTTTGTATTTTCACTAGGATCGTGAATGTTTAAAGCATTCTAATTCTCATTTAACATTTTCCTCTCTTTACGTTAATAAAATTTCCTACTGAGATTGCAGAAGTGCGCAAAACAAAATATAATCTATGTAGCTGGAATATTAAAGGTAGCACCACATTTTACTAACCAAACCTTCAGCATCCTTGGGCTGATCTCCTATAGCCATTTGTGCGAACACAGACAGTTCTGGACTGCGCAGCGTGCAGTGAGCTTTCTGTCTCTCCAATTCTACCGTGGTGAACCACTGCAGCCGATTGCGAACACCCTATTAAGCCGTCACATTCATTTAATATTCTATGTAAACTGTGCTTGGAATCCAAATCCTCGTATGTTAGCAATCATTGTCATTCTGAACTTTACCTGTGTTGATCATTACTCTGTGTTTTAAAGTGTCCATTAAGCATATACTCTAAGAGCAGTGCGCAATGATTTTGTCATGACAGAGGAAAAATATCGATAGGTGCGTACTATTATAAATATTAGCCAGTTTTGTTCCGTTGCTGAACAAAAGCCTCATATTCCTTTTCTAGTGATTTTTGAAGCCCATGGCAAGGGGTTTAGACATTTACTTCAGTTCGTTTGTGCAACGTGGGTTGGAGACTGTACACTATATGCAGAGAAGGTGCATGCAGCGACAATCTGCATGCAATGCTCCATGCTACCTTAGTCGACTCTTGCACTCTTTCGACACCTCAGTTTAATGAAGGGAAAGGTACTGTTTTATTCTGCCGGTAAATCACACGACTAGGTACGGTAGATTATGTACCGAATTTATTTCAGCTACGTAATGCTCGTGAGGTAACAGATTTTCTGACTGGAAAAGTACCTGATTGAAAATCCCATTTAGATTACTTGCATCGGCTTGTTTTAAATTGGGAATAGCCAAATTACGTCGAGTTATATCTCTTTAATGAGGAAAGCCAAGAGGCTTTCATAACCGTCTCCTCTGCCCATGTAGAGTTTAAAAAGTGTACTGGACTTATATCGGTTAATAGTCCCAAAGCGATTACAATTACAGTCACATGTGCTAACGGGGACTGCAAATGGAGGGCCTTCCGTCAGTTTAGCGTCTTTTATAACGCTGCCACTGTATTCTGGTGGCCACAGTAGTTTTCTTTGTGGGTTTTAGTTGGCAACTTTAACCGTAAACGCGTAATAACGAGCTTTAATTACTAACCAAGTACAAACAGTTTTACAGAAGCTCAGGTCTCGGCTAGAATAATACTTCTCTAACTCTTACTTATGGTAAGTAGTTGAATTGTGGAATAATCTCCGGGCAAGCGACTACCCATCGTCCTATGTCATTTCCCTTTAAACGAAGCGTAAAGAGATGCTTACACAGGCAGGCATCGTCGCTGCAACTATCCATACTCATAGCCAGTTTTTTGGACCGCTCCATGCTCACCATCAGATAGGGTGTGGCCGCTATTTTAAGTTAGAATTAAAAAAAAAAATTTAAGAGGCAATACACACAGATTTGATCTTTGTCTTCTTCTTAATATCACTTTTAACGAAGACTTTGTACACCGCGTGGTAGACGCAGGGCAGGCTGTGGTTCGGAAGCCATATCTTGTAAACGCGAAGGGGCGTGCAGGAGGAGGCAGCGTCGACGCCAAATATCTTCAACCAGAGCCTCCAGTGTGAGAGATATATAAGATTTACTTGCTAAACTCTTTCGGCCTCAACAGAAGACCGGTTAACTAAGCAAAGGTTTAAAATAGTGAAAAAACTCGATTAATATAAAAATTTTTTTTTACACTGTCTCGTAAAAGTGGCTACAGAGTACCTGATGGTAAGTACAGTGTAGTCCAAAAACGAAAGCGACCATCAAAGGATGAAAATCCATTGATAGTCTACATCATCATGTCGGCCCGCATATACCACGACTGAAGGTCTCTAGGTATATGAGCTACTGCATATACACAAGCTGATCCCGAAACGCGACAAGCCGAAACTGGTCACTATGACGGGCTTTACACCCATGTACTGTGGTCGCGACCCAGACGGGCACCGACGCCCTACCACCTCGCTGCTGCTCGTTTAGCACCACCCAGGAGTCACGTGTAGGGAAACTAGGATAAAGCCTACGGACGCGAGCAGCTTCGACTCCAAAAGTTTCCATGCGCGGCAATGCGAATTGTCGTAGATTCGAATCCCGGCAAGTACTCTGGATTTTCCATATTACGTTTAGACTTAGGCACCAGATGCTCACCAGTGAAGGAAAAAATCGTGAGAAAGCCCGCATGGCATCTAATATAAGTGGCATGTGTGCTAGCGCTGTCAGAACGACAACGTTAGTGGTCATGTTGGGCACGACATATAAGGGAAAAGTGGATACAGCCACTAAAGTATCTCTGCTTACCCCGAAAGAAAAATAAATAGAAAGAAATAACATTTATTTGGCATACAACACAGAAGTATATGTTAATCAAGAAAGGGATACAGCGTGGCGCTATACTATTATTATATTTTATCGTGAGTATTATAAAAAGACTAGTATTTGATATAGTACTTAATTGTAGGATTTCCGTATAAAAAATAGGCTAATATTTGTACCAGCGAACTTTTGTCATTATTTAAGGCCGTTTCAATCTAGGTTAATACCGTATTATTAAAAAAAAATACATAAAACATATATCAATTTGTAGAAATAATAAATTTTGGTTTCTGTTAAGCAATATACGAGTTTTATCGTTACATATTGTCATAAGTTTCATTTTTCACATGATTTTATTTATATCATAGACCAAACCAAATAGAAGGGGTACTTGTACTGTTTGGCAGGTGCTCACTATATCGCCATACTTCTCCTCAAAGAAATAGTATAACATCAATAGATATTATATCGATATAAAAAAGCAAATAACTTAGATCATAAAGCTAAACAATAACCTCATAGTGTATTTTAAGAGCTGTTGACTTCCAACAATTCTTCTCAGGCTTGCTAGAAGGTATCCAGTATTCACTGTTGGTTTCCTTAGTGAGCAAATAAGACTTTTCTGTAGGACAATAAACTAATAACGAAACCACATCACTCAAATCTTTATAATGTTTAAACATTTCGCATAATTTAGATACTTGTTAATGGGACAATATATTTTCAAACATGTCATTTTGACGCATAGGTGGCATGGCTTTTCTTCGTCTGTTAGCCCGTTTTTATCCTGATTAAGGTTTTATAACACTTTGTCTATATTCTTTAAGCAGTAGATACTTATCTGTAGTAAACTTAGATAACATAAATAATAAAACTCACGTTTTATTTTAATCTCGTCTGTTTATTTGCATAAGTAAATATATAGCTACTAGGCTATATATTTAGGTATCCAAATAAATTATATCTATATATTATGACGGATACTGAAATAGATACATAGCCGAGTACTTTAATCCGAAGCGTACTTTAACTGAGTCAGTTTTAAATGTAGGATGTTCGGAAAATCTCCAGCAGATGGCATCACTACGGTTTTCATACCGGCTCATAATTTAATTTAAGTAAATATCAAGGTATTTATCAAAGCGTACTCTTAATAAGCAACGGTATATTGTAAAACAAATAATAATTACGCTCACTTATTGAATATGTTTATTATTATTCATATTTTCATGTTATTGATCAATATTCCAACTAGAATTGTAGTTTTATAGACATATACATTGTGACGTAGCGATCACGCCACCTTTCTATTGCTCGTAGCTTGTTCGTGATTGGTCAAAGTCAGTAGCATCCCTTCTCCACAAAAACAGACAAAAACATACGGCACATTCAACATGTCTAGTGTTGTGGATCTCAGCTAAATCGATTCTGTTTCACTAATTCGGATTATAATAATCAAAGACAACAGAAAATACGTTAACAATTTTTGTCACGTATTATAAAATTGAAACTAATTTTATAGATATCCGAATCTTGCCTAAGGTGTTGTTTACAAATTTTTATTGTTCATCAGAATTAAATGTGGATTGTAAGAATTAATCGATAGTATTGTGTCAGGAACATATACAATGTGTGCAACACTAAATACAGCCGGATTGGGTTGGCTGGACGTTGAACGTTGTTAGTGTTTATTTCGGATTTATTTAAAAAAATCGTAGTAGCCGGTAATTTATAAGTGTTTTTTTCTGAAGATATTGAAATCTACAATATTATACGTGAGTTTTCTTTTTTTAATATTATTAATCTACGTATTTCTTTGAACGCGGCATGTCGCAAAACAACCTAAAATATTTTTTCTCCGAATTTCACATTTTGAAATATATATTTTCTTGTTTTTTATGAAATAAATTTTATTTTTCTTTATTTATCTTAACATGATTACTATAAAATGTAGTAAATTTTAGTGTCTAATGATTACTATATTTAGTCATATTATCTGGAAAGGTTTATACTTTTACCCGCATGTTATTATAATGTGAATCGCAAAAATTCCTTCATGGTTAAATGGTCAATACGTTTGATAATATTACGCTATGTTAAGAACTAATCATAAAGGTTTTATTTAATCATAAAGATACAATATATATTACATTTCCTTTTTTTTATTATAAGATGCTGATAATATAAAATTTTGTAAACAAATTTCTCAATTAATGGAGATTGATACATTGTAAAAAAGTTATTTTGTGACCAATTTTATATTTTTACATATAGATTACTTCCAGTAGTTTGGTAAATTATATTAGTATTTTCTTTCAAGTTTGCTTGTGCTTCCTAAAGCATAGACTAATTACGAAAAATGAAATACCACTTTTGAGAGAGCACAACTATACAACACATTACCCTCCTATATTAGGAATGTGGGCTCCCTTGCCATTTACAGCATAAAGTTACTAAAATATATTAAAGAGCAATACCAACAAATATAGTTTTGTTTATGCCAAATGAGCTCTTACTGCTTTACTGTTCCAGATACATTTTAAAATGTTCTCATGTAAGTGATTTATATCTTTATGAGAATGAACTCTTTGAACTAAATATGTAGGATAATTATTAAAAATATTGTATGTATTGATTATTATAAAAAATACTGTATACAGTTCTTTAATATGTATATATATTTAATTTATTTAAGGTATTCTATCAGAAAGCTATATAAAACTATTAACAATTTATGCATATTACTTAATTTATGCATATTATATATAAATGTACATAATAGCAGTTTATTAATAATAATAATTAAAGTTACTAAGGTACAATTCAACCAAGGAGTTTTTTGAATAATTTTGAGTATATTTCAAAACTAATACAAAAACATTTGTTACTTTTGGAAACTTGTTTTGTAAAATGAATATATTGATTATTGAACCAATTATTGTAGAGAACTGATAAACCTTATAACATTTGATATAATGATTTCCTATTTTTATATCAATAAACTGTGCCTTTTATAGAGGAATATAAAATGAAACTAAATTAAATTTAACTTATTAATAAACCAGAATTGTGAATAACTACAGTTATTAAAATTAAATATATTTATCATTATTAATAACCATCTTAATGTCACTTCAATGGCAGAGTTTATATTATGTATGGAAACATATAAGCGATACCAATTTGACTTTTAAACTGCAATAACTGATGCAACTTTGAATTTACAAAATTATTACTACAGCCAATAAGTGTTCCGGAGACCTCATATGTAGTGTAAGACTGAAGATTCGCCTTCGGCAACTTTTTAACAAATTGCAGGGTACTTTGAATCATCTCTATAACTTATTTATGAACAATTGACATAAACCGGTCAGTTAAAAGTTTTAAAATTATTATATGGTTGACATTTAACCAATTTCTTAGGATTATTAATTCTTTGTCTTCAGCTTCTGTCAATGTTTGTAGCAATAAACAATTAAGTTATTGTGATTTTGGACAGGCAATAATTAAAAATGTATTAACAGTAATAATCAGAGCAATCAGTCTTAGTTTGGAGCAAGCTCCAAATGTTGTTTGTTTGTTTGTTTTTGGACAAAACTTCAGTTTATTCGAAGATTTTTTGACTAAAGAAGGCAGACGCTTTGTCCGAATACAACTCATACGAGATGTACAGAAATAGAGTGCTATCAGTAATGGCAGACAGGCGAGCAGTGCGTGGGTTATCTAAGTTTTATGTGGGCCAGCTGATCACTTCATGTCGCCACATTCTGTGGACTTTAAACTGTCTTCCGTGAACTTTACACGGCCATTAATAGAGCCGATGTTTCACGCGAGAGACTACTCACTTGACTGCGCAATAACAGATAAGGCTTGCTACTGTCCTCTATTCTCAGAATATACATATAATTCGACTTGAAATACAGTTCAAGTCTCCACAATGTCCTCCGATATTTATATTTAAGGTTAATCATGTGTGAGGCTGTTTTCTGAAATATAAAATTCGGACTTCGCGACGTTTTCGGCCGGGCATTTTCTTCGAAAAGCTGGACATTGTCTTGTCCAATAAAACAATCATTTTATAAGGCCAGAGATTCAGTTTACTATTGTACATACATTTAAAAACTCTGTTAAGTTTTATTTTATAACTAACTGTGTCCGCGACTTCGTCCGCGTGGAATAGTTATTTTGGGCATTTTAGTTGGTTATTTATTTTAAAATCGTAATATCTTCTAAGATGTTCATTGAAATTAAGTGATGTCAAAGACAATTTTATTCACAATTAAATACTCTTAATCAACAAAACACATTTATTTGGATAAAGATTAATATTATTACGTTGATACAACTCTTAACAAATAATGCATTAATTTCGACCAAATTTGATTACCATAACAACGGTTCTAGTGAGTTAATCTTAAAAGATAGACATATACTTTCGGGGACATTTTTTAGATCATTTCAAGTGGAATAATTCTTTCATACATATATTTTTGGTATCTTGAACCGTTTTCGCGGCGCCCGCATAGGATGAATAGTTTTCCCCGTTTTTTTTTCACATTTTTCATTATTTCTTCGCTCCTAATAGTTGCATCGTGATGTTATATAGTCTAAAACCTTCCTCGATAAATGGTCTATTCAACACAAAAAGATTTTTTCAATTCGAACCAGTAGTTCCTGGGATTAGCGCTTTCAAACAAACAAACAAACTCTTCAGCTTTATAATATTAGTATAGATTATTTATCAATTATATAACCAACAACAGTTAGGAATCAGTTTAATCCCCATCATCATTTTTTTTAATAATTTATAGACGGATGCTTGATCTCCTTTTCACCCGGTGGAAGGTGAAGATGAGTCAGATGATGTACTTGTTCACTCTTCTCTTGAAGACTTTCAAGTCATAAGAACGTGGAAACATGGTCGCTGGAAGCATATTACACTCTTTAGCTGTTCGCATGATGAATGCGGAAGCGATTCATTTCGTGCGAATATAAGTAACGTCCACCACATAGGAATGGAATCCGGCACGGTGTCTAGTGGTTTTATGATGAATTAGGATTAGTGGAATTAGAGTGTAACTTCTGAAAATGCTGTCCATTGTGCAACCGGTAAAAACTACTAGGCAGGGGAATTTACGTCGATGCTCAATGTTCTCCATTTTAACCTCAGTCTATGAATCTCTGCCCACGAGCCCTATCATTTGGTAGACCAAAATACTAGTAGTTGTGCAGAACGCAGCGGCCACAACCTGCTAACCACATCGGCTTGTGGGCGAAACTTGGCCGAGTGGGCTGGCTCGAAGTTTTATTGAGCAAGTTGTTGCGGTGACTCCCCTCTTAGTGCAAAAGTCTGCCTAATTACTTATCATCTGTCGTGCTAATGACAGCCTGGTCTACCCGACGAAACTGGCACGGCAGCAAAGTAGGATTCGGGATCAGCTTTTGTACATCCAGTAACTCGTATACTTAGAGACCATTAGTCGTGGTATATGTGGAGTGACATGATGGCGAATGTCAATGAAATTTCGTCCTTTGATAGTCGTTCTGGGACTACATTGTGCTTTTCAGGTGAACCGTAGTCACGTTGTAGAGCCAGTATAAAAAGGCACTTACTAAGGGATTTTTTGATATTCTGCTCCTAAAAAGTTTAAATAAAGGTGTTGTACGGTACTTTAATAGCTTCGCAACAGTGGCACAGGCTGCCTAAAGAGTTCCACTTATCGCGACCACCAGTTCGCCAACTCTTCAGGGGCCCTTGCTTCTCCTTCAGGAAACTGGTGTCTTTGAGGATCTTCCTTAGCGCACTTGCATACTTTGGAATCGGATTGTTTATGAATTGAGGAATATTTGTATATTTAAGTCGTTACCCGGCGGATCGGTCGAGCGAGAGCAAAACTCAATTGATAACCCGTACGGTGTTGCCAGAGCTGTCGAAAGTTACCCGCACGTAAATTCGAATTCGAAACAGGTGTAAAGTTTCTTTGAAAATCAACTATATTAGAATGTAAGTTGCACCTGAGCGAGGCAGGCTGTGTCCGCTAGTGTATCGGTCGCTGGCTCGTCTGTGTGAAGGGCGCAGACATCAGGCGATCGGCCGGCTCTGACCTACATGCTCCGTGAGATAAGTCAGCCGTCACAAATCGCCTTGTTTGCCGGTCGCGTTAATACTCACGGTGTAAAGTGCATGTATCGACCTTTTGATATGTAAGTCTTGGAAATTTTTACGTTAGGAAATGTTGAAATATGTTTATCGGAATGATAAAATATTATCCATAATGTTTGCTGGAAAAGTTGCTTGCTTTTATATTCTATTATTCTCTTCCTCGCTGTTGGCTACGCGTTGACACAATAAATACGTGTCAGCTGAAAATCATTTCTGGTATGTCATGTCTGTTGCTAGTACCACAGAAAATCGATAGTTACTGGTAAGATTGACGGAAAACGTCCAAGGGATCGAAGCCCATTTTGAGGGACTGATAAAATTCGAGACAATTTAAACAGAACGTGATAATGCTCTCCGCGATGCCAAGAATAATGGAGTGGCGTACTACCATACTACAGACGATAGTCTAGGGGCATTCACGACCCTCAGCATGGTAGGATTTATATGACCCAATTTACAATACGTATTCATACGATATTAAATCAAGTTTGTCTGTACCAAACCTTATTAAGTTCATCGAAGGTGACCTATCGATTGAATTATTCTCGCCAAGCGCCTCGATATTGCCCGTCTCAGCAAACTTGTTTACAAGCGATACACCTAATTAATACTTGTCCAAGTGTATTCGTACTAACTTAAGTAACATTGATAACAATTTATGTAAAAATATTTTTTTAACCTATTTGTTATCTCATTGTTCAAATCGAGTGATCGATTGGTTGTCGACACTGTGTCTCGTGGGACGTTGCTAGTTTTTTTTAAATTTCAGCAGATGTAACTGTTTTTCTAACATCATCATCAGCTGAAAATGTTTTTGTTTGAAGCGCTTTTTATAGTTTTTTAACTAAACGTTTTAACTAAAGTTAATATTTTAAATGCTACTTTTTGTTAAATCAGCTAAGTTTTTGCTAAAGCACTATGCTGAATCAGGATAAAAAAAAATACAGGAAACAAAGTACATTGAGATTGACGGTTTTTTAAATACTTGATAATATATTGCCCATATTCGAGTTAGGGCTTCAGGTTTATGTCGCGCTACGAGCATAACATGTGTCATACGATAGATACTATTACATAACGCTTCGCCACGCCTTCGGTTCGCAATCTGATTCACAAGAGCTCGGAGAAGTGAATCAAAAACTTTTCGCGTGTATTAGTGTGCTACAGTTTATTGTGTGGTCTATGCGACCAAACCAACACTAGGACTTTTAATCAACATCTTGAGAAAGGATATATTACATAATAGTGTATAATTTGCTCACACGAGTTAAAATAGTGACCGTTTGGAGTGAGGTCGGATCGCGTCCGACTTGTCAGGGCTTCCACTCGGTAAATATTAAATATTGACTAATTCAATATTTAATCTATCTATCATTACGCAGAATCCCTGTTAGGATAGGCAGAGAGAGTGGAGCGCCATCTCTCTCTATTCTTGCAAATCTCTTTTGCTTCCTTAACATTCGTTAATACCTTCAGCTACTCCCGCCGATTCAGCGCACATTTGATACTACCCTCCATCAGAACTATTTTGATCTGTGTAAGCAAATCTCGGTCGCTGTCGGCTCTTATATCCACTCGCATTCATATTTTATTTTTTTTTTGTTGTTTTTTTTTTGTATATTTTATCTGTGTCTGTTTTTTATTTTTTTAACTGACTCGACATAGTAACTGCATCATACCTGATAGTAAGCATGGTGCAGTCCATAAAACGCCAACGACTATCAAAAGGTAAGAAATATGTAATCTGTGGATAATGCTAAATTTATAGTAGTAAGATAGATAAAAGAAAAGAAAAAAGAAAGAAAAAGTTTATTGAGGCAAAGGGAACAACACACAACAAACATATTTATATAAAAACAACAATGAAAGAATACATAACATCACATCATGTATCCTGTGTGCTGCTACCCATCTCAAAGAGCACTCAGCTCAGCGTGTGCTGGGCGACGCTGCACGCGCCATCCAGCGCTGATTTGCAGATCGTGCTAAGCCTCACGGGGTCACCAATACTAACGCTAACAAAACTTGTTCTCGCAGTTGACGAGCTTTGAGAAGCATACAATTTTTTTACACTGGTAATATATCATTAAAATATATATCGTTAGTCGCAGCGATCATGCCGATCTGAGCAAATATCTCTTGACGCTTCGTTTAAATGAGCCAATATCATAGACTGTGAGAACACGCTCGTCAGAAGACCATTCCACAGCCCAACGATTCGGCAACAGTAAGAGATAGAGAACCTAGTCCTGGCCGGGATGAGAATTACCGTATATCCGTGACTCTATGACTCTACTGTGGAAAGGAGAGGGTGGAACAAGGTAAAATAAGTAGAGAGTACGATTGTAAAATAATTTCATTAAATTTATATTGTTTGTAAACGATTGTCAGATAAACGGTACGTCCGTTTTTATCGCTCTGTCTATCTCGGTTTGAAAAACGTGGCAACCCTAGCCCAGATGGTGGACTTCGGTCCCGGTGATGCGCGTCATTATCCCATAGGATCCTGTCTGTGCAAACGTCGCTATCCTGTTGCCGCCATCCGCTTACTGTAGTGTGGCCAAGATTTTTATAAGACACGAACATTTTCCGTTATAATCGGCTGTCAATAAGGTATTTTTTTATATAAATAAAGTTGTTCGTATAAAAATAAAAGTCATGTTTTTAAATTAGAAAAGGGGGTGCTGTTCATTGTTGATCTATTCACGGATCTTATGTCACCTTGTAAACATGCTGATACTCGTGCTGTAGGTGTTATGTGCCGTGACTATTCAAATTATCAAGAATAAAAGAGGGTAGAGGAAGTAATTTCCCGCTCCCGACGAAAACTTCACGACGCTTCATTCATAGATATGATATGTACATATTATATGTATATGACTGTTAGTTATAACAATATTTAAAAAAATTGACAATTTAGGAGTGTTTCTTTTCGATTCTACCCAGTAGACCAATCAGTTTCCTGAAGTAGTGCTTTATGATCCATTTCCCTAGACTATATAAACTCATAGTCTTATTTAAATATTATCATATCTCTCCACTCCGACGGAACCTTGAGTTTCTTTCTGTGTTTCTTCTCAGGGTAGTCGCTTCCGAAACGCTATTAGATCACCGTTAAGTTCATTTTCTTGGCTGGCCGCCAAAGCCGAGGTCCGTACCCACAGGGGTGCCCTTGCCCACCGATTTTATCAACATGGACTTGGCTCTGCGAATACTATGCCTATACTCAAGTTTCTATTAGATATTCAGTTTTTTGTCAAAACGAATTTATCTTTTGAGAACTTTACTAAGCAAAGTCGAAATAGTGTCTATGAACCTCAGCCTAAGTGCCTGGCCTTCTCAGCCCGGTATAATTGTAAAGGTCTTTCCCGGCCAGCAACGTAAAATCCTGTCGAAAAAAAAATCTCTGATGATCGAGTGTGGGCTTTAATTACCATACACGATAACTTAGTGTTTTTGTTTTACTTTGAGAAAAACCTCATTGGACCACAAATGGGTGTGGCAACTGGGATATACCAGATTTATACTGACTACAAATCCCAAGGTAAACTGTCTTGCACTAAGATGGGACTGCGGGCCTTATAATCAATTGCTCTACAACTCCGCCGTATGCTGTGCCTCCAGCTGTCTCAAGGAAGGCGTTGTGTTGGCCCAACCATTCGTTTTACGGAGTTTTAAGTATTCGAATGTTACAGATAACAAATGTAACCGAAAGATGCGTCATTGTAACGCAAATGTCGTTTACCTGAAGTGTTTACAGGTAAGCTCGTTAGTACTGATAAATCGAGTCAATGGCATACTGCGTACATATGTTTTGCGTATCGGCGTTTGTAAATATTTTCTATTCGACTACAAAGTAACATCTTCGAATGCACTTTTAAGTTATTACTTTTTACCAGTAGCGTTCATTCTATAGCTGCATGAAAGCGTTGCATGCCCTTATAATAAATAAGTCTTATAGCATGTAGACGTAACCCGATACGCAGTTGTCGCCCTAAGGGTCGTCAGGGTGTTACGAGACGTGCGGGGTAAGAGGATGCGCGCGCGCACGGGACGCTTGGAAGTTAGTCGACTACCGAGACCCAAGGCGGGAGTACGTGCGTGTACGTCGCAGTTCGGTGTGCCTTAAAGTTCAAATAAACTGTAAAACGCCAAATTCGTGTCTTCCTAAAACCACACCCAGGACCACCGGTCATAGTCTCGAATAAATTACTCAAAGTTAAATAAAAAAAGGAAATATTCATATTTATACCGATTCTATTTTTACACCATATATATTTCCTATTAGAACAGTATAAAGCTAACTGTAATAATATTCAAATTCATTGCGCGAATTTTGCTTACCTTGTTCAAATACCCTATGCACGTCACTGCTTTTACAAACTAACTCTTAACTGTACCTGTACTTAGAGATTGTAAATCGATTGTATTGGCACGTAATGTTAAAGACATTTTTTTGAATAACCTATAGACGAAGCTGTTAGATAGACTGCAGATGACGAATCAACCCATTACACGTTGATCAACTCTTTATTGGAAACGCCCATATTAAATATTCCAAAAAAATGAACGCTAAGAACAAATTCCAGTCCATAGTAATTCGCATTACGAAAAAAAAAATCCTTCGTGTGAATCGACGAATTATCATGTTTCCTGGTCTTGCTATAAATTCAGCTATTGCAATTCCTGTCATCACGCCGAATCCTTATTGAGATAGACACAGACAATGGAATTCTACTTCTCTTTATTTTTACAAATCTTTTTCGCTTCCTTAACAGTCATTAATCCCTATATGCATTCCCGCCGATTTCGCGTACTTTTGTCATTACCTTTCATTAGATCTCTATTTATTTGGCATGTGTAGGTCGGTCTCGGTCGGCCTCGGATCTTACTGCCACTCACATTCATATTGTAGGTCTTTTTTGTCATCTTTTTATTATTTATCCTCTCCACGTGCCCGATGAAAATGAAATGAAATATATTTATTTTTCACCACAAACTAACAAAATACTAGGAATTCAAAAGCAGTAACATTTCTGTTACAAGACAACAACATACAGAAACAAAAGAAAAAATAACATATTAACATAGCGAAAATGGGACCTCCATCAGCTTAAAGCCACAGAGGAAGCCTGCAGCGCTGATTTTCGTGGAGGGCCCCGGTCGTGTTACATCTTATTAAGCAATAAAAAACATAAGAAACAAGAAATAGGATAACATATAGCTTAAATAATTTTAAATATAAAGCATAATAATAAGTTTAGATAATAACAATACACCCACTCAAAAATAAATAATCCTAAAATAAACTATTACATACAATAAACAAATCGACTAAAAAATGTATTAGTGACACCATAGCACACATATATGAATACCTAAAACAAGAGCAAACGTATAAGAGAAAATAAATTAAATCGACTACTTGTAACTGATAGATTATAAAATAAACAGCATTTTAATTTTATTTTTGATAGTTAATTTGGACACTACAGTGCAATTTCTACATTCGAAATATTCATTATTTTCTTTTGACGATTCAATTGTGCTTGAAAGTTAATCTATTTGAGCTTTAAAATTCTATTTCATTACAAGATTGTTCTAAAATGTCTAGATAATTATTAGTCGATGCTCAATGGGAAATACTTGGTTTTGTCTATTCTTGTCAATAAATCTTATACCTCTCAGAGATTAAATTACCAATAAAATTCCACATTATAATCCTAATTCATTTCATAGGTGTTATTTGTTATTTAGTAACTTTCCTCTAAAGATGTCCTAAAAAGGTGAATGACGTATGGACACCAAAACAGCGTGTGCTGAGTTCATCTTAAAGCAGGTTTCGTCCATTGTTTCTGAGTGTAGGAGTCCTTAAACTCGATCCGTTCCATATATAGCTCTTAAGTCAAGTGAATAGAGCCTTTTTTGAAGTAAAACTAGTGGAAAAGCAGGATGCTATTGTTGGGGAATTATACTATTTGCGGACCGCATTTGTGATTTTTAAGTTATGGGTTTTTTGGCGGGTTTACTCGACGGTGTAATATGTCAGATAGTATCTTATTCTGCTATATAAAAAAGTGGATTCGTGATAAGTTTTTTCCCCTCCTATCTCGCATAGTATTTTTCAATGCAGATTGTCGCGAATCTCTTTTTTGATCTGATGTATATCTTCTAGAACTGTCAGGGTATCGGTGAGGGCCGCTCCCTCGATGTGTTGGACTTTCACAGACTAGAACCCCTCAGGTTGTTTCACCTGCCATCAACCGGGATCGAGGGCATGTCTGAGGCCTCCTACTCGATACCCGGGTAGGCATGTGGCCTCATTTAGGCCTCTACTCCCTTGAGGAGGGGTGGTCTTAATCGATACATATTTTAACTGCCTCTAACATTTAAGATTTCTTTCTTTGGCACGTTATTCTACTCATTATTACAATTATGTCCATTTATTTATGAATGTACAATTCATATCCTTACACTCAAATACACTTTAATTTCATTTTATTTTTGTTCCTCTCACGGCCGCTTCTTCACCCCTCGAATTAGTCCTCCCGCTTGTCTTTTCGCAGCACTGGCGACGACGCCGTCCACGAACTAAGGGTATTTAATGCTAAGGAATATGTTCAGATTATGGCACATTTAAGATTTTTTAACTGAAAATCGTTTCTTGATATTCTATACTTTGGACTTGGCGAAAGAGTTTGGCCTAAAGAAAACAGTGAGACATCCATGAATAACATGGTTGGAAAAGTGTAAATGGTTATTACTTATGAAATCTCAGCAGTGTTGCCATTTATTTTTATCGTTTCTGTAGACACTTTCAAGGTTTAAGTGATTATGTACGTCTAATATCACTATTAAAACTTGTTTTTTTTTTTTTAAATACTTTAATAGGTAGTTTAAGTCTTTTCTTATACAGTAGAATATGTCCTAGGTTACAGCTGATACCTTTTTTGTGTAAACCGGGGGAAAAATGTGTATAGGAAAATCAGGGCACCCGTGAAGGTAACGGTCCCGGTGTGTGAGACAAATACTGGCTAAAAACTCCTGAGTTATCCTTTAACTCGTTGCAAGGCAGGCCAGAGGATCCGTATTTCTCCTACAACACAGCTAGTGACCAGCCAACTCAGGCGCCAGCTCTGGAGGGGGTGGCCATAAAGAATCCACTATAGCGGACCTCCATTAGGCGGTGCGCAAAATAACAGCTAACTAACTTACTTCCTACTTATTTCCTAACTAGCTAACTTCCGTCCCGTAGCCTTCGAAAGGCGTATTCAGGGTTTGTTTTTTGTCTACGGTATTTTTACTCTTTTACAGCCAGCATAAAAACTCTGAGAAAACTTTATCTTGTTTCTCAGTGAATATCTTTCTTTTTAGTCATGAATCACTGTTGTTTTTATTATGGCTGTATGCTGCAAAGTGCAATTCTCCTTTAACACTGAAGCAAACGTCCCTTCACCTAGCAAACCTTTGTACTTTGTATTCTAGTACGAAATAACATTGTGAACAATATGAAATATGATTTAGTCGTGAGGCGCAGCTCGAATTGGTTGCACGTTGATGCGTTTTCAATAATTACTTTTCCTAGTAACCACACCGAGTGTCTGTGATATTTTAGTGATATTTTAACTAGTTTTATTGTCTGCGGTGAGTTTAATATTTTTAATGATATCCTAAGATGAATAACTATTTATTTTTATGTATATACATTCGAAAAATATCGAACTATTTAAAATACAGAGAACATGGTTTATTATTTTCATATAACATGAGATTTTTTTTGTTTAAAGTACCGGTACAATATGGGCACATTCTTTTATAAAAAAAAAAATGTTGCATTTATATTGTTTGCATAAATGTATTAATAATAAATTTTACATATAAAAAATAATAGACCGTTTCGCTATATCCTTTTCGCGCTTTGCGCTTATGTCGTGCCCAACGTGACCAGTAGCGCAGTTAATCACTTCTCACAGCACTAGCAAGTATACATGTCACTTCCATTAATAAGATGCCTTGCTGATTTTACCTGTCAGCATATATAGTGCCTAAATCCGTACGTAATTTGAAAAAACCCTTATGTACGTGAAGGGATTCGAACCTACGACCATACGCATCTCTGCGCATAGACACCGGTCCCTCACCCACTAGGCCAACACGGCTATTCCTAAAAATAACGCCTTATATTTTTCTTTATAAATAATTAGCTTTTAAATGTACAAGAAATCAGAATAAATTTGCTGTTATAATTTGATTTTTATAAATAAAAACACATTCACTTATTATTCTAGACCAGGACACAATGAATGTATAGCAGTTGAAAAAAATCAAAACACGTGCATTAAAATGTTACAAAAACACTTTTAAAACGACGATTTTGAACACTTAACTAAACTTTATGGTTTTGGGAAAGTTAATTAGTGGTTAAATACTTAAATTTAAAGATCGTTTCTACAATTCCGTCTTAGTAATTTAAACGTGAACATTTTGGGCGGAAGTAAAACTTCTGTATCGAAAAGTATGGTAAGTTATTAGTGACGTTTGAAGTCTCGCTCAGCACGCAAAGGTCAATGATATTTTTTCGTGATGAAGGTGTGTCGTAAACGCGTCTCGGCCACGCGGTACAGTTAGCTCGGTTAACTTGAACTTGACAAGCAGTAGCGTGTGTTGTGTTGTGGTATAAAAGCACATCCTGACCTGACCGAGTATTAGCCATTTATTTACAAAAAATGTTTTTTTTTTCGCGGTAAGTAAATATACCATTGAATAAATCCCCTTTGCAGTTTTACGACAATCCCATGTGACCAGTGACCAACGAGTATGCTGTTGTTAAGAAATCTAAAAGTTTCCACGCAATCTCCTTCGCGTGCGAACCTGGGGTACCTGAGTTTTTTATTTTAATCAAGAAAAATTAAAAGTATAAAGCTAGGATTTGAATCTTCCACCATTGGCGTTTCGCGTGGATAGTGGAACTCATATAAGTCCCAAAATTTGAAAAAATATAATCTACGTAAGGCAAAACCCATAAAAATAATACGATATAAATGGACATATTTCTTTGAATGCGTTGACTTAAAGTGTGATTCTTTCAAGGCGACAAGAGACCTGATTATATTAACACGATAATATGATTATATTAACACGATATCTCCACGCGTTACAGGGAAAAGGGTGTGGATAAACAGACAGGTTGACAACAAAATGACTTAAGGTTCCGTATTTGAGATACGGTACTCTAAAAACAATATAAGTTTTTCGTCTGTAGCGACAATATTATGCAGTCGCACCAACGCCTATTCAACAGTCTGAGACCCGAGCGGGCGACGCGGGGGTGCCTCGCAAACGATTGCGTCGCTCGGTGCGCTGGAGCAGTGCTACCGAGACATTCATGCGGACGCTAACCTCTAACATATTTAATTAATCCGTCTCATATACTATTGTGTATAAATAAGTTGTGACAATTAAAATAAGTGACAATTATTATTGGTGGTGTTTATTCATTTGTGCTCACCCACATCACCCATACGTCAATGAGTAGGAAATGTAAGAATGCATGGCCGGTTCAATAGCACTAGACGCCCGCGACGCGAGCTACCTTCGTGATTCGCAGGGTTACGTGTCTCGAAAACTAAAATCACTTATGGGAATCGGAAGCGATTACGCATATGCGTTAAAACATCGTGGGATTTCCTTTTCGCGTTCTTAGATTTTCACTAAAACCAAAATCTACTAAAACCACCGGAGTATACCTCCGATCCGTCTGCCAAGCCCAAGGGTATGGCTGTGCCAGCTGCCTCAGCACCTGGCGATGACGTGCCTTCTGCGAATTTGTCTCTTCTACCTTTGGGTCGTGTGTAAATGGCTACCCCTCGTTTACCTCATTTTTTATGGAGCGTTGTATGGAGACACATCACGCAACGCTCACGCCTGTGGCATATACTTTAAAAAAAAATGTAAATTATGTTATTTAATTAATATCAAAGAGTATAGTAAACTAGCTGACTCGGCAAACGTTGTTCTGCCATATAAATTATAGCAGACCAGCCACGCTTTGCTGTGACTGGTTTTTGAATAATTACTCAATCCAGTCAACGGATAGCGCCATCTTTTAGAATCGGTTGGAGCTGACTGTAAATTATGACAAATAATTTGCAATAAAATAATATTGCGACTATGAATTGAGATGAAAACTATCCTATCTTTTAAATTAGATCAAACTTCGTGGTGTGTAAATTTCATTAAAATCGGTTTAGTAGTTTAAGAGTCCATCGCGGACAAACATCGTGACAGGAGATTTATATATATTAAGACTAGCAGTGCCAGCGACTTCGTTCGCGTGAAAGTAATGTTTTTTAACCTTACGTGGCTTACTAGATGTTTAGCGGTGTAGCGAATTACTCCGAAGAAACTCTTGTCAGATTGATTTACAGGAAAATACTTACCTCAGTCAACCCGTGCGAAGGTCTCTGTGATGAAACGCATTTGTCTAACAAATGCCTTATTTCAAAGGCTCCCAAATCATAAGAACTTAGCAAAGCAGATGCAGATAACACATTCTACTCTTTTATACTTCGCATTATGATTGAACGAATATTTTAGTGTGAATATGCTGGATATTGACCAAATAAGGGAGACACATACATCACAACACAAAAAACTTTTCATACCTACATCGCACATTTAGATTTTACAGTGAAATTATATATAACACAGGTTTTTAGTCATCACCTTTCTCAAATAAAATCAGCTAATTACATCGGCTCGGTAATAAAAAAGTGTGTCATACAAAGATGAGTAGCTTCCCTTCTGGTTACTTAGGAAAAAATGTCTTTTAAATTCTCCGAAAGAGACTTAACGTTTCTACTTATTTTACTCAATCGACACTCAATTTTGAGAAGAAAGTTGAGTGGGTTTATATTCCATTGTATGAAACGCCAACGCACGCCCCATTTCCATTTAATATCAGGCACAGTTTCCGCCAAATCCGCTTGACATTTCCTCGTATAATTTCCTCGATAGAGGCTTCCATTTCTCAGACAAGTCGTCTACACTAACTGGGTCAAGATGTTTGCTGAATCGTGTTTAATGGTAGCTTATATTCGCTCTCAATACTATCTTAATTGCTATTGACAGATTATGCCTAGTAAGTAATTTCAATGACAATTTGAGATACTCCGCCATTGAATCTTCAGATTTAATTGGTGTAACAAATTTCGGCTCCTACCATAGATGGGCAAAATGTAATCAGATTAATGAAAATGATTAACGATTACATTTTACGTGTTTTATCATTAATATGACTGCATTTTGCTCATCTATGTTTTAAACACTACATAATCCCAGATTGCATACACATTTATGATTTCTTAATGTTTTAAATGGATTCAAATATGATTACAGAGCAAGAAAATTAAAATTACGACTACATTTTGTAATCGTTTATCATTAATCAGATTACATTTTGCCCATCTCTGGCTCCAACCAAGACTTGAGTTTCTTTCGGCGTTTCTTCTCAAGGTAGTGTCTTTCGAAACGCTAGTAAATCATCGTTAGCTTAGTTTCCTCTCAGGCTGCCTAAGTTGAGGTTCGTATTTACAAGGGTGCCCTTGTGTTGTCATCCAAACGATAACTCGTTGGCTAAACACTGAGCGCTAGCCCTCTTCGCCCGGTGTAATTGTAAAGGTCTTTCCTGGTCAACAGTATAATGTCCTGCCGAAAAAAAGTGACTAAGATTTAATGAATCAGCCTTGTTTATATCTATAGGTCACCTAAAAGATCGAACCTGACTCATAGAATAATTGCAAATTACAATATCTACATGCTACATTAGTCGAATCATTAGTTGTATTTCCTGAATAACAGGTATTATTTACGATAGAACGGTGTTGCTGAATGGCATTGCTTGTAAACATTGTTTCATGATTAAATGAGTTTCGAATGATTCTGCTATTATTGTGTTCGAGATGATTATGTTTGCAAACTGTTCTAGCGTGTCATTATTTTATTTTCTATTCATACAATCCTCTACGTCATATAATACTTTGATCTTTACCTTGAAGCGGAGAGTCTTATTATTATATTAAACAGGAAACTGAGTAGTTTTATAATTAGATTATTCTGACATTTAGTCTTTAAAAACCTGTTTTGGAAGATATTATGATTATATAAATAAAAATGCAATGAATTAATTACCTAAAGATATCTTAAAATAAATAGGCGGGAATTATCTCCTGTTATGGCATAACAAATGGACCTTTGGAGTTGATAAGCACCATTCAGGCTATCATATAGACGTTATCTCTGACTCTGGTGGTGACAAGTCGATAACCCTACGAGGTGCTGGGCGGGCAGGGTTGCCACAGCGGGTCGCTTGTCGGACATCGATAACAACCCATAAACATGCGTTTTGATGCTTTTAATTACTGAGAGAGAAGTCTGTTTCAATACGAATTTAAATTAATTGAATTTTGATATGACATTAATGGGATAACTATCCCATTATTTCCCATTTAGTGTCGAGATTTTTAATATTTTACATCTTATGTGTTTACAAATATACTCTAAAATAAATATAATATTAAGTTATTGTGAATATACTGCTATAGTTGATAAAATGTATATTACAAACAGGTGTTTAATGGAGAATTACACGCATTTTTAGAATACGATTATTAAAAGTGTTAATATGGATGGTTCTTCCACGAAAGATGCTCGCGAAACAGTAATACCAAATACAATAGCTGCATTTAGCAAAATGTCAAACAAAATCAATTCAATATATACCCCAAGAGAGAAATTCCATAAATATTTTAGCAAACAAATTGAAAGCAAATACAAACAACAACATTACATTAACTTGAATAAATCTAGGTGTAAAATCACATTTATCATTAGCAATAGTTCGCATGGTCAGGGATAGTGGTGAATTGAATAAAAATATTAATAAACGTTACATAAATATGATGATGACGATGTCCTAGCCGGTTTCGGCCACGGCGACTGTTTCAACACCGGTTAAGAAATTCCAGGTCCAGTTTTCGGAAACAGTCAATTGCGCAGGAGATATTTAAGTGCATAACTGGACGCGCAGCCAGAAAAGCACTCTCTCGTCCGAGCTCCCTCAGGCCCGATGGAAAGGAGAATCAGTACGATCGGTAGGGAGCAGGATGCAGGTTTGGTCGAGTTTTCCCTTCTCTAAACACCTGGTTGAATTGCGGTGTTCAAGAGATACCTTAGTCGCCTTTTACGACACCTCAGCAAGAAGAGGGAGGTGCTATTCTATTCTGCCGGCAGCCACCACGGCTAACAGATGGCCATTCAGATGTGAACAACATGTGCAAAAGGGATATCTTCCCGAATAAAAGTGTCCGTACATAAATATAATGATAAGACGTGTGTGCAGAGCATATTGCTAAAAAAAAACATTGTATATCAAAATGACCGATATGTCCAATAGTTGCTAAGTAACATTTGTTATTGTAAATTCAAATGGTGTCGGTGCATTCCACCTAGTCACGCCAAAAGGTGCAACTCCAGATCATCAAAAAATTAATAATGTAAACGCACCGAATCGCAAACGCCACCTGGCGAACATTCATTACTACATTCATTACTGACTTCTTAACGTTCTCGCATCTTTTTAAACCAAACTCCGCATCGCATCTTTTTAAAACTACACATCGCATCCTTTTTTCTACATTACAATCGGATTTATAATTCGTTCAAACTCGCAACACACACAAATCCTTCTCAAACCCATACTCAACATTCGCATACAAACATACATAGTGAGTGGTTATAAAGTGCCTGGAATACCGCTGCTCAGTAAGTACTTGATTTGTCTCAAATTATCGCAATTAACTTTATTATAAATCATCCCGCCTACGAGGGTGCATTTTGTGCAACGGCATAAACCAATAACTTATCCCGGCCCGCGTACCACCAATACATAACCGAGCCCGGGAGTACCCAGGCACTGTTAATTTACACATCTATAAAAAAAATTTAGAATTAATATCTTAAATTTGTATGTTTACGGGGCTGACATGACTCTGTACACAAAAGCCTTTTTTTTCAAGAATAAAAAAAAATTCAAATGTTGTCACACAGTAAAAAGTTGTTTGCCGATATCTCAGTACCTTTTGTTTTTGTCCGAACAACATTGTGGGTATAAGGAAGTTGTCGATATGAATACGGAATGCCCTTGAAATGCAATAAACTAATGAAACAAGTTTTTTTTTAAACTGACTCGACACAGTGACTGCACCATACCTGATGGTAAGCATGATGCAGTCCAAAAAACGCCAACTACTACCGAAATGTAAGAAAAAACCCATCGGTAGTCACAGCGATCATGCCGGCCTGAACAAATATCTCTTTACGCTACGCTTAAAGGATCCCATATCATAGGATGATGGGAATACGTTCGCCGGAAGACCATTCCACAGCCCAACGACACGGCAAAAGAAGGAGTTAGAGAACTTCTTAGTCCTAGCCGGAATGTGAGATACCATATAGCTGTGACTCCGCAAACCCGCTCGCGTGGTTCTATTCAGGAAGGGAGAGGGTGGAACAAGGAGTTTTCCTTTTGTTTTCAAAACTGCCGTTTCTGGCCATTTTAGAGGGTCCAAATGTTAAAATATCTTCGATATGAATAGGGCTAGTATAATTAATAATTGGTCTTTTTGTTTTTCTAAAACATAGCGGAAAAATATAGTAACCGATGCACTATATTTGAGTAAATCTACACACGTATTAGTAAAATCTTAAGACAAAAAATTAATAGTAACGTATGTGATAATGATTTATCACGTGAGATCTTAAATGTATACAAAAACCTAACTGCTATTAAACATTCATATCAATAATATCCCATAAATTTTCGAAAATCCTTTCTTGTCTGATATGCTCGCACATCATGAATATAAATGTATGCATATTAAAACCCAAACTTTATCTTATTTTAAAATTCTTCTGACCTTCGTTTTACAATGGATTGAGTCTTAGATAATCATTTGAAAATAAACATAATGACAAGGAATTCGCTACCTGATGTCCCAAAGAAAACACCTGCACACGATCAATTCAGTCCTTTTAAGATTTATTCGATATGGCACAAGCAAAGACAATGGAGATCTCCAGTTCGTTGACTTCTGCAGAAATTGTTTAATAAGAAACATCAGACGCGTGCCCACTATGTTGTACAAAGTAAATGTGTAAGTAGACATTGTATAATATGGAAATGCGTCATAATTGAGTCAATTTGTTTCACTCAATTAAAGTAATCGGGGTCGAGGACTGTCAGTTTCGGGCCCTCATTCCCCATTCTTAATTCATGAGTAGTTAGTGCAGCTGGATGTTTAAACGGTAAACTTAAGCCGAAATCACGCGACTTTTTTCTTTCTCCGTCATTCAAACAGTTTGCTACATTAACTCCAGTCCAAACTGGGAAAAAGTATCTCTCTATGATTTTTAATTAATTGTAGTCCCGCTTTCCTCCATAAGATTATCTCTGATTGAAACTAAAATACTATTTCTTAGATACTTTTTCCCATTCCTATTAATTAAGTACCAAGTTATCTTTAGATTGGCCTGTATGTCATGAGGAACGGAATGTCTTTCAAAGTTCAGTTGGAATTCCCAAAACATCAGTCTTTGCATCCTGACATCATTATCTCTATAGCGTAGGCTACCAGCCCACCTTTATCTTGTTGTACTTTTTTTGGATGTTTTGGTAATACTTTTTGCTTCTGAATCTCTGTTTTCGGAGTGATGTGTTATGAATCGTTTTGTTGCAAGCATGCGTTGGCATTATTGAAGGAATGGTAAGTAGTAATGATTTTTGCCAGGAGTTATCTAATTATTTGCCTGTTTAATTATTTGGTAATAAAATACTCACTAAAACAAATATATTAGCTGCGTCATAAGAGATGCACTCCAGTGGTTTTCTATGTGTTTCTTATCGGTGTAAAATCAATAGATACGGTGTAGCGTAGAAATAGTCACGATCGATGCTTATCGGATCAACAAAGGCGATGTCGTACGTCCATTGAATTACAGACAGTGCTGTTGCATAGCTCGCCACGGTCGACTAGCGCCGTCCTCCGGCTGTCCTCGTTATTAAAGTCCATAGTGCGTGTTTTCATTTCGCATCAATTCTTCGGAGTGTCGTCATCGGCGAATGCGGTGCCCGGTTACAATTCGTTCGCTGGACTTCGCTCTATATTGTCTGCGTTTTGTTACGTTGTGTTAAGGCTAGTTCTAGGACAACGAGACTTGCATTTAATATTTGATTACCAGTATATGAGCATTTTTTTTAAATAATTTATTGACGAACGCTTGACCTCAATCACACCTGGTGAAGATGAGTTCGATGATGAAACGCGATCGCCTAGCAAATGCCTATTCACTCTTCTCTTAAAGACTCTCAGGTCATAAGATCGCGGAATAGGGCCGCTGGAAGCATATTCCACTCCTTAGCCGTTCGCATGATAAATGTAGAAGCGAATCTTTTCGTGCGAATATAAGGAACATCCACCACGTACGGATGGTATCCGACACGATGTCTAGTGGTTTTGTGGTGGAGTGGGGCTGGTGGTGATGCATTTGTTTGCGATCCTCGTTATTGTGCCTTTCCGCGCATTTGAGGGCAAAAGGTTTAGCGACTACTCACTGCGCGTGAATATGGCGTTTTCTCTCTATCCGTAACCATGGCGTAAATGAGAAATTCAATCAACCATAAAATCTATCACAAATAAGTCGAGAGTTTCGTTTAGAACTTGTATTTTCTCCATTTTCGAACCAGCAAAGGCGAATCTGGGTTGTAGGCGCTACATTATTTCTAATTAAAAAATTATTCCATAGTTAATCCAAACTTTGCTAAGAACCTTCTAGGGTTTTTGTATCCGCGAGATCTCACATAAAGAAATTCTTGATTTTCTTGTAAATAAGAAAAATATATAATATTCCTTCCAGTAACTTCCTCTAGCGTAATATATTTTTGTTATAAACTGTCTTAGTTGCAAATAGCATTCTTATGACATAAAAATGCAGTATACGCTAATACTTTATTACATTATTCTTAATACGAATTCATCGTAAGGCACTTCTTTGTTGTTTCTTACAAACACTGGTGTTGGTTTAACTAAAACAAAAAGTATTGTTTTCAATTCCTTTAAAACTACATTGCACAATTTGATATGATTAAAGTCATGCAGTTCAAATTTATCATACACAAAGTTTTAATTGCACTTGAAATGTTTATTAAAATCACCTTTTCACACGTTCACACAGGACAAGGGTATATAGCTGTTTTACTTGAAATTAAAAAAAAAAAAAATTTTTTTTGATTTTATTACTCACCAAAAATCATTGAAACATCAGCCTCGATATTCTCTCTAGGCACTTTAAACTGACACTCTCTTTTTGGATTGTACTGCAATTACCGTCACATTTTGTGTGGTCACGCTCAGAGATGGGCAAAATGTAATCTGATTAATGATTAACGATTACAAAATGTAGTCGTAATTTAAGTTATGTTGCTCTGTTATCATGGTTAAATCCATTTAAAACATTAAGAAATCATAAATGTGTATGCAAACTGGGAATCTGTAGTGTTCAAAACATATATGAGCAAAATGCAGCCATATTAATGGTAAAAGACGTAAAATGTAATCGTAATTATTTTTATTAATCTGATCACATTTTGCCTATATATGGTCACGCTGTAAAGTCAAAATGGAAGTAAATCCTTTAAATTAGTTGATTGTTGGCCTACTTTTTAATTAATGTGTTTTAAAGGGCTTTTGACTGCCGCATGCAGTCACACCAGCCCTATCGTGCTACTCCATAAATATAAATAAAAATATAAATAGCACACTAAGTGTGATAGAGATACTATAGAAGATAAAAAACTTTAAGATTCCACTAAACTATTATAAATAAATTTATAATTTTTGCGAGCTTCTCGACTTGTTGGCCTTTGTGCATCTACCCTTATATTTCACATGTTCTTAGCAATCATGCGGTCGCTCCTCATCTTTCAGTAGTGTTTGAAGCGTCTTTGCCAGCAGAAGTATTTAAATATCGTTCCTTGTAAATGGTTTAACAGCTTTGATCCCGTCATTAAACATGATGTGAGTCTTGTTTTGGTTTATAATAAATGTAATAAACTCAGGGTTTTATCTGCTTTTTATTAGCTTCACTTGTATCTCAGTATTGATGACTATAATGGGATCTTTCATTTAAATTATTACTCAATTTCATAAATCTGAATAATTTGGAATTTTACATGTGCAGTAAAAACTATTCACAGTACAATAATTTTATAGCTATTATTCGCGTGACGATCATCTCTTTTTTATGATTTACCTGGGTGATAACACCTGGTGGAAGGGGAAGGTCAGTACGATGATGAACCGCGGCCGCCCAACAAATACCTATTCACTATTTTTTTTAATGGCTCTCAAATAATAAAAACGTTAAATTTATTCGCTGACTGTATATTCCACTCCTTGGCTTTTCGCATGATGTAAAGAACGCACGCACACACACTCATACAGGTGATATCCGACACGGCGTCTAGTGGTTTTATGGTGAAATGGAACTGGCGGTAATCGCTCAGCTTATTAGTTCATTAAATACTAGTATTAGGCATTTGTTAGGCAAACTCGATTCATAATTGGCCTTATCTCTACCTACCCCCGAATGCCAATGAAGCCCAGCGTTGGCTTGTACATTATAAAAATATTTCGAAAATTACGATTTAATTAATATCTCTTTGAAAATTAGCTGCCACTATTCTAACTTAATGTTCAAGAATAAAAAAAAAAACAATTTATTTTTGACCTACCAAAAGGGTTTTCATACTCACGTAAATTTACGCTCTTAAATCAAATTTAAATGATAATAGCAAATTTTTCAAAAATGTCACTAAGGTAAATATAATCGTATGCGCGAACCTAGGTCTTACCAAAAATGTAAAAAGGAATAGTATGTTTATGTAAAATTTCATTATAAACATCTAAACGGGTGATAGGCGCGAATTGACTTCTTTTATTTACGGCTCGACGTTACGACGACTGACGCGCCGCGGAGTTTTCGTTGGGGCCGAGAACCTAACCATCCTAACCTTTTGTTCCCCCCTTGTTCTTTGTGTTTTGTTGCCCCCTTTTGTTCTTGATAATTTGAATAGTCACGACACAGCGCTCACGGTATCAGCGTTTTTGAATATAAAACGAGGTTCTAGTTTTCTAATCACTGTTTTCTGGTTTTAAAATGTGCTTGCTATGTAAAATATCATCAAAACTATACTGGTGTCAGTAATATAAGTATTCTGAAATATTGGTCAAGTGCTTCGAATCAGGGGTGCAAAATCAAAAATGGCTTTATTGACAAGAAATCAAGAGAAGTCATTATATAAATTGTGATTTATCACTGCAGTCAAGCGTGATATTGTCGTAATTAGCAGCCATTTACGTTTCTATCACGCGGCCAATTAGTGCAAACCAGTTCTGCACTGATGTTAGGTTTGTCTACTTTAGATATGCAGCAGCGTGCATTTCATATGCGTGTGAAATAACTGCTTACCTTACTAAGTTTTAGATTAGATATGATTTGATTTTAACATTGTGTATTGGACACTATAATTTGAATTTGCCATACAATATTATGTTTTTATTAGTGTCCGACCGAAAGTTCGGTTTCGGTTTCGGCCGAGTTTCGGCCAAAAATCAAGTTTCGGCGGCAGTTTCGGTTTCGGCCTAAATTGGCCAAAACTTTTGCCGAAACCGAAACTGATTTCGGTAGTTGTCGTACATGCTTGCCTAACTTCGTTTCTCGCGGCAACGCTTTGGCGGACGCTGGCGGCCCTGTTCGGGATTCGTGCGCCGTTCGCATTGCTATTTTTTTTTTTTCGAATTTACGCGTGTTTGTTGACCGGGAAAGGTCTTCACAACTTAACCGGGCGAGTGGGCGAACACTGAGGGTGCTCAGCCGGCAATTTATGGGTTGGGTAGCAATGCAAGGGCACCCCTGTGGGTACGAACCTCGACTTGGACCGCCAGCCAAAAATACGAAACCTAACGGTGATCTACCAGCGTTTCGGAAGCGACTACCTTGAGAAGAAACGCCGAAAGAAACTCAAGGCTGCGTCGGAGTGTAACTGCGTCGTTTAGACGACAGTTGACGGATCTAATTTGCATTGCTCTATAGCAACACAACTTAGTCAGTGCGTTATCACCCGACGTAAACATTCTTTAGAGGTTATGTTTTGATGGAACTGATTACATGTAAGTTTTTGTTTCATTTTTTTACTTGACCACGTTGACTTTTATACTTGACCACGAGAGTTTCGGTTTCGGCCGAAACTGAAGCCACGGCCGAATATTCGGTTTCGGTTTCGGTCGGACTCTAGTTTTTATCTGTAATAATTTATATAAAACGAATAATATAAGTAAATTTAATTGTAAATTCTGATAATTGTTATCTGTTATGTGGAAAATGTGCAAAAAAAACTTTTTAAAATTAATTTCATCGTTTTTATATACTTATACAGAAATAAAACAGTTTTTCAGAATTAATATTAATTATATTGGTGCTTAATGTATATATGAAGCGACAAATGTGATTAAAAAACTGTTTATGTCGCTGCATGCACGTCATCTCATCTCTGTTTTCCCTAAAAGTTTCGTGTCCCGTGTGATTAATTATTGTATTATTTTCCTTGCAAACATTAACGATAGAGTATCCTGACGTCATAGGGAATGCATGTAATCCCAGCGTTTGTCAATGAATTAAAGCGAAGGAGGAAAATAATGCCCTTCGATTAGAAATACCATCGAGCAGTGGTTTCCCATTAGCTGTTCGAAGTCCATAGTCTACTTTGAGTATGATGTCACAAATAATTATCTGTTTCCTGGAATTGCAGCGCTTCAGACTAAACGCGCTCCGTCCTAAAGATATTTTTTCTGTCACAGTGACCACACCACGCCTGATGGTAAGCGTGGTGCAGTCCAAAAATGGCAACGACTATCGGCAGGTAAAAAACCTAGCTATAGTCACAGCGATCGTGCCGGCCCGCACAAATATGTCTTCACGCTACGTTTAAAGAACCACATATCATGGTGGCTGGTGGGAATATGCTGGCCGGAGGACGAATCCGCAGCCTAACGATTTGACAAAAGAAATAGTTAGAAAACTTCCTAGTCCTAGCCGGGATGTAAGTTACTATGTAGCTCTGTAAACTCGCGCGCGTGTTTCTATTAGTGATGCCACGAATAGTGAATTGGCCGAATACCGAATACCGAATATTCGGCAACGCTGTCGGCCGAAGCGCCGAATATTCCTGGAAGTAGCGTGTTTAGTAATAATAATCTTTATTTCAACACAAAACTTATGCATATACACAGGATGACAAGTTTCACCAATTAAGTATATCTTGTCTCTGGTGAGACTCGCACTTCCGTTCGGGTTATTCAAGGGTGTTTTGTGTTTTTATATGGATATTCTCGGTATAAATTTATTAGTATGTGTGTGAGCGAGAGAGAGAGTGTGTGTGTGTGAGAGGTTGTTTTTTGAGGCTGGTAACATTTACGATGAAAAGCATAATCGTTTGCTACCAAAAAATGCTGAAAAGCTATCCATCACAACTTACCACTGATCAATTTTAATTACTTAAGTGTTGGAATTTGGAAATAAATACATAACTTTGAGTAATATAACGTGTCTTTTTTTACATGATTTGGTATTTGGTATTCGGCCGAATAGTACATATTATTCGGCCGAATACCGAATACAAAAAAAAGTGGCCGAATACCGAATAGTTGCCGAATATTCGTGGCATCTCTAGTTTCTACTATAGATGCGAGAGGGTGGAACAAAGATAAATAACTCTGTAAAACGCACGAGGTAGAAAACGCACAGTGAGGCAATATCCCTGTGCAACTGGAGTTCTAGTAATTTTAACTCTATATAAAAATAGCTTGACTATCTCAGTTACGTAGTATTCAATATGTTGGTGCTGGACATTCACTGAGCATTTATAATCTCAGCTCTTAAATTTCCCGTGCCGTTTAGTTATGAAAAATCATTCAGCTCTAATAGTCCCATCTTCTTATGACATTTGGTTGTTCAAGTGGAGAATTAAGCATTTATGACTTCTCGATATTTGTTGTCTGTTTTTGGACTACATCAATTTTACTGCCATGTTCGATGATATCATATAGCTTTACAAAAATAAAAGTGGCCGCGGGCTAGTGGACGGTATCCATCCGCGGCAATGCGAGTGACCGTAGGTTAGGTTAGTTACCCTAGCACGTAACTCTAGGTTTTTCAGATTACGGGCTTAGGTACCACATGTTCACCGGCGAAGGCGAAGCGACAAAAACATTGTGAGGAAATCAGTATGGTCGAAAGGAGTCGAAGCCGGTCGCGTCCGTAGGCTTTACCCTAGCTTCCCTACACGTGACTCCTGGGTGGTGCTAAACGAGCAGCAGCGAGGTGGCAGGGCGTCGGTGCCCGTCTGGATCGCGACCACAGTGCATGGGTGTAAAGCCCGTCATAGTGACCAGTTTCGGCTTGTCGCGTTTCGGGATCAGCTTGCGCATATCCAGTGGCTCATATACCTGGAGACCTTCAGTCGTGGTATATGTGGGCCGACATGACGATGTAGACTATCATTGGATTTTCATCCTTTGATATTCGCTTTCGTTTTTGGACTACACTGTACTTACCATCAGGTACTATGTAGTCACTATGTCGAGCCAGTGTAAAAAAAATGGTTTTTAATAGACATGTCATCTGTACTAGTGCTGTGAAAACCGCGACCAGATATGCTACTGGTCACGTTGAGAAATATATATAAGCGCTAAGTGAATGTAATCACTAAACTACCTCTGCTGACCTTGAATATGAAAGAATTAAACATGTAAATCAAGTGAAAATCATTTTATAAATGATAATGATAAAAACGCGACTATATTCACAATTCACATTCGCCTAGACAAAAAACGTCCTTGCTTTTAACGAGCGATCTGAAGATTTAAACTCATCATGCTTAATTGACCCTGTAATTCTACACCCGTAAGCATGCAGACGCCTAGTTTTGAAAACATTCCTTAAATTTAAAAACGAGTTTTAGCACTAGTTAATCGTGAATTGTATATAAATTTACGCTCAATTAATTTCAAATCAAAATTAAGGACCGTGTCTGAAACTGGGTATTAGTCATTAAAATTCATATTGCAGTAATTTGTTCCCAGATACATAAGATACCCAGTAGCAACTTGCATTAATATAATTAAAGAGGGCTGATATCTTGCGAATTGTATCTTTAAAGCGTCCTTAGTATCATCAGAAGAAAACACTTGAGACAAACGGATCAGTCAACGAGTATTATCAGACGTAATATTTCATCTTTAGAAAGCTCGTATCTCGATGGAAACTTTAAGGATAGAGAAACAAAAGTAGAATCCGTATTGTGACAGAAACTAGAGTGAAGATTGCAATAAGACAAACGCAAGGGAAGGATTTGTCTTGGGGTGGGAACGCAAGGATAGGGCCACTGGAATAGGACCTTAAGTTTGAAACGTTAAGGATCATAACTGCATTGTCGTTTAAAACTAGATTCTTCATTGTACCACTATTGCCAATGGCTTTCCCCTTCTTTTTTTTTTTTTTTTATACCGACTCGACACAGTGACTGCACCATACCTGATGGTAAGTATGGTGCAGTCCAAAAAACGCCAACGACTATCGAAAGGTAAGAAAAACCCATCGGTAGTCGCAGCGATCATGCCAGCCCGCACAAATATCTCTTCACGCTACGTTTAAAAGATCCCATATCATAGGATGGTGGGAACACGCTCGCCGGAAGACCATTCCACAGCCCAACGACACGGCAAAAGAAGGAGTTAGAGAACTTCTTAGTCCTAGCCGGGATGTGAGAAACCGTATAGCTGTGACACCGCAAACCCGCACGCGTGGATCTATTCAGGAAGGGAGAGTGTGGAACAAGGTTAAACAACTCCTCAGAACACTCGCCATGATACAGACGGTAGAAAACGCTCAGTGAGGCCACATCTCTGCGCAACTGAAGCGGTTCAAGATGTTTAGTCACTTCAGGATCATTCACAACGCGAACAGCCCTCCGCTGCAACCTATCCAGGGCATCAAGTAAGTACTGGGCAGAACCGTCCCAAAGATGCGAACAATATTCCATGCAAGGCCTGACCTGAGCCTTATATAAAAGGAACAGTTGATTTGGCGTGAAAAACCGTCGCACCTTATTCAGGACACCAAGCCTACGTGATGTTGTAGAGATGACAGATCCTAAATGATCCCTAGGATTCCCCTTTCGTAACAGAAGCACGAGTGCTGTTCAATAGACTATAAAGATAGACTATAAAGTTAATTCAAGTTTGTGAACTATGGTCTCTCTAATTCTTACGTCTGCCTCGTAATCAAGTATAAAATTACCTTTTTGAAAAAATTCAATGTAAGTTTCTTCTTAAGGTAGTGGCTTCCGAAACGCTGGTAGATCACCGTAGGTTCTTTCTCAGGCTGGCCACTCTATTCGAGGTTTGTTCCCATAGGGATGCTCTTGCGTTGTCACCCAACCCAAAATTCGCGGGTTGAATTTAAGTACACTCCCTTCTTGCTCGGTGAAGTTGTAAAAGCCTTTAACGACCAAGAACATTTTGTCTCGTCGGAAAAAAAAATTAATGTAATAATACCTGAAAGTTGAAGTTTTATTAGTCAGAGGCTATATAACTTTATGATTAATCTTCAGTACAAAACTTTCGCTACTAAGTCAGACTAACTGCCGTTCCACATGCGGAGCTCATTTGGTATAAAAATGTTGTAACCTACTATCTCACGCAGTAAAAATACGTTGATATAAAATGTATATGAGTGAGTGACTCAAAGATCGTATGTTTATCAAAATGGGATCGTTGACCCCGCATCTCTCCGCGAGACTCAAGGCTTCGCCATATATAACTCGGTGCTTTGAATGCTCCACCAATGTGTGATATCGACTGGAAGTTTATTAAGGTTGTTTTTTGTAGACATTATGTCTCCTAATTGCAGTATTGCCGTATTAAAATCAATACAATTAAATATTTGTAAAAAGTTGTATATTTAAAAGTTTTTTTTTTTTAATGTAAAAGTCAGGGGTCCAAATAGGGACATTTACCCTACGCGCGCAATCGTTATAGTAGACATTCTCGCTTATTTCTCACACGACATTTGCAAATTTTCATCTCGTATACTCAGAAAATATCGTTTTAAGAATTAAATTGTTTATTTTGATTCTCTCATTCTAAGAACTATAAACCACAGAATATAATAATATAATATTTCATAACTACATTGTCCATTTTATGTTTCATACTTTCAAAGTGACGATGCTTTATACAAAATTCAATGTATTATTTCTATATTTCAGGACAAGGATAAATATTATTGTTATTGTATTGTTGCATCACTTGGAATAACTATGCGGTACTCATATTATTGTGAATTCTCCGATGCTAAAGATATGTGTTTTGTTGGCTAGAACAATACAAATTGTGTACATTCCAAAAAAATGATAAATTTCATTTAACCTTTTTTAAAAAAGCATGAGTGAAGATTTTTATATTGGACAAGTTACTTACTACATTGCATTTTATGAAATGTCCGATTACGTACATGAATGACGTCAAATGTCAAGGAATGCGCATCGAATGACATGCGCGGCGAGCGGATGGTCGTAGGTTCGGTTCCCGGCACTTACATCTGGATTTTCCGGATTTAGGCTCCAAATGCTAGCTGGTGAAGGAAAATGTCGTGAGAAAACCCCGATGGCATCTAATAGAAAGTGGATACAGGCATTAACAAATCTCTGCTCACCCCGAAAGGGGTATAGCGTGACGATATTATTATTAATTTGTAACTTTTGAGTAAAGTGTAAGAAAAGTCAAAGTGGTGTCTATAAATCTTGACCTTAGATGTTTGATTTCTACAGAGCTACAAGGAACTGTATAATTTGTGTATTTGATTATTGCAACTTGACATTTTTCACGCGTATCTGAGAAAAAAGTCTAGACGGTCAGACAGATAATCAACGAATGGATTATATATTGGTTTCTATTTTTGTTTTTTTTTTGTTTTGAGGCACGGTACCCTAAAAATCATTGTGTGAAGCGAACCTCCAGTCTGCAAGCCGCGCCCGTGTGTCGAGGCCCCGTGTTCTAATTTTAGAACCACGATCTGAACTCCACGTGGCGGAGTTTAGCGGCGCTCTACCAGGAATCTAGGTCTCGTTCAGACTTACGCACGATAATAATCCGTCAAAATACGGATTTCAAAAACTATGGCCGAATTCAGTTACTGCTTTACGGGCTGTCTTCTATCTCAATCCGTCAAAATACTAAAAATCTAGGAAACTACACAATTTGTGAAGAACAACAAAAAAATAAATAAGTGTATGAATGTAGTTAAATGTATTTTGTTTTGTTGTGGCTGTGCGGGCCTAGTGGATAACGGACTAGGTTTTCATGCGCGGCAACTCGAATGCTCGTAGGTTCGAATCCTGGCACGTATCTCTGGATTCTTGCAGATTACGAAGGGATTTGGGCACCACATGCGCGCCGGTGAAAGAAATATCGTGAGGAAACCCGCATGGTATCTGTTGGATATAGAAACAATTATTATTTTTCGATAGTGGCCATGAGATCCTGGAACTAGGTATGACAGGAACCACGTACCTTTTTTGGTGATGAATGACGCGCCTTCGATGTCATTGAAATTGAGAAAACGAATATATACCGGTGTTGATTAGTACTAGTATTCACGCGCGGCGCCATCTGTTGTTAAGGCTTGTGGTGGGAGGGGATGGGGGACCGACAGGTAAATAGTTGGATTCTCATGGCAATACCTAACAGTATCTAATAGAATTGTCATGTGTAAATATGCTCTGAGAACGGCGGTCAACTGCGCTAATGGTCACGTTGGGCACGGCATATAAGTGCAAAGTGGTTACAGCCACTAATGTATCTGGTCATCCCGAATGGGGTATAGCGTGACAATATGTTTTTATATGATGATTATTAGCCAGTTTCGTGCCCACTGTACGGCAAAGGTCTGCCTTCCCTTCTCCACTTCACTCGTGGAATCAATAGGAAGAGGTTTGGACATTGAGACCAGCAGCTTGTCCAAAGCGGGTTGGCGGGTGTGCACAATGTGCAGAGAAGGTTTATGTAGCAGCAATCTGAAAGAAAGAAAGAAAACGTTTTATTAACAGCAACCATATAAAAGTAACTACATTGTACAATACAGCACACATATAAGACAAAAAACATAAAAAAAAAACAACCAAACAATACATAAAAAAAGTCTAGGCCGCCGCCAATAAGGGCCCTGTCTCAGCTTGTGCTACAGAGCACTGGACTCTGCAGCGCTGGTATTCTGACAACCCTATATATATATAGTTATACAAATATAAAATCATTTTATATAATAAAATACAGAAAAGACAACCAATCAACAAAACACAATAAACACAAAAGAAAATAGAAAAAAACGATCCTTCATAACCAATATACACCTTTAATCTTAGTCAGCCAAACCTTTTACTAAACTATAAAAATAAATACTATATATTACACCATAAAAAAACAGATCCACGCACATCCACGAATTAATTTTGTTCGCATAAAAGATATTTTTTAAATTTAATTTTAAACGTTGCCCAAGACTAGGGAATTACGGATAGGTGGCGGTATATCGGTATATCTGCGTTCAATTCGGAATGCTGTATACCTTAGACAGCTGCTACGACATCTCAGTGTGATGTAAAGGAAGGCACTATACTATTATTCCGGTAAATCTCACGGCCACGGTTAGATATGTTATAAACATTTAAAATAATAATAAGATGGATGTTGCGCAAATTTACTGTCAATTGTCATTGTCGTTTTTTGTACTTTACCGTGCTTACATTCATACAGAGATGGGCAAAATGTAATCTGATTAATGATTAAAATCTACAAAATGTAGTCGTAATTTTAATTTTCTTGCTCTGTAATCATGATAAAATCCATTTAAAACATTAAGAAATCATAAATGTGAATGCAATCTGGGATTCTGTAGTGTTTAAAACATAGATGAACAAAATGTAATCGTAATCGTTTTTATTAATCTGATTACATTTTGACATCTATGCATTCAAGGTGCTGTTACTGTACCGAGTATGAATAAAAAATGTATTATGGTTACTCCAGTCCGTCAATATTTTAATCTGAATCAGAGATTAACGGATGTCGGATAGAAATCGGGTAACGGATGAGTGTATAAGCTATCATAAAAATAGTTATACGGCTTCTTCGGAACGTATTTTCACGGATTCGCATCGGATGTAGTGCGTATACTCTCATATACATATACAAACGCTGTTTTGTAACGCGTGACGGTGCAAATATCGCAAGTTGGAAAACATTATCTTTAGTGTTATACTACCTTTGTTCGTGACTTCCTACTGTAATAAAGGGATTTTTTTTTTATTTTTACACTGGCTTGACCATGTAACTGCAGTACACCTGACGGTAAGTACACTGCGGTCAAAAACAGCATCGACTACCAAAGGACGTAAATCCATTGATAGTCTACATCGTCATGTCGGCCCACATACACCACGACTGAAAGTCTCTCTCTAGGTATATGAGTAACTGGATGAACACAAGCTGATCCCGGAACGCGACAAGCCAAAGCGAGTTACTATGACTGTCTTTATACGTGTGTACTGTGGTCATGACACAGTTTGGGTAATCGCCCTATCACTTCAAAAGATAAATAGGAGAAAGTTGAGAATTGAAATTGTTAGAGAACATAGTTTAAGGTGAAATTATATAACGATGCTAATGTATAGAATTGTTTTCCTCTTATTTTATTTTTAAATTAACAGAGTTATCAAATGTTATTAATCGTCCTGTGATATATTTAAAAAAAAAACTATTCTATGAGCCAGTGCACATGATCCGTTGCGGTGGCGGTGCGGCGCCCCATAACCTCCCCTCCAGATTAATGTATTAAATTCCGAAATACTTTTAGTTAACACGGATCATTTCTACGAACAATGAAATTTTTACGTGTTCTTTTAAATGATAAAAAAAAATCATTTCATCGTGATCGAGGCTTGCTTACATTGATAATATTCTTGATCCCTTATAGCAGCGGTTCCCAACCTTTATTCATTAGAGTACCCCTCTACCTGATTGTTTACTTAGCGGGTATATATGTACACACACAAATAAGAAATCATTTAGTAATTTCAGATATACAAATATATTTACTTAAAAAAAAATACAGCTGAAGAAATATAAACATGCAAACATTTAATGTAATATGATATTAAATAATGTTATATACGAGAAAAAATTAAAAAAAAATTGTTAATCCTAGAAATAGCATATTTAGCATATTAATAGCATATTTTATAATACTTTTACCGCCATAATACTTTTTTTTTGAGTACCCCTTAACAAACTTTAGCGTACCCCTAGGGGTATGCGTACCCCAGGTTGGGAACCGCTGTCTTAGTAAAGATTATCACCAATGATTATAGCAAATGTCACTAAAATTGTAATCCCTTTTAATTGATTACGTTGCTTATATTGATCTTCTAGCTGTAAGAAACAGCTAGAAGTAAAACAACTAAATGGATAATATATTATTTAAAATGAAAGGGCGGATTTAAGCGCTACATGCTCGCCGGTGAAGGTCTACATTGTGAGGAAACCCGCGTCGCAACTAATAGAAATGTCATGTGTAATATTGCTGTGAGAACGGCGATCAGCTGCGCTGCTGGTCACGCTGAGCACGACATAAGCGCAATGTGGATACAGCCGATGTTACTGCTTACTCCGAAGGGGATAAAGCGTGACGATATATGATTATTCTTATATTATTATTGTCGTGCGAGCAGCTGGAATATCTACCAGATGAGAGTGCAAACCTGCACGGCGCCCACTCTATTTATGGTAGAAGAGGGAGCGGGAGTTAAATCATACAACTCAGCCGCACACTCTGCCAGTGTGATCATTCGATCGATTCATTGATTCAATTGATACAGGATTCGATTATTTTTAATATTTTTTTGAGCAGAACGTTATATAGAGAATTTAAACATTTGAGAGCGGAACAAATTTTGTAAGCATATGCCAAAAATGCGGATGATTTCGGAATATAAAATATATGAATTCAAAACCATTCGTCATATGATACTAAATAATTCCTTTTTCCAATATTTCAATGTTCTCCGTTCGTCCAAGCATGTATACAACATTTTATCAGACTCATTTACTCTACCCATGAACCCATTATAATTATGAAATACATCAAACAGGAGGAGCGATATTTCGCTCCCCGCAATTTTGGCATATAACCAGAGGAGCGATATTTCGCACCTCCGCACTCAAACAGTTAAGGGTTATTGGATATTAAATATTTTAATAACAATTTTATTTCTTTGCAGGTCAAAATCCACAGATATGTTTATAGACGAGAATGAAACGTGAGTATTCTTTACATTTAAAAATGAATAGTTTGCGATCGGCATACACCATTCCAGTTTTATCATTATGTACAATGATGATGAAATCCTGGCCGATTTCGGCCTTGGCGACGTTTCCAAAATAGTATCAGGCAGGCGCGGGCTGCAGCCCCAATCGGCGAGGGTGAGATCGCTGATGACTTGCGCAGCCCACCTCAGCGCGGAATGTCCTGTTGCATAATGGACAGGTCAGAACAAACAATGTGTACGTACAATGATGATGATGTCCTAGCCGGCTTCGGCCACGGCGACTATTTCAACTCCGATTAAGAAAATCGAGGTCCAGTTTTCGGAGACAGTCAATTGCGCAGGAGATATTTAAGTGCATAACTGGACGCGCTGCTAGAAAAGCACTCTCTCGTGCGAGCTTCCTCGGGCCCGATGGAAAGGAGAACCAGTACGATCGGGAGGGAGCGGGATGCGGGTTTGGTCGAGTTTTCCTTCTCTGAACACCTGGTTGAATTGCGGTGTTAAAGAGATACCTTAGTCGCCTTTTACGACACCTCACTCAGAAGAGGGGGATGCTATTCTATTCTGCCGGCAGCCACCACGGCCTAAATATGCCTATGTACAATATTCATTTCTTTAATCGCACTTAACACATGCATCAGTTTCGCACTCGCGTTGACGCGCCGGGACACCAGTCCTTTACCCACTAGGTTACCACTAGTTCACTCTTTTAGTAGCGCTATATATGATTATTTCAATAATTTAACAAATTTTCGCTATTAATTTAGTAAATCATGACATAAACATATGTATACTTATTGCATTAATGTCTCGTATTGAATCATTGTTATTGATCGCCGTTTTATCAGTAGGGATGGAGCCAGGCATCGGGTGATGTTGATATGAAATTAGTTTGAACGATACGAGAAAAAAGATGCAGAATTTCATCATTGATTTCATTGTTTACAATCTACATACGTGTATTTACGAGTCATATGTTGAGGTTTTTTTGTTCCTATGTATTTGTGAGTAATCTATAATCTAAGGAGTAATCATGACTTTTATGTTTTACTGAATGTCTAATTTTAAAGTGGTTTTAGTGCCCACTTTGCTTTACGACAGTGAAGTCTGAGTATGCCAGAAGAAGCATGTAAGTAGAATTAATGCAGCGGAGATGCGATCTCTTCGGTCTATATGCGGTGTAACGCTTTATATGAAGAATGGATAGTTTGGAAGATAGTGTCATCGATAGCATATACAAAAGCGTGCTTCGATGGTTCGGACACGTGGAGAGGATGAATGATGGAAGGATGACGAAAAAGATATACAATATGAGTTTGAGTGGAAGTAAGGAGTGAGGGTAATCTCAAAGGTACGCAGAATCGGCGGTTTTTAATTTTTATCCCCCATTTTAATAAACAGGGAGCTTGAATCGCTCCGACTTGTCCACTGTGCCACTGGGAGTTTGTAGATATTTATGGAAAAGGTGCTTCTAATAGTGCCCTTATCAGATAAGGTATCGAAAAGGCCGTAGCGTGCGAATCGCTGACATCGTAAGCGTATAAAACTTATCATTAATCGTGTATGTAGTCAGTTTCTCGTGTTTGTTTATCACTGCTGGTTGTACCTCAAGACTCGTATTTAAATCGATATTATTATATTAATATGGGATTGCATCTATATAATCATCGGTGTGTACTATTTTCTTTATTGTTTTGTATATAATTGATTACTAGTTTACATTAGAAGGTTTATTCTCATTTCAGTTAAATTTAATCTTGTAATACATTTCATGATTAATTGATCAGCTTCATCATATTTAATATCGATCAATCAATCATCATTAAATATTGCTATTTTTGAGTTTTCGGCGGTTTTAAGCTACCGAGAATTGCCCTTCTGGTATAAATGCAGTGCAGCCTAAAAACATTGCCCTGATTTTTAAATGGCCACAGTATAAGAATTTTGTAAGAAACGGCAGTATATGGCGATGCAAAACGGGTTTTCAGCCTGTTATATCCACTTTCACTTGTTGGCTTGCTCTTGTCCCGTTATAGGTCGTGAAGTCTCTTTGTGAAGTGTGACTCAGCGAAACAACGCGTCTGTTTTATACTTATTCCCATTCGTATTTCATTGTTGGCAATGCAAATTACATTCAAACACGTTTAGGAAAACTTCATTAACAGTACAATAACAATAGCCGTCATATCAAGAGTTCGTCTTTTTGTCCTCACAATAATTTAGATAAAGGGCTCTAATAAAAGGTTTGTGATTTTGTTACGTTGAGTAATCATACGTAAATTACAACATGCCTTGAAAAGAGAAATTAAAACTTAGCTCTGCCAACAATATTCACTCTTTACTCGAGCTCCCCTTCTATGTATATCATATTTTTGTATTCTTCACATTTGGTATACTACTATCAAAGTATTTTATGTTATAGCATGTGGACACCGCCTGATACGTAATTGTATTAAACGCCCTAAGGGTGGTTAGGGTGTTACGAGACGTGCGGGGTAAGGAGTGCGCGCGCGCTAGGGATGCTCTAGCTAAATCAGTCGACTACCGAGACCCAAGGCTAGAGTACGTGCGTGTGCGTCGCAGTTCGGTGTGCCTTAAAGTGCAAATAAACAGTAAAACGCCAAAATCCGTGTCTTTCTACCACTACACCCACGACCACCGGTCATAATGTATTTATTGTCCCTATTTATTATGTTGAACGGCTCTAATATATTAGCAACGCGGCGTCTGCGCAATCAGTTTCATTGAGCGTCGGCTGATAATCAGCGCTGGGTCTCGCCCAGCAGGCCAGCACGCGCCGCGCCGAGTACTCTTTGAGACTGGTGACAGCACACAGGATACTTGATGTGATATCATGTAGTTTTCGTTCATTGTTTTAACTAAATGTGTTAGCCGTGTATAGTTCCTTTTTTTCAATAAACTTTTCTTTCTTGGATCTTCGATCGTGGAAAAGCCAAATTATTCATAGTCTGGTAATCTTTTCTTCAGTTTACCATAACATAATACCCTTTTCTTGCATTTTATCTGTGTAATGGCTATTAACTCCAATTTGATTGTAAACTACACATCCGTATCAAAGTACGACATTTCCCAAGCGTATAGATAACATCATCGAGGCAATCCTTTCGTAATAAATCCCCTTATCTCATACGGTAAAGCGAGTAATTGTTTACAGACAGCGTTTATCAGAGATTTGAGTTTCGAATAACCTTTACGATAATATAGACACGCATGGACTTTGCTTCCGTTATAATATTCAAGGTAGTCATGGAATTAAAATATATTGTTTCGAAAGCGGGTTAATAAGTCTCCGGTTGTGACAATTATTAGAGGAGATTATGTAATATTAGCACGCAGACACAGAAACGTCTCGAAGCGCTGTTATCGAATGAGCTGAATGTCCAATCGCATCAGATTCCAAAACAGAGTCGGTGGAAGTTCTTGAACTTAAATCGTCAAAAAGTTCAACATTAAAAGTCCTATCGCAGAAGCAGTCCCGTCGCAAAAGATAGTCTAAATATTCTCTCGTAGAAGCACTAACCAATCGCATTATGTTCTCCAAAGTCGTATACGAGCACTTGGAGATTTCCCTTGTATCGCTTCCAAACTCTCGCAATCCGTCGTTATTACAATCGGTGCGGCGGGCTTCCCACATTTTCGAGGAAGATCTAATACACGTTATGTATTTGTCTGGACGTTCCAGAATCGCTTAACGATTTTTCGCGGTTTGAAATTCACAAATAAACAGCTGTCTAATTAAAATTCAAAGCGCTCGCGTTTCTCGTAATGCATGGTCTAGGTAAAGCGGCATCTTTGATGTTCACTGACCGTTGGCAATTACTTTGACATTTATTTAATTCGAAAGAGTACCTCGAGACGATCTATGCGTTTTAAAATCGTAGCCATGTGATGCCTAAAAGCCTGGGAATCCTGATTTCAAATTTTGTCCTAATTCCGTCGTAACAATATGGACATGGAGGCTTAAAATACGTTTTATAGATATTTATTTGACTTTACTCGATCATTATAAATTATAAATATAATCATGTCGTTTCACAATGTGTTCCAACTAGTCATAGAGATATAGACGTATGGACATAGTCCAATCGAGATTCAGTCGGTTTCCGATTTGGCTATATCTGCAAACTAGGCGTATCGATATAATTAGACCAAATGATACCGACCCGTCTATTTATCTTTGCATTGTTACATATATATGATTTCTGATATCAATAATATATATCAATAAATTTTTTCACGCTCTAATTTTGTCTGAACGCATATTCGTTTCAGAACAAACTTTCTATAACTAGAATGTAATTATTAATTTGTAATCGCTTTATCAAGATCCGCGTAGAAATACGATAATCGATTACCAGAAACTGAAATCCTTTAATCGATTGCGCATAGTTACGACATAATTAGTAATGTTCCGATTAATTAGATAATAGATTTACATTCTCACTGTTGTAATTCCGAGGTAATAATAATATATTTTCACGCTTTATCTTTTACGAAGTGAGCAGAGATACATTATAGGCCGTATCCTCCTTGCACTAATGTTTCGTGCTTAATGTGCCCAGATCGCCGTTTTCACAGCACTAGTACACATGGAAATTCTATTAGTGGCTTTCTTCACGATGTTTTAATTTACCAGTGATAATGTGGTGCCTAAATCCGTACTTGGTCTGGAAAAATCCAGAGGTACGTGACGGGGTTCGAATCTACGATGATTTGCGTTACTGCGGATTGGCACCAGTCCCGTATCCACCAGGCCACCACTGCCAACGCGATAATTCTATGGTATTAATGGTGTATTGTCAAGTAATAACTGCTTAGGCTGTGATAGGCCGGTGTATTATAATATCGGCGTTCAGAAGTGAAAATACAACTCTTCTCATAGGTACATCATTTTTTCTCATTTCCTTAGACATTAATTAAGACCAGACGTACGTCTTTACTGTACGAGTACCATCCTTCTTTTGTATGCCCGTCATCCAGACGACGTTATTCCGTTATGCTTTACAATAAAAAAAAACACTCAATTGATTCTTATAAATATTTAAAAATGTAACCAGACCATATTCTATAATAATTCTAGGATATCATGTTTTAGCTTTGATCACACTATAGACAGAAACGGAAACTAATGGCACTGTTTGTAAAATACATCTTACAATTAGGAGCCGGCATCCAAGTGCGGAAACGCAAATGGTCGCAACTTCGAGTCCCGGCTAGTGTCTCTTGATTTTTCTAGATTAAGTAAAATCTTAAGCACGACATGCTTACTAATGAAGAAAAGCACCGTGATGAAATCCGCATGACATCCAATAAGAATGCCATGTGTACTAGTGCTGTCAGAACTCCGATCAGCTGCGCTACTGGTCACGTTGGGCACGAAATTTAAGTACAAACAGGGTACAACCACTGATGTATCTCTGCTCACCCTAAAAGGGTGACGGTATATACCCTTTTTGGAACAATCTATACTAATATTATAAAGCTGAAGAGTTTGTTTGTTTGTTTGTTTGAACGCGCTAATCTCTGGAACTACTGGTTCGAATTGAAAAATTCTTTTTGAGTTGAATAGACCATTTATCGAGGAAGGCTATAGGCTATATAACATTACGATGCAATTATTAGAAGCGAAGAAATAATGGAAAATGTGAAAAAAACAGGCAAAATTATTCATCCTTGAGGGCTTCCATTGCGTGCGCTGCAAAAACGGTTCAAGATACCAAAAATATATGTATGAAAGAATTATTCCTCTTGAAATGATCTAAAAAAATGTCCGCGACAGTATATGTCTATCTTTTAAGATTAAGTCACTAGAACCGTTTTTATGGTAAAAAAATTTGGTCGAAATTAATGCATTATTTGTTAAGAGTTGTATCAACGTAATAATATTAATCTTTATCCAAATAAATGTGTTGTTGATTAAGAGTATTTAATTGTGAACAAAATTGTCTTTGACATCACTTAATTTCAATGAACATCTTAGAAGATATTACAAAACCTTACATAGCAAAACATCGTTTGCCGGATCAGCTATAGTGTCTTGATAACCGCGAAACTCGAGCACGGCTGAACCGATTTGACTGATTTCTTTTTTGTTGTGTTTGTTGAAGTCTGGGGAAGGTTATAACACAGAGAAGATTTTAAAAAATTATCTGAAAAAGTCTAATAACAACACTTTTCTATATTCTCATACAAAAGATTTGTTATAAGTCAATTTGAACTTTAACACCATAGCATAAAGTTTAAATGTTAGTGGACGGGTTCCGGGAAGGCAAAACAATTATTGAGTGACTTATAAATATTAATGTCAATATTTGTCAATTTTTATACATATAGCATTAAGGCCAGGTTCCTTCAAACAATTTTCAAAAAACAGCCGACAGGCCAATAGCTATTAACATTAAAAAAAACAATGTGACTTTGTTTTAGAGAAATAAGGCAGAACAAGGTCTACCGGGACAGCTAGTGAAAGATACAATAGAGTCAAAAAATCCTCATCACTCGGCAGTAGCTGCCGTACTTTGATTATATCTATTATATTTGGAATCGGTAAAAAGAGCTGATTCCGAAAATATATATATTACTATATCACCAAAAAATGTAGCTTAAACCAAATAGCCTTTCACCCCACGATATCATACTAATGTACTTCCCATGGGTGAGATGTCGTCACTTTATGTAACCGATATGAAAAACATTTTTTTTTAATCCGGACTCAGTATAATGTCCACATAACGCCTAATGGTAAACATGGTGGAGTCCAAAAAACGACTACAACTATGAACAGTAAAGATAACAATCGATAGCCGCAGTAATCATGCCGGCCTGCACAAATATCTTTTCACGCTTCGTTTAAAGGAGCCAATGTCATAGGACAGTGGCAATACGCTCACCGGAAGAGCATTCCAAAGCTCAACGAGTCCGCAAAAGACTAACGAGAGAAGTCCCAGCCGGGATATGAGTTACCGTGTAGCCGTGACTCTATAAACTCGCGCGCGTGATAATTTTATGGAATGGAGAGGATGGAACAAGTGAGTTACATAAAGCAGTAGCATTTCTCCCTTAATGGCAAACAGCAGTTGTAGGAGCGTATAGATAATTTGAAATATCAAGTACGAGGTCGCTTCATGAATGAAGTTGTATATACAACTGAAGTCTATTACGGGCAATTTTATCGACTATTATGGTTATTGAGATACCTTCGTGCATATTTATTCTTGCGTCTGAATTAGGGTTGTGGGTTGGCGTGGAACAATCGATTACTAATTAATTGTTAATTAATACATTATACGATGCAATTAGATTTTTTCTTAATTATTTGATAAGTTGCTTTCTTATGTATTATAATAAAATTACTAAGTCGATATTAATAATTTACAATTTGGTTACATTGGTTTAATCCAACAATGAATGTATTATCTTTTTTACTTAAAAAAAGAAAAAAAGAGTGTATTTATATAATCGATATATTAACGCCGATTTTTAATATTAGGGAAATCGATTATTAAACAAAAAATTTATTAATATAAAAATCGATTATTTTTTTACATCCCTAGTCTGAATAGATAAAATGAGCTTGTTTTCCTCGTGGCGGGTCATTTTATCTGGTAATAATATAATTTGCAATCCAATCGTAATTGAATCCAGTTTCTATACATTTGTAAATTATTTGCCGATAGAATCTGGCAGTTTTATAAGCGAGTGTTGCCAGACGACAATGGCATTGGGCAGTCCCTCGTCCCTGGAGAAAGGAATCCTCTTTAATTACGAAGTAAAATTGTATGATCAATTTATATCACAAATATGTCGCGTGCCTTGTAGTCTAGGAGACTTACTTTTCGCCAACACAGATATAAGTATATTACATACCATATACATTTTATTCTTTTTTTTTTTATTAGGGGCTTTTAACATTGTCATATCAGCCCCATCGTAGTCATTATATAGAGAAATAAAACCTTTCATACAGTTTCGTAGCATTTCGGCAATACATTATTATGGTAAAGAAGTGTCGACCTAGAAAAAAAAAGGATTACGTTTCGATGGTAGTTCAATATGCTCATTAACGCCATATACGATCAAACAGCGGATTTAAGCTTGTACACCTGGTATTATGAATATATAGATATGTACATACGAAAATAAAAGAATATAGAATTAAAAAAAAAACAAATTTAAACAACTAAATAAAAAGACGCATCCATTTATTGCACGTGCGTGCGTAGTTATTAATCAATATACTAAATATGGAACTTTTCATTCCACCCCAGCCTACAGATAAGGTAGGTCTAAACCAGGGATGTTACGGAGCTTCGACTCAGACTCCGATAAGTCGGAACTTCCGATTGTTATTACACCTCCGGTTCCGACTTCGGTTCCGAAACTTTTTAATCGGAGGTATTCATCGGAGGTCACCACCACTGTTGTACTCAATTCATTTGATTTCATTTTATATGTTGTTGAAACATAATATCAATTAATCAAACAATCAGTGCTACTTAATTCGTAGAAGACATTTTTAAAAATTTAGATAAAAAAAATATGATTAACATTATTATATTTAAAACTAAATGTACATTTAAATTTATTACTAAAAGATTTTTTTATTTACCATTTACATTAAATTAAGTAAAATACAAATTAAAACAAAAACAACCCTGGAGCAAATTTGATTTAATTTGTTCACTGTTAATGGGAAAATGTTAATAAGAAACACAGCAATTTTTATTGTCTGTGTATTTGTAAATTTATCACTTTATAATTAAAAAGGTTCACTGAATAATGTTTATATTTGTCCCTTAATAAAACTATCTTATTCTGCCGTCACTTGTGAATGACGTTGCCTCCGACTCCGACTTCGGTTCCGATGAAACTGCCTCCGTTACATCCCTAGTCTAAACGATTCCAGTCGACAAGCGCGGATGGCGGTCGACTTTAATCAGATACCAAACGGGGTCAATGTCGGCGACACGATGCGCTGTTTATACTATATACCTATTTGCAGCGAATGACCATGACCCAGGAGTCGATGTCACCATGCCAATGGCAGTTTCTATTGGACATTTTTAATGCGATACTTGACTGGACGGTAGTTGAAAATGTGGCTATTGCTGTAGAACCAAAGCTTAGACTTGGGCTACCTACATTTCGACCACAATGGTCCGTGGTTGACGCCGGGCCCGAAGGTTTTATCAAGTGCCGAAAATGAATGAACTGTTACGAATACGCGCATGATTACGAAATTTCATTATTTTAGACAAGTTGCAAGATAATTTTCATAATCTATAGAAGTTGTTTTTAAACAGTCAACATAAACCTCTAATTAATCAATTTATGTAATTTAATATTCGGCATCGGCGGAATGCTGCGGTGGTAGCCGATCAATCATAAATTTGTCTAGAAATCGATTTTCGGTTTAGACACAAATACTATATAACATTACCCAATTCAATCCTTCTTTTTATACTGACGCGGCATAGTGACTACACCAAATCTGATGGTAAGCATGGTGCAGTCCAAAAAACGCCAACGACTATCGAAAGGTAAGAAAAAACCCATCGGTAGTCGCAGCGATCATGCCGGCCTGCACAAATATCTCTTCACGCTACGCCCATCCATCTCTTATCTGACATTTGTTACTATCAGCACTCCAGAATATATCCCTTTTCACACGCATATATCTGAGAGAGCACAATTATAAATGTTTATTTACAAATTAAAAATGGGATAAAGAAATAGTAATTTGATGGACTTTTTTACATCCAGTTACTGTATTCACGATCGGCCGCGCGCAGACATGGAGTCGCCTTTTTTTTTTTTTTTTTTTTTATATAACCCGGGGGAAATCCCTGACGGACCTCAGAGGGCGATGAGGGTCGCCCCCCGGTGTGTCGGACTTGCACCGACTAAAACCCCCGGGGTGTTCCTTCTCTCCGTCTAGCCGGGACCGGAGGTACAGCAGCGTCCACTTCTCCGGCCCGCGACGACGTCTGGCCTATTCGGTAGGCCTCACCTCTGTGTTTACGAGGGGCTAAGTAAAGGGCCACCCATCGCTCTCCTCATAAGTAGTCTTGGAGCGGTGTGCGGGAACACGTCACACACCGCTCTCTCCCGGGTAAGCTGGGCGACACGCTCCCTCAGGCGCGCCGCCCAGGCGTCTTTCCAGTTACGGAGGAAGGCCTGCGGCAAAGGCCCTCCTCCTTCGTCCTATTCTACGTGGGCGACGGATCGGGTTGTCGGGGCCGGCTATTGCCTCCCTGACCCTCTCCGCCGCCTCTTTCGCCTCCATAACATTCTCACAATATGTAACGACCGCCTGCCATGCTCTGTCACTGCCGACCATCGCGCAAGCGAGCGCTGGCAGTGACAGGTCACCACCCACCACCCTGACGAGGTCGGTCCTTTGGGAGGCCCAGGCTGGGCACTCCTCTACTGCGTGCTGTGCGGACTCATTGAAGCATCCGTCACAGTGATGGCATCTGGGGTCCGGTTCACTACCGGTTATGCGACACAGGTACCACCCGAAGCTGCCATGCCCCGAGAATACCTGTGTCAACCGGTAGGTTAGTGTGCCGTGACCCCTATTCAGCCATTCAGCCAACACCGGACGGATTGCCTCAATCGTCCGCAGGCCATAACGTGGGTTCTCCAGTCTCGACCTCCACGTCGATTCGGCATCCAGCAGACGCCTCTTCGCTAGTAGTTCGGTCGGGGCGGTTCGCTGGCCCCGGGCCCGGCGCTCCTCGCGCCATGTAAAGAGTGACGCGAGGGCTCGGGCATCCAGGTCCCAGGGAACCGACCCCGCCATCATGCAGGCCACATCGCATGATACCGTAGAGTAGCCCCGAATGATCTTGATGGCCAACGCTCTTTGGGGTCGCCGCAATAAGGTGATATTGCGGCTGTTGAGAGCGTCGGCCCATATCGGGGCACCATACAGCATCATGGAGCGCACCACGTTGCAATAGAGGCGCCTGCTGGGCACCCCTGGCCCGCCTAGATTGGGCATCAGTCGCCCGAGGGCTTTTGTAGCCCCCAGCACCTTTGGCATGAGCTGCCGGAAATGCTTGCTGAAGTTCCATCTGCCGTCGAGGACCAAGCCTAAGTAGCGCATGGTCTCCCCGACGGCGATGCGAGCACCTCCGACCACAATATGGGCGTCCGGAGGCAGCGCAGTCCGAGGGCCGCGAAAACACAGCGCCTCAGACTTGTGCAATGCCACCTCCAGGCCCAGCATCCTTATTCGCCGGACAACGTGCGCCGTGCCAGCAGTGACAAGCATTGCAGCTCGGCGGTAGTTGTTGCCCCGCGCGGCCACCAGCGTATCGTCGGCGTAACAAATTATGTTGACGCCAGGAAGGTTTTGGCCGCGCAGAACCCAGTCATATCCTATATTCCACAGGAGTGGCCCGAGGACCGACCCCTGTGGAACTCCACACGTCATTGTCCTTGACTCCCAGCCGTTTCGGGTTGGGTACCTGACGCTGCGATTCGACAGGTAGGCCCCTATGATTCGGCGCAGGTACAGCGGTACACCGTGGTACCGCAGCGCCTCCCGTATGCAGCTCCATGGCAGAGTGTTGAAAGCGTTGGCGATGTCGAGGGACACCGCCATCAACACCCCACCGCTGGAGACTGCCTCCTGCGCATGCGACTTTAACTGTCGGATCGCATGCATTGTAGACCTCCCCTTGCGGAAGCCGTACTGGTTTTCAGCCAAGTCTGGGCCCCCTCCATTGAGATGGCCTATGAGCCGGTCAACTACCACCCTCTCGAACATCTTCGCCACCTCATCGATGAGGACGATGGGTCGATATGCGGAGGGGGAGTCAGCCGGACGTCCGCCTTTTCTGAGGAGGACCAGCCTGCCTGTCTTCCACTTTTGTGGAATTGTAGCCTGTGACAGGCAGGCGTTGAAGATTCTTCTCAGCCACTCCTCAAGGGCATCAAAGGAGAGGACCCAGACTTTGGCGTGGATCCCATCTAGGCCCGGGGCCGTGGACTTGCCCTTAATCTTGTCCATTACAGACTCTAGCTCCTCCCTGGTCACCGGTGGCACCTGTGGATCTTGGTCGTCGATGAACCAAGCAGGCACCATCGGAGGGGGTTGGTGGTCTGCCCTGGTAGGGAACAGGGAAGAGACTATAGTCCGCAATAGATCGGGCTGGAGCGTCTCCGTTAGTGGAGGGGACCATGGGCGGAGTTTATTCCGCACCATGTGATAGGGCCTCCCCCACGGATCACGATCGAGAAGCTTCAGCAACTCCTTCCGGGCCTCATCCACGGCCCGTGCTATGGCGACCTTGAGGGCCGCACACTTTTCCCTGTACGTCGCGTACAGAGACTCCTGTCGCGTGTCGTCTCTACGCCCTCTGCGGCGGCTTCGAGTGTAGGCTCGTCTGGCCGCTACGCAGGTACGGCGGAGTTGTGCGATCTCGTCCGTCCACCAGTAGACCTGGCGCCGACGGTTGGGACCGCCCCTCAAGCGGGACATGGAGGCGTCGCAGACTATTGTCATGGCTCTCCGGAGCCGGTCTGCTTCTTCGTCCACGCGTACGTCTCCGCTCGGCTCCGGGAACCAAGACTGCACGAGCGCCGCCTCTCTGAGGAGCTCCACGTCCAGGGACTTTAGCCTCCACCTGGGAGGGTCCCCCCGTGTGTCCCTAGGGCGCGAATTGGTTTGGGCCCCCAGTCTAGGCGCAATGTTGTATCTGATGTACCGGTGGTCGGACAGAGTCTCCTCCGCGACGACCACCCTCCAGTTCGCAACTCGACTCGTCAGGACGGGGCACGTGAACGTTACGTCCACTATGGACCCGCCCCGTGCTCTGACGCAAGTCAACTCCCGGCCCACATTGGCCACGGACAGACCCGTCCCCAACAGCCAGTCCTCTACCGCCTCGCCCCGCGCATCCGTCTTCGAGCATCCCCACGCCATGGATTTGGCGTTGAGATCCCCGGCGACTAGCACGGGGAGAGGGCGGACTTGCTCTACCAGGGCTCCAAGCTGGGCGAGAAACCTCTCGAACTCGGCCAGCGTTTTGTTGGGAGAGAAGTATACGGAAATTACCGCAATCTCCTCCACGATGGCTGCAACGTACCCCGTCCCTTTGATGATTTTGCCGAAAGGAGGGGCACCTGCACCTGGCCGGCTGATAATGGCCGCAGAGTCCGTGAGATCCCCCACCCAGCAGTCGCCGTCTGAGGGAACATAGTATGGCTCCGACACCATCGCCAAGTGAACCCCCCACCGCGTCAGGCTCTGAAACAGAAGGTTCTGAGCCCTGGCGCAGTGGTTGATATTTCCCTGGAGGAATCTTAGCGGTGTGTGGTCCATTAAAGAACGGCCATCGGGAACGTCTCATCCGTTGCTGTCCTAATCGCGCCTTCGTCGCGCTCGGGAGCTTGGACCTGACCCTGCTGCTCTGGAATTGGTTGAGCTGCGGGCTTTACCTTCTTGGGCTTGAGTGGCTTGAAGGCCACTGCGCATGCCTTGCCGCCGACGCGATGCTGCGCCGGTTTTCCGGCAACCGCGCACACTGAGCAGTACGGGACTGCTGCAGTGCACTCGCGTGCAATGTGGTCTATCTGACCGCAGCGATAACACTGTCTGCTGCGGTCGACCTCTGCCCTACATTTGTCCCGCACGTGCCCAGGCTCTAGGCACCGGAAACAGCGCATGGTGCGCGGTGGCAGTAGCTTGACCTGCGCCGACGACCAGCCCACCAGCAGCTTACCCCCGTTCGTCACTTTCTTGGCGACTGCCACAGGACAGTTCACGACGACGGAACCCAGTCCCGTCCTGTCCTGGCGGATCACTCCGACTTTGACCTTATCGGCCTGGCAGTCGCCGAATCTCATCACCGCAGCCAAAACCTCGTCTGGGGTCACGGAGTCGTCCAACCCCGATACGCGGAAATCTGCCCTCTTCTCCGGCCTAGAGATTTGTACGCCGTTCTCTGGGAACAGCTCCTTCAGCTTGGTGGCCAAGGCGTCGGCCTTTTCACCATCCGCGATGCCCGGTAATCGAAAGATCCGGGCTCCAGTGGCTGCTACCTTGACCCTTAGACCACCTTCTATCCCCAGATTCACCAAGTCCAGTTCGGCCTTGGCCTTGGTCATCACGTCCGCGTATGTCAGGCTCGACGACTCCGAGCCCGACTTCAGCTTGATCATGACTGCCACAGATCTGGGGGCGCGCAGCCGAACAGCTGGAGGCTGTTGTTGCTGCTGATTCTGTGCCGTCCCGTTCTGAGCCTGCCGGGGAGCCGAGGGGGGAGGCCGTTGCGCCGCTCTTTGCGCCCTTTGAGCCTTGCGCTTGGTCCCTTTCCCGACTGCCAGAGACCAGTAGACGTCGTCATGTCCAGGTTGTGGTAGGGGAGGCTGACGAGGCGCCTCCCTCACTGTCATTTCCAATTTAGCCTTCCCTGTGACCTTCTTCCCCTTCCCCCTCGCCTGTGGTTGGGTACTGTCGGTCACTGGTTCCGGCTGTGAGTCCGCTGCAGGTGGGGTTCGCTTCTTTTTCTTCTTTTTGGGCTTCGCCCCCGGCGTGGCCTGTGAAGGCTCCTCAGTTTGAGGCTCCTCCTGCGTTCTGTCCACCGCTAACGGGGGGCGATGCCGTTTCGCAGGCAGAAGACGACCGTCCACCTGCAGCCCCTCGATCTTGGCATCGACCATGAAGCCTAGTTTCTGTAAGAGGGACACCTCCAATTCCTCAAAGTTGCTGGGCTTCGTCGTACTCGGTCTTTTTTCTACAAGGGCAGGCAAGGATGTGGGCGCCAGTCCCAGCCCCTGTGCGATCATCGCTCGTTTCTCCGCCCGGTCGGCGGCGATGTCCTCCATCAGGTCGCGCATTTGAGCTCGGAGGCGCTCGTTCTCCCTCTGAAGGAGGCGGTTTTCCTCACTCGCAGTTCGCTGCTGGAGTTCCTCCACTACGTCCCACACATCCCGAGCGGCGTTCTTCATCTCGCGCATTGTCATCCCTTTCAGGTTCTTGGACTTATCGATGGACTCCTTGATAATTCCAAGACCCTTTTCCGCCCTTTTCCTCAGTCCAGCGGCAGTGCGGTCCTCATCCTCTGACGAGGTGATGGAGAGCCGCGATGTTTCACGCGGGCGGATGCTCCGTGAGGAGAGAACCAGCTCTTTATGCTCCTGGAGCGCCTTCTCCTGCTGCTCCTTGGCAGCTAACTCCTTCTTGGCCTGCCACAGCCCCACATATTCGCCTGTTGTGGGCGGGCGGCCACGTCCTCTTTTGGAGATCGCCGAGGTCTTAAGTGGCGAAGTTTCTCCCTCCGAGCCACTCATGGAGAGCGTGCTCGCATAGCGCCTCTTGCGCTCAGAATTTGTGGAGACAACCGTCATGAGGCTCTGACCAGAGTCGGAGTCCTCGATTCTCTCACACACCTTAGGCACCATTACAGGTGAAGCAAAATCGGAATCCTTTTTCGCAGCATCAGTCGTCGGTGCGGTAGGGGGGTCTGCCCTACCGCCGAGTGCAACGTTGCCCCCCCCAGAGAACGCGGGGCAGCCCGGGCTGGAGGGAAGCTCCAGCCCGGGGAGGGATTCTCCGGCCGCGGAGCGGCCAGTACCCTCCTGGGGTAGTCCTATTTTGGGTTGCACTGCCATAATTATTTCCATTCATCAGATTTTCACGCATCATATCAGGAGTTGAAGAACAAAAGAAGAGAAAAGAATAAGAAGAAAAGAAGAACGAAGAGGGGGACAAAATGAAGAAAAGAAGACGAAGAACAAAGATGAAGAAGGGGGGAATACAAAAGAAGACATCCATCGACCTAATATGCCTAACACCGGGAATTGGGAGCAAAGGAATAACAAAAGGATGGGAAAGGGTGGGGGAGCTATGAGAGGTTGGGTGGGGGTGGGAATAAATAGGCCCTCCTCACTTCTCTTCTCTTTCGAGAAGAGATAGCGAGAAAGAGGACAGAGAAGGGAAAAAGGGGTAAGGGACAAGGACGAGTAACTGGTCCGGACTCAGACCAGCAACTCGGACTGACTGCACCAGCGAGCTGGTGGGCGATGGGGCCGTCAACTCCCGACGCCGGGAGACATGGAGTCGCCGCAATATATGAAATACGGGATTACCTACTGCGTTGGCCTGTTTGCTATTTAAAGGGAAAATTATTGTTGTAAATTTAATATTATTAATAATTCTGTGGTTTAAACTGTACCTACGTACTTATTATTCTGTCTTGTTAGGGTGTAGTGGGAACTCCGCGTCTATTTCTGTCGCCGGCCTCTATTTATACGTAACAAATAAGTTAAAATCGTTGGTTTCCGTGAACCCTTACCAGTGGTTCCCAGTAGGTGTGAAGCACGCAGCGAACACACGCTGGTAACCACGTCGAATCATGAGCGAAACCTGGTCGGGATGATACCCCGCCTAGAGCAAAAGTCGGTCTAGTTATTATTGGATTTTTTTTTACTTGGGGAAAATCCTCATAGGTCCGTCTCAGCCGCACAGGGGGGTTGCGCAGCCGAGGTGTGTCGGACTTGTACCGACTAAAAATCCCAAGGTGACTACTTCTGCGCATTGGCGGGGACTGCGAGTCCTGTAATCAATTCGCCACAGCCCCGTCGCGCCGCGCTCAGTGGGCACGAACTCGGGGAAAGATGCCTTCCCCGACACTGCTCATTGTACTTAGGCAGAGCACGTCACAATGCTCTGCCTACTTCCCGAGGGTCGCTAACCAGTCGCTCAGGGCCCCCACCCTGAGCGGCCACGAACCCGAACACATCAGCCAACCGGTCGTGGATGGACCAATCGGCTGGGACTGATGCACCAGGGCGGTTGCCGGCACCCTGGCTCCTTCTTCGACTTATTATTAGCCTAGTCTACTGAGAATTTTAGTAAGGCATCAGTGTTTGTGAAAGGCATAGGGTCAGTTATCAGTACTTAAACACTTCGTCCAGCCTCTCTCTAGTTGTGTTGGCTACCCGTACTATTACATTAAAAGGGGTCTGAACGAGAGGGCGCGTTTGTGCTAGCGCTAGCATTCACGCATCATATCCTGCGCAGTTGACTGTTTCCGAATATATTCATCAGCGAGCTCACCTTAGCTGGATGGGGCTGCAGCCCGCGCCTACTTACTATGATTTGGGAGAGTCGCCAAAGCAATAATCGGCCAGGATATCATCATCATCATTATGTCTCGACTTACGGCTTTTGGCTTAAACATAAATACAATAGATTGAAATGAACTGCGGTTTTCGATTGCTTTGTTTATTTCATTGAGTAGGTAGTTTTATATTGGCTAATCTCCGTATGAGGTTAATATAGGAATAACCTCATACAGTGGATGTTTGCAGTGCCAGATTAAACTAACCCAGGGCCCGTAGCAAATTCTAGCGAGATGCCCTTGCTACAGCTTTTTAAGCTTAAATTGGTGAAAAGACATGCTTCCAATTAGTTCTACTAGATACAACATGGAAAGGGAAAATAAAAAAAAAGAATTATTTAACATTGCCACCCTCCCCTCTTTCTCGTCCAAAAGAAGTACGCGCGCGAATTTAAGGAGTCACGGCTACACGGTAACTCATACGCCGGCTAGGACTAAGAAGCTATTCAACTCTTACTGCAGCCGAGTCCTGGAGCTGTGGAATGGTCTTCCGGCGAGCGTGTTCTCACCATCACAGTGAGGGAGAATGTAGTATTAATAATAATAATAATATTTACTAACAATTACACACATTGTCCTAGTCCCAAATTAAGCTTGCGCTTGTACTATGGGTACTAGACAAAGATATATATACTTAAATACATATGTACAACCATGACTCGTGACAAACTCATCTGCTCATCACAGAAAAGTTTGCCACTACCGGGACTCGAACCCAGGACCTTAGCATCGTAAGTAGGGTCGCTACAAACTGCGAAGAAGACTTTCTAGTATTAGAAGAGTATGTCTGTTTAAAAAAGTACTATGACCGGTGGTCGTGGGTGTGGTTATAGTAAGATACGAATTTGGCGTTTTACAGTTTATTTGCACTTTAAGGCACACCGAACTGCGACGTACACGCACGTACTCCCGCCTTGGGTCTCGGTAGTCGACTAACTTCTAAGCGTCCCGTGCGCGCGCGCATTCTCTTACCCCGCACGTCTCATAACACCCTAACGACTCTTAGGGCGACAATTGCGTATCGGGTTACGTCTACATGCTATAGTACTTATACAGTGTTTTTTTTTACTCGCAGGCCGGACTCATGGTGGGTATCGGCCGTGTTGCACACCATCCGCACCGTCGCGTTGATCGTCGATGTGCTCACCTTCCCGGTCCACCTGGTCTTCCAGAGACCCTGGAGGAAACGCGCCCTCTCCAGAAGACTTAAGGTACATTATACTAAGACAACGTACAGGCTAAGGGAGACATTACGTAGCCGAACTTGAAGAACTTTATGGTGGTGGGGCGGTTGCCCGAACTCGGTCATGACCACAGTACATGAGGTTAAAGACCCTCATAGTGACTCGCTTTGGCCTGTCGCGTTTCGGGATCAGCTTGTGTATATTCAATAACTCATATATCTATGATGATGATGATGTCCTAGCCGGTTTCGGCCACGGTGACGTTTCAACACCGATTAAGAAATTCGAGGTCCAGTTTACGGAAACAGTCAATTACGCAGGAGATATTTAAGTGCATAGCTGGATGCGCAGCCAGAAAAGCACTCTCTCGTCCGAGCTCCCTCAGACCCGATGGAATGGAGAACCAGTACGACCGGGAGGGAGCGGGATGCAGGTTTGGTCGAGTTTTCGCTTCTCTAAACACCTGGTTGAATTGCGGTGTTCAAGAGATACCTTAGTCGCCTTTTACGACATCTCATATATCTATACTGTGTTAATTTTACAATGTCCCCGGTGACAGATAAAACAATAGATTGGTTTTGTTTGAAAAACAATTATTATTATACAATTAAAAGTTAACGTTGGTATGTATATCGAAATAAAAGTGAAAGACAAATCTATACATTATTCATACAGGCTATAAGAAGATCTAGTTGCAGGCAATAACTGTTTTATATATAAAACGCATTCGGTACATTACGTGCACACGTGCGTAATAGATCAAGTTTTAAAAACGAAGCGATCCGGAAATATCTGCCGCAGTGCACGGGCGCACAGTTTTAAAATATTCCAATCGTTGACGTTATCTAGTTTCCCGGCATCCGTCTTCAGCTTTTATGACTCGACATGTAGTAAATATGTTTTTTACTGCTTAGACAAAATGGCTACTCTGCATCTGATTAAAGACAGTGTGGTTTTAGAACGGCGGCGATCGCGTCGAGAATTCGTTGACGGTCGCCATCTTGACGGTCCTCAAATACCATGGCAGAACGTCTCTAGATATATGAACCATCAGGTACACGAGCTGATCTCTGTACGCGAAAGGCCGAAGCGTGTTTCTATGAGGGTCTTTGCACTTGGGTACTGTGGTTACGAGATGAGACTCGGTTCGGGCAATCACCCTAGCACCTTAAAACTAGGCGATTCGTCTTCTCTTTTTGCTGCGAACAGCAAAGGATTGGAATTTGGTTCCTGCGTCTGTTTTTCCTACATCTTACGACATGGGAATTTTCAAACGACGAGTTTCATCATCGGCCTTATCATCACTTTCCATCAGATTGAGGCAAAACGCAAGCCTCTCTGTAATATATTTTGATGTCTTCCAATCTCAATCATACCTAGAAGAAGACGAAGATCAGGCCGTTTAAGGATCGCGTCTGTCTAATTAAAACCTCTCCACTTTCCTTTTGAAGATTCTCAAATCGTACGAACATGGGACAAATGATGCGGTGGGTGCATTCCACTCCTTCACTGTTACGTTATGACCATGGACTAATTAGTCCTGGGCTTATTCCGCAGGCTCGAATAATCGAAACGACCCAGGACAGCGTAACGGTGCGCTCGATAGCTTCCCCATGCGACCTGCATCTGAGACTGGTTCGCGATGGAGTCACCTCGATGGAAAGCATGCTGCGGGCGGCGGCGGCGCGCTGGTCGCAGAAGCCTTGCCTCGGCACCAGGACCGTGCTCGGAGAGGAAGATGAGCCGCAGCCCAACGGACGGGTCTTCAAGAAGGTAAGACTAGTCTAAAGTGCGACGGTTCTTCATGCTCGGTACAGTTTTACCTTTTGTATAAAGCTCAGATTAGGTCGTGCATGGAATTCTGTTCGCATCCTTGAGACAGTTCCAGACAGCACCTCCCAGAAGTCCTGGATACGTTAGAGCGCAGGGTTGTACGCATTGTGAATAATTCAGTCGTTATCGATCATTTGATGCCGCTTCTTGTATAGTTTATACCATGGCGAGTTTTCTGAAAAGTTGTATAAACTTATTTCACACTGTCCCTTTTGTAACAGACCCACGTGCGCTGGGTTAATAAGGATGCTACCAGTTCTCCGGACAGCTGAAGTTACATTTTATCCCCAAACTCCATGAATCGAAGGGAGTCGAAGCTGCTCGCGTCCGTAGGCTTTACCCTAGTTTCCTTACACGTGACTCGTGGGTTTTTTTTTTTTTTTTTTTTTTTTTTTTATAACTTATAGGCGAACGCTTGAACTCAATCACACCTGGTGGAAGGTGAAGATGAGTCCGATGATGAACCGCGTCCGCCTAACAAATGCCTATTCACTCTTCTTTTAAAGACTCCCAGGTCATAAGATCGCGGAAATATGGCCGCTGGTAGCATATTCCACTCCTTAGCTGTTCGCATGATGAATGTTGAAGCGAATCTTCTCGTGCGGATATAAGGAACATCCACCACATACGGATGGTATCCGACACGATGTCTTGTGGTTTTGTGGTGGAATGGGGCTGGTGGAATCAAAGAATGTAGTTCCTGAGAACACTCTCCACCGTGCAACCGGTAAAAGACCGCGAGGCAGGCAACTCTACGTCGATGCTCGATGCTTTGCATTTTAATTTTTGACAAAGAGTCGTCGCCAATAAGTCTACGAGCTCTACGATCAATCGAGTCCAAAGCCGCCAACTGATATTTAGCGGATCCGTCCCAAAGGTGACAACAGTACTCAACACCCGACCGCACCTGCGCTTGATACAGGTTAAGAAGTTGCGATGGTGAAAAGAACCGTCTGACCTTAAAAAGGACACCCAATTTTAAACTAAACGGTGGTGGTGCTAAACGAGCAGCAGCGAGGTGGTAGTGCGTCGGTGCCCGTCTGGATCGCGGCCACAGTACATGGGTGTAAAGCCCGTCATAGTGACTAGTTTCGGCTTGTCGCGTTTCGGGATCAGCTTGTGCATATCCAGTAGCTCATATACCTAGAGACCTTCAGTCGTGGTATACGAGGGCCGACATGACGATGTAGATTTCATCATTTGATAGTCGCTTTCGTTTTTGGACTACACTGTACTTACCATCAGGTACTATGTAGTCAATATGTCGAGCTAGTGTAAAAAAAAAATCAGTGTAGTGGAACCAATGTGGACAGATTTTATATTGATGAGGGAACGTTTGATAAGTGTTGGATAACCTTACTTGGTCTGTATTCAGTTCAACATGGGTGACTACGTGTGGCGGACGTACACGGAAGTGGAGCGCGAGGCGCGGCAGTTCGGCACCGGCTTGCGAGTGCTGGGCTGTCGGCCGAAGCAGAACATCGTCATGTTCGCCGAGACGCGCGCCGAGTGGATGGTGGCTGCTCATGGCTGCTTCAAGCAGAGCATACCGGGTTCGTTTGCCCAGTGTCTATCTTTTAGGCAATAGCATGAATCTGCCTCCGACATGAAAGTGAGCTGACATGAAACTGGTAGACGCTCTTTTCAAAACTTTCATTTTTAAATAGAAATTATATTAAAATCACGTATCCTTACCAGCCAAATAATCATTCAGAGAATAGTAAGCTAAATTGATTGATATATACCAAAGATAAACCAAACAACTCAATCATTGCCTGCAAAGTCAGAGGGAATGGGGGAAGAGATCACGGATATAGCGCTAGAAGTAAGCGCCTGATGAATATCAGCTTGGGTGTTTAAGCTGCTCGTGTTTTCACTTCATGTGGCTCTTGAGCGGTGCTAAACGAGGGGCAGTCAGGTGGAGACTGAACCTCGGTCTTAGTATAGTATTCCCGCCCGGTTAAGTTGTGAAGACCTTTCCCGGTCAACCAACAGGCGTAAATTCGAAAATATATACATATATATACATATATATAGTATTGCATAGTTGTTGTTATTGTTAGTAGTGCCGTGGTGACTGCTGGCAGAATAGAATAGCACCCCCCCCCCCTCTTCTTGCTGAGGTGTCGTAAAAGGCGACTAAGGTATCTCATTAACACCGCAATTCAACCAGGTGTTCAGAGAAGGAAAACTCGACCAAACCTGCATCCCGCTCCCTCCCGATCATACTGGTTCTCCGTTCCATCGGGCCTGAGGGAGCTCGGACGAGAGAGTGCTTTTCTGGCTGCGCGTCTAGTTATGCACTTAAATATCTCCTGCGCAATTGATTGTTTCCGTAAACTGGACCTCGATTTTTTTAATCGGTGTTAAAACAGTCGCCGTGGCCGAATCCGGCTAGGAGATCATCATCATCATTGCATAGTTAAAACGCTTACTCACTAAAAGCCATCGAGGATCTCCCTCCTCTCGCTGCAAGCCGGGCTTGGTAGTCCAAATTTCTCCGATACCCAATCACGTACCTAGAGAACATCAGTCGTGGTATATTTAAATAATCCATCATGATTGAGGCAACTGACGACCTTTAAACCGTTCTCGTCTTATAAATCATTGTAAGAAGTGACGTTTTTCCAGTGGTGACCATCTACGCAACACTGGGCGACGAGGCCATAGCTCACGGCATCAACGAGACGGACGTGTCGACGGTGATCACGACGCACGAGCTCCTGCCCAAGTTCAAGAAGATCCTCGCCAAGACGCCCAAGGTGGACACCATCATCTACATGGAGGACCAGCTGAAGAGCACCCCTCGGGACGGGTTCAAGGAGGGCATCAGGATCATAGGCTACAAGGAAGTGCTTGCGAAAGGAGTCGATTCCACCATTGGTAAGTAATATAATCTCTATTATTAGCAAACTATGTTAGTATTCTTTTCTTGTTCGTGACAGAGGCATTTTAGTTAAAGATTTAGCTAGTAGGTACGATGGTCTTGAGTTAGCCTATAGCGTAGGTAAAGCGTGTAGAGATGAGAGACGACTGAAGGTAATGAAAAAAATCCAGACGCAAGACTGAATCACGTTTGATACAGCATAGCAAAGAGTCACAGCAGGAATAAACAAGCGCAAGTCTTCTTCTTCTTAGAATGCCTCTCCACTACCGGAGGTTGGCCGTCAGCTTAGCGAACTTTCCTCTATCCTGAGCCAAGTGAAACAGATGTTCGACGCTGGCAATACTAGTAAACTTCCGGATGTTGCGCAGCCACGACTTCTTTCTCCTTCCAGCGCGTCGCTTTCCGTCTATTTTGCCTATCATTATTAACTGCAAGCGCAAGTAGAGTAGTCAAAGTAGAAATGAAGTACACAGAATAATTTAAAACACGAGGCACAAATAATAACAGCGAAAACAGTAATAGTTGCGAGCGAATGATGCCTGGAGTCGCGTCGAATGCGATAACCAGACGAGGGGGGGCGGTAGGTGTGCAGCGGTGCTGAATCTCACCGCCCACTACATACGCTCCCGAGGCTGTGGTGCGAATATAAAGAAGTAGAGAAATAGTACATTAGTAGGCTACAAAAATACTAACGCGGAGGAAGCTAGATCCGCTTTTACCTTAGCACTCAGCAGACGGGAGAAGGAACTGCCCGGTGGTTTTAGTTGGTTAAAATCTGACTCATCGGGGTCGCAGCCCTCACGATGGCGTTGATGGTTTTATGTAAGCTGATCCCGCGGGATACAAAAAAAAAACGTGGTTGGTAACCTATTGAGTTGGAAGAGTCAAAAATTAAAATTTACAAAATGGCAAAGTTTTTAAAGAGTCACAAATATTTTTATTGCCATCGAAAAATATTTTTTTATAAAAAAAAAACTGTTTATTCATCGATTCTGAACGATTTTTAAATGTTTTTATAAAATAAATAACATTTGCGTATGGAATTAAAGAGCCGCAGCTTCATATCCAAAGAGCTGCAGGTTGCTTGCCCCTTTTTTTACTTGGGGAAAATCCTCATAGGACCGTCTCAGCCGCACAGGGGGGTTGCGCGACCGAGGTGTGTCGGACTTATACCGACTAAAAACCCCAAGGTGACTACTTCTGCGCATTGGCGGGGACTGTGGGTCCTGTAATCAATTCGCCACAGCCCCGTCGCGCCGTGCCCGATGGGCACAAACTCGGGGGAAGATGATACGCTTCACCGATACTGTTCGTTGTATTTAGGCAGAGCACGCCACAATGCCCTGCCAACTTCTCGAGGGCCGCTAAACCAGTTGCTCAGGGCCCCCACCCTGAGCAGCCACGACCCCAAAGACATCAGCCAACTGGTCGTGGATCAACCGGTCGGCTGGGACTGATGTGCCAGGGCGGTTGCCGGCACCCTGGTGTCTCCTTCGAACGGCCTTCTGCCGTTCTCGCTCTGCGGCCTCCTTCTGGGACATGACATCTTCACAGAAGGAGACCACGGCCCTCCAGTTGTCATACCCTGCCAGCATTGCCGACACCATTGCTGGCAGGGAGAGGTCGTGTCCGATCCTTCGGACCAGGTCCCGCCGCTCATTGCCCCACGCCGGGCAATGTGCGAGCGTATGTTGGGCGGAATCCAGGTCCGAACAGCAGTGGTAGCACTGGGTCGTTACTTCTCGTCCAAACCTGCACAAGTACTCAGGGAAACATCCGTGTCCCGTAAGTACCTGTGTCAGGTGGTAGGTGACGTGATTTCGACTACTGAGCCAGGCTTCGAGGTTCGGCAGAATGGCACCGACCACGCGCTGGCGCATGCACCGCACCTCATCCAGCTGAACGCGCCAAATTCTCAGGGCTGATCGGCGTTCTTCTGCCTTCAGCCTCTCGAGCACCACGGGAGCCACGTTTTCGCCTCTCAGACGGAATTCGCGGACTCGGTTGAACACTGCCGAGTCCACTTCCGCCTGAATACTAAAGGGCAGAAAGCGTGCCAAGATCGTCGCCGCCTCATATGAGATGGTTCTGTAGCCGCGTGCGATCCGTATAGCCATCAACCGCTGCAAGCTGTGTAACTTCTGCCTGCAGCGGCGGACGCGCAACCTATGACCCCAGACTGGGGCCCCGTAGAGGGCCACGGACCGCACGACACCGGCATAGAGGCGGCGAACTCCCTCAGAGGGTCCCCCGAGATTGGGTAGGAGTCGATGCAAAGCACCCACTACCCTCTGTACTCGGGGGACGAGGCGCTCGATGTGTTCCTCGAAGCCCCAGCGGCCGTCAAGGGTGAGCCCAAAGTACCTAATGAACCGACCCACCCTTATATTTACGTCACCTACTCGGATCGACGAATCGGGAGGTTCCCTGGTTCGCGGCAGTTTATGGAACCATAGCGCCTCGCACTTATGAGGCGCTACCCGGAGGCCCAATTCGTGGATCTTCAACGTAATAATATTAATCTTTATCCAAATAAATGTGTTGTTGATAAAGAGTATTTAATTGTGAACAAAATTGTCTTTGACATCACTTAATTTCAATGAACATCTTAGAAGATATTACAAAACCTTATATAGCAATACAACGTTTGCCGGATCAGCTAGTATATCATATAGCGAATAATGAATGTGTGATTGCAGAGAGCGTGCCGGCCACGTCGGCCGACACCGCCATAATAATGTACACGTCCGGCTCGACCGGGGTGCCGAAGGGCGTGGTGCTGTCGCACCGCAACATGGTGGCCACGCTGAAGGCCTTCGCGGACGCCGTGCCCATACGCTCCGACGACGTGCTCATGGGCTTCCTGCCCCTGGCGCACGTCTTCGAGCTGCTCGCGGAGAGCCTTTGCATCATTGCAGGTAGGCACCGGCAAACTCATTTGGAACACACTGCTATTTCTCCATTCTCTATCGGTTCTCAAAGATTGAGGGCATGTAGAATGATATAATCGGTGACATTATTATGAATTTGATTTTGTTTCATCATTTCAATGTGTAGTTGTTTTCATCTTTTTTTTTAATCAATATTTTAAAGGGCTTTTGACTTCACATGCAGTTATGCCATCCCTATCGTGCTGCACCATATACATAGATACAAAAAATAAGAAAAACATTACACTAGGTGTTATGGACACACTATAGAAGATAGAGAAACCTTAAGGTTCCACTAAACTATTGTAAATAAATTTATAAATTTTGTGAGCTTCTTGGCTGCTGGGATTACTTAAATAGCTTTGATAAATGCCAAAGTCCAAAAAGTTGATGTTTAGGTTGCTCCTTAAGCTTTCTCTTTCTTTTTTATTCTGGACACATTCCATCAACAAATGTTGGATATCCTCTGTTGTGCCACAGCGGATACAGCTTGGGCTACCGACTTTTTTCATAAGATATCCAAACTTGTTGAGAGGAACGTGTCCAGATCTAATTCTATGAGCTACTACAATATATTTCCTAGCTAGCCCAACCTTAGAAAACCAAGAAATACGAGGAGGCTCACTCTGCATTGTGCGATACCAAATGCCTTTCTCTGTTGATCTTTAGTCAAAATATTCCTTCCAGCTGTTGTGTATTACAATTTTGAATTTTGGCAACAACTCAGAGTAATCACTTGGCGGCGACATGTTTGAGTCTGTTACTACTGCATTTTTTGCGCTGCGGTCAGCCTCCTCGTTTCCTTGTAAACCAATGTGAGATGGAACCCATTGCAATCTCAGATCAATACCGAACGTAATAATTTCTTGAATTTGTTTGTTTGTTGTCATCTTATTTTTATATAGTATTCGTAGTATTGTCTGACTATACCTTTTCTTATTGTTATTAACGCTTTTTTTATGACTGATGATGTTGATTTTTATTAATATTCATATAAAACAGCCCACTGTAGTGTATGTTCTGGATGCCTCAATAGTAACTGTACAATTTTGATTGTAATTATGTATGTGTAGGAGCGAGAGGAACCGAGACCGATATCATTGATTAAAATAACGAAGTCTTCACAATCCATCCGAACCTCTTTTACTCCCCTTTAACTATTTCATTAGCTATAGAATTCCATTGCTAGAAAAGGGTCACACAGAATGAACACTGCAAACGATTACTCCGCAACACGTGCATCGGGCAACCACTGCCGACAAAATAATATCTAGAGCAGTGCGTGTAACCTTCATATAATAGAGTTCGGATGGCGGTGTTGCTAACAAAATTTGAAAGTAGCCCGTCATATGTATTTTGTAAATGAAATAGTGTATTGGGCCACTGACAACCTCTGTATGAATAAAATTAAAAAAAATATATGTATTATAAACGTGTATGGTTATATTCAGGTGTTCCGATTGGGTATTCCACGCCTCTGACGATGCTGGACTCGTCGAGCAAGATCATGAAGGGGACCAAGGGAGACGCCACCATACTGGAGCCGACCTGCATCACAACCGTGCCGGTCAGTTGCCAACCAATGCCCTTACTACAAGTACCTTAAAACAAAGATACAAGTGGGAGTTTTTTCGAGATTTACTTCTCGATTTATTACTTGTTTTAATATCAAATTTTTGGAGATTTTTATCAGCGCCACCAACCGACAGTTTGGGAAACATTAATTTCATACTTATTGACGTTTAGCACCGCAAACTAATTTTAAAAGCATTTTCGAATTAATTCACTTTTAGTTCGGCCTCTGATATTAAAAGCCCTTTAGATGAATGCTAAGTAAAAAAAATGCCGCTTTGATTTTTCTTTCTTTGTTGTCTGTTTTATCCGGCCTCGGCATAGTGACCACATTACGCTTGATGGTAAGCGTGGTGCGGTCCGAAAAAACGACTGTAAAACCAGTCGTTCAGTAAATGGGGTTTTGAGTGACGTGACCGCAAGCGGCTGGAGGCTCGCCCTCCGCGCCGAGGAGTTGAGCACAAAGTGAATGTCATTGCAGCTGATAATGGACCGCATCAGCAAGGGCATCACGGACAAGGTGAGCCGCAGCGGCGAGCTGGCGCGCGCGCTGTTCCGCTGGGCCTACGCCTACAAGCAGGTCTGGATGCGCCGCGGCTACGACACGCCCGCGCTCGACCGCCTCGTGAGTACCCGCCACGTTTCTCTCTCACTCCTCACAAATAAACACGCACGAAAAGATTCGCTTCTACATTTATCATGCGAACGGCTAAGGAGTGGAATGTGCTTCCAGCGGCCATATTTCCGCGATCTTATGACCTGGAAGTCTTTAAGAGAAGAATGAATAGGCATTTGTTAGGCGGACGCGGTTCATCATCGGACTCATCTTCACCTTCCACCAGGTGTGATTGAGGTTAAGCGTTCGCCTATAAAATAATAAAAAATAAATAAACAAACCGCATCCCTTTCACACACACAGTCCCGTTTCCCTCACTAAACATCGAATCGTACAAATATACGCAACATTCACATTGAAGCATCGGCCGGTATTAAATATACTGTGGTTGAACGTAATACCACAAGTTACCCATTGTTTTTTTTGATAACTCGAGGTAAATCCTCATAGACCGCCAGGAGGCTGTGAGACTGGCGCCGCGGTGTCTCGTATTCTTACCGGCTAAAACCCCGGGGTATTCCTCCTACCTGTCTGCTGAAACCAAGAGCACGGCCACACCAACTTTCTCGACTCCAGCAACGTTTGCCCCATATCTATTTGCGGGGTTGTACAATATAAAAGCTAGTAGTACGATTCTTGAATAATGCCGCCATTATTACACGAGAGAAATATTTTGTACCGTCTTGCAACTAATATAAATAATTATACTCCCTAACAAATCGCATCGCAAAAAATATTGATGAAGAAATTAAAATTGAGCTGTGACATCGCAGCGCGTGTGGCGTACGATTAATCTGTTAATAGATAAAGATCCTTTTTACATAACTTTAGGTAAAACAGGTATGGGCTCGTTTGTTTGCCTTTGCACTGTAAACGTAGCTTAGGACAGGCAAAATGCCTACTATGACCGGTGGTCGTGGGTGTGGTGGTAGAAAGACACGGATTTTGGGGTTTTACTGTTTATTTGCACTTTAAGGCACACCGAACTGCGACGCACACGCGCGTACTCTAGCCTCGGTTCTCGGTAGTCGACTAACTTAGCTAGAGCATCCCTTGCGCGCGCGCACCTCTTACTCCGCGCGTCCCGAAACACCCTAATGACCTTTAGGGGGTTTACCACAAACGCGTATCGGCCGGCGTCTACATACTATACTACTTCATAATTAACTGTTATTCATTAATTCCTGTGTATAATTGTCCCTAAATGTGTTGAGAATAATTTAGTATGTTGTATAGAAAATACAAAGATATCGATGAGATTACACAGTGCAATGTTACGCGGCGGTCCGACAGATGTTCCGGCGCGCGCGGCAGCTGCTGGGCGGGCGCGTGCGGCTCACGATAAGCGGCGGCGCGCCGCTGTCGCCGGACACGCACCTGCAGGTGCGCATCTGCCTGTGCTGCGACGTGATCTGCGGCTACGGGCTCACCGAGACGACGTCCTGCGCCACCGTCATGGACGCGCACGACACCAGCACCGGCCGCGTCGGCGCGCCCACCACCGGCACCGACCTGCGCCTCGTCGACTGGCGCGAGGGCGGCTACACCACCGCCAACAAGCCCTTCCCGCAGGTACCGACGCCCCCCACACCACACACCGACACACGCCACACACCGACACACACCACACACCGACACACACCACACACCGACACACGCCACACACCGACACACCGACACACGCCACACACCGACACACACCACACACCGACACACACCACACACCGACACACGCCACACACCGACACACCGACACACGCCACACACCGACACACACCGACACACACCACACACCGACACACGCCACACACCACACCGACACGCATCGCCACCGGTAACAGTTGCAGTTTGCATAACCTGAAACGTGGTAGCGATATCTTATGAGACTTTTGACTTAACTTGTAACTTTGCGTCTATAAAGGTTTTATTCAGCACCTTGTTTGTATAACGGGGTTTTTTTTTGCGTCCTGCCGTGATTTTCTCCTTTTAACGCACTCATTTTGGATTTGGGATTTTGGGAGTCGAAGCTGCTAGTTACCGTAGGCTTTACCCTGGTTTCCCTACACGTGACTCCTGGGTGGTGCTAAACGAGCAGCAGCGAGGTGGTAGGGCTCCGGTGCCCGTCTGGATCGCGACCACAGTACATGGGTGTAAAGGCCGTCATAGTGACCAGTTTCGGCTTGTCGCGTTTCGGGATCAGCTTGTGTATATCCAGCAGCTCATATACCTAGAGACCTTCAGTCGTGGTATATATGTGGGCCGACATGACGATGGAGACTATCAATGGATTTTCATCCTTTGATTGTCGCTTTCGTCTTTGGACTACACTGTACTTACCATCAGGTACTCTGTAGTCACTATGTCGAGACAGTGTAAAAAAAAACTCATAAAAATTCTGAAAATGTACTACAGTTAAACATTAATTTTGAAATACCTATTGAAAAATCCTTCTTTTAGAGACAGAAGGAGGCGCGCGCCGCTCCCCTATTATAGACAGCAATTGATTTCGCTCGGACGCGTGTTACCGCCGTTTATAGACGAAGTGTTAAAACATCGAAACCAAACACTTTACTTTTCAGCCCACTTATTATGGAAAAGTAGGCCTATTTTTTTTTAAATTGATTATTCTGTGGATACGCTGGGTGATGTGCTCATCAACCGCCCTTGGAATTTAGCTCATTCCCCCCAGATCCGGGTCTGATTTTCGCGGATTAGCATCGGCCATAGTGTACAAGCACTTTAATGGGACGACGAAATCTATACTAATATTATAAAGCTGAAGAGTTTGTTTGTTTGTTTGTTTGTTTGTTTGAACGCGCTAATCTCAGGAACTACTGGTTCGAATTGAAAAATTATTTTGAGTTGAATAGACCATTTATCGAGGAAGGCTATAGGCTATATAACATCACGATGCAATTATTAGGAGCGAAGAAATAATGGAAAATGTGAAAAAAACGGGCAAAATTTTTCATCCTTGAGGGCTTCCATTGCGTGCGCTGCGAAAACGGTTCAAGATACCAAAAATATATGTATGAAAGAATTATTCCTCTCGAGATGATCTAAAAAAATGTCCACGACAGTATATGTCTATCTTTTAAGATAGAGTCACTTGAACCGTTTTTATGGTAAACAAATTTGGTCAAAATTAATGCATTATTTGTTAAGAGTTGTATCAACGTAATAATATTAATCTTTATCTAAATAAATGTGTTGTTGATTAAGAGTATTTAATTGTGAACATAATTGTCTTCGACATCTCTTAATTTCAATGAACATCTTAGAAGATATTACAAAACCTTATATAGCAAAACAACGTTTGCCGGATCAGCTAGTCATGAATATGTTTCGGCGTCGCAGGGCGAGATAGTGATCGGCGGCGACTGCGTGGCGGAGGGCTACTACAAGAACCCGCAGAAGACCAAGGAGGAGTTCGTGGAGATGGACGGGCGCCGCTGGTTCCGCTCCGGCGACATCGGGGAGCTGCACCACGACGGGTGCATCAAGATCATAGGTACGCTGACTGACGCCAACCGCGATACCTAAAACGTAACTTTCTTTACCCCCAATACTGGGAATCGTGAACCTCCCGAGGTCCATCCGTAGTATGACAGGACAGTATGCCACTCTTCTCTGTTCTCGTTATCGTGGCGAGCAGTGACGTGCATAAGGTATTTGAATAGGGTAGGCAGATTCACATAATGTGAATATAATATTGTCAGGATCAGAAGTTATTTTACTCAAAAAATAGATAAATGTCAGGATCAAAAGCCATTTTACTAAAAATAAACAAATAACAAATATACGTGGTGACTTAAACTAAACACGATTTAACATTTACGTGGATAACCAAAACAACAACTATCAGAGATTCGACACAATAATACAATCCTCACGTAAACTAACAAGAGCTCCGCCCCGCACAGAGCCTCGAACAAGAATCCCCGGCCGACGAGTCTACATCGGCTTATAAACGGCTTCTATATTGGGTGTATAGAAACGGTTTATTTTGTTCCTATTTTTCAATCTATCTAATAATATATTATATTACTTTCATAGGGAAGATAGATGGCGTGAAAATACAATAGATATGAATATAAAAAGTTCCTTTTTTTTGTTTAAATTAAAGCAATTCATTCCAGACTTATTTTTCATAAGGGCATGCAATGCTTTCATGCATGTATGAAATTAACGCTACTTGTGGAGAGCATCATGTATATTTTTATTAAGAGAGTTGCGGAATTGATCGATCCATTTTAATAGCATTCGACCCCTTTTGTTGTCTTCCGTGAAACTTAGCGGTGACCATCACAGCTGTTGGGGGCAAAATGTAATCAGGTTAATGTAAAATGATTACGATTACATTTTGTATCATTAATCTGATTACATTTTGCTCATCTACGTTGTGGTACTTGATTAGATATAGGACTGTTATCTATGCGCGAGAACACCAATGACAGTAGATTCGAATCCCGGCACGTGCTGCGGAGTTTTTTTTTAGGTACAGTACGGACTCAGGCACTACATACTCACCGGTGAGGGAAAACAATGTGAGGAAACCGACATGACATCTGATATATATGTGTACTAGTAAACCGGCGATCAGCAGCGCTGCCGGCCACGCTGAGCACTGCTGTATCTCTGTTCATCCCGACATCGTTGACATATCGACATAGAGCTACGCGCTACCGTAACTCACATCCCGGCTAGAACTGAGCAGTTCTCGAACTCTTACTGCCAAGTTGTTGGCCTGTGGAATGCTCTTCCAGCGAGAGCGGTCCCGTCGTTCTACGATATGGGGATATATAAGCGTAGCGTGAAGAGGTATTTGTGCACGCTGGCGAGATCGCTGCGACATACCTAGTGATGAAAATGCCCGGGAATTTTCCCGAAGTGCCCAAAACTTCCGAGGACATTTCGTAAATTCCCGGGAATATTCCCAAGGAAGTTTTTGGGCGCTTTGGGAAAATTCCCGGGCATTTTCATCACTACATACCGGTAGTATTATCTTGACTGTTGATAGTTAGTTTTTTTAGAGCACCATGCTTACCATCAGGTGTGGTGTGGTCACTGAGTCCAGTCAGGTTATAAAACAAGTTTGTGAGACAGTTCTATTGAAGACCAGGGCAGGGTTCATTCATTACTGTGTTTCATTTATTAAAAGAGTCACTTTACGGAATCAACATATATTTACAGTTAAATTTCAATTACAATACTTTCTTATGACTACAACGCGGTAACACGGTGCGCGGGCGGCGGCAGACTGCCCAGTCCCGCCACGGGATGCGAGCCCCGAGTTCCCGAACTACTCCCTAGGGATGTTCTGCCGTCAACAAGTTCCGTATGTAATGAACAGACCGCAAGAAGGACCTGGTGAAGCTGCAGGCCGGCGAGTACGTGTCGCTGGGCAAGGTGGAGGCCGAGCTGAAGACGTGCCCGGTCGTGGAGAACATCTGCGTGTACGGCGACAGCAGCAAGACGTACACCGTGGCGCTGGTGGTGCCCAACCCGCGGCAGCTGGCCGAGCTGGCGGCGCGCGCCGGCCTGCCCGCGGCCGACTTCGACCGGCTCTGCCGCGACCCCGCCGTCGAGAAGCTCGTCGTCAAGGAGCTGGCGGACCACGCCAAGAAATGTTGGTATACCGCTCTCGGCTCACAGCGCCGTCGACCTCGCCATCGCTCTCCATCAAGTCATGTTGGCGCGTATGGCCAACTGGCTCGTGGCCACAGTACGCAAGTGTAAAGACCCTCATAGAGACTCGCTTTGTTCTGTCGCATTTCGGGATCAATATATGTCCAATAATTCATATACCTAGAGACCTTCAGCCGCGGTATATGTGGGCCGATATGACGGCGGGGGGTTCAATAGATATTCGTCCTTTGATAGTCGCTTCCGTTTCTGGACTACACTGTACTTACCATCAGGCGCACTGCAGTCACATTGTCACGCCATTGTAAAAAGAAATAATAGATTAAATAGTAATGAATAGAATAGTGCCTTCCTTTACATTACACTGAGATGTCGTAGGAGCTGGCTAAGGTATACAGCATCCTGGATTGCACGCAGATTGCATACCCGCCAACCCGCTTTGGACAAGCTGCTGGTTTCAATGATCAAACCTCTTCCTATTGATTCCACAAGTGAAGTGGAGAAGGGAAGGCAGACATTTGCCCTGCAGCCGGACGAAACTGAAATAGCACGATATAGGTTCTCATCAGTTGCTTCAACTGCCTGCCGGATCTGATAATAAATAAATATTTTGTTAAAGGTGGATTGGAGAAATTCGAGGTTCCAGCTGCTGTGAAGCTGTGCACGGAGGTCTGGTCTCCCGACATGGGGCTGGTGACGGCGGCCTTCAAGATCAAGCGAAAAGACATCCAGGAACGGTACAAGGAGGACATCAAGCGCATGTACGCCTCTTGAACTGTCCCGACTGCGCAACTGCGGGGTAACGTGTACTTTATGTAGTTCGTTTCTATATAATTCGGTGATATTATTAACTAATATGGCAGGAATACCTTTGTAATAGTCCCTTCAACAGAATCTGGCAATCGCTTAAACAAATACAGCAGTAACGTAAACATGTCAGCTAATATCGTAAACAAATGTTGCAATTTTGTAAACAAATGTGGCAATGTCGTTAAGAAATTCGGCAGTGTTGTAAAAAAATTCGGTAATGTTGTAAACAAATATGACTGGTGACATTGAAATCAGAATGTTTACAATCCATTTTCCTACTTTAAAAATGTATATAATACAAGGTACGATGTCCGCAAGTTTTGAGTCAAACAATAATTATGTATTAACCAGTAGCGTTCATTCCATAGATGCATGCAAGCATTGCATACCCTTATGATTAATAAGTCTGGAATAAATTGCTTAAAATCAAACATAAACGGAACCATTTATATTCGTATCTATTCTATATTCACGCTATCGTTCCTATGAAAGCAATATAATATTTACTATCATAATATAATATTCAAATAAATTACGCGAATTCTGCCTACTCTGTCCAAATAGCTTATACACGTCACTGGTATTAACCCATTGCTAAGCCGATTATTGTGACCACCATAGACCAGGAATAAGTTGCCAAAAGTTATGCGGATAGTTGTTTATGAAACTGCCAGATTCCATTGAAAGGGACTATAAAAATTACTATTGTTTCGATATTATTTAATTAAAATAACTGAGACTATGTGTCAACGGTACTGTGCAATGAATATTAAAAAGGAAAAACGACATGACTCGAATGTGGTAAAAGATTCATTTCTCAAATAACTTTCCATGGAAAATGATTGTGTTGTATGAAATTTTTCGAGAAGTGATACTTGTGAAAAAAACTCGTAATCAATATTTACCGGCTTCCTTTTTAAATATTAATTGCTTACTTCTATGTGTCAAATCTACTTCTGAATATAGGGACAGCCTAAGAGCCTAGAGAATTAATTGCTATTAAATTTTTATTGAGCAGTTATAGAAATTAATATTGATAATTTATGATATAAATGTGGGTAGATAGAAAAGAATGTAATTTCATATTGATGTTGTAACGTTTTCATGGCAATTGTTAACTTAAATTGATCATCGATGTGTACATTGTTAAATCGATTAATACAATTGCTATGATCGATTTAAATATATCGATTTCTGGCGTGGAAATCATTGATACTTTTTTATAACAATAATAATTTTTGTTACTGATAAAATATGATAATTCATGATTAGTGGTAAATCACGATTAGCTGGTACCATTTGTCTCGATACTTTTATATCACAACATCTAATATTATAAACTTTAAAATTAAATATATAACAAGATTCAATAGCCTTCAAATATATTTAATTTATTGTTGAGGGGATGTGACGTTTTATCCCTTTCTAATGTGTAGTTTTGTGGCATTGCTATCTCGCTCCGCGTAATTTATAACGTGTGACTTTCTCTCAACACTGTAGAATGACTAGGAATTTGTGTGTTCCATGCCTTATCGATATAATCTCGCTCATCCCTAACTTATCGCAACATTTAATTTATAAACTTATTTATTTGAGATTAGGTTTGAAATTTTATAGAAATATTTTTCGTGTATCGTCTATCGATGAGGTACATCACATTGAGTAAATTTTTCTTTAAATTATTATTCTTGAAGTTGTTTGGCGAAACTGCTTATTGGCGTACCCAAAAGGTGAGAAAATGAGACTAGTAGGGTAGTGTTTTCTTTTTAGCATGTTTATCGATAAATTGTACGCGCCGGGCGTGTCAGTCTAGATTGAATTTGCAGCGTAACGATGTGCATTTTCAAATATGCTTTTACACTTGTAAATATTTATTTTATCTTTAAGTTTTTATACATAGAAAGTTTGTATGACGATGGATGGTTGGTAATTTTCTGTAGAGATTATTTTATTATACAATAAATGAGATTATTGTGTGTAAACTATACAGATCTGACGTCATTTATATAGTTCGTGGACGTGTTTATATTTTATCTTAAATTAACTTTTTTTTTAATTATATAAATACTGGCCTAGCATCTTGTGTGCAGCTAATGCAATCAAACACTAAGTGCATACAAATTATCATTAAAATAAACAAAATAATTCGATAATTTTTAAAGTAATTACGTATTACGTGTCTCAGTAAGATGGTTATACAGGGTTATAGGTAACTAACGCACGGCCTCTTAAGGGTGGCTTTGATCTATCAAGACTGACAACTTTTGTTGTACGACTTTTGCCAAAACCTAATACATCGTTAGATTTTTTTTTTTTTAGTTTTAGTGTGAATATCTAGTCATCGTTAGCTCTATATTCCAACTTTCATTCGATCTGGCGTAGGTATCCAATCAGCTGGTGCTATGCAGTCGTGCGCAAAGTTACGTTGCTACGCAGCGTTAAGGATCGTGTAGCAGAAAGTTTATTAACCCTATACCTTGTTTATTTTACAAACTCGCTTATAACAATTATTTGAACGTAAATTTCCATATTTAGTTAAATAGTGAAAATAAATGTTTATTGATTGACGTACTAATACACTATTAAAACAAACTAGAATCAAAATAAAACATTAAATAATTGTTTCACAAACAAAACCAACCTATTATTTGTCTGCCATAGGGAACATCGTAAAATGAACAAGGTAAAGGCCTCTACGTAAGTTAATGTTTCAAAGGTTGTACAATCTGTACATATTTATACACTGAATCCACAATCCCTTCATACTTATCCAGGCTTAGGACTATAAAAAATACTCACAAATCTATTTACTCGGTGTCAACACATTCGGAAATAGTCTCGCGGACTCACGGCAAGCTTCAGACAGATTGTCACCGCACCGAGCATAAACACGCACCATTTCGGTATATTCAATGTTAGTGTATCGATTTGACATTGTGATTTATGAAACGAACGCGTCACTGGGACAACTAACACGTCGGCGCACACGCAAGCAAATTTGCGACTGACATGACCCGTGTTACACAGTAGTCAAGCACATGTCGCTACGCCCGCTCACCGCGCCGCAGACCCCTTTCTTCGTTAGTAGCGACACAAGACGCCGCGCACTACGTAAGTCTGTCTTCGGTCGCCTATGTCGGCGTGGCGCGATCGTCGCCTTACGAAGAGTTAAAAAGTTCAGAACTGCAAATCTGATTTTTATTTTTTTTGTATGGGAAAAAAAGTAATTGAATTAGAAAAAGTCGTACAACAAAAGTTGTCTGTCTTGATAAATCAAAGCCACCCTTAAGAGGTTGTGCGTTAGTTACCTATAACCCTGTATATTTAAAACCCAAGCGTCAAAATATAATAACTGAGATCTATTTATTATATTGTTCATTCAATTAGAGATACAGTGTATTATGAAAACCCTGACGGAACAGAAAATGATGTATATTTATATCACGATGACATTGTCAAAATACATCTGAAAGTTATATTATTCATGAATATTAATAAGTTATTGTCATAAAAAAAATTGAAGTAATTGAATGGTTTTACGGGCGATCTAATCTCGTATTACAAAAACCAGTGTAAAGACTAATTAAACTATTTCATTGATAAATGGTGCTTGAAACCTATGAGGGACATTACTACTAGCATGATTCTTTGCTTTCTTTTCTTTGTTAACGGTTTTACACGTTACCATGTTAGTTTGCCCAATTCACTAATTTTTATTTTCTGATACCTGTGTGCTCTATAAACTAAAAATAATATAAAAAATAAGATCTAATATCGATTCCGAGTGACGCCTTCACGGGTCGGACAGTGTTTTAATAACTTACTGTAAAATTAGTTAAATTAATAAAATGAGATTGTGTCGTAATTATGTTTTCAATAAATTCTTATACATACCATTTTTAAATATTTTCTGTAATGTAATAATATTTAATGCAATTATTTTATTGCGAGATATGCGTCCATTTGCGCATATTTCCGGGTACGGAATGCATCTCGTTAGCGTAAGTTAATCGTTTAGTACTTAGGGGATCGGGGATAGTGTTTGCCAATGTTAATAACTAATTTCTTTATAATAATTTGTTAGTTTTCTCGTAATATCGTATGCATGAATAAAACAATTAAGTTGCATAATATTCTAGCGGAATCGATTGTATTTTAATAATCGGTTAAGTGCGTTGACATTTCCGTATTGTCTATGGTTTGATTTTTGACAACAGTTGTCAAAATAACCTTGTCTTATTTAAAAGGCGTTATTTATATACGATTTTTATTGTTATTAATAAATTACCGTAAAAATATGATTATTAAGAACATAACTCCGTTACTATATTATTGTATCGATTTTGTTTTAATAAAATGTTATATAGCTATTTTAAACTGTCAACGCGCTTCCCTTTGTCTATGACTTGTTGATTAGTTTTATTTGTGTAATATAAATAGCTCTTTCTGTTGTAGTAAAACTGATAGTAAATACTAGAAATGAATTAATAAAAGCATAATTAAAAGTACCTCCTTATTATGTGTATATGTGTGGGTATTTTAGTATTTATTGTTAATATTTACTAAGGCATTGTTATGGAAACATCTTCGATTTAGAGGCTAGTCAGTGCTACTTCGAAACTTTAGATTATCTATGGTCGTATTTTGTCTTGATGTTATCTGTGTAAAAAATAATATTTGTCTATGGTAAATCAGTGTTACCTACAGTAAAATTCCATGAATGTATTTAATGTTACACTTTATTGTTCATATAACAATAAAGTAGCATATTTTTGAAATATAAAATTAAATAAATGTGTAATGAGAATGTTTAAATGTACGTAGGAGTTACGTGACTGTATTTGTTTGAAATTCTTAAATAACATCGCAATTGAAACCAATTTTGTATTATTTATTCAATAAATGTTAATAAAATCGGCAGTGTTGCTTTATTTACGTGTACCTTTTCGATTTTCATACGAATCTTTAGGGATTGATGATTGATATTCATCAGGGTGGTGGATGGTGATTTGTTGCTGCAGGCACTCATTCGTGCGATGGTCGGCAGAGACAGAGCAAGGCAGGCGGTCCTCTGCTATTGCGAAGGTCTGAGGGTGACAAGAGATCGGTAGGCAATCGCCTGCCCCGAATTTCCTATCCGCTGAATACGGAGAATAAAATAAAAGAGGTCTTCCCCCATAGGGCATTTCGCCTTGGGCGGTACACTACCCAATATATCCAGGCGAGTGCGGCGTGTTACGTTCCCGTACACCGTCCCATTGACAGTAGATTAGAGGCCAGGGTGAGCTGACCTTTTACATCACCCCTCCCGCATAATTAGTAGGTGAGGCCTGCAGAAGGCCGGGCGTCACCAGGAGTTGAGGAATTCAGCGTGGCTATACCTTTGGTCCTGTCAAATGAGTAGGAGGAACACTCCGGTGGTTTTAGACGGTTAGAGTCCGACACAACGAGGCAGCCGCTCACGGCAGTTCTGATGCTCCATGAAGATTTCCATTGGGTCAAAAAAAGAGGGGGCGGGGGGGCTGGTGATATCCATGCTTAGGGCTTTGAATTAATAGTTGACGACCATTAATATAAACCTAATGAAATTGATAGTAAGAAATTATTTTTGATGGCGACTTCTCCAGTAACCAGTGTTACTGACGGTCGGCAGCGAAAACGACTGGTAGGCCGTGCTCAACTTATCAGAGGTCATAAGCCAGAAGGCGGCCAACTCTAGCGGTGAGCTTTTGCGCGCCATTGATGTGGGCGGTGGTACTTGAGGGAGACTACTGTCCGTGAACGGTGGTGGTGCCGTATGCGTACTCCTGCACACCGCCCAAACAGATGATTAGGGAGGTGCAACTCCGTTTTGAGGCGACCCACATTCCGGTTCCGTAGCGAGTGCGAGCCCGACTGCACGGATCGGCGGCTACTCGAAAGAAGGAATATTCAGTTATAGGTAAAGAATGTTTTAAAAGTGTTGGCATCGCGCTGAACTGTATAAACATTAAAAAAAAAAGAGCGATTAAACCAAAACAATGAAACAAAGCTACATTTGGATTTTTATTATTATTTAATAGTAATATTGTTTACTTATGTGATAGTCATAGCGGTTACATAGACGATTCTTTGATTTGGTCTCTTTTTATCCAGATAAAATAATATTTTTTGTCTTAGATGTGTTTCGCTTTCATAATGTATTTATAACTATATGAGCTAATAAAACGATTTCGCTTTAATAGCAATTAATGTAAATTGCTGGAGATTATTGCAGAAATATAGACTAAATAAAATAAAGACAGAAATATAGACTTAAGACTTATAAAGGGGATACGATGAGTTATGATCAATAGAATAATTATATATACTGCTGTATTATTTTTTATAAAAACTTTTTAATAATCCTGAAATCATATTTTAGGCTTTAAATTACTGTAAATAATAGATAGTAAACTAAGATTTAAGAAAACACTAATTCGTAAGACCGGATAAGAAACGCTGCGATTGCTTTTGCCCGCGGTCGTCAGCGCCCGCGGCCGCACTAGGCCAGGCTCATCTTGCAGAGGTGCCGCAGCTGCATGATCTTGATATCGTCGGTGCCGAACTTGACGACGCCCTCCTGGTTCTCTATAGAGATGAGCTGGCCGACGGTCTCGCGGTCTTCACCCGCGATCACCTTGACGCGGTCGCCGGCTTGCGGCAGCACCGGGTCCAGTAGGTCCGCCGGCACCGACACGACACGGTCCTCCGCAGGCACGTAGACCGCGCACGAGCCGTCTGTCAGGCCGCGCACCACGCCCACCTGGCCCGCGGCCGCGCCCTCGCAGCCCGCGCGCACGCGCACCTCCACCTCCGTTGTGTGCCAGTCTGCCGCTGCCGGCTCCGGGCCGGCCGGCGTGCCTGCGCGGTACGGCGAGCCGGGCGAGTGGCCCGCCGGGCTGGGGCTGGCGCTTGACCGGTATGGGCTGTACGCGTGTTCCGACCCGTACATCGCGGCCGGCGTCTGCGCCCCGAAAGCGCCGTACGCGTTCTCCGCGTCGTCCGGGGGCAGGTAGTCGTAGTCGGGCGGGCGAGCGGGCGTGGCCGCCGCCGCCGGGTCCCAGGCGCCGTGCGCCGGCGTGCGCCCGCCCTCATGCGACGGCGTCGCGGACCCGTAATGCGGCGTGCGGCCGCCAGACTCGTATATCGGCGTCGCGGATCCGTGCATGGGCGTCTTGATGCCGGTGTCGCGGTACGTGGGCGTGGCGGCGCCCAACCCGGAGCCCGCGCCCGGCGTACGGGACGGCGTGCGCGAGTAGAAGGACGCGCTGCCCGGGGCGCCGCCGCCGGCCGCGCCCGCGATGTGCCCGCGGTCCACGGAGATGGTCTGGCAGGAGGAGTGCAGCTCGACGCGCGCCGTGCTGCCGGTCGCGTCCTTCACGATGCCCACGTTGCCCTTGTACGGGCCGCCAGTGATCTTGATGGTTTGCCCGATGAGGTCGCGGTCGCGAGCGGCGCCCCGGCCTCCGCCCCGACCGCCGGCACCGCGGCCGCGCGGGGTAGCTCCGCCCCGGCCAGCCGGGTGCGCCGGGGACTGGATGCGCGGTGACATGAAGCCGAGGGGCAAACCTCCGCCTGCGACGCCGTTGCGCGCTCCGCCCGCGAGCTGCAAATGGCGCGTCTTGCAGACGAAGATGCCGCCGTTGTCGAGGTACATGCGCGACTGCAGGAACGCAAAGTTGCGGTACAGGTGCTTGATCTCGCCGTCGCGGCCGGCGTGGGGTCCGTCGATGACCTTGACGATGTCGCGCTTCTGTATCGTGTTCTCCTCGGAGTCCAGGGCCTTCGTGAACCGGCTCTCGCGTCGCTTCTGCAGCGCTTGGGGCTTGCACTCGATCACCTTGCCCTGCATGCCGAGCACGTGGAAGTTCTCCTTCTCCAGACGCACGATGACGCCAACCGTCTGAGGGTCGAGCTGCACCATATCGCCCCACTGGAACTGGCCCAGGGAGTCGACGCCGGTCGCCATGTCCGAACACAGCTGCAGGTCTCGCGGCAGCACCTCCAGCTCGTGCATGGTTAGGTCGGACACTAGGACCACGCGATGCGGCTCCACTCGGACTATAAGTCCTGTGTCGCCCTCGTACCTGCCTCCCAGGACCTTCACGTGGTCACCCTGCTTGAAGTACTTCCGTAGTTCATTAGGCTTGAAAACCAACAGATCCTTTAGAGCATCATGTTTCGGCATGACCGATATCATCGAGCCGTCGATGGCGACGATGCGCGCCTGTAGATTGGCGAGATCCCCGGAGCATACCTCCACGTTATCTCCCATTGAGAAGGAGTGAAGATTTGTTGGGTCATCCTTAGCCGGAGCAGCAAGTTCAATATCAATCCCTTCTGGCTGTTCTTCAAACCTCTCTAATTCGGTGAGCGTTGGTTTGACACCTTCCGCAAGTATCGCTGACATCGTAAAGTTCTTATACAGGAATCCCTTGCGGGAGTACCTGTTGCCTTCGAAGATTAAGAAGTCCCCGTCAGACGTGACCTCTCCCCCGATGGCTCTGATTGCTTCTGGATCGAAAGGTTTTGCGGCTGGTCGACGCTTTTTCTTCCGCTTGGCCGCTTCGCTCTCACTTTGCACCGTCCTCAAGGCGCCTCTAAGTCTTGTGTAGTCAATTCTCGGAAGTAGTTTCAAATGGACTTGATTCTGTGCCAAGTCTACATAATCAACTTGCGCTATGTCATCCTTGTACAATCCCCTCTTTAACCTGACCCACTGTTTTGGTTTTAAGCCTGTCTGTTCCTTCACAACTCTGAGGACATCTGTCATTTCTTTTATAGGCACCATCTCCTGTTTCCATATCCCCATCCTCAGGGTGCCGACATTATCAATGATGGCTTTAACGTGAGTTTGTTTGTACGCCTCTATGTAGATGTACCCTTTAGCACCTTCAGGGGCTACCACCGATTTGATTTGGAACGGTTCCTCTGAGGCTTGGTATGTTATCATCTTCCGCATTAAAAGTAAGACTGTTGCCTTTTCTTCGCCAATCCTACACTTCACCATCCAAAGATTTGGGTCTTTAATGCCCGGCAAGAGAGTTTGCTGAGTAATTTCATCAGACATCTCCTCTCCCCCTTCCCCAAAATGTCTATGCGCAGCTGTTTCATCTGCATATTTATTTCTGAGATACTCTTCAATCTCTTCTTCTTTCTGTGAATCCCACAGATTGGTGCCTCTCCTTCTGCCCTCAATTTCCCGAGCGGTTGGTCCTATTTCATCAATTTCATTGTTAATGATACCCATCTCTTGTGCCCCCTCTTCCCATTCATCATCTTCATCGACTTCATCATCCACCTGCATAAGTAAAATTATTTTATCATAAATATAGCATGCTGATGATCAGTCACAAATTAACTTGCTACTAATGGCTGTACTTTCATATGTAAGTAATGATAAAAAAATGAAAAGATCACCAATCCTTTCTGAAATTATATTATTGACAGGAACAGAGAACATTTTTGATAAAGCTGTATCATTCTTTCTCAGATACGTTTGAGAAAAGAAACAATTGTGTATTCTATAGTAACAAATGATATGAAAAAAATTAACACCATTCTAAAAAATGTTAAACTCCTAGTTTTAATAACATTACTTACATGAATAAAAGGAACATGAGATTGAAATGCAACTAAAAGTTGATCAAAAATACAATAGGACAATTATCTATTAAATAGTTGATTGATGTCAGTCTTTATGTTGATTCTAAGGTTCTTTAATTTACCATTATTATAATTCACTATGAAAACATCATCAACAAAATTATAAAATACCTCAGCTTCATCAATAATAAAACCACCATAACGGCTGTCTTTCTTGCGTTTCTTCCTCAATCTCTCTTCATCCTCATCTTCTTCATATTCTTCTGAGTCCACAAGGTCCTCACCTTCTGGTTCTTGTTCGTCCTGTAAATAACAATGTAATATATATATTTTTTGCAATAGAACAAATGCTGTTTGCAAGGGGACTTTAGGACTTAACCAAATGAGTCTATGGTTAAAACGCTCAACTAGTCAATTTTGTGGGTGGCAATACAAGAGCATCCTTGTGTGTATGAATCTCGGCTTGATCAGATAACCAGAAAAAAAAAACTATATAGAATTACTTACTAATGTTTTCTAAGCCAATTGAGAAGAAACACTAAAAGAAACTCAAAGAATTAGCCAAAAACAATTCAAGTGAGGTGAATTGCGAAGTTATGCCAAATGGAAACTTTCAAACATTCACAATTACTATAGATTTATATACCAAGTCATTAGAAATACTAAACTGTGCGTTAGCTAGTTAGTCACATATGTACTGAAACTACTATAGTGCTTTAAGACCAGTCTCAAGTTTCTATCTTGAATTCATATATTGAAAACTATGGACTTGTCACTCAAATAGTTGCACGTAAAAAAAGAACACAGTAGCATAGTAACTGACTTTAGGCAGAGGACAGATAGCATATTGAAACCAGTAATCAGTTTCGTTTTTTTTAGCAGGGCTAATGTTATTGACCTGGGAGGAATTTTACAACTTCACCGGCCAAGAATTTATGGTGCTTAACCAGCTAAGTTATGAGTGGCAACAATCCGGCACCTCTGAGTATGAGTTGGGAAACTAGCCGGAAAAAGAATCCTACAGTGTTTGGTGTCAGAAGCGACTACCTTGAGAAAAGATGTTGAATGAAACTCAGAGGGAGAGCGTCTCTCTCATCTTCTCTGAGAGGGAAAATGCACTGGATAATGAAAGTTGACTGAACTATCTTTTATCGACTCTACCAGTACATCACTCCTATTCTGAACAGCGGGTTTTAAGGCTCCCGTAATTGCATCATCGGGATTCAACATGACATAATGAGGGTGTCAGCACCTTGTCTAAATATCAACTAGACAGTTTACACATTAAATAGGCGATCATTTCCAACTTCAGAACCATCAGTCATTAACCAATTTTTTAGGAAACTTTGTTCATAAACAATTGCTTTAATCAAAAAAATCTTGAGTGAAATTATCACCTTTTCATGTACAAGGCAAGTCGGGTGGGGCAAGTCAGTTAATCAAACTCTTTGCTAAACACAAAAATCTGTCAAACTAACCTATAATTAACATGACTAGGCTATATTTAAAAGCAACAGATATAAACAAAAGGCTTTTATATATATAAGGATATAAGGTTAATTTTTTGGCTATATATGTATATCAGGAATAATAAATTTATTTAATCTAAAACATTTGTTTGAATTAGAAGCACAATTAAATTAGAAACTAATATTAAAGGCCGATGTTATATATTAATTACGATATGGTCTATAAAGAATAAATTTTACCTCAACTTCTTCGTCCCCTGATGCTTCCTTAGCCTCATCATCCCTGTTACGGCTCGCGTCAGACCCAACAGAACGGCTCCTGTGATAAAAGAATATGTTTGAGAGATACAGTCCATTGAGCCTATCTTAAAAGCACTGCCAAAATAGTAAATCACCTAGAGCGAGATCGAGATCGGGAACGTGATCTCGAGCGCGATCTTGACCTGGAGCGTGACCTGGAGGGGCTTCTAGAAGGACTACGGCTTCCAGAACGAGATCTAGATCTTGAACGCGACACGGATCGGGACCTTGCGGAATGGTTTGACGCGGCACTCCGATGAGAGCGACGAGAGGCTGCGCTGCCGGCATCAGAGCCGCTCCCGGAATAATTGCTCCCTTCAGAATCCGACATCCTCACTACCAATACTAAAAGCAACGATCGTAAATCATTTTATCTGATAAAATATAGAGACCAAAATAAAACAGCTTGAACAACGTGAACCACGGTCTTAATGTTGCTGATGTCAAGTCTCCAAATTTTTCAACAAAGTTAATTAAATCCTCCGATTAAAGAATAAAACAAAACACAATTATCAATTAATTTTTCTAAATTACTAGAAAAATAAAAAATAATCCACATTATTTACTATGGAACAAAGGAGAGAATTGTAGCTAGAATGCACAAACAAATTGGACATTATCCTTCAAAAGTTTATTATTTAATAAACCAAAAGTAAATTAAACATTGAAATGTTGATTTGTTGTTTGCTTATTAAAATTTTTGCAATATTCTCGAGTTATGCATCAATCATTTTTATTCACATCAAAATCATCAAGCCAACAGAAAATCTTAGTGAATTAGAGAAATTTTCTCAAGCTGGCAGCATTCAACAGTACAATTGTACAAATTACAATGCAGACTATAAACGACAGATGTCATTTACTACTTCGCTGAGTGTAGTGTTCCACCTAGAATAAATGTGATAATTTAGTCCTATAATAAAAATTATAAATATTTGCTTACAATTATAGCTCGTTTAATATACTATAAAATAATTATATTTTTTATGAAATAATTGCCTACTTTATCAAATATAACGTCATAATCGGCTACGGACTATCGACTTTGATTATCATACAATAGCATAACCGCTGTGCTACGTTCACTATGATCGCAGTTTTCATAAAATAAAAAAGATTTTGTCTATTGATCCATTTTTTAAGCCCCACCGATGAGTGAAATTTTTCATTAAAATCATTAATTTATTGTGTAATTGTGTGAGGAATACAGCTAAACCATTTTATATGCATGTACTTAGTAACTACAGATTTTTTTTTAGTTTCGTGATATGTACATAGCGGTGTAAAGAAGTGCGCGAGCTTTGTGAAGCTCTGGGGCGATAGCTGGTTGACTTTCGATCGGATTTTCGCACGTCCCAGTCCATCAAAACAAAGATTATATTAGTTGCTGAGTGCAGTGAGTGACTGGTATCGCGCAGTGGCCGTCATTAAGTGCAGCGCCTGGGGGAAGGGCACGATGTGTCAGTGAAGGCGAGACGTGACTGAAGGCTTCTCGCTGGGGGTGTCATGCTGGAGACGCGGTCGGTGCGCGCCGCTGACTCGGTGTGGGCGAGCAAGCCGCTGCCGGCGCCTCACGCAATGGCCAACTCTAGGCACGGGAAGAACGCTCAGGTACACCTACAGCATTCTCCATCCATGATGCAACACCAATTTGACACACAATGATCTATTTACATGACTACATATGTAGGTGGACTGGTATTTGCATAAAGTAAACCAGTGAACCTTGCATGGTTTCTGAAAGTACAACTTGTATGTAAAGTTTTATTTAAAGAAATACCAGTTATTTATTTATTTAATATCAAGCAAACTGTTGTAGCAACCGATTGGTACCTGTATCCTGCTATATTACTTTGTTTTAAATTACTTCTTTTAGTGATTGAGATAGTATTTATCCAGGTGATTTTTAAATTGGTTCACATTTAGTCTTTAAGTTGCTTTTCTTGCTGTCTTCAAAGTCTTCCTGGATATCATTCCATGCTCTGACAGTCCTGTTACATAGAAAGTGCTTGTGTAGGTTGGCTTGCGGTTGTGGGTTGGGTGTTGCTTGATTGCTATAGAGGCTTGGGGCAGAAATATGCTAGTTCTCTATAGCTAGATGATTCTGTGTATCCCAGAAAATGGCCTTATTAATTTTACTATCAGACATAATACCTACATATTATCACACCAATTCCCTATTGAGTTAGGTAGAGAAAATGCAATGTCTCATCTCTCTATTTTTGCAAGCCTCTTTCACTTCCTTAACATTCATTAGTTTCTTCATGCACTTATGCTGATTTCACATACTCCAGACTTCACAGAGGGTCAGAGCTCTTTTTATTTGGTCTGTGAAGGTATGTCTCAGCCAGCTTCGGCTCGTACTTCTACTCAAATTCATGTTGTATATCTTTTTCATCATTCATCCACTTTTCATGTGAAATGAACAGGGAAAGCAGTCTTGCGAGACTAAATGCAAAACTTCAGAATATAATCACAAAAATGTATATAATTAACATTAATTTAATTACAATTATTCAGAAATATAAAAACAAAAAAAAATACAATATAAATACAATTCCATAGTCACTTCCTATGTTTACAAATTTAGAAATAATAAAATAATAAGTTAAATCTATAATAGTTAAAATGTTGTCTGTGTTGTCAAGCAGGGTATTTGGAATTTTCAGTGAGGTAATATGTTTACAAGAAATTATATTAGTTTTCCCTGGATGCTATCTTATTTATTATTATATTTTTTTTATTAATTTAATAATTAATAACAACTTAACTCTCATTAAGTAAAATCCTTCCTGTAGAATTATGTTTCTAGTAAGACTATATTTGTGTGTGACTAATCCCATTGTTTCATTCAATACATTAAGTTTTTTATCAACAGTATGGTATATTGAGTAAAATGATATAAATATCCAATAATATATTAAAAATTAAAGCTCAACATCTAAACGTTAAATCTTAGTTGTGGCTGTGGCAGTGTAGTGGATAAGGACTGGTATTCAAACGAAAATGGTCATATGTTCGAATACCGGCAATCACCTTTGGGTTTTTTCAGATTTAGGCACCACATTCTCACTGTTGCAGGAAAACGTTGTGAGGTAATCTGCATGACATCTAATGGTAATGCCATGAGTAAGTGCCCTAAGAATAGATAGAATAGATTCAGTTGATCCAATGTGAAAAATCATCACACTCTATTCAGAATAGGATTTATCATCAGTTTAAACAACTAGTAATAACTAACTACTAGTTTAACTAGTAGTAGTAGTTATCTGTTTAGTTTCATCAGTTTAGTTTTGCGTCAATGTAAATTAAATTATATAATGTAAAATTTTTGATCCAATAAAATTATTATTATCATTATTTAGTTTAGGTGAAGTACCTGAGCACACTGCATTATAAAAAAATAACCCGTTGGACTTTTTTAAATTACACTTCTTAATTTACTCCAGTTTCCTTCAGAGCTAGATATGACATGTCATAATGGAAATGACAATAATTGATTCCAGGACGATGTGTGCTACGTGGTCGCCAAGTACGACTATGCAGCACAGGGCGCCCAAGAGTTGGACCTGCGTAAGAATGAGAGGTACCTCCTGCTGGACGACTCCAAACATTGGTGGCGCGTGCAGAACGCACGCAGCCAGTCTGGTTACGTGCCCAGCAACTACGTTAAGAAGGAGAAGCCCTCTTTATTTGACAGGTTCGTTCATCTCACAATTAATTATGTACACTCTTTATATTGTATTCCTTTTTTTTCGACGTGACACAGCAGAGCTACCTCTTTTTTTGATCTGGTGGAAACCCTCATGGACCTTCTGGGCAGTGGTAAGGGCCGCTGAGTGCCAAGAGAAAGACAGGGTCAGTTTCTTCACACTACTCTGCGACAACGCAAGAGCACCCGCTTGGGTACAAACGTCCACTTGGGCGGCTAAGGAGAGAACCGAACGGTGACCTACTAGCATTTCGAATGCGACTACTTTGAGAAGAAACGCCGAAAGAAACTCAAGGCTATGTCGGAGTGCAACTGCGCCTAGGCTTGTAAACGCACCGGATACTCTGTCCGACTGTCGACTGGACTACTCTCGCCGCCACCGGTGGCGCTGGTGTCTTGGTATGAAAATAGACCGTGTTGTGTGTGCCTCACTCTGATCAGGAGCTGTGGCTCCCATGGACGCGGAAGTATTGGATGACTCAGTTAGTACATTTGTATGAGAGACTTCGCCTTCGTCGGTATAAAGCAAGCGGGATCTATCGATTAATAAGATTGAACTTTAAAGGTTAACAAGGACTACAAGGATTAAGATAGATAGGTCTAGGATTATCTTAATGCCTTAAGATTGATAATGCTAATTTATGATAGCATTAAACTGAAAAAAAAAAAAGATGTTATTCGAGAGAATTCTGGAATGGGCTAGGTTACGTTTTTGCTTTTATATTCTAATAAATAAATAAAAGCGTCTGCTAAAATGTGCGGTGCGGTTTCCTATAGATGAAAACGGTTCCCTGAACGCAGGCCTACTGTTTGTGTCACAATATATCCGCAAGTACAAATAGTACTATGGCTACTTCAGTCCGTCAATATTGTGATCTTAATAAGAGAATGACGGATGACGGATAGAAATCGGAGGAGGATGTGGTGCGTAAACTATTACACAATCGTGCTTAGTTCGGCAACTGGTACGCTACATTCAATTACTCATTTTTAGTCAGTCTTGAACGGAGATGGGCAAAATGTAATCTGATTAATGATTAACGAATACAAAATGTAATCGTAATTTTAATTTTCTTGCTCTGTAATCAGGATTAAATCCATTTAAAACATTAAGGAATCATAAATGTGTATGCAATCTGGGATTCTGTAGTGTTTAGAACATAAATGAGCAAAATGCAGTCATATTAATGGTATAAAACGTAAAATGTAATCGTAATCATTTTTATTAATATGATTACATTTTGCCCATCTATGGCCTTGAACTAAATTTCTTAGTATTTTTAAATCTTCGGCTTCGGTAGAAGGTTGTGGTTATGCAGATTAATCGGCTTCGGTCAGAAATCAACCTTTGGTCGGACTCTAGTATTCTTAGACCGTTATGGAAGTGGATTTAAGTGTGTATGTGTGTGTGTTACTGATAACGGAGTGGATAACTCTGTGCCAGATTCATGTTTTATACTGAAGGACAGCAAACAGACCGGCTAATGAATCATACATGTTTTTATCATATTATGCATTGCTAATGTGTGGCTGTGGCGGCCAAGTGAATAAAGGACCGGTATCCATTCGTTATATCCAATAGGTTTGAATCCCATCACGTACCTCTAGATATTTCCAGAGTGAGTACGGACTCAGGTACCGCCTGCTCACCGGTGAAGGAAATCGGCAAGAGGAAATCCGCATGGCGTCTAGTAGAAATGTAACGTGTACTAGTGCCGTGAGAACGGCGATCAGCTTCGCTACTGGTCACGATGAGCACAATATAAAAACGCAAATTGGATACAGCTACTAATGTATCTCTGCTCTAATTATTATTATTCCGTACACTTCAGTCCATATAACACAATGTTTTTATATTTAAAAAAATAGCAATATTAATTTCAAAATATAAAAATATGTGGACCCACGGGAGCGGGGCCTGAGGCCCAAGCCACCGGTAGTTGCGAGTTCAGAATGAGGAATAGCTTAACAATGCGTACTGTATCAAGTAATACTGCCTTCTGTATCCGACCCTCGATCCAACAACCAAGCGGAGGCTTGAGATGGTAATCGAGGCTCTTTGCGATCAGTTCATTAGTCGATACAACTAACGGGACAATAATTGTAGAGTCCACATCCCACGTGCTGGAATCTCGTGTGCGAGGTTTATTACTGATCCTACAATATGTTTTTATTATAAAATATGTAATCAAAGATCCTTGAATAAGAATTAGTTATGACTGAATGATATGATTGTTTTTTGTTTTGGATTTTTGATCTCGTGCTAGCAATTAATTTTTATTTGTTTTTAATTCATGCTGCCGTCGCCTTTGCCAGTTGATGCTTTAACATATTTAAGTGGTTATTTCTGTAACAGTTTATATAATATATTTATAACTGATTGCTCTATAAATAAATAAAATTTGTCGTCACACTGTACACTTTTCGGGGTGAGCGGGGACACATTGTTGGTTGCATCCGATTTGCGTTTATATATTGTGCCCAACGTGACCAGTAGCGCAGCGGATCGCCGTTCTCACAGCACTAGTACACGTGACATTTCTATTAGATGCCACACGGGTTTCCTCATGATATTTTCCTTCATCGATGAGTATGTGGGGCCTAAACCCGTACTTAATGTGGAAAATTCCGATAGTGAAAGTAGAAAACGTGAGGCAATATCTTTATTTGTAAAACAATTAGATATATTGATCCTTAATCAGTATCAAGAAGAAGGTGAAGAAAGGTTCCGGGTCGAAGACATTGCCGTCGAACAGCTCTCCGGTGCGCGGGGCTTGCGGCGGCGGGGCGGAGTCGCCGGGCAGCAGGCGCGCCGAGCCCGCCGAGGCCATCGGTACCGCAGTCGTCAAGTACAATTACCAGGCGCAGCAGCCCGACGAACTCTCCCTCACCAAGGGCACCAGGATCCTGATACTAGAGAAGAGCAACGATGGCTGGTGGCGAGGAGAGTACCAGAGGCAGTCAGGATGGTGAGATTCAACAGCTATATTTAGAACTTTACTTGTAGCTCTGCTAATTGACATGATTCCTGAGGGGTTATTTCTTAATGAAGTAATAACATTCAAAATCAAATTTCGATCCCATCTTAGTATCAAGTCCAAAAGCACTTATTTTGCGTGACACTTGGCTGGAAGGCTCAATCACTACATCAGAACTGCTGCTGTCAAGTATAATTAATAAGTGCAGCAGCCGGAGGAGGTGTCTCTCACCGAGGGCACCTAAGGTCCTGATACTTGAGAATAACATGGACGGCTTGTGGTAGGGACAGTGCCAGAGGCAGCCGGGATTCCTGAGATTCATCAGTTACCATTGGGCCTTTGATTCTATGTCTTCATAGTGACAACACTACTCATGAGGAGCTATGGAAAAAAGACATGATATTTCGAAGGCTTATGCTAAATAAGAGTAACTTTGTCTCGAGGTTACATTGTTTTTTTTTTAATACCTGATGAAAATACTGTGCAGTCCAAGAACGAAACGACCGCCATGGGAGGAAAATCCATTGGAAGTCGCCATCGCCCACATATATCATGACGGAAGGTCTCTAGGTAAATAAACAGCTGGGTGTACCTAAAGCTGATCCGGAAACACGACAGGCCGCGGCGAGTCACGATGACGGTCTTTGGCAGTTGCCCTACCGCCTGCAGACCTTGCCGTCGAATGAGATTATTTATTTATTTAATATACCATCGATATATACACGAAAACATTAAAAAAAAACATATATACAAGTCCTAAGGCCGCGTGTTATATCATTACAGGTATATCTAAATATACAGCACAATTATAAACAGAATTAAAAAAAAAACATATAAGCTTATCCCGTTACACTCAAGCGGATTCAGATGAGAACAATGCAATCAAAGCCGACCGAAATCCTGACAGGGAGCAGTGAAAGATGTCAATGTCACTAACTTTGTTATATGTCTCTTTCATTCGATCAAAAGGTGAACATATATTAGTTTTGAGCAACCTTTTGTCGAATGCTCTCCTAATAGGGAAACGAGGTAATACTCTGGGAACAAGCAAATTTATATTATAGATCAGGTCCGGAACAAAAATAATACCATTTACGACTTTATATAGAAACACGAGATCGAACAACTTCCTTCTATTTTCAAGTGATGTCAGTAGATTATCGCAGCATTATGTATATTCACGTTGATAATGTTTGTGTGGCGTTTCGTCAGGTTCCCGTCCAACTACACGAGCGAGGAGGGAGACAACGAAGACCCCGTGCACACGTACGCGATGGCGGAGAACGTGCTGGATATTGTTGTAAGCGCTTTGGACCATCCTTTCCCAGCCTTGCTTCATTACTCTCGTGTAAATAATCATTGTGATCAAATAATGGGCGTGTCAAGTATCATATATTGTTTAGCCGTGATGGCTGCCGGCAGAATAGAATAGCACCCCCCTCTTCTTGCTGAGGTGTCGTAAAAGGCGACTAAGGTATCTCTATAACACCGCAATTCAACCAGGTGTTCAGAGAAGGAAAACTCGACCAAACCTGCATCCTGCTCCCTCCCGATCGTACTGGTTCTCCTTTCCATCGGGCCTGAGGGAGCTCGGACGAGCGAGTGCTTTTCTGGCAGGGCGTCCAGTTATGCACTGAAATATCTCCTGCGCAATTGACTGTTTCCGAAAACTGGACCTCGATTGTCTTAATCGGTGTTGAAACAGTCACCGTGGCCGAATCCGGCTAGGAAATCATCATCATCATCATCATATTGTTTAGCACTGATTTGCCCGTACACTAAACCGAGTGATGATTCCCAGAGTGGTTCAGATGGACCCCCCAGAAGTCTACGAAAGACTGAACGGGAGGTTTTTGCAAGCAATAAATGTTTAGCAACCTCTACACTAAACCTTGATTTAGAGGAGAACCATTTATCTGGTCTAATTTGATACTATTAGTTGATGTTCGTGCGTCAACAATGTCCTGAGGCAAAACTTAGGAGCCCTTAAGAGAAGAGTGAATAGATATTTGTTGGCCGTACGCGATTCACCTTCCACCAGTTGTGATTGCGGTCTAGCGTCAGTCTGTAAATAACAAAAAAAAGTTAATTTTCGCGACTACCTGCACTGCGCATTCATAACTACTTTCACAGAGGAACCGATAAAAAATAGCCCATATGTAATTGCAGAGTATAATTAATTATGTGTGCGGCAATTTCCAGGTGGCACTGTACTCGTTCACTTCGAACAACGAGCAGGAGCTGTCGTTCGAGAAGGGGGACCGGCTGGAGATAGTGGAGCGGCCGCCCTCCGACCCCGAGTGGTACCGCGCGCGCGACTCCCGCGGCCAGCTCGGCCTCGTGCCCAGGAACTACCTGCAGGAACTCGCCGACTACCTCGCCCAGCCTTACAGGTGCCGCGCTGCAACACTACCGCCTCCTCCTGCTGACTAAAGAACCCCCCGGGGTGTCCTTGTAATCGCTCCACCCGGGCCTGGGGATCCAAATTCGTCCAGAAGCCCGGGAAGCGAAGTCCTGTTAAGGATTACTCGCTGCTTATGAAACTTTTGAGTCAACTTTTAAAAGGTCGAAACAAGGGCTTATATTATTTTTTAACATATTTGTTATGGAGAGGTTAGCCCATATTTTTAAATATATTATTGAGTGGGTACGCAGGCTGATGTGCTCATCTGCCGCACCTTGAATTTACCTCTCCCCCCTAGATTCAGCATTGTTTTGGGATAATTGTTGTGGTACATGTGGGTAACATTACGATGGCAACTGTCAATAATCTCAGTAGTTCCTTAGCGATCGCTTCCTTTCTTGGACTACAATGTTCTTTCCACTAGGTTCAGTGTAATCACGTTTTGGACGATTATAAGAAAAGCAGTAGCGTTCATTCCATAGATTCATGAAAGCATTGCATGCCCTTGCAATTACTAAGTCTGATGGATTACTTAAAGTAAACAAAAAAAAAGGAAATATTTATTATCATTCTATTTTTGCGCCATGCATTTTTCCTAAGGGAAAAATATAATGTTTACTATAATAATATATATTCAAACTAATTACGCGAACTCGGCCTACCTTTTTCAAATACCTTATGCACGCCACTGAAAAAAAGGAAATTGCTTGCTTCAGTCGCAACGTGCCCGATGTGCCCGTGCAAGAGTATAGGTGTAATGTGTGTGTGTGTGAACAGTGAGAGCGGCGAGGGTGGCGGGGCAGGCGCGCCAGGAGCCCCGGGGCCCGCGGGCGCCGTGGGGTCCTCGCCGGTGGGGGGTCGCGCGTGGTACTACGGCGCCATCTCGCGCACGCACTGCGACACGCTGCTCAACCAGCACGGCCACGACGGGGACTTCCTCATTCGGGACTCGGAGACCAATGTTCGTATCCTTCAATTTTTTTAATCTAATGACCATTCATAAAATTAATATAATAAATTGACAAATTTTAGTTATATTAATTTAAAGTGGATATGGGAGCGAATGGGCGTAGATTCCTATCCTGGCACGTATCTTTGCAGAATATATATACAGTGTAAACTCCATGTAACGTCACTCGATTTAACGACAAAGTCCCTAAAGCGTCGATATTAGTCGGCTTTGGTTGGTTTAGCTTGTTTTCCATACAATGATACACTCTATATAGCATTACACCCACTCTCAATAACGTCAGCAATTTAATAATATAAAGTTCTTTTTAAGCTAAGATGACTTTTGAAGTTGCCAAAATTAGTAAGAACTGCGCAGCTGTGTACGTTCTTTTGTCGCTTTATTATCCTAGCCCGTAATAAACTCGACTGTCGCCATTACACATACCGAACTTTATAAGAAATCCATTCTTTCGTTTACAAATTGGGATTGCTTGCACGTGTTGACTGTTCTGGTTGATCACCCGCCTCTGGTAGATCACCCGCCTCTGGTAGATCGCCCGTAGCTGGTAGATCACCCGTAGGGTTAGTACTTTATTTGGCTGGCGGTCCAAGTCGAGGTTCGTACCCAAAGGGGTACCCTTGCATTGCCACCCAACCCAAAAATTTCGCTGGCTGAGCACCTTCTGTGCTCGCCCCCTAAGCCCGGTTGAGCTGAAAATGCCTTTCCCGGCAATCAGTATTTAGTACGCTTCAAAAAAAAAAAAAAACGTGTTGACTATTGTTAGCAGGAGTCATGGATTATCTATACGTTATCATATTCTCAGTTACTCACAAAGTTTCAAATTATAGCTATGGCAAGTAAGAGTTTAAAACTTTTTCTTTTTCTAATACAGATTTTTATTCTCTCGATTTAACGACAACTCTCTATAACGTCAAAATATGCACAGTCCCTTGAGGGTCGTTATATAGAGTTTGCACTGTATATATATATATATATATATATATATGGATTTAAGTCTCACACGCTCACCGGTGAAGGAAGATATTGTGAGGAAACCCGCATGGGTTCTAATAGAAATGGCATGTGTACTAGTGCTGTGAGAACGAGATCAGCACACCTAAACTGGTCACATTGGGTATGACATATACGCACAAAGTGGATACAGCCATTAAAATATTTCTGCTCATCTTGAAAAAGATATAGCGTGGCGTTATATTGTTATTATAAAAGTGTAAAATGGATTAAGCGACATTTGTTTTGTGGCACAATTAATATGGGCGCAGTTTTAACGGGTTCGTTGGCCAGCGCGATACGTTTGTGTTTCTCACGGGGCCGAGATTCGCCTTTCGGCGTGTCGTAACGTAAACAATCGATACATAAACACTTTAACTCGAGTATGGTTATATTGTGATATTATTATCTTTGATTTAATGCAAAGATATCGATTTTGTTCTTCACCACAAGTCTGCTTAGAGTATTTTAACCAAAATTGTGCGACATAGTAGTGTAAATATTTAAATATAAGCGCTTATTCCATTAAATTTCGCGTAAAAATGTAAATAAAAATTCTATTAACTCAATAATAATAGTGTCACCCATATTTGGGTGACGCGGCAACGAACGTGTCAACCTGTGTTCTCGATATAATTGCCTTTTTTCGTTTCGTACTAAAAATGTGTTTAATGTTGGCGGGCGGCGCAGGTGGGCGACTTCTCGGTGTCGCTGAAGGCGCCGACGCGCAACAAACACTTCCGCGTGCACGTGGAGGGCGGCGGCGCGCTCTACTGCATCGGGCAGCGCAAGTTCACCACGCTGGACCACCTCGTGGCCCACTACCAGCGCGCGCCCATCTACACCAACAAGCAGGGCGAGAAGCTCTACCTCGTGCGCCCGCTGCCGCGCCCGCCCGCGCCGCGCCACTGCTGAGCGCCCCCGCCGCCCGCCTCACCGCGCCTCACCGCCGGCCAGGTACCCACTCAACTGCTCCTCAACTGACGCTTAACTTGTTCGCTGGTGTCGATAAGAATTGTTGCCCTAATCGATTCACGCGTCTACTTTTGACCTGGTGGAAATCCTCATGGACTCGTCGAGGCCGGTCTGCTGTCTGCCTGAGTGCTGAGGAAGAAGCAGAGCCAGCTTCCTGCGTGACCAGAGAGTTTAGAATTATAGAAAGTCGAAGAGCGCCTTGCGAGTCGCGAGTAATTTTTAAATCGATTTTATTTCTCGGCTGAAAATGTCGATTTCATGTAAATCTACGGCGACCCTTATTATTAGTATTATCTCCATACAAACGCACCGAATATAATTTTTCAGTGTCCCGTCATCTCGGTTTTTGCGCATCTGTGTAAGTGTATACTGCGCGCGCAGAAATGTTGCGCTCGATACATTCGTGTGGAGATAATATGTTCCAGGGTTAACAAATGTTGCGTTAAAACTTGCTTCATATATCCGAGCGTCTCGTGCCAATCTATTCTGAAAATAAAACGACCACGATTTCTCCGCAAGTCGATTTGTAATATCAACAATATTCCTTCGGTAATGTTATTTTTTTAAATCCCAACAATAACAGACCCGGATCTTGAAATTTTTTGAGGCGGGGGCAATACTATATTCTGTCGCTCCACCCATTCCTTTACAACTTTTAAATATAATTTATCGCATAAGAAGCGATATATTTATGAAAAACGAGTTTTGAATTAATTTTTCGAACGTCAAAACAATGGCTTATACAAATTTTCAGCCAATATCAAATTGGCCTACTTTTTAACGTATATTATCTAGTCGCACTGAATGGGGTGCTAATCTGCTGGCCCTAGAATTTGACGCTCGGGGCATAGGCCCAGGTTTGCTCCCCCCCTAGATCCGGACCTGAATAATAATGCAATATACATATAATTCTGCTTTATAGAGTAATGTTTAGTTTTCCTCTTGAAACTTATTCCGTAACTATATCTTAAGGATTACCCAAAATAAGTATAAAATTATCGATAAATTTCACATCTCGACAGTACACATGACTATTAAAATGTTGGATGTTGAGTTTTTCCAACTGCACATAAAAACCTTTATTATTTTTTTTAATTTCAGCACCACAATGGCAGTAAACTATAACTAATATTTTGTATGTATAACTACACTTATTTCTAAGACTTCAAAGTAATGTTGAGTTATTATCAAAAGAAAACTAGGAGAGATCTCCGTCTCCGTCGTTTGTGTCGATATTTTAAATCCATTTTGTCCGTTGTTCTATCGCTGTCCAGTCTAATATTTCTTAACTCTTCGGTCAGATGATGCGTTGTAAAGATTTTTATCGACTTTATGAATTTCGGAATAACAATCCTTTGCGATTATTTTTGACCGGTTAGAAGTTTTTGACATGTTTTGTAGCGATTTTTTTAACTCAACTATTATAATAATTATTTTTCGGTAAATTAGATAATAATATATGCATATTTTATTTTAATATTCTTATTTTTTAATAATACTAGTTTCATTTCTCTATTATTAATTTTTATTATTACCAAAGATAATTTACACTTGCAACCTGTGTCAAAACTTTGCCATATTTTTTAACTTCATTCCAAAAAAAAAGTTTATATTTTTATTAGTATTCTTGCTCAAATGTAATTTACACACTTTTTGAATACTTAGTCCCTGATTTCATAGTTTTCTAGTTAATGAATTATATAGAATAGACTAGAAAATTATCGACTTTTCTTCCCATTAACCCTTTACCTACTATCGGTGACTATAGTCTCCAGCTAACAAAACCCCCTGTACGTGATGGGAGACTATATTTAATGCACCCGTATTATTATATTTTCTGAAAACTGATGAAAATGGTTTTAAGGCAAAACTTTAGCCCGTTCGTGCTGCGCGACTGCGGGTTTTTTATGAGCGCACTTCCAGCGCGGAGCTCCGTTTCCTGTGAGACACTTTGCAGCGAGTGAGGTCGCTGCCGTGGCGAAAGGGTTAAAAATGAAATAACGATCTGAATGGAAAGTCTTTTTTGCGCTTCAATTAAGTTTTGTTATTTATAAAGGCTGTTTTAAGTATGATTTATGTTTCTGAAGCAAATTATTAACCTAGGCGCGAAAAGCAACCACGTAATTCTATTTAACCTTTTTTTTAAATGCCAAAATTATATTTATCGCGGATACAAAATCACATAGCCTTTTACTTGAATCGTCTAGACCAGTTCCTAATAGGATCTGAGCTCATAGATACGAGTTGAATAGTTAGTCATAGAGGTGTACTAAAATTATCGATATATTTAAATGTCGATATGAATAACCGCTATTTCTCAATAACATGTTGATGTATCGTTAAATAACTTTATATTTAACATTAATACCCAGTTGGTGTACTTTTATGTGAATACACTTTTCATACTTATGGCGTTATAATATGGCATTGATGCATGATAAACTGTATATTTAATCAACGATAATAAACCAAAAATCGGCTTTTTTACCATACATCTCTAATAGTTATAGCGTCTTCTATATGATATTAGTTTTTAGGTAGGTAAGGAGGCAACGTCGAGGCAGCGTAGTCGAGCACGTTTAGTTGGCTGCCTTCTATGTATAGTAGTTTAAATTGTATAACGGAATTGTTTATATCTCTCCGAATATGTAATTACGTCGCTTACTATAGCTGACTCAGTTATAAAGTTATTAACAGCTATGGATTGGTTACGAAATGTCAGCATGCGCCCTATATTTTTTGGGCATTATTTTTCATAAAAATATCTTATATCATGAAATTTAATTTCGAAAGTTATATGTGTTATATTATTTTGAAAACCATCTCCGAAACGAAAGGGGTATATTGGTGACACAATAATATTACCAAAATATAATATATCAGAGAGTTCTATAAAATTGAATTGATTACTTTACTTACAAAACCAGTTTAAAGATTAATGAAACGGTTTAATTAAAAATGGTGCTTGTAATCAACGGAGGTCAAGAACCTTTTGACGTCATGACCTACTAGGATTAACCTCTTTTATTTGGTAACCCGGCGGAAAATCCGGCATAGAACCGTTAGGGCCGCTGTGAAGGCGGCATCCTCTGTGTGTCAGACTTAGTGATGAAAATGCCCGGGAATTTTCCCAAAGTGCCCAAAACTTGTATGGGGAATATTCCCGGGAATTTACGAAATGTTCGCGGAAGTGCTGGGCACTTTGGGAAAATTCCCGGGCATTTTCATCACTAGTCAGACTCCTACTGACTAAACACCCCCGGGGCGTCCTTCTAATCACTCCACTCGGGCCTAAGATTCTGGAGTTTGCCGCTGCCGAATCGCGACTGTGAGAATTCGACGCGCACCCTTAGGTTTTGTTTACTGTTACGCTTGTATAGTTGTCGATGCTGAGATTTCGTAGACAATCTAACCTTTAACCTTATTCTATTAAGGTTCATAATTAGTGTCAATTTTAAAGTAAACGGCGAACGTGTGATGTATAAACTATAGGCAAGTGAATAATATAATATGAATTCACGAGGATATATTGCTATATGATGAATTGTGATGTTGGAATATGTAAGTAATCATAGGTCACTGTCGGGAAGTAGTATGCAGAGATGGGCAAAATGTAATCTGATTAATGATGAACGATTACAAAATGTAGTCGTAATTTTAATTTACTTGCTCTGTAATCATGATTAAATCCATTTAAAAATATTAAGAAATGATAAATGTGTATACAATCTGGGATTTTGTAGTGTTTAAAACATAAATGAGCAAAATGGAGTCATATTAATGGTAAGCAACGTAAAATGTAATCGTTAATCATTTTTATTAATCTGATTACATTTTGCCCATCTATGGTATTATGTATGTCGAACGTTTCTAGTACTCGGGATATTTGGTCATTGTCTCGGCTAATACCGTACCGTTTGGATGAATTGCGAACAGAATTACTTTAAAGCTGGAGGCAGCCGGCGTATGCTGTTCTGTGCACAATGTATTTTTTAGTAATACGAAGTTTTGACTGATTGAATTAAATTTTGCAATTCGCCATTTTGAAATTACGGTTGTAATTTAAATGGATTCTGACAGCTTTCAAAAGTTCCTAATATTATACATTGGCAAAAGTGTTGGTAGTTTTAAATGTGTATGATTTTGGATGGAATTTTCAACGCATTCATACGTACACCACACATACAGAATATATTAGAAATTCTATTTTATTGAATGGATTTGTAATTTCGATTGAAAAATAATTGAATAATTAAATTAAAGAGATTTTGTTTTACTTTGCAGGTTAATTTATAAATTACTTTAACGTACTTTTAAACTAGAATTTAAAAATATATTTTCCAATTTTAGTAAAAAAAATATTGATTAAAGTTAGTACTTTTTTATAAAACCTATAAAAAGTCTGAGTAATGTATGAATAGATAGTGTTTTAGTAGAAATTTACATCGTATTAGTTATTTCGACAACGAATTAGATACCCTGACACTTGTTAGCTGCGACAAAATATTAAATTTGTAACAAAATTGTTAGCTACCTATTAATTTCAACCTTATTTTAATAACTGATGAGATATTTGTGCAGGATGGTATAATTGCTGCGACTATCGTTAAAAAAAAATCATGTTGATAGTCATTGTCGTTTTTGGACTACATCATGCTTATCATCAGACGTGATGTGAACACTGACGTGTCAAGATAAAAAAAAATCGCTTAGCCTCTGATAATTTGTCGGCGGAGTATTCCAAAATGGAGGCAGAATAGAGTTGGACTAAAATCGACTAAACAAATATCTCTTTCAAAAATAAATTATAACAATTGAATAAACTCAGAATAACGAGAACTTTTAAGTGTCTGTCTATAATTAAATACATGTAGACAGATTTTTCTTTTTTAAACGTTTATTCGCCAAAGTTAATCACTTAGTTACAATTTCTGAAATTAAAAAAAAAACAATACTCTCACAATTTATTCTCTCTGCCATTCAAAATTTGTCTCTGTCTTTCCCATACTTTCTATCTCTTTCAAACTCTTGCACCGTTCCTTATCATTCTAATATCGTTAATATCATATATTCTATTATACTAACTTTCCTACATATATGGTTTAAAATGTTTTATATCATTTACAAAGATTTCATTGGTGGTAGTAATGAATGTGTATAAAATATTTAGAAGATTTAATTCGAAGTTTGGTATTTTGTCGTTGGTAAAGAATCTCGTTTGGCTTCCATCGATGTGACATCGCTAGTCAGTATATACGCCAGCATCACAAACGCTTTACGCTTTAATTAATAAAGAAATACATAATCATTAAATATTACTTTTCCCTTAGTTGTTAAAAAAGGCACAAATTTTTCTTAGGTCATGTAATTGTACAGCTCATTGGGTGTTTCGGCTTAGTTTTTAAATAACTTGAACCGCTTTTTCAAAGGATTTTTATAAATGACCTTAATTTAGGTTCTTGTAGATGTGGATAATGGTTTAAGACCTAAACTGTAGGTAACTGTAACTGTGTGTTAATATTAGAAAATATTTTAGCAGAGCTGTGGAATTACTTAACCACTAGAGATATCATAGAGAAACAATTGATCAAAGTTTTATTATATTATTGATTGATACTTTTGCAATATTACTAGAAGCTAAGTTAATATCTAAGTTGTGACATTGAACAACGGCTGCTTATGTGTTGTTATTATTTTATTTATTATGTATTTTTGAATTTGTATATAAAAAAATACAATATAAATTTAAATTCGAATCACGGAATAGTCTTTTTATTGAAGGCTTTATAGTTACTGTGAATTACCATTGTAGTGAGACGAACTGTCCATTTGGTTTTCCTCATATACATTTGCATCTCTGATTAAATGTCATCTACTAAAGTGACGTTTTTGACAGGCGCTACAGTTCGTACAGCTTTATCGATCAATTAATATAGGAATATCGAATATCAAAGTACCATTTTATTGGGGATTAAAGAAGGGAATAAATAAACTGGATAATTGAATAGTACTATGTTATAGATGTGAACAAAATGATAAACGTTTTAATTGTTAATCGCAATTCGACTACAGGCGATGTTAGTATTGATACATTGATTCATACCAAGATATTATTATAAAAACTATGTGATTTAATCGATTCTGTGGCAGAAACTATTCGTTCCAATAATATCGTATTATTAGGTGCCAATCAATTGGAAAATAGTCGATGTTTATCGAGAGCTAAGCATCGTATCATGAGAATGAGCTTCATTAGGGGCCCTTGGTATAGAGGCAAGGTACATTTAACCGTGTGTGCCATTCAAAATGCCTTCCATAATATATCCTTCAATATCAAATAAAATATAGTTAACTCTAGCACCTGCCAAAACGTTGTTATTCATCAACATTCGATATTGTATAAGTGTGTGGTATTGTCCATAGGAATAGAATCAACATGAAACTACACTCCATTGACGAAAGTATTAACTACTAGCATTTACTTGGAATGGCTTATTTTTGTACCGACATTTTTTTTATACAGTAAATAACAGTCGATAATCCTGATGCACTAAGTGTAGAATTTTTTTGTATGCGAAAATAGGTATAAGCTAGGATATATGAACAGTTTTGTAATATAGCTTTATACTGAGGATGTTTTCCGAGTTGTAATCGTTTATTGGATATATATTTGCATTTATTTAAGATATGTTAATGTGCCACAATTAGCAAGGAATAGTCGATTAATAATTTTTTGCAGTATCGATTATTAAGAAAACAGAATTAATACTTCTTAATTATTCTAATATAAACCATGGATAATACTATTCATAATTGTGGAAACTGAATCTAAATAATAGGGAAACATCCTGAAAACAAAGTAATATCATTTTGAGGGAATGTCACAGTTCATAACAATAAATTACATACATGTGATAACTTGAGATATGACTTGTAAATTTCAACTAAGCGTAACAACCGCCGATCGAACTACCAACAGTCTTGAAAATGACATGTAAGACATTAAAATTGTGTAATATAATTAATGGACTGCACCTACCTCTAGCTATAAATAATAATCGACTAAAATATGTAAACAGTAAGTAACTAATGCAGTTTAAATCCAACAAGTCATATTTCAGAAAGCATTAATTAATAGTAAGGTACTAGATCTTTTTTAATGTATTTGATACGTTTATACTCAGTAATGTAATTAGATTTTTATAAATGCGATACAAAATATATACGGTCATTAGTCAAAGGGGTTATACTGTACAACATGGCCACAATTTGTTATAAGTATTCGTTTGTGTGTTTTTGTAAAAGTATATTTATTTTTAATTTAATTTTTACGTGTGTGAGAGTTATTCTGTTTTAGTGATTAACAATACATTACGCGTTGATATCATACATCCGAGTGCTGGATTTTGTAATTGGAAAAGAAGCAAAAATTTAGTTTTTAAAACATACATTTACTAAGATGGTTTTAGTAATCGAAACTATATAGAAAGTTTGTAATCTTAAATATTGAAAGGATTTAATAAAAATTTTGATAGTTACGTATATGCACTTTTTGGCGTGTTTATTTTCCTGTTATTGTTAAAAATAATGTATTATTATTTACTAAATACTCATTTAATGGGAAAAAATATTGAGGAAATTAATATTGGAGTTTGTGTAATCTTATTTGTATCGAAAAACGTTTCTTTATTTGTACTTGACTTGTAATCCAGACATACATAATCGTAGGGACATCTGATTTACATTAGAAGTAATATAACGTCTTCCGATAATTGGAGAAGGCACTAGGTTTAAAAAATATTGTGTTGGTACAAACGACTAATTAATGGTATATTTAGAAGACAGTCAAACATAAATACAAAAATGTATTATAATTAAAGATAAAACTGATTAAAAATTGATTTAAATCATTCGTATGGTTTGTGGTCGATTTTTAACCCTAATTAATTATTAATGCATTATTTTTGTTGGAGCTTTTATTGTTTGGAGTATATGAATGCGCTACTTACATTGCCAAATTATTATAAAAATGATCTATAAAGTTTTTACATTCCTGGGCTTTGTTTAATGTATTATCATTTTATTATACCACAGAGAAATATAATAATAAAAATCTGGTACAATACCTAGTATCGATTTTTGACATAATCGACTAATTCACTTGTCAAACCAAATTGGCAGCGTCACTACTAAGATTGTCATAGAGTGATTCGTGTTTTTATTTTTATATTGCTCAAAGTATATTATTTTTTTTAATTGTAATGGCGCGATTGTGTGTCTATGCGTTTGATGTGTATTGATATGATAACATGCGCTGTATACCGGTCATGATGTAATATGAAACAATTTTATTGTAAGTGTATAATATTAAACATTATAATTTATTTATTCATTTGCAATATGGTTGTTTTATTTTAGTTCTTAAATTTACCTATGTCCATAAAAAACATATGACGGGATACAGCCTCTCAGGGCACCACATCCACTTCATCACTCATTGTAGGAAGGAAACGCGACGATCTCTGAGATGCGCGTGATCGCTGCGACCGTCCAAATATGAATGCATTCGAAAATGACTAATCCCGACCAATTCTCCTTAATTCAGTGTTGCCAATGACATAATTCAATTTTGTATCAAATCGAATAGTTGATTACGATTGCAACGCCATCTCTGATTCTACCCAGGCACTAAACCTGATGTTTCAATTAAAACAATAACAATTTAGACGCTCTCACTCCGACATATATAAAAAATTTGATTTATGATATAGTGAAAATCATTGAAGTGGTAGGCCGATTGTCTAAACTCATGTCATGCCCACAGTACACAAGTGAAAAGACCGCTATAGCGATTCTCTTTGGACTGTCGAGTTTTGGGATTAGCTTGTGTACTTTTGTTTTTTATCACATACAAACTTCCGCTAGATACCGATCTCACCAGGTGTAAAGTGATGATGGAGCGTGCTCACTCAACAAAATCCGATTTACTAGTCGATTATCGATGTCGTCGTCGATTTGGTAGAACGATTGTCTGAACTGGTTCGCGACCACAATACACAAGGGTAAACAGCGTCAGTGACTCACTAATGCCTGTGTGGCATACTCACTATTTATTTATTTATTTCTGTCTTTAACATTATCTACTTTCTACTTCCTGCATACCTACCACGCTAAACTTTATGATCGCTCTAAAAATCATTGTGTTATGCATCCATTTCATTGTGTTACGTCTATCACAAAAGAAGATTTCAGTGAGACTTAAAATAAAACATACATATATATGCCATTTAAAATTTAATTAATTATTCTATAGCTTAACTCTATACTTTGACAATTTAACTAAACATATACAAACGTGGGCATAACCACCCGGGAGAACATCTAAAAGGTTTTGTATAGCACTCATACTGGAGATGAACAACACCCAGTGTCGCGAGCACTGCACTATGTTGCTGGATGTTCAAATAAAAGACCGTACTGTCGAATACTCTATCCAAGCCCCTCTCAACGCCTTACTTGCCGGCAATGTTAAAGCTTCCCACCCAGTTGATATCACTGGTGATACTCTTCTAGCTTTTAACCAATGCAAAGAGTCCCTTGCCAATGCTGCACTACTGGCACACCCAGATTGTCAGGCTGAACTCGCTCTGGTAACAGATGCGTCTGACCTGGCTATGGGTGCAGTTTTGCAGCAGCTGGTAAATGACTTTTGGGAACCTCTTGCGTTCTTCTCTCGGAAGTTGAGCCCTTCTCAACAAAAATACTCTCCCTACGACCGCGAGCTGTTAGCCATATATGAAGCTATTAAATACTTTCGCCATATGTTAGAGGCTAGACACTTCGTGGTTTACACGGACCACAAGCCACTTAGTTTCGCCTTCAGCGAACGCAAGGCTAACTGTTCGCCTAGACAGTTCCGTCACCTCGACTACATCTCACAGTTCACGACTGATATTCGACACATCTCGGGAAAGGATAACGTAGTCGCTGACCCACTTTCCCGTGTCGATGAACTGCAGATGCCAGTCGACTTGGACGTGCTGGCTAACTCTCGCGCAGAACTTTATTGTGACGTCAGCACTCCCATTCCCAGACCCTTTGTCACACAAACTTTGAGGAGACAAATATTCGACAGTCTTCATAGTCTCAGCCACCCAGGTGCCAATGCCACGGCAAAACTAGTCGCCGAGCGTTTTGTTTGGCCTGGCGTGCGCAAAGACTGTCGAGAATGGTCTCGTCATTGTTTACAATGTCAACGCGCCAAGGTTAATCGCCATGTGTCATCTCCACTAGGCACCTTTGATCTACCTCGCGCTAGATTCGCATTCATACACGTTGACATTATTGGTCCATTGCCTATTTCACAGGGTTATCGGTACTGCCTCACAGCGGTGGATCGTTTCACTCGCTGGCCAGAGGTTACACCCATGGTGGACATTACAGCTGAGACAGTGGGAAAAGCGTTGGTCTCGTGGGTTTCCAGATTTGGATGTCCAAGTGATATAGTCACAGATCGTGGACGGCAATTTGAATCATCACTTTTCCAATATCTAGGGAAAGTGATTGGGTTCAAACATCGCAGAACAACCGCGTACCACCCTGCGTGTAACGGCCTAGTGGAACGATTCCACCGCCAGTTGAAAGCAGCCATCATGTGCCACGCCAACTCTAACTGGGTGGACACATTACCCTTGGTGCTGCTTGGTATAAGAAGTTCTTTCAAAGATGACCTTCAGTCTTCTTCTGCCGAATTGGTGTACGGTGAGCCGTTACGTCTGCCTGGGGAATTCTTTCACCCCACATACTCTGCTTCCACCGATATATCGGATTTCTCTACTCGCCTACACCGACTTGTTACCAAACTCCAACCAGCACCAGCAGCACGTCACAATAAAGACAAAATTTTTGTCCATAAAGACCTGTCGTCATCAAGTCACGTTTTTTTAAGGGACGACTCATTACGTGGCGCTTTACAGCCCCCCTAACACCGGTCCCTACCTAGTACTCAAGCGTGGTGACAAAACATTTACAATACAGGTCAAAGGGAAAAGCGTAACAGTGACCATAGACCGCTTAAAGCCGGCTTATACACTGGTCGATCCTAATCCCGTTTCCCTTCCCTCTACCACTACTCCCACCACCACACCTCCTTCTTCCCATCCTAGGCCTCATCCCGATCCTGTTCCAACACGGAATCTTCCAGCCCAGGATGACCTCAGAAGGACACGCTCGGGCCGTAAGGTCCGATTTCCTGATTTTTATCGCCCGTAGCGACGGTCTCTGGAGGGGAGTGATGTGGCATACTCACTATTTATTTATTTATTTCTGTCTTTAACATTATCTACTTTCTACTTCCTGCATACCTACCACGCTAAACCTGTCAGCTTTGGGGATCAGCTTGTGTACATCCAGTAACTCGTATACCTTGAGGCCTTTAGTCGTGGTATAATTTGGCCGACATAACGTCGGAGTCTGTCCATAGGATTTTATCTAGAGTCCGGCCGAAACCGAAACCGAATATTCGGCCGTGGCTTCATTTTGGGCGGAACCGAAACCGAAACTCACGTGGTCAAGTATAAAAGTCAACGTGGTCAACTAAAATAATGAAACAAAAACTTACATGTAATCAGTTCCATCAAAACATAACCTCTAAAGAATGTTTTCGTCGGGTGATAACGCACTGACTAAGTTGTGTTGCTATAGAGCAATGCGAGCGGCGCACGAATCCCGAACAGGGCCGCCAGCGTCCGCCAAAGCGTTGCCGCGAGAAACGAAGTTAGGCAAGCATGTACGACAACTATCGAAATCAGTTTCGGTTTCGGCAAAAGTTTCGGCCAATTGTGGCCGAAACCGAAACTGCCTCCGAAACTTGATTTTTGGCCGAAACCGAACTTTCGGTCGGACACTAATTTTATCCTTTAACAGACGTTGTCGGTTTTGGACTATACTGTGTACTTACTATCAGGTTCTCTGTAGTCACTTTACTGAGCCAGTGTAAAAAAAAATAAATAGTAAGGACCGCGATGGCACTATGAGAAAATGTCGTGTGGTGAAGATAAAATTAATAGCATGAATACTCCCTAGTCACGCCAAAAGGCGCAACTTCAGAACATCAAAAAAATTAATAATGTAATCGCACCGAATCCCCAACGCCACCTGGCGTACATTCAACATTCATTGCTTCTTAACGTTTTCGCACTTTAAAACCAAACTCCGCATCGGCTTCTTTTTAAAACTACACATCGCATCGCATCCTTTTTTCTACATTACAATCGCATTAATAATTACGTCAAACTCGCAACACACACAAATCCTCACAAACACCATACTCCACATATTCGCAATCAAACATACATAGTGAGTGGTGTAAAGTGCCAGGAATACCGCTGTTCGGTAAATACTTGATTGTCTTAAATTATCGCAATCTTCTTTTATTTATAAATCATCCCGCCTACGAGGGTGCATTTTGTGCAACGGCATAAGGCAAGACTTATCCCGGCCCGCGTACTCCCAGTTATAAATTGTATGGTCGTAACCAGAGATGGGCTAAATGTAATCTGATTAATGATGAACGATTACAAAATGTAGTCGTAATTTTAATTTTCTTGCTCTATAATCATGATTGAAAACATTTAAAACATTAACAAATCATAAATGTGTACACAATCTGGAATTTTGTAGTGTTTAAATATAAATGAACAAAATGCAGTCATATTAATGGTAAAAAACGTAAAATGTAATCGTAATCATTTTCGTTAATCTGATTTCATTTTGCCCGTCTATGGTCGTAACGCGGTGTTACACATCCATTGCTGCATGATGCGGTCTTGTTTCAAGAATCCGTAGCAACTGTTAGTATTCGATCTAACAAGTCTATCGGAGCAACATTTGTTTGAAGCACAACGTCAGGATATACCGGTTGTCAATTATCTTGTGGGCACTTGCAACTGCATTTTGTCCTCTCCGCTTTCCGAGCAGGCCAACATGCTAGTTGCACTTTACCTGAAGGTGGCTTAAAGTAATTATAAGTGTTTTGCCTGTACGGGGGTGACGTGATCACTCTGTGACAAAACCCTTTTAAATTAATAAAGAAATAAAAAAAAAAATACATTTGTTTCGTAGTATTTTGAACATGTTGTCACGTCGTGAAAAACTTTTGGTACAGCCTTGGGAAGACCGTAGATTTAAGGATCATCGGTCTAAAGTAAGTGATATCTAGTACTATTACAAATATAAAGGTTTGGTTAATTAATGTTGCCTCTTTAATATTGACATTAAAACTGTCTCGCATGTCTTGTTGGACCCTGACGATCCAACTACCGCGGCCTTAGCGACTGCAGCTACAGATCAGCGAGGCACACACAACCCCCACTGGTTTTATTCCACGCACCGGCACTTATGCATATCTATACTAATATTATAAAGCTGAAGAGTTTGTTTGTTTGAACGCGCTAATCTCAGGAACTACTGGTTCGAATTGAAAAATTCTTTTTGTGTTAAATAGACTATTTATCGAGGAAGGCTTTAGGCTATATAACATCACGATGCAACTATTAGGAGAGAAGAAATAATGGAAAATGTGAAAAAAACGGGGAAAATTATTCATCCTTGAAGGCTTCCATTGCGTGCGCTGCGAAAACGGTTCAAGATACCAAAAATATATGTATGAAAGAATTATTCCTCTTGAAATGATCTAAAAAAATGTCGACAGTATATGTCTATCTTTTAAGATTAACTTACTAGAACCGTTTTTATGGTAATCGAATATGGTCGAAATTAATGCATCATTTGTTAAGAGTTGCATCAACGTAATAATATTAATCTTTATCCAAACAAATGTGTTGTTAATTAAGAGTATTTAATTATGAACAAAATTGTCTTTGACATCACTTAATTTCAACGAACATCATAGAAGATATTACAATAACTTATATAGCAAAACTACGTTTGCCGGATCAGCTAGTCAATTCTATTAGACCCATGCGAGTTTCCTCACGATGTTTCCTCACTGGTGAGCTTATGATGCCTAAATTCGTACTTAATCTAGAAAAACTCAGAGGTACGTGCCGGGTTATGAATTTACGCCCACTCCCACTGCCGCGTATGGATACCGGTCTGTTATTCCTAAACCCCCACAGCCACAATCATTTTTAATTTTAATTTATAGCATGCAGATGCCGCTCGATATGTAATTGTATTACACGCCCTAAGGGTCGTTAGGGTGTTACGAGACGTGCGGGGTAAAGGGTGTGTGCACGCAAGGGATGCTCTAGCTAAATCAGACTACCGAGACCCAAGGCTAGAGTACGTGCGTGTCCGTCGCAGTTCGGTGTGCCTTAAAGTGCAAATAAACAGTAAAACACCAAAATCCGTGTCTTCCTACCACCACAGCCACGACCACGGGTCATAAATTATTTATTTTGTTTGTGTCTGTGGAAGCCTAGTGGAAAAGAAGCCGGCATCAATGCGCGGCGACGGGAATGCTCGTAGGTTCATGTCGCGGCACAAAACTCTAAATTTGCTGGATTACGTACAGACTTAGGTTCCAGATGTTGACCGGTGAAGGAAACTTCGTTAGGAAACCCGCATGACATTTAATAGAAATGTCATATGTACTAGCGTTGTAAGAACGGAAATCAGCTGCGCTACTGCTCATGACATATAAGCGGAAAGAGGATACAGATAATAATGTAATTCTGCTCACCCCAAAAGGGATATAGCGTGACGATGTATTATTAGCAGAGATGGGCAAAATTGTAATCTGATTAATGATGAACGATTACAAAATGTAGTCGTAATTTTAATTTTCTTGCTCTGTAATCATGATTAAATCCATTTAAAACATGAAATGATAAATGTGTGTACAATCTGGGATTTTGTAATGTTTAAAACATAAATGAGCAAAATGTAGTCATATTAATGGTAAAAAACGTAAAATGTAATCGTAATTCATTTTTATTAATCTGATTACATTTTGCCCATCTATGATTATTAGTACTTTACGTATTATTATAACTTTTTAAAGCGCTCGTAAGCTTAGTTAACATCTAGATTACTTACTTTTGCTAAGAGGCTAATCTAACACCGCTCCATGTTCATAGGCACTATTCTAGCGTTCAACTCTATTATTCTCTTTTGCGCCGTTTTCTTTGCGGTGACACAATAAATGGGTGTTAAATGAAAATCAGTGCTGGGTGGCTTAGATGCTCACTTAGCATTTGCTGAGCTGACTTCCCTTTTGTGCATTGCAGCACAGGGTATTCGTTTTTGTTGTTTTCTATCTTAATTAACCTATCCTTCTGTGTTGTATGGCATGTACCAAATAAATGCTTTTTCTTTCTAACATCCTCAAAAAAAATGTCTTTATGGACTAGTTTATTCTACTAGTTTATTTGGGAGTCGAAGCTGCTCGCGTCCGTCGGCTTTACCCTAGTTTCCCTACACGTAACTCCTGGGTGGTGCTAAACGAGCAGCAGCGAGGTGGTAGGGCGTCGGTGCCCGTCTGGATCGCAACCACAGTGCATGGGTGTAAAGCCCGCCATAGTGACCAGTTTCGGCTTGTCGCGTTTCGGGATCAGCTTGTGTATATCCAGTAGCTCATATACCTAGAGACCTTCAGTCGTGGTATATGTGGGCTAACATGACGATGTAGACTATCAATGGATATTTATCCTTTGATAGTTGCTTTCGTTTTTGGACTACACTGTACTTACCATCAGGTACTCTGTAGTCACTAAGTCGAGCCAGTGTAAAAAAAAACTTACATCAAAAGGCGATTTCTTGAAGGTACAATCAGCTCTGCCGGTGATCGACGATCGACCGCCTGCGTCGCGACCCCACGTTACTATGAAGCTGAAGAAGTGTCAACGGGAATTGGACAGGAAAAACAAAATCCAGAGCGACAACTTCAGTCTTCTGCAGCGACTCAATACTATCATGAAGGTTAACAAACTCGACAACCGGTGGACCAAACCTCTGCCGAAGTTAGTTATGACCTACTTTATGCTCCTCGAGGACATAAGTACGCGGAAAAAGAGCTTAACGCAGAAGACAAACTTCTATGTATAGCAGCGAATTCTGATAGAAGATTTATTTTTTAATTAACTAATCTTGAATCGCTCCAGTTGCGCAGAGATATTGCCTCACTGAGCGTTTCCCACCGTCTGTGTCACGGCGACTGTTTTGGAGTGTTATTTAACCTGGTTTCACCCTTTTCCGTCCATAACAAAACCTCACGGAGTCACAGCAAACTATGATATACGGCCGGGATATGTCCTGACGACTAAGAAGCTCTTTTTTGCTTTTGCTTAGTCAATGGGCTGTGGAATGATCTTCCGGCGAGCGTGTTCCCACCGTTCTATGCTATGAGGTCCTTTAAACGATGCCTGAAGAGATACTTGCGCAGGCCGGCATGATCACTGCGACTGCTGATAGTTTTTTTTACTGTTGATAGTTGTAGTCGTATTTTAGACTCCAGTATGCTTACCATCACGTATGGTGTGCTCACTGCGCCAAGTCAGGGTAAAAAAACTCCATTTTAATTGTGAGAACTATTCAATTTTCGCGTATAATATAATTCTCTGATGTGTTTTAGCAATGTTATTGAAACACCGATTTGCTTCCTTCGGGTCGGACAGGGCATTTGAGGCGTCTACTTTCAAAACCCGCTATAACATTTTTTTTTCAAATCCCAATTATTTATAAAAACTTATAATCAATCTTTGACTAACAATCACATTCTTATAAGGTATTTTTTTTAATTATTATTCTAGAGTAAAAAGAAAAAAGAAAAAATTCACATATAATATTTGCTTTGATAAAAACATTTCAAATTACTTTTAGAACTATTAAGTAATTGTACGAAAAATCGTTTTAGCGGGTTTTGAAATTAGACGCCTCATTTATTATGTTACAGTATGCCTAGGGTAACTTGTGTAATTCTTTACATTAGTTTTCAGCATAAAGTGGGTCTTTTTTACGACAGCCAGTCTCTAAAAAACAGGATGTCCGCGAGACCCGCACTCGGGTCCTCTCTCGAAGGAAGCTACACGAATACCAAATGTTTCGCTTGTGATATTAAAAAGGTACGCTTTAGTATATAAAGTAGTGCATAGTATATTTCTATTGTATGATTCTTTCTAAACAATTTTTTGTTCAATATAATAATATATCACAGTGGCGTGTATAGGGTATTTGGTCAGGATAGGCAGATTCACATAATTAATTTTAATACTATATAATGATAATAAATATTATAATACTTTCATATGGAAAATATTAAAGAATATATATGATTATAAAGGGTTCCTTTTTTGTGTAAATTAAAGCAATTTATTCCAGACATATTTGTCGTAAGGGCATGCAATGGTTTCAAGCATTTATGGAATGAACGCTACTGAAATATCATTACGCTGTTATCCCTTACGGGGATTTATTAGTGGTTGTATCCACTTTTGCGGTTATGAGTCGTGCCCAACGTGACCAGTAGCGCAGCTGATCGCCGTTCTCACAGCACTAGTAGACATACCATTTATATTAGGTGCATTAGTTATTGGTGATCATGTGGTGCCAAAATCAGTACGTAATCTAGAAAAACACAAACTTACGTGCAGGGATTCGAACCTACAACCATTCTCGTTGCCGTGCATGAGTACCGGTTCGCTATTCGCTAGGCCACCATCGCGAATTTAAGAAGATTGTACCGATAGGCAGCAATCTATAGAAATACAAGCTGCTCCGAGAAACGTTGTTCTGCCATATAAATTATTTCTAGAGAATATATTGGCTGTTAAATAAAAAATAACGATTGTATAGAGAGGCGTCCGTGGCGCCATCTGTCATTGAACAATATAATTTCGTTTTGTTTGAAATGTGAACGACGGTTATTTGGATATTATTCAAACAAAAATGCTAAAATCGCGATTTAAAAATTACATGGTGGAGGGTAGGAGAGCGGTTATTTAGGGTTACAGGCATTTTTGAAAATAGTAGTTTTTTTTAAACTAAGACTCCCTATTTACTTAGCGGTACGAAATATACTTTACGACCTATACTCATATTTACCAAATATATATAAAAAAATCATACATTTCGTAGGAGTACGACCACAAACACCGTGACACGAGATTTTTTATAAATATAGATTACATTCTTCTAACTAATGGAAACGACCGGGCAGTAGACTTGAGGGATTCTGCCGCCCGGATGAGAGGGAGGCGGTGCACGGTGTCCGGCGCGCCGCCTGAGAGAGAGATTTTGGAGAGGTGGATTTTTACTCCCAACCCTCCCCCAGAAAGATAGCTTCAACAAGGCTTTTTGTTCCCTGGGCGTCTGGACGGGCGGGCGTTCCCAGACCCGGATGGAGAAATCAGAGGGATACCCCAGGGGTTTTTAGTCAGTAGGAGTCTGACACACCGGGGTCGCTGCCCTCACAGCGTCACTGATGGTCCTATGTAGGATTTTCTCCCGGGATACTAAAAAAAAAAAACGAATGGAAACGAAACATTTTATGTGTTCTGCTTGAATTACAATTATTTTATTTATTCTATTTTCATATAGCCAGCCCTGGATCTTAAAATTTTTAGATGCGGGCATGAACTACTATTTGTCGCCTCTCTATACCTTTGTAAAAATGTAAATATCATTTATCGCATAAAAAGCGAAATATTCCCGTAAAACGACCTTTACTTTCGAGTTATAAAGTCAAAACGAAGTGTCGATTGTAAATTTAAATTTCGCGCCTATTACTGCTAACGAGCACGGTTCTATTTTTCTTGTTAAAAAACTGTATTCTATTCTATGACAGTTACGTTTGTTTATGTAGTTATAGTTAGTAAATACAAAATAAAGTTCTCTTACATTAAATCTGTGGAATAGTAATTTGTTTTAGCAGTAGGTTTTGCCCGTCTGGATCGCGACCACAGTACATGGGTGTAAAGCCCGTCATAGTGATCAGTTTCGGCTTGTCGTGTGTCGGGATCAGCTTGTGTATACCCAGTACTCATATACCTAGAGACCTTCAGTCTTGGTATATGTGGGCCGAGATGACGATGTAGACTATCAATGGATTTTCATCCTTTGATAGTCGCTTTCGTTTTTGTACTACACTGTACTTACCATCAGGAACCCTGTAATCACTATGTCGAGCCAGTGTAAAAAAAAAGATAGGCTTTTGCAAATTCAGCCTATTTCTTATGGAGGAGTTGGACCACTTTTTTAGTTATACAACGTTACTGGTAACTAACGCAAAACCTCTTAAAAGTAACTTAGGTACATCAAGACTAACAACTTTTGTTCTATGACTTCTGCCAAAACTTAACACATCCTAAGATATATATATTTTTTAGTTTTAGCGGGGATTTCTATCAATCGTTAGCTCTATATTTAAAGTTCAGTCAGCTGATGCTACGAAATCGTCTTCTCCAGTTCCATCGCGCCGCCTTTCAGAGTGTTAAGAAGATCAGAACTGCAAATTTGATTTATTTATTTTTTGTATGGGGAAAAAAAAATTGAATTATAAAAAGTCGTAAAACAAAAGTTGTCAGTCTTGATATACCAAAGTCATCCTTGAGAGGTTTTGCGTTAATTACCTGTATTCCTGTATTATTTATTGCATACGCTTGATGTGCTCGTATGTCGCCTTAGAATTTAGCGTCAGCTTACCCCTTTAGATCTAGGCTTGATTATAGCTATTTATTATTTAATTTGATTTCTTTCAGAAACAGTACGACATCGAGCACTCCCCGCCGAAGTCTCAACATTCCCTGCCGTCAATAAACGCAAACTCTGTAAAAATGAAACGCAAGCAATAATATTGGACAGAATTTATTGATATTACATATTATATAAATACAAACAGGCTCATTTCGGAACATAATTCATTGTCATCAGTTTACTCGAATTCTGCTTAGATACTGAGTTAAAATTGAAACATAAACACTATGTTATCAAAGCGTCGGTCTGCAAGCGAATTTGAACACGTGCCAACGCGCGCTGGAACGTGCTGTAACATGTCGGAACGTGACGACACATGCCAGAGCGTGCTGACACATGCCAGAGCGTGCTGACACATGCCAGAGCGTGCTGACACATGTCAGAACGTGCCAGCACACGTCGGTACGCAATGTGCCGAACTATACCGTTACAAACTAGAACGTACTGGCACGCACCAGACGCGTCGGCGCTCCCACTCGGCGTCCGTCCATTTCAATATAAGAAAACGATGAAAAAAACTTCAATCACTATAGAGTCGAATCACAAGAGAGTCGCGGCACAAGCCTGGAGGCGGGGCCGGGGGGCCGGAGCGCCGTTAGAAGTGGAACTTGTCGAGGGGCGCTCCGCCCGCCGGCTCGAACTGGAAGCCGCCCTCGCCCGCCGCCGGCACCAGCGTCGCGTCCTCCTCCTGCGACAACCGGTCATCACTTTAACATCTTCAAACGCTATACACTTTCTGTTTTTTTAATTATTTTACTATCCTATATAAATTAATAAAAGGTAATGTATGTCTAAATGTATATTAATTTAATGTTGTATATCCTATCATCACATATAAGCGCTTATTCCATTAAATTTCTTTTTAAAATCCTATTATGTTCAACAAGAAAAGCGTCACCCACATTTGGGTGACGCGGCGTCGAATGCCTTCTATTTGTACAAAAAAAGCTACTCACGTCTCCGGCGAAGTACTGCTCGATGATGTCGTACGCCATTTTGTATATCTCGACCTTCTCGTGGCTCTGCAGCGCCTCGATCTTGTCGATGCCTCCGCACTCCTCGATAATGTTCGCGACCTGGTCCGCGTTCTCCCCGGCCATCTTCAGCATGTTGCTCAGACCGTCAAGTACCACCTGACACACACACACAAACAACATTATTTATTACCAGGTGTCGTGACCTGGAGTTATTCAGGTAATATGCAGGATGTCAAGCCGATATATACCAGAGGACACATTATTCCAAGGGGATCTGAATTTATCACTATATTCCGCGGTATTAAGAAAAAATGTGTCATATATTAGGTCCTTACATATGAAATTGGCGTTTTTCGTACTGGCCACTTTAATCACAAATTTCTCCTCTTTGGTAAGGAATTACAAATTCAAATTTGTACAGCTATAGACTCATGTATTTGTGCTTCGATGATCGTCATTCATTTGTTTTTTTCTTCTGTTTTTTTCTGTTTGCGTCACTCATTTTACAAAATGGAAAACTTAAAATATCGCATTATTTACGAGTACGAGTTCCACCGTGGCACTAGTGCTGCGGAAACAACTCGAAGGGTGAATGATGTGTATGGCGGTCGTGTTGCAAAAGAAAACACAGTTCGTTTTTGGTTCCAACGTTTTCGTTCTGGAAATTTCGACCTCCAGAACAAGCCCCGTGGACGGCCTGAGACTCAAGTTGATAATGAAGAGTTGAAGGCTATTGTGGAAGCGGATCCATCGCAAACCACGTCCGAGTTAGCTGCAGGCTGCGATGTTAGTGATAAAACTGTTTTAATTCACTTGAAGCAAATTGGGAAGATTAAAAAGCTTGAAAGGTGGGTACCTCACGAATTGACTGAAGCAAACCGGCAAACGCGCGTCGACTGCTGCGTTACATTACTAAACCGGCACAATAATGAAGGTATTTTAAACCGAATCATTACCTGTGATGAAAAATGGGTTCTTTACGATAATCGGAAGCGCTCAGCGCAATGGTTGGATTCTGGCCAGCCAGCCAAATCCTGCCCCAAGCGAAAATTAACCCCAAAAAAGTTACTTGTAAGCGTTTGGTGGACTAGTGCCGGTATTGTTCATTACAGTTTTCTCAAATCTGGCCAGACTATTACGGCTGATGTCTATTGTCAGCAATTGCAAACCATGATGGAAAAGCTAGCGGCTAAACAACCTAGGCTGGTCAATCGCTCCACGCCACTGCTGCTTCACGACAACGCTAGACCACACACTGCGCAACAGACGGCTACTAAATTAGAAGAGCTTCAATTGGAAAGTCTAAGACATCCTCCGTACTCCCCGGACTTTGCTCCAACAGATTACCATTTTTTTCGAAATTTGGATAACTTCTTGCAAGGGAAAAAATTCAACTCCGATGGGGCAGTCCAAATCGCCTTCAAAGATTTTATTGATTCCCGTCCGACTGGTTTTTTTAGTAAAGGGATCAATGAACTACCTATGAGATGGCAAAAGTGCATAGAAAATAATGGTTCATACTTTAATTAATTAAATATATTATATTAAAAAATATTCGACTTTTTGTTCCTCCCATACAAAACGCCAATTTCATATGTAAGGACCTAATATATTAATACTGTGAGAATTGCGTACGGCTACGCTATTGGTCACGACATATAACCGCAAAGTGGATACAACCACTAATGTGTCTCTGCTCACCCCATAAGCGATAAAGCGTGACGATATATTATTACTAGAATTTAGAGTAAATAAAAAAAAAACATAAACGCAGTGAGGTCACTGACTTCTAACCGGGTCTTCACTCAGCTTATATATGACGTAGCGTCTAGGAAATCAGTCTGACACAGAATCTTGATTACCTATCGCTGACGTCATGCCGATGACGTCACTCAAATATATAGCCAGATATCATTCAAGAAAATCATATGTAAATAGTACCAATTAATGTCGCTATTAAAACTCAAAATAGCTTTTTACACTGGCTTGACAAAGTCAGTACAGTGCACCTGATGGTAAGACTACTCTATAGTCCAAAAACGAAAGCGACTATCAAAGGACAAAAAATCTATTGAATCTCTTTCGTCATGTAGGTCCATATATACCGCGTCGAAAGTTCATAAGGTATGAGTTACTTGCTGGACGTACTCAAGCTCATCCCGGTACGCGACAGGCCAAAGCGAGTCACTATAACGGTCTTTACACCCGTGTACTGTGCTCATGACCACGTACGGGAAATCGCCCTATAACCACAAAATTACTCTTACTTAAATAATAAAATATCGTCACGCTGTATCTCTATCGGAATGATACATTGGTGGATGCATCCAGTTTGTGGTTATATATCGTGCCCAACTTGACCAGTAGCGCAGCTGATCGCCGTTCTCACAGTACTAGTACACATGCCATTTCTATTAGACGCCATGCGCGTTTCCTCAGGATGTTTTTCTCACCGATAAGTATATTTTGCCCAAATCCTTACTTGATCTGGAAAAACCCAGAAGAACGTGCCGGGATCAGAACTTAAGATACCACAGCTAGAATAGAGAATAGTAAGCTCTCTTTAGTCTTTTATTAAACTTTTAAATTCATGTCTATCTATGTGTTCTATTATATTCTTTAAACCAGTGATTCGTTATGTGGGTTTCGTCATCAGTATTCTGGAATATTATATATGTCTTCTAAGTCATTTATAGGTAGGAATAAATATTACCTACACAAACAAAATAAAGATAGTTCTGAATGGGGGGGTAACGTCAAAAGTATGAACTAAAAGATTATATCCTCTTTTTTACCAGACGCTAATCCATCACAGGAGTTCCCGACCGCCATGAGGGTGACAATCAGGGTTATATCATACTCCTACTGACTAAAAATCCACGGGTGTTCCTATCGCAATCTACCAACATTCTTTAAACCACCATAAATGAGCTTGCTGGCAGATGAGATGAGATGAGCCTGAAGACGGACTTCTTCCGCCCATTAAATGCATTTCACTCCTCTCTTAAAGGCTTCTCAAGTCATAGGAATGTTGAAATATGTTTGCTGGTATCTGTTCATATGATGAATGTAGAAGCGAATTTCATCATGGAGATATAAGGAACATCCACCACATATGGACGGTATCCTGCAGTGTCTAGTGGCTTTATGATGAAATGGGGCTGGTGGGATTAGAGAATGTAGACCCTGAGAACACTCTCCATTGTACAACTGGTAAAAGACTGCAAGGCAGGTAAATCTAGGTCATAGCTTGATGACCTGCATTTTATTCTCAATCAAAGAGTCACCACCATGTATAGGAGCAGCTTTAAGCAGTTGATCAGAACTTCTTCTATCATAGCTAAAAACATTCTCCACCAAGTCAAATTTCAAACAAAAATATAAATCAAAATCGGTCCACTAGAAGTTAGGATGCCACGGATGAACATAATCCTTCTCCATCATAGTTTAAAAAGAAATAGACATTGTAAGAGATCAGAGGCAGGCAATTGTTGGAGGAGGAAAGCTGAAGATCGGGCTCAGTGGTGAATTTGGGGAGAGACCTATCGCCAGCAGTGGATGGATACGAGCTGTTGATGATGATTATTATTGCATACTTACATTGATGACTTGCGTGTCCTTGCAGCTGAGCAGGTTGCAGAACGGCGGTATGACGCCGCAGTTGATCAACGCCGCGACCTGTTCCTTTGAGCCACTCACGCTCAGGTTGGAGACCGCCCAGGCCGCCTCCTTCTGCGTCTGGAACTCGCCCTTGCTCAGGTTCTCTACGATCTTGGGCAGCAGCCCGGCGTCAATGACGGCCTGCACTTGCTGCTTGTTCCCAGCGGTTATGTTTGACAGGAACCACACTGCCTCTTTGCATATCTTTTCTTTCTGGAATTTAAAAAGCATACATTAATTAACTGTTTAAGATAAGTCCAAGGATGGATCACATTTGACCAACAAGTGCCTATTCACTCTTCTCATATAGGCTCACAAGTCATCAGATTGTGGAAAAATGCTTGCAGGAACCTTATTCCACTCCTTCACATGTTCATATGGTGAATGTAGAATCTCTTCGTGTGGACATAAGGAACATCTACCGAATATTGAATCGAATCTATCGAATATTGGTTACCACTCACTTAATAACAGAATATTGCATGTTTGGAATAAATTGCCTCAAGACATTGTTGATGCACCATCCACAAATAGTTTCAAAGTTAGACTGGATAGATGGCTCTCATCTCAGTCAGTCTTTTTAAGTTGAACATACCAGCTAAGACATAGGCATATCAGCTAATAGCTGCTCGCCTATTATTTGATAATAATAATAATAATAATCAACTACATACAGATGGTATCGGACACGGCGTTTACTGGTTTTATGATGAAATGGGGCTAGTGAGAGAATGTAGTTCCTGAGAACACTTTCCACTGTGTAACTGGTAAGACTGTATAGCAGGCAACTTTACGTAGATGCTTGATGTTCTGCATTTTAGTTTTAGTTAAAGAGTTATTCAGAGATATTAGCTATATGTCTTAGTGGTATTTCACACAAATTTATGCATAGACACTTGTGTATTATATTCCTATTATAAGTGTGTATTGGGAACTCGCATCTATTTCTGTCAGCTGGCCTCTAGTGACAGACATTAGTTAGACTCCTTGGTTTACATGAACTTTTACCAGTGGCACGTAGCTGTGCTGTATGCAGCAGCCACCCCCTGGTAACCACGGTGGCTCGTGGAAGGAACGTGGTTGAAAAGGCTTCCATGATGTTGTATCATAGAAATAATTATGGTGACTCCTCGCTTAGCGCAAGCCTGTCTACTTATTCTTCAATCTGTCGTGCTAAAGACAGTCTGGTATTTGTGATGATTCTGATGAAGGAGTGAGGCATTATCAATAACCTAGGGTGCTGATAGGGGTCAGTTATCAGTTCCCAGACACTGGATCTTGCCTCTCTTTAGTTGTGGCGGTTCCCCGTCCCATTTGGTTAAGGGATTATGGATGAGAGGGTGAACTTATGCAAACACTTAGCTTTCATGCACCAAATATATCCTGCGCAATTGACTTTTTCTGAATACATTCATCAATGAGCTCTCCTTCACAAAATGGGGCCGCAGCCTATGCCAATTGATATGATTTGGAAACGTAGTCCAGGCCACAATCGAGCAGAATATCATCGACACATTCTTATGATATTTAAACAAAATAATAGTGTAACATGACTTGCCTGATGAGATAACAAGGCTGGGAAGTGTGATAGGGCGTCACAATTTAGCACAACCTGGGTTTGTTCATCCGTACCCGTGACTATGTTACCAATAGCTCTTAACGCTGCTGTCTGTACTTTGACTTCTTTGTGAGAGAGCAGAGGTATCAACTTGGGCACAATGCCTGACTCTATTACCATTTGGATCTGATCATTGGCTCCGTCTGTTAAGTAGCTTATAGCCCATACCGTGTCTACTAAAATCTGAAACAAGGATGTCAAAATTCTTAAGCTTGTTGAAAGAAACAATATATCCACAAATATTTTTAATAAACTGAAACTTAACACATTTTATAGTGACTATAATAATAAGTCACAATTTATCTTTATCAGGGTGAGCAGACCTACATTAGCAGTTGTATCCACTTATATGTCATGCCCAACATGACCAGTAGAGCAGTGGATCGCCATTATCAGAGCACTAGTACACATTCCTATTAGATGCCATGCAAGTTTCCTCACTATTGTTTATTTATTTTAATAATAACTGTGCATTTCAAAAATAAATTATACAGGAAATTAAAAAAAGCTACAATACCAGTTACACTTAAATATTACAATTTGATAGTATGTTTTGGGTACTTCTATAGTAGTAAAATTGTGTAATTAATTAATTTTTTCTCCAGTTTCCTTTATATTATGGGATATAGTATTGTATACTATTTATTATCTACTATCTATACTAATATTATAAAGCTGAAGAGTTTGTTTGTTTGTTTGTTTGTTTGAACGCGCTAATCTCAGGAACTACTGGTTCGAATTGAAAATTCTTTTTGAGTTGAATAGACCATTTATCGAGGAAGGCTTTAGGCTATATAACATTACGATGCAATTATTAGGAGCGAAGAAATAATGGAAAATGTGAAAAAAACGGGCAAAATTATTCATCCTTGAGGGCTTCCCTTGCGTGCGCTGCAAAAACGGTTCAAGATATCAAAAATATATGTAAGAAAGAATTATTCCTCTTGAAATGATCTAAAAAAATGTCCCCGACAGTATATGTCTATCTTTTAAGATTAAGCCACTAGAACCGTTTTTATGGTAAACAAATTTGGTCGAAATTAATACATTATTTGTTAAGAGTTGTATCAACGTAATAATATTAATCTTTATCCAAATAAATGTGTTGTTGATTAAGAGTATTAATTGTGAACAAAACTGTCTTTGACATCACTTAATTTCAATGAACATCTTAGAAGATATTACAAAACCTTATATAGCAAAACAACGTTTGCCGGATCAGCTATGTGTTGATAAGCGCGAAACTCGAGAACGGCTGAACCGATTTGGCTGATTTCTTTTTTGTTGTGTTTGTTGAAGTCTAGGGAAGGTTATTACGGAGAGAAAAATTAAAAAAAATGTCTGAAAAAGTCTAAAAACAACACTTTTCTATATTCTCATACAAAAAATTCTTAATAATATTTAAAAGTCAATTTGAACTTTAACACCATAAAGTTTAAATGTTAGTGGACGGGTCCCGGGAAGGCAAAACAATTGAGTGACGTATAAATATGAATGTCAATATTTGTCAATTTTTATACATATAGCATTAAGGCCAGGTTCCTTCAAACTATTTTCAAAAAACAACCGACAGGCTAATAAGTTTTGGCAGAATGAAATCTGACGGGGAATCTATTAACATTAAAAAAACAATGTGACTTTGTTTTAGAGAAATAGGGCAGAACAAGGTCTGCCGGGACAGCTAGTTATTACTATATATTACTATTAATATATAAGTAAATTACTATAATTTTGCAATTTATTTTAATTTAATATATGCTTGATTATCCTAGGCAATTAATATAATTAAACCAGGCAATAAATATTGTTGTTTACATGGAAATCAATGAGTCATCTACAAATTCTATTTTACTTGCTATGAGTTGTTAAATGATTCACAAAGAATTGAGATTAGTATAATTCAGTTCTGCAAGCATTTATTACTAGAACATTTTAAAATTAGCACCTGTGAAAATTTTAAATCAATGCTTAGCTTCAGTAATTCATATACCTGATTACAGAGCAAGAAAATTAAAATTATGACTACATTTTGTAATCATTCATCATTAATCAGATTATATTTTGCCCATCTTTGACCTACGTATGGTTTATTGTTGATCAATTAGTCTGATTGTGCCAATGGATTTCCATCCTTTAATAGTCACTGTCTTTTTTTGGATTACAGTGTACCTATCAAGTATTCTGTAGTTACTAAGTCAAATCAGTGTAAAAAAAAATAGGCTAATTGTAAGTGGATAAAAATTATGGTACATTATAAAACAGTAAGATGCATTAGGTAAAAAAAAACATAATTTAACACTCAATAGGAGAATGGCGGCACCCCTTTCTGTCCATTGAAGAAGGTTTTGGATGGGTATTTCATAATGAATGTTTTGAACAGCATGAATTTTTGAGTGCATTAAAGGGGTGAAAAAAGAGCAGGATGTGAAAGACCCACAAACAGACAGAATGTGGAAGGTACAGAAAACCTGTTTACAGGAGAAGAGTTACATGGGTATTAATTAATATTATTTTTATAAGGATAATAATTTATCCTTATAAAAAATAGTACATTAGAGAATGATCAATAAAAGTTTAATATTTCAAGATAAAAACTTCTAGTGTATCTATCACTTAGGTCTTCCTTACTAGGAGACCATATAGTGATTGGTTTGGGTATATTATATTTCATTATAAAATAGTATATTATTGGTATTCAAAAGAGATTTATTACTTTCATAGTAAAATTAATGTCTTGTTTTTAAAAGCATTTGCAAAATATATCATATGTACCCTCTTTTGTAATATAAAAGATTTACTTACATTTGTGTCACTATGCATAATGAGCATGTTGAGGGGTGGCAGGATTTCCTGAATTATCTTTACTGGTGGTGGAGGATCCTTACTCCTGCACAGGTTCACGATAACCCAAGTGACATTACGTAAAAATGATATAGGTATATTCGGCTTAATGAAGCTGAGTAAAGGTTTCACTACTCCCAGCTCAATAACAAAGTCTCTTAGCACTGGACCATCACCGATTATGTTGCCTAGAGCCCAAACAGCCTGTTCGCAGACATTTTCGTGTGGAGACATGAGCAGTTGCAGGAAGACTGGAACAGCACCGGCATGCACTACTTTGTTTGTTTGTGCCGAAGTGCCTGATGCTATATTTGTAAGCGCCCATGCAGTTTCAAACTGAAGTGTGGGGTTGTCCGCCCTGGATAAACACTGAACAAGGATCGGGAGTATTCCGGTTGCTATGAGCTCGTCGATCGGCGGGTTTTTGTCTGAAGAAAGGAGTTTTCTGCACTGTTGGACCGCTGCCAGCTGGATTTCTGGGTTATCAGCATTGGCGGCGTTCATGACCAGCTCCTTAAGATCAGTGGACGCGAGAGTCCTGTCGATTTCCTCTTCATCTGTGGAGTAGCCAATTGGAACATTTCGTCGTTTCTGAAGAGTTTCTTCCCTTTTATTTTTTCTAAGCTCCACGGTGACTTCATTCCTCCGCCTTCGCATCTCCTAAAATACACATAGCTATTAAAATAACTAGCAATTATTGATAGTCAACTGCCAGACGATGGTTTTGACCTGCGGCGTAGTTTTAAAAATACATATTACAGTGACATACTGAATGTTTTTGATCACAAAATTGATAAATCATGTTTGGACACGATATTATTCCGTTGTAATACTTACGTCGACATCTTTGCCTGCATTCTTAAATACATGCATGCGGTTTTTCGCTTGATCAGTCGCCATTTTATTTTCTATGAACTGTATCGGCACAGTACGTGGAAATTACACAATGAAATAAAAGTTTAACATAAAATAGCGTTAAAACTAATCAAACATGATTTAAAGGCACTATAGGCGTCGCAGATACATTAACCTCTTTTCACAGAATATTCTACAACACGAAACTGATCACCCGTTTCCAAAAAATTTCTTTCTTTGCTTTTTTTATTGTCTATCGTAAAAAGCATAGTCAAACTAGAATTTTATCATAGTGTTGTACATGCGATGTCATTACAATGTGATTAAAATGATTATAGTCGACTATATATAGTCTTCATTCAACTAAAAGACATCAAATCAATAATCCAGTGCTACCATTGAGAAATAAGCTGTTAGAACTTTTATTACAAATAGTAAGCAACACCTAATAATTTATTGATGCGATTTCTCGACGTCGTGTTTTCCTTGTTTTTATTGCTGTAATTTTGAATCCTAATAGATATTGAAAGTTTTAGAAATAATAAAATACACATAAATTAGAACACAAAGAAGCCATCATGACGATATTAACTACAAAATTAATATTAAAGAAGGCTCAACGCTCACATTGCAGTTGTGAAGAGGTAGGACTAATCTATTTTTGTTCATTTGTTTTTCATAAATCAATAATTCCTTCGGGACCATTTGCCGCGCTTCCATTTTATTTATTTGCTGTTTGATACTTATTTATATAATAATATGTTTTTTCATCATTTTTCAATAGCTACTATTATTTCAAATGATAATATATGAAGCCGAAACGTTTTTTTTTTAATTTCTGTATTATGATTAGGTAGGTAATTGTACAAAAATTTCTAACTATGTATTCGTAATTGGGTAATTTGTAAAATTCCCTTCTTCATTCATGCTGGGAACATTCATATTGGGAACACCAGAAGAGTGGAATGCACTCCCAGCGATTATTTTTCCGCGTTCTTATGATTTGGAAGCCTCTAAAAGAAGAGCGAATAGGTATTTGTTGGGCAAACGTGATCCATTAAATCTTAGTTCATAAAAAGAAAAATGTAATATTCACGGAGATTTAATATAAGCGACGAAATATACATTTTTTTTGTTGCTATCTCAAGGGGCTGGTGCAGATCCAGCCGGCCAGAAGACGCAAGTCCGGAAACCGGTCGATCGGCGCCTTGCTCTGCCTCTCAGTGCTGGCTCTGCTCGTGGCAGCAGTCGGATTGGGCAGTGGGCTGATGGTCTACCGGCAGTACTTGCGAAGCATCAACCCTCGCCACTACCAGGGCTTCTGCACCATTCCATTCAATAGCAAATATGTGGTGAGACCCTAATTTGTGTTTATAAAAGGGGCTTATAACATGGGAATCTTCAAATGAGTTAATCAAGTACAAGAATCATCATAGTGGTCTCGTTTCGGGATCAGCTTGTGCGCATTGTATTTTCTACCAGATGCCAATGTACTTACTCATTTTATCGAGTCAGTGCAAAATAAAAGTCATTGTTTTTCAGTACCATTGAAAAATTTCCTAAAAATAACATGTTTGTAGGTAATTAAAGTCATATTTAGTTTTATGTCAAATACACTGTAATACAATGTATTTGATTTGTGGGTTTTGTAGCTGTTTACTATTTAATTATGTGGCTGTGGCGGTCCAGTCAACAGATGACCGGTATCCGAGTACGTCAGCGCATTTGCGTTGACCATTTGGTCGTGAGCTCGAAATCCGGCACGTACCTCTCGGTTTATAACCAGATTCAATACGGATGTTGGCGCCACATGATCACCGGTGAAGGGAAACTACGTGAGGAAACCCACATGGCTAATAGAAATGCCATGTGTATTAGTACTGTGACAACGGCAATCAGCTTAATTACTGGTCACGTTGGGCTCCATACAAAAGCGCAAAGTTGATACAGTCACTAATTTAACTCTGCTTGTCCGGAAAGGGACATAGCGTGAAGATATTATTATTTATTAAATCATGATGAATTTAATTCTCAAGCGTTTTGACATGTCCAAAAGGTATACATCTACGATACAGTATATCTTGATTGTATATGCATTTTTAGAGATAGTTACGTGAACTCAAGGTATTGATCGGAGGTGTAAAGGTCACTCAACAAGTGGGAAGGAAATGCGCAGTAACTCGTTATGCAACTTTCGCATCTAGGTTCTGCAGCGTAGAGACGAAATTGCAACGTGTTTTAGCTAATTCAATCTCCCGTTTGACCTTTACTGACGTGACTACATATATAATATCGGGACTCTGTTAGGTATGAATATTGCTTAACTAGATATCAACTCAAACTCTGAATAATTTTATTTTGAACTAGCTGTGCCCGCGACTATATTAATTTATTGGAAGACTTAGATAGTCTACATTAACACATATATAAGACATGAACAAAATACATTACAAAAGAGACTACTACTTGCGCAGAAGGAAAGAAAAATGAAAATACGAACATCACACGGAGTGTAACAGTAGCATAAAGACAAACAATAATCTAATTCGCATAAAAGTGAGGAAAAGAATAAAAAAATAAACAATAACTCATGTCCGCGTGGAAGTAGTACGCTTTTTCTGATATTGTTAGGATCAGAAGCTATTTTACCCAAAAAAATAAATAAATGTCAGGATCAGAAGCTATTTTACTAAAAATAAATAAATAACAAATATACGTGGTGATTTAAACTAAACACGATTTAATATTTACTTGGATAACCAAAACAATAACTATCAGAGATTCGACACAATAATACAATCCTCACGTAAACTCACAAGAGGTCCGCTCAGCACGGAGCTTCGAACCAAAATTCCCCCAGCCGACGAGTCTGCATCACAATACATTAGTGAAAACCTCATCTAAATACATACAGACGGATACACCGTTTCTGAGATTAGCGGGCACAAACGCGTACAGACATGTGTATATTGATTAACGATTACGATACAGTTTTATTGACGTACATCACGCATATGACCTTTTTCTGGGCACAGGGCACAGGAATGCAGGATATACAACATGAAAATATTAAAAATATTTACATTATACAATACTTTTTATTAATTTATATAGGATAACAAGTTACATTCTATTGTATTATGACGCATGTTTTTCATTAAAACACTCTGAACACATTTGAGGTGTTGTATGTATAAAAGTATGTAAAAAAAGAAAATAAATGTGCAATAAATAAGATATGAAATGAATGAATATGATAAATCCTTAAATTTTTGGTCCTTCGAGCCGGATATGTATCAGCGACCTTTAATCTTATCCATAGGACTCGATGCTACTCGATCCCAATTTGCGCTCGCAGCCTATCCGCTTCTCCGCCGAGCCGGACGTGCAAGTAGTCAGCCTGCTCGACGAGGAAAGCTCCGACGATGTTTTGAACTTGCTACGCGAGGAACTCGACATCGGTGGCAACGTGGAGAAGATATCTGTGTTCGACAACGGACGGCGTGTCAATTTCACTCATGACTTCGATAGCAATTTTACCGGTGAGCACAAATTCAAATTTATATTGTACTTTCTTGCACCATCTCTTATACATTATTAATCCCTTTTTCACTGTTTTCTTCCCGCTAACACAATAAATGGCTGTCAGCTGAAAATCAGCTCTAAATGGCTCAGCTGCTCTCTTAGCATTTGCTGAGCTGTTTTTCCTGGTACTGATGCGCCGAAGCGTTTATCGGTGCCCTGAAATGTTTATCTCTGAGCGGAATCGAACCTCCGCCGGGCTCGGTCTAATTATTTATTTATTTATTTTAATTGGAAACATACAGCAATATAAAAATGATAACAATATACACAAAAAATGTTACATAAGCCAGCAAAGTTTCCACAAAAAATTGTACAAAAATAAAAATCAAGCTAATAAATAACAATAAAAGAAAATATACATACAGTAATATGTTACATATAAATAGTACATTTATATTAAAAAAAAAAGGAAAAGTACATTATAGAACAAAATTGAACTTAGGCTAATATTTTCTTTCTTACCATTCGTTTCTTTGGCGCCCAAAGGCACAGGACAGTATATCTATATCGCAAAAACGTTTATTATATAGATCACAGGCACGAAAAACAAAAGTATTATTAACATAGTTTGACCTTAACAATGGCACCTTAAACAGCGAAAAGTCTCTTGCATTGGAATGCGGACACCTGAAACCTATTTGACTAAGCAAATAGGACGAGTCCACGAGACCGTTAACAATTTTAAATAAAAAAAGTTGATCCCTCTCAATTCTACGATGACACAACGCAGGAATTGAGCTACAAGGAAGGTTGTGTAAATCAGATTTATACTATGTAGTCTTTTACCGGTTGCGCAATGGAGAGTGTTGTCAGGAGCTACATTCAGCGCTTACGGAGTCACAACTTTGCGGTAATTTACACCCCGGCTAGGAATAAGTTCTCTCTAACTCTTACTTTAGCCGTATCAAAGGGCTGTGGAATGGTCTTTCAGTGAGCGTCGATTCCATCGACCATTCCACACCTTAACGACTCGGCAAAAGTAAAAATTATAGAACTCCTTAGTCTTAGTCGGGATGTGAGTTACTTATAGCCGTGACCCGCAAAGCCGCGTGCGTGGTTATTTTATGGAAGGGAGAGGGTGGAACTAGGTTAAATATTTCTTTAAAACATCTCGCCGTGGTACGGACGGGGCGTCCTGAATACAGGTGTTTAGCGTAGTTCATGGACAATTGGACAAGGAGAGCTATTGCGTTGGCGATTAACGCAATGTGTCCTTTAGGCATAGTGGACGAGGAGCGCTGCTACATCATGGACCTGGACCAGGACGTGGTGGCCAGCCCGGGCATGTTCGTGGTGGGCATCGAGCGCGACGAGCGCTTCGACCTGTCGCCCGTGCGCACGGCGCTGCGGGCCGCGCTGCCGCCGCTGAAGGACCCGTCCGAGCTCCTGCAGGGCGTCACGTTCTTTCTGGACAACTGCCTGCACCGCCCGCTCTACCGCCTCTACAAGGATGAAAACATCATAAGTAACTATATACCTTCAATCATACTATACACTATGTCATAAACACCCTGTCCGATAGCCTCAGATCTTTAATTTTTTTTAGGTGCGACAAAAACTACTCTCTGTAGCCAACTTCCTCTACAATTTGTAAAAATAGTTTATCGCATAAGAAGCGACATATTCACAACAATGACCTTTTGTATAATTTAAAACATGGTAAAGATATCTTATGAAACTTTTCAGTTAACTTTTAAAAAATGTCAGAATAAAAATTTGTACAAATTTTTTACTTATTTGTATTCAACAAGTTAGCCCACTTTTTTAGTTATATTATTCAGTGGATACGTTGGGCGATGTGCTCGTATGTCGCTCCTGGAATTTGTTACCCGGGGCGTGGGTCCCGGCTTGGCCAACCCCCCTAAATTCAATCGATATTTGATTCCACTTAGGTTATTCTTCTTGTCTTTATAAAATATCGTATAAAATACAAATAAAAATTAATTAAATGGGGAAATTATCATAGCTACTTCGCGAGTCTGCGTGCTTCGTAAACAAAGGAAAAAATGAGAACATAGGATGATGCTAGTAGGTTATGACGTCATAAAGGTCATAACCCGTTGTTCCCAAGCACCGTTTACTAATTAAATCTTTTCACTACTCTTTAAACTGATTTTTGAAAATTTTCAGAGCTTAGATAGCATGCAAAATAATTCAATTTTTTCAATTTTATATGACAATTAGCTGACACGGCGAACTTTGTTCCGCCTAAGAGGCAATAAATAAGCAGGTTTTTTTTTTTTTTTATTACATTTATTTTAATTCTTTGCATTTTTCAGGCAATTTTTAAAATCTTTGTCTCCGTAATAACCTTCCTCAGACTTCATCAAACATAACAAAAAAGAAATCAGCCAAATCGGTTCAGCCGTTCTCGAGTATTGCGCTTATCAACACATTCAGCGATTCATTTTTATATTCATTACTAGCTGTCCCGGCAGACCTTGTTCTGCCCTATTTCTCTAAAACAAAGTCACATTGTTTTTTTTAATGTTAATAGCTTCCCCGTCAGATTTTTTAGAAATTGTTTGAAGGAACCTGGCCTTAATGCTATATGTATAAAAATTGACAAAAATTGACATTAATATTTATACGTCACTCAATTGTTTTGCCTTCCCGGAACCCGTCCACTGACATTTAAACTTTATGGTATGGTATTAAAGTTCAAAATGACTTACAATGATTTTTTTGTATGAGAATACAGAAAAGTGGTGTTTTTAGACTTTTTCAGACAATTTTTTTAATTTTCTCTCCGTAATAACCTTCCCCAGACTTCATCAAACACAACAAAAAAGAAATCAGCCAAATCGGTTCCGCCGTTCTCGAGTTTCGCGCTTATCAAGACATTTTGCGATTCATTTTTATATATAAGATATCTTTTTAATGCTTACGAAAAATATGACTTTCTGTTGAATTTCGGTAATATGGTCGTGCCGGCATTATGCCCTTTTCGGGTCGGGCAGGGCTTTCGAAGCATACTGTATATATCCGCATAATTGTTTCCAGTTCGCAAGCGGTCTGCAGACGAACCCCCCCACGACTACATACAGTTCTCCGGCAAGCACATCCAGGAGATCGAGATCACCAACCTGGCGGACCTGCTGCAGCACGAGCGCGAGGTCCGGGAGAGGCGCTCGCTGGTCTAAGCTGTTTCCATAATCTTGCCACCTTGGCCCGGCGTAGACCAACCTGGGCCAAACGAGACCAAAGCCCACCAGCTGTAGGCTAGGTTCAATAAACATAGTCTGACCTGTTTGGTTTTTGCAATGAGTAATGCATTAATAGTTTCGCACAAAGTTCTGTTCGCAAATAATGATATATCTACACGCTATATCCTTTTCGGGGTGAGCAGAGATACGTGTATTCAGACTAACTCAAAAAAGTGACTACAGTGCACTATATGGTAAGTACAATGTAGTCCAAAAAAAAAAGCGACTATAAAACCACGAAAATTGATAATTCACCGTCAGTCTTCGTCGTCATGCCGGCCCACATACACCGACTGATCCACAGACTGATCCCGAAACGCGACAGGCTGAAGGGAGTCACTAAGACGGCCTTTAGATCTGTGGTCACGACCCAGTTGGGACAATCGTCCACCGCTTCAAATATATTAAATAACGGTGTTGAAACTCCCCGTAAAGAGATATTCGTGCAGGCCGGCATGATCGCTGGGACTATCGATAGGTTTTTTTAACTGTTGATAGCCGTCGTGATTGGACTGCACTGTGCTTACTAACAGGAGTGGCGTGGTCACTGTGCCGTGTCCGGATAAATATACAGTCAAAACCGTTTATGGCGACATCGTTTAGAACAACATGCCGGTTATAGATTTTTTTTACATTGACTCGACATAGTGACTACAGAGTACCTGATAGTAAGTACAGTGTAGTCCAAAAACGAAAGCGACTATCAAAGGATGAAAATCCATTGATAGTCTACATCGTCATGTCGGCCCACATATACCACGACTGAAGGTCTCTAGGTATATGAGCCACTGGATATACACAAGCTGATCCCGAAACGCGACAAGCCGAAACTGGTCACTATGACGGGCTTAACACCCATGTACCGTGGTCGCGATCCAGACGGGCACCGACGCCCTACCACCTCACTGCTGCTCGTTTAGCATCACCCAGGAGTCACGTGTAGGGAAACTAGGTTAAAGCCTAGGGTATATTGACAAAGGTCAGCGTTTTGGTGATGATTTTGTTTGGTCATCTAGTTGGATTTAATATTTCTGACGTAACCGAGTGCTGGTGCTGCCAGTGTCGATAAAGCTGTTATATATGAATGGATAACGCAAAAGTGGCCCAGATTATACTGTTACGAGCGCGGGGTATTAAAATGCCGGTTGTGACGGACAATCAATTTATTAATAGAGGAGAGTACACAAAATCAAAACGCAGCCACAGAAAGGTCTTGAAACGCAGCTGTCGAACGATCGCGATGTTAAATCGTCGAAGAGTCCAGAAGCACGTCGAAGAATGCTCTCGAAGATCAGTCGTCAAAAATCCAGTCGCAGAAAGTTCTCGAAGTCCAGTATCAAAAATCCAGTCAAAATGATCGCACGTAGAATCTCACTATACAGTCGCAGTATGATCGCAAAAGTCCTTGAAGATCGCTTCGTAATATCGCACTGTGTCGCTGTCCAAATTAGAACTGTCCTGTGATGGCATCGAGCGCGTATTTATATCGGAACAGCCGCTTTCCAGCATTTTCGAGTAATAACTAGAATCTTATAGAGGTTTTTGAACCTTATGTTTTTACTCGTAAATTCCAGAATGGGTTCATTGTGCTTTCGCGAATCGGAATTCCACGAACAGCGGCCGTCTCGCCGATATACACGTCACGAACTCGGGCGGCAAGATGAAACGATGCGCCCCCCTCCGATGATTTCGATGGTAAACAATTTTCTCCGATCCGGTTGCAAGTTATTTTATTCGAAGGAGTACGTCAAGACTATCTATGCGTTTTAAGATTATAGTCGTGCGATGCCTGGAAGCCTAGAAATCTAGGGCTAAAGTTTGGCCCTAGTTCCGTCGTAACAATACGAAGGCTGCGGACCGCTACAATTTAGTGCCAACTTTGAATGATGGTCCCAATGATGTTTGTGTATTACGAAAGATAGTTCTATTTAAGGAACAGTTCCGCATCCAGGCCAATTATGACGATACTCTAATTCAAATCCAACGTCAATTGCAAAATATGTATGCAGGACAAACGTGTTCCAAGCAGACCGATATTACAGATTTCATGCATACAGAAAGATAATGTTTTGTTCTTTTACGTCTTATGTGAAATTAACAGAATCTAGTTTAATTTTATACAAGAATATATTTTTCCAATAATTACCTATGGTTTTATGTGTACTTACACATTACAAAATTAATACCACTTCATAAAAAAAATAGGACTTCTCGAAAACATCACCGGTAGTTACGACTAATTCTGAGTAGTCCCTTCGATGTCGTTATAACCGATTTTGACTATATGTTGGCAGGTGTGAGAAAATTTTCTCCAATATAAATATTGAGTTTGGTCTTTCAACCCTGACCTTCATCTGGTCGAGGCCGAGGCTTGTTGCGTTTGGAATTCATTAAAATTATAATATTTAAGAATATTATATGTTTTAAAATCATAGAGACACGTCTGAAAATAAAGTTACGTTAATTATTTATTTATAGAAAAAATTGCTATATTTTTCATGTAGATGTGCAACATTCACTTCTTACATCAGCATCTTTCTACGATAGAGTGAAAGAGAATTAGTACGGCTGACGTTCAAGCTTGGAATGCGAGCAGTTGTGTTCTCTGTTTCATACATCCGAGAATTGCTGATTTCTTGTTGTTGTGGTCTTTAACGTGGTCCAATAAAATAGTGTAGAAATGGTGTAACAGACAGGAAATGAGGATAAATATGTAATTGAAATTGCGAAATTTCTGTCGTATCATATACAAGGTTCGTCGGAAAGGGTATATAAAGCGATAAACCTAGGAAGAGAGCCATTAAAACAAACATCTTGTGTACTATAACTTTTCGCAAAAATGAATAACTAATGAGATACAGGTACCTATAGATTTACATACTAAAAGTATAAAGAGGCAGCCCTACAAATTATATGTTTCTTCGTGTGTCAACGACCCACCAAAGATAAATATCTAATGTAGATGGGCATGTACCTAGAAATAGATAACAACTCTATTCAGTTCGCACGATCTTCCCTATATCATCGACATTTTGATGTAATAAACTTTTTGGTGTCTTAGATACGTTTTAAATGAACAATTTTTATATTAAATACTTAATTTCTAAAATTTATTATCTAAAGCAAGTGTTAACACCAAAGAGGAAAAATGACCAGTCTGTTGTGACACCGATCTATGAAATGTCCTCGACTTTGAAATCTTACGGATCTTTCTATTCGTTGGTGAAGTTTTAGGTAATAAAAAATTAGAGATGTCGAAAATGAAAAAAATATCGTTATATCGATATTTATTAAAATATCAATATCGGAGTCAATATATCAAATGAAAAATATCGACATATCGATTAAATCTCAATAAACACGAAAGTATTTTACCAGTATTCCTTTTTATTAGATAAAATATCAAGATCATAAAGGTATATTATTTGCCGCCATTTATTTATTTATTATTTAGTTTTGTTTGATTTCTTAAATAGGTCTTAAAGTTAGAAGGTAGTCTTTAAGTTCTTGATATTTTTGAAAATGTTATCTAATAAAAAGGAATACTGGTAAAATACTTTCGTGTTTATTGAGATTTAATCGACGTATCGATATTTTTCCTTTGATATATAGACTACGATATTGATATTTTAATAAATATCGATACATCGATATAACGATTTTTTTTGACAACCCTAGCGCGCGTGGCCTTGTCACTATGGTTGTCAAAGTTTAAAAATAAATGACATAATTTATTTTGAGTATGTAAAAATAAATTACAACTTTCTGGAAATTTACTATATTCCTTTTTAAGATACGATACCTATACCAATAGCCTTGGCTTGATATACCCTTCCCGACTAACCTTGTATATCTATGCAAGCGTAGTGGGACGACATAACAGAAATTCAACAAAATTTGGAAAGAAAAGCCTTAGACATGGCCGTGTGGCGTGAAAGTCTTTACCTTCCTCACAAAGGAGAGAATAAAAAAAAACACTTTTTTTAACTAATTTGTGTCTACATCCAATGAAGATTATGTAAGGGGGAGGCTTGTATGAATGATCTCTAGTAAGAGTTAATAGACATTTTAGATTAATCTCTAAGCTCTACTGCTCTATCGTAGATGAAGTGGTTTATAAATTACTTGGGTGATTTTATAGACGAGGGAGATTCAGTGAGAAAAATTTCCATCAAATCAAAGGAAACATATGAATGAATGAATAACAATTAAATAGGCTTTTTCACTTCCTAATCCAGGATACAGTGCGAAGGGAAAACGAGTCGATGCTTGTTTACCTAAAAAAAATCTCCCTCGTCTATAAAATTATCCTGTAAGATGTTATGATATAATTTTTATTCGTTTAATAACAGTTGTAGTTGACAATGTATTTATGGAGATGTTAAAACCAACTTATTTTTTTTTTACATTTCATATAATATAAATGTTAAATTTAGATGTATACCTGTCTCTAGTGTCATTTGAACTTGCATTTATCTTGAAATACTCGTTTATTGAAATAATTTTAGGTTTAAGTGTTCTATAGTAATAAGTGAGTCGAATGTTATGTGTGGTGTTTTGGTCGGTAGGTGTTACATACTAATATTTGTAGTTGGAAAGATTTATTGTTCGAAAATGCATCGTAGAGTAAGAGAGGAAGAAAGGAAAACAGAAAAAAAGAACCTGTAAAATTTAAGAAGTTCTGTAGCTCTCACTTTTGCCCCGTTGTTGAGCTGTGAAATGGAACGATGAGCGTGTTTCCACATTTCAATGATATGGGGTCTTTTAAATAAAGTGAGAAGGGATATTTGTGCAGGCCGACATGATCACTGCGACTATCGATAGTTTTTTTACTGTTGATAGTTGTAGTCGTTTTTTGGACTGCATCATGCTTACCATCAGGCGCGATGTGGTCACTAGGCCGAGAGAGGATTAAAAATACGATGCTTTGAAAATAAAATTGCATATTATAAATAAAAAAAAAACAGTTATTTGAAAAGATTACATAAATATATCGTCGGGTGAAAGGCTATTTGGTTTAAGCGACATTTTTTGGTGATATAGTAATATATTTTTTTTTGTAATCAGCTGATATATATTACTATATCACCAAAAAATGTCGCTTAAACCAAATAGCCTTTCACCCGACGATATAAATGGAAATGGATTTCCAGGTCCGGGTGGAGTGATTGGAAGGACTCCCCGAGGGTTTCTATTCAGTAGGAGTCTGACACACCGGGGGACGCTGCCCTCACAGCGGCCCTGATGCTCCTATGCAGGATTTCCCTCCGGTTACCAAAAAAGAGCTGGTCTTGTTCCTCATTGTAAATTAAAAAAATTATAATTCAGATTTATTGTATGATATAAAGACTTGTTGGTTGGCATGATGCTCGGTGTATTGAATATGTACAATTGTTAAGAGCGAGTGAATTCTCACGAGTTGGACGTATCGCCCATTGCAGTATACACACTATTCGACGAATTAAAGTAGATCTCATGTTTTTCCTGTACATTGTTCTGGAACATTCCGTTCTTTGTACGATATAATTTATTGTTGTATTATTTTATATTTAGTTCTTTTAAGTTAAATAATTGCTTTAACAACAATATATAGTATGAATGTTTTACATTAAAGATTTCATTGTATAGATGAAATTATTTTTTGTGCAGTTGAGTTTGTTTTGAAATTGCTTTGTCAGTCAGAACATTGGGGTGAGTTTTAGTCGATTTTTGTTCGGTTTAAGTTGAATCTATATAATTTTAATAGGTATGTGTAATGATTATATTCCGAAATAAAATATTTCTCGAATGTGAAACGGTTTTTTTTCTCTTTAGAACTCTATTCTCAAGTATTTACCGCAAAGTATAAAATGGATGTTGGGTACCGCTGCTCCGAACAACTGTTTGGTACACACGCACTAGATGTATTCCAGTACACCGGCGTCGCCGAGGAAGGGTAGTTCAGTCAACTGTGGCTAACCGACGCGTTTACACTCCGACGCAACTATGAGTTTCTTCCGGCGTTTCTCCTCAAGGCAGTCACTTCCGAAACGCTAGTAGATTACCGTTAGGTACTTTCCTTGGCTGGCCGCTCAAATCGAATATGATACCCACTGGAGTGCCTTTGCATAGCCACTCAACCCATAACTCACTGGCTGAGCACCGTAAGTGCTCGTGCATTTCATCCGGTGAACTTGTACAGGCCAGGCAACAGCAATATGTCCCGCCGGAAAAAAGGAACAAACTGGATTATTCATAAAGGCTAAATAAGTAGTAAGAATATGCATTTCATGTTTATTTACGCCTTCGCAAGCCTACCGCTAGATGGCGTTTATCAGCTCTTGACAACATTCATTCGTTTCAGTATCGTCAAACACAGGACGCGCCACGATTTTGTGCGGAAGTCCGAATTTTTGAATTGCAGAAAACTTACTCGGAGCTCTGTTCTAATTCTAGTTTTCACTACAGACCGTGAGATGTCACGTTCAAAATTTTTTACTTAGATTTGTAGATGGCAGCGCTATAGAAATCTACTAGTACGTTCTCTGAAAACTTTCGCAGACGGCAGAGCTAAGTTGGTTCCTTCTAGTTTTTGTTACAATCCGTAAGATGGCGCCTTTGAATTTTTTTTATTAATATTTTATTTTTCTTTAGTTTTTTTTAAGATACATAGAATATAATAATATCTCAGTAACACCATCCCAGCTGTAATATCATATATTTATCACAAAAATATTGTATGTACTTGAAATTGCCTTGAGTTTGTTTTGCATGGGACATTATATTTTCGTTAAAGCATCAATAGATGTCTAAAGAAATAGACTATAAATTCGCCATAAACGATTCATCATAAATGTCATTTCCAAATGGCACACCAGTAGACCCCTATATGAGGCCAAAGGAACTAGTATTTTTTAACAATTCTAAATTTGTAATAAAGCCATGAAAAATATTTTAAAACCGACAATTATTTATAATCAGATATTAATGGATAAATGGAATTTTAATTATATTAAAATAATTATGTCTATTTATTTTAAGGAATAAAAACCAATTTGTTATAAACCGTTCAGAGGCCCAAATGTGAGATTATTCGAGTTTACAAATTAGTGGTGTATATATGTAAATTGTATGAAGATTTTAACAAACGTCATCACTGGATAGTTTGAAAACCATTTTTTTTTATCTGACCACACCAAGCTTGATAGTAAGTATGGTGCAGTCCAAAAAACGAGAAAAACTATCAACAGTAAAGAAAAACCCATCGGTAGCCACAGCGGTCATGTCGGCCTTCACAAATATGTCTTCACGCTGTGCTTAAAAGACCCCATATCATAGGACGGCGTGAACACGCTCGCCGAAAGACCATTCACAGCTAAATGACACGGTAAAATTAGGAGCTAGAGAACTTCTTAGTTCTAGTGAGTTACTGCAAGCTGTGACATCATAAAGCCGCACGTGTGGTTCTATTAAGGAAGCGAGAGGGTGGAACAAGGTTAAATAGCTCTTCAGAACACTCGCCGTGATACAGACGGCATACATTTGACATTTCAAAACATAAACTAATTAAAAAGTAAACGCGTTAATACTCACGCTTAGTCTTCAATTGTACCATAACCTCAAATAGAAATTTAGTGGTACTAATAATGATAGACGATAGAGAATATTGTTTTAGGTCAACGTAGCGTGACAGATAAAAATAAACCCAGTTTCAGAAAAATCTATTTAAATTTTAAAACGATTTTAAGAAATAATGAAGTGGTAATTCAATGCAAATGTATTCTTGATTAGTTGATTCTTGATTATTTTTTCTGAAATTGTGCATAAGAGAAATAAGTAAAGGAAACAAGAGTAATATTGAAACACGTTTAATAAAACACAACTCAAAGTCCAATAGAAATAATGAAGCACAAGTAGACTATACAAACTAGAAATAAAGTCCACAGCGAAACAATAGAAATATAACCACGTAAACAAAAATGAAAGCTGGAATTGAAAGGAGTGGCTGTGGGCCTCGCGGCGCGGGCCGCAGATGTGAATTGGACTTGTGTGCCTAGCGCCGTAGTGCGGGTATGGTAAATTTCCGGCCCGCTAGGATGTTTTTCTATCACATAACACGAGATTAAGGAAAGATATCAAGTGCGTTAGTATGAAATATATAGATAAAACTAGCAAACCCGGCGAACTTCGTTTCGCCACCAGATGGCTTCGTTTTGGTTTTTAGTTAGCGCTTGAAAGAACGTGTGCATAATAAATGTCACATGCAATTTGTTTTTCCTGAATTTTGTTTGCTATAAACCCCACGGAACCCGAGACCTTTCCAACGAATGCAAAACCGTGGAAATCGGTTCGTGCGTTCTGGAGTTATAGCGTCAGGAAGGAAAACCGGACTTATTTTTATATAATAGATTACTTTGATAAATAGTAAAAGATTGAATAGTAGATACATAAATTATATGCAGCAAAATTCTCTAAAATATTTGTAGCGTAATAAATGTCAGCGAGTAATAAATAAGAAAGAATTGTATAAGCCATTGTTCGGCGTCCGGGGACGCGGGGAATGCACGATGCAAGTCTTTATTTTGCAGTTTCATTTTTGAATTTCATAGTAAATACATGCGCTCATCGGCATCGTGGCGCGCCATTCACTCGCGTGCATGTTGGCTGTATTGTGCGCGAGATGAATGCCCGGCTCTGGCGTATCCACGAAAAGTTTCCAATGTTTTTATCGGAACTTGTATAAGTTATGCTCCTCCTCGACAGAACATAGACCTCTTGCAACGCTAGCCAGTTGTCTGATCTGGGGTATCCGCATCCAGAAACATCCTGCTGCCTTTCGAAGGTCGTCGCTCCATCTAGCCTCTGGGCATCTCATACGACGCTTGGCGACTATACCGAGTTAGGATAAAAAAACGCGAATGTGAGAAAACTATATTTAAATTACTGTTAAAATCATAAAATCAAGACCAAATACTTAATTTCCATTAGCAAAAAAACACATTTAAATCACTTTTAATTTTATGAAAAAACAAAACATAATCGACAATATTTCTTTACAATCAGCAAAGAAGTAATCTGAAACAAGGAAGGTTACATACCTACCCACCTTTGATAAGACATTAGAGGTCTCATAGACTCGTCCTATTTGTTAAGACAAATAGATTGCAGGTGTCCGCATTCTAATGCAAGAGATTTCTTGCTTTTTATAGTATCGCTTGTGAAGTCAAATTATGTTCATAATACTTTTATTTTCCGTGCCTGTGACATATATAACAAAGGTTGCTGTGATGTCAATATTGTCTTCTACATCTGACTCTATTAGAAGAATGCTAAGAAAAAGGGCTAGTTTAAATTTTATTTTATTATTTTCGTTACATATTTTGTTAGTTGTATGTCCCTTAGTTTGATTTTTGTATTGTATTTTTTTATGTGTTTTTATTGTTCATATATTGCTGTATGTTTCTCTGCAAATCTATACTAATATTATAAAGCTGAAGTGTTTGTTTATTTGTTTGTTTGTTTGAACGCGCTAATCTCAGGAACTACTGGTTCGAATTGAAAAATTCTTTTTGTGTTGAATAGACCATTTATCGAGGAAGGCTATAGGCTATATAACATCACGAAGCAACTATTAGGAGCGAAGAAATAATGGAAAATGTGAAAAAAACGGGGAAAATTATTCATCCTTGAGGGCTTCCATTGCGTGCGCTGCGAAAACGGTTCATGATACTAAAAATATATGTATGAAAGAATTATTCCTCTTGAAATAATCTAAAAAAATGTCGCGGACAGTATATGTCTATCTATTAAGATTAACTCACTAGAACCGTTTTTATGGTTATCAAATTTGATCGAAATTAATGCATTATTTGTTAAGAGTTGTATCAAAGTAATAATATTAATCTTTATACAAATAAATGTGTTTTTGATTAAGAGTATTTAATTGTGAACAAAATTGTCTTTGACATCACTTAATTTCAATGAACATCTTAGAAAATATCACAAAACCTTATATAGCAAAACAACGTTTGCCGGATCAGCTAGTGCAAAAATAAAATTGTAACAAAGAAAAGATAGAATAATTGCTCAATGTGATTAAAAAGCATCAAATTAGTACACGTAGCTTCGATTTTTTTGTGTTTGATAAATTATGTTATTTATTATTATTTATGGCTCTGGCATACAAGTCCTTTTAAGCCTGTTGTTAATATTAATACTCCGTAGTCTCTGATTGACGTCACAATCAACGACCCAAGCGACGCACACTCCACCACACGCCATCAATAAAATCACCAATCTCCCGCAGCATTTTCCCATTCAGGCATTTCGTCGCTGTCCAGACTGCCAACCTGGAAAACAAGAACCTCACATCCAGGAGACCACAAAAACGATAAATTAACAGTTCGCCGATGGATCAAGTAGGGAAGGCAAACGCTCTCGTTCCTAGCTTAGATGTCAATCGGACTAACAGTATAATCCTCACTCTATCTAAATGTTGCATATCTACGTGGTAAATATCGATATATTAGTCTGTATGTTATTATTACGATATGTTAGTAGTATGAATAAATAAATAGTTAACATAACTTTCATCTCGGACTTTTCAATTTTTTTTAAAAACATTTAATATTCTTAAATATCATTTTAATAGTTTCTTGATGCAAGAAGTCTCAGCCAGGTGTAGGTACTGGAAGAAAAGACTAAATTCAATATTTATATTTGAGAAAAATTTTTTTACACCTGACCAGACCCAATCCAAATCAAAACCAATCCAAAACTCAGCAATTCTCTCTTGAATAAAATAGAGAAAACCGCTCGCGTTCCAAGCTTGAGCGTCAGACCAATATATTATGTAGATTAGTGTTACAAACCAAAATATCAATATCCCATATCGCGAACGACCGCGGGCTGATTGAACCGCGCCAATTAACATGGAGTACAGCCACGCCCGCCCACTCTACGGCGTGTAACGACTATCCATTATAATTAATCTGTAATTACAACGCTGTGGATCGTTCCCAGCGTTTTGTTTGCCTAACCGAGCGCGTTGTTTATTGAGCCAATATTAGTATCGGAACTGTTCAGAATGTATTCGAGTGGGTTTAGGATTGTTGGAGCGGAGGGTTGCCAGCCGGCAAGCGTTCGATTCATGGGAAAGGTATTAATTACTTGTTTTTTAATCCGGGGAAATCCCTAACGGACCTCAGGAGACGATGAGGGTTGCCCCCCGTTGTGTCGGAGTTGCACCGACTAAAACCCCCGGGGTGTTCCTTCTCCCGCCTGTAGAGTGTCAAGGGCAAGTCTGAGCCATCTTCCTCGGCAAGGGTATTAATTACCTAGTGTTATATCGAGGGTTGGTTTCGGACTGAAGACAATCAGACAGACTTGCTTAATCGGGCGATCAATCGGAAACAACTTTCAGATGAAACAGGTATAAAAATCTGTTTTTTTTTAATGATTTAGAGGCGAATGCTTGATCTCAGTCACACCCGGTGGAAGATGATGAGTTCGATGATGGACAGCATCCACCTAACAAATGCCTATTCACTCTTTTCATAAAGGCTTCGAAGTGCCAAGATCGCGGATATAAGTAAATAAGTTTAATTCAATGTTGATTAAAAGTTCTAAATAGCCAGCTTACTCCTGCAGCGCAAAAGCTTTCTTTCCCTTTTTCCATTATATTTATTGAATTCATGGAAAGGGGTTTTGACATTAAACCCAGTACGCTAGTCCAATGTGGGTTGGCGGGTGTGCACTATCTGTGGAGAAGGTGCATGCAGCAGCAATCTACGTGCATGAATCCGCATGCATGAATGAGTGGCGACACTTTGTAACCCAAGATTCGGTCTGATATAGGGCATTCGATATTTTAGATCATAAAAATCTAGAAAATTCTTGTAATTAAAAAGAAGAACGACTGGCAACCCTATCCAAAGTTCGCATTAAGATATGCAAATGGCATTGGGAGTGGAGTACGCGCGCATTATCTTTTAACTGGAGCAGATAGAGATACGCTTTTACGTTTATAAGCGAACGGATCGAAGATCTTTTAGATAACCTTATTGTTCTCTTATATTCAGACGTGCATAGGCGACAGCATTCTACTTAGATTTTATTTCGTTTTAAACTAGCTACTACTCCCGGGTTTGCTACTGTGGCGTATTAAACACAATCATAAGTACACTAAAAATATTCATAAGCCGGCAAAAATTCAACAAAACAAATATCAAGGCATACAAAACAATAAAATTAACTAATTTGTTAATTAATATAAAGTAAAGCAAGCACAAAAAAGAGAAAAAAATTACACTGACATTTTCCTTCTCACGTTTCGTCTAAAGGAAACCAACTGTACACGACAGAATGACGACATCAGAAAAACATTTATTATACATATCACAGACACGAAATAAAAGTGTTATTAATGTATTAATGTTTGTATGAAAATCAAATACACTTATTTCGCCTCATATAAAAGTTTTAAAATTCAGAAACAATCAACACGCAGCAAGTAAGTAAATACAAAAGATAAAAACATATAAACATGGCGAAATTTGTTCCGTCAGCTGAATGCTACAGAGGAAGTCCGTGGCGATGGTTTCGTGAAGCACCCCCGGTCGTGTTACATCTTATTATATGTGTTGGTCATAATGGTATGTTGCGTAACAAAAAAGTAAATGTTTTTCGTTAATCCTTTTTTAACCGGGAAGCACTTAGCCGTGGAAATTTCGACAAATCTGGCCTTGCTCCTTGGCCTCAACAACCAGTGATGCCAACTTAGAAGCTTAACCCCTTCATTAAGGATTGTTTTTATAAATGAAATATAAATTATTAATTTTGCCACAAACTAACAAAAAACTAGAAATTCAAATGCAGTAACATAAACATTATACAGAAACAAATGAAAATACAAAAACATATAAACATGGCGAAAATCGGACCTTCGTCAGCTTATTAAGCTAGGTCTAAACGTTAAGGGGCTTCTAAGCTACTTTCAAATATAATTAGTACTAAATGGAATTATTTTTATAACTAGTCAGCTGATTATAATGCTAAGTACCTACATTTTAATGAAAATAAAAAATATTTTACACGGTCATCGGCGAAGGAAAAACGTCGCCAGAAAGCCCGTAACTAGTACATATGTCCACGTGTAAGCGCTCTGAGAACGGCGATTAGCTGAGCTACTGGTCACGCTGAGTACGATATGTAAGCCTAAAGTGGATAAAGTCACTAATGTGTATGTGCTGACCCCGAAAGGTTAAGGCAACAAAAAAGTTTAAGATAATTTTGACCAAGGTTGTTAACTTGTTCGAAAAATGAGCATGGTATGCGAGTGTTTTTTTATTTTCGGCATGTCCTATATTGGTGGCCTGGGAAAGACCTTAACAAAAAACCGGGCTTGGTGGGCGAACGCAGAGGGCGAAATTTATGGGTTGGGCGGCTACGCAAGGGCACCCCTGTGGGTACGGACCTCGACTTGGGCGGCCGGCCAGTTGAACAACGAACCTAACGGTGATCTACCAGCGCTTCGAAAGCGACTGCCTTGAGAAGAAACTCAAGGCTGCGTCGGAGTGAAACTGCGTTATTTAAACGACAACTGACGGATCTATAACGCGAGTTGACGCCTCTCTGTTTCATCCGTCAGGAAATTGCTGATTGATTGTTTTGTGGTCTTCCGAACGTGTTGTTCTTGTTGTATGAATTAATGTTGTGGGTCTGGACAACAACAATATGCAACAATGGCTGAATGCTGAGGGGAATTAGTAATTTCTCTGTCGGGGTGAGGTGATAGCGCGTCGCGTTACTTGTTAGTTTTGACGTCAATCAGAGACTACTAGATGTTAAATAACATTAACCACCGGGCTTTTTTTTTTACTCTGGCACGACATAGTGACTACAGAGTACCTGATGGTAAGTACAGTGTAGTCCAAAAACGAAAGCGACTATCAAAGGATGAAAATCCATTGATAGTCTAGACCGTCATGTCGGCCCGCATATACCACGTCTGAAGGGGTCTAGGTATATGAGCTACTGGATATACACAAGCTGATCCCGAAATGCGACAAGCCGAAACTGGTCACTATGACGGGCTTTACACCCATGTACTGTGGTCGCGATCCTGACGGGCACCGACGCCCTATCACCTCGCTGCTGCTCGTTTAGCACCACCCAGAAGTCACGTGTAGGGAAACTAGAGTAAAGCCTACGGACGCGAGCAGCTTCGACTCCCATAAAAAACAAAAACAAAACAAAAAAAAAGAGAAATACCCAGAGCCGTAAAAAATAATAAAAAAGAAACCTACCGGATGCAACTGATGGCCACTAAAATATAACAAATACAAATATATACTTTAAAAAATATGTATATATCACGAAACAAGCGTTGTCCCAGCTGAGGCGCCGTTTCTTCCCTTATTTTGGATTAAGATATGCAAATTGAACGAAACACCTAACCCGGCGACATTCGATACACGTACGCGATTCCCGGATTCGATCGGGATTTTCATCGTTCACGACCTTTTACCGCTTAGGAAAGCAAACAGACTGGAGGGTGGTAGGAAGGTTGTGTGAATAGTGACTTAATTTGGCGTGCCCCGTCTTGGATGTAAGCGATTTGCAAAATATTTCTGAAATGGTAAAACTTATGACTGTTAAGCAAGTTCTTCATCGACCAACATCTTCAGTGGCAGATATGTTATTTATGTATAATATTTTTGCGAGGTGGTAGGGCGTCGGTGCCCGTCTGGATCGCGACCACAGTACATGGGTGCGAAATCCGTTATAGTGACCAGTTTCGGCTTGTCGCGTTTCGGGATCAGCTTGTGTATATCCAGTAGCTCATATACCTAGAGACCTTCAGTCGTGGTATATGTGGGCCGACATGACAATGTAGACTATCAATGGATTTTCATCCTTTGATAGTCGCTTTCGTTTTTGGACTACAGTGTACTTACCATCAGGTACTCTGTAGTCACTATGTCGAGCCAGTCTAAAATAATAATAATAAACTACTGCCTACAATTAAGACAATAAATAAACAGCGCAGCCTATGTAGTTGTTTAACAAAAACAAAAAAAAGGTGTGTGTGCGATTCACACACGATAGAAGTGAAACTTCAGTAAATCGACAAAAGAATGAGATGAATATATATAACAAGGGTAGGATAATTATTTTGGGCAGTAGACTTGAGGGAGTTTGCTGCCCGGATGAGAGGGCGGCGGTGCGCAGTGTCTAGCGCGCCGCCTATGAAAGACGTACTGGAGGCGTGGGCTCTTTATACCCATCCCTCCCAGAGAGGAAGCCTAAATAAGGCTGTTCGCTCCCCGGGCGACTGGACGGTTTTGGTTTGAATTTGGTTTCCCAGGCCTGCGTGGAGCGATTAGAGGGACACCCCGGGGGTTTTTAGTCAGTAGGAGTCTGACACACCGGGGTCGCTGACCTCACAGTGACCCTGATGGTCCAATGTAGGATTTTTCCCCCGGGTTACCAAAAAAAAAGGGTAGGATAATTACAAAGCTTATTTGTCTAAAAAAAAATTAAAGTATTTTGATTAATTTTAAAAGAAATTTTATTTAACATATGTTACACAATTTATTGGTGTTTATTAACACTTATATGTATTTGAACATCTATCTTTATTGTTCAATAATTGTTTTTTACGCGCACGGAACTCGCGACTATGCTCTGTTGAACTTTTGCCTGTTTTTTTTTTTTTTGTAATTTTAATTTCATTTTTTTTGCGTCGATATTGACAACACATTTCGGCATTAGTTTTCGGCATCTTATAAAATGTATTATTTAACACAAGATATAAAAATACTCACAAAACTGTTAAATAATAACACACCACGCGGAATTCTTACTAAAAAACTGTAATACGCACCAACACACCGACATTTGCTCTCTCGCTCTTGCTCACTCATTTTTGTATTTGTGTCTCTTACCTGTCGAAATCCGTTGCATCCGGTTTGAAATCAGAACGATTCTATAGAAGTTTCACTTCAAAAGCAGCGCAGGATTCGCAGTATCGATGCCTGTTCTAGGGTCCAGGCAGAGAGACAGCACGGCGGCAAAGTTAAGCCGAATAACTTTATATATCTTCGATAAAGACCGTGTGCACATTTAATGCCCGAATATAACCTCACCGGTACCTATAATAGGGCCTACTCCTATTGGAAACCTACCAGTTCCCAAGTATTTCTTAGTTTCACGCTTTTTAAAAGCTTGAAGTTAACACGAACCCGCCTCTTTTGGTATGAATTTGCTCTTCAAAAAATATCTATATACATAGTTATATCTTTCGCAAACTATTGTCGAGGAGTTGGTTAGCTAAACTATTTTAATCTAACTTCAGACCCTCGGCCCTTTATAAAAGTCCCCGACAGTTGTTAACGTTTCTTAATAAACGCTGCACAAACTTTTCTTTTCGAGCTACGGTTTATTTTTACAACATATCTAAGTCTTGTGTACGGTATTGTTCTTGTAATTGTTTTCAATGTAAGTTTTATAAGCTTAAAAGACAATTAAGATTTACTCTTTCTCCCTTAGTTTCTAAAGGTACGATTCGAACGCCATTAAACATTCAAAGTTCACGTATTTTAATTTGTGCACTAGACAATCAGTTTGTAAATCAAAATATATAGTAATATATCGACATGTTATTAACACATAAAACTATATAAGACATGAAGTATATACATTTTTCTGTATTGTATGTTGTCTTATTTGCAAAATAGATGTTTTACTTTCTTTCTGCGTATTAACAGCGACTGTAGGTCCTGTGGTCAATTCGCCACAGCTCAGCCACGCTGTGCTCGCAAGGCACGATCTCGATAGCAGACGCTGCCCTCCTTACTGATTACTGTGTGTGTGTGTGTGTGAGTGGTGACATGCACGCTGCGATACTCCCAACGCCAAAGTATGTTTTTTTATATGCTGGCTCAGCAAAGTGCCACCATTGCACTTCATAGAAAGTAGAGTGTAGTCCACGAATGGTAACGACTACCAAGGGATAAGAATTAATTGACGGTCGCCATCGCTATGCCGTCCTACGTATATAACGGCAAAAGGTCTCCAGGTATATAATCAACTAGATACAGACAAACTGATTCTGAAACGCGACAAGCCGAATTTATACATTAACTAGCCTATAATAATACAAAAGCAATGGGGTACAATTAACAATGGATCATCCGAGCAAGGGTCGTCTATTGTTCGGCTCGAACGCTATTGTTGTGTTACGGTCGGGGGGTCTCAGGTACTTTTTCTATGTATAATAAAAAGCCGTCTACATTCCTTCATTAGTCATATTCATTTATTTTAAAACAGTAATTAAACAAATTCCATAATAACATATCATTGTACATGGTATCGATGTCAAATTGATTAATAAAGTAATTCATTGTACAGTTGTGCAACTTGTAGTACAAATACATTAAACAGTATTGACCACATACTGAAGTCCAATTGTTTTGCAATATTTTTTTATTGAAACTCCATCGGTGGCTATTTCTCTTTAAGAATGCATAGTGATATCCAGAAGGTGGTCGTCCATAGGAGTCGAAAAATTCACCAAAACCATTTTTGTCTATATGTAGTGCAACCCAATGTGATCCAGGTTTTGTATCGGGGTCCAAATTACTAATTAAATAAGTAGGAGTTTCCATGTATATCGGTAATCTATTTGCAGCATACACATTATACCGCAAACTTGGATGTATTTCGTTCAAATATTTCTGTAGTTCTATTGTATTCATATTTATTTAAAAATACAACTTTCCAACCCCAGAGATCGCAAACATGTGTGCGATTGTAATTACAGTAACTTATTATATATCGAAAGGGTGATTATTAAAAATAATACAAAGTAAGTTCATTTTAATTAATTTATTCAAAAATGTACACACAAAGAGATACATACAAATATTACAAAGTTAATATTTTTACAATATATATATATTCAACTATTATAATCGACGGATACATTGCGGTTTTTATCTATCTCAATAACATTATCAAATTCGGCGTAAACAATACAGTTAATAGTTTGTACAAGCGTTGACTCAAATCGAACTTCTAATCTTACAGTGCCATGTCTTATAAGATTCCAATGACCTGAAGAGTTGGCTGATAAATCCGGAGTTAAATCAAAAGCTAACAAACAGTAACCGTTCGAATATTGTTCTCTCGAAATTCCATTCCCTTCATTTAAAAAATGTATACCCGTACCCGAAAATAATGTATGATAAGCCGTGGTGAAAATATGGTTTTCAAACGAAGGTTGTAAAGCTTTCGAAGGTATTTGTTGACCATCAATATATAAACAAAATGTGTTAATGTTGTAATTTTCGAAATTAAATGGATTTTTAGTGAGATTACCGTTAAATGCCCCGTTATCAACAAACCCAATAATACATCTTTTTGGGACTTGCCCCAAAAAAATGTTGTCAAGTGTTTTGCCTTGAATCCCAGATGGTATAGTTAAAACTTTCACTTCAGCTCGAGTGACGGGATATTTTGCTGTAGAAAAAGCCAATGCTTTTTGATGTGCAAGTAAAACAGTTGGATTGATTCGTGCTTTACGAACGATAAGTGTTGCATCTGTAATGCATACTTTAAACTTTGAATCACTTGAAGGGGCCATTAAGTTAAATGTTTCTCTAGAGCGAACTAATTTAACTGACATTTCTACACCATTGATCAAGAACTTTTCTTGGTTAAATATATCGCCATGTAAGTGTCCAATCATTTCAATTTCTTGACTTTCAGAAGCTAATTTTTGTCTTTTAACAAATCCTCCATTTTCCTCGCCGGTTTCATTCATTTTGTTGGCTGTATCTTCATACCAAAGGCCACACGTAAGATGAGATTCTTTAGCTGGTTTAGCATAATTCAACAAAGTTTCCATGTAGGCACGATACGCATATGTATTATTTGGAGGTGATATAAGTTTTTGATTTAAATAGACATCAAGTTGACTGAAGATTGAATGCAACCAATTATTAACCGGAGCCACTACCGTTGAGGCAGCTACCTTAGAGGAATCTTGATGCAATATCCTGGCTTTTATATGAATCAAAGTATGAGACAGATCTATATAATCTTCACCAGTTCCTGGTACTTGAAATTCGAGGGGCCCATCATCAGCTAGAGATGATATAGGTTTATAATGTATCCATATTCCATTTTCTATACTAGTTTGTGTTGAGGGTAATGCAAATAAATCTAACTCTGATTTAATGCACTCACATGATTTGTTATGTAGAAATGACATTTTATGAAAATATGTCTTTGATTTTAGTATGACTTGACTTTGATTTTTTGATACCTTTCACCTTGACATTCGGTGCTGAAATGAGAGAATTCAAACGGTTCCTCTTTTTTATATATCCTGAACCGGACATGTTAATTCGATTAATTTTATCTTGAGCTTTTTTGTGTAAATTTGAGCTGGCCTCTTTCAATCTAGTTCTTATTGAATATTCCATGGGGCGTGCATTAACCATATCCGATAATAGACCCACACCGGCATTTAAAGCCTCTTTACCCACTACTTTAGCACCACTAGAGAGCAATGGTAAAACAGATCTAAATAAGCCTCCTAAAAAACTACCAATTCCATGTCCACGCTGATACGGTGCTCCTCGATAAATCACACCAATACCGTGACCAGCTTGATGTGAATAATAGTGCTCATAAGGACAAATTTCATTATATTCTTTGGAATACATTATAGTTTCATAAAGTGGAGTTTAATACACAATGTCCCAAACTGGAATGGTATTTTTTGTCCTGTGCCTGATCTTATATTTATTTCAATCGTGTCAAACTCCCTGCGCATAACAGGTATGTAGTGAGGTGGTGAGAAAACATGCATTTTATTAGCTCCATATATGTATTTTGAAGGGTCTAGTGGTATTATTCTTAATAATTGTGTCATCACATCCCCAACAATTTGCGGTTCAATAATATCACTATAAACAAATAACTGGGATGGTAGCCCTAGATGTAAATTCGCTGAACATTTTCCAAAACCACCCCTGTGTGCTAAGTTTCTAGTTGGTTCAAATCCTAGTTGAAGACTTAAGCTAGGTGCTAACGTAACTGATCTTATTGATTCATCCATTACAGTTACAGATACAAACTTTGAAATTTCATCATATCGAAATATAACTTTATCATCAATGCTGTTTAATGCTGTTAAAATTTGATTAATATCATCATAGTTGGTGGCTGGTATATAATGTTTGTAGTATATTAGTGAAGGTTTATCCTCATGGGGCATTACAGCCCATTTTGTTATATAAACAATATTTTCATGTTCCTGAACTGTAAACATCGTGCATGGATATTGAAATTCAACGACACCAACAGACCATCTACCTTCAAGTATAATAGGTTTCGGTAATTTAGTTGAAAACTGGGTTGTCGTATTTTCTGGGAAGTATTCCATGGAGCTATTACTCAACAATGTTAAATAAAAACTTTCCTTCATCATATTTTCTTTAAACTAGAAGCCAATATCCAACTATTAAATTTATCCGGATAACCTTTCCACTTGACCAACACTTGCTTTCTGTTACCGGAATAGCGGGAACCGATAATTTTATCTATTTTATAACTTGAAGTAGGATCATAAGATATTTTTTGTAACTCTTTCTCATAAAAAGTTCCTGTTATTGGTTCATTTTGTAAATCTTTTAATGTGTATACTACCCACGGTGATCTATCTATTATAGAAGATATAATAAAAATTTCATCACTCCAATTGGATTCATATCCCTTTTGAAAGATATGTTTGTGTTTGGTGATTCTTACATAGTCACCAATATGAAATTTTGGAAGTGGAATATTTGTAGGTTGACTAACTTTTTCTCTGTCATACAAATTATTCCAAACAGTCATTATATTATCAAAATTTACATCGCAAGGACACATCTTAATACTAGAATGATAGCTATGGTTATATGCGTATATTAAGTTCTGTAGGATATCTATATACCTATGGGTATTTTTGTGAGTGAAATAACGCCACATTCTCATTTTTAGTGTCCTTTGGAATCTTTCTACAATGCTGGCTTTAATATCAGGGTTATTTGTTGTATAATAATTTATATTTTTACTCTTTAAATAACCCTTTACATCTTTTGAAAGGAATTCACTTCCTTTATCAGATTGTATATGTGTTGGTGTGGTATTAGCTTCACTAAAAATACTATCAAAACATGATTTAACTGTTTCAGAATTTTTATTTTTCATAGGTCTAGCATAAGCATATTTAGTAAACACATCAATAACACAAAGTATATAATTAAATCCGTCATTATGTGTAGAATAAGATCTCATATCACTTAAGTCTACCTGCCAAAGTTCATTTAGGTTGGACAAAATATATTTGTTTCGAGGAAATTTCCTATGTACTGGTTTATGCAACGTGTATGTTTCTTGTAACCGTAGCCACTTTTTAACGTCTTCCTTAGTCATTTTACCTTTCATAGCTTTCGACAATTTTTCAATACTACTGTAACCAGCAGGATGTGATGGATCATAATAAATCTTAGTTATCTCTAGTATGGGGTCCATTTTTCCCAACTATTTTTTTTTCTTATAGGTTTTTTTATCTTTTCTAGATTGTTTTTTTTATCATTAAACTCTTCATCTGTAGATACTTGGTCAATATCCTTTAATTGAAGCCGGTGTATGTATTCACTTCTAGCTGGATTCCCAACGTAAGTCAACGGTACTTTAATATCCTTCAATGCTGTTGCAAACTTTTCCCAACCTATTGGATCACTTTTTTTTAACGGTCTAATTGCATCATTTAACAAATCTACTATATTACTTCCAAGAATTTTTTCGTTATCTATAATGACTGTACCATCATCATTCCAATGAATTTTATTTGTACTTAGAGTTAGCAATTCCAATAAAGACCCACCTTTCTTTACATAGGTTTTTGGTATTAAACTAAGAATTTGATCTTTCGTGTAAGGAAGTTTTTCATAAGATATAGTACTCTCCTGATTTTTATCTTCAGTGTTTGGTGGCAGAGCTGTAACTAAACTCTTGTCGTCGGTATAATTACTTTTATTAGATGTATTTACTTTTACTTCTGGAGTGGTAGTATCAATACTTTTAGTTATTATTGGTATTTCATGAGGTTGACGGTCTTCTCCAGTAAAGTGTAAATATCTTTGTAAAATTTGTAGATATAGAATACATTTTTTCCTATCATCCATATTACTATTCAAAATATTTTTCATCTCAGCATCTAATCTAGAAGTGGGTCTATCAGGAACTTGGTTGTATTTTAGTTTGTCCATCAAACTTGGTTCAATGAGCAACATTTTCTTAGCTTGCTCCATTTTTATTACATAAAATAATTAACTAAGCCACTCAAAATTGAACCCAATATTATTGGTAGAAATGCACCACCTTTTTGAATAATAATATTTTTCTTATTTTATTAGAACTTTTATGTAACAATTTCCGCAGTATAGATTTATATCGTTTAAGTTTTTTTTTCTCTTTTTCTGGTAGTTCCACTTTACCTTGGAGGACGTTATGTATACATTCACAAATACAGTTAATTTCCTTTTCGTCACACGATTGTAAAAGAGCTTTCTTATATTTAGGTTTAAGCTTATGTAGTGCTCTCAGTAAGTCTTTATGCGTGTTTAGACTTCGCGGCATTATGTGTAAATGACAGGAATTTGTTGATTCTTGCTATATTTAAAGCCTTTGGTGGGGACATAAACAACGCAATGTACATCTGGAGGAAATATTTTTGTTTTAATTCGACACATTTCATCAGTGTTTTGTTTAAGATCTATCATTAAATACCCATGTGCTTCCATAGTTGCATTACGATAGGCATCTTCAAGAAATTTTGGATTTTCTGGTGATACTTGGCGTGCTAAGTATCGTATTTGAGTTTTATCTCGGGGATTTTTAAAATAAACAATATAATTTGAATTTAAAGAAATGTCTCTTTGTCCTTTACCTTGGTGAAATAAATTTTGTGTGATGTAAAATACACTTAAGTTTCTATGGTGGCTTCCTTTGGTAAAAATATCAACAATGCGACCATCAGACTCTCTCATAAGATCATCAATTATTACAAGGTTTGCATTCTTCCCATCAAACATATTAAGATCTGGTATACCTTGATGATAATTTACATTTGGCAAGTTATATAATGGTTGCATTTCATCAAAGCACCAAGTAATTTGTGTAAACTCCCTACTACATATGTCATTAATATATTTAATGAAGTTTGTAACAAAATTTGATTTTCCACAGCCACTTGGACCTGCAACTATTGCAGTAAATGGATGAATAAAGTGAAACATCACGTTGCATGTGTGTAAATGCTTGAGAGTTACAGAGAGAAATAAAACATTTCGTTCAATTGTTGGTTTATATATTCACTTACTACATGCATATTAAAAAATAAACATAAGAAAAAGTATTTACAAATATTAACTATTTATTGACAATAATAATTGAATAAAAGATACATCTTAAGACTAGTATACAAATACAGCAGTGTACAGCAACATATTTACAAATATTATATTCATAAACTAATCGAAATACATACATATTTTAGTTAACATTAAGGTACTTAATTGGAACATTGAATAGAAATATATATTAACAAAGAAATATTTACATACAGATTTTTCTATAATCTATTTTAATTTGTAATGACCCCACGCCAGTGTATCCATATTATTGGGTAGAATATAACGCTTTGTGTCGTTATAAGACAAACATCTTTTGTTTATTTGCTGGGTGAAAATTGTGTGTTTAATTGATTTGAATCTGTACATGTTACAAAATTGGATATTTTTAGTGAAGAGACAAGTCTTATAATTTTCCATGGTCATTTTTTTTGTAACACATTTATTAACACCCTTTGCTTTTGCTGTCAATTTATTTTCGACGTCAAATGCATACATTTTAGATCTTAGACCTACAAACTCTTTTAAAATTTTTCCATTATTTTCATCTTTGAAAAATCCTAGTTTCTTTTTATTGATTTTTGGATAACCATATGTATTATCTGATGGATAATCGGATGTATCAAATCGATAAACGAGGTCGGTTTTAATATCATTGTAAAAGTTGTCTGTAAAAATCTGATATATTAAACTATCTGTGTCAGTATACAATAATTTTAATTTATTATCAAACTTCCTCATCATGTAGTTGTAGTGAAAGTCATACATAAGAGTTTTTGAAATATCCAATATACAAAATCCTAAATAAATGGGTTTATTATGAACCAACTTTGTTTTTCGCAATTGTACTGCAACTAAGTTTTCTGCAAAAATCGATAAACTGTGAAATTCCGGTTTTGCAATCAAATCTTGTACACCTAGAGTTTTACCGTTATTTTCCCAATGCGTTAACAATTTCACATTAACCCTTTTTTCAATGTTTTCCATAGTTTTCCCAAACACGGAATTATTCATTAATTTATAAAAATCCTTTTCAAAATCCGAGACTGCCTCTATTCTACGTTTTGTATTTAAATCAATGTATTTTTGCAGCCATGAGCTCTGTCTAAATTTTAGTATTCTATGAACTTTTGTTATTTTCATTCCCATATTCAGACACTGTTTAAGATTTCTATAATGAATTTTATATCTGATCTTATTATAAAGATTTGGTATTAATTTGGTTTCTTTAGAATCACTACTTATACATATTTTCTCAGGGCAAAGTGGAAAATCAGAGTGTAAATCGTGAAGTTCAACTGGGTACTCTAAATCTACTTCTAAAATAAAACCGAATTCAGACGTGTCGGGTATATCAAAACTTGTATTTGGACTGACCCATTCAAATCCTCCTTCAGGTAAATATTGAGACATAGCCCAACCGTAAAGGTTATTTGCATCGAAATAAGCAAGATATGATGTAGGTTTATTTTCATCATAATTATCTAAAAATTTATTATTAGCTTTAACATAACGATTGCTGCATTGTGATACTCCCCCTCTAATACCTGCCTTGATGAAAGCGATTTTATCAAAGTCTGTTAATAATTCTAACTCTATTTTTGTATATTTTAACATAGCATCCCAGCTCAAGCCCGGTGCTGTATAATAATGAGCAGGATCTAATCCATAAGTTGTTATACAAATATTTCTAAAGTTTTCGAATACATCAGTTAACAATATAACATCTGTTTTCAGATATAAGTTAGAGTAATCCAGCATATTTTGACAACCAAAATGTTGCCAAACATTCTGTGCATGATTATAATCATCATTAGATACATTTGAATCAGTTAATGAACTGTAAAATTGATTTTTAGTGGGAATAGATGTTAATTTTAAACAGTCGTATGATGTTATAAATTCATAAGGATAAATACCTTTTCTCCTAACATACCTGAAATCTTCATTTCTTGGAAAACTATTTTTTAAAGTAATAAATTGTTCATCGTTGAGATTTTTAGCTAATTGCTCAAGACTACATGGTAAAAATTTTAGGGAATCAAGAAATCTTAAATTCAAAATTTGGCTATTTATTATTAATGTTTTAGAAAAAGATATGTATCTTTCTTTGTTTTGGGGAATGACATCCACATCACCCTCTACAAAGTTTAATGCATGAACAATGAAATGTGCATCATAGTGGCTGAGATTATGTAGGAATACTGGAACATGACGTGGTATCCTAAATTTGCTTATACAAACATCGTGTGCAACACCTCTAAAATTACCTGTATACCAATCAAAATATGAAATCTTTTTATCATCAGAAAATTCTATTTCACATATACAACAGAGTTTAGAATTCGCAATTTCCTTTTCATTTTCTGCAGTCAATGGTTTGGGGCATTTTTGAAAACTATTTTTCTTACTTATTATTTTTAAATCATCATATAAACGATTCATAAATATCTGTACACAATCTGGACCGCTATACGTTACATATTTTGACAAACTATTATCATATGAACATTTAATATAATATCCAAAACTATAAACTTCATGTTTGTGAACATTTTTAGTATACGGTTTATTTGGATCGTTAGAACACGTTTTTATTGGATTTAAAAAGGCTTCAAAATCTGCATATATAACGAAGGGTATCTTTAACTTTTTATGAAAATTTTCAAATTTTAATTGAGTATTTGACACTAGTTGTCCAAACCAATTTTTATATCTTTTATCTATATTTGGTAGTTCTACAGTAATATGTGAACAATCATATTGTTGATGGTTATTCAACCTTTCCTTTGTGGGGAAATGCAATAAACATCCATCGCATATATAAACCACATGATTTTGATTTGAAATTTGTTTACTGACCAATCTTGATAAGTTTTTAATATAACAATAGTGGTAAGTCCTTTCTCTATTTATGAGTAATAAATTAATGTGACTATTTCTACGACATTTTGTTAAATATAGTGGACCCACTACACTATGCCTTTTCATTTCTTTATTAAATTCTAAACCGAATACATTGATACTAATATTATTTAATTTTTCAACTTTTGATATATCATTTAATTTAACGGGAAAAGATACACCATTAAATTTTAGTTTATTTACATGCATGCTATAGGACGATACTCGATTTGCGTTCTTACTCACTGGATATAATGCCGAAAGTAATGCCCATTGAAAACATAAATTGTCAGAGTTTTTTACGTTTATCACAGCTTTTTTATTACTAATATCTTTAGGTAAATCAATATATGACGTACCACGTAGCGGATTAAATTTATTAATATTCATGTCTAAGCAATTAATTTGTTTAAGACTCCACCCACTGTCTTTTTGTTCAAAAGCACTTATTTTATTTGTTATAGCATCACATAATGAAGAAAAGAAAATATTTAAGTCATCACCTCGAAAAATTATATAATTACATGTTTGAAAATCAAATGAATTTAGAATATCTTTAGTTTGTTGTATAAAATCTGCGTGTAGTATAAAATTTACTTTAAAAGCAGTATGTTTCTGCATAGATTCTTCAATCAAAAATAGCACATCATCTTTTATAGAACTTAAAAACAATTCCGGCGTTTCAAAATCTAACATAGATGATAAATCAGATTTATTTTTAATTTTATATGTAATTATTCTATTTCCAAAGGCTGTTTCAGCAATTGATACATTTTTAAGAGATGTGTGAGAAGTTAAAACATTATTATTATGAATTTTGCTTTTCAAATGATTGGTAAAGTATTTTCTAGTTATCAAAATTTTACACGTGTTACATTGCACCTTGTCGACATCGAGGTCTGCTGATATCCCGATCGATGATAATGAAGTTGATGGCCTATCTTCATATCTAGTCTTTTTCTTATTATTGTCATCATCCTTCGTACTACAAAGTTTCTTAGACCCCATCCCGATTTGATATGATTGTTTTGATTGTCTAAAACAAAGAAGAAACATATTTATAGAAGAAGAACAAAACAATTCTGTAAATTTTGAGATAATTTAAGAAGGCATACTCACGCTATGTTTTCCTCAACTACTGCACAAATATTGTACAATTCTTCATCATATGTGGAGTCTTTCAATCCACTCTCTGGAACTATTCCCCACAAATTATACATTCCATATTAGATTTGCGTTGAAGAAAGGTACAGATATAATTTTAGATTATGTTTCAATAAAATGGAAATATATGACACGAACTTATTTAAAGAAAGTACTAATAAAAATTTGTATTTACAAAAATAGTTTTTTTATATTCTAGCTATAAAATACACATGATTATTATATTCAGAAACTATAAGTAAATAATATATACACGAATATTAATTGAATGGAATGCGTTTATTACTTATTACTAAAGTGAGATTTTTTACAATTTTCAGTCTTAGAAATTTCTTTAGTTATTTCGTAAACAATGTTTCTAACGTTTGCAGAATTTTTGTGTTTATCATTTGTGTAATATTTAACTCTAAAATCTGCGTGCTTCCAATGTTCTGTGGAGGGTATTTTTGCAATCTTTTTCATGTCATATATTTCTATTTTAATAAGTTTACTTGAGCTGGAACCATCATCAACGTTTGTTGATAAACAGACGGTATTACCTTCTTCATCGATTCGAGATACAGTGGATGAAAGTTTTTTTCGTTTTATTATAGGACCTTCAAAGAATTCATCTAAATTCTTGGTAATAATATTTTGCTCCCTCTTTTTCTTTAGTTTTGATTGTAAATTACTAAGTAAATCCTGACTACCTTCATCCGATAGAGGATAGTAGTAATTTTTAAAAGTATTTTCTTCATCAATAATTTCCAGTGAGTTCTGTAAAAATATTTTATAAATTTAAATCTGAATTGACGGATGTTCGTAGTGTAGCGATGGTTTTTTAGTGTATATAAGTGTGGTATAAAGTAATAACAAAATTACTTACATTCATTGTTGTATGAATCTATGTCACTAATACTTTGTAAATTAAATTTATACTTGTATTTCACTTCACTTAGAAATACACGAAATATAACAAACTAAATGTTCACTATAGAAATGACAGTTTCACAATGTAACTTAAACAGTTCCAACCCTATATATATAGAAAATATCGCTCCTACACCATGACTCATGGGTCCAATGCACAAAAGGTTTGTGATAATGAATTCCGGCTTCGATATGAACAAAAGATATGAACAAAAGATATGAATAGGTTTATAACATTTTGTAAGGTGTCTTTGTTAGTCATCTTTCCATTAACTATTGTTAAAAATATTTTGACTCATTGTTTAGAAATTTTTGAAATACTTTGGAACTTTTTTCTGTTATCAGACAATGAAACAAGTTGTAACATGAAACTGTTAGAAATGTTTGAGTCATAACTAACAAATTTTGGAATGCATTCGTCAAAACGATAAGAAGATATGACGATTATATAGATCTGTCTCATACTTTGATTCATATAAAAGCCAGGATATTGCATCAAGATTCCTCTAAGGTAGCTGCCTCAACGGTAGTGGCTCCGGTTAATAATTGGTTGCATTCAATCTTCAGTCAACTTGATGTCTATTTAAATCAAAAACTTATATCACCTCCAAATAATACATATGCGTATCGTGCCTACATGGAAACTTTGTTGAATTATGCTAAACCAGCTAAAGAATCTCATCTTACGTGTGGCCTTTGGTATGAAGATACAGCCAACAAAATGAATGAAACCGGCGAGGAAAATGGAGGATTTGTTAAAAGACAAAAATTAGCTTCTGAAAGTCAAGAAATTGAAATGATTGGACACTTACATGGCGATATATTTAACCAAGAAAAGTTCTTGATCAATGGTGTAGAAATGTCAGTTAAATTAGTTCGCTCTAGAGAAACATTTAACTTAATGGCCCCTTCAAGTGATTCAAAGTTTAAAGTATGCATTACAGATGCAACACTTATCGTTCGTAAAGCACGAATCAATCCAACTGTTTTACTTGCACATCAAAAAGCATTGGCTTTTTCTACAGCAAAATATCCCGTCACTCGAGCTGAAGTGAAAGTTTTAACTATACCATCTGGGATTCAAGGCAAAACACTTGACAACATTTTTTTGGGGCAAGTCCCAAAAAGATGTATTATTGGGTTTGTTGATAACGGGGCATTTAACGGTAATCTCACTAAAAATCCATTTAATTTCGAAAATTACAACATTAACACATTTTGTTTATATATTGATGGTCAACAAATACCTTCGAAAGCTTTACAACCTTCGTTTGAAAACCATATTTTCACCACGGCTTATCATACATTATTTTCGGGTACGGGTATACATTTTTTAAATGAAGGGAATGGAATTTCGAGAGAACAATATTCGAACGGTTACTGTTTGTTAGCTTTTGATTTAACTCCGGATTTATCAGCCAACTCTTCAGGTCATTGGAATCTTATAAGACATGGCACTGTAAGATTAGAAGTTCGATTTGAGTCAACGCTTGTACAAACTATTAACTGTATTGTTTACGCCGAATTTGATAATGTTATTGAAATAGATAAAAACCGCAATGTATCCGTCGATTATAATAGTTGAATATATATATATATATATATATTGTAAAAATATTAACTTTGTAATATTTGTATGTATCTTTGTGTGTACATTTTTGAATAAATTAATTAAAATGAACTTACTTTGTATTATTTTTAATAATCACCCTTTCGATATATAATAAGTTACTGTAATTACAATCTCACACATGTTTGCGATCTCTGGGGTTGGAAAGTTGTATTTTTAAATAAATATGAATACAATAGAACTACAGAAATATTTGAACGAAATACATCCAAGTTTGCGGTATAATGTGTATGCTGCAAATAGATTACCGATATACATGGAAACTCCTACTTATTTAATTAGTAATTTGGACCCCGATACAAAACCTGGATCACATTGGGTTGCACTACATATAGACAAAAATGGTTTTGGTGAATTTTTCGACTCCTATGGACGACCACCTTCTGGATATCACTATGCATTCTTAAAGAGAAATAGCCACCGATGGAGTTTCAATAAAAAAATATTGCAAAACAATTGGACTTCAGTATGTGGTCAATACTGTTTAATGTATTTGTACTACAAGTTGCACAACTGTACAATGAATTACTTTATTAATCAATTTGACATCGATACCATGTACAATGATATGTTATTATGGAATTTGTTTAATTACTGTTTTAAAATAAATGAATATGACTAATGAAGGAATGTAGACGGCTTTTTATTATACATAGAAAAAGTACCTGAGACCCCCCGACCGTAACTCGATTCAAACAATAGCGTTCAAGCCGAACAATAGGCGACCCTTGCTCGGATGATCCATTGTTAACTGTACCCCATTGTTTTTGTATTATTATAGCCTAGTTAATGTTATGCTATCTCTGAAACGGTGAAAGCTACGCAATTTTAAATACTTGCATTCGATACAGCGACCCTGAAAACCTTTTTTTTTTTTTTTTTTTTTTTAGGTCAGGGTTGCCGCCGTGATCAGTGAGCTAGAACCGATGAGAGAGCCAAAGGCGGTGAGCTAGAACCTGTGAATCCCTACTACTTATGTATTTATTACCTACACTACATTACTCGATGTACTTCGGGACAGAGATGGGCAAAATGTAATCTGATTAACGATGAATGATTACAAAATATAGTTGTAATTTTAATTTTCTTGCTTTGTAATCATGATTAAATCCATTTAAAACATTAAAATGATAAATGTGTATACAATCTGGGATTCTGTAGTGTTTAAAATATAAATGAGCAAAATGCAGTCATATTAATGGTAAAAAACATAAAATGTAATCGTTAATCATTTTTATTAATCTGATTATATTTTGGCCATATATATCTGTTATCATATATCATATGTCATATATCATATATATGTCATATATCTGTTTGACATGGACTTCTATTCAACCGCCTCGACTCGTTTAGTCATGTTTCATCTGAACGCGTGTGGAGATAAACTCATTCAGGATTTACGTTCGTGATACAGAAGCTTTCAATGGAACAATGATAAGGTTTAACGCGATATTATCTATCGGGGTATTCAATCGAATAAAGCTAGAACGTGTACTACGAGCTATTGCTACGGCGCTTTGTACGCAGCGCTGTCATAGAATAGTCGATGAACAGAACTTACACTCATTTGATTTTGAAAAAAGTAAAATGTTTTTTTCGAAAACATTTTTGTCTCCTACTAATAGGTGTTATTATAAAGCTCACTATCAAGCAGCGAAATATGGAAAGGACTATCCTCAGTTCTCCTTTAGCTGTAGCTCCTGAGAAAACTGTCCACTGTGAAACCGGTAAAAGATTGCGAATTTACGTGGTGATTGATGTTCTGCATTTCAGTCTCAATTAAAGAGTCATCCTTAAAAAGTATATGAGCTACACGATCGAATCCAACTGCGACCAATTGATATTTAGTGGACCTATCCCAAAGGTAACAAGTAGGTAGTATTTCACACCCAACTCTCATAAGCATGATGATACAGAGCACAGAGTTCATCATACATAACTGGATGCTTCCTTTCATATTGTTTCTTTCGAAAAGCCGATACAATACCTTGGGTCCGGTCGGTCGGTAAGCCAAGCGCGTTTTGTTATAAAATTGACGTACAATGCTTGGTTTGATTTACGCGTGTAACCTTGACTGCTTTACAACTTGCAGTTGTCGCGTACCGCAGGCACTTTATTACTAGAAATATCTACACTTAAGTTATATGTAGCGCACGCAGTACGCGAGATCCATTACGCAACGCATTTGGTATTCTACGCAGGATTGGTACGCGCGTACTCGTCAATAGCGACGCAAATTATTTCGGCCCGTTTCCTCCGCGACAGATGTTCGATGAAAATAATCCTACATTTTCACGATGACGCGTGAAAGTTTCATTTGGTAAAATATATTTATCTATCTTGAATTCGTCCCGTAAGCGTTAAGCATTTTCTCCCGTGTGCATCACGGTGAATGTTCTGAAGAGTTATTTAACTTTGTTAACTTAATAGAACCACGCGCGCGGGTTTGCGGAGTTACGGCTGCACGGTAACTCATATTCCGCCTAGGACTAAGAAGTTCTCTAATTCTTCCTTTTGCCATGTCGTTGAGCTGTAGAATGGTCTTCCAGCGGGCGTATTCACACCATCCTATGATATGGAGTCTTTTAAGCGTATCGTGAAGAGATATTTGTGCAGGCTGGCATGATCGCTGAGACTATTAACCCTTTGACATACTATGACGTCTGGGCAACGTCATTTATGACATTAATTTTGCGTTTAAAGGTATGTCAAGGCGTTAATGTGTTTTCTTTAATGTTGGTAGTCATTGTTGTTTATTGGACTGCATCATGCTTACCATTAGACGTGATGTGGCCACTTTGCCGATTCAGGATTAAAAAAAAACGTTGAGCGCTATTTTCGCATTTATTTAATATTTTATCGCTAATATCCGTCCAATGCAATAGTTTTAGAGATGTGAGGGAGCACTGGTTGCGCGTCTATGTAAAAATAACAATACATCGCCACGCTATATCCCGTTCGGAGTCAGCAGGGATAAATGATTGCTTGTATCCACTTTGCGCTAATATATCGTACCCAATGTGACCTGTAGCGCAGCTGATCGTCGTTCTCATAGCATTAGATTACATGACATTTCTATTAGATGGCATGCGGGTACCCTCACGATGTTTTTCTTCAGTATTGAGTGTGTGGTGCTTCAATCCGCGCTTATTCTAAAAAAAACCAGTAGGTACGTGTTGGGATTCGACTCTACGGGATACCGGTCCCTTATCGACTAAGCCAGCACAGCTACAGTTTTTAAAAATAACAAAAATTTACAAAACATGGTTTCGTACGATTTTTTATTCTTAAAAATAAATATACATATTTTAAAACGTCTTTATTATGAGACGATGAAAGCTTTAAACCTTTATTATCATACTCAAAGAGTTTACGTAGTTGTAAATAATCTCGAAGTTTTTCACAATGGCTGTAGAATTGTTACGTAAGTTGTCAGGAGTGAGGGCCCTTGAGAAACGAAGTTGGGTTCAAAGGGATCATAATAAACGAGTGCCGCCGAAGGTATTGTGATAGACGGGAAGGGTTTTTACGCTAGCGCCTTGAACCCTTCTGCAGTAAGTGCCTATAATAATTTTATTGTACAGTGAGTTGTAACTATATAATAATGCGATTCACGGCAAATACAATTATAGGACATTTTGTAGTGAGGCTCCTTGCGACGCCGAAGGTCCTGGGTGCAACCCCGGTACCGGCAAACTTTTCTATAAATACATTAGTTTGTTGCAGATCAAATATGTACGAGTATGTATATTTTGTATAAAAGTATGCATATCTTTATGTAGAAGCTATCGAGGCTGGATCTAGTGGGAGGCGTGTCTGGGTCCGCGGCTCAGTCGTAAAATTATAGGGGCGGCATATGGGCACATTGCCCAGTGTATCCACTAAATGATGATGATGATGCAATGGGCGATTGGGCGCGGGCAGCAGCCCCATTCGGCGAACGTGAGCTCGCTGATGAATATATTCGGAAACTGTAAATGGCACAGGATAACTTGGTGCGTGAATGCTGGCGCTGGCACAAACCCACCTTCTAATCCAGACTAGTGATGAAAATGCCCGGGAATTTTCCCAAAGTGCCCATAAATTCCGAGAAAATATCGTAAACTCCCGGGAATATTCCCAAGGAAGTTTTTGGGCACTTTCGGAAAATTCCCGGGCATTTCATCACTAGTCCAGACTGCTCTTGATCTAAAGGGACGGGGAATCGGCACAACTAGAGAGAGGCAGGATGTAGCGTCTGAGTACTGATAACTACTGACCCCTATCCGCACTCAAAGCTTTGTAGAATGCCTCACTAGAATCCTCTATAGGCTAGGCTGCCATTAGCACGACAAATGATACATAAGTAGCAACACTTTTGCCCTAAACGGGAAATCACCGCAACAATTTGCACTATAAAACATCGTGCAAACCCCCTCCTCCAGGCTTCGCCCACGAGCTGTCGTGGTGACCAGGGTGTGGCCGCTGCGTGCTGCTCGGCAACTAGGAGCCGCTGGTGATAGCTGATGGAAACGAAAGAGCTTAACTAATGTGTGTCACCTCTAATTAGAAATAATAATAAAAGCATTCTTTAATGCATAACGACATGTTACCGATATCTTATGAGCCTTCTTTTTTCTTTTGTTCTTATTGAGAAGTTGGCCCACTGTTTTAGATATATTCAGTGGGTGTGCCCAGGGTATTGGCCGCGGCTTGATAACGCCTAAATACAAATCTGCAAATAAATGTTTAGCGTGTTTAGTGATGCCTGGAGGCGCGTCGAACGTGATAGTCAGACTAGTTTACCGGGTGCGTGGGCGCTCGCGTCGCTTGCACATGTACAATCCCCCCGCGCGCCCCGGTATCCCGCGGCTCTCTATCTTAGTGCCGTTTCCACCGCACGACACGATATAGTAAATAAATATCAAGTGTGTTAGTATGTTGATAAAATTACTTAGATAAATAAGTGAAGATAAAGTAATGTTATTTAAAATAGTTGTTAATTATAGGTTAGTATAGTAAAAATAATTAGAAAATAGATAATGTTAAAGACAGAAATAAATAAATAGGTAGTGAATAGGCTACAAATGAAAATAACTATATCATTTCGAAAGTGACATAACAAAATTATCATAATCTCTAATATCTAAAAGGGGAATAAATCAGCTATTATCGTAATATTTAACGCGAAATAAGATGTCACGGCCATAAAACTGCCAGTTCTTCCCTAACCGCTCCATGCATCCATACATTCGCGTTATGCAAATGTTTATAATAAAAACTTCACATAAACGTCCGTAGTCTAGAGCTTGATGTGTTCTTCACAATTTGAGTCCCGGGGTGAGAATTTGAGAATTAGCATACTTTTGAAAATCGCGGGAATTTATGAATTCCCCTTATAAATTTCAATAATTTTGAATTTAGAACGGCGATCAGCTGCGCTACTGCCCGCGTTGGGCATGACATTTAAGCAAAAAACTGTATACGGCCACTAATGTATTTCTGCTCACACTTCTTTTTTAACCCGGGGGAAATCCCTAACGGACCTCAGGGGGTGACGAGGGTTCCCCCCTCCCCCCCGTTGTGTCGGACTTGCACCGACTAAAACCCTCGGGGTGTTCCTTCTCCCGCCCGCCGAGAGCCAAGGGCTGAGCCATCTTCCTCGGCGGCTGGTGACGTCTAACCTTCTGGAGGTGTCGCCTACTTGGCAGAGGGTGGTTAAATAGTCGCCACCCCCCGCGTACACCTAAGACATTTGGCGAGGAGAGTGGTGTAAAGTGCCACACTCCCCTCCTCTTCATGATTTGTGATTGGAGCGGTGTGCGGGAACTTCTGCTCACCCTAAAAGTAATATAACGTGACAATACATTATTATAACTATTTGCAAATTTATAATAAATACTGGAAATTCCACGTTTAATTTATGCAATAGGTAATTACAGCATACTTTCTATTTAATTTTATAGAAATTAATGTTATTTGTTTGGCATCTAATAGAACTGTCATGTATAAGAGCCATGAGAACGACGATCATCTGCGTAACTGGTCACGTTGGGCACGACATATAAGCGCAAAGTTGATACATCTACTAATGCTTATTATTAATTAAATAATCCCTAGTTCATTCCATCTCTTTTTTTTATTATTAATACAATCCTGTGACCATTTATTTCATTCCAGTGTACAATAATTAGTTTGCTTATGCTAAATGCTTTTTTCCTATCACATTACACAAATTGGTTTCACTTTAATTTGTTTTATTTTCTTTTCCAATTCTTTCAATTAAAATAACGCCATACTTTAAAAATTTACCTCTGTGTTCTTTATTGCTAAATAATTTTTCCAAATTTTCCTCTTTTATTTCCTTCCCCAATGCTTTCTCTATGTTGTACTCCATTTATCTTACTATTGTACTAAAATATGTTTTTTTTAAATGGTGTCCTTAATGAATTAAATAGACAAATTGTTAATGTAACCTATGAAGACAAAAATTATAAAGTCTGAACTGAATCAATTTCAAAAATGGAAGAAAAATGTATATTCCCGGGATTTCGAGATCCCGGTGTGAAAGCCCTATGCGTACTAAGGGAACATGAAAACACGACGTGTCCTGCTAAATGCGAATATTATTAAAATATCTTCCGCTAGATGGCGGTGGCATTATGTAAATTGTACTTCCTCGTGGCTTCCTCAGCGCCGGTTTGATAGACTACCCATGACTTTATACAGCGGCTAAGATGTTCTTAAAACTTAGATATTTTATTAAGGTTAAAAATCCTCGAAGAGCTGTTGCGGAATACGCGCTTTATAGGTGTTTCACGGCGAAAGTGAGCAAGTTCGCGCTAGTTTGAGTAGTTGTATGAATAAAATATGTTTGATGAAAAATTCTAAATAGACATTACGGGCAGGAGGTACGGGGATAATAGGTTATTTTTATAATAGTGTTAGCTTGCAGAAAATATATCAAATGATAAAATGAACTTTACACAATTTTTTAGACATTTGCCTGACGTATTAAAAAAATAAATATCAATTATAATCAAGTATTAATGTAGGATTGCTTAAAAAGTGTAATAATTATTATAACGATTATTTGTCACAGTGGCTCAATTTCGATTTCTGAAAGTTATTTTTAAAAAGTGTAAACACTGTCAGCCTACTTTGGTGTGGGGTTTTCTTTTAGCATTTTAAGTAAATTTCGGCAGTCCTTCTTGAGCTACTGAGTCAGTCACTTGTGAAACGTAAAATCAGTAAATAATAAAGGTGTACAAGCAAAAAGAGTCTTGGGTTTACATAAGATCCAACAATAGGCTTTATTTTAACTCATTTATCTATGTAAAATAATAATAGTACATCATAACGCTATATCCCTTTCGGGGTGAGCAGAGATACATCAGTGGCTGCATCCACTTTGCGATTATATGTCGTGGCCAATGTAACCAGTAGCGCAGCTGATTGCTGATCCTATAACACTAGTACACATTCAACTTCTGTTAGATGCCATGCGGGCTTTGTCACGATGTTTTTTTAAATTATGATATATTGACAAAAATGTATACAATATTAATTGGGTGGAAGTAAGGCCGACCGAGATTTGGCTATATAGGCCACATTAAGAGGTTAAATGGAGGTTTAAGTCAAAAGTACGCGGAATCGGAGAATGTATGAAGGGATTATTACTGTTAAGGAAGCGAAAAAGTGCCGTTCTATTCTCTCTGCCTACCCCAATGGGGATACTGCGGGATGATAGATAGATGGATAGATTTTTGTTCATGGTTGTTGGTTTTAGTGATAAAAGAATTTTCTAATATTAGTAAGATATTAACTAACACATCAAAGGTCAAAAATTCATAAGAATTGACAATTTCTAAAAATTCCTGAATTAGCTTGCATTTAAAAGTCCAACTTATTTATGCCAAAGTTACTTTCATTATTATTACTTTTTAACCTCGGAGCATGTACTGTGGAACTTTCAGTATAAGTATTTATGTATTTCGAAATTCGTGAGAGGGTAGTCCCTGATTATACGGTCAATTTCGAATGAATACCGTTTTATGTGCTCATAAAATATATAGCGAGCAAGTTATTGGCACTTTGATATGTGCTTTTAATATAAACGATTGCCTGCGGTCATGCAGGGTACTGATAAGAATGATTTTTTCATAAAATTACGGCCCTTGACGGAATACGTTGAGATACATTTGGTTGAGATAGGATCGCTAAAATTTTGTAAACAGAGACATTTAGAAAGTAATTGACTATTATAACAATAATTATACATATATCATCACGCTATATTCCTTTCGGGGTGAACAAAGATACATTAGGTTATATGCACTTTGCGCTTATATATAGTATCTAACGTGACCAGTGGCGCAGTTGATCGCCGTTCTCACAGCACTGGCGCACAAGACATTTCTATTAGATGCCACGCGGGCTGCCTCGGGATGTTTTTAGTCAACAGTGAGCATGTGGTCCATAAATCCGTAGTCAATCAGAAAAAACCTTGTTGCACGGGCTGGGATGCGAACCTAGGAGCACTCGCGTCGCTGCGCATTGATTCCGATCCCTTAGCCACTGAGCCACCACGGCTACATTGAATATTATTTTAAGGGACAGATCGCTCTAGTGGACGTGGTATTGTGTAAGCCCTTTAGAAATGATTCGTGGAAACACGAGCGTAGCAAATTCCGACCGAGTTCAGATATTGTATTTCTCAATGCCTGTGGGCAGAACCTTAAAAATATAAATTTATTATTATTATTATCAAATAATAGGCGAGCAGCTATTAGCTGATATGTCTATGTCTTAGCTGGTATGTTCAACTTAAAAAGACTGACTGAGATGAGAGCCATCTATCCAGTCTAACTTTGAAACTATTCGTGGATGGTGCGTCAACAATGTCTTGAGGCAATTTATTCCAAACATGCAATATTCTGTTATTAAGTGAATGGTAACCAATATTCGTTTTTGAATTCCAACGAACCAGCTGCACATCATTCACACAACGAGCACGGGGACAACTATTGACTTGAAAAGTATTGCATAGCTTGGAGCAGTTATATTTCCCTGTTAATCTATACTAATATTATAAAGCTGAAGAGTTTGTTTGTTTGTTTGTTTGTTTGTTTGTTTGTTTGAACGCGCTAATCTCAGGAACTACTGGTTTGAATTGAAAAAATCTTTTTGAGTTGAATAGACCATTTATCGAGGAAGGCTTTAGGCTATATAACATCACGATGCAATTATTAGGAGCGAAGAAATAATGGAAAATGTGAAAAAAAAACGGGGAAAATAATTCATCCTTGAGGGCTCCCATTGTGTGCGCTGCAAAAACGGTTCAAGATACCAAAAATATATGTAAGAAAGAATTATTCCTCTTGAAATGATCTAAAAAAATGTGGGCGACAGTATATGTCTATCTTTTAAGATTAAGTCACTAAAACCGTTTTATGGTAAACATGTTTGGTCGAAATTAATGCATTATTTGTTAAGAGTTGTATCAACACAATAATATTAATCTTTATCCAAATAAATGTGTTGTTGATTAAGAGTATTTAATTGTGAACAAAATTGTCTTGGACATCACTTAATTTCAATGAACATCTTAGAAGATATTACAAAACCTTTTATAGCAAAACAACGTTTGCCGAATCAGCTAGTATCTTATATGTCTCGATAAGATCTCCGCGCTGGCGTCGCTCTTGAAGTGATGACAAACGAAGAATTAAGGAAGAACGAATTAATTAACGAATTATTTTTTAACAAATTTAGGAGCTCTTTACAATGACCACGAACCGTCACGTAAACACGACAACAAATTCTTCATAGTTCAGACTCAATCTGGATGCAATATACGAGTGTTCATAAAATAATACTGGTAAGACGGAACTAGAGTACAATATGAACCCAAGATTTCTAGACTTTTTTTTACACTGGTTCGACATAGTGACTATAGAGTACCTGATGGTAAGTACAGTGTAGTCCAAAAACGAAAGCGACTATCAAAGGATGAATATCCATAGATGTCTATATCGTCATGTCGGCCCACATAAACCGTGACTGAAGGTCTCTAGGTATATGAGCTACTGGATATGCACAAGCTGATCCCGAAACGCGACAAACCGAAACTGGTCACTATGACGAGCTTTACACCCATGTACTGTGGTCACGATCCAGACAGACACCGACGCCCTACCACCTCGCAAAAACTTAGAGACTTAAAGGTATCGCACAGCTATGATAGTAAAATGCGGAGATTGCCTCGAGGTGCTCTTTTGAAATGACTAATCGTCAAACAAATCGTCAATGATAAACACAAAGGATATACACCTACCTACACTGTTCATTCGGAGTAAGGAAAGCAGTTTATCTGTGCAATATCTAGCCGCGAAAGATCTATAAGTGATTCTGGAACAATATATCAGGATCACAGATCTCTCTAGATTTTCTTTGAAAGTGCTGGAAGTCTGGTATACTAATATAAATACCGGAAGCGTCAGATCGCCAGCCAGTTTCTGTTTCGAAGCGACATGAGCAATACCTCCAATGGACCGAATATGACTTTGGCGAGCATACTGGCCTACTGGAATTACTGTTATTGGACATTGTTTCCATGTGCAAATTGGAATGTGGACTCTGTGGATATTTGACAACTGGACTTATGATGGCCGAAATTCGTGAACTTTCATCGACTGAATTTTTGAAATCTTCGGCGATTGGATATCGGGATCATCAGAGGTCTGCCCTTCGAGATGTTTCTATGCCTGTGGGCTATTATTGTACACTTTCTTTGATTAATAAATCGAATTAATAATAATATGCCGAACCAAGCGCCTTTCGATAGGTTGCTGCCTGCTAATTGCAGTTCATAACTTAAAATACAACTTAATTATTTGAAATATATTGAGTGAACAATAATAATTGATTTGTGACGATTGTACGGCAACTTGTTGCGCAAGTATTCCCTTAACAATTGAATATGCATCATTATCGTATCATTATACAATCTGGAATCATTAATCTAAACGAATTATAACAATGTATCGAATGTTATTACTGCATAAATAAACATATATTACACAAGCTACTTTAAATGGAAAATAACTAAAATCTAATGCAAATATGAGTCACTGACGTAGCCCAGGGGATTAGCAAGTTGTAATGGCAGTGGTCAAGGCACACAGCTCGTAGAGCGGATGACCAGGGGCGGGAAAGCTCTCGAGGGTAGACCACGTACTGGCAAGCGCAATGGGACGTCCACCTACACAGGGGACAGAAGACCAGAACTAGATTCCATGGAGATGCTGTATGCAGGCCGCTTTCGACTGCTCGTTCTGGAAAACATTAGAACAGGCCTGCAGTAGACGTCCTACGGTTGATATGAGGAATGCGATTACTCGAAAATGGTTCATCTGAATATAAGTTTTTTAATATCAAACGTTTTCCATAAATAAAAATATATTGTCATTATCTCTTTTGGGAGCGAGCAGAGATACATCAGTAGTTATTGTAGTAGCAGCACTTTGCGCTTGTGTGTGGTGACTAACGTGACCAGCACAGGGGATTGTCGTTGTCAGAGTTTATACAGGGCATACCTATTAAACGACTTTCAGGTTTCTTCATGATGGTTTTCCTTCACCGGTGAGCAGCTTAATCTGGAAAAGCCCTGAAGTACGTGCCTGGAGTCAAACTTAGAACTACTCGTGTTGCCGCGCATGAATATTTGTCACCTATCCACTAGGCCACCACTATTTTAGATAGATATAATCTACTATATAGCATGTAGACGCCGCCCGATACGTGCTTGTGTTAAAACGCCCTAAGGGTCGTTAGGGTGTTACGGGACGCGCGGGGTAAGAGGATGCGCGCGCGCACAGGATGCTTGCTAATTCAGCCGACTACCGAGACCCGAGGCTAGAGTACGTGCGTGTGCGTCGCAGTTCGATGTGCCTTAAGGTGCAAATAAACAATAAAACTCCAAAATCCGTGTCTTTCTACCACCACACCCACGACCACCGGTCATAACTATTATTATGGCTTTGCGCAATTGTTAGAAGATGAATAAAAAAGCGTCCTCATGGCTGTTTAAGTGATAGCAGCAACGGCCGCACTCTCTACACATGAATATCTGACCAAGTATCACTGGATAACTCCCTAATGGTGCTCATCACGTTTATGAACCAAGGTATCCAACCCATCTAGCATCGTAGATTTGCTGCACATCAGAGATCTTCCTCCTCTTTACCTAGACACACAATAAATACATATCTAATAGGAAGATAATGGATTTATGATTGTAATGGCGTCTCCAGACTCACGCCGTTAACGTCAGCGAAGCTCCAGGAATGCGAGCGTCAATGAATTTATCGGCTGTTCTTTTTTATCCTGATTTGGCTTATGACCACATCACACCTGATGGTAAGCATGGTGCAGTCCAAAAAATGACTACAACAGTAAAGAAAAACAATTTAAAGTCGCAGTGATCATGCAGGCCTGCACAAATATCTCTTCACGCTTCGTTTAAAGGACCTAATATCATAGGAAAGTGGGTACATGTTCGCCGGAAGAGTATTCCCCAGCTCAAGTACACGGTATAAGTAAGAGTTATAAAACTTCTTAGTCCTAGCCGGGATATGAGTTACCGCAAAGCTGTTACTCCCTAAACCCGCACGCGTGGTTCTGCTATTGAATGGAGAGGGTGGAACATGGTTAAATAGCCCTGGATTACGATAATCGTAATATTGCAAGGAGCTCAAAGCTGCTCGCGTCCGTAGGCTTTACCCTAGTTTCCCTACACGTGACTCCTGGGTGGTGCTAAACGAGCAGCAGCGAGGTGGCAGGGCGTCGGTGCCCGTCTGGATCGCGACCACAGTACATGGGTGTAAAGCCCGTCATAGTGACCAGTTTCGGCTTATCGCGTTTCGGGATCAGCTTGTGCATATCCAGTAGCTCATATACCTAGAGACCTTCAGTCGTGGTATATGTGGGCCGACATGACGATGTAGACTATCAATGGATTTTCATCCTTTGAAGGTCGCTTTCGTTTTTGGACTACACTGTACTTACCATCAGGTACTCTGTAGTCACTATGTCGAGCCAGTGTAAAAAAAAAGAGCTAACGTCGTGATATGCGTTGCGTCGTAACAGCGCGAGTCTGGAGCCACCACAATGTATCTTAAACAGTGCACATGCGCCTAGGTGTCCGGCAGTATCGTTTAATTGTGATCGGGCATAGCTGAGCCCGGTCCAGCTCCATCGACGCTCCAATTATCGGTCGACCGATTAACGTAATTACTGGCCGGCCCATCGCTCGCCCACACAACCTTGCGTTTACTTAATCACTGCGGATGAGTTGCCGAGACCGCCTCCGTGCTTAGCTGGGTTAATTAAAGCTTACGGGTTTGACTCTCGACCGGTGAAATTAGTTTTGTTGTCTTGTAAAAATAGATTATTTAAATGAAGGTTAGAGGAAGAAGGACATAAACTATACTATTCTTAATTTCTTATAAATATTTGCAAATCTTCCCCATCGCTTTTATATTCTTGAAAGATATTTTCAATGTGAAAGGCAGACAATTTGTCGAAAAGCTCAATTGATGTTTTAAGCATTGTCACCTGCAACTGCTACATGGGAAGTGTTATTGTACTGTTGACCTAAAAAAGTGATTATCACTGCAACATGTTTTGTAGCAGTTTTTTTATAATAATATAATAAATAATCACGCTATTTTCCTTTCGGGGTAGGCAGAGATACATACTAATGTATCTGCCACTAGGCAGTATCCGCTTTACACTTATATATCGTGTGCAAAGTGACCAGCAGGGTTGCCGTTCTCAAAGCACTAGTACACATGTCATTTCTATTAGATGCCACGCGGGCTGCCTTGCGATGTTTTTCTTCACAGGTGTACATGGGAAATACAAATAAAACCGCTTTTAGTAGATGTTTACATCATACAAAAAACTCAATATTCTTATTTTATGTATATATCTTAAGTAATTTAGGTTACACGATGATATGTCTGTCAGGACATTTTTTTTTCGGCAGGACTATTTACTGTTAGGTTAGCAGGGATAGGCCTTCACAATGTCATCGAGCGAACGGGGCGACCACTTAAGGTGATCAGCCAGAAAATTATCGGCTCGGTGGCAACGCAAGGGCACTCCTGTGGGTACGACCTCAACTTGCGCCGCCAGCGAGGAAAAGTACTTAACGGTAATCTACTAGCGTTTTGGTAACGAATACCTTCAGCAGAAACGCTGAAAGATACTCCTGGCTACGTCATAGTGGACAAGAGAGGTCTTTTAAGTGAACTATTGGAACTGTGAAGCACATTTTTATTGATAAATAATACAAATCGAAGGTTTTAGTACCAAAAAAGTACCAATAAGTTTTCTCTACTAAATTAATAAGTGTGTTACAAGGAAAGTTCCTCTACATTAACTGTCGGGAAAACTTGCCTCTGTTCGTAAACTAAAACAACTTTTTGTATCGATTTCACTTCGTGTAAATCGCGGTTGTTGACAAATTGTCTGACTGTTGTCCCGGACTAATGATATATTGAACCATTTTATTCTTATGTACTTCACTATAGCATTCAGCTGGATAATAAGAATAATATATCGTCTCACTATATCACTTTCGGGGTGAGCAGGGGCACATTAGTGGTTGCAGCCGATTTGCGTCAATATATCCTGCTCAGCGTGACCAGTGGCGCAACTGATCGCCGTACTCACAGCACTAGTACACATAAATAACATTATTATTAAATGCCATGCGGGTTAACTCACGGTATGTGTACTTGCTTGTAATTTAAAATAAAATTGTAGTCAAATGGACAAAAAATTAAAGTTGTAGCGTGCACTCTGCTGATCCACTCTCGCGGACGCCGTAATGGTTGTACGGATCACTTGCGCATTGGCCGCGATTGACGGTAGGAGGGAGACCGTGTGACGTTATGTGTGAGGGATACGTGATCGACCGCTCTTTGTGATACATAGCTCTCTGATTGTTGTTTATTTTTTTGTAGTTTTGTTTATTTATTCTACGTTAAAGTGCAATAAATGGACTTAGTGATGGATTTATGGCGTTTTACTGCCTGTGAACATAATAAAGTTTATTAATAAAGAACAAACTTAAGTAAAAAGTAAGCAAAAGGAAATAGTAAAAAACGAAAAAGTGCAATATTACCAGCGCAACAAAAAAATGCTCCGCATTTGCCTTTTTTATATTAAATTTCATGATCTGCTATGCTTCAAAGGTTCCAATATCAAGTCATTAGCTTATTTTGCTTTTTGATTTGGTTCCAGGCAGCTGACAGACGTACAAAGTGGCAAAGCCTCCCCAATTTGAGTCAGAAAGCCGCCTCACTCGGTCAATAAACGTTAAAGTACACAAATTTCAATAAATCACTTTTGCTAGTGAGAAACAGATTCCACGGAAATAGCAACCGTGCCATCTAATCTTATTAATTAATGTAAATAATTGGTTTAATCCAGCAATTAATAGGATTATGATAGAATGTGTTGTGTAAACATATCGGCTGGCACGTGCCTACGTAATACGGTTGTAATAATTGCTTCGTCATATTAGATTTAATATTCCGCAAATATGATGAAAATTTAAATAGGAAATTGCAATTATGCTTATCTATTTAGTTGAACTAGACTTAAAAACAGAATTGTAAAACAACTAGAGAAGAATGACATATTAGAGATGGTAAAAGAAGCAAAGAAAAATGATAGCATAGAGGGAGCGTAAGAACCAGAGGAAACAGTTTAAATCATGAGAAGACGACATTAAAAAAGCAACTAGTTCTACACGAATAAAGACAATAACAAGAAAACGTTATTTTATTTGTTATTACTGATGGCCTGACAGCGCAGTCTATGGTGACCTTATTAGTGGTGCAGAAGCTCTTGGGTTCAAATTCAATTGATGTATATTTGAACACAAGTGTGGATATTTTGGTTTAGAACAAAAAGCACAAGCGCAAACTTAATTAAGGACTAAGTTAATGTGTATAATTGTCTGTAAAGGTTAATTATTGAATTGGACATATTTCGTGAATCCATGTAGAAAGATGGATATGAAAAAACTTAAAGTGGAGACTGCCGCAACAAAGATGTTTAGAAGAGAAAATGGATTGTTGAAGAACAAGTGAAAAATCTGTAGCTCTAGCCATCAGGAAGACCATTATCCCATTTGGACATTTGTTTACATATAAAAAAAACTTATCTCATTAGTTTTTTTTAAATCTACTAAACTTGAACCATTGATACGGTTATGACTACAAATGAATTTTAATAACAACATAGATCCCTTAAAAGTTAATGCCTTAAAAGTGAGTCATTTAAATTTATATAAATAAAGGATAACCGACATGGCTGACGCCATAACATATAACCATATAGATATAACTTAGAAGATAGAGCCAATATACTATGGGTGACCTCACAATTATAGCGCATCAAAACATGCAAAATAAAGGATTGTGGCACCTAAAAAACAAAAAGAAGAACATATTAAAAAAATCAGATATTAAAATAGTAATATCAGATAAATACGCAGTGGAAATCATTATATCATCATTAACTGTTAATAACGTAAGAGCAAACTGTCTCGCGGCCCCGCGTCCCCGTTAAGCCCTAATGGTGGGACACTTATGTCCCATTAAGGGCTGTCCCGACTCCCCCCATCCATTTATTATTTACAAACGTTCGCTTATTTTAGTGAGAAATACTTTCGGAGGAATTATATGGGGTCGGTTCTTTATTGTATTCTAATCGTTTGGTTGGAAATTTATTTAGAGCTTCATTTCGTGTCACAGCTTCGATCGCCTTTAACAAATCGTTACCTTCTCCACATATTGTTTTGACCTTTGTTGCTTATCGTAGCCCAAGAACTCAAGTCCTTTTCGACTAGAGGACCTTTAAAGAAAGACCTCGTTTAACATTTTCCAGTGTTTGTTCCTCTGTGTTTCCTGAGTGATGACAAGATAAATGGGTGTCAGCTAAAAATCAGCGCTGGGTGGCTCAGCTGCTCCCTTAGCATTTGCTGAACTGACCTCCCTTTCTCATATCACAACATAGGATATTTGCATTTGTTTTCTATCTTTATTGACCTATTCTTCTGTGTTTTATGTTATGTTGTATGCTCCATAAATGCGTTTTCTTACTTTCTGTATTAAGATACTGAATAAAATAAAAACCATCAAATTATCTAAGTTCCACCTTTAGGACTTGTAGGAGACGTACAGTTGTAGGATTATCTATAGAATTACGACCTTCTTTATTAATTTAACTGATCCCCATACCTATATATACTTCAGATATCTTATTAGTGTAATAACGTTAGTACAAACTTCGAGGCTTCTAACTAATCCGGCGTTCATTCTGATTTAAGGCGCGTTCTCTAATATTGACTTACGATAATCCTTGCAACCATTCCGCTTCTCGCTCTAATGCAGTTTGCAGCTTGCGATTTTAATTTAGCTGTCGAATTTAATTATGAAGTACTTGAAATGTATAATCTAAAGCTTGAAATTTCAAAACTATTTTGATTATAATAAGTGGTATAGAGCAGTTGTGGTGGACAAATGGATTAAAACGCTACGTGTAAATCATAGCACGTACATCTGGGTTTCTCCAGATTAAGTTCGAATTTAACCCTTAACTTGGCAGAATGTTCTTTCTTTCAATATCAAAATAATATTCATACCGTTTAACCCATATAACCACTATCAAAAAAAGGGTTAAGGTCCACATGCTCGCTGGTGAAGCAAAATATTCTGAGGAAACCCGCATGGTATCTAATTGAAATGTTATGTGTGATCAACTGCACTATCGGACACTTTGAACACGACATATAACCGTAAAGGGACTACAGCTACTAATGTATCTTTGCTTACCCCGAAAGCGATATAGCGTGACGATATATGATCTATTTGTTATTACAAGTAACAACGTTGCAAATGAATCTCTTTATATCTACATATTCCAAAATTTTATGATAATGCTGATTGCAATTGAAAGCTTAGGAAATTCTACATTCATTAGTATGATATTATAGAAATTTCAATTATTATTATTGAACAAAATAATAACTCTTTAAGGAAACAATTAATCTCTGGTTGCTCCTATTAAATTTGTCTGTGAAGATAAAGGACCACAACTAGTAGGTATTCTCGAAATATCCGACAATAACACGGCCCGGGAATGTCGGTATGCGCTAACTCCTCAATACGACCGGCAATTGATTCCGGATTCCCATATCCCTACACCACAAAACCTCAGGGACAGAAGGTTAAATAGTTTCAGGTCAAATGGTGGAAAAGGGTTTTAATCACACACCTATTATCAAAGTTTTTACATTAAAATATGTAATTATTTTAAAATGCCTTAGGAAATAGTTGTATATTTTTCGATCAAGAGTAATGCTATTGACCTGGATAGGATTTTATGACTTCACTAAGCGAGAAGGATGAATATTTAAGTAAAATTAGCAAAGATTATGGATCTTGGAGGCGATACAAATATCCTCAAAAAATTTCAGTTTCGAAGGCCATCTGGTATTCGGGTGATTTAGATAGATGGGTAGAATGTAATCAGATTAATAAAAATGATTAACGATTACATTTTACCTTTTTTACCATTAATATGACTGCATTTCGCTCATTTATGTTTTAAACACTACAAAATCCCAGATTGTATACACATTTATCATTTCTTAATGTTTTAAATGGACTTAATCATGATTACAGAGCAAGAAAATTAAAATTACGACTACATTTTGTAATCGTTGATCATTAATCAGATTACATTTTGCGCATCTCTGTTTGTAGCACTTTGAAGAAATGCTGCTTGCTATAACAAGATATATTGAATAATTAAACAATATTTCAGCTAGTCCACACTCCCTGTAAAAAAGCAAGAGTTAAGAGTTAAAGAACTTCTTGTAAAAAAACTATAATATTGATTTTTTTTTAAAGACGATCGTGCTGCTCTCTATAGGCTAATATTCTTGCAATCTCAAGCTGTGATTTTAAGCTAGGGTAATTTTATCTGGTCTACTTTTGGCGCCGTATTTGGAATTTGACTGCCTAGGATCATCCCAGAAAATTTATATTGGAATCTTCTGTGCATATGTCACCTTCGTATCATAACTGAAGACAACGGTGGTAATATCACCTTTCAAGGAACAAGAACACATATCGACTTACGCCAAATTTTATCTCGTCTTTAGCTAGATTAAAAACTGGTACATACACTTCAGTGGTTCTGGTAGCCTAGTAGATTATGAACCAGTTTCCATGCGTGGCAACGCAAATGGTCATAGCCCGTCTGGGTTTTTCCTGATTACCAATAGATTTGTTGAATGTCATGTATAAGTGCCCTAATGGCGACCAGCTGCGCTACTGGTCACGTTGGGTATGACGTAAGCGCAAAGTGGATAGCCACTAATGTTTTTGGCCTCTCCTAAAGAGATATTATGAAGTTACGTATTTTTTCCATGACGGCTGGGATACGTAGAATGTACTATAAGAAAATTCCCGCCCGGTTAAGTTGAGAAGACCTTTTCCCGGTCAACAAACACGCGTAAATTGAAAAAAAATATATATAAGAAAACTATTGTTTTGAGCCTTCTGCGGGCACTGTGTTGTGTCCACTGAGCTGTTTGCGCATCCGGTATCTCCATATATTGTTGTAGGAGGCAGCCTTAGACAATGCCGTGCGGAGGCTTAACCCGTATCATTACCGACTCCAATTAATATATTATATGTAAATTCTCGTGTACGGCGCATTCGCCTGAGGGTTTTATGTAAATAAGCGTTTTAGTTGTTTTGATTTGAACTGGCTGGTGTCTATATTGCATAATATAGGTAAATATATCCAAGGAAACTTTCTTGCCTTGAATACCTAACTGTAGATACTTCCTTCTACTTCTGTCGATTTTTTTTTACACTGGCTCGACATACTGACTACAGAGTTACCTGATAGTTAGTACAGTGTAGTCCAAAAACGAAAGCGACTATCAAAGGATGAAAATCTATTGATAATCTACATCGTCATGTCGGCCCATATATACCACGACTGAAGGTCTCTAGGTATATGAGCTACTGGATATACACAAACTGATCCCGAAACGCGACAAGCCGAAACTGGTCACTGTGACGGACTTTACACCCATGCACTGTGGTCGCGATCCAGACGGGCACCGACGGCCTACCACCTCGCTGCTGCTCGTTTAGCACCACCCAGGAGTCACGTGTAGGGAAACTAGGGTATAGCCTACGGATGCAAGCAGCTTCGACTCCCATATTTGGTCTTGTAATTGTTTTTTGGACAGGGTGCAAATCCTTATGGACCGTCAAGGTCTCTGTGAGAGTAGCCCGGTGCGCCTGATTCTTAACGACTAAAACCACCAGGTGTTCCTCACACTCGTCAGCCGATCCTGCAACGTCTGGCCTTTTGTAAGCCTCACCTACTATTATGCAGAAGAGAGTGTGAAGGCCATCTCTCAGATGCCTCTAATCTAATGTCATTCGGGCAGTGTACGGAAACACATGACACACCGCTTTCGCCTGCACTCCCTCAAGTGCTCCGCCCAAGGTGGCATGTTCTACAGAAGAAGGCTTCTGATGAAGGTGTTCCGTATTCGTCTTTGTGCACGGGTAACTTTCGACAGCTCTGGCAACACCGTACGGGTTGTCAATTGAGTTTTGCTCTCGCCCGAACCAATCCGCCGAGTAACGACATAAAACATACAAATATTCATTAAACTCAACAAATTGTCCGATTCCAAAGTGTATAAGTGTGCTTGGAAGATCCTCAAAGACACCAGTATCCTGGAGGAGAAGCAGGGGCCCCTGAGGAGTTGGCGAACTGGTGGTCGCGGCAAGTGAGACTCTTTAAGCAGCCCATGCCACTTGCGGAGCTATCGAAGTACCTTTCAGAAGGATCCCTCCTCCTTCGTTCTATTCTACGGGATGGGATTATCAGGATTAGCTATGGCTTGCCGATCTCTTTCCGCAGCCTCTTTCACAATCATTACACCTCTGCAACTACAGAGGGCTCTCTGCCCTGCTACCGCTGCCGTTCATCGCGCGATAGAGTGCCAGCAGCGACAGATCACCACCCGCCACCCTGAGCAGTAACTATGGCCGTAGTGACCGCGGCTACAAGTAGTTTATGGGATAGCAACATAACATTTTTACTAACCTACATCGCGCAAGTGAAAATTTTCTGTAAGGCAGGATATATAGAAGCTCTCAAATACATTTTCATCCGGATAATATTATATGTATTCGTACATATGTTAATGTCACTTAAGAGAAATAGTCTTTTAACCTTCGATATGAAATGAAATAAACTTATACGGCCTCGATATAAACCTTAAAGAGTATTAAAAAGGTCGTCATTGTGAAAGTTTTATCTCTGTTAAAGTAATTTTATTATCATTAAAAAGATAATTTATATCTTCCATAAAACCGAAACTATCTTTCTTGACGACGAACTTTACATTCCCTTTATTCTGTTCTAAAAAAATCGTTTTGTAAAAAGGTATTATACATTGTTGAGATAATTTATTATCCGGCAGGCAGTTGAAGCAACTGATGAGTACCACAGTATTCTGCTATATATTTTTTAATTTATGATTTAGAATATATAATATTTGTCGAGGTGATTTAAGGAATAAAATGGGCATGCACGAGCATAATCAGTTCTGTCGAGCATCGGCTGAAAATATACGCCGGATAGGGCATAGCAGCATTACCCAGCAGGCCAGCACCGATGAGCCAAGTGCTCTTTGAGATTGGTGACCGCTTACAGAATACATGATTAATATTAGACAATTAGGACAAGATTGGTAATATTGTAATATTTTTAATACCGGCAACATAACAAAATAGTTATAAAATTAATTGTAATATCCATTGTAAAATACCTTTCAAAAACAGGAGAAATTTCGAAAGAAATAAAACGATGCACACAGTTTGGCAGTCAATTTTAATAGGGACTAAAACCATAGATTCCAACTATAGAGAGTGATTTTATAGACGAAGGTGGATATTCATCATTTGATTCAAATATGTAAAATTAATGATATCTTAATATTTCCATAAAACAAAGTAAATTATAGTCAACATATTTAGGGACAATTACATGAATGAATGAATAACAGTGAATTAAACAGGTATGTTTCTTGTCTTAAGCCAGGATACAGTTCGAAGGGAAAACGAATCAATACCTTTTTATACAATAAACTGCGTAAAAGGAACTTAATCAATCGTGCGTTACACGCGCTACGGTGTCCACACTTTTTACAGATCAATTTTCATTTGTTAATAATTATTTCTCTATGATTCCTTAGGGAATATAGTTATGTACATTTTTATTAGTTATAGCAGGGTTCAAGTATTGTAATATTTACAATCGTCTATAAAATCATTCTGTATATATATATTTTATTAAACTAGTTGCGTCTGCGACTTTGTTCGCGCGGAAGAAGTACTTTTGCTATGCAAATAATTATTTCAAGCTGAAATTTTTGTGTAAATGATATAGAAGCCATCGTAATTTTTTTTACTACGGGTAACCTTGTGCTGGACCTAAATCTCACCTGATGGAAAGTGATAATGAGGCTCATGATGGAGCGCGCTCACCCAACAAATACCGATTCACTCGTCATTTGAAAATTTCCATGCCGCATTGGAAAAACAGACGCAGGAAGCGAATTCCATTCCAGTATGTAAATAATAGCTGAGCGGTCGCACTTCGCGCCGCCTGAGAACCAATGCAAGTCGTGTTGCAGATTATCTGAACTACATTTAAGATTTTATGAAATTAATATGAAATAAATATTATGATATGTATTCCTTAGTTTATACAAAATAAATATATAAATATCTGATAACTATAATAATATATATATCAATCTTTGTTTATTACTGACAATATTTTACATTTTTTAAATCTAAAATTCGCCATGATCCGCATTTTGTGGATATGGTATATCTTGTCGATTTGAAGACTTTATTTAAACACATTCTTTAATTTGAGGGGAGAGTTCACCGTATCGTGGGGACGAACGTTAAATGTCGGACAGTTATGAAACCCATTCATATATTGTACAGAAAAATATATTTACTTTTATTTTTTCTCCTCTATTTTCTAATGTTTTTAATAGTTATTCTACTATTCGGGATAGAGATAAATACAACAAATAAAAAACCATGAAAATCGGTCCTATTCTCGAGTTATTAGTGTTCGAACAAACCCGACTTTGTTTTATATCGAAGGGTGAAAGGCTATTTGGTTTAAGCGACATTTTTAGGTGATATAGTAATATATATATATATTTGGAATCGGTAAAAAACGCTGATTCTGAAAATATATAGTACTATATCACCAAAAAATGTCACTTAAACCAAATAGCCTTTCACCCCTCGATATATACTGGTAATCACCAGTAGGTAGGTATATATCGAGTATTAGTATATTTCGATCATAATGAATTTAAACTATAAATTTGAACATTATTAAGGATATATTGTCAAAAAGACTAACAATATCAATCTATTCTCAATTTGACTACAGACTTTAAGTTGTTCATGTACCTAGAGACATTCCTGGGTGGTATATGTGGGCCCACGCACAGGGCCGACATAGCGACGGCGACAGTCAAGAGGTTTCCCTCTCCTGGCTGTCGCTACCGTTCGTGAAATACACTATATTCACTGTAAAGAGGTGCTGGGTAGTCACTGTGTCGAGTCAGTATAAAAAAATACTGAAATAAAATTTAATTTATTTAGCAGATATATTGCGTTAATGACTGCTAAGTGAAATACGAATTCTTAATAGCTTATTACGAGTAAAACTCAGATTTACTGGCAAGCATTAGAAATCTCTCAACATAAGAGGTAATTTATGAACAGTGTGTGGATGCAGCGCCCGTGAGAGCAGCACAGTACAATGGCTACAAACAGTTCGCTCGTTCGTCATTAAACAAAAGCAACGCTAGTTGGATAAAGTCGTAGGTCCCGAGTTTTAGCACCCGCATTGTACACCGGCCTAACTCCAGATAAGGCTTTTATAAATTATTAATTACGTCAACGATAGGGAAATTAAGTTATTAGTTCCAAACGATAAGGTTTTGCAATATGCTAATATGGAATATCTTGTACTGTTGAAGGAATATGGATTCCTTTTTTTTTTTTTTACTTGGGGAAAATCCTCATAGGACCGTCTCAGCCGCACAGGGGGTTGCGCGACCGAGGTGTGTCGGACTTGTGCCGACTAAAAACCCCAAGGTGACTACTTCTGCGCATTGGCGGGGACTGTGGGTCCTGTAATCAATTCGCCACATGGATTCCTAGTCTAGGCTCACAATAAATTTGAGTGACACCGCGGGATTTTTTTAGGGCCTTTCCCCATGTAGACTGAGAGATGGCAACATAAAAAACGTGATTATCGTTACATGGCTGTTTTTTTATATGAGCACCCTTTTATGTAGCCAACTTGAAAAAGTCTTGTCTGCTAGCGTGATCCAGTGGATGAAAGCGGGGGCGGCCGGTCAAAAAGGTCAAATTTCTAGATAGAAAATATAATAAGTTACACGGCTAATTATTATAAAAACAGATTATATTTATTGTTAAGAAAAGTGGAAAAGTGTTGGCAGACAATTTGCTAGTGGATAAAATGCCGGCAACCGCGCGAAAAAATTTATGAAAAAAAAAGCATCAAAACCTACGGCCGCGTGCTCGCGCAGCAATAACATTAACCCCCCCCAAAATCCCCAAAACTTTAGCATATTGAAGATATGACAGTCTGTCACTATAACCGCAACTTTCTATTGTTGGCGCACGTCGCTAATGCACGGTCGGCCTCTTCACCTCCCCTAGGGTTGTCATACAACTCATCTCACTCAACAGATATTACTAAAACTCTTTCCTTTGCTTGCAGTGGTCTATTGCTTAATATACGCTCCTTGTCAGCCTCAGCGATGATCATAGTCTTGGGCTGTATGTATCTAAAATGATCAACTGCTGTTCGCAATTCGTTGTCCCATTTGGCTTCCGAGTATTTTACACTATTCCTACCGAACCGCTTTATTCATTCCGGAACTCATATACTACAAAGTTTTCTTTATATTTTCATGGAAACTTACAACAATATGTAAACAACAAAACATACAAAAAAATTGATAAGCCAGCAAAATTTTCCCAAAAAAAATACTTACCAAAAAACAATTAAAATGACACAATATAATAAAAGAAAACTAACCAATTATATGAAGAAAAACAAATAAAACAAAGAAAAAAAAATCTAAATTGTTATTTGTTATCTCACCATTCTTCTAAAGGTGCCAAATGTAAAAGACAGAATATCGATATTATAAAATCGTTAGTTATACATATCACAGGCACGAAATATAAAAGTATTATTAACATAATTTGACTTTGCAAATGGCGCTTTCAAAAGCTGAAAATGTCTTGCTATGAAATGCAGACATCTGAAGCCTTTTTGGCTTAAGAAATAGAACGAGTCTATGAGACTTGAACAATTCGTTATTTGTTTTAAACTCGACCAAACCTACATCCTGCTCCCTCCCGATCGTACTGGTTCTCCATTCCATCGGGCCCGAGGGAGTTCGGACGAGAGAGTGCTTCTCTGGCTGCGCGTCCAGTTATGCACTTAAATATCTCCTGCGCAATTGACTGTTTCCGAAAAGTGGCCCTCAATTTTCTTAATCGGCATTGAAACAGTCGCCGTGGCCGAAACCGGCTAGGATATCATCATCATCATCATCATTTGTTTTAAAATAAATACGGCCAGTTCTCTGCCACTGCATCTGATATACTGGGTCTGCTATATCAGCCAAAGTCTGCTCAGTGCTAAATAATCATAAACGCATGCTCAAAAAACTTTATTTAAATAAATTTGTTACAAAAACTTTTAAATCCCATTAAATTTAATCTACGATAAACATAATCTATATATCTAGCTTTGTAACGTACAAAACACAACACCCACAATATATTTTGATTCAAAGCTATATTCAACTAAGTACTGAAATTGTAGGCGTAAAATTTAGTTTTTGCTCCTCCTATTAAATTTAATTTTATGTTTTTGTGTAATCCTTATTTATAAAGTTTGTGTTCCCCTTTAATTAACAAACAGGTAGAAGAATACATGAGTTATAATACAATTTTACTTGTATACGTTACTTCAAAACACTCTATTTTCTCGCAAACCTTCCCACACAAAACAAACAATTATCACCTCACATTTAAGATCGTTCCAAATGAATAGAGCAAATAGAAAACATAAACTCGTGTACATATATTTTCATTGTTTGCGGCAACCCTGTTAAATATACTCGCGAGGCCCATAATGAGCATATCACATAAAAGGGCTCACTCTATTCATAGAAATAAATTAGATTCTCGCGTACAATGAGCTTGCACGGCGGCGCTAGGAGATGCCGATCCTCGCTCGGGGAGGGCTTGCTGATAATTATTACTTTGCCCTGTTGTACAATAGGACGCGGATTAGATAATTTTGTCGTTGAACATGATAGAATTCTATTAAAATGAAGTAATATTGATGTATTCCGTCGTTAAAACACGTGACTTTTTTTGGTTCTATTCTCCCCTTTGTGGGGAAGGCAAAGGCTTACGCCATACAGCCATGACTGGGGTCTCTTTTTACAACTCTTATTAATTTTCATGTCGTCTTCTCCCCACGCTTTTATATCACTGACGTTGTTTAAATTTCATATCTATCTTTATTTTATTTTTTTATTCAATTTTGTATGTTTGCACTCGATGTAAACGGCTAGGAAGGCTGCAGATTGGCGAGAAAACTCAGCGACCCAAAGGACGCATCACTCCGCTAGTGTCTTGCCAAAAAACCATTGATTCCCCATCGCACACGGTCGGCCGAGCATTCCATCGCTGCCCAAGCCCACAACACAAGCTCAGACAACAATCAAACACCCAGTCGACCGCCACAACAAGAAAACAACAATTATTAAACGCGAGTGTGGTAGATATGCAACCACTCCGGTTTGATCTTTTGCCGCCAATTCTCTCTCTTTTGTTTTAAGGTTCGGCAAACGTAATTTAATCACACAGCCGTGTTCTATCGTAAAAAAAGTAAAAAAATTGGCTTCAATGAGTTTGTTGCGAAGTCTGCTGATAAATTTTACAGATATACAAATTATTTTAAGAAATTGTACAGATGATTTTGATTAAAAATGTATGCCCTATTAAATTGAGGGTCGCGACTTACTTGATTGATACTGCCGCAAGTATAATGCGGCAGTTTAAAAGATTAATGAAGTTGAAATTTGCCGACAATTTGTACGTAATAAAATAAGTTTCGCGAGATCTGCTGAATGTAATGCCGAAACAAAGGCATTCTTTGTTCCCCGAGTTCCAGAGAGAGGCTGTTTTAATGACATAATGTTGGCGTCAATTTATGCTTAAGATGGAATAATTAATGTTTGCCAAAATATAATTTTCTGTGATATAAAGATTTTCAGTTTTAGCAGAATTGTGGAATAATGTTCTTAATATTTAGAAATATATTTGAAAATACACTATGACGACTTTCTTTTCCTTATTGTTCTCACTTCTGAGGATCGTGACTCTAATTTCTTAAGAAAACTAGTTGCATTGATTGGTTCCGTTCTGCCACCTGGTAGAGTGGGGTGCTAACGAGAAACTCTAGCTATTCAAAGACCTAGTCTAACCACAGCTCAGGGATTCGGCTTCTAGGTAATTTACCCTATATCTTTTTTATCTATATATAGACCTATTATATATTAAAATTAGGCTCGGATTTTTTAAAATTCTGGCAATTGAGGGATAGCTTCTTGAAGATTTTTTCTGACGAAGTCAAACATTTGATACGGCTGTGATATTTGGTAAATGTTATAACCGACTCTAACTGGTTATAACCGGTTCATCTCAATAACATTGCGTTATATAAGGCATGTCGTCCGAGCGAGGCTCGTTACGGCGCAACGGTCGCCATTACAGCGCAAACTGCTTCACTAAATAATGCCCCGGGCGGACCTGGGCCGCGAGATCCTATGGTTGTCACTTTCACAGTAATTATAAGTCTTTTAGTCGTTCTTGAAATTACATCGGTAGTATTTTGAAGAAATGAAAATTAACCGGAAGATGATAAAAGGGGATTCGTTTTGTCACTCATATTTTAGCAGTGGTGAATCAGATCAATAGTAAAAATAATGTTAATAATATGAAAAAATTGTTCAGTATAACGTTTTTCAAGTTACAAGGCTAAGCTAGCAATACGATTGGATACATTTTTAACAAATTGTTAAAAAAAAAAACTTAAAATGCCTGTGGATAAAGGCCTAGACACTAGATACAATGAATTTATATTGCTGTGTATTAAAATATTGATGAATCTTGAGTAGATAGAGAATTTTGTAAGGATAAAAAGATATAGTATTCTAAATTATCCATCTTTTTTTTACACTGGCACGACATAGTGACTACAGAGTACCTGATGGTAAGTACAGTGTAGTCCAAGAACGAAAGCGACTATCAAAGGATGAAAATCCATTGATAGTCAACATCGTCACGTCGGCCCACATATACCACGACTGAAGGTCTCTAGGTATATGAGCTACTGGATATACACAAGCTGATCCCGAAACGCGGCAAGCCGAAACTGGTCACTATGGCGGCCTTTACACCCATGTACTGTGGTCGCGATCCAGACGGGCACCGGCGCCCTACCACCTCGCTGCTGCTCGTTTAGCACGTGTAGGGAAACTAGGGTAAAGCCTACGGACGCGAGCAGCTTCGACTCCCAAACTACTGTCTAACTTAGTACGGACTAAACGTAATAACAGTAATTAAGTAGTGAAAATAAATAAATAAATTTATCTAAAAAAATAATTTTCATAATGTTTTTACAAGTGGCAGCCCTATTGCTCGCCGACTCTACTTATTATAGGTGTATTTAACTCCAGTGTTGTTTACGGTTAAATAAATAATGTTACGGTCATACAAAAACTTGGTATCTTTTGAAAAAACTATAAGTTCCCTCTTTACTACGATATAAGGCAGACGTTACGATCCCTACTTGTATGTAAATGTAGAAATTCTTTATTAAGAAAATTTAACGGTTCTATATAATATTTTCTGTGTAACTTATTTTTCACTTTTTTATTAAAGCAGTCGTTATAGAACTTTATACTGGTATTCTTAAAAGTTCGGTAAAACTGTCAAAAAATAGCTCCATTTATCTGTAATCATTGTTTTCCTGACAATTTTGAATATCCATTATCTATATAAAATAAAGAGCTTTACTCTTAGTAATTTGTTAACATGCTCTTGTTTATATTGAAATATTAACGGATATGTAAATCGGACAGCGAAGTCAATCAACGTGAAATAATTCATTGAAAAATCACAACGCGCGCGAACACCGCCCAACGACAGCAACTTGTCGACTTTTAAACGGTTAAATAACACCATGTCGTGAATAATTTATGAACAGCTCGATCAATTAATCCGATAGATTAATATTCAGGTGCTCCGGAGTGTCTGAGGTAAAAAGGTTTTTTCAACGAACCGATTTTCAATATTTTTTTAAAGTTAAGTGATAAGTTGTTTATTATGTTTGCCAAAAAGCAGGCAAAGGAACAAGCCATACAGCCTTGAGTTATTTATATTATTTTTGTTTATATATTTCAAAGGTCAAAGATATGTCTGTTTTGCAAAGTCAAATCTAGTATACAGCTACGTCTGCTCTTTTATGTGATAAGTTGTTGTTTACTATGTTCGCCAAAAGGCAGGCAAAGGATCCTTACTTACAGCCTTGGCTTATTGATATGATTTTTGTTTATGTATTTCAACGGCCAAAGTGATATCTGTGTTTTAAGTATTTGTTGTTTAAGTTTTTGACAGAATAAATCTAGCTCGATTACTTAACATTGTGATGAGGTTTAAAATAATATATATCAAATTATAATGAAATATATGTAAATGTATGAATATTACATTTAAAAAAGATGATATTATTCAGAGAGTCAGTTCGAAGCTCGAAATTGATTGCGTGGGTAGACTTATTTATCTTGTTCATAATTTTAAACACTCAATCATACTTTTAACTTCACGAAAAATGATACTATGCCTTTTTTTAAATCTCAATGTTATAAAAATAATTTGAAAAAAGCTTATACCAATAATTTTGTGCAGAAGTACATGGGTTAATTCTTAATGGTGATGGATTAATTATGGGATGATAATGAGTACCTACTGTAATAGGTATGTGTGAAAGGAAGCTGTCAAATAAGTTTAATTAACCTGTTGCGCCAACGAGTGGTGGTCATGAAGAATTAAAACATTTTATAAAAATGTCAGAACAAACATTAGATGTTCAGGGATTCTTTATATGAAGATTAGAGCTAGTATAGGTTATTGAAAAAAAAAACAAATAAAATATTGATAAAGGTTTATTTAATAAATATAAAGTTGTCTAACAGTACGCCCCCAAATATAGTTTGGATATATGTAAATAGTTTTTTCCAGTACAAGAAATAAAGTTCTACAATTCCAGATGATCAATATCTAAAGTACTGAGTTTTTTGAAGAATGAAAATTGGGTAATTTATAACAATAATACGTCGTCACGCTATATCTATTTTGGGTTGAATAGAGACACATTAGTGTATCCCCTTTGCGCTTTTATGTTGTGCATAGCTGATCGTCGTTCTCAGGGCACTAGTACACGTGCCATTTCTATTAGATGCCGTGCGGGTTTTCTCACAATATTTTCCTTCACTGGTGAGAAAACGTGCCAGAATTCGAACCTAAGAACATTCCAATTGCTACGTATGAATACCAGTCCATTATCCGCTAGGTCACTACAGTCATTGATTAAAAAGCCACTGCCACTATTCAAGTCGCTTTGATGGATTTTACGCCCGTAGACTGTGTTCAAGGTTCAGTCAGATATCTTTATAGCAAAATAAAAGCTACCGAAAACGCTTAATCGTAAGATTCTTCGGAAGTGTAATTGGTTGGAGTTTCTAAGTGAACATCTGATATTGAGTAAATCAAACAGACTTATTGGTTATTCGCTAATTGTAGTGAAAGGGTTTCGGACGCGTATTTGCAATCTCCACTTTACCATATAACTGATTGTGTCAAATTTGCATGTATTGTTCTTTTTGTTATTATTAAGTTCACAGATCTGGATACAAGATTCTTTCGAGCCCATTGTTAATAATCTTTAATATTCAGGAGTTTCTGATTAACGTCAAAATCAACAAGCCAAGCGAGGCGCATCCATCTCACGCTATCAGAAAAATCGCTGATTCCCCTTAACATTTTGGCATCAGGACATTATGTATCTCTTATTTTAGTATTTACAGGCGGACGCTTGACCTCAATTACGCCTGATAGAAAGAGAAGATGAGTCCGACGAGGCACCACGTTCGCCCTACAAATGCCTCTTCACACTTCTCTTACAGGCTGCCAAGTCATAAGAACGTGGAATTATGGTCGCTGGAAGCAGAACCATAACATACCAGTACTTAGCTGCTTTTTAATAAATTGTAGATTTTATTAAAGTTTATTTTATTAATTTGGCAAGCGCAGTGTGGGACGTCTAAGTACTTACAAGGCGGAGTAGAACGACGCTGGAGTCAAGCCGCTTCGAACTAGTCGCTCTGGATAACATTAAGAGAGGTCTTTCTCCAACAGTGGAGGTCCTACGGCTTAAAGCTTATAAAACGTTTTTATACAAAATAACTTTATCTATATAAAAAAGCAATGATTCCGAGTGAAGTAAAAGCAGTTTGATATGTTTGTCACATATTCCTATGTACTTGGTGGGGGGTAATAGTTAGTTTGTATGTTTATAAATGTTAGTAGTCATTTCTACACTTCTTTGTGGTGGCCTGGTCGATTGAAGCCCGGGAGCCATGCACAGCAACGCATTGCATCGTAACTTCAAATCCTGGCGCGTACTTTACACTATACAATACACTAGCACGCTTATTTTACAAAGCGTGCTATTTTATTTTTATAAAAAAAAATATTACAAAAAATTACAAAGCAGCACATTAAAGTCAGCCGACACCTAAACTAGGACTATTTGTATCTTGGGTGTCAGCACATTTCACACAATATTTTACATACAGTTTTTAACCCCTGCGTAGTTACAATCCTAACTTTAAACAATATATGTACACATATTTAGATTACTGTCAAAAATATTATAATAATGTTAAACCTTAGGTACATTTATTCCCGCAACAGTTCCTTAGTATTGTTATATATCAGTTTCCACAACCATTCCCTCAGCTTCATCTTACATTCGTAATTAGATAGATTCAAAATATTTAATGTATGGTTAACCTTGTTGTATATCTTTGACGAGAACGGCAGAAGGCCGCTCGAAGAAGACGCCGGGCTGTCGACAACCGCCCCGGCATATCAGTCCCAGCGGATCGGTCGGTCGAACCACGACCGGCCAGCTGATGCCTTAGGGGTTGTGGCTGTTCAGGGTGGGGGCTCTGAGCGACCGGTCAGCAACCCCCGAGAAGACGGCGGTGCGTTGTGACGCGCTCTGCCGAAGTATACTAGGTGGTATCGGGGGAGGCGGCGTCTCCCCCCGTGATTGTGCCTGCCAGGCGCGGCGTAGTGGGGCTGCGGCGATTTGATTACAGGACCCGCAGTCCCCACTAATTCGCAGAAGTAGTCACCTTGGGGTTTTTAGCTGGTATAAGTCCGGCACACCCCGGCTGCCACCCCCTTCGCGGCCGGGACGGTCCTATGAGGATTTTCCCCAAGTAAAAAAAAATAATGTTGTATATCTTTGAACTAAGAATCCAAAATTGTTTCTCTACAAAATTAGACCTATGAATAGGCATAAGGCAAACATATCTCATCCTACGAGGTTTCCTTTTACCATCTGTCCCTGTGAGAACCACTTTATGTTGGCGGAGGACAAGTTACAAAGAGCTGTCTCACTGTTAAAATCTAACAACTAGAATATAACAGTTCAGTAGGAAACCTTCTGGATTTTTAAACATGACTTTTAGGACAGCTTTTCGAGCCATTTCCATTTAATTTATATAAATGTTGTAAATTAACTCGCATGCTAACTAATAAAAATATTATTTGTAGTCTGTGAGAACAGGATCTCTGAACTAGAGAGCTACTAGTCATGTTGGGTACGTTTTTTTATGTTAAAACCAGCAAGCAAGCTGTCTATAGACAACTGTAACTCCGGAAACGTGAAAGTCATGTTGCCGACTTTGAGGGACTTTTACAAAGTGGATATAGCTATAAAGCAAGCGGGTGCGTGTCGGGCGCGGGTTGTGTCGGTAGTTGAATGGGTATTTGTCCTTATATTTATATAGAAGCTTACATATTGCTTCACTCGGTCCGCGCTCGACCGGCGTGCGCTTTCCAAGTGTATCTTCCATATAATACAAGGAATTAAACCCGTCGAACTCCGGACCCGAGCCACGCCCGCTCGCTGTGTGGTTTGCACTTTAATGTATCCCTGTTCACTCCGAAAGGACTATAACGTGACGATATACTTCTATTATCCAAGTAGCTGACCCGGCAAACATTGTTCTGCCATATAAATTAATTATTTTTAGTGAATATTTTGATTGTTTAATTTCAATAACGAATGTATTCTACTGTGTGTGAGGTTGGGACTTGAGGCGGACATGGCGCCATCTGGTATTCAATTCAATAAATTATTTTGTTGTATTTGAAATACTAAAAATAAATAATATATTATAACGCTATATCCCTTACGGGGTGGGCAGAGATACATTAGTGGTTGTATCCGCTTTGAGCTTATATGTCGTGCCCAACGTGACCAGTAGCGCAACTGATCACCGTTTACAGGGTACTTGCACATGACATATCTATCAGATATCTGTTTGAAATACGAACGATGGTTACATTTTTTTGACAATGATCATACAAAAATACTAAAATCGTGATTAAAAAGTGGATGGTAAGGGTAGGATGGTGAAAATTTGATATTACACGTGTTCTTTGGTGCCAAATCATAAAAAAATACAAAAAAGAACTGTTTTTCAAAAAAGTTCTGAATAGGGTCACTGATTACCTAGTGATTTGAAATTTAGTTTATTCTTATTCTCATACCTACCAAATATATTATACATACAAAATCATAAAAACAGGTAGAGCCGCTTCGGAGGAGTGCGAAAGCAAAATTGTGTCACGAAGATTTTCATGTATATACATTAACAAAGTATATTTTGTAGATACGCGACTCGGAACAAACCCATCTTGGGAATACGTGTCTTTGATTACTTAGGGTCCTGCAAACTGAACCGCTTAGTTTAACTACCCGCCGCTTAGAGCTATCCAAAGTTCACTGTTTTCGGACATCGACACCGCCTTAATTGCTCATTATCCTAACACCATTAAACTTTGCCCCGGCAGCAATGAATCTTAACAATTTTAATATTACAGTCATTACTTTCTGTTTTAATGTCTCTTATTTTAACATTAAATTTACGTGGGTTCCAAAGTTATTTAATACTACGTAGTTATTCTAAAGCAAGTAACGTTTATAAATACATCTACTGAAAGAAAATTTTAATATTTCATCAATTAGTCTTCCACTGGGTTGGAATAAAAATTTCCGAAAAGATCCACCAAAAAATTCCGATGGTCATTTTTCATTATACAGAATGTCACGGAAGTCAAAGTCCTAAGGAAGCGTCGCAGAAGTCGAAGGGGCTGATAGAAGGAGAAGAACTACATAACTAGATGCATAGCTATAACAGGGTTTCCCAATTCTCGATGGTATAGGATAATTTAGGATTGTAGGAACAATCGAAATTTCTGTATAAACAAGTTTATCAAAAATGTACAAACTTGTGTTGTTGTGTTGTTGTAATGTTGTTTACTATTTTATTCACAGATAAATTATGAATATACAAGTGCTATTCTTATCATTTAATGCCTTTTATTATAAAAGTTACACGTGTAAATGTGGAACCACAATCACTTGCCATGAAAATTTGTTAAAGTTCAAATGACAATATCATAAAAAATGCATTATGGTTTATAGGTTCCGTTATTTAAGAAAACTGCTCCATTTGATGCAGTTTCTAAAAACGTATCACACTTGTTACTTTACTATTGAACTTTTATTTTCAATTGAAATTCTTCTTGATCAGTTACATTATTATAAAATTCTTTATAAATTTTGAAAAGTACCACCAAATTTGGTGTACTATAGGCGGGTCAGCCTTTCCTAATCTTTTCGAGAGACCTAGAGACTTTCAGCCGTGGTATATGTGGGTAGACATGACGACGGGGATCAATGGATTTTCGTTCTTTGATGATTTCTTTCGTTTTTGGAACACACTGTACTTACAAGAAGGTACATGATAGTCCCTTTAGGAATTTGATAAGCCGCCCAACTTCTAACAGAATTTTATTGTTATCAGTATGAATAACGAACATCTCAATCTACGAAATATACTAAACGGAAGCTAAATCCCTATATTCACAACTAACATTCAGCGAATAGATCTAATAAAAACCTATTAACACGCGATGGGTCGACAAATGATATTTGGTGAGCAAAGTTCTCGGCGACCTAAATAAACAGACAGAGCAATTGCTGTGGCTTGAAGCCAATGTTGCCAGGAATAGTACGCCAGTTATCAGGACTAGAGGTGGCTAAATGCGGGAGTTCATTTATTTAATCGGTACAAATGACATCGTAGTTATTGAAATCATTGAAGTAGCAGGATGATTGCCCGAACAGGATGATTCGTGATCAGAGCACAAGTTTAAAGACCGTCATAGAGACTTACTTCAGCTTGTCGCGTTTCGGGACCAGTTTGTGTATATCCAGTTGTTGCATGTACCTAGAGACCTTCCGTCGTGGTATATGCGGGCCGATGTAGCGATGGTGATTGTCAGTGGATTTTCGTCGTTTGGTGGTCGTTACCATTCTTGGACTACACTGTACTTTCCATCGATGTAATGTAGTTACTTTATAGAGCCAGGATTAAAAAGTTTTTATTACTCAAAAAAAAAAATCGGGACGAGCCACGAAAGAGGGACACCTAGCAACACTGACTGGAGCCTATATCAGCTGTGCAGGACCTCGCCTTGTTCCAACTTAAACAAAATAACTTATGTTTATACTATGTTTAATAGATAATACTAACTCTCGATAGAGACCGCGTTTCGAACAGTTCCACTGCTCATTTTGACAATATGCCGCAGAACTACTTTAGCTACTTTGACAGAACTTTCGTAGTCTATTTCCCAACATAATATAAACCATTGAATTCCTTTATCAATAACCTTACAACTGAATATCACTGAATGTTAGGAAGATCAAATACATAGGCAATTAAGGGGTTGTATCCACTTGTTGTCATGAAAATAAAAGCATTTTCAACAATTAATATTTACAACTCATAAAGGTTTAGATCAATCGAACAAAAACACATTTATTAGAAGATATATTGAGGTTGTTGTACTATTTTTTTCACTCATTTTTGATGAAAACTGACAGAACTATAGTCGTCGTGCAAAAACCCCCTTCTTAACATTAGCTTGCGGTGAACGTGATAAATTGGGAACGGCTCATCTGAAATGGGAAATTCAAACAGATTTCGATAAATAAACTTATTGTGCAAATGTTGTTTGCAATGCAGTTCTCTTACATAAGAACCTAATATATAGTCTATTTCATTTATTTTTACTTATACTTTTCCTTATTTTTTAGGTATACATATATTTTTACTGTAGTATCTATCACTAATACATCTGGTAGTCGATGTATTTATTGTATGTAATAGTTTATTTTAGTATCACTCGTATTTATTTTGTTTTTATTATTTAAGCTATATGTGTTTTTATTGTTTATTGATAATTCTTATAAGATGTAACACGACCGGGGCCTTTCACGAAAATCAGCGCTGCATACTTCCTCTGTGGCTTTAGGCTGATGGAGGTCCCATTTTCGCCATGTTTATATGTTTTGTATTTTCTTTTGTTTTTGTGCGTTGTTTGTATTGCTGCATTTAAATTTCTGGTTTTTTGTTGATTTGTGGCTAAATAAATACTTTTTCATTTCATTTTTCATTTCATATACGGAAACATTTTTGTAATGAATGTACACAATGTAAAAATATCGCTTTTTGTGTTTGCAGTTGTCCTTGGGTGTCGATAACCATTTACCATCAGATGAGCCGTCTGCATTACCGAGAAAAGGTATAAAAAAAAAGCGTATAAATATACTCTATATTATATTGTAAGTATATGAGTGTGTGTGTTGTTACGTAGTACATAAATCTTTGTTATTGTAGCCTTTGAAAAATCCACCGCCTCGCGCGTGAGCTCAGATCGGATTTAGCCATTTCACTCCGGAGCTCATCGCCCTAAATAAACGACAGCGCCGGATACGTCTCTCCAAGTCTACCCTCATGTATGCAAATGATAAGGAAACAATCTCGTCTTGTTTGTTTGACACGGATTTTTATGGAAATTTTCTAATCGAGAACTTACTTTGCTTATTTGTGAGGGAAATTTTAAATGCATAATTTTTTTTACGTACTTCCTCTGTGGCATTTATTTATGTGATAAAAGTACAAATAATTTTAATAGAAAAGTTAGTTTCTGTAGGCGGATAAACTATATATATGTGAGTGGAAGTAAGGACTGGCGTCTATCGAGATTTACCTACACAGATCATATAAACAGAGTTCTGATGTAGGTTAATGTCAAAAGTACATGGAATCGGCAAGAGTGAATGGAGGAACTAACGAATGTTAAGGGAGGGAAAGAGGATTGCAAGAGATAAGTGGCGTTACATCATCTCTGCTTACCCCAATAGGGATTCGGCGTGATGATGGATAGATATATAGCTATTTTGTCGGTGATTAAAGATTAAAATTTTACTAACGCAATTGTGGTATATATCAGATGAGACTCGATTTTAACAAATTATAACACGTACTTAAAGTTAACCTGTTTTCATTCATTATTGATCCAAAAACATATTTAAAAATTAAGTTTAAGTGTCGGTGGTGGATAATGGATCGGTTTCATGTGCGGCGACGCGGATGGTCGTAGATTCGAATCCCGGCACATGTCTCTGGGCTCTTCCAAATCACGCACGGATTTAGGCGTCACGTGCTCACCCATGAAAGAAAACATAATGAGGAAACCCTCATGGCACCTAATAGAAATGGTATGTTTCTAGTATGGCGGAGAACGGCGATTAGCTGCGCTATTGGTCACGTTAGACACGACATATAAGTGCCAAGTACATACATCTATTAATTTAGATCTGCTCACTCCGTACGGGATATAGCGTGAGGATATATTATTATTATAAGTTTAAATAGTTCATTCTTTCAATTTTGAAGAAATTGATAATAAGTTATATCATTTTTATTTTATACCTTTCATTAAATGTAATTTCTTTGATTTAATATATTAATAATAAATCAAATGTTAGTAGCGTGGGGTTTACCAGCAGAATAGAATATTGCCCCTCTCTTCATCATACTGCGGTGTCGTGAGAGCGTAAGGGCCGGCTGAGGCGTGCAGCACGCCGCGTTGCACGCAGATTGCTGACGCATGCATCTTATCTTCACATAGTAGACATCCGCCAACATGCATTGGACAAGTGTGCTAGGTTACATAATCAAACCCCGTTCCATGGATTCTGCAAATATATTGGAAACGAGGAAAGGAAGCTTTTGTTCTGAAGTAGAACTAAAATGGTCAAAACGAATTAGCCAGCACATACGTGGACAAATTTACTTTTCTTTTTTTTCTTGTATCCCGAGGGAAAATCCTACATAGGACCATCAGGGACGCTGTGAGGGTAGCGACCCCGGTGTGACAGGCTCTTACTGACTAAAAACCCCCGGAGTGTCCCTCTGATTGCTCCACCCGGGCCTGGGAAGCCAAAATCGTCCAGATGGACAAGTTTACTGGCCGTAACTAGATAAACCTGGCACGGAATGTAAGATAGCATATAATGAGAGGGGCTTACTCCCAATAGTGGGCATAGCCCTGCTGATTATTTTAATAAGACTACGAATATATTTAGTACTTATTACTGCAGTAAACGGAGCGGAGGAATACGAAACTGCAAATATTTTGTAATTGAATAATAAATACAAATTTCACGGCGACCGCAACTGACAGGAGCGGCGGTAAAATAAATAAATGAAAAAGCAATGCTTCCCTGAGCTGAAGTGACGCGGTGGAGACAATAGATGGCTCTGCACGGGACGTAACTCGCGCGAGGCGACGCAAATCATCGTAAAAACCGGCCCGCCTGCCGCTAGCAGTTTTACAACCTCACCAGTGATGTTTTATCGCAGATGCGACGTTTCATGCTCTCCTTTTTCTTGTGGATGTATGAACCTTGCACCACACACGGATGGAATCCGACACGGTGATCCTGTTATAATATGACGTAAGTATAGTGGAAAATAACAACTTTAATAGGTAATATCTTTATTCCCCGACGTTGCGTGCTATAAGTTTATCGCGCGTATCTGCTTATCTGTGGTGGCCTCGGATTTTGTCCTTTTTCGAGACGAGCCAAAAACTTTATAGCCTGCCGTCGCCCAAAGTCCTATTATCATAGTTTCTCAATTATATATATATATTATCCAGGAGAAAATACATTATGGAACTTTTGGGGAGTTATTGAGGGCCGTCCCCCCGGTGTGTCGGATACTCACCTTCCCCCAATCTTCTAAATTGTGCTGTGTAGTGTCCGTGGGGTAATTGTCGCAGTCTTGACACTCCTCAGTGTTCTCAATTATATAGATTAATTTAAAAAAAAAAAATGTTTACAACACAATTTTTAGAAATATTATACTTCATCCGTTTTTGAGAATATAAGTATCATTTATTGCATACGAAGCGAAATATTCGTCAAAAACAATCTTTGAATCTGCAAAACGCAAACGTGGCGATGATATCTTATGAGACTTTTGAGTTAACTTTTAAAACATTAAAACTGAAGGCTTGTACGTTTCAGACAGTTTTTTTATAGAGAGGTTGATCTACTTTTTTAGGTATATTATTCAGTATGTATGGTGTGTGATATGCTCGTTTGCCGTCTCTAGAAGCAGGCGCCCGTGCCGCTTGTCGCCCAGTCAATATCTGGGCTTGTTCTATGTATTTGTATGTCTGTCTATCTTGGCTTGTTACGTTGAAAATTACAACGCTCGAGGACCAGAGAGATTGCGGTGAATGGGCGTTATGACAGTTAAAGTTGTAAAAAAATATTCAAAGTCAGTCGCAGCATCTATCTCAGAGGCCGTCAGCGTAAGCTATTTATTACCAGTCTATCCAACACCCCACAAAAACACTTTTTATGCAACAGGATTATCAGAGGGTGGAATGATCTCCCGGAAAACGTAATCTCAGCTCTAAATATAAACTAACTTAAAAATCCCCTGGACAAATACTAATCTCAATCTCAAAACGAAATGAAATAGCAGGGTACAGGCGCTTATCAATTGTTTCAACCGCTTGCTTGATAACAAATAAATTAATAAGTCGATATATAAGAAAAGAAAATCAAGTATGCTAGGTTGCTCAAAAAGAGAATGTCCGATCTGCAGGGTTATATATTCTTAGGTTTATAGCGCTGGGAGCGATAAACGCCGCCGTGTATGACTGGTGTATTCGACTACAGTCACTCGATAATCGAATAGTGCAGTATATTTTTTACGCCCTGTCGCTTGCTGCGGGCGCGGCTGATGTATGAGAGTGGTTTCTACCTTCGCTATGGTTTTCTTTATTGAGTTCATAGAATTAAGATATATATCAAAGGATAATCGAAACACGCGGCTAAATGTAAAGCAACACATTTTTATGTTTACGTAAGTTTATTTATGCTCATTATGATGCGTCAATTTGCAACAAATTGTTAAAATTTCATATTGTTTTACTTAGTAATAATTAATACAGTGGCTGTGGTGGCACTTATACATGAAATATCTTTTTAAATGTCATGCGGGTTTCCTCGATGTTTTCTTTCCCCGGTGAGTATGTGGAGCTTAAATCCGTACATAATACGGAAAAACACAGATGCACATGTAGATTCGAATCTACGACTTTATCCGCGAGGCTGCAAGGGCCACGTATTAAGTGCTGATAAGTAATTTATTTGTTGTAATAATGATTTATTTAACGTTGATGTAAAGGCTTAGGGAGAATTAACATAAATTTGCTTCATAATGAATTGATATTCAACGCACACATTCCAGTCGTTAGCAGTGCGCAATACATATTCCGTGAATTCGACGCTGAGTGCTGCAAAACCATATTACATGATACATTATTTAGCTTAGTTATTACAAATATTTTAATACTGTACTTTGAGCTTTATATTAACATTTAATTAAATCCGACGTAACGTGGTATTTCGTTCATTAATTGCATCATTTTAGTTGTGTAATTGAAAACTTTACATAGTATTAAATGAAGCCGCTTCCGCTGTCTGTTCGCTTATAGCTTTTAAGCTATTCAACGGATTATAATGTTATTCAGCAGTAGATAGATTGATGCATGAGGAAGGTTTATATATATTACAGTACAAAAACCCCGAACATTTTAAAGATTTGCAAAGTGATGTCGTAGCAAACATACTTTTGTGCGCTTAAATCGCAAACGCTAATTTCGCTTTCCGCGTTTGAAGCTGCCGAGTATGTATAGCAAACTGGCAGGTCTTACCAATTGCATAGAAGATTCTCCAGCCATCTCGTATGAATACACGCACGCTGGAATCAGCGTTCATGTTAAATTGCGACGACACTTCCAGAAATCGCTTTCTATTCTCCCATAGATGACACCACTAGTAACTGTAGCTATGCTCTTCACCACAAGATGCCATTACGAGCGGTCACCCATCAAATGGACAATAGAGGTAACTACATACCTCATCTTTATTTCGTAACAATACTTTACAAATGCAATTATATATAAAAATTAAACTTACTTGCTAAAAAAAATATACATATATTACGAACAACACACATGAATAGCAATACAAAGAAAAACACTATATAGTATCAAATTTGCAAAAAAAAACATAAAAGAAGGAAAAAAACAACTAATTCCAAAATTGTACCTTTGTTGAGCCCATCAATACGGTATGGCTGTATAGTTTTTGTCCCTTTGCCTGTTTGTTTACTAATAGTAAAAATACGTAGTATAATAATGGCTAGCATAAAGTGATGCACAATGTAGTCGTTTCTAATAAAATATATATTATTAGTCAATTTCATCCCACTGCAGGGCAAAGAGCTCCTGCCCCTTTTTCACTATATTTGTAGAACCCATGGACAGGGACATGGGTTTTGAAATTGTAACCCACCACGCTTGGGTTTGCGGGTTGGCAGGAGCGCTCTATGTGCAGAGACGATGCCTGCAGCAGCAATCGGCGTGCAATACGACATGCTGTATACAAGAGATGGGCAAAATGTAATCTGATTAATGATCAACGATTACAAAATGTAGTCGTAATTTTAAGTTACTTGCTCTGTAATCATGATTAAATCCATTTAAAACATTAAGAAGTCATACATGTGTATGCAATGTGGGTTTCTGTAGTGTTTAAAACATATATGAGTAAAATGCAGTCATATTAATGGTAAAAAACCTAAAATGTAATCGTTAATCATTTTTATTAATCTGATTACATTTTGGCCATCTATGCTGTATACCTAAGTCAACTGTTACGGCACCTTAATATGTTGAAGAGGGAGCGACTATTCTATTATGCCCGTCAATTCGACGGCTGTCTGCATTATTTATTTTACTTTACTAAATAGTTACTGTAAAATATGTAATTAAAACAGTCCGTGCCAAAAAATGTTTTAACATTATATTCAGGTCGATATTTTTACAAAATGTTTGAGCTTTCTCACACAAACTTTTTGGTAGACTGCAAATATTTCGAACTATCCGAATTTATTGGCTTCATAAACTGATTCGAGTTCATTATGGAAGTTTGTACAATAAATAACGGCGCCAAACAACCCTAAACCCACACGAATCGTGTTGATCATTCAGTTTTACTGTTCGCAGGTACTTTATGTCTAATATTTACTTCATAACTAATATTTGGGATTAAATGTTTTACGTTTATAAAAAAAACCTAATAATTATATTAATATATAGTCACGCTGTATCCCGTTCGGAGTGAGCAGAGATACATTAGAGGATATATCCACATTCCGCTTATATATCGTGCTCAGCGTGACCAGTGGCGCAGCGGATCACCGCTTTCACAGGACTAGTACACATGACATTTATATTAGATGCCACGCGGGTTTCCTCACGATGTTTTTCCTTCACCGGTGAACATATGGTACCTAAATAGGTGCTTAATCAGGAAAAAACCTAGAGCCGACGACGTACGAGCCGGGAGTTAAATATACGACCATTTGTGTCGCCGCGTATGGATACCGGTTGCTTATCCACTGGGCAACCACAGACACTATTACATATTATATTATATTGCTTAATTAATATCAAAGTATATGATAAGTAATTGATTTACTCCATTTGGACTTGGCTCTGTAAGCGCTTAAGCTCTTATACTCTCTCTTGTATTTATTATTTAAGCTATATGTATTTTTATTGTTTATTGATAATTCTTATAAGATGTAACACGACCGGGGCCCTTCACGAAAATCAGCGCTGCAGGCTTCCTCTGTGGCTTTAGGCTGATGTAGGGGCCATTTGCGCCATGTTTATGTGTTTTGTATTTTCTTTTGTTTTTGTGTGTTGTTTGTATTGCTGCATTTAAATTTCTGGTTTATTTTTGGTTTGTGGCGAAATAAATACATTTTCATTTTTTTTTATACTCAAGATCTTATCAGATTACATACTCAGTTCTTTTTTTGTCAATGACGAACTATATCCTGAGCAAAGTCAAAATGGTGTTTATAAATCTCATCTTCAGGTACATAGGTCAATAGAGTCACTGATACAAAGCCCTCTTTTGCGTCAAGGGGCAAAACGATGAGGGATGGGATATCGGCGTGAGCAGGACAGCAGGACGGCAGGACAATCCGCGGCTCGAATTAAATGAATAATGCATTTCGTCGACAGCAATCCAATTTTCAACTTTTTAACACCGCGCTATGAATATTTATTGCATTTCCTGACAGATTTCGAAGACTTTTATCAAAGAATTCTTTGGGATTTGCATTAATTCTATCAGTTATCAAAGTACTACCAGAGAAAAGTCAGAGCGTGACGATTTTAAACTTGGAAAAAAAATAGAAGTTTTTAAACACTTAGTTTGATTTATTTTTCGGCAGGACTATATGCTGTCGGTTTGAAAAGACCTTGTCGACTACACGGGGCGATTTATGTGTTGGGTAGCTACGCAAGAGCACCCCTGTGTGTACGAATCTCTTCTTGGGCGGCCTTCCAGGGAAAGAAACCTAACAGTGGTCTACTAGTGTATCGCAACTCAAGGCTACGTCGGAGCGTAAACGCAACAGTTAGCGGCTATTGACTGAACTATTGTTGTTTCCAGAGGTCTTCCTCCTTAAAACCGGATAAGACACCTGGGCGGTGCGCTTGAGGGAGAGTGCCGCCCAACTTATCCAGGCGAGAGCTGTGTGACGTGTTTCCGCACACCGCTCCAAGATATTGAGGTGTGCGAGGGGTGGCTCCCTACACCACTCCTCGCAGTGCATAGATGCGGCTTTACAAAAGGCCAGACGTTGCCGAGGGTCGGAGAAGAGGATGACGCTGTTCCTCTGGCCCCGGTTAGACGGGAAGAAGGAACACCCCGGGGGCTTTAGTCGGTGCAAGTCCGACACACCGGGGGGCAGCCCTCACCACCCCCTGAGGTCCGTTAGGAATTTCCGCCGGGCTATAAAAAAAAACTATTGTTGTTTGGAACATCGGCGTGGAGTGACCTGCCTTTCGGTTTTCTATAGACTATACTGTGGAGAGTGTGCGGCTGAGTTGTATGATTTAGTTCCACCCTCCCCCTTCTACCATAAATTGACGGGACGCCGTGCTGGTTTGCACCCTTATGTGGTTGACATTCCTGCCGCTCACACGAAGCGATTCGCCTCCTCATTTTTGCTGCGAACCGCGAAGGAGTGGAACTCGCTTCCTGCGTCAGTGTTTCAGGCATCTTATGACATGGGAATCTTCAAACGTCGAGTGAATCGGTATTTGCTGGGTGAGCGCGCTCCAGCGCGCATATATACATACGACAAAATCTGCATCTATTTTTGGCGAATCGTGACATTCATAATATTAATACTAGAAATAAACACAAATTAGTATTACCTATTACCTAATTTCCGGCTTAAAAAGGTTCATGGTTCCTACATGGGGCTCGGTATTCGCTTATACAATACAATACCTAAAGACATCTTGGAGTTACCACTACTGAAATTTAAAAAAAAAGTGTTAAAACTAAATTGCTAAAAAAGGGATATTATTCCATCAATGACTGTTAGAATGATAAAAGTGCGTGGTCTTAATATTAGGTCCTTACATATGAAATTGGCGTTTTGTATGGGAGGAACAAAAAGTCGAATATTTTTTAATATAATATATTTAATTAATCAAAGTATGAACCATTATTTTCTATGCACTTTTGGCATCTCATAGGTAGTTCATTGATCCCTTTACTAAAAAAACCAGTCGGACGGGAATCAATAAAATCTTTGAAGGCGATTTGGACTGCCCCATCGGAGTTGAATTTTTTCCCTTGCAAGAAGTTATCCAAATTTCGAAAAAAATGGTAATCTGTTGGAGCAAGGTCCGGGGAGTACGGAGGATGTCTTAGACTTTCCAATTGAAGCTCTTCTAATTTAGTAGCCGTCTGTTGCGCAGTGTGTGGTCTAGCGTTGTCGTGAAGCAGCAGTGGCGTGGAGCGATTGACCAGCCTAGGTTGTTTAGCCGCTAGCTTTTCCATCATGGTTTGCAATTGCTGACAATAGACATCAGCCGTAATAGTCTGGCCAGATTTGAAAAAACTGTAATGAACAATACCGGCACTAGTCCACCAAACGCTGACAAGTAACTTTTTTGGGGTTAATTTTCGCTTGGGGCAGGATTTGGCTGGCTGGCCAGGATTCAACCATTGCGCTGAGCGCTTCCGATTATCGTAAAGAACCCATTTTTCATCATAGGTAATGATTTGGTTTAAAATACCTTCATTATTGTGCCGGTTTAGTAATGTAACGCAGCAGTCGACGCGCGTTTGCCGGTTTGCTTCAGTCAATTCGTGAGGTACCCACCTTTCAAGCTTTTTAATCTTCCCAATTTGCTTCAAGTGAATTAAAACAGTTTTATCACTAACATCGCAGCCTGCAGCTACCTCGGACGTGGTTTGCGATGGATCCGCTTCCACAATAGCCTTCAACTCTTCATTATCAACTTGAGTCTCAGGCCGTCCACGGGGCTTGTTCTGCAGGTCGAAATTTCCAGAACGAAAACGTTGGAACCAAAAACGAACTGTGTTTTCTTTTGCAACACGACCGCCATACACATCATTCACCCTTCGAGTTGTTTCCGCAGCACTAGTGCCACGGCGGAACTCGTACTCGTAAATAATGCGATATTTTAAGTTTTCCATTTTGTAAAATGAGTGACGCAAACAGAAAAAAACAGAAGAAAAAAACAAATGAATGACGATCATCGAAGCACAAATACATGAGTCTATAGCTGTACAAATTTGAATTTGGAATTCCTTACCAAAGAGGAGAAATTTGTGATTAAAGTGGCCAGTACGAAAAACGCCAATTTCATATGTAAGGACCTAATATATGCAACCGTTCTCGCGGGGCATTCAATCCTTTATATATTATACCTGTTATTGTGCCTCATTATGTTAAAAGGAGCAACTACCAGAGTTTCGTGTCGGCTCTTCTCGGTAGATTCTGCTTTCCGAGCCGGTGGTAGATTCACTTTGTTTTTTTTTTTGACGATTCAAAAGTGCTTGGAAGTAGGCCTATTTGAATAAAGTTATATTTCATTTCATTAATTTATTTATCATTCATTGTCGGCCTCATCATCACTTTCCAGCAGGTGAGATTGAGGTCAAGCGCAAGCCTGTATGTAAAAAAAAACTATTCTTCTTCGGCGACACAGGTGTCGTGGAATGAAACTCAGCATGTGTGTACCTCACTGTCACTAAGGGCGCCGTAATAGAATCGTCGGGACCCAACAGGACCTTACATAGTTTTCTCACGCGAGTTTGACTAGTTCATTCGGGAGGTGCTACGCCTTGTCGAAACACAGATGACAGGCCGTACGCATGAAACTGACGTCTGTATGAAATTCCAGGTCGTCATGTAGACCTACATGTAGGATGAATGTTATTGTGTGAAATATTATTATGTATGAAGTAGTAAATGCGTTGAATGGAACGTATATGAGTGAAAGGAAGAAAAGATAGAAAGAGAGAAAGGATAAACGTTTTTTTTATCGATACGAGCGCTCTGTTACTTTAAGACGTAAAAAGTGTGAAGACGAGAAATTAATTTGGAAAAAGTGCAATAAAGAAGTTTTTTGAAGTTTATTAAGTGTTTATTCTAAACCAAAGATCCCCAAAACTACATACATTGCCTTATTTATGGTCTTCACACGTGCTTACTTTAGCTACGACCCAGTTCGGGCAATCGCCTTATCACTACAACAACTATAACCCGTGGTAGTCGGTTTTTGCAACCGCGAGAGAAACTACAATCCCGTATTATGAGTTTAAGTTCAAAATATGAACAGCCAGCGGGACAATAAAACTGAGGAGTGGTCACATTTATTAATACGGTTAGACAAACAGCAACAAGTTATTTAAAATGAAGTTAACGCCGTCGGATTGGCACAAGTTACGAACGGACCTCCGCCTCTATAAATTATTCATGCTCAGAGAATTACCACAGTTGCTTATTACCAGTGAGACAACTTTATTTAAACTGCGATCTGTTTCCACGTACCTCTATGTTTTTCCAAATAAAGTACGGATTTAGACACCAAGTGATCATCGGTGAAAGAAATCATCGTGAGGCATTTAACAGAAATGTCACGTGTACTAGTGTTGTGAGAACGGCGATCAGCTGCTGGTCACGTTAGGCACGAAATATAAGCGTAAAGTGGATACAGGCACTGATATATCTCTGTGCTCAGCCTGAAAAGGTAATACCGTGATGATATATTATTATTATCAGCCAGTTTAGTCCCGCTGCGGGGCAAAGGCTTCCTTTGCCTTATTCAGCCATGTTTGCAGAATTCATGGAAAGTGGTTTGGTCATTGAAACCAGCAGCTTGTCCAATGCGGGTTGGCGGGTGTGCCCTATGTGTAGAAAACGTGCATGCAGCAGCTTAGATGCTAGCAATCTGCGTGCGATTCTGCATGCTGTATACCTTAGTCGGCACCACGCACCATTGGAAGGCGGGGAGCTGAAGAATATATGACGTTTACATTCAGGCGTAGCTCGTCATGTCGCTGATCGTTCATCAGGCTGCGGAACGGCGTACTCTGTGATTGGAGGATCACCTCTGTCGTTTTAGTCGGTGAAGCTGAGATTTATACACGCTATTTCGACTTTGCTTAGCAAAGTGCTCAAAAAATAATTTTGACAAAAACTGAATTTATTTATTTATTTATTTTCAAATAATAGGCGAGCAGCTATTAGCTGATATGCCTATGTCTTAGCTGGTATGTTCAACTTAAAAAGACCGACTGAGATGAGAGCCATCTATCCAGTCTAACTTTGAAACTATTCGTTGATGGTGCGTCAACAATGTCTTGAGGCAATTTATTCCAAACATGCAATATTCAACAAAAACATAACAAAAATTTGAGTATATAGTTTTCGCGAAGCCAAGTCCATGTTGACAAAACCGGTGACTTACTAAATCCTTTGACATTCATTGAGTAATATATGGTAAATTGTAATGTTTTAGTAGTGTTATAAATTGAACTGATTTGTTTTTATTAATTAGATTTCTTTCTTGTTGGGTGTTAACGAATTTAATGAAAGGATGAGGTACTCACTGGGATTTTTGGTGTTGATGAGGTTTTTTCTCGTGTTTTATCGGCTAGTGTGCCCTCGCTGTTCCGGGTTTTATTTTTAATGCGCCGGCGCTAGGGATGCGCGCGGCGCATGTCTCGTTAAGTCGATTGTTAGGGAGGGGAACGAAAAAGATGGGATATCTAGTCGTAACAAGTAGAGTGTATGCAAACTTAGAGTTGCGTCCATACTTATCAATCTAAGAGTCCGACACACTGGAGCAGCAGCCTTCACCGCTGCTCTACCGGTCTACGAAGATTTCCACCGGGTAACTAAAAAAAGGTATATGAAGTGCCAACTTGTATCGGTCCACTGCTAGACATATGCCTCTCTTAAGGTTTACCACTGGGCCTGATCTGCGGCTTTTCCCATTCAACAATTACCTTCTACTTGGCACAAATCGTCGCTCCACCTTGGTACAGGCCGTCTCGCACTACGCTCATCGCGGCGTGGTCTCCACCCAAGAACACATCTACCACAGTTGTTATTAGTTCTTTAGGAAATATGACCAATCCACTGCCATTTCCGCTTGCTAATCCTCTGAGTTATGATGATGCTGTTTTAACTATAGACAGACTTAGTTTACGGATATGGCAGTTTGCTGTGGTCAACCCCGCTGCTGCCGTGGCACGGGTACGTCGCCTTGCCTTAACCCGTTAACAATGCATACCTTAATCTCGGATATTGCGTTTCTAGTGTTTCATTGTCTTTTTGTATCGAAAACCAATTTACGCTTTTATACGCGCTGTTATTAGATTATGTACAGTATGTTTTGAAAACCCTGTCTGACTGGAAATACATTGGAAAAATATAATATATTAATTATAAACTTACTGTCATATAAAATTAAAGGAATTGACATATTTTACTTGCGATTTAAGCTCGGATTACTTACAAAAATCAGTGTAAATTGTGATCAAATGATTTGACTGATAACCGGCGCTTGGGCTCATCGGGGGTCATGAGCCTTCTGACTCGTTTTTGATTCAGTCATTGACTGTACTGACTTACTTGCATGATCATTGACTTTGCATTTTCCCTTTGCATATGAGGTTCGCATGCTCCCAGTGTTGCCATATACATTTACCCATTTAATTGTTTTTTACTTTATTCATGATCATGATTTTAATAATTGCTTTCATGATTCTATCGTGAAAAGGAGAAGGTGGATCCTGGTTAAACAACAAAAGAACATTCGCTATGATATGAAAGATACATAACGATAACTCAAGCAGCACACACACAAGCCACAGTACACAAATTTAAAGACCGTCATAGTGACTCTCTTTAACTCGCAGTAGCCCAGTATACCTAGAAAGTTCAGTCGTGGTATATGTGGGGCGACATGTCGGGAACTGTCAACGCTGCAGGTTTTGGACTATACTCTGCTTACCATCAGGTACACTTTCTAGAGTCAGTTTAAAAGAGTCGATTCAAATATAATTGTATGGCAGTGGTAGCCCAGTGAATAATGGACCGGTTTCCATGCAAAGACACGCGGATGGTCGTAGGTTCGAATCTCAGCACGTAAGTAGGTTTTCCAGTTTACGCACGTACTTAGGAGCCATATGCTCACCGGTGAAGGGAACACCGTGAGGAAACCAACATGGCATCTAATAAGAAATTTCATGTGTAAGTGCCTTGAGGACGGCAATCAGCTGCGCTACTGGTCACGTTGGTCACGACATATAAGCACAAAGTTTATACAGCCACTAATCTATCTCTGCCTACCCCGAAAGGGATACAGTGTAACTATATATTATTAGTATTAAATATAATCTATAAACATTTTCTTTACTCGCTGCAACCATCTCACTCAGCACAGATTCTATTACACTTTCATTTGATCAAATAACGTGAGAATACTTCTATGAGTCAGGTTTGTCTGCGACGGAGACTGTAGGTAAGTGCACGGAGGACAAACAAGCTTCTAGTGGTATATAGCTCCGGCAGGGAACACGCCAGGACAAGGCAAAAATCATATTTCCCGCACACAAGTCAATAAGTCTCGGTGGCCGGCGCCGGTGGCCGCTCCCCGCTCTGCAGCGTGCTGTAAACAACTGTGCATTTGCGCCGATCGCGTCCTTATTCTGCAAACTGGCATTTTACTATCTATTAATCACTAATTTTGGACAGATTTCATGTTAGCTGACTCAAAGATAGATATATATTCGGTGGTCGAATCGCAACGGTAACACTAATGTTTTCAAGCGTATCTCATGAGCTGGCGGGTGCGTAGGTTTTATTTCGGCAGGACTATATGCTGGTGTCCGGGTACAGTTTTTACAACTTCACCGGGGAAAGATGGCAGCATTTAATGTGCTCAGCCAACGAGTTACGTGTTGAGTGGTAATTCAACAGGCACCCTGCGGATATGGACCTCGACTTTTTTTTTTACACTGGCTTAACATAGTGATTACAGAGTACCTGATGGTAAGTACAGTGTAGTCCAAAAACGAAAGCGACTATCAAAGGACGAAAATCCATTGATAGTCTACATCGTCATGTCGGCCTTCGTATACCACGACTGAAGGTTTCTAAGTATATGAGCTACTGGATATACACAAGCTGATCCCGAAACGCGACAAGCCGAAACTGGTTACTGTGACGGGCTTTACACCCGTGTACTGTGGTCGCGATCCAGACGGGCACCGGCGCCCTACCACCTCGCTGCTGCTCATTTAGCGCCACCCAGGAGTCACGTGTAGGGAAACTAGGGTAAAGCCCACGGACGCGAGCAGCTTCGACTACCTAACTTGAGGGTCAGCCAGGAAAAGAACCTAGTGGTGATCTACTAGCGTTTGTCAAGGCCATGTTGGAGTTTTTTTCTCAGAGTTGCAGTGCCATAAGAGGAAGACCAGTGAAAAATAATTAAGATATAAAGATGTTTTAATGAGGCACTTAAAGCGCTGCAATGTTGAGACCGCGCAGTGGCAGATGCTCATATGAGGGCCATTGTTTAAAGTTGAGAAGTCTTGTGCAGCATACAATGGCTCAGTTTGAGACCATAGGTGGGCTTGAGCTGGATGAGAAGCAGGATCGTCTTAAGGCCAACTATTTTTGGCGGTGTTCTGACAAGCCCAGTCACAGAACAATCCATGCCAAGGTGGGTTAGGCAAGTCATCAGCGAGCTCAGCTCCGCCAAATGTAGCTGCAGCTTGTGCCTAATTGCTATGATTTGTAAACGTCACCAAAGCCGAAATTGAGCAAGATTTCATCATCATCTCTAGATATTATAAAACAATGTCCCGCATCGCTGTTTGTCTGTTTGTTCACGATAAACTTAAAAACGACTGATGAGACTTTCATGCAGATTTCACCAATATATAGATTGATTGATAAGGAAGGTTTTGTGCAAATTAGTTGAAATATTGACGATACTTGTTGAAAATGGCGGAAAGAGTTAAAGCGCCTGAGAACTTTTTTAGGTTCACAGGTGAAGATAACTCCGCCCAACAAATACCTATTCACTCTTTCTTAAGGACTGCCAAGTCACACGAACGTGGAAATATAGTCGCTGGATGCATATTCTAACTGTTCGCATAATCAATGTAGAAGCCGATTTAAAGAACTTCCACCGCATTCGGAATTTAATCGAAAACGCTGGCTAAACCCGTTGGGATATAAAAAATATGATAGGATTGTTGCTCTTTTATAGGTTTTCAGTGCAGAATAGGTCTGCCGATGGCGCGCCAAACATGATATGTGATAATGTTGTAATGCTCACGGCAGAGCTGACTCCTCGCTGTAAATATTTATGGCATATTTGCACCCTCTTACTCGTATACTGCCACTCGAACGCGGTATCCTGCCTGAACATGCTATAATTAATGCAATATATGTTTTTAATGCAATAAATATTTTAGAGAACTATCATAGATCGTCGTGGTATCATCCTGACTGGTTAGAAATCACACCACGGCTGATGGTAAGCATAGAGTAGTCCAAAAAATGACGGCTATCAAAAGTTAAGAAAAACGCATTAGTATTCGCAGCGATGATGCTGGCTTGTACAAACATCTCCGCTTAGCTTAAAGAACCCCATAAGATAGGACGGTGGGAATTTTACTCGTCAGAAGACCATTCTACAGGAGTAAGAGTTAAAGAACTTCTTAATTCTAGCCAGGTCTGCAGTGCACCTGTGTAGTCTATAAACGATAACGAATATCAAAGGACGAAAATCCATTCTCTGTTGTCATGTCGGCTTACACATACCACGACTGAAGGTCTCTAGGTATGAGTCACTTGACGTAGACAAGCTGAGCGAAACGCGACAGGCCGAAGCGAGTCGCTATGACGGTTTTTACACTTGTATACTGCGGTCACGAAGCAGTTCGCGCCATCGCCCTATCTTCTACAAATAGAAATAGATCCCGGCTGGGATTATAAAGTTCTCTAACTCTTATTTTTGCCAAGTCGTTGGGCTGTGAAATGGTCGTCCGGCTAGCGTGTTCCCACGGTTATATGATATGAGGTTCTTTAAGCGAAGCGTGAAGAGATGTTTGTGCAGGCCGGCATGATTTCTTTTTCTTCACCGATATTATTCATAATCGTTTTTCTGACTGCATCATGTTTACCATCAGGTACGGTGTGGCCACAGTACCAAATCAAGATAAAATATAATTGTTGATGATTTAAAATGCTTGCGTCGGCTGACAGTCAGCGCTGGATGGCGCGCACAGCGTCGCCCAGCACAAGCTTTTTTTTAACCCTGTGGAAATCCCTACGGACCGTCAGGGGAAGTGGTGAAGGCCACTTCCCCCGGTGTGTCTGACCTGCCCCGACTAAAACCACCGGGGTGCCAGCACTGCCTCTCCTTGCCTTCGCCGAGCCTGGGAATCCAGATACTTCCGACGGCTCGGCGAGCGTTGCCTTGGGCAGGCCTCCTCTCTTGGAGGGGGAATTTAAGCCCCCTCACTGCCACTCTGTGGGAACGGCGTGTGGGCACACACCCGCCGGCCCTTCCTCTCTGCACCGGACGGGGACGCCCTCAACGTCACCCGCCCAGCCTGTGTCAGGAGGAGAGTCCTGCGCGAATTGCTCCCTTCTCCCGAGCCGCCTTGTTCTGCGGCGGCGCCGAGGGTTGCGAGGATCAGCAATATGCCGCTCAGCACACGCTGAGACAAGTGCTCTTTAAAATTGGCGACGCGAACATGGCCTCGGCGACATGGTAGATCGGGTGATATTATGTATTATTCTTTTATTATTTTATATAAATGTGTATGTCGTGTGTCGCTTCTCTTTTCTCAATAAACGTGTAGTTCTTTCTTTTTAACTATATCTGGATAAACTCCAATATATTGAACTCAAATTCATACATGCATATTCCCCTGTCAAGGTATACAATACAAACAAACTCTGGACCTCCGAAACTTGCGGTCCCTCGGCGACGATGGCGTGTTTGGTCAAGCCGAAACTTGCTCGACTTGTTTTGATTAAATGTAAACGTATAAGAACTCCGCTAAGTTATCACAAGTTGGTAATGTTGACATATTTGCACAATGTATGGGTTATATTAATATTGTTACGAGTGCGGGGTAATATGACGCCGGTGTTCATGGACAATCGATTTATTAAACGAAGGAAGTATAAAATGTTAACATGTAGTCACAAAAAATGTCCCTGCGCATCTGAAGCGTCTTATGGTGTTTAGAAACTGCCAAGTCTTTCACAATGCGGACAGCCCTACGCTGCAACCTATTCAGGGCGTCAAGGAGATACTTTATATATATATATATATATAGCTTCAGAAAATATATATAATCAATACATATAATAAAATCTGTTCTCCAGCCGCTCGTATGATATTATCTAGATGAAAATGATTAAAGAGCTTTTATATGTATATCCCGTAATACAAATAAAATTTTATTTATTTTTATTTTATTTTACACTGGCTCGACATAGTGACTACAGAGTACCTGATGGTAAGTACAATGTAGTCCAAAAACGAAAGCGACTATCAAAGGATGAAAATCCATTGATAGTCTACATCATCATGTCGGCCCACATATACCACGACTGAAGGTCTCTAGGTATATGAGCCACTGGATATAGACAAGCTGATCCCGAAACGTGACAAGCCGAAACTGGTCACTATGACGGGCTTTACACCCAGGTACTGTGGTCTCGATCCAGACGGACACCGGCGCCCTACCACCTCGCTGCTGCTCGTTTAGCACCACCCAGGAGTCACGTGTAGGGAAACTAGGGTAAAGCCTACGGACGCGAGCAGCTTCGACTCCCAAACGCGCGATACAGGTAAGAAAACATGTACCGGAATCGTTAATCAATATGCACATGTCTGTACGCGTTCGTGCGCGCTAATCTCAGAAATAGCTTAACCGATTTAGATGCGTTTTCAACGAATGTATTCTCGATAGTTGCCTTTAACATTAATTTAATTTTAAACGGTTAAGAAAAAGTTACGTCAGTTTAAAAAAAACACGTCCATCACTTATTGAAAAGAATTGGTATAAAATAAATGTTCAGGTGGTTTAGCTGAACTATATATAATCTACTTTTAATAAAATTGTACTTAATCGCTGTCTATACATGAAAATATAGTGGAAAAAGGTTTAAGTAATTATTATTATAATAGAAGTACTATTTCCAAAGGAACGAAGTCGCAGGCACAGCTAGTAAATAAATAACGCGAAGAAATGTCGCCAAGAAGTGCATATAGTCTCTATAAAAAAAATACAACCTCTAGGTGAATCTATATGAGTTATAAAATGAATGAATAATATAGAAAATAATGAGTCAGCGTGACTAATATATACCAGAGAGCCGGGAAGAGGAGGTGGGGGTCCCGGCGAAGCCATTACAAGCCCTGAAAGGCGACCATTCAATGTCGAATCGATTTATTTTAATTCTCTCCGTACACTTTGTACATTTTTCTTGTCGTCCCATTTGGTTCATTGTGTGGGAATCGTTGCACTGTGTAGAGATATTCAGTACTCTAACAGTTTTATAACAGATAAGTAACGTTATATACTGTAAGCTATATTTACGAATCCTTTTTTGTGAAATTACTTGTGTTATGTGAAAAAATTTTGGACTAAATTGTACTTTCCGTTATTTGAACTATAGTTACTTTGTTGAGACAGTATTTTTTTTTGTTTTATAAAACAATGTTGCTCCACATTAGGTTTTATTTTTTCATCGTGGGTTGAACTTTTTGTTTAACTTTTTTTAAGCTATCGTTAAATTGTTTAAATTTGAAATAATAATTATTTTCTTGACAATTGTTTTGATAAACATCAGATTCCAGATACAGACACGAAACTATAGCTAAGGCATGCCTAATTATGTAGCTTAATTAGCAATATTTTTTTAATTAAAAACATATTTACGCTTAACTTCAATTATATCTGGTGAAAAGTGATTCTGAAGACGATGATAGAGCGCGCTCGCCCTATAAAATGGAATCGCTCTTTGCATGAAGGTTTCCATATTATACGAAGTGACACAGGAGAGTAGTAATATTTATACAAGTTTTCTCTATATCTATTTATTTATTTTTGGAAATCGCTATATTTTATGAAAAAACTTTTTTTTTTTTACCAAAACGGTAATGATGCATAAAATAAAAAAGAAAGTAGAAGAAATAGAAAACAAAAAGACTGAGTTATTGCGTACATTAATTAAAAAAACTAAAATATAATGGATAGATGTCCAAACTTGGAACGCGAGCGGTTGTATTCTATATTTCATTCGTCGGAGAATTGTTGATTTATCATTGTTGTGGTCTTTCGAACAAGCTTCTCTAGTTTTTTTTTGGATTGATGTCTGGACAATGATGAGATACTTAGATAGCAAAATGCTGCTGAAGATTTGTAATTTTTCTGATGACGTGACGTGCGTTGTTTGAGTCGTGGGTGTTGACGTTAATTACAGACTACTGAATGTTCAAAATACTAATGATGGGCTCAAAAACGCTTGTATCCAGAGCCGTGAAATTTGATATAAAATAAAAATAAAATATAATTTAAAAAAATAATGATTTATTTATGTCATTTGTTCTACGTCTCACATTTTACATATAGTTGAAAAACAGATTATTGATATTTAATATCGTCATGCTATATATTACCCCTATCGGGCTGAGATTCATTAGTGGCTGTATCCACTTTATGCTTACATGTCGTGCCCAACATGACCGATAATGCAGCTGATCGCCGTTCACAAAGCACTTACACATTTCTATTACATGTCATGTGGATTTCTTTCACTGTTGAGCATTTGGTGCCTTTATTTGTACATACCCGAACAGTCTGTTCGTATGCTGCGCAAGGAAATCGTTCCATTATCCACTAGGCAAGCACAGTCACGTACTATACTTTTGATATTTGTCGACTAATTTTGTATTGCAAGGTTGTCATACCGTACACTATGTATATAGGAACAGCGGGCACGGCACAGTCCCGGCAGCGGCATCTGTCTATTTGCAACGTCGCGACAGTAAGTCTTGTTGGAAATGCACTTAGCCTCTCTTCTCGCAGATTTTAATACTATATTAAAAAATTTCTACCGTCTATTGCTGCACAAAATGTTAATTGTTGTGTTTAATTAATTTGCTTTGGGAGTCGAAGCTGCTCGCGCCCGTAGGCCCTAAACGTAACTCCTGGGTGGTGCTAAACGAGCAGCAGCGATGTGGTAGGGCGTCGGTGCCCGTCTGAATCGCGACCACAGTACATGAGTGTAAAGCCCGCCATAGTGACCAGTTTCGGCTTGTCGCGTTTCGGGATCGGCTTATGTATATCCAGTAGCTCATATACCTAGAGACCTTCAGTCGTGGTATATGTGGGCCGACATGACGGTCTAGACTATCAATGGATTTTCATCTTTTGATAGTCGCTTTCGTTTTTGGACTACACTGTACTTACCATCAGGTACTCTGTAGTCACTATGTCGAGCCAGTGTAAAAAAAAACTACTTGATGAAAGTTTACTGGCAAGTGGCTGTAATGGCCTATTGGCTATGAGACCGACATCCATGCCAGCCGACGTCAAAGGCCGTAGGTTCAACTCCGTGCACCTACCTCCGGGTTTTTAAAGCATCACATTACTAGGAAGGGGAATATCGTGAAGAAATCCGTATGGACTAATCACTTCGACACAGCCTTGAATTTCTTTCGGCGTTTCTTCCCAAGGTAGTCGCTTCCAAAATGATAGTAGATTACTGTTAGGTTTATTTCTTGGCTGGCTACCTAAGTCGAGGTTCGTACTCACTGGGTGCCCTTGCTTTTCCACTCAACCCATAACTCGCTGGTTAAGCACCTTAAGTGAAGTAAACAAACTGTCCTAACTGTCCAAAGCAACAAAAAAGGCCGGATTAAAATTTCACCCTAAGGGAGAGCAATAATAATAGCTTTATTTTAAATTTATCCAAAATACAAAAACAAGCAATAGACAATATTAATTTATAACGTAAATACCAGCGTCTATGAGCGTCTTCAAAAAAAACTGCGTGAAATGTGCGTCCACTCTCTCAGCCAAAATACTCAGGATGACATCTGAACTGAATATCAACCAATTTTTTTTTTTTACTTGGGGAAAATCCTCATAGGACCGTCTCGGCTGCACAGGGGGGTTGCGCAGCTGAGGTGTGTCGGACTTATACCGACTAAAAACCCCAAGGTGACTACTTCTGCGCATTGGCGGGGACTGCGGGTCCTGTAATCAATTCGCCGCAGCCCCGTCGCGCCGCGCCCAGTGGGCACGAACTCGGGAGAAGTTGTTGCCTTCCCCGATACTGCTCGTTATATTTAGGCAGAGCACGTCACAATGCTCTGCCTACTCCCCGAGAGTCGCTAACCAGTCGCTCAGGGCCCCCACCCTGAGCGGCCACGACCCCAAACACATCAGCCAACCGGTCGTGGATCGACCGATCGGCTGGGACTGATGCACCAGGGCGGTTGCCGGCACCCTGGCTCCTTCTTCGAGCGGCCTTTTTCCGCTCTCGCTCTGCAGCCTCCTTCTGGGACATAACAAAAAAATATCATAATAATAATAAAAATCATAATAAAAAAAATCATAATCATATATAATAATTTAAAAAATATCTTTTATGTGAACAAAATTAATTTCATGGATGTGCGTGGATCTGTTTTTTTTTTATATGTTTTTTTTTTATATTTTTATTTTTTTATGGTATAATATATAGTATTTAAAGGTGTATATTGGTTTTTTTTTTTCTCTTTTATTGTTTTCTTTTGTCTTATTGTGTTTTGTTGATTGATTGTCTTTTCTGTATTATATTATGTAAAATGATTTTATATTTGTATCACTGAAATACTTCATTGAGTTTGTATATGTGGAGCTGTTCCGGTGAAGTGGCTGTGTTGATCGCAAGCCCCTGTCAGAATACCAGCGCTGCAGAGTCTAGTGCTCTGTAGCACAAGCTGAGACAGGGCCCTTATTGGCGGCGGCCTAAACATTTTTTTTTATGTATTGTTTGGTTGGTTTTTCTTTTTTATGTTTTTGGTCTTTTATGTGTGTTCTATTGTTCAATGTTTGTTATATGGCTGCTGTTAATAAAACGTTTTCTTTCTTTCTTTCTTTCTTTCTAACATCCTCACAGAAGGAGGCCACGGCCCTCCAGTTGTCATACCCTGCCAGCATAGCCGACACCACTGCTGGCAGGGAGAGGTCGTGTCCGATCCTTCGGACCAGGTCCCGCCGCTCGCTGAACTGAACTCTCTACTCTCTTCTTTCTGAACTGAATATCAACCACTGCGGCATCGAAGCAGATCGCAGAAGCATGATTGCATGAAACTCATGCATGCATGCACTCGGCGTACGCGCCCGACGCACTGCAGGATCGGGACAGCCCCAACTGCACTGTGAATGCATAACAATGCATGACGATAATGTCCTAGCCGATTTCGGCCACGGCGACTGTTTCAACACCGATTAAGAAAATCGAGCTCCAGTTTTCGGAAACAGTCAATTGCGCAGGAGATATTTAAGTGCATAACTGGACGCGCTGCCAGAAAAGCACTCTCTCGTCCGAGCTCCCTCAGGCCCGATGGAAAGGAGAACCAGTACGATCGGGAGGGAGCGGGATGCAGGTTTGGTCGAGATTTCCTTCTCTGAACACCTGGTTGAATTGCGGTGTTCAAGAGATACCTTAGTCGCCTTTTACGACACCTCAGCAAGAAGAGGGAGGTGCTATTCTATTCTGCCGGCAGCCATCACGGCACAAATAACTTATAACAATACCGAAACAACAATAACAATACATACAATAACATAAATAACAATGCATATAACAATACCGAATACGCAGAGTTGTAAGACTCCTGCGAGCACCTTGCCTACAAGCTGTAGGAGTAAAAGGACTGGCAATGCGTCCTGAACAATGTCAGTTTGACATTCCTCGTGCAGCGCGCAAGCCTGCTATCAAGTACAGTCAAACCTGGATAAGTGAGAAAACTCTATAAGTGAGAGCAATAGCCAGGACCCGTCATTTTAAGCTCCCAAAACCTCTATTGACGAGAAACAGAAACCCCTGTAAGAGAGAGTCGTTTTTCCCTCACAGACCTCCGTAAGTGAGACTTCTGCTTATCTATACCTCTATAAGCGACAGCGGGAGCTTTATTTATTTATATTATTTAGGAGGAACAAATGACAAAACAAATTACAAATTTAACATCTGCTATTTTATGATTCTTTCTTAACTTTCGTGGAAAATTCGAGAAAATTTATGAGTTAAAGAAAAACATTCAAAATACAAAAACAGAAACCCAAACGAAATTGACGGATTTTTTGAAGTGTAAATAAGTTCCAAGTAAAATAAAATTACATAGTGCTTGAATTTTTGTTTTGTTTTCATAAGCATCTTGATACCTACCCTTATAAAGTACTTATATGTCGAAATCTAATGAACGTAACATATACACACTATTAAAAATTACATGTACATAATACATTCGTACTTGCAGTGACTTGTTATTGCTGCGTACCTCTATAAGATAGAAACGCTACCCATGTACTCGCATTAGCGAGAAACTCTGGTTACTGAGAATCCTCTATAATCGAGAATGAGATTGTGCACCCTTGAAGGCTCACTTATCCAGGTTTGATTGTATACTACAACGAGCAGTCAGTAAAAGTTAGTTTTAAGAATAAATCGCGCTTTGGCGAGGCAGCATAGGTCCGCTAGTAGCTGGTAAAAATTATTATTTACGTAATTATTCTATTCGAGGTCATAAACAAATAAAACAAGCTAGAACTGCTGGTATATATACGCTAAACATAGCATACTTCACCTCTTTCCGACTATAACTTAGCCGTTTTATAACCCGAAGCAATAGAAAACGAAAAACGTTAAAAAAACTGCTTAAAACGTATATGTAAGGGGTGGGGAGCGGTCCGGCGCTAATTGCCGTTTTTGCCGTCTCGGACAATGCATAGAATTAGAAAATATATAGAAATTACACACTCGCATCAAAAATGAAGATAAAAATCTATACAGTATGTTTTGAAACCCTTAATCAACCCTTGGTGACACGATAACAATTTCAGAATACTTAATAATAATATATCATTACGCTATATCCCATCCGGGGTGAGCAGATATACTTTAGCGGGTGTATCCATTTTGCGCTTATATGTCGTGCTCAAGGTGACCAGTAGCGCAGCTATAAAGCCTCACTGAGCGTTTTCTACCGCCTGTATCGTAACGAGTGTTCTGAAGAGTTATTTAACCTTGTTCCTTCTCCCTTCCATAGTAGAACCACGCGCGCACGTTTACGGAGCCACAGTAACACGGTATCTCACTTCCCGGCTAGGACTACGAAGCTCTCTTACTCTTACTGCAGCTGAGTAGTTGGGCTGTGCAATAGTCTTCCGGCGAGCGAGTTCCCGCCATCCTATGATATGGGTTCCTTTAAACGAAGTGTGAAGAAATATTTGTGCAGGCCGGCATGATGGCTGCGACTACCGATAGGTTTTTTACTGTTGATAGTCGCTGTCGTGTATGGACTGCGCCATCAGGCGTGGTGTTTTAGTCAATGTTCCGAGTCAAAATTAAAAAAAAAAACTTAGAAAACATGTTGTTTAACTTTTATCCTTAGATTGTCTACTGGATCACCTTTCCAAGTATTTGTTTATTCTGTGGTACAATAATACGTTCTCGCCGAATTTTTTCGTTAATTTCTGGGTTTTTGTGCTGCTGAATTTATTGTCTTCGTGTACGTTTGTGAGAGGATATTAATGTTACTGGTTATGAACGCCTCTCTACGCTATAAAACTGAATGATATAGTTTTATTAGGGACGTTTATTTTGTATGTTTTTTTTTTGATGTGGCTAAATGCAGTTAGCCGGTAAAACCTTCTGCGACTTTACCAGGCAAGGGGGCTGAGTAATAAAGGTGCATAGTGAGTAGGTTATGCGTTGGTTAGGAACGCAACGGTTCCCCTTTGGATGGGAAGCTCGCCTTGGACGACCAGCCAGGAAAAGAAACTAACAGTGATTTACTATCGTTTCGGAAGCGACTACCTTCAGAAGTATTGTTGAAAGAAAGCCAAGGCTACATCGGAGCGTAAGCGCACCGGTTAGCGACAGTTGGCTAAACTATCTCTTCTCGGCGACGCGGGTGTCGTGTGTGGCGCTATAATTGCATAATAATCGCCTAAGAAAAGTTTTAATACAAGTGAAAAGAAGAAAACATCATGAGGAAATCCCTATGGCACCTAATAGAAATGTCATGTGTGGCTGCGCTTCTAGTCGTGTTAGGCACGACAATATAAGCTCAAAGTGGATACAGCCACTAATGTTTCCTGTCCACCCCGAAAGGGATATAGCGTGACGATATATTATTACTGTTTTAGCAAAGATTTACATTCCAAAATGGCGAAACTAGAATTTAAACAATGTCTGCGAATTGAATTCTGTTCTTGGATAATGCATTTTATGGCGTCACGCGTGCCCATTTATGGCTTTACGACTGTTCGAATGACGCCGACTATCGACCTCTCTTGCTGACAATGTCTTTTCAGATGGAAATATCTGCAATCGTAAACCAGCTTGGATAAATGTCATGTGATTGGAGATGGAGTATGTTTGATATACATGTAGGAGTGTGACGAGTATGGATCATATGCTGCAAATTATATTAGAATAATAAGGAACGGAGTCAGAGTTTTTTTTTTACACTGGCTCGACATAGTGACTACAGAGTACCTGATGGTAAGTACAGTGTAGTACAAAAACGAAAGCGACTATCAAAGGATGAAAATCCATTGATAGTCTACATCGTCATGTCGGCCCACATATACCACGACTGAAGGTCTCTAGGTATATGAGCTACTGGATATACACAAGCTGATCCCGAAACGCGACAAGCCGAAACTGGTCACTATGACGGGCTTTACACCCATGCACTGTGGTCGGGATCCAGACGCGCACCGACGTCCTAAAACCTCGCTACTGCTCGTTTAGCACCACCCAGGAGTCACGTGTAGGGAAACTAGGGTACAGCCTACTAAAAGAAGAGAAAGATAAGAGATAAGAGAGAGTGTGAAAAGGATAGAGATTCTAGCGTGGCGTGTAACATGTACATGTAATGGTGGCGCTGTGAGGGCAGCAACCCCATTGTGTCAGACTCCTACTGACTAAAAACCCCTGGGCTGTTCTTCCAATCACTCCACCCGGGTACGGAGAACAAAATTCGTCTAGTTACCCGGGGAGCGAATTAGGCTTGTCGAATAAATATCGATACATCGATAAATCGATATTTTCAATACAATATATCGATATTTTTGGGTGATATATTTTATAATGATATATCGATACAAAATATCTAGTATCGAAAATTGTATCGAAAACGATATTTTTTTTATTTTTTTGATAGTGAAGTCGCTGAAATCTGAAACTGTAGAAGATAGGACCGAAAGAAAAAAAAACTATATTGTCTATGACTGTTGAGTATTATGTTTTGTTACGTTGCATGCATTGACATCTAAATTTGTTGCATGTATATTATTTGCCGCCATTTATTTATTTATTATTTATTTTTTGTTTGATATCTTAAATAGGTCTTAAAGTTAGAAGATAGCCTTTTAGTTCTTGATATTTTTGTAATTTTGTCTAATAAAAATGAATACTGGTAAAATACTTTCGTACTTATTGAGATTTAATCGATATATCGATATAGTGACATTTTTCCTTCGATATATCGACGCCGATATTGATATTTTAATAAATATCGATATAACGATTTTTTTTTTCGACATCCCTAGAGCGAATAACTTATTTAGGTTTCTTTTCTGGGAGGGGTAGACACGAAGACCTCGCCTCGCTAAACCTTTCTCACGGGCGGCACACCAGACACGGTGGACCTCCTCCATCTCGTCCGTTAACAGCAGTCCTTCAAGCAATCAAGGTTATTGTAGTTTTAAAATAATAAAATTTGAAATATATTAAAGTACACTAATTCTATTGTATATTACTTTAAATAACTAAATGATTAAGTCACTTTTAAAGTGAATAAAGTCATTATCTAAGTAAATAAGACAGGATGACTTAAATTACTTTACTTTTAATTACTTTTTGGGAGTCGAAGCTGCTCGCGTCCGTAGGCTTTACCCTAGTTTCCCTACACGTGACTCCTGGATGGTGCTAAACGAGCAGCAGCGAGGTGGTAGGGCGCCGGTACCCGTCTGGATCGCGACCACAGTGCATGGGTATAAAGCCCGTCGTAGTGACCAGTTTCGGCTTGTCGCGTTTCGTGATCAGCTTGTGCATATCCAGTAGCTCATATACCTAGAGACCTTCAGTCGTGGTATATGTGGGCCGACATGACGATGTAGACTATCAATGGATTTTCATCCTTTGATAGTCGCTTTCGTTTTTGGACTACACTGTACTTACCATCAGGTACTCGGTAGTCACTTTGTCGAGCCAGTGTAAAAAAAATAAATAATCTTTCATGGCGGATACCCCCGGGCATCAGCACCGGCAGGGAACTTTCTAACCAGCGCATAATACGTAAAATAATCTACGAAACTCATTGGAATCTCGATACGCCGGCGTATCAGAGGGTTGTTCAATAAAATTTATCGCGAATTTTATTAGTCCATAACTGGGCTTAACGATGCCGCTGTATCGCTAATGAGAGATAAGCGCGCTCAGAAGTGGGATCACGTTGTGTAGACGCGACACTGCTTACATCTTTCGGTTATTTATTTAACTTCTGCTCTCTATCATCATCAGCGCACCCTATTCCACTGCTGGACATAGGCCTATTCCGACAAGTGCCCTTGAGCCCTGTCTTCGACTCTTCTCATCCAATCTTTTCCAGTCAACTTTCTGGAAAGCGGCCCATGCTACGTCAACCCATGCGCGGTCTCCACTCAAGAACTCGGCTGCTTCAACGACTATCGGTTCTAAGACGTATATGACCTGTATTCTTCAGCTGGCTAATACGGAGAGCTATGTCGACAACTTTGATTTTCTATCGGATAGCCTCATTGCGGACTTTATCTTTCAAAGAGATACCCAACATAGCTCGCTCTTTATGCAAGTTATTGTTATGTTTGTGCTTTAAATGAGACACAAGTCTTGTATTTATAAGAAATCACACCATTTAATTCTAGAAATTACAAAATAACATTTGTTGGTTATCTTTATATTTCAACTATATCGAAGTCAGTGAGGGATGCCATCTGCCGCTCTCTTTATACGTTTACTATCGGATACAAATTAATCCAGTTTCGTGCCAGGATCGTCGTGATTGGCATGAAAAAATCTATACAGTGAAAGTTAGTAGGTAAAACTCTTATCACTGGTTCAGGTAGGTAAAAAATAAATTTAAAACTCGGTGTAATCGGATTGTCGCCTCTGTGCGGTGTTTAATCTTGCATTTCTAAGGTACATTGGGGAAGATAACGCCTCCTTCGTCGACACTACGTGTACATTCAGAATTTTAATTTAAAGCAACTATACATTGCAAAATAAGTCTAATATGACGGTCACGGTTAATGTTCACATTTTAATGAAATATCATGAAGTTAAATTTTAAAATGTAAATAATTTAATGGATCACACACACACAAAGACACACAAAAACATGATCGAACTATTATTTTTGTATACCGTGTTTAACGTAATTAAAGCCAGTTCGTAAACCGCCGCCCGTCTTTCATTACATATACTTAACTCGAACAAAAAAAGGTTTCTGAGAAAATTCCACTGTGTGGGCTACATAGAACTACGAGCATTTGATCATAGACTTTTTGGCGATGACTCTTTGACTGAGACCAAAATACAGAACATTGAGCGTCGACATATAGCCACCTGCTTCGCAGTCTTTTACCGGCTGCACAACGGAGAGTTTTCTCAGGAGCTAAATTCTCTAATTTCGCCATTCCCACTTTATGATAAAGTAACTAGAAACCGTGTCGTATATCGGCACGAAAGATTCGCTTCTACATTCATCATGCGAATAACTAAGGAGTGGAATATGCTTTCAGCGAGAATATTTCCACGTTATTATGACTTGGGAGCATTTGAGCGGCAGTGATCACACGTTTGTGGGACACTCGCGATCCGTTGTCGGACTTCCCTTCTACCTTCCACCAGATGTGATTGAGGTCAAGCGTCCTCCTGTAAATTATAAAAAAAAAAACATTTTTATTGAACGAGTTTATTCTTTTTTTTAATACTGTCTACTAACATTTTCCGCTCGGTATGGAATACTGTTCGCATATCTGGGATGGTTTCACACAGTACTTCCTTGACGCACTGAAAAGGTTGATGCGTAGGGCTGTCCGCATTGTGGTTGATCAAGAGGTTCCTAAGTATCTTGAATCGCTCCAATTATGGCAAGATATTGCCTTATTGAGCGTTTTCTACCACCTATATATCATGGTATGTGTTTTGAAGAGTTGTATAACCTCATTCCACCTTCTCCCTTTTATAACAGAACACGCGCTGAATTGTGAAGCTACAGTTTTACGGTGACTTCTATTTCAGCAAAAACTAAGAAGCTCTCTGACTCTTAGCTTAGTCAGGTTATTGGATCAAGGAATGGTTTTCCGGCGAGTATGTTCTCTTTACCCTTTTTGTTGGTATCCCGGGGGAAATCCCTAACGAACTTTCAGGGAACAGTGAGGGCCACCCCCGGTGTGTCGGACTTGCACAGACTAAAGCCCCCGGGGCGTTTCTTCTCCCTCCTGCCGAGTGCCAAAGGCAAGGCTGAGCCATCTTCCTCGGCACCCGGCGTGTTCTCTTAACCCCATGATGTTAGCTTTTTTAAAAGATGCGGCAAGAGATATATGTGTAGGCCTCCATGATTGTGGCGGTTATCGGCAGATTGTTGTCTCTCTATAATCTTAATCAGTTTTTGTATTGCACTGTACTGTCTATCAGGTAGTCTGTGTGCCAAGTATTTTAAAATAAAAATGTCCTAGTAATGACATTCAGCAATAGATAATAATATAGCAGACCTTGCGAGCAATGGAGCCAGACAAAGAGATAAAAAATTGCTACGAATATAACACCAAGCTGTCAGATTAAGCTACTGGGAGTCATTATGAAAAATTTTAAAACTATGAGTGTTTGTTATGTTCCATTGTGTTAGATGATAGCTGCAACTAATGTCCTTCAATTAATGTTATTATAAAAGTCATTTTCAGCCCTGATAAAAGCGTTATTACTCAAAACAAGCGCACAGAGACTCGCTTCCATTAATCTTCAGATAAAAGCACAGTCTAAAAATTATGTAGTCGTTCGACGAAGTTGTTTTGATGCAACAATCATGCGAAGTTTCAGAGGCGAGATGGTCGAGTCCAAGCTGCTTGGAACAAAACTTTCAGAGCTAAAACAAATAATTTAAATGCAGCTTTAATTTATTTTCATTTGTAATTTGGAACTAAGAAATAAAAAAAAACTACTGATCTCTTGTAACTGTCCTAGGTATCATCGTCTATGTAATTGTATATACTAAAAGTTCCCAAACTGACTATCAATCTGATCTATCTATTTGATGTAGACTATCAATGGATTTTCCTCCTTTGATAGTCGCTTTCGTTTTTGGACTACACTGTACTTACCATCAGGTACTATGCAGTCACTATGTCGAGCCAGTGTAAAAAAAAAAACTTGTTCATATCGTAGACCGTCCCCTTGCCGTGTTATAAGGATTTGGGTAGAAACCTTGCTTAAAGAATATTGTGCTTTTCAAATGTGTTTTTGACTGATTTCTCTCTACTCAAGTGTAGAGTGCAAAAAAAACAGAAAGTACTCGTTACTTTTTATACATTAACTAGCCTTTGCCCGCGGCTTCGCTCGCGTTAAAAAGTATTATAATTAATTAAATATAGTTTTTGTGGCTTTACTTTTGTTTAGCGTGTGTAAAAAATTAGGGCCTAATCTGTCATTAGGCCCTAAAACTATCAAGCTATTATATTATAGTCGAAAATCTGAAAAGATTTATACAAACTTTCATTCCCTATTTTATCCCCTTGGGGGTGGAATTTATCAAAATCCTTTCTTAGCGGATGCCTACGTCATAACATCTACCTGCATGCCAAGTTTCAGCCCGATCCGTCCTGTGGCTTGGGCTGTGCGTTGATAGATCACTATGTCAGTCAGTCAGTCACCTTTGAGTTATATATATTTAGAAGAATGAAATTGAAATTGACAAAACCAAATTAAAATGTATTATGTGTCTATTATTTAATTGCTTTTTAATGGGAAAGTTAAGCCTGATGTTTTGATAATAAAGTTTCAATATTTGGCATCCACTTGATTTGGTGCCTTTTTTGTTAAAAAGTTGGTGACTGCACTAAACCACTTGCCACTAGGTATGAAGACGAAACAGCATTTAAAAACATTCTCGCGCCATAATATGGGATAACTGATGGGTATATCTTTTTCAATTCAGAATAGCTGACGCCCTATTCTAAGTTGTATTTATCGTGGACCTGTTTACATTATATCGACCCTCAATTTCTTTTTTTATCTCATGTGGACATCTAGCAGGTCGCCGTCGAACCTGAGGTCTCAATGTAGACCATTTTGTGAATCAGTGATCTGTACGGTGGTGGCATTATTCACGATACCAAAGGCGTTGTCTTACTGATAGTTTTTACACTGTGATAAAACAAACAAAAGTACTTTACTTTTATTTACCTTTGCAAAAGTTATGTTTAAGATTTTTGCAACTTTATTTGAGTATTTATTGAAGTTCCATTGTTAATAAAATGTTCTAATGTTTCATTTCTTACTTACATAAGCGTTAGTATTTTGTCATAATGTAAAAAAATCGCCTCAGAGCTCAGACATTTATATAAACCTTTTGTTTTTATTACTCAGGGGACAACCCTGCACATTACCATCAAGGCTGTTATGATGGCGGCAATCCTGATGTGTCAGACTCCTACAAACTAAAAACCCCCGGGTTGTCCCTAGCCAGACAGATATAGTTCCAACCAGATCTGGAAAACCAAATTCATCTAGAATCCCGGGGAGCGAAAAGCCTTGTTGAAGCTATTTCACTGGGAGGGGTGGGCGCAAAGAGCTCACCCATTCAAAACCTGGATGGGAGTCGAAGCTGCTCGCGTCCGTAGGCTTTACCCTAGTTTCCCTACACGTGACTCCTGGGTGGTGCTAAACGAGCAGCAGCGAGGTGGTAGGGCGTCGGTGCCCGTCTGGATCGCGACCACAGTACATGGGTGTAAAGCCCGCCATAGTAAATTGTTTCGGCTTGTCGCGTTTCGGGATCAGCTTGTGCATATCCAGTAGCTCATATACCTAGAGACCTTCAGTCGTGGTATATGTGGGCCGACATGACGATGTAGAGTATCAATGGATTTTTATCCTTTGATAGTCGCTTTCGTTTTTGGACTACACTGTACTTACCATCAGGTACTCTGTAGTCACTATGTCGAGCCAGTGTAAAAAAAAAACCTAGTGCGCTGGAGATTGCACACTGTCTCCTTCTAAGCATTTATTATATTTTGTATTCATTGTATTACTCTCATAAAATCTTAAATGTAGTTCTGCTAATCTGCAACACGACACTCATTGGCTGTCAGGCGGCGCGAACTGCGACCGCTCAGCTATTATTTACACACTGGAATGGAATTCGCTTCCTGTGTATGTTTTTCCAACATCTTGCGACATGGGAATATCCAAAGAACAAGTGAATCGGTATTTAAATGGCTGAGCACGCTCCTTCATCGGCCTTATCATCACTCTCCATCGGGTGAGATTGAGGTCAAGAGCAAGTCTATCTGTAATAAAAAAGAAGTAATAGTTAGCATTTATATCATTTTTACAAACATTTCAGTTTGAGTAATTATTCTCATGGCAAAGTATTCCACGCGAACGAAGTCGCGGGCATAGCTAGTATTATATAAAACTGTTTTATTTGTTTGTACTCGTGTCTTTGTTACAATAAGATATTTCGTATTTTTTACTCGTTTAAATCTGACAGAATTTCATACTAACATCGGAGCCTATTTAGTTCTCTTGGGATGAATTTTTAATATAATTTTTCTATGATTCTTAAAGCCAAAAAGGATTGCAAGCTTATCTCATATTGCGAATAGTCAGGTGAGGCGCTTTATACTAATCGTATTTATTTTATTAACCGACTTATAATAATTATATATAGTCCCGCTGTGTTCCTATCAGGCTGAGCAGAAATACTTAAGTCGCTGTATCCACTTTGCGTCTAAAAGTCAACATCTTAGTCAAATGACCCCTTTTAGTAGATATTACCCCCTTAGTTGAAATTATCTCCTTAGTAGCAATTATCACCTTATTTAAAATTACCTCCTTAGTTGAAATTACCCTCTTTGTTAATATTAAACCCCATTATTGAAATTTCCCCATCATTTAAAAATTGTCCTTATCCGTTACCCTACGGCCGAAATTGCTTCACTTGACTGCAGACTTTTTTTGGTTATATTTACCCCTTTATGGGGAAGGCAAAGGCATTTAAGGGCGGCTTGCACTAACAAATTAAATTTAGTTTAGAGTTATATAAAATGCTATTTACCGCTGATCTGTACTTATTGTCTTGCACTAAATCAAAATCTAGTTATAACAGCTCTTAAACTGAAATCATCATTAAGATGGAATCAAACCAATTCAATTAATAAGCGTTTTATACATGCTTAAACTAGATAATTTCGTTAGTGCAAGCCGCCCTTAGTCATACAGTCACGTCTGAGGTAATTTATTTTCATGTCTTATTAAATTTCTGTTAAGTCTTCACGCCACGCTTTATTATCTCTGTCGTGGCTTCAATTCAATCAAATCCTTCATTTCCTGTTTGTTGCACCATTTCTATACACACATAATATAAACGGCGCGGAAGACTATGTAGATTGGCGGGAAAACTCAGCAACCCTAGGGACGCAGAGCTCCGCTAGAGTCTCGTCAAAAAACCATCGGTTCCCTATCGCACACACACAGCCGAGCATTCTATTGCTGCCCAAGCCCACAACACAAGCTCAGACAACAATTGAACACCCAGTCGACCGCTACTACAAGAAAACAACAATTATTCAACGAGAGTGCGAAAGAGATGCAAATCACTACGACTTGATGTTTTACCGCCAATCCTGATTGTAGACTTCTCAAAAACCTTTTTGTTTTTAGTCCTTTGCAAGAAATAGGTAAGGGTCAAATATCAAACAGCCAGAGTTTGTAATTTCCAAAAGCACGTTTTCACAGACAATTTCTAGCGCTAAACTATCATCTAAAATTCTATAGTCTGCGCTGAATAGAATCGTTTAACCTGTGATTACAGAGAGATTCACACAAATATTAATCGCACAAATGTCCCCGAAGCGATTTGGAGCGGATTAAAAGCGCTTTGAGCGCTTTTGACTCACTTATAGTGCGGATGAGCCATAAATCAGGTATTACCTGCGAGTAGCGACCGCTCTCTTATGAATCGAATATCCATTGTGTCCAGACGTACGTTGTGGGCTATTGTGAAATTCAATTTAACCGCTCGTAATTAATGGCTGCCCTATGTTTGGCGTACAACGCCCTTAATGATTCTGAGTTACAATGGAAAACTATCAAATCACTAATTTATGAGATTATTTTGTCAGCGGATAGAATATCTTTTGTAATAACAATTTAAAGCACATTTTACTACTCTATAATTTCTTATAAATATTTTAAGGAGTCTTATGCGTGAATTAATTCGCTTTTAATTATAGCTCGATGAAAACTTCAGGCGTCAGTCTGCTCGTGACTATGACCTGTGTAACCAGGTCGAAATATCGAGCCATAATTAAAAAGTAAGTAAATCCGCGCATAAGATCCGTTAAACTATTTAAAATTAATATAAAATACGAAAGGCTAAAATGTCGTATAATTTATTTTATTATTATTTTTGAGTTTCATTAATAGGATTGAATATTCTTCAAAATGTTAATATAGTGTTGAATTCATCATCAGCCCATTATAGTCCACTGCTGGACATCGGTCTCTTCTAGTAAGCTTCATTGACCCCGTTTTTAGCTTTTCTCATCCAACCCTTTTCTGCCACCTTCCGCAGGTCGTCGCTCCATCTTGCCGAGGAGCGCCTCATATAATATCTGCTGATTCGCGTTTTCTACTCAGCAACCCGCCTGCTTCAACCACCATCGATATTCTTCGGCATATATGTCCTGCCCATTTCCACTTCAGCTTGCTAATACTGAGCGCTATGGACGGGGTGTTGAATTATTTTAGGTAAAATCATAGATTATTAATACTTTTTTTTATATAAAAAAAAGAATAATTGTTAGTGTGTATAAAAATTGAAAAAAAAAAATAAACAGAAAAAGTAACGGTTGCATCGGCCGGGAATCGAACCCGGGCCGCCCGCGTGGCAGGCGAGCATTCTACCACTGAACCACCGATGCTTTAAATTTGCCGTTCAAATAATGAACTAAATTATATAACTTATTATAAAATAAACCGCCTCGGTATTTTGGACTGGCGATGTTGCATTATTAAAGGCTATTTTCACCTTACGATCACAATATAATATTACTGTCTTTGATAATCCGGCATTGTTTAAGTTAATATATCTGATCTATTATAGTTTCTAGAACACTGAGTTTCTATCTAGGGATGGCGATCTGAGTACAATTAGGCGAAGAATAGATTTTTCTGACTAAAAATATCTATATCTTGAATTCACATGTAGTACTGAATTGAAACAGTAAATCGATATTTCAGCCTGAGTAATCATAATCGACATTTGTTTTTTTTTTGATGAAATTTATATATTTTTTTTAATTTAAATGTACTCCAACTCATATAAAGAAATTAAAAAAAAACACTTATTGTTCTCCTTTACACTTGATATTTTGGTATGGTTATAATATAATTATTGTTTCCTGATCGAAGGAATTCCCCATTTTTAATGATAAAAGATTGGTTATTATGGTGACTTTCTTGTTTGTGATTGAGATGGCAGGGTAATTGTCCGAACTAGTTTATGACCACAGTTCATAAGGGTAAAGACTGTCGAAGTGATTTGCTTTGGTTTGTCGCGTTTCGGGATCAGCTTGTGTATATCCAGTAGCTCATATACCTAGAGACCTTCAGTCGTGGTATATGTGGGCCGACATGACGACGGAGACTGTCAATGGATATTCATTCTTTGATGGTCGCTGTCGTTATTGTACTACACTGTACTTAGCATCAGCTGAACTGTCACTAGTCAGTTTCTCGAGCCAGTGTGAAAAAAACCTTATTCTAAATACCCTGTGTTGTGGCCGCGTACCAATATTTCGTTAATTTTCATACAACATTATTTAATAGTTAGTCATAGGGTAGGTTACGATGGATTCTAAGAGATTCGTATATCGCGTTGACATCGACCAATAAAATAGCATGGTGTGAGGGTAGTAGCGCAAATCTTTCGCTGCCGACACTACCGTTTCGTCGGTCGATGGTGACACACCACGCGTGGGCGCATCGTTAAAAACCTCGTTGTCTCGTGCCATAATATCATTTTTTGGACTATTCTTTATGCTAGTGGAGTGCCAAGCCCCCCTGACGCGAGACCGTCTAGCAAGCCGCTGGCCAGCGTGCATATCACACATTGCGGCAGTAGAGGCAAGTGGAAGTATTTGTCGAACCCCCCACACCAACCAGCGACCGTATTATTTATACTTTGGGCCGGGAACAAACACCCTGTCTACCCCAATACGCGTGATGATACCGAGCATAGAGTTGATCAGGCATGACTGGCCGCTCCCCTTCATATTGTTTCTTTCGAACGGCCGATAAAATAGCTTCGGCCCGATTTATGGCCGCGCCCCGCACCCGACCGTAAGCCAAGCCCGTTGTTTTTCTACAAGATCCACGTACAATACTGGGTTATATTTTTTAGTATTGTTTATTTAATTAAAAAAAACGTATTGTATATAATCGTTCGTTGGACCGTCGTCATGGACCGCCAGAGCCGCAGTGAGGACAGAGGGCCCAGTTTGTCAGACTCCTACTGACTAAAAGAAAAGAAAAAAGAAAGAAAGAAAGAAAAAATTTATTGAGGCAAAGAAAACAACACACAACAAACATGTTTATATAAAAACAACAATGAAAGAATAATACATAACACTACATAATGTATCCTGTTTGCTGCTACAAATCTCAAAGAGCACTCGGCTCAGCGTATGCTGGGCGACGCTGCACGCGCCAGGCAGCGCTGACTGTCAGCCGACGCTTAGGGGAACCTATTGCGCGGACGTCGCGGTGCCATTTCAATATTAGAACCGTTCCCTACAATAAGCGCACCAGGGTTGTTCCTCCGATCGCACAGTGCGCCGGCTGCGAGAGTTAGCAAAGAGCTCGACCGTGGCTGGCTTGCGTTACGTCCTGGGTAACGCCACAATTATAGGAGAAGTGAGGAGGAAGAATAGTTACCACCTCTCCTATGCTAAGTGGTTTATGGGAATCACCACTGAAGTATAGCCTAGACAGTCGCCTCCTGAGACACACCGTCGGTACTTCTTACGTAGTCTCCTAGACGGACGGAGAAATCTTCGTCTTCTACCGCTCTCAAAGTCTGCATATTAAGTATACACACATCACCATTACAAGTGTTAAAATCAGTTGGATAGAAATAGAGACATATTGAGTTTAATTTAGTAGTTGCGGTCCTACACATTAATATAGCCATTCACAATCGATAATCCTGTGAAAAGCATAATATAATCTAATATAACATTTCGATTTTTAAAAAATCCTTTAAAGTTTAAATAACGCCGAAGCCCGTAAAACAAGTATTGTATGTGAAAGCAGCGATGCGGTCATTCGTGTCGGTGAAGGTGGTACACGGTCCAGGATGAGGTTTCAAGCCCAATTTATAGGTCATACGATATCGCACGACGGCCGAATGTAAATGAAAACGGGTGCGCAGTTTTATGGCTTTCAAGGAAGTTAGTGGACTGGCGAGGTTTACTGTTGCGTCAATCTACTGCCCATTTGAATGTTTATGTCTAAATTTTAATCCTGTTTTTCCCGCTTCCAGATGATGTATTTTTGAAGGAGTAGAGCGATTTCCTGAACTGGGTCCTGACCGCAGTACATCAGTTTAAAGAAAGTCATAGTAAACGGTTTTGGTTTATCACGTTTCGAGACCAGCTTCTCTACATGCAGTAACTCATAGACCTAGAGACTTTCAGTCTTATATGCGGGCCGACACGACCATGGAGATTTTAGTGTTAGTAAAACTATTAAAATTTAAAACGCGTTTCTGCAACGACGTAAAGCTATTTTTTATCGATACCATTGAGCCATGACACGCGGAAATGCGACTTTCACAGGTTTGTAGACGGTTGGAATTGCTTAAAAGGTAACTCACAATGTTGGATAACGAATGTTGTTGGTTTGGATATCAGAAGATGTACTTTTTGCTGTACACATTTGGTCAGAGCAGTTTATGTCTAAATAATTGTGATAATCTGTTAACGCTGTAATAATGTAATCGGAGCATCGGCATATTACAAATTCGTTGCTGACTGGTGACAAATTATATCCGATCTGAAATTATGAGCATTATTTCTTTTAAGAAATTAGTCAAGGCCTTTGCTTCTATGACAGACGATTCGAACAGTGTTACGATTACATTTTATCCTATGGCAAGCTGACCGGAGAATGATAGTCCTGTCTGACCATAAATAAGTAGCCAGACTTGTGCACTACGCTGGGAAGATACCACAACAATCACAAAACCCCCTCAGATAGTTTTCGCTCACAAGCCGAAATGGTTACCATGTTTGCGGTTGCTACGTGACACACAGCTACTAGGGTCCACTGGTGAGGGTTCATGGAAGCCTACGGGCTTAACTAATTTCTGTCACCTCCAAATAGTGGTTTGCTGATAGAAATACACCCTGAATTCCCACTACACCCCATGAGGTCCTATATTGAAAACATTAATAACGAAACTTAACAGTTTCGAAACAAGGAGTTTATAAATCCATGCGGTATTAACGCGATATTATAAGCAACTTAGAATCTCGTTTGATAAGTTATCTGCAACTTGCCAGCGATATGTAAATTCCTTATTAAACTTTAAGCTAGATTTCGCCTTTCAACGTTTACTAAAGTGGTTTGTCTTAGCTAGGGGTGGTAATAGGGGCTGTTTTTCAATAATTAACAATAGTGTTCACCAAAAACAATTTCTATAAACTGTTATACAATAATGTAAAACAGTGATTGGTAGCGCCATCTCTTATAAAATTTACAGAACTCAATACTGTAAATGTCATTGCGCTGACAACATACATTCCTTGAGAAGGGACATTAAATTGTCTGTTTTTAATAATGCACACCATTGCACTTAGCTAAGAATACTTTTGCCTAGCAACTAATAACTTGTCTACATTTATAACAACTAACAGCGTTGCTAGTATTTTGCTTTAAGGTAATCTTCAGAGAGTAAATTGACAGGCGCTGTCACCTTGCTGGCCAACATATAACATAACAAAAGACTAGGTATATACGTAACAACTGGAGGTATACAAGGTAATCTCTGTACGCGATAGGCCCAAGTAAGCTATTCATCTATCCGTAACCGATTAAGGAACACCTTTTCACTGAGTTCAAACACGATACTGCTGCGGTAAACTCGTGAAATGGTGACTGTCCTTTTTATGACCCGGTGGAAATCCTCATAGACTGTTAGGGCAGTCGTGCGTGCAGTGGCTACGGTGTCATGGACTCTTACCGATTAAAATCATCAGAGTGTTGCTCCTACTCATCTGCCGAGCCTAAGGGTGCGGCTACTCTAATTCTTTCGACACCCGGCGATGTCTGGCCTGAAGGCTTAACTTACTAATTTACGAGGGTGGTATTAAAGGCTACTCCTCACTCGCCTACAATTTAATATCATCGAGGCGGTGTACGGAAAAACATGACACATCGCTCTCGCCTGGGTATGTTAGATGGAGCACTGCCTAAAGTGCGCCGCCCATGGCATCATGTCTTGTGGACATACACCGGCAAACTGTGTAATCAAATTTTTATTATCCTTTTAGTCCGATTTAACACACCAGTTTTCTGGAGGAGAAGCAGAATTTGAGGAGTTCGCGAACTTTTATAGGCACCCCTTGCCATTGTTTCTAAGTTATCTTTGTCCTTCCTAGTCGGAAACGCAATCTATTAGTTACACGTAGTCTATTTCATTTATTTTTACTTATATTTTTGCTCTTTTTTTAGGTATACATATATTTTTACTAAAGTATCTATCACTAATACATCTGGTAGTCGATTTATTTATTGTATTTAATAGTTTATTTTAGTATCACTCCTATTTAGTTTTTTGTGTTTATTATTTAAGCTATGTGTGTTTTTATTGTTTATTGATAATTCTTATAAGATGTAACACGACCGGGGCCCTTCACGAAAACCAGCGCTGCAGGCTTCCTCTGCGGCTTTAGGCTGATGAGGGTCCCATTTTCGCCATGTTTATGTTTTGTATTTTCTTTTGTTTTTGTGTGTTGTTTGTATTGCTGCATTTAAATTTGTGTTTTTTTTTGTTGATTTGTGGCGAAATAAATACTTTTTCATTTCATTTCAATACCAAACCTCCTTATGTAGCTTGAGCTAAGTCGTCACCCTATTCGGCGACAAAAGTTACAAATAGTAAATAAATACACAGTATAACATATCTATATCGCTTACGTGGTGAACAGAGAAACATCAGTGGCTATCCACTTTTGCGTTTATAAGTCATGCCCAATGTGACCAGTAGCGCAGCTGATCGCCATTCTCACGGCACTAGTACACGTGACATTTCTATTAGACGCCATGCGGGTTCCCTCATGATAAAAAAAAAGAATAAGTAGAAATAGATACATATGGGTAATTAAAATATTCATTAAGTACTCAGGATTAATTTGAACACATAAGAAACTTCTGGAAGTTCGTTTTGAGAAGTTATCCATAACTCGGGCGATATGTAAATCTGTCGGTTAAAGTTAATTATGTTGAGCTGGATTTGCCTCATAATCATTCCTCGGTGAGACTGTTTTGAGATTCTTGAATAAAAGGATTAAATTCGTATCCAATATGAGGAAAATGTTATTTTTCATTACATAGTAAAATAACTCACGTTGCATACTTTTTAAAACATTTATTTTATAATTTATCAGTTACAAGTCGTTTTTTATTATACTTTTTTACATTAAGCTTTTACGGCTCTGGATAAAAGTCCTTTGTTAATATTTTTATTATTCAGTAGTCTCTCATTAGCGTCAAAACCAACGTTCTAAGCGACGCGCACTCCATCCCGCACCATTAGAAAAATCACCAATTCCCCACGGCATTTTACCATCAATCTTGTCACTGTCCAGAATTAACATCAATCCAAAAACAAGGAACAACATGCCCAGAATACCACAGCAACCATAAATCAACAATTCTCCGATGGATGAACACAACCAGTCACATTCCAAACTTGAACGTCATGACACCCGACTCGCTATTATAATTGTATTCGATTCATTTATTATATCTAACAGCTTATTTAGTATTATTTAAAGTGGAAGTATTGTTTTACATTTCATGGTTTATTTTTTATTGTGTTTGCTGTCTATTATTTTTATTTTTCCTTTATGATTATTTCTTTTTTTTTTTTCATTATTAATGATGATGATGTCCTAGCCGGATTCGGCCACGGCGACTGTTTCAACGCCGATTAAGAAAATCGAGGTCCAGTTTTCGGAAACAGCCAATTGCGCAGGAGATATTTAAGTGCATAACTGGACGCGCTGCCAGAAAAGCACTCTCTCGTCCGAGCCCCCTCGGGCCCGATGGAATGGAGAACCATTACGATCGGGAGGGAGCGGGATGCAGGTTTGGTCGAGTTTTCCTTCTCTGAACACCTGGTTGAATTGCGGTGTTAAAGAGATACCTTAGTCGCCTTTTACGACACCTCAGCAAGAAGAGGGGAGGGGGGGGGGGCGGGTGCTATTCTATCCTGCCGGCAGCCACCATGGCTTTTCATTATTGTAATAAGATGTAATGAAACGCTCTTTACGAAAACCAGCGTCACGGACTTCCTCTGTGGCATTACGCTGGCGGAGAGACCATTTCGTGATGTTTGCCTTCTTTCTTTTTATATACAGTATGTAATAAAAACCCTGTCCGACCAAAAAGGGGCACATCAGTGACAGGATAACTTTACCAAAATATATCAGAAAATTATATTATTCGTTAACATTAAAATGGATTACTTATAAAAATAAATTTAGATTAATGAAACGACTTAATTGATCAACTGTGCTTGGGATTACCGAGGGTCATGACCCTTTCGACGTCACCTATGGTACCTATTAGATATGCCACGAATATTCGGTAACTATTCGGTATTCGGCCACTTTTTTTGCTATTCGGTATTCGGCCGAATAATATGTACTATTCAGCCGAATACCGAATACCAAATCATGTAAAAAAGACACGTTATAGTACTCAAAGTTATCTATTTATTTCCAAATTACAACACTTTAGCAATTAAAATTGATCAGTGGTAAGTTGTGATGGATAAAAACAAGCTTTTCAGCATTTTTTGATAGCAAACGATTACGTTTTTCATCGTAAATGTTACCAGCCTCAGAAAATAACCTCTCGCTCACACACATTCTAATAAACCTATACCGTGAATATCCATATAAAAACACAAAACACCCTTGAATAACTCGAACGGAAGCGCGAGTCTCACCAGAGACAAGATTAACTTAATTGGTGAGATTTATCACCCTGTGTATATGCATAAGTTTTGTGTTGAAATAAAGATTATTATTATTATTAAACACGCTAATTCCAGGAATATTCGGCGGCCGAATATTCGGCGCTTCGGCCGACAGCGTTGCGAAATATTCGGTATTCGGCCAATTCACTATTCGTGGCATCACTAGTACCTATGGTCCTTTCCTATCATTTTTCCTGTGGTCATGAGCTAAGCACGCTCCCAGTGTTGTCATGTAAGTTGTCCCAGTTTAATTATTTTTTATTTTATTTCGATTTTTTTTTCTCTGTAACTAAAATGGAAAATCTATATATTATATAATCTATGAACGGTGGTCGTGGGTGTGGTTATAGAAAGACACGGATTTTGGCGTTTTACTGTTTATTTGCACTTTAAGGCACACCGAACTGCGACGCACACGCACCTACTCTAGTCTTTGGTCTCGGTAGTCGACTGACTGGCAAGCATCCCGTGCGCGCGCGCATCCTCTTACCCCGCACGTCTCGTAACACCCTAACGACCCTTAGGGCGACAATTACGTATCGGGCGGCGTCTACATGCTATAAATCTAATATAGATACCGAGTTATGTCTTCACGGGTCGGGCAAAGTTTTTTATAGCATAGTATATATATAAACAACAATTAAAAATATGCAGTACAGATAATATATTGTAAGCGTGTCGTGGTATCTCCGCTTGAATAATTCCGTCGGAGAGTCGGTGCGGCGCCGCGCACCGGCGAAGCGTTAGCCTCTTTTAATTAAATTTATCACAAAACGCCCGCAACAATAGATTCTTGGATGTTTTAGTTACATATACAGGATGATTTCACAGACTAGGTTTCCTCACTGAGGGTTTTCTACCGTCTGTATCATGGTGAGTGTTCTGAAAAGTTGTTTAACCTTGTTCCACCCTCTCCCTTCCTGAATAGAACCACGCGCGCGGGTTTGCGGTGTCACAGCTATACGGTATCTCACATCCCGGCTAGGACTAAGAAGTTCTCTAACTCCTTCTTTTGCCGTGTCGTTGGGCTGTGGAATGGTCTTCCGGCGAGCGTGTTCACAACGTCCTATAATATGGGATCCTTTAAGCGTAGCGGGAAGAGATATTTGTGCAGGCCGGCATGATCGCTGCGACTACCGGTGGGGTTTTTATTACCTTTCGATAGTCGTTGGCGTTTTATAGACTGCACCATCAGGTATGATGCAGTTACTATGTCGTGCTAGTTTAAAAAAAAAACTGCAACAAGTGATTCTAATTACTAATTTGTAAAAATAGTTATATGATAATATTTCCATTAAAACAGAGTAAATAATTAAGCTTAAGTAACACATTTAGGGGCAATTACAAACACGATCGAATGAATAATAATTAATTTTTAAGTAGGTATTTTGCCTGACCAAGCCGTGATTATGCACGAAGAAAAAACAAGTCAATAGCCGTTTACCCAAAATTATGTAAAAGGATCAATTCTCATTAGCACATCTATGTTATTTATGATTTCTTAGGGAATATAGTTATTTAAATTTTATTAGATGCAACAAGGTACATGTTAAATTTTGAATTATCTCCCTCGTCATAAAATCACCCTGTATATCACAACTAGTTCCGATCACTCCCTCAGCGCAGACCAGCGTACAGATATTAATATAAAATTGAACCCCAAAATTCAAAATTATTTTTAAAACAGTGTTGAAAGTCAGTTTTACAATGACAGTGCTATTTCTTAGTCCTAAAGTGTCGAAATTTTTGGTGGTTAATTCAATTTGTGTCTGTAGTGGCAATTTTTTTGACCCGGTGTAAATTTTCATGTACCGTCCGGGTCACCGTGAGGGCAGCGCCTCTGTGTGTTAGATTCCTACTGACTAAGCCTGCCGGTGTATTCTTCCTACCCGTCTGCAAGGGCTAAGGGTACGGTCACGCCAATTTCCTCAGCTTCCGGCGATCTCTGGTCTTCTGCAGGCCTCAATTACTGCTATGCGGCGAGGTGGTGTAAAAGTCCACCACTCACTCAGTTTTAATTTAATTTTATTGAAGCGATGTGCGGGTTTACGGAAGCTTAAAACGGAGCATAAGTCAACAAAGAATGTTCTCAGAAGCTACATTCTCTATTTCCACCAGCTCCATTTCATCATAAAACCACTAGACGCTGTGTCGGTTACCATCCGAATGCGGTGGACGTTCCTTATGTCAGCACGAAGAGAGTCGCTTCTACATCCATCATGCGAATAGCTATGGAATGGAATACGTTTCCAGTGAACAAATTTTCACGATCTTAAGACTTAAAGAGAAGAGTGAGCAGGCATTTGTTGGACAGATGCAGTCCAACGTCGGACTCAACATAAAAAATGTTTTTTTTTTGTGACGATATATTTTGTTGGTAACTGGGAAAGGTCTTTACGACTAAACTGGACTTTAGAGGGTAAACATTTAAGCTGCTCAATCAGCGATTTACAGGTTGGATGGCAACACAAGGGCATACCTGTGGGTACGGACCTCAACTTGGGCGGCTAGCGGTGATCTATTAGCGTTTTGGAAGCGACTACTTTGGTAAACGCCATAAGAAACTCAAGGCTGCGTCGAGGTGAAAAAAGTTCTATTGTATGTTATACCCCCAGAAAATAATTTATGTTTTATTAAATTGCCTTTAAATACACGAATTCTCCTTGAATAAACACTCGATTGTTATTTCGAGTCGTAATTTGATGATTATAGTTCGATTGTAGAGCAATATTTACCTATTCACAACTCGTAGTATCAAATAAAGCGCAACTATTTAATTATATGACCCTTTACAGTTTCCGCTCGTTGCGTCTTTTGAATCCAACTCGCAGTAGGTGGCTGTTTCGTTTGTGTACCGGACGCATTCAGGTCTAGTTCCCAGGGGCGGGACCGGGACACCGTGAAATTTAAAGTTATCAGCTTAAAAGTAATAATTATATTTCGCCACGCTACATCACTTTCGGAGTGAGCAGAGATACTAGTGGTTGTATCCACTTTGCGTTTATACGAGTATGTAGTGCCGACGTGACCAGTGCCCACAGCACTAATATACGTGTAATTTCTATTAGATGCCGAGCGGGGCGTACAGCGATACTCGATCTCAACGTCCACTTTATTTCTAAAGCACCATACAGTATTAATATAAAGAAATAGAAATCATTAAAAATATATTGAGAAGGCCACAAACTATCTATCGGTGACTCTTCATAATTTGTTGCTAGATCAGGTATTTACGTTTTAGTTGTTGCAAATGACACACAGTATTTTTCTCAAGTCCGGCCCTGTAACCGGACGTCTCTAGGCCAGAGAAATTGGATTGTCTTTGCGAAGACAGTTATACTTGTACTGTGTATAGTGGAAGCTGGGCCGAGCCCTCGGGACGTAAATTCTTTAATTTTACACACGGCGTTTGGGAATTTTGTTGCGTTAAGTAAATGCTTTTTGGGACTGTAAAAGGGTTTTGTGCGCCATGTCCTTACTTTTTCATTAGTAACTAGTTTCTTTGTTTCTAGTTATCGTTTGTTTTGAATTTTGCTTAAGTATTTTCTCTAAGCATCAAGAAAAACCTTCCTTGTAATTTTTGTTAATTTTTTTTGGTAGGGCTATATGTTAATGGCCGAAAAAGACCTAGTTGATAATTGACTGGTTTCGAATATTTTCATCAGGCAGCTCACTTTCGCCATATGGGGCTGCCGCGCACCTACTTGGTGTAATTTTGAAACGCCAAGTCCAAGACGAAATCAGCCAGGGTATAATCATATGCAATGTAGGTAACTAATTATAATGAATGTCGGCATGATGATAGATTGATGTTTTCAAAGACAAATTTCAATACTAATTAATACTTCATTCGTTACTTTTACAAAAAATTTACTCGTATTTAAATTTAAACAGTGCTTCTATTGGTACTAACTGAGATTATGGAAACGAGTGATAAAGAAATATCAGTATAATAGTTATCAAGATTCAAAGGCGCCTCAGAAGGAATACATAGTGGCTCATCGCGCTGTACTTCCGGTAGATAATCACTTCCGCCAGTCTCTACTGATTCGTCTTCTTAACCTTCTAGTTATACTATATCTAGGTATACTATAAATAACTTGTTATATCGAATGAAATACTGATTATATATAAACAAAGATGATGGAACACTAAAAGGTTTTATCGTTTATATCATGGTAGATGTTCTGAAGAGTTGTGTAACCTCATTCTACCCTCTTCCTTTCATAACAGAACACGCGCTTAGTTAATTGTGGTGCCACAGTTTTACGGTGACTTCTATTTCAGCTAGAACTAAGAAGTTCTCTAACTCTTAGCTTTGTCGGGTCATTGAACTGTGGAATGGTCTTCCGGTGAGCCTTCCTTCATCATATAGTATAGCGTTTTTAAATGAAGCGTGAAGAGATATTATTATTTGATATATAAGTCATGCGCATTATATGTAATATATTATATATACGTGCCAAATAAGTAACAAAAGTGATTCACATCAAAGCTGCCTTTCAATCAATACGCCTCCCATAAGCGGAAGTGCCCATTCTGCCTCTACAAGCTTATTATGACTGTCACACAATAAACGCATTGACTTAATATATGATTTCTTTTCACAGCTAATAATGATTTCAGAATCCTAAGTATTTGATATGTATTTCGACTTGGTGCCTCCAAAAGTTCCTGAGAAATTGTTTCTTGACAAGCAGAAACTAATTCTGTAAGTATTTCTTTTCACCTATTGAGGCAAGCTACCCTAAATACTTATTGGAGTGTTGTTAAAAATGTTTACCAAAATTATCTATTATGCCTTTAGTTTTCTTCCTTCCGTGAAGTAAATCCAATATAGGAGCGCAGTCATAAAATGGAAGGCTGAACTCGTTCTGGGGTATTAATATAACCAAGTAAACGCCCATATAAAACCGATAGGTAATATATTTTCCCTAAAATTCGTATTAACCACACCTGCTGTATGAATTTGTGACGGAGCAGCCATCCCTTAGCAAAACGGATTTGTCAAGAAATACTCCTAAGTTTGCATATTTATTACTTAACCGTGAATAGGCCGGGGGGTCGCGAACACCTATTTGTCTTCCCGGTGGTTCTGTAGTCATGTTGTTGCAAGAGGTGGAGCTTAATATGGTGAATAATGGTTACCAGATTTATTTGCTCGGTTTAAATGAGCGTTTAAACGCGAAATGTATTGTTCGGTTAAGTTATTTTGTCAGGAATCGTGATTATTGTTTGAATTATTTGCCTGTTTACCATTTTATTTTCCTTGTCGACGTATTTTTTATGTTGAATGTTGGCTTACCAGGTTGAAAGCCCACCTGATAATAAATGTTTACCGGCGCCTATGGAAAACTTTGATACAAGGAGCGTTGCTTTTGTGTTGTCAAAGACATTGTTCATTGCTCTCTTGAAGAATCCTGTTTCATAGCTCTGGGGAAAAACTGTACCTGGAAAGGGCTTCCCATAATTTCAAAGTGCAATCTTATAACATGGATGTATGTGAAGTGATTTTGTACCTAAGATAAAGTTCCTAAGTAAAGATTGAATCGTAATGAATGGAAAAACAGAGTCGCATTATTTTATTTTTGTGTTAGTAAAGATTTTTGTTTATATGTTTTATATTTATCAACTTCATTTTTTAATCAAGTGCAATTGTAAAAAACTCCACTAAGCTTCTTCTAAATATATGTAAAATTTTCATTTTGACGAATCCTTAAGTTTTTTTCGGCATTTCTTCTCAAGGTATTCGCTTCCGAAATGATGTAATAATAAATAACTATCTAAAGATTTTCCTTCGTGTCTAAAGGTCCATACCTATAGGGGGCCCTGGCGTTGTTACCAACGCATAAAATTCACTGGCTGATTGCTTTAAGCGCACCCACGGCAAAAATATTTGTCCCGTTGAGAAAAAAAAGTGACGAAGCTTAAAACACTATAGGACTTATTTTGTTGCTAGGCGATTCCGGGCGTTAGTTCTGATTGGCTCTCGAAAAGTGGCGTGTTGAAAAAGATGAGCGAGACTTCTTTATCATTGGTTCTCGAAAAGTCGCGCGAACGCATGATTGAATCTTGTCTGTTACCAAGCGTCAGTCCGAGCTTGCTACTAAGAGAGAAAACACGTGTTGCAACTCATTTTAAGTACATAGCAACTGTTAATAAGAATAAGTTCGTAATTAATTCTGATGACAGTAAATATTTACTACACAAAACTAAGAATTAAGATAATATCTCTGAATTTCATAAAATATTGCGAAAAGACACTGTAAATAAAGGAACAGTAGAGGACTACATCAAAGAACAGGAAAAAATTCCAAAAGTATCAAATGCAAATTAATTGAAGTCGTTTTTATTAGATGAGTTAGTGGAAACAGAAAATTTGAAAACACTTCGCAGAGTTTCGTCGCGTCCGGCGCACGAAATATTTAATTAACGAACATCCGGACGGATAAAAACCCGGTCTGCTATTAGATGCGAATGGAAAGGAATAAATTAAACTCTTATAAATTATTTCATAGCTTTTTTACCATCAGGGTTGTTAATTTTTCTTCGTTCTCTTTTTTCTCAATCGCGGTCGAAGCGACCCCTCCTCGATTTGCATGTTTAAAGCGCTCGTCGGCGATCGAGGGTTCCTCGTGAACTAACTTTATTCTCATTGAATTAATTTATGATGAAGCCTTATGTGAATTAATCCCTTCCACACAGGACATTCATCGCTTACTGATACATGTTTAGAAGTTTGCACAGAGGTGTTTTTTATTCGGCATAGTAACCACACCACGATTGATTCTAAGAATGAAAGAAAACCAGTGCATTTGTTTGGCACACAACATAACATAAAACTCAGAAGGGAAGGTTGATGAAATGAAAAATGAAATTGTATTTATTTCGCCACAAATATACAAAAAAACAGAAATTTTAATGTAGCAATACAAACAACACACAAATACAAAAGAAAATACAGAACATATTAACATGGCGAAAATGGGCCCTTCATCAGCCTAAAGCCACAGAGGAAGCCTGCAGCGCTGATTTTCGTGAAGGGGCCCGGTCTTGTTACATCTTATAAGAATTATCGATAAACAACAAAATACATATAGCTTAAATAATAAATACAGGTGATACTAAAATAAACTATTACATACAATTAATAAATGGACTACAAAATGTATTACTGATAGATACTATAGTAAAAATATATGTATACCTAAAATAAAAAAAAGAGCAAAAGTATAAGTAAAAATAAATGAAATAGACAACGTGTAACTAATAGATTATTAAATAAATATAATTTTAATTCTATTTTTGAAAGTAAATTTAGATTTGGATATTCTAAGCGGTTAATCTAGATTGAAAACAACAAAAGCTAGTACCCTGTACTGTGATGCGCGAAAACGAAGTCAGCTCAGCAAATGCTAGATGACCAGTTGAACCACCTACCGCTGATTCTCAGCTGACACCCATTTATCGTGTCAACAGCGAGGAACAGAATAATAAGCACGGTGCAATCCAAAAACATGACTAGGGCTATAAATAGTAAAGAATACCCAATCGACAGTCGCAGTGGTCAGGCCGGCATGCACAAATATTAAAGGAATCAATATCATATGACGGTGGAAACACACACGCCGGAAAACCATTTTAAAGTTCAACGATTCGGCTGCAGTAAGATTTAGAGAACTTCTATGGGATGTAAGATATCGTATAGTTGTGACTTTGCAAACCCACATGCGCGGTTCTATTATGAAAAAGGGAGGGTGGTACAAGATTAAATAACTTTTCAAAACACTCGTCATGATACAAACGTAGAAAACGCTCAGTAAGGCAATATTTCTGCGCAACTGGAGCGGTTTGAGATGCTTAGAAACGTCTGGATCATTCACAATGCGGGAAACCCTTTGCTGGATCCTATCCAGGGCACCGAGTAAGTACTGAGCAAATCCGTCCCAGAGATTCAAACAGTATTCCATGCAGTGCCTGACTTTTTTTTTACACTGGCTCGACATAGTGACTACAGAGTACCTGATGGAAAGTACAGTGTAGGCTACAAACGAAAGCGACTATCAAAGGATGAAAATCTATTGATAGTCTCCATCTTCATGTCAGCCCACATATACCACGACTGAAGGTCTCTAGGTATATGAGCTACTGGATATACACAAGCTGATCCCGAAACGCGACAAGCCGAAACTGGTCACTATGACGGACTTTACACCCGTGTACTGTGGTCGTGATCCAGACGGGCACCGACGCCCTACCACCTCGCTGCTGCTCGTTTAGCACCACCCAGGAGTCACGTGTAGGGAAACTAGGGTAAAGCCTACTTGGGCCTTATACATTAGGTTCATATCTGGATTGTGCGGTTTCCTATATCTGTATTCGAATCTGCTCAGGGCTGCTTGGCTGTTGATCAGAGAACACGGCCTTAGTGAAACGAATACGGCTATCAAGACATAACCGTGCATCACGGCATAACGTTACAAAAAAGGGTCGCAGGACGCCAGCGGGGTTATCTTTCCGGTACATTTGGCTGGCGACGGCGGTGGCGCTGATTCGACAAAAATAGGTTCGCGATAGCGCCGCGCCACTGTTACCCGCCCGGCTGAAAGATGTTCGACCTACCCGCTCGCGTGGAGCGTGATTGATCTCGCTTATGAATTACACTGTCGGTCTGTTCTTGTCAAATGTGACTGTTAATTTGTACGTGTCTACTAGATATGACATTCCAGCGATGTATAGACATACAAGTATGGTACATATTTGTAGTATATAGACCTAAATAATAATAATAATATTCACAAATTAAGCATGCGTTTGTACTATGGGTACTTGACAATGATATACATACTTAAACATATATATACAACTCAGAAAAGTTTTCCATTACCGCGACTTGAACCCAGGACCTTAGCATCGTAAATAGAGTCGTTACAAGCTGCGCTATCAGGCCGTCAGGTATATCTGTTTGCGTGACAAATACTCCAGTGTGAGTGTGTAAATGTAAACTCACGACACGTCAATGGGGCAACTATTGTCAGACCGGTGTTGACTTACGCTAGCGTAGTATTCGCCCACTCCAAACGTTTCCTTAACTGGTTACAGAGGATTCAAAATAAATTCTTGCGCATTGCAGTATATTGTGCACATTGTGTATGTGCAACATATGTAGGTCTACATGAGGACCCCGAACTAGAGGCTGTTGCCAGTTTCATGCTTGAGGCGTAATAACAGCAATATAAACCACGTTGAACGGTCAGGGGTGGCACCTACGGCTCCACGGGTATTCTAAACATGTGTGTAGCTGAAAACAACACTGGCGCAGTCGGAGCAAGCGGTGCGCGGTACTGTTTGCTTTCCCCGCTGTGAACATTTGTTGTTTTAACCGTAGACTCTCTTTTGTTTTTGTTAGTTTTTCGTTGGAGTTAGAGCCCTGCTAACGTATTATACATATATTTACATTGTAATAAAACAAACAGATTTAATACATTTGTTACGTGATTAATTTACTATTGTATTACTGATAAAAGAGAATACTTATGAAATTTGAACCAATCGGAGATGTAATAATGAATTCATGTACATAACTTGATGAGTATTTGGGGCGTCGGTGTCCAAGAGTTTGTCTTTTTTATTCATTTACTCCCGTATCGCTTTTTATTCTACTACGATATTAACCGCTTTTTATTCTTCTACGATATTAAACGCTTTTTATTCTTCTACGGGATTAGCCATATTTTGTTCGTCTACAGGATTAACCGCTTTTTATTCTTCTTTAGGATGAATTGCTTTTTTATACTTCTATGGGAAGAATCGCTTTTTTCTCCTATGGGATTAAACCGTTTTTTAAGCATCTACGGGATAAATTATTTTTATGCTTTCCATCACCGGTGCAAATTTAAAGCCTAAATCCAAACTTAATCTAGAAAAATCCAGATAAATGTGCCGGGATTTGAACCTACGACCATTGCGGCGCATGGTTGTCGGTCCCTAATCTAATTGGCCACTACAGCTTACAGCTTCAGCTTTTAGTTTTAGCAAATAATATATGAAAGTTTCTAAAAACTGTTATCTGTGTTCAATATAACAGTGTTGTTAATTATTGTAAAACAATGGTTATTAACGTCTCTACTTCTGTATGATAAGTATAGCGGCCACAGAGCAGGGACTCGCCTCGTTTATTCCTCGTACTCTCATTGTTTCGCCGCGTCCCCGGCTCGTATTACACGCTTCTTTATTTTTAGTTGGTCTCGTTCGTGAATAAATTCTCACGGTGTGTGCCGCGATCATATCAGATTAAATTTTCATTCCGCTTCTCGTTGGGGCTTGCTCGTGCGTCGGAATGCCCGGCTCGGCTTTGCAATATTCATAAAGGTCCTGTGGATTATGACTTACTGTGAATGCACTCTACACTGATGAGGTCGGTATGTTTCTAAGCCACAGGAAATAGGCAGAGGTTTCTTTATATGACTTATAGGCGAACGCTTGACCTCAGTCACGCCAGGTGAAAGGTGAGGATCAGATTTCCGATGGACAGCGTCCACCCAACAAATGCTTATTTAATCTTCTTGTGGAGGTTCCCAAATTTCAAGGACGTGGAAAAATAGATGCATGGTGTGTATTGCATTCTTTCGCTGTTCACATTACGAATGAGAAAGCGATGTATTTAGTGCGAATATAGGAATTATCAACCATGTGTATAATCCGATGATTTTTCACACCGGAACAACTGTGTCTATTGTAAAAGTCCAAAGCTATGTTCGCATCTTATTTTCTTTTGTTTTTGTGTGTTGTTTGTATTGCTGCATTCAAATTTCTGATTTTTGTAGATTTGTGGTAAAATAAATACATTTTCATTTTCATTTTTTCATCTCTGGGACGGTTCTACCCAGTACTTACTTGACACCCTGGACAGGTAGCCACGGAGGACTGTCCGTAATGTGAATTATCAAGACGTTAGTTTCTTGAACTGCTTCATGTCAGCAGAAATATTGCCTCACTGAGCGCTTACTACCGTCTGTATCACGGCGAGTGTCCTGAAGAGTTATTTAATCTTGTTCCACCCTCTCCCTTCCTTAAAAAAACAACGCTCACGAGTTTACGGAATCACGGCTATAAACGGTAACTCATATCCTGGCCAGGACTAAGAACTTCTCCAACTTTTGCTTTTGCTTAGTCGTTGAGTTGTGAATTGGTTTTACAGCGAGCGCGTTCTTACTGTCCTATGATATTGTATCCTTTAGATGAAGCTTTAAAAAATATTTGTGCAGGCCGGCACGATCATTGCAACTATCGATTGATTTTTCTTTGCTGTTGATAGTTGTAATCGTTTTTTGGACGGCTCCATGCTTAACATCAAGCGTAAAGTACTCACTAGAACGAGTCGGCATAAAAAGAGAACTGCTTGCCTCGAGAAGAAACGACAAATAACTTAAATTTACATCGGAATGTCACATTTATTGTCTTTAGAATCTGATAATAAGAACAGAATAGCAAGCATGACAACTGCTGAGACAACCAATTAAAAGTCGATGTCGTCCACACAAAATTGATCGGAAAAAATTCTCAAACATTGATAATTAAGGCCAATATTGAATATAATGTAAGTATACTGAATTGTGGAATACAAAACAGGCAAAAAGAGTTATAATACGCCCCAATAAAGTACACAACACACCAATAAAACCCGCGGTTATGATGAATATTCCGAGCGTGGAAGGCAAAAAGGACAGCAATATAGAGGTGAGCGTTTAGAGAGTTTTTGCTCTCAGCGAGTGTACATCGTGTTAAAATGATAATATCCACAAAAAGTCTGCCCGGGGAGGCGCCGCATCGCAACCGTACAACCGAGGCTCTAGAAAAAGGTCTATTGGAAGTTTGAGGCGTACCAAGCGCGATTAAAATTATTTAACTAACGATTCGCTGTGAAATGAGACTTCGCAGCACTGTTTTACATTATTTGTAAATTTCCCTTGCGACGACAGCAGCAAACAGAACTCTTTACGTATATTAACTAAATGTGACAAATACAGCGCACTAAGATATACTCCAGACATTTTTTTAAATTTTAATCGACATAGTGACCTCGCCACGTCTGAAGCAAGGTATGGTGTAGTCCAAAAAGCAACAACAACTAATAACAGTAAAGAAAAGCTTATTGTTAGTCGCAGCGATCATGCCGGCCTGCACAAATATTCTTTCACGCTAGGTTTAAAGGAGCCAATATCATAGGCTGGTGGGAAAACGCTTACCGGAAGAGCGCCGAATAACTCCACGATTCAGAAAAAGTGAGAGTTAGAGAACTTCTTAATCCTTTTGTTTTGACGCAGTGGAATCTCTCATGGGCCGTTAGGGTCATTGTGAGGGCAGAAGCCCCGGATTGTCGGACTCCGAACGACTAAAGCCACCGGGATGTGCCTCCAAATAAATGCATTTTCTTTCGTTCTATCAAACAGATGTCAGACATATAAACACATCTGTCAGCATTTCTTTATTGATTTGTTTATACAACGATAAATAGACCCGCAATCAGAGAAACAAGGAATTGATAGACATAGAGTCACATCGATCAGTGTGTACTTGTTTGGTCATCGACAGATGGACAAACAGATGGACAAACAGATGGACAAACAGATGGAGAATCAGATATATAAGATGACAAATAGAGAGTCAAGCAGATGGACAACCTTACAGTCAAAGAGCTGGACAATGGAGTAAGTGCAGGGACATCATTTCGTTCAGTAATTAATTAACTAGAGACTTGTTTAAAAGGTTAAAAAGACGGCTTTGAGATGATTGGTTTATTATTCCAACTGGGTCATGAATATAGCCCATAAGTGTAAAGTCCGTCATAGTGACCCCCTTTGGTATGACACGTTACCACGGAAAATGTTAATGGATTTTCCTTTGATAGCTGCTTTCGTTTTTGAACTACACTGTACTTACCATCATGTGTAATGCAGGCATGTTGTAGAACCAGATTAAAAAAAAAAACTAAAAAACAACATTAAATTATAAGTAAATGGTTCAGTGTGCCCCAGGGCGAATGTGCAGCGGCGTGTGCATAATTACTAGCCATTTATAACGTCCAGGCAACGTCCGACCGATTTTTATATTTTATCTTTCACTTCGCTACCTATGTTTTATATTGTACAATAATAATTCAATTATACGTAAGCGTTTGTAGTACTGATTGTCACCCTGATAGTGGCAAATTGAAATCCAAAACAACTGCAATTATCAACCCATTGCAACTATCAACAGTAAAGAAAAAGCTATCGACAATGCATCCGCACAAATATCTCTCTTCTAACTTTTTGGTTAGAGATTTAAAAAATACGTATTTCATCGGTTACGGGGGTTAAATGAGTGTTATTTACCAGGCAAAGCCGGGTCACTATAGTTAGTTGATTGTGCAGCGGGGTAGCGGAGAATTGTAGTTTCCCGCCCATGTGAATAAGTAGTCACTTTGAGGTTTTTAGCCAGTACCAGTCCGGCAGATCTTGACCGACACTCCGATATTACCACCCTCCCCTCATTTATCACCGAGAAAGTCATATGAAGATTTTCCTCAACCAAGAAATGAGTCTTCTCTGTGAAGACACCTTATTTTGAACTGGTGGAAATCTTCAAGAACCGTCAGGGCAGCGGTGAGAAACTCTGTCCCAGTGTGCCGGGCTGTTGACTAAAACCACCGGCTTGTTCCTCCTCCCGTCTGCCCACTGCTGAGGGACAGCCAGAGCCTGCTTCCACTCGTGGCTGTGGAGACCTGGTGGAGGAAGCGACCGGTGCCCGTGCACGGCCACGCGACTGGTGACTTCAGGGTTTTTTAGATTAAGTTCGGACTTAGGCAGCAATGCTCACCGGTAAAGGAAACCATTCTGAGTAAATCCGCACTGCATCTAATAGCTAATTATGAGCTGTGTACTAGTGCTGTGAGAATGGCGACCAGCTGCGATACTGGTCATGTTAGGCACATCAGTACCAGCCGATCGGTCGATCCACGACCGGTTGGCTGATGCCTTTGGGGCCGCGGCCGCTCAGGGTGGGGGCCCTGAGCGACTGGTTAGCGACCCTCGAGAAGTAGGCATAACATTGTGACGTGCTCTGCCTAAATACAATGAGCAGTGTCGGGGAAGATATCTTCCTCCGAGTTCGTGCCCAGCGGGCGCGGCGCGACGGGTCTGTGGTGAATTGATTACAGGTCCCGCAGTCCCCGCCAATACGCAGAAGAAGTCACCTTGGGGTTTTTAGTCGGCACAAGTCCGACGCACCTCGGTCGCGCAACCCCCCTGTACGGCCGAGACGGTCCTATGAGGATTTTTCCCAAGTAAAAAAAAAGACACGACATATAAGCGGAGACTGGATACAGCCACTAATGTGCCACTGCTCAACTTGAAAGGGATAAACATGACGACATATTATCTATACTAATATTATAAAGCTGAAGAGTTTGTTTGTTTGTTTGTTTGTTTGTTTGTTTGTTTGTTTGTTTGAACGCGCTAATCTCAAGAACTACTGGTTCGAATTGAAAAATTCTTTTTGAGTTGAATAGACCATTTATCGAGGAAGGCTTTAGGCTATATAACATCACGATGCAATTATTAGAAGCGAAGAAATAATGGAAAATGTGAAAAAAACGGGCAAAATTATTCATCCTTGAGGGCTTCCATTGCGTGCGCTGCAAAAACGGTTCAAGATATCAAAAATATATGTAAGAAAGAATTATTCCTCTTGAAATGATCTAAAAAAATGTCCGCGACAGTATATGTCTATCTTTTAAGATTAAGTCACTAGAACCGTTTTTATGGTAAACAAATTTGGTCGAAATTAATGCATTATTTGTTAAGAGTTGTATCAACGTAATAATATTAATCTTTATCCAAATAAATGTGTTGTTGATTAAGAGTATTTAATTGTGAACAAAACTGTCTTTGACATCACTTAATTTCAATGAACATCTTAGAAGATATTACAAAACCTTATATAGCAAAACAACGTTTGCCGGATCAGCTATGTGTTGATAAGCGCGAAACTCGAGAACGGCTGAACCGATTTGGCTGATTTCTTTTTTGTTGTGTTTGTTGAAGTCTAGGGAAGGTTATTACGAAGAGAAAAATTAAAAAAAATGTCTGAAAAAGTCTAAAAGCAACACTTTTCTATATTCTCATACAAAAAATTCTTAATAATATTTAAAAGTCAATTTGAACTTTAACACCATAAAGTTTAAATGTTAGTGGACGGGTCCCGGGAAGGCAAAACAATTGAGTGACGTATAAATATGAATGTCAATATTTGTCAATTTTTATACATATAGCATTAAGGCCAGGTTCCTTCAAACTATTTTCAAAAAACAACCGACAGGCCAATAAGTTTTGGCAGAATGAAATCTGACGGGGAATCTATTAACATTAAAAAAACAATGTGACTTTGTTTTAGAGAAATAGGGCAGAACAAGGTCTGCCGGGACAGCTAGTTAACAAAATAAGCTAGTTCATTGATAAAATAACGCTGTTAATATTTAGGTTGACAACGCCGGAGCGGCTTAATCCTGAAGGAGTTTGAGACGGCTAATAAAAGTTTATGGTGGCGAGATAAAGAGTCGCCGCGCCAACACTAGGTGCCGGCATTATCGCAGCGATGAGCCCCTTATCACATTTGGACGGGTGTTCGGCCGCGCACTGCCGCCCTACCCCGATCGGTACACGCGTATTTGTTTATTAACAAAACTTCTACAAATGCGTGGTAATGAAACACTGGATTCATGAATAATCGATTTATTAACCAAAGAGAGTGTATGATATTCGATTCCTATTTCCAATCGCCGAAAGTTCCAGGAACCAGTCTAGGAAAGTTCTCGAAGTTCGGCCGTCAAAAGGCAGTCGAAATATATGCACGTATGTATAAACACTACCCAATCGCAGTACGTTCGACAAAGTCGTATTCAATCATTAGGAGATTTTTTATTTTTTTTACACTGGCTCGACATAGTGACTACAGAGTACCTGATGGTAAGTACAGTATAGTCCAAAAACGAAAGCGACTATCAAAAGATGAAATTCCATTGATAGTCAACATCGTCATGTCGGCCCACATATACCACGACTGAAGGTCTCTAGGTATATGAGCTACTGGATATACATAAGCTGATCACCACTAGTGATGAAAATGCCCGGGAATTTTCCCAAAGTGCCCAAAACTTCTTTGGGAACATTCCTGGGAATTTACTAAATGTTCTCGGAAGTTTTGGGCACTTTGGGAAAATTCCCGGGCATTTTCATCACTAATCACCACCCAGGAGTCACGTGTAGGGAAACTTGGGGAAAAGCCTACGGACGCGAGCAGCTTCGACTCTCAAAAAGATGTCGTTAGTGTCGCTTCCAAACAGAAACTGTGCTGCGATCGAGTCCGGCCGGTATTTTATATATCGGTGCATAAGGTTTATAGCATTTTTGAGAAATATCTAGGGATATCTTAGCATCTTACTTATTCCAGCATTAAGCGCTCCATCATCGGCCTCATCATTACTTTTCATCAGGTGAGAGTGAGCTCACCGGTGAAAGAAATCACCGTGAGGAAATTCGCAAGGCATGTATTAAAATGTCGTGCACTTGTGCTGTGAGTACGGCGATCAGCTGCGCTACTGGTCACGTTGGGCACGACATATAAGCGCAAAATAGATACAGCAACTGATGTATCTCTGTTCACACTGAAATGAATACAGCGTAACGATATAATACGATATAATTTTATTATTTTTCAGATTTCAACAAAACATTGTGTGTTATACAGCAGTGTTATGTATTAGCACCATTTGCTTTTTAAACAAATGTTGAGTTTCTTGTGGCAGAATTTAATGCTGTTGCCAAGGGAAGGCTTCTTTACCAATTCAACAGATGAGGTAATGTGCTTATCGTTTTATTGAGTTATTTAAAAATCAATTCTCTCCAGAGTACGCCTCACGGAGCCGGCGTTGTTTACACCGTGAGCGGGATTTCATCAGAGTTGAGACGTCGATAATATTAAAAGTTGCCATGATTCACTTAAGCTCGAATTAATTTCTCACTGCTTTGCATAATTCACTAGAAAATACATTGGACATTTTGTAAGCAAAACTCTTTCTTACCACGGCAAATATTATTATTTCCATTTGATTACTCAACGTTTTATAAATTATAAAAGAGGTCTTCTCGAGTTTTTTTTTAAATTTATTTATAAGAACACTTACATAGTCTTCATTAACACGTACATACATATATAAAATACGAATAAGAAACATTACAAATTAACTATTTAAAAGTGTAGACTACTAGTTCTGAAGGTAAGAAATGTGAAAATAGCGAGCAATACACGGATAGAACAGTAACAAAAAGAAAAACACTAATCTAATTTGTAAAAAAAAATCATAAAACAGAAGATAAAAAGAAACAAACAAGAACCAACTCCACAATCCTCTTGATTTTTTATTATTTTGTATATATTATCATTGAATACTAGCTGTCCCGGCAGACCATGTTCTGCCCTATTTCTCTAAAACAAAGTCTCATTGTTTTTTTTAATGTTAATAGCTTCCCCGTCAGATTTTATTCTGCCAAAACCTGTTGGCCTGTCGGCTGTTTTTTGAAAATTGTTTGAAGGAACCTGGCCTTAATGCTATATGTATAAAAATTGACAAATATTGACATTAATATTTATACGTCACTCAATTGTTTTGCCTTCCCGGAACCCGTCCACTGACATTTAAATTTTCTGGTATTGTGTTAAAGTTCAAATTGACTTATAACAAATCTTTTGTACGAGAATATAGAAAATTGATGTTTTTAGACTTTTCCAGACTTTTTTTTAATTTTTCTCCCCGTAATAACCTTCCTCAGACTTCATCAAACACAACAAAAAAAAATCAGCCAAATCGGTTCAGCCGTTCTCGAGTTTCGCGCTTATCAAGACATTTTCGATTCATTTTTATATATAAGAATATCGAAATCACTGAGAAAGGAAGAAAGATAAAGCATTTATTTGGCACATAATATAAAAACCACAGAAGGACAGATTAATCAAAGCAGAAAACAACAAAAACAAATAGACCCTGTGCTGTGAGGCGCCAAAGGGAATTCAGCTCAGCAAAGGTCAATTGACCGGCCGAAACATTCAGCGCTGATTTTCAGCTGACACCCATTTATTGTGTCAACACGCAGAAAACATCGAGGAACGGAATAATAGAGTATAGATACACAACTCTAGAGACACATTTCAAAGGGTTATAGGTAATGATATGACATGCGTACTCATGCACACATACATACGCCCACACATATATAAATATATTATATCCACATACTATATACATACATTAAAAATTTTTTACTTGATACAGTGACTGTTACATTTTTTTATCTATATTTGGCACAGTGACCACATCACGTATGATGGTAAGGATGGTAATGTCCAAGAAATGACGACGACTATTGACATTTCAAAAAATCCCATCTGTAGTCATAGCGATCATGCCGGCCTGCACAAATCTATCTTTACGCTATGCCTTAAGGACCCCATGTCATAGGACGTTGGCAACACGCTTGCCGAAAGATCATTCCACAACTTAACGACTCGGCAAAACTAAGAGTTAGAGAACTTCTTAGTATTAGTCGGTATGTGCGTTGCCGTATAGCCATGACTCCGTGACCCAGTGCGCGAGGTTCTATTAATGAAGGGAGAGGGTAGAACAAGATTAAATATGTCTTCAGAACACTCGTCATGAGACAGACGGTAGAAAACGTTTATTGAGGCAATATCTCTGCGCAACTCGAGCGGTTCAAAGTCACGTCACGTAATTTCTGCTCACTCCGTATAGCGTGATGATATACATTCATAATTAAAAAAAAAACTCTATGTGGAGGAGTACATTCTAACTCACACTCTTGTCTCAGGTGTCCCATCAGCCTAAATAACTTCCAAAGAATTGTATTGCATTTATAAAACAAATAAACCGTTCGAGTCAGACATACAGGGTGCGTTTAAAAGCAGATGTCAGTTTAGAGCCATTAGCGAGATAAATTATGGCGGTAGAGAGCGCCGCCGCTGGGGGCCGCCGAGCTCAGCCTACTGAGCCCAGGATAAAGATTTTATTTTTGGTGTAAAATGAAGGGACATCCTTTGCCCGGTGGTCTAAAGCATAAACAGATGCGAGTAAAAAAAAAAACAAAAAGAAATAAATTTAATAAACAATTAAAAAGACAATACATATAATAAATCCGTTTCTCAGCCACCTATACAATAGTGTCTAGATGATAAATTATTTAAAAGCTTCTATATATAGACATTAGTATATTACCGTATAGAAAAAATTCTCAGTTATCTTATTTATTTAGTTAGTAAGAATGTACCGGAATCGTTAATCAATATACAAATGTGTGCAAGCGTTTGTGCCCGCTAATCACAGAAATAGCTTAACCGATTTTGATGCGATTTTAAATTAATGTATTGTGGATAGCTGCCTTTAACACTAAGTGTTAATGTTATTTCAATCAATTTACAAATAAAAAAGTTAGTCCAAAAAACTAGACTATAACAGTTATGAATAACATATTAATAAACGCAGTGTCATCGTGTCATCGTGCTTCGTTTGAAAGAGTCAATATAATAGGGTGGTGGGGATACGTGTGTTAGAAGAGTATCTCACAGCTCAACGACTACGAAAAATTTGTATTCGATATTACTTTCTTCTATATTTGTTTTCTCAGAGTTGCAGTGTGGTAGGAGGAAGGCCGGTGGGTAAGATTTAAGGATATTTTGATGCGGCACTTAAAGCGCTGCAATATTGAGCCGACGCAGCGGCGGATGCATGCGGAGCGACGCTCGGAGTGGAGAAGTCTTGTGCAGCGCGTGCTGTCCGAATTCGAGACCCAGCGTAGGCTTGAGTTGGATGAGAAGCGAGATCGTTTCAAGGCCCGTCCACCTGTGCTCACTTCCTATAATTGCGTGGGTGGTGTTCTGACATGTCTGTGGCAACTCAAGCGATGCAACCATTGGATGCGTTCGGCCATCTTTGTCGCACCATAAGCCCCGGCGCACAATAGCCCGGGCGCCATGTTTATGGACTCTAGTGCTTGCTACGACACCGGAAGGCCGCGCGTCCGAGCCGCGATATAGTGCGTTGCGTTATAATTTGTATATGTAGAAAAGTTAATTACAAAAAGTGTGTATTAGTTTATAGACATTAAATTAGCCCAATAAAAAGGATTAATATGCACTTCTGACTATTATTGCTATATGTCCATTATGCAACAGGACATTCCGCGCTAAGGTGGGCTGCGCAAGTCATCAGCGAGCTCTCCTTCGCCGATTGGGGCTGCAGCCCGCACCTGCCTGAATACTATTTTAGGAACGTCGCCAAGGCCGAAATCGGTCAGGATTTAAGGATTTCATCATCATTTGTTATTCAAAAAGTAGCGTTATATAATATATTTGGTAAAGAAAATGTTTAATATTTGTAATATTTTCTCTAGGTCGGTTTTGCCCACTACTTACTTGTCGTACTGGATAAGTTATAGCGGAGTGGTATCCACTTTATGAATAACCCACACATTCACTCCAGTTGCGCGAGTAATTTTGCCTCACTGAGCGATTTCTACCGTCTGTATCATGGCGACTGTTCTGATGAGTTATGTAACCTTGTTCCACCCTCTCCTTCCATAGCCCCACGCGTGCGGGCTTACGCCATCACGGCTGTACGGTAACTCACATTCCGGCTAGGACTATGAAGATTTCCAATTCTTATTTTTGCCGAGTCGTCAAGCTGTGGAAAATTATTCCGGCGAGCGTGTTAATAATAATAATAAAACATTTATTTGCCATACAACACAACAAACAACATAGCAAAATAGGTTATTAAAGACAGAAAACAAAAACAGTAAGCACCCTGTGTTGTGATGATGCGCTAAGGGGAAGTCAGCTCAGCAAATGCTAAGTGACCAGCCGAGCCACCCAGCGCTAATTTTCAGCTGACACCCATTTATTGAATCGACGCGCAGAAAACAGCAAGGAAGGGATCAATGGAGTACAGATACACTAATTTTAAAGTATCATAGATTATAATATGAAAATACACATATACAAAAACAGAAAAATAAGACCAACAGATAAAATATTTAACATCCATTAAAAAATTATCATATAAAATATTAGTAAACACTGTTACACGGTATTCACACCGTTCTATGATATGGGGTCTTTTAATCGAAGCGTGAAGAGATATTTGTGCAGACCTCCAGGATCGCTGTGATTACCAGTAAGTTACAGCGCTAAATCAGGATTAAAAAAAATAGGTTATTCGCTCGTGCCTTGGGTCCAGGCTGAGTCTCGAGAGACTCTCTGGCTCTGTCTGGTATCAATATGATTTAGGTTGATCTTTTGCAAGCCACTTGCTCTAATTAGGTTTGTTGTTTCAAATTAATTTCGTATTCTCCGTCTAATTCCAGGATTTGTTCGGATCACAAATTTTACATTAACAAAGCTTAAATGTTTTTTTTTACGTGTATCAGTTGTACTTTTCTCATGAACTTCGTCCCTTGAGTCTGGATTTAATATTGTAGAACGTTAAGCCGTATTACGAAAATAATTACTGAGTAATATAATTCTTAGTTTCTCGTGTATTTTTATACAAAAACCTACGGTTCCGTCGGGTATGGAGAACTGTTATCACTTTTAGAACTGTAAAAATGTATTTTTATATGTAAGGTGCGTATTGCGTAGTATTGTCATTAAATCATATTTCTTTAATGATTATAATTTAGTTGTTTGCCTTCAGGCGTTCATCAGATTTTCAATATGGTTTCAGCCGTTTAGAAGCTACAGTGGTACAGACAGACAGACAAATACACAGATCAACAGAAACTCGAGCTAAATTCATTACACCCCTATTTTAGCGTAAGGGGTTAATAATTCTATAATAAATACTTCGTTTTCCCGAACTGGGTCGTGACCACTTTAAAAACCGTCATACCTAATCTCTTCGGATGTCGCGTTTCGCGATCAATTTGCGTATATCCAGGTATGTGAATACTTATGCCTACTTAGAGACCTACCGTAGGAAGCCATATGTGGGCTGACATGGCGATGGCAACTGTCAATGCAGTTTCGTCCCTAGCGGTCACTTCAGTTCTTGGACTACGCTATATTTTCTATCACGTGCAATGTAGTCACTTTGTACAGTTTGTATAAAAAAAACTTGAAAGTATTATATATTTTACATTGAATCTTTTCCTATTGTTCTTTAAGCGGAGTGAATCTTTTCAAGCACCCTGTAATTGAGATAATAGACTTCCTAGAACTTAAAGAAAGTCTTTACAGCTGCATTAAATCAGTGTTGTTCCTTGAGACTAAACGAGCTCGACGAAACAGCGTTTGTTTTAAATCTGCTCTCCTGACTATCCAAAAAGGGCGGTCCCGCACCGTCGGGTATAACTGAGATTAATTACGACTTGGGAATTCTTTGTCTTCTTTTAAATACATTTATCTTGAGATTTATTTAGCTGTGTAATTTAGAGTTGCCGGACTTGCTAAGGTTTGGCATATATTGTAAGTAAAGATTGAGCAAATGAGTGACTGGATAAAAGGATTAAGTCAACTCTAGTAGATCAATTTCATGACTTTTTTTTACTTGGAGAATATTCTCAAAGGACCGCCACAGTCGCACTAGTGGGGGGTAGACAGTTAATGGATTCTTGTCCCCTGTCCGTTGTTGTTTTTGGATTACATTGTGCTCTGTCCATTCCATCAGGAGCAATGTAGTCATATTGTCGAGCCAGTATAAAAAAAACGCGGCTCTATAAGTTTCATTTTTCCGACCGAGGTACATACCCCTAAAAATCATGTTTTTCTAATGAGACCCCGTCCATTTTCTAAAGGATATTGGATCATAAATTCTCAAATTTGTAGATTAATCAATTCAAATGCGATTCTCAAAGAATATAATAATCTGATGCTATCTGATCCGAAAAGGATTTGTCATCTTCATCACGAGATATGAACGGAATAACGAACTGTTTAAATCAGTCTGCTGATGAAATAACGGAGCCAATGATCTGGAAGAGATAGCTTTGAAATATTATATATCGCTTCCTTATTTCTTAAGAAAGCTTTTGCCGCTTTTCCGGTTTGATCTGTGACACTAAAGATTGGTAGAGATTCGAGATTAATTTAAATTTGATCTCTAAGGACAGTTTGCAGCAACAAAATAAATCTAGAATAAACTTGTATAAAATGCCAATTATCGTTAAACTGGACTTATTGTCTTCCATAGAAACATTATCTACTTTAAACGATTGTCGAATTTAAATCATTGCGGTCGAATTAAATCGCTTCAGTTAAATAGCGTTTTTCTTTACTCTGACTCGGCTTAGTGTCCACACCACGCCTGAAGGAAAGCATGGAGCAGTCCAAAAAATGACCGCGACCATCAACAATAGAGAAAGCAATCGATGGTCGCAGTGATCATGCCGGCCTGCAGAAATATTCCTTCACGCTTCGTATAAAGGATACCATATCATAGAACGGAGGAAAAGCTTACTTGGAGAAATTGTTTCATGTTTCATGAAACTGTAATTATTACAAGTTTCTCCTGCGACATGCGGCTTGTATTTGTCCAGCTGGTGGCGTAGCCCTATTTTTTTTATTTCCAAGTGAAGTGCGGGTTAGGTATTACATGCTCGACGATAAAAAGAAAATATGCTTCGGGAACCCTCATGATATCTATTAGAAATGCCATTTGCACTAGTGTTGTGGGAACGGCGATCTGCTGCGCCACTGCGGTATAGTTTGACTATATATTATATTGTTTTTTATGTTTTCAGGAAAACGTACAGCAATATATAGATAAAAAAATATACAGAAAAAAAATACATAAGACAGCAAAGTTTCCACAATAAAAATACAAAATAAACATCAAGCTAAGGGACACAAAATAATAAGAGAAAAATAACTAATTATGTAAAGAAAAACAAACACAACGAAGAAAAATAAAATTGAAACTGATTTTTTTCTGACTACTCTTCTAAAGGAGCCAAATGCCAATTTCTTATAATACTCGCCTTCCTGTACAGTGTTTAATTTTTGACCGGATCAATATAACCTTGTACAGCAGCTTGGTCTACCCGTCCATTCTAGTGAGGCAGCAAGGCATTGTGAAAGGAGAAGAGGAGAGGAGAAAGGATGCTGACAGGGGTCAGTCATCAGTACCCAGACACTGGATCCTACCTCTCTCTAGTTGTGTCGGTTCCTCGTCCCGTTAGGTTAAGAGGGATCTGGACCACACCACCACCCCACCAAATAAATCTTACACAATTGACTTTTTGCGAATATTTACATCAACGAGCTCGGGTTGCCGAATGGGGCTGCAGTCTGCTCCTACTCGATGCAATATGGAAACGTTGCCAAGGCCGAAATCGGCCAGGCCACCATCATTCTTCTGCAGCGAATGTGTTAATAGGTTTATTCGAATAAAGTTATTTGGAGTAGTGATGCCACGAATATTCGGCAACTATTCGGTATTCGGCCTATTCGGCCACTTTTATTGCTATTCGGTATTCGGCCGAATAATACCTACTATTCGGCCGAATACCGAATACCAAATCATGTACAAAAGGCACGTTATATTACTCAAAATCATCTATTTATTTCCAAATTACAACACTTTAGTAATTAAAATTGATCAGTGGTAAGTTGTGATGGATGAAAATAAGCTTTTCAGCATTTTTTGGTAGCAAACGATTACGCTTTTCATCGTAAATGTTACTAGCCTCAGAAAATAACCTCTCACTAAACACGCTACTTCCAGGAGAAGAAAGATAAACTTTAGCAAATTTCGAAAGCTTTGGGTGTTGATTTTCGTTTGTATTGGGTATTGTATTGTCTTTGCTGGCCGCGCCAACGCAACGAGGAAAACAGGTTGCAACTTGCCTTAATCCATTAACGCGCCCCCGACAAGCATGTATTCCATGCCGAATATTCGGCGGCCGAATATTCGTCGCTTCGGCCGACAGCGTTGCCGAATATTCGGTATTCGGTATTCGGCCAATTCACTATTCGTGGCATCACTAATTTGGAGTTTAACATTGATGGTTAGTTTGCAGTACCCATACGAGTTCCAACGTCGAGTGATATCAAAGTTAATTGTCTATAAAGCAGTAAGAAATCAACGTGACGGGTACAAGGGCTGTACTTTGTAATTCATCCGCCGTATAACAGTAATCCTTATCTGGAAAGTAAAGTTTACGCTGCGCCCGGGAGTGAAACGTTAATCGTGCCGGGGGACCGCCATGACACAGGGACGGACTACAGAATATATCCTAAACGGGGCCCGAGGGATCTGGGCCGTAATAAAAAAAACCTTTGCCGGCAAACTGGCTGACAGTCGCACTTAACAGTAATGAGTGGTTATATACACTAACAAACGACACACTCAGAATCTTTTTTTTTGATAGCCCGGGAGATCCCTAATGGACCTCAGGGGGCGGTGAGGGCTGCCCCCCGGTGTGTCGGACTTGCACCGACTAAAGCCCCCGGGGTGTTCCTTCTTCCCGTCTGACCGGGGCCAGAGGAACAGCGTCATCCTCTTCTCCGACCCTCGGCAACGTCTGGCCTTTTATAAAGCCGCATCTACACATTCAGAATCAAAATAAGTTAATTTATCCCATTTTTTTTATGGTTTCATTCATAACGAATGATAGTCGTTGTTTTTTTACTGCACCATGTTTACCATCAGGCGTGGTGTAATCACTGTGCCGAGTCAGGTATAAAAATATATACAATATATATATAGAATTTTACACCCTTATCAGTCTGCAATACACCTTAGTAACAACAAATTGGTCACAATACAGATTGTGACCTAAATTTGTTAAATAATTTGGAATAAGTTAAAATTACATGCTCTGGGTAATCTAGCAGAAAATATTTTAAACTCTATTTAATATTAATATTTTATGAATTACCTTTGCCTTGTCGTAGTTAATACTGAAGTGGTGAATAGTTATTAAGAATACTGAGTTCTAAATTCAGCCCTGTATTAAAGTGCGGTACAGTCGACAGCAAAGGGCAATATTTCGTTTGCCGTAATGGATTTAAAACTGGCAGCTTCGCGCAGCTATGTTTGCCGTATCAGATACTTGTAGGCTCGTACCGAACTCTACGCATTTCCGTGATCTTTCTATTGTGGCCTGTTCCAGGACTTTTACGAGCATTGATTCAAAATTTAAGTCATCATCCAGCAGTGACACCAAGACCTAACTCAGGTATGTTTGAACAACAATGATACAACTCTCCAACGGATTAATGGACATAGCGAGTCATGCAGCAATGATGACGCAGATGAACTCGCAAGAAGGGAATCTGATAAAAAATATTTGTATCTGAGTTGTCTATTCCACTACCCTTCAGCGGGTTTAAGCCTGAAATCCGTCAAAGAGCAAGGTCTCTAATTGACTCAGACTGGAACCATATAATATAGTTGCTATAGTCTGTATATATATAGAGCGCAGCACTAGGCTGCCGCCATTAATGTTTTATAATCTAAGACGGTTCGTCTCGGCTGTCAGTTTCGTGATGTCAAAATAAATAGTTAAAAGTAATGAGTGCTTTTATTAATTAATTAAAAACACCAGACAATTAGTTATAACAATAGTGTAGACAGGTAAGGAGGTTTTATTATTGAACCATTGTCACACAAAATACGCTCGCCTAGTTGACGAGCTATGGAAACAAGCCCGGTCGAACCTGAAACCAGATATTAGAACCAGGAATGTGGGATGGTGAATGTCTACAGCTGGCCGGATTACGATCATCAAAAATGAGTGCAAAGCCCGAAATAGTGACTTGCTTCAACCTTGATTTGTGGTAGTTAGACAACCAATCATATCGCCATGCTCTAATGTCCTCCAGAAAGCCCAGTCAGAGGCTGTTTGCATCCAGCGTCATTATACTCTTGAACGCAGGGGTTCTGTGCAGTTATAGTGACTTGTTTCAGTCTGTCGCGTTTCGGGATCAGTTTGTGTACCTTCTGGATATCCTTATGGAGTGTCAAGGTAGCAATGAGAGGCGCTGCCCCAGTATGTCGGACTCTTACCGATTAAAACCACCGAGATGTTCCTCCTTCCATCTTCCGATGGCTGAGTGAAAGGCAGCGCCAACTTCCTCACGCAACTGGGTACCATCAAGCCTTTTTCAGGCCTCATCCTCATCATGGGAGGGGCGTGTAGCGGGCTACCCCTCGCTCGCCTCGTGTCTTGGAGCGGTACGTGGTGTGTGTGTATGTGTGTGGTATTCAACCAGGTGTTCAGAGAAGAAAAACTCGACCAAACCTGCATCCTGCTTCCTCCCGATCGTACTGGTTCTCCTTTCCATCGGGCCTGAGGGGGCTCGGACGAGAGAGTGCTTTTCTGGCTGCGCGTCCAGCTATGCACTTAAATATCTCCTGCGCAATTGACTGTTTCCGAAAACTGGGCCTTGATTTTTTTAATCGGCGTTGAAACAGTCGCCGTGGCCGAATCCGGCCAGGACATCATCATGTGGGCCCACAGGTCAACGGCAGTTATCAATGGACTCCCGTCGTTGTCTTATTAATGTTCTTTCCAGCTGGTGCACAGTAATGATTGTCGAAGTAAAACAAAAAAATTTAGCATCGTGCAGATTTCGTGGTGAAAATCTCTATAAACGGAGTGCCTAAACAGAATCTAGCTTTATCGCTGCGAACACATTAGCGTTCCTACTCTAAAAATGCTTTTAGAATATCGTATAGAGTAGTGTTTACTGCCACACGTGGAATTAAGAAATATATGAAAGGATAATATAATGAAAAATGCGCGAATTAAAGTAAAGAAACATATTTTCTGTTTTAGTAAGCCTTGCGTCTATTTTTCCACAACCTTACGATCTGGGTGCCTCTAAAAGAAGAGTGAATAGGCATTTCTTATGCAAACGCTATTCATCATCGGCATCATCTTCACCTTTCACTAGATATGATTGCTGAGAAACGACCGCCTATAAATCATACAAAAACCTTTCAATTCTATTGTATGGATTGCACTCCATAATGTTTATAGGAAATAATTTTTATGATAAAATGCCTTGCCTGACGTCGCTGGGCAAGGCGTGGTTTTTGGTTAGCTTTCCCTCCTATTTCTACCATAAATTGACTGCAGGTCGTGCGGGTTTGCATCCTTGTGTGGTTGACATTTCAACTACTCACCCGAGGCGATTCGCCTCCCCTTTTTTGCTGCGAATTGTCCAGGAGTAGAATCCGCTTCTTTCGTCTGTTTTTACGGCACCATACCACATGGGAATTTTGAAGCGGCGAGTGAATCGGTATGTTCTTTTGGTGAGCGCGCTCCATCATCGGCCTCATCACCACTTTCGACCAGATGAGATTCAGGTCCAGCGTAAGCCGGTCTGTAATAAGAAAATACGATAGTATTTGTTGATACAAGCTCGACATAGAAACGGCAGTTCGTTAGAGATAATGGAAATTTCATGTTGTGCTATTTAAGTCATCATTTTATGTTCCTGTATTTATGGTTTCAGTTTTAGCAGGTGAGTGTGGTTTTTATATATTTTCTAATTCTACGCTACCGCAGTGTTGTTGCATATTTCATGTGGAGAACTTGTTTCAACTTAGTATTTCAGAATAATTTAATAGACGTACATTAAATTCTAAGAGAATACTTCTAGTCATATTAAGTCTATGAGAATTTCGTCTTAAATTTCAACTCACGCATATATTAAAATAATATTTACTTTATACGAATAATGGTTATCATCACGCTATGCTCCTCTCGGAGTGAGCAGATATACATTAGTAGCAGTATCTACTTTTCGCTTATATGTCGTACCCAACGTTTTCTAGCGTAGCTTTGTAGCAGTTCTCACGGCACTATTACATTAGACATTTGCAAATGCCATGCGATTTTTCCTTTACCGGTGAGCATCTGGTACGTAAATTCATACTAAGTCTGAAAAGACCCAGATGTACGCGCAAGGATTTGAATCCTTTTCGCGTCGCCGTGTATGGATGCCGGCCTCTTATCGACTAGGACACCACAGCCACAATGTTTCAGTAAAGTACAAGTAAAGACAAAGTAAAATTTATAAATATCATCCGAAAAGCTTTTTGACGTGGTAAGGTGATTGCTCGAACTGGATAGTGACCACAGTACACAAGTAAGGACCGTTATAGTGACTCGATCTAGTCTGCCCCGTTTCGGGTTCAGTACACAAATCCAGTACCTCATATACTTAGAGATCTTCAGTCGTGGTATATGAGGGTCGACATGACGACGGAGACTATCAATGGATCTTCATCCTTTTATGATAGCTTTCGTTTTTGGACTACCCTGTACTTACCATCAGGTGCACTGTAGTCACATAGACGAGTCAGTTTAAAAAAAAACGCTGTTCTATTAAATTTTGGTAAACTTAATTAAATTTATATAAATCGTCAAAAACAACTTATTCCTACATATTTTCTTAAGATAAAAGTTCCGAGTACGCAATTTATTTGAAAGAAAATATAAAAGTTTTAATTTTCTAGCTTATATTTAGTATAAATACTTTGGAATAGCTTGCTCAATGTTAGATTATATTAAATTGTAATATTATATTTGTCTGTCTGGCGAAATTATTTATTCTCGTAACTGAGCAGACTTTTTCTCTAATACATCTTTAAAGAAAATTAGTTTCTAGAAAAACTTAAAAGCAGTTTATACGGGAATCAAATTGAATCTGAATTTTATGTGAACTGTAACTATCGTTACCTTGGAAATACATCAAACAACGCTACCTTACAGAAAAAAAAATCAAGATATAACCGTAAATCACAGTATAAGATAGAAAGAAATAAATAAAAAATCACTTATTTGGCACTACGTAACATACGACAGAAGTATATATATGTTAATCAAGATGTTTTTGACTCATTGTTATAAATTAAAATGCAGAGCATCGAGCATCGACGTCGATCGCCTGCCTCGCGGTCTTTTACCGGTTGCACGGTGGAGAGTGTTCTCAGGAACTACATTCTTTGATTCCACCAGACCCATTCCATCACCAAACTATTAGACATCGTGTCGGATACCATCCGTATGTGGTGGATGTTCCTTATATCCGCACGAGAAGATTCGCTTCTACATTTAGCATGCGAACAGCTAAGGAGTGGAATATGCTTCCAGCGGCCATATTTCCGCGATCTTATGACCTGGGAGTCTTTAAAAGAAGAGTGAATAGGCATTTGTTGGGCGAATGCGGTTCATCATCGGACTCATCTTTACCATCCACCAGGTGTGATTGAGGTCAAGCGTTCGCCTATAAGTGATAAAAAAAAAGATACAAAACAATAAAGGTAAATGCCCTGTGCCGTGATGCGCGAAATGGAAGTCAGCTTAGCAAATGCTAAATGACCAGCTGAGTCAGTCACTCTGCGTTGAGTTTCAGCTGATACCCAAATGTATTGTTTCAACGTGCAGACAACAGCGACGAGGGAATCATAGAGAATAAATAGACAGCTCTAGAGACACAAAGCGTTAGTGTTATAGATATGTACATACTACATAAGGGCGTTTACTCACTTCACGCGTTACATTATAATACGACATCCGATTTCTACAATATATGTCATGCGTTATTCCTGTATCGGATTTGAATACAGTAATGCCCCGCTTTACGCGAGGGATACGTCCCGGAAAAAATCGCGTTAACTGAAATTTGCGTATGTCGAGGTTTAAGATTAAACATAGTTAAAATTTAATATGAACAAAAAAATACTAATCATTTTATTCAATGACGTTAATTCTAAGAAAGCTTAATACAATGCATACTATTAATTATTTTTTACGGAAAAATATATCTAATGTCTATTTGGATAGCGTTTCTTTTACGTTCTTGTAAAATACGTTTGTAAAGCCCAACAGTTTTTAATTGTTTGATACACGGTCAAGACGCGGTCATCATTATTGTCTTTACAATATATCCAAACCCGAATAAATTCTGAAAGAGGCAATTGAGAGCGAAATTTGAATTTCGCGTTATAAAACCGCGAAACCGCGTGTTAGTGAAACCGCGCATAACGGGGTCGCGTAAAGCGGGGTATTACTGTATTGACCTTGAACCGCTGTAGTATCTGGGTCTTTCAATGCGGTAGCCTAACTTTAATTACAGTATTTAATTGATGGGGCTTAAAACTTTTCATGCTACATCATTTTCGGGATGAGCAGAGATACATAAGTGGCGGTATCCAAATTGCGCTTATACTATGTCCCACGTTACCGCCGGCGCAACTAATCGCCGTTCTCACAGCACTAGTACACATTATTATTTCATTATTATGAAATAAACACAAATTAGTATTACCTGGTTTCCGGCTTAAAAAGGTTCATGGTTCCTACATGGGGCTCGGTATTCGCTTATACAATACAACACCTAAAGACATCATGGAGTCTTTACTACTACTGAAATTAAATAAAAACTATTAAAACTAAATTGCTAAAAAAGGGATATTATTCCATCAATGACTGTTTCAATGATAAAAGTGTGTGATATTAATATATGCAATCGTTCTCGCGGGGCATTCAATCCTTTATATATTATACCTGTTATTGTACCTCATTATGTTAAAAGGAGCAACTACCAGAGTTTCGTGTCGGCTCTTCTCGGTAGATTCTGCTTTCCGAACCGGTGCTAGATTCAATTTGCTTTTTTTTGACGATTCAAAAGTGCTTGGAAGTAGGCCTATTTGAATAAAGTTATATTTCATTTCATTAATTTCTATTAGATATAGCAGGTTTCCTCACGATGTTTTTCCTTTACCGGTGAGCATGTGGTGCCCTAAACCTCTACTTAAATTGACAAAGTCCAGAGGTATGTGATGGAGCTTGAACTTTCGACCACCGAGTATCCGAGTATATAAGTTTCATATGTTTAGATAATGTATATAACGAAATGTATGTTAAAATGTATATTTGTCTCGTACTTGAGTTAATCTTTAACGTCGCTGTGTTGAAATGAGTTCGTCGAAGGTTTATCTGGAGGCATTAGATGCGGAACGCGGAAGGGACGCAGCTGAGGCGGTCTGATAACGGCGCCAGAGGACTGCTTACGAATGGCTCAATCATTACTCACTACAGTAAAGTACAGTACAGCCGCGTTGTGCAATTTTGTTTATAAACTACAAAAACAAATGTAGAGATTTGGTTTTACTGAAAATTCCGACTGCGACCTCTGTAATACTTGGGTGCCCGCTGGGGATGTGACTTGGGGTGGAAAAAATCGATTACTAAATAATTTATTTTACTCTCATCAAATTAAATCGACTTGGTAAAAATCGATTAACTAAAAATTAATTGATTTTACAAGTAATTCGATTTTTCTACCTTTTCGAAGAGTTGCATTTTTTTGTATTTAATAATAAAATGTCCGAGTCGACATAAATAATTCGTGGTTTGGCTTCATTGGTTTATTTTAAAAAAATTGAGCATAACTTGTCGTTTGAAGTTTAAAAAAAAACAGGAAAAAGAGACTATAAAATAAAATAAAATAAAATAGTTGAGTAAATAATATAATTGATGTATTTATAAAAAACGATTTTTCATATTTAGAAAATGCGAGAGAGCGTTGTACAGCCTAAAAATCCTCGGTATGGTGGAACACTGTCCAAGATTTATTTTAAAGAAAGGTGTGAGAAAAAATGGAATGGAATGAAATTATATGTTAAGATCGACATGACGTGTTTATAGTGTTTGCAAACAGTGTCATCTTCAAGTAATTGCTCAGTACCAAAGCTCGTGTTGGCAATAATGCACACAGCAAACTACTTACTCGATTTGAAAGGCTCTCCACAGTGTTTGTTCTATTCTGTTTGTCGCTTAAGCTATGTAAATATAATCAAGAATTGAATATAGGTTTGCATAGAGCGGTTTGGACGCCGTGCCGTGCGGGTAGCCATGGGGCTTACCAGTTCAGCATGGGAATACGGACGCTGCAATGTTCCCAATGTCATATTTAGATATATGAGTAGCATAAAGATAGACAGTACAGAACAGTATAAGGATATACTGTCCTGTGCCTTTGGGCCCTTTAAACGAATGGTGAGAAAGAAAATAATAGCCTAAGTTCAATTTTGTTCTATAATGTACTTTTTTTTTAATATAAATGTACTATTTATATGTAACATATATATGTAAGTATATTTGATTGATTTTTTTATTGTTATTTATTAGCTTGATTTTTATTTTTGTACTAATTTTTGTGGAAACTTTGCTGGCGTATGTAACATTTTTTGTGTATATTATCATCATTTTTATATTGCTGTATGTTTCCCTTTAAAATAAATAAATAAACACAGAATACAATAATGTGGGTGAAAAGGAGAGCCCACTTGTCTTCTTTTTCGGCTTACGAAATCGAAACGCCACCTAACTGTCAAAACTAGCATTTATTCAACGCTTATGTATGTTCATTTGTGTGTAATTTGAATGTAAATGATGAGTTTGTTGTACTTCTAAATATATATAACTCATAGGTGACTGACTGACTGACATAGTGATCTATCAACGCAGAGCCCAAACCACTGGACGGATCGGGCTGAAACTTGGCATGCTGGTAGATGTTATGACGTAGGCGTCTGCTAAGAAAGGATTTTGATCAATTCCACCCCCAAGGGGATAAAATAGGGGATGAAAGTTTGTATGAAACTTTGTCAATTGTAAGCCGATCGAGCTGAGACTTTGCATGCATAAGGCTACTATGACGTAGGCATTGCCTAAGAAAGGATCTTATTAAATTCTACCCCTAAGAGGATAAAATAGGTGATGAAATTTTGTATAAGTTCACCCAATAGCTTGATAGTTTTAGCGCCTAATGACAGATTAGTTATTAATATTGTGTACAAAGAAGTTTTGTAGGCCCTAATTTTTTACACACGCTAAACAAAAGCAAAACCGCAAAAACTATAGCTAATTAATAATAACACTTCTTAACGCGAGCAAAGCCGCGGCCAAAAGCTAGTTTAGAATACAATTATAAGCATCTTTGGGATGATTCTGCTCAGTACTTTAAGCAAACAGTAAACAACAAAACTCAATAAATAGGTAATCATACAGCAGCTCAAAAAATACAAGGAGCGGCCGGTCATGAGACGTTACACGAATCTCCCATCTACCGTGCACCGCAGCCGGTGCTCAAGCGATTCGTACAACAATTACGGCGTCCGCTAGACTATAATTTACTTTGTTTTAAAAGTAATATTAAAATATCACTATTTTTACATATTTGGTTGGAATTAGAATCGAATGCTGAATATCTTCCGTGAACATCTCCTTCGACTATAAAATCACTGTGTATAAATTCTAACAAAATTTTTAAAATAGTTTAGTTCTAGCTAAGGTTCACGTAACCTAACACGATAAATAGCTGATATTAGCTGAAATAGAGTCGGAAATGTCTTTGTGAAGTTTACAACGCGACCTCTGGCGGCAGGTAGGGGCGATAAATCCAATAGATTAAAAATAAAACGCTGCACGTGCGGCGCAGAGGCGCCACTCCTATTATTTGTTATTGAATGCTCTGGCGGTGTCACTGTGTTGTAGGGCTGTCGCGGAACGGGGTTTTCTACCTTGACTCGGCTTGGTCTCCACGCCACGCCTGAAGGAAAGCATGCTGCAGTCCAAAAGACGAATACAACTGTTAACAGTAAAGAACAACAATCTATAGTAGCAGTGACCATGCTGATCCATACCGTGGTATAAATTAATTGAAATTAATTCAATTAATTTTGTTCGATAAATTATTGAAACCTTTCCCCATCACTAGCATTTGAAATAATACGTTAAAGATCTAAGTTACAAGTTTTATAAACTGCTACCATTACTACTGCTGGTTTATGTGACCTATTGGATGAGGGCAGTAGCGTTCATACCATAAATGCATAAACGCATTGCATGCCCTTACGATAAATAAAATAAGTCTTATGACCGGTGGTCGTGGGTGTGGTTGTAGAAAGACACGGATTTTGGTGTTTTAGTCGTTTAGTCGACTACCGACACCCGAGGCTAGAGTACGTGCGCGAACGTCGCAGTTCGGTATGCCTTAAAGTGTAAATAAACAGTAAAACGCCAAAATCCGCGTCTTTCTACAACTACACCCACGACCACCGGTCATAGTCTACAATAAATTCCTTTAATTCGAACAAAAAATAAGGAATCCTTTATATTCATATCTATTTTCACGCCATCTATCTTCCCTGTGAAAGTAATATAATATTTATTATCATTATACAATATTAAAATTCATTATGTGAATCTGCCTACCCTGTCCAAGTACCCTATGCCACTGGATGAGGGTCCTGTTCCCACGCGCGGCAAAGCGAGCGCTCGTGGGCTCGTATCCCAGCACGTACCTCTGGGCTCTTCCAGATTAAATACCGACTTAGGGACCTTATGCTCACCTAAAACACAATAAAAAAAACATTATGAGGAAACAAATGCGTGAGGCATCTAATAGATATTTTAATGTGTAAGTGCACTAAGAACGATGATCAGCTGCGTTTCTGGTCACGTTGGGTACGAAATATAAGCGCAAAGTAGATATAGCCACTAATGTATCTCCGCTCGACTATAAAGGGATATAGCGGGACGATATATAATTATAAACTGTTATTCAACGTCGGCACAACCCTACGCGCGTGCACGAGTATATTAGCCACAGTAGTCGCTTCACTATTGCCCTCTTGTTAGCTATCGACACTTCGCCACCGAAAATTGTACACACAACTCACATCACAAGACTCTGTGAACAGCGAAGGAACAGTATGCCTCATTTTTGTTGTCGCCACGGACTCTCTCTCACGTGAATTGGTTATTGGTATATCAATTATTGTCGTTTACTAATCTAGTTTGGGTCTATAAGCTACATTACCTAGCAGCATGTTTTTTTTCTAATGTGAAAGAGCTCTGAGAACGGCGATCGGCTGCGCTACTGTTCACTTTGGACACGATATATGTATAAGCAAAAGTGTATACAGCCACTATTACATCTCTGCTCAAACCGAAAGGGATACGGCTTAACAATATAGTATTATTATTATGTTTTTTCTTAATTCATAGAACAGCTACTTGGCTTAAAACAGTTATAAAAAAAGACTGTAATAAAAAGTAAGTTACTATAAAAATAAGTAGAAAAATGGAGAAGTGCAAATCAAATAAGTTAAATTACTATTGAAGATAATCTTTGCGTATAGTAATCTAGGCATCTAGACATTGTGACCGTAGCCTGGGTAATAATAATATAGAGTAAGTTCTAGAAATAAACCAGAAATGATAGTTATGACTGATTTCTCCCCACACATTTCAAATTCTCATACATAACTAACTACTTTTGTTATTTTATTACATCTTAACAGAAAATATCGGCCTTCTGGAGCATCTTCATCAATTAGGTACTGTACTATACATAGGTCTTCAAGTGCTCAATTGATATATATCATATAATAATATATTAATAGTAATACAATTTGGGAGGTATAGTGGGAATTCAGCGTCTACTTCTGCCACCCGGGTTCTATTTAGAGGTGACAGAAATTTGATAAACTCGTTGGTTGCCATAAACTTTCACCAGTGGCTCCTAGTAGCTGTGCAGCCTGCAGGAGCCACACCCTGATAACCAGGTCGGTTCGTAAGCAAAACCTGGTTGAAAGGGCTTGCACGATGTTTATCGCGCAAATTGTTGCGTTGACGCACCGGTTAGTGCAAAATTCTGGTTTCTTATTCTTTTTTTGTCATGCTAATGGCAGCCTAGTTTACCGAGGATTCTAGCGAGGTAGTATGGAGCTGTAAAAGGCCTAAGGTACTAATTGGGGTCAGTTATCAGTTCCCAGGCACAGTATCCTGCCTCTTTTTAGATGTGTCGGTTCACCGTGCTATTAGGTTAACAGCGGTTTGAACAAAATGATGCGTTTGTGTAAGAGCTAGCATTCATGTACAAATATTGTATATCCTGCGTAATAGAGTGTTTCTGAATATATTCTGGATGGGGGTGCAATTCGAGCCTGCTCAATGTGATTTGGAAAAGTCGCCAAGGCTAAAATCTGCAAGAAGTTTGTGTCTTGTAATAATTGATAGACCTTTTGAGATTTGTACAGAATATAGTTTAAAATAAATACTGTTAACATGCTATACTGTTCTTTTGTATACTGTGTACATAGTAGGGTATTTGAATTCAGTTTGACAAAACCCTAACGGCTTCCAGTTTCCAATTTAGATATTGAAAAATAAACATAACGGAAAATGTAATAGTTGGAAATTTCCAAGTGAAATTGGAAAACTGATCAAATATTGTTAACGTTGGGGTTGTAACTATAAAGTGGTTGTTGAATTTAGGAAACATCCTCTAAGATGTTTGTTTTATCTGAAGGTTCATTTGGAAGGGCGCCCTAGGGCAGTTTTCGTTGTTATTTCTTTATTAATGTTCGTAATTTGTTTCACTTTTAGTCCTCGACCGAGGCATGTTTATAACCTGTCGGTAGCGAAATTGGACCGAATTTACTAGACGAAGCTCTACATAGCTAATTATGCTTAACTAGCTTTTGCCCGTGACTTTGTTTTTTTTTTTTAAATAAATGCGATAGTATGTGTTGATGTAATACAGATTTCCTCACAATGCCAATGCTCTGATAAAGTTACTTGAAGTTCGATGCATTAGCGAGTGCAATGTATTGCGATGATATACATATATCACGCAAATTATATCAAACTCACATCAAATAAATAATAAAAAGGATTCAAGCTAAGACTGCCTTCTGATTTATACGTCTCCCACAAGCGGTAGAGGCCTTCACTACAACTGCTGATCCCGACGAAAAATTGAACACGTGAACATTATTGCTATTATTTATTAGCAATATTATTAAATATTCTTTGACAGTGCTGTGGAGTTATAAAAAGATCGCAAAGTGTTATTTATTGATAATGAACTTCCTTCATATAATGTTATTGGCAACTTGTATGTTCGGTTATTGAGTTCGCGACAGTAACCGTTACTATAACAGTTAAAGGGAACGTTCCAATAACGCTGAACGACGTCACTGATATAATATGCTATTCGTGCATGCTGAGAGTAGAAATGGAGACTTTATTTCATTGTTTAGAAATCTTGCGCTAAAAATCTTCGCCAATAAGTTTTATTATTACAGACAGGCTTGCGCTTGACCTCAATCTCACTTGATGGAAATGTGATGAGGCCGATGACAGAACGCGTTCACTCGACAAATACCGATTCACTGGTTGGTTGAAGATTCCCATGTCATAAGATGTTGGAAAAACAGACACAAAAAGCGAATTCCACGAATTCCGTCATAGTGACCAGCTACCTTTTTCGGCTTGTCGCGTTTCGGGATCAGCTTGTGTATATCCAGTAGCTCATATACCTAGAGACCTTCAGTCGTGGTATATGTGGGCCGACATGACGATGTAGACTATCAATGGATTTTCATCCTTTGATAGTCGCTTTCGTTTTTGGACTACACTGTACTTACAATCAGGTACTCTGTAGTCACTATGTCGTGCCAGTGTAAAAAAAAAAACTTGGCAGTTCGCAGCAAAAAACAGGAGGTGAATCACCTCGCGTGGGCAGCTGGAATGTTAACCACACATGAGTGCAAGCCTTCACAGCGCTCAGTCCAGTTATAGTAGAAAGGGAAGGGGGGAATACAGCTCGGCCACACTCTCCAGAGTATAGTCTATAGAAAACCGATAGGCAGGCCTGGCTACTCTAAGTCGGCGTTCCAAACTGAGTAGCTCAGGCAACTTAAGAGCTTCATCGGCAATGAGTCCAAGGTTACCAAATGCTGATGATTTTATAATATATTCTAATTTGTGGCTGTGGTCCTCTGGTGCATTGGAGACCAGTATCCGTGCCCGGCGACGTGAATTGTCGTAGGTTCAAATCCCGGCACGGACATCAGGAGTTTCTCAGATCCAATGCGTATTCAGGCCCCACATGCTCACCGGTAAAAAAAACATCATGAGAAAGCCCGCATGGCTTCTAATAGAATTGTCATGTGAATTACTGCTCTGAGATCGTTGATCAGCTGCGCTACTAGTCATGTATTTTTTAATTATTATTCTAAACAATTGAGAATCGAAGGATTGCCGTGAGGGGGGGGGGCGATGGAGTGTAGTTTTTGCCCTGCCTCCAAAAATTTCAAGATCCGGGAAATGAAGGACGATTTATTTTAATAAATATTTGATTATGCGTCGCTTAGGGCGGCTTTCCAATAGTTTTATTGGACCGGGAATCGCTTTGAACCCAGCTGAGTGGTGTTCACAGATTCTTGAATATTACGATAATTTTCTGAAAGTATTTAACGTTGAAGCCAAAAAGTTGTTCAAACGGATATTAATTATTTATCGGACTTTCTAAAACGGTCTTAGGTATTAATTTGTAAGTTGAAATTGGAGACCGTAAGCTGATTAAAACTAGAGACATTTTCATTTCACTTGATCTTTTAAGTTTTTAAGACAGTCATTATAAAGGGGCGAAAGAGAGGAGAGCAGTTCGAATCTCGACACATACATGTGACAGAATTCAGCTTTTTAAATAATTTATTCATCCAAATTAAACACACAAGTAAGCTTTTTACAGAAATATTTTTCTGTGACACTAGTAACAAAACAAGATCTTTTCTCCGCCAATAGAATTTGTCTCCTCTCTCCTATACTTTCTATCCCTTTTACGATCTTTTATTTTACACTGGCTCGACATAGTGACTACAGAGTACCTGATGGTAAGTACAGTGTAGTCTAAAAACGAAAGCGACTATCAAAGGATGAAAATCCATTAATAGTCTACATCGTCATGTGGGCCCACATATACCACGACTGAAGGTCTCTAGGTATATGAGCTACTGGATATGCACAAGCTGATCCCGAAACGCGACAAGCCGAAACTGGTCACTATGACGGGCTTTATACCTATGTACTGTGGTCGCGATCCAGACGGGCACCGACGCCCTACCACCTCGCTGCTGCTCGTTTAGCACCACCCAGGAGTCACGTGTAGGGAAACTAGGGTAAAGCCTACGGACGCGAGCAGCTTCGACTCCAAAAAACTTCGGCTCTTATACTGTTCCTTCTTGTTATAATATATTATCATTCGCATCACATGTTGCGTTTTACTTTCCGTTTTACTTCTACCATTCCTACATGATACTTATGGGTTTTCCCATATTTAGTACACCACAGGCTAATCGTTGAAGGAAAACATCATGAGGGTTCCCGCACGGCATCTGATAGAAATGTCATGTGTACCAGTGCCCTGAGAACGGCGATCCGCTGCGCTACTGGTCACGTTGGGAGCGACATACAAGCGCAAAGTGGATACAGCTATTAATCTATCTCTGTTCATACTCAAAGTGATACAGTGTGACGATATATCATTATTTAAAGATTTGATATAGGGGACTAAAGTTTATCGGAAAATCTGTCAATTCTGAAGTAAGTTAAAAAAATGCTATTAAGAGTTTTGGTTACAATAAAAACCCTATTATAATGCTTTTTGTAATCTAGTTCTAAGTCTAAAGGTTTAAAATTGGATGTTTCTACTGGGACAAGATAGGTACTTAGAGCTAGTATTCCAATAAATTCCTAAATCATAATGAAATATCATAAATGATTGAGATAGTGAATGAGAATTATGACCTTGAAGATATTGAAAAAAAAATATGTTCAAACTCAGTAGCCGCAGCCATCACAGAGGGCATCAGTTTAAACTATGTACCAATCGATTAAACAACAACTTGTTGATTGTCAGAGCGAGGAATGATTTTCCAGAAGATATATCATCTCTAAATGTGTACCAATTTAAAAATCGCTTGAACAAAAAATATCTCCAACACAAAAATAAATACTGTGACATGCTCTTGCAGGCGTGTCTACATTCCCTATGTGTTTATTATGAGTTTAGTCACTCGCTTGAAAATAATAACACTTTCTTTATATCTGTACTCCCATATATTTCAAATAAAGTTTACATGTATTTTTCTAATCTTATTAATATAATTTTACGCAATCTGAATCTTCCTTTTCTATTTTTTCAATCAATCTCTCATAATAATTAAAGTCAAACTTTATATTTTTAAAGTTAGATGTTCTAACCTTTTTAAAATAAATTTATTTTTCTATTTATCGGCCAATTGCGACAATAACTAACCTACTTCATAATACTTTCATACAATCACTACAATACTTAAAAAAAATGAAACTATTATAGTAGGATACAGGCAGTTGACAGTTGTTTCAACTGCTTGTCTGATAATAACATTGTCGCAGTCATCGAAAGCGATCTCTCGCTTTCCAAGCAGTAGACTTGAGGGAGTCTGCAATGCCCGGTGCACCGCCTGAGAGTGACGTTTTGGAGAGGTGGACTCTCTCAACTCACGCAGAGAGGTAGCCTCAACAAGGCTTTTCCCTCCCCGGGCGTCTGGGTGAATTTGGTTTCCCAGGCCCGGGTGGAGCGATTAGAGTGACACCTTGGAAGTTTGGGTCACTGCCCTCACAGTGGCCCTGATGATACTATGCAAGATTTTCTTCTTGGATAAAAATAATATACGCTTCCCCAATAATAAGTAAATAACAGAATATTTCCAAATTAATTGGAATATGTACGTCTTGGTTCAATATTCTTCTCAATTTGTTATCATGAATACATTTGAAGGGTTGTATATTGCATTACGTAATAACTTTGTTCACCTGATCGTGAACCGAGTTCTATAAAGGTCGTTTCACACTACAAGGGAACCGTCACGTATTCTTTAAGTTTTTATGACGCGAGTCGTAATACATTGCGTTTTCTACCGTCTGTATCACGGCTAGTATTCTGAAGAGTTATTTAACCTTGCTCCACTCCTTTCATTGTCACAGTTATACGGTAACTCATATCCCGCATAGGGCTAAGAAGTTCTGTAACTATTACTTTAGCAAAGTAGAACTGTGGGATGTTCTTCCGGCGTGCGTGATCCCCCCGTCCTACTATATACAGGGTTCTTTAAAAGAAGCGCGAAAACACGAAAATTTCCAATAAATCTGAGCTAAATTCCTAAGAACTTTGGGAGAATTCTAAATGAATCCAATAAAATACACAAGAAGATACTACAAACACGAACAGAGGCAGATTTGCACGTAAATTGACCCACCAGCTAATTTTTAATCTCGTCAATATTAATATTATACTATTTCTGAGTTTATTCAGATTAAGTACGGACTTAGCTCACCGGTGAAGAAAAATATCATGAGGAAGCTCGCATGGCTTCTAACAGAAATGTCACGTGTACTAGTGCTGTGAGAACGGCGACCAGCTGCGCTACTGGTCACGTTGGGCAAGATATACATATAATCGCAAAGTGGATACAGCCACTGATGCGTCTCTGCTCACTCCGAAACGGATATATTATGATTATGTTTTGCATTAAAAATATATATTAGGTCCTTACATATGAAATTGGCGTTTTTCGTACTGGCCACTTTAATCACAAATTTCTCCTCTTTGGTAAGGAATTCCAAATTCAAATTTGTACAGCTATAGACTCATGTATTTGTGCTTCGATGATCGTCATTCATTTGTTTTTTTCTTCTGTTTTTTTCTGTTTGCATCACTCATTTTACAAAATGGAAAACTTAAAATATCGCATTATTTACGAGTACGAGTTCCGCCGTGGCACTAGTGCTGCGGAAACAACTCGAAGGGTGAATGATGTGTATGGCGGTCGTGTTGCAAAAGAAAACACAGTTCGTTTTTGGTTCCAACGTTTTCGTTCTGGAAATTTCGACCTGCAGAACAAGCCCCGTGGACGGCCTGAGACTCAAGTTGATAATGAAGAGTTGAAGGCTATTGTGGAAGCGGATCCATCGCAAACCACGTCCGAGTTAGCTGCAGGCTGCGATGTTAGTGATAAAACTGTTTTAATTCACTTGAAGCAAATTGGGAAGATTAAAAAGCTTGAAAGGTGGGTACCTCACGAATTGACTGAAGCAAACCGGCAAACGCGCGTCGACTGCTGCGTTACATTACTAAACCGGCACAATAATGAAGGTATTTTAAACCGAATCATTACCTGTGATGAAAAATGGGTTCTTTACGATAATCGGAAGCGCTCAGCGCAATGGTTGGATCCTGGCCAGCCAGCCAAATCCTGCCCCAAGCGAAAATTAACCCCAAAAAAGTTACTTGTAAGCGTTTGGTGGACTAGTGCCGGTATTGTTCATTACAGTTTTCTCAAATCTGGCCAGACTATTACGGCTGATGTCTATTGTCAGCAATTGCAAACCATGATGGAAAAGCTAGCGGCTAAACAACCTAGGCTGGTCAATCGCTCCACGCCACTGCTGCTTCACGACAACGCTAGACCACACACTGCGCAACAGACGGCTACTAAATTAGAAGAGCTTCAATTGGAAAGTCTAAGACATCCTCCGTACTCCCCGGACCTCGCTCCAACAGATTACCATTTTTTTCGAAATTTGGATAACTTCTTGCAAGGGAAAAAATTCAACTCCGATGGGGCAGTCCAAATCGCCTTCAAAGATTTTATTGATTCCCGTCCGACTGGATTTTTTAGTAAAGGGATCAATGAACTACCTATGAGATGGCAAAAGTGCATAGAAAACATTGGTTCATACTTTGATTAATTAAATATATTATATTAAAAAATATTCGACTTTTTGTTCCTCCCATACAAAACGCCAATTTCATATGTAAGGACCTAATATAAAGAATTCACGGTTGGTGTGAGCCGGGCTTCAATCTTTTATTGCCTCATCATATGACTCTTTATATATCTCAATAGCCCTAGACGAGCTCGATTTCACTCGTTATAAATGTATATTTTATATTCACTAATATATATAGTTGAATTGATTATTATTTTCTATATGTTGAATATTATTTTTTGGTAATTTCGCCGTAGTAAAAGGGATCTTTTTTATACTGGCTCGACAAAGTGACTACAAAGTACCTGATGAAAAGTACAATACAGTCCTAGAACTGCGACAACCGTCGAGAGATGAAAATTAAATGGCAGTCGCCATCGCTATATCGGCCCTTATATAACACGACGGGAGGTCTCTAGGTATATGTACCACTGGACATACACAAGCTAATCCCGAAACGCGACGGGATTTACACATTTGTACTGTGGTCACGGCTCAGATCGGACTATCGAAAACCCCTTCCATGGATTCTGCTAATATAGTAGAAAGGGAAGAGAGGCTTACAGTGGGATTGACGTGGATAATAAATACAAATTGTAAGCTCTAAATATTAATCTAAAGCTTATATAATCATATCAAGCAGAAAGATAATGTTCATGAGTAGATTTAGTCAGAGGTGCTGTTTCCTCTATCCGCTTTTGTTTTTTGATAATAGAAATAGACAAATATGACGTAATCATTAAAATCGATATAGGCAAAGGTCAGACTGTGTGTGTGTGTGTGTTATTTGGGATACAGTGATACCGAGGAGCTGTTGCAGAAGCAATTGCATCTAAAGTGAAACATTATTGTAAATTGTATGATGAATGTAGAATGTGCTCGTTACTGATGATTTGTCTGGAATTGCTCATATTGATTTGTTGTGTTTATTATGGTAGATATTTTTATGTCGGATGTACAATTGTAACAGTGATGTCTTTGGATTCCTATTGCAACTATAGTCTGACTATGTATATATTTGTATTAATTAAAAGTTAAGATTGGAGCTGCGCCGCGCCGCGGATATAAACTGCACGTAACACATTGTGTGACATGGCTAGCTTGGGTGTCTGCCGAATGTAAGGTACCATTTTCTGTTATGTATTAAAACATCTATTATATAAAAATGAGTCCGGTTTTCCTTCCTGACGCTATAACTCCAGAACGCACGAACCGATTTCCACGGTTTTGCATTCGTTGGAAAGGTCTCAGGCTCCGTGAGGTTTATAGCAAACAAAATTCAGGAAAAATTTAACAGAAAAGCAGGAAAACTGGGAAGTCATTTTTCACATACAGCGGCATTTCTGATACATAGCATGTACTACAAACCAATATTGTTTTACATGGTGGTGGAGCAGATCGCACCAGTATTTTAAGTAGATGGAGCCGATGCGTTATACATTGTTTGACAGCTACTCATTGTACTCTGCTCAGTTAATTTCATGTGACATTTATTATGCGCACGTTCTATCAAACGCTAACTAAAAACCATAACGAAGCCATCTGGTGGCGAAATGAAGTTCGCCGGGCTTGCTAGTTCTGTATATACAAAAACCTTTTTCCAAGTATAATAAATAAATGTGGGCATAAAAAATTAAATATTCAATAAAATCGCAGCAATTATAAAACCGAAGAAAGGGTAATCAATTTATCCTCAAAAGCATTAAAAAAGGGAACTCGGTATGAATTAATTGCAACTCTTCAAATTATAACAGTTAGATAACAAAAGAGAATATGACAAAGGTACCTCGTTAGGGTTAATGGTCGATTTTCTGAGCCCTTTCTGGCCCATTTCATTAAAAAACCTTCGTTCCGCGACTCGATTGATTCTCTTTTGCAAATTCAATATGATCTTTATACACTCGCTTTGTTTCTTAAACCAAGGGCATAAGGTGCATTATTTTGATTTGGGATTACATCGAAATTTGCCGTTGAAATGAGGGGTGGCTCTTCATTTAACAGCATTACGATAAAAGGAAGGCATCATTGACCATTAGGATGTTAAAATTTTCTCCTTCCATTGTTGCGCATGGTGATCTTTTCGGAGAGCACTGCCCGTGGATTTACTTTCGACGATATTTTGTTTTTCTTTCTCCAAATAACTCACTATTATCACCATATACAGGTGTTTTTATGGGCGAGGGAGATATTCAGGCAAGATATCCAATATTCGATTCTAAATCGGAAAATGTAAAATTAGTGATATCTTAATACTTCCTTCAAGACAAATCTATACTTATATTATAAAGCTGAAGAGTTTGTTTGTTTGTTTGAACGCGCTAATCTCAGGAACTACTGGTTCGAATTGAGAAATTATTTTTGAGTTGAATAGACCATTTATCGAGGAAGGCTTTAGGCTATATAACATCACGATGCACCTATTGGGAGCGAAGAAATAATGGAAAGTGTGAAAAAAACGGGGAAAATTATTCATTCTTGAGGGCTTCCATTGCGTGCGCTGCGAAAACGGTTCAAGATACGAAAAATATATGTTAGAAAGAATTATTCCTCTTGAAATTATCTAAAAAAATGTATGCAACAGTATATGTCTATCTTTTAAGATTAAGTCACTAGAACAGTTTTTATAGTAATAAAATTTGGTCGAAATTAATGCATTATTTGTTAACAATTGTATCAACGTATACATACGTATACGTACAACGTATGTATACGTTTGTTGTATATTAATATTTATACAAATAAATGTGTTGTTGATTAAGAGTATTTAATTGTGAACAAAATTGTCTTTGACATGACTTAATATCAATGAACATCTTAGAAGATATTACAAAACCTTATATAGCAAAACAACGTTTGCTGGATCTGCTAGTTAAATTATAGTCAACATATTTAGGGGCAACTACACACAGGAATGAATTAATAACAATTAACTATTAAGCAGATATTTTGCCTGTCCTAAGCCAGGATAAAGTGCGAAGGGCAAACCAGTCAATACCTGTTTACCGAAAATTACGCAAAAGGAATTTTATTTACTTACCAATCAATCATGCGTCACACGCGCTGCGGTGTCTACATATTTTACGGATCAATTCTCATTTTTTCATCAATTTTTCTTTAAGATTTGATAGGAAATATGGGTATTTACATTTTTATTAGTACATTTTAGTAGTAAAATATAAGTTTGATGGAAACATATTTGGAGTGAAACACCACACAAGTCAGGAATAATTTTTACGTGCAGTTTCAGAAACGATTCTTAATATTTACGAGCATATTGAAATATGGTTACGTTACATCCCTTTCGGGGTCAACAGAGGTATATTAGTTAGTTGTTTGTATTTTGCGCTTATATGACGAGCCCAACGTGACCATTGGCGCTCGCTGATTTTCATTTTTACATATCTAGTACACATGACATTTCTATTAGACACTACGCGGGCTTCCTCTCTATGTTTTCTTTCACTGATGACCATGTCGTGTCTAAATCCGTACTTGATGTGGATACCCCCGGAATAATGTGCTGGCATTTGAACCTACGATCATTAGCGGTTCCGCGCATTGAAACCGGTCCCCTTTCCATTAGACCTCCACAGCAACGGTTACGATTTTCAAGGACCGTGAAGAGGTATTTGTGCAGGCCGGCATGATCACTTTGAATACCTATTGGTTTGTTTTTGTTGTTGATAGTTATAGTTGTTTTTTGGACTGCACCATTGTTAGCATCAGGCGTATCGTGGCCACATTGTCGTGCCGGTATAAAACAAAAACTGCCTGAAAATTATTTTTTCTTACTGTCTCAACTGTACTGTATTTACAGCTCGATGCAGGAGTTTCTATTAAAAATAAACCGTGCAAAGTTTCACGCCTAGAAATATTTCTCACCAGCGCAGCGTTCCACCATTTTGCATTTTAAAAATATAACTGGGAAGAAACTTCAAAACTTTAAGTTCTAACGAGTAACTTGATACCTATTTGTGAATGCATTACTTGGCAACAATCTACACATTAAGGTGGTTGTATTCTGCTTTATGATATTATGAGAATTTGCGTCGAGCTCGTTATATTTCTAGTATAAGTTTTTAATAATTCTTTCGATGAGGGTTGCAGTATTTTTCGGAGGAACAACTTGCTATAGGCCAGGGAAGGCCTGTAGAACTTCACCGGACGAAAGGAGCGGGTACGCTACTCAGCGAATTGTGGGTTGGATTGCTCACCAAGGACACCCATTCTGCTGCGAGCCTCGTCTTGAACGGCGAGCCAAGAAGAAAACCTTTGGGGTGATCTGCTACCGTTTCAAAAGTGCTGAAAGAAACTCCATGCTAAGTCGGAGTGTGTACGCGCCGGTTAGTGACATTTGACTAAACTATGCTTCATCTTTCTTAATGCGTGTGTGTCATTGTTTTTCGTAGCAGCAGGTGCTAAGGCCGCCGTTATTATACCGTCCGGACCTAACAGGACGTGAGAGGGTTGGAGTGTGTTTGTTTATTTTTTATCATTTCTCATTTCGGTGCCACATTTTTGTGGCGACTTCTATTCCAGCTAGAGCTAAGCTTTCTAAATCTTATCTTTGTCGGGTTATTGTTTATGTTTTTAAAAAACTCAGAAATGTTGCTGCTGATGATGTTGTAAGAATGGTCTATTTTGCACTCGCGCAGTCAATTATCTCGTATTGCATCACAGATTGGGCTGGTGCCTGTACTAGTCATCTAATCCAACTGGAACGAGCGCAGAGAGCTGTTCTTAAAGTCATGTTTAAAAAACCGTTCTTATACCCAACAACACTACTGTATAATGAGACTAAAATCATGACTGTGAGACAGCTCTTTGTGCTCCAAACTATTGTTTTTAGGCATGACACTCAATCATTGGATTTAGGCATTCTAAATAAACGTCTAGGGCTTACTGTCTGTAAAACTGAATTTCACCGAACCTCGGTCGCCTCTAGACACTTCAAAATTTTAAGCGCTCGATTTTACAACAAACTAAATGTAATTCTCAATATCTATCTCCTTTCCCTTTATGAACTTAAAATCAAAGTCAAGGATTACTTGTTGCAGCTCGATTATTTAAAAACTGAAAATCTTTTAAATGTTTATATATAATCTGCACTTACACACAACACTCTTTACTCACCCTTTTCTACACATAACACACCTATACACAACACGTCTGTATATTTTTATATATTTTTGTAATCATTTGTATTCTCTGTAATGGCGGGCGCTGACGTCTGCGATACAGTCTCACGACTTGTGCAGGCGTCAACGTAAATTTAATTATACAATGTAAAAATTTTTGATCCAATAAAATTATTATTATTATTATTATTATTGGATTGTGGAATGGTCATCTGGCGAGAGCGTTCCCTTTGCCCTACGACTTTGAGTTCTTTAAGCGAAGTGTGAAGAGATATTTGTGTATGCATGCAGCGAGCATGTTATCACGTTTTTACGATTTTTTTTTATACTGGCTTGACACAATGTCTACAATGGACCTGATGGTAAATATAGTGTGGTCCAAAAACAATAGCGACTATTAAAAGACGAAAATCCATTGACAACCTTCGTCGTCATATAGGCCCACATATACCAAAACGGAAGATCTCTAGAGATAAGCACATCAGGATATACACAAAGTGATCCTGAAACGCTACAGGCCGTAGCGAGTCACTATGACGGTCTTTACACTTGAGTACTGTGGTCATGACCTAGTACGGGGAATCGCGCTACTACCTCAACAATTTGGGTGCATTTAAGAGAAGGGTGAATAGGTGTTTGTTGGCTAAATGCTATTCGTTATTGGTGTCATCTTCGTCTCCCACGAGGAGTGATGGAGGGCAAGCTAGTAAATCGTAAGAAGAGGATGATACACTGGACATACGTCTTTGCTTGAGTTGTAAAAATCAGAGTAAAATTCCATTTCATCTTGATTATTCGCAAGCAAGACATGAATTTGTGTGATGCCGCGCGTTTGAAATTCCGTGAGTTATTGCTCGTATCTTCGCCCGTAACTCGACAATGATTGCGGCTGTAATATGCTGTAATATCCTGTTATACCATGGTAATAGGTGAGCCCGGTTCACACTCCCCGACATTTATTGGCGCCACATTTTATCAAAAATTTCGGGTTATATTTACACAATGCGAAATGTAATAAATATCCTGTCTGACAGGAAAGAAAGAAACGTTTATTGGGGAAAAACACAACGCAATATACATATGAAGCAATGAAAGACTAATAAGTAATATCTCATCATGAGTCTTGTGCGCTGTTACCAATCCCACAGGGCATTCAAGTCAGCGCGACGCTGTACACATCCACACAGTACACAAAGACCGTCATAGTTACTTCCTTCGGTCTGTTGCTTTTCGGAATCAGCTTGAGCATATCCAGTAACTCTTATACCTAGGGAACTGTAGTCGTGGTTTATGTGGGTCGACGTGACATCGGAGTCCGTCAATAGATTCCTTTAATAGTGATGTCATTCTTCGCCTACACCACGGGACATCAAATGGAGGTTTTTTCTAGAAGTCCAAATGCTGTTTGCCGAAATATGCGAGAGGGGCGATCACTTAGGGCGCTCAGCCAGCGAGTTATGTATTGGGTGACAAACAAGGGTACTCTTGTGGGTACAAAACTTGATTTGTCCGGCCAGCCAAGGAAAGTTGCCCAACGGTGATCTAATGGTGTTTTGTAAGCGACTACCTTTTAAAAAAAATATACTATATATATATATATATATATATATAGCTGTCCCGGCAGACCTTGTTCTGCCCTATTTCTCTAAAACAAAGTCACATTCTTTTTTTTAATGTTAATAGCTATTGGCCTGTCGGCTGTTTTTTGAAAATTGTTTAAAGGAACCTGGCCTTAATGCTATATGTATAAAAATTGATAAATATTGACATTAATATTTATACGTCACTCAATAATTGTTTTGCCTTCCCGGAACCCGTCCACTGACATTTAAACTTTATGGTGTGGTATTAAAGTTCAAAATGACTTATAACGAATTTTTTGTATGAGAATATAGTAAAGTGTTGTTTTTAGACTTTTTCCAGACATTTTTTTTATTTTTCTCTCCGTAATAACCTTCCCCAGACTTCAACAAACACAACAAAAAAGAAATCAGCCAAATCGGTTCAGCCGTTCTTGAGTTTTGCGCTTATACACATTTAACGATTCATTTTTATATTATTGATAGATATATAACTAATACCATAAACGGCAGGAAGACTAAAGTTCTACTAAGGGCGGCTTGCACTAACAAATTAAATCTAGATTAGAGTTATATAAAATGCTATTTAGCGCTGATCTGTACTTATTGTCCCGCACTAAATCAAAATGTAGTTATAACAACTCTTAAACTGAAATCATCATTAAGATGGAACCAAACCAATTCAATTAATAAGCGTTTTATAAAAGCTTAAACTAGATTAATTCGTTAGTGCAAGCCGCACTAATGGTTGTAATACTTAAAATTAATAGTACATAGAATAAAAATTAAATCTAGCCTTTGTATTGAACAATCACAATTCACAGCGAATGTCCATACTTAAGATTACTTGGGCTGTCACGCATTACGAACGATGTATTCTGGATAGAAGGAAGGGGGGAGGAATTGGATTTTTTACAAGTAAACAAATTAAATTTAATATTGTGTGAACAGAGTAACCCGTTTTAGTAAATGTTCGTTAATATACAATGTGAAATGTTTTTATTTCGATGGTGTGTTTCTACATCCGGTTGCCGTATGAAAACAAATCATCTGAGCTTAAATATTTATTTACGTGAATGATTTACACGGACCCGACGAAAACCTTTGTCAGACGTAATGGATTTGAACGTTATCCGGAATCGATGAAGCAAAGCGGATAAATTTGTGTTTACATAAATATAAGCGCACGAAAATACGGAACTAAAAAATTTAGATCAAATTTGGATATTCGTCAGCTGTCACAATGATGGTACACCTTTTTTTTTTGTAATGTAGGTTGTCTTCATGGTCCGTCACGGCGCCGTCAGGGCGAGACCCGGTACGATAGACTGTTACCGACTAAAACTCCCGGAGTGCTACTTCTTCCGCCTGCCGGGGGCAAGGGTACGGTTGGGCCGACTTCCTTGGCACCCGACAACGTCTGGCCGAATGGACTAATTATTGAAAAACAAAATAATGCAATATTTACAGTGTTTTATATTCTATTTCCACAAGCCCCAAAGCTGTGTCGGACACCATCCGTATCTGGTGGACGTTATCCGCACGAAAATATTCGTTTTTACATTCGTCGTGCGAACAGCTAAGGAATGGAATATGCTTCCAGCGACCGTACTGTCCCTCCACATTGTATCCTGACTTAGAACAGACTTAAACCTGCAAAATAATTATTTGTTATTCATTATTTCATGTGTGTGATCATCTCTAAATATGTTGACACTAATTTACGTAGTTTTAAAATAAATATTAAGATATTTCTAATTTTACATATATGGAATTAGAATCGAATGCTAAATATCCTCCCTGAATATCTCCCTCGTCTATAAAATCAGCCCGTATAATTGTATATTAAAAAGACGACTATAATTGGTCTACACAGAATTGCCTATAAAATGTTTTCCATAATATAGGCCCCTAGAAAATTGACATTGGAAACATTTAAAGGTACAAATAAATATTTACCTTCAATGCCGAAGCGCGTTCCAGTTTTATTTAAATTGCTAGAGATACTTTCGGGTCGATTGAATTGGTCTATCGGCCGTTTGATGACTCCTGTTAAAGGTCAACTGGAGGAAACTTCGATTAACTTGAAAAATTACGGTTTCTGATGGATTTGACCTCAATATATTTTAAAAACAATGAGAAAAGGTTATTTTTTAAATTATTTTGATTGTTTCTAGGGATTTGTGCTTTAAAACGAAAGAATAAACACTATGGGATTACTCCTTCGTCGGTTTTTCTGTCAAGTCTCTTTAATATTAAATAATCAGCTCTGCACAGGTCCGGATCTAGCAGAAGCAAGCCGGAGCCCGAGCCCCGGACGTCAATATCTAGAGCTCGTCTGCGGAGACGAGCATATCACCCAGTTTTCACAGTGAACTTGTCTAAAAAAAGTAGGCAAACTTCTTCATAAAACAAAAAATTGAAAATTTCTACAAGTCTTTGTTTTGACATTTTAAAAGTTAAATCAAAAGTCTCATAAGATATAGTCACTGGTCAGAGGTTGGTCAAAATTTAGTTGATATTCGTGATTTATAACAGAAGTTATAAATTTTAGAACTATTAAGATGCGTGATTTTTTTTTTTACTGTTAAACAACAAACCAAGTTAAGGATTAATTTATTTTTCTGTTTAATTCGTGAAAGTTAGATTATACATACTAACCGGTGAAGGAAACTGGCATCTTATAGATATGTCACATGCACTAGTGCTGTGAGAACGGCGATCAACTGCGCTGCTGGTCACGTTAGGCACGACATAGAGGCGTAAAGTGGATACAGATATTATTGTATGTCTGCTCACCTCGTAAAGAACATAGCATGACGATATATTATTGAATCGTGAAGTGTCATACTTTGTATATGTGTGTAATATACTTATACGTGTGTGTGTGTGTGTGTGTCTAGAGCAGTGTATCTATACTATATTAATTCCTTCCTCGCCGTTTTCTGCGCGTTGACGCAACAAATGGGATTCAGCTGAAAATCAGCGCTGGGTGACTCGGCCGGTCGCCTAGCATTTACTGAGCTATCTCCCTTATGGCACAACGTCACCGCATAGGGTTACGTCTTAATCAACCTATCCTTCTTTGTTGTATGTTATGTGCCAAATTAATGCTTTTTATTTCTTTCTTGTCTTTTATTCTGTGCCTAGTTACATACTCTTATTAAATATCACGATAAACTATTCTTTTTTAAAATAAAAATGAATCATATTTTTTAATAAATAAAGTATATGATTAAAACTAAATATATTAGGCTTTGATTTAAATACCGTTCTGCTTTAGACAAAACAATAAATCCAGTACCACGAAAGGCAGTAACCACGAATATGATAAATACAACCTAGGGTGGAAAGGATGAAGGGTTGCTAAGAGAGAATCGTTTAAGAAAATATCCCATTCGTCAGTTGCCGATATTTTATTGTTAATTTCAAGGGAATTCTCCCAGCCCGCGCCTACGTTGAAAATTCCCGGGAGATGAATTTTTTGAGTGAAATTAAAAAAGTTTTCCCGAATTTTGCGAGGGGTGCTTCTTCGCGCCGCGTCCAGTCACGGAGTGGAGCCGGCATTATTGGATATACGTCGTTAAATAAATTAACATAGCTAATTAATTTTAATTTAATGCTTCAGGCTCCGTAATGGAAGCCATTAACATAATTTCACACCTTTTAATGTACGGTCTCAAGTTTATTGTGCTTTATTATAAGTGAATACTTACGGTGGCGTCTTTTACGTAATTAATTGGTGCTCTCGTGGTAATCAACGCCACCGGATTAACTGTTCCTACTGTGTAAAGAAAGAAAGAAAGAAAACGTTTTATTAGCAGCAGCCAGCCAGAAGTGACAACATGCTACAATAAATTACATGAAAAACCAGAAAAAAAAACATAAAAATAAAAAAAAAATCACAAACAATACACAAGAAAATCTAGGCCTAAGGCCTAGCTCAGGCCTTGCATGGAATATTGTTCACATCTCTGCGATGGTTTTGTTCAGTATTTTCTGGACGCCCTAGATAGGTTGCAGCGGAAACCGGCTAGGTTCCGGAATATGAACGTACAACTGTCCGCGTTGCCGCACACGGGCACAGTATTCATATTCACCAGGACTCCGCAGTCACAAGTACATTTTTTTCTTGTTAAACATTTATCAGCAATCAAACTGACAGTTTACATGACAGTATATGGTAATATAAAATACAAGGAGTGCTGTTATTGCGTTACTATATTTTTTAATGTTAATCACTATCAGTATGAAATACCCTATGATAACACATTCGTTGGGCAGTGCTATCCGTTTGTGTTTCTCACAGAGCCGAATTTTTTTTTACCCTGGCTCGACATAGTGACTACATAGTACTTGATGGTAAGTGAAATGTAGTCCAAAAACGAAAGTGACTATCAAAGGGGGAAAATCCATTGATAGTCAATTCCGACTTTCGGTACACTGTGACGTAAACGAACGATATAGTATAAATAATGTAACTCGAGTATTATGATATCGTTATCTTTTTTATTTTATTACTTATAGGCTAGCGCTTGAACTCAATCTCCCCTGCTGGAAAATGATGATGAGGCTGACGATGGAGAGCGCTCACCCAGCAAATACCGTATCACTCGACGTTTAAAGATTCCCATGTCATAAGATACTGGAAACACCGACGCACGAAGCGAGTTCCACTCCTTCGCGGTTCCCAGCAAAAAGGAGGAGGCGAATCGCATCAGGAATGTCAACCACATAAGGGTGCAGACCCGCACGGCGTCTTGTCAAATTATGGTAGAAAGGGGAGAACTTCGATTTATAACTAAGACTTTTGTTTTCCACCTCAGTTATGTATAGGGAGCTTTAACGAAAACCATGCGTCTTAGTATAATGTATTATGTAATCCTATATTATATAAATTAATAAAAGGCATTGTATAATGTGAAAATTTTTAGTATTTCAAAGTTGTATTTCCTATATTTAAATGTCAGTGCTTATTAGATTCCTTTTAAAAATTTAACTAAAAATCCTACTAACTTCAACAGGAAAAGTGTCACCCATATTTGAGTATCGTGGTGATGAAAATCGTTGGTTTGGGTGCCAACGCGAGGGCGCCACTGTGGGTACGGACCTCGACTTGAGCGGTCTGCCAGAGAATGAACTTAATGACGATCTGCTAGCGTTTGGGAAGCGGATACCTCGAGAAGAACCGCTGAAAGAAACTCAAGGCTGTGTCGGGATGGTGCCCTTTACATGAGGTATATTTGATTGACACGCATCCTTGACATATTTAAACCCGGTTTACGATCAGAAGGAGGCCTATAATTTTGGCAGGAAATATAACCAATTACACGGAAGGAGGAAGTAAATCATCGGCTCCGTTTTCTCCCGACCTCCCCTCACAGATATCAGCATCGCGATAATTTCCCCTAGGTACGTATTGGAAAAATTGACTTATGAAATTGTTACACGAAGACGGAATTTTAACAATTCATCATTTTCATTGGGACTCGGGGTCCATTTTTCATTGGTTTTTTCTGCGTATCATAAGCGAGTACGTGAGAGCGATATTTCTGATTTAGTAAGTGCGGATCTTAATTTTGGCTTTCGATTGGGTACCCAAAATGGGTGGACAGTGAGTAAAAAAAAAGTTCAATGCTACACAAAATGGAACATATAAATGGCTCCAAAACTATGGGGCACCACAACATGCACAATAATTAATATACAATGCTAGTTTACAGTAAAGTGATGAATATCGTATTAAAATTGGAACAAACAGAAAGGGAATATTCATACATATGTAGATAGACATAGTACAAAAAGCATATTGTATGAAACATAAGTAATAACTATAAACGTGATTCTGTAAATTATTTCAAAGAAAACACAAAAAAGAAATGCAGCCACTTTCATCACGCTGTTCTAAATTCCTTCTTCTTCTTGGTTTGATAGCCGTTTTTTACAGTGTACATAATATTTACTCCATCAATAATTGACACATATTTATCAACGTAAACGCCATTCGAAAGAAGATGTCCGAAAACACATACCCTCAATGCTGCATTAGCCGAATTTCGCAAATCTGAACTTTAAAATTTTTGAACAAGTCCCAACCGAGGAAAATTGTCGCAAATACTCCGAATTTCCACGTTCAAATACACGGGAACTCGCGAAAGTTCGGACTTGAAGCAACTCGCTCTAAAATAGTTCCGTGCGATTCAAAGTTGCTACCCAGAACTAGAAAATTACCCTGAAATTATTTGAAATCTCCCTAAAATCCAGACTCAGTACAATAACTGCACTCTACCTGATGGAAAGTGATCGGAATGATAGAAAGTGGTCGGATCGGTCTGCCGGAAGTCGCCGCGGTCATGTCAGCTTACAGAAATCTTTTCACACTTCGCTTAAAGAACCCAACAACCTAGCACGAAGGGAATACGCTCGCAGAAGAACTGTTCCACAATCCAATGACCCGAATAATGTAAGAGTTAGAGAACTTCTTAGTCCTAGCTGAAATAGATCAAGTCAAGTTTAGAAGTACCGAGGCTAATTTTCATTGCGCAAATTGCAAAGTATAAAATTGAACGTCTCTATGTTTTAGAATTGCTGTATAAACAGGTATGGTGTATCAAAATATTATTAGGCTCCTGTTGTGTGGCTGCGTTGGCCTAGTGAATAACGGATCGGTTCTCATGTGCGGCCATGCGAATGCTCGTAGGATCGAATCCCGGCTCTTACTTCTGGGTTTTTAAAGATTACGCACGGATTTGCGCACCACATGGTCACCGGTGATGGAAAACATCCTGAGGAACCCGCATGGCATCTAATAGAAATAGCATGAGTATGTGCTTTGAGAACGGCGATCAGCTGCGCTGCTGGTCACGTTGGACTCGACCTAGTGGGTTGATATATTGTTATTTATTTTTAGCCGTGGTGGCTGCCGGCAGAATAGAATAGCACCCCCCTCTTCTTGCTGAGGTGTCGTAAAAGGCGACTAAGGTATCCCTTTAACACCGCAATTCAACCAGGTGTTCAGAGAAGGAAAACTCGACCAAACCTGCATCCCGCTCCCTCCCGATCGTACTGGTTCTCCATTCCATCGGGCCCGAGGGAGCTCGGACGAGAGAGTGCTTTTCTGGCTGCGCGTCCAGTTATGCACTTAAATATCTCCTGCGCAATTGGCTGTTTCCGAAAACTGGACCTCGATTTTTTTTAATCGGTGTTGAAACAGTCGCCGTGGCCGAACCCGGCTAGGACATCATCATTTATTTTTATTAGAAAAAATCAATCTACTAAGTTATGAATATTGAAAACTTAAAAAGGGAATTTAAAATAACACCCTAATAAGTTTCTTCTAATGAAATATTGTAAAAGCCACCGAAAAATGGGGTAAACCGTATAAATTGGTATTATGGATAGTCAACTATTTTGCGGAGAAGAATACGTCGAGTTAACGAAAAACCGATAGGAATCCTCGTCTCAGAGAAGAGAAGCAAAATCTATCAAACAAACTGTACGGTACGGTATGCATATACTTTCTTCACATGTGTCGACCAAATGATATCCGAGAGCAGTGCGCACGATTTCTGTATAATAGAGGCCGAATGATGGGCGTTGGTCACAAAAATTGAGGGTAGCCCGTCATATGCGTTATTGGTTACGCCATAACTTGTCGAAAAACAGCTCCAGCTAAAATCGCAATGAAAACTTCGGTTGAACTCTCCTATATTGCAACCATGTATTGCTGTACTTAGCCAGTAGGATACATACGAAAGCAGAATTAAGAAGAATTTTATTCTCGCAGTTATTCTGGAATGTAATTTTAAATTCTAAACATAATTCGCCTTTATATTGCACCGGTTGCTCAGAACAGTATTACTACAAGCTACATTGTACTGGAACTATGAAAAACAAATTAAATTGCTTGTAAAACAAGATTTAGTGCATAGCATGGCGACAACAGCTGCTTCACTGACACATTGCTTGTGAAAGCAGATGGTTCATGCCAAGTATAATATTGTCACTCGCATGGGATAATAAGACGCGGGTGTTGACGTACAATCGATTTATCAATCGAGGAGATTACAATATTGGTCGAGGTCACGGAAATATTTCGAAACGCAGTCCTCGACAGATCTCGTTGACAAATTGCCGAAAGTTCCAGAAAGCCAATCGATAAAAGTCTGTGGAAATATTCGCACGTACAAGCAATGTACAATTACAGTGCTCGTATTGAATTTACTTTGTCCTAATATCGTGCCCAACGTGACCGGTAATGCAAACACATGACATTTCTATTAGATGCGGATTGCCTCACGATGGTTTCCTTCATTAGTGAGCATGTGTAACCTATTCGGAACCCAACCAGGATTCGCGTTGTTGAGTATAAATACCTGTCCCTTATCCACAAAGCGAGCACAATCACATCATTTTAATCGTTTTTTTTAATTCTTTAATAAAGATACTTATAATATACCAATATAGAAAACATATCCGTTGCTCAAAAATACAATGTTGTGCCTAAAGCAAAGGAGAGATTACGATTCATTATAAATACTTTAACAGGAGTTAGTTTCGTCGCGCATGAGACCCGTATAATTTGTACAAAACACGATAGTTATAAATGTGTAACACAAGATGACATAATGAGCTTTCTTATTTCTTCGCAGTACAAACTTATTTTACACTAAAACCCTTCAAGAACCTCTCTAGCTATTGATTGTAACTGAGTGAGGCAGCTTTTCTATCGATACTGTGACCAAGGTGAGTCGAGAAAACAATTAAATGTCGTCGTCTGGCTTTCACATTGTAAACAAAACAATCTGCATTGTTTAAAGGACATCTTAATTAGCGAAAAGATAAAATGAACTGCAGAAACCTTTGTTGTCAAAAGTCTCACTCAAATGAAAATTGGTTCATGTCTCCACTCTAGAAAGCTAGTCTAGTTCATTTTGTGTATAATATAATAATATATCATCAGGTTACATCCGTTTCAGGATATGCAGAGATGCATTAGTATCAGTATCCACTTTGCACTTATATGTCGTGCCCAAAGCGACCAGAAGGGCAGTTGATCGTGGTACTTACAGCATTAATACTCATGACAAGTTTATTAGATGCCAAGCGGATTTTCACACGATGTTTTCGTTTACAATTAATAAGCCTGTGGTGCCTAAATGCATACTGGAAAAACCCAGGATGTGTGCCAGGGTTAACCACCAGCCACTAGTCACCAAGATTAATTTACAAGAGACCACTCTCGCTACAATATCTCTTTTTCGACTACTATCGTTAACATAATGAAATTTTCTACGATATTTTATCTATTTTATTAATGTGTGTCTTTTAATATTGTCTCGGCAAAGTGATCAGCAAAATATAGAAAATACAGTCAGTTCAGCGTTGAAGGTCGTCATCGCTATTTCGTCCCACATACCATATACCACGGCGGTGGGTCTCTAGGTATATCAACAAATGGATATACACAAACTGAGCCCGAAACGCGACAGGCCTAAGCGAGTCACTATAACAGTCTTCACAATTAAGTGCCTAATTCTGATAAACCCCTTACCACCTTGACATGTACAGGCTGATTTTATAGACGAGGGAGATATTCAGGGAGAATATTCAGCGTTCGATTCGAATGTCAGATATGTAAAAATATTGTTATTTTATTATTTCAATTAAAACAAATTAAATTATAGTCAACATATTTAGGGACAATTACACACAGAAATGAAAGAATTACAATTAACTATTGTAGCGTGCACTCTGCAGATCCAGTCTCGCAGACGCCGTAATGGTTGTACGGATCGCTTGCGCACCGTCCGCGGTGGACGGTAGGAGGGAGATCCTGTGACGGCTCTCGATCGGCCGCGCGCCTTACATACGGACGCTTACTAATTATTCGCTATTTTGTGTAGTTTTATTGTTTTAAAATTAATATCTGTGCAATAAAGGTATTAGAGTGATGGTCTTCTCGTGTGTATTTTTTTTTACACTGGCTCGACATAGTGACTACAGAGTACCTGATGGTAAGTACAGTGTAGTCCAAAAACGAAAGCGACTATCAAAGGATGAAAATCCAATGATAGTCTACATCGTCATGTCGGCCCACATATACCACGACTGAAGGTCTCTAGGTATATGAGCTACTGGATATATACAAGCTGATCCCGAAACGCGACAAGCCGAAACTGGTCACTATGACGGGCTTTACACTCATGCACTGTGGTCGCGATCCAGACGGGCACCGACGGCCTACCACCTCGCTGCTGCTCGTTTAGCACCACCCAGGAGTCACGTGTAGGGAAACTAGGGTAAAGCCTACGGACGCGAGCAGCTTCGACTCCCAACTCTTTGTTTACTGCCTTCAAACGTTATACTATTAACTAGGTATTTTGTCTGTCCTAAGCCAGGATAAAGCGCAAAGAGAAAACGAGTCAATACTTGTTTATCTTAAATTTATTTACTTACCAATCAATCGTGCGCCAAACGCGCTACGGTGACTGCACTTTTTGCGGATCAATTCTCGTTTGTTCATAAAATTTTCTTTATGATTCGATAGGGAATATAGTGATATACATTTTTATTAGTGGCGAGAAGGTACAAATGATCGTATCCTGAAATATCTTTACATCTATAAATCACACTGTATGAATAAAAATATATTTTATTTAAATATTTTTTATGAAGACAAAAGCTTTCATAATACCTTTTTAATAAAAGTGAGAGGAGCTAAAGAAATAATTATTAAGATTTATACCAATCTCAGAATGAGAGCAACCGTTGAGTGCTTTCTTTTATGATATTGTATTAAAATGAAAACTATATTAATTCAAGTTCAAAGCGTGAGCTTTAGCGATTTAATAGACTGGTAAGACTAACTAGATTACAGGTCATAAAGATAATCTTAAGGTTTATTTAAATTTTATATACTTATGACTAGGGAGCCTTTAGAGCCTTAAGAGAACAGTAAATAGGCGCTTGTTGGGCGAACGCGGTCCATTGTCGGACTCATCTTCCACCAGATGTGATTAGAATCAAGTAAAGATTTTAATCAAGTCAGCACAAATATCTCTTCGCGCATCGGTTAAAGGGCCCCATATCAAAGGACGGTGGGAACACGCTCGCTGGAAGACCATTCCATAGCTCGAAGACTCCATTATTTAATGTTGGTTATAAAAGTCGCTTCTTGACTTGTATGGCAACGTTAGTGCTCTTAAGTCCGTATCCTGGCAAGTATGTCCTGAAATTTGCCAGATTAAGCACCACGTGGTCACCGATGAAAGAAAGCATCGTGAGGAAGCCCACATGACATCTAATACAAACATCACGTGTGCTAGGGCTGTGAGAACGGCGATCAGCAGCGCTTTTGGTCACGTTGGGCACGACATATAAGAGCAAAGTGGATATACTCGCCAATGTTCACCCGGAAAGGGATACATGATGACGATGCATTATTATAATAATTCTTGTCCCTTGTACCACACGTCAACGCCACTCGTGCTAGTTGCAGAAAAATTAAATGCAAGGACTCGTGAGGATTAATTCTGTTACAATTACCTTTTGCCGTGTCTGCACAATCTCTGCTCTGTATTCAGTTACATTTTCTACCTGTGAAGAGATAAATTGTAGGATACATTAAAAAAATACAATCTAGAATAGCATAACGAGATGTGGTGTGTGAACTAGCTTAGAAAATCTAAACTATTTTATGAATTTTAATTAAGAAAATGAATTACCTTTGTTACAAACATCTATTAGTGGAAAACTATGATGTCTTTAGAAGCATGTGGGTCGACACCAGTACATGACACTTCTCTCGGGACGGAGAAAGAAAAGAAGGGGCTAAGTTCGAGAACACTGGCATACGTTGTGGAAGGGATCTGGAACTCGCGAGGCGCAGCCCCATTGCTGCGTATGTGCAGATGCCGACAAGCGGGCCAGCCACCGGCTGGGCAGCGCGGCCCGTGCTGCGGCCAAAAGGCTTATCAAAAGGCCCTTTGGCAAGCCGAGGAAGGCTCCTAAAAAACTAAAAGCTCCTAGAAAACTAAAAGTACTAAAGATGAGTTCAAAAGGCTTGTATTCAGAGCCGTAAAACGCAATGAAACACGAACAGAAATTAGTGTTACTTAATTACCGGCTTAACAAAGCTAATGTTTTTTACATGTGGCTCGGTATTCGCCTCTACCTAAAGACATCTTAGAATTTTCACCATTGAAATTGATTCAAAATATTATTGCTAAAAAGCAATATTATTCAATTAATGACTGTTTAAATGATAAAAGTGCGTGGTTTTAATCAATACAAGTGTTCTCACGGGATGTTCGTTGCTTTGTGTATTATACCTCATTATGTTGAAAAGAACAACTACCAGAGTTTCTGGACGGCTCTTCTCGGTAGATTTTGACTTCCGAACCAGTGGTAGTTTTTTATTTTATTTAAACCATTCCTCATTTTATTTATTGATGCAAAAATTCAAATCGCAATTACTTTACTTGTTTACCCCTGTTTTATTCATACTGAGTGTATGTAAAGATATTTTTACTTTTATTAAATATTGTTTCTTTTAGTTAATAAATTCTTATGAAGCGATATTTGAATTGAAAAAGTATTTACCTATCAAATAAAACGAATATTAATATATTTTCTTAAATTATCGTTTGAATCTATTTTAAGGGTGGCTAGTGTCTTGAAAAAGAAAAAATAAAAAAAAATAATGTACTCCATTCCATTGGGTCTCCGTTGTCATGTCGGCCCACATACTCGTGTATCACGATTGTAGGTCTCTAGGTATAAGTTACAAGACGTACACAAGCTGATCTCGAAACGCGACAAGCCAAAGCGAGTCACTATAACGGCTTTTACGCTAGTGTACTATGCTTATGAGCCAGTTCGGCCAATTGCCCTACCATTTCAAAATTGCGATCATCTTAAGTACAAACAAAGACTGTCATAGTTACATTGTTAGAGTCGGCTTGTGTACCAATTATTTATATGTATCTAGATACCCTTCATGTGGACATATTTACCTCAAGAAGTGCAGTCTGGTCAGATTGCTGTGCCAGAAAATTACGGCAATTGTGCCCCTACGACAACACTAGTGCCCCGATTTCGGGAGGCAATTAAAGTTGCGTGGGGATAGAGCGAAGAGCGGCTAAGAAGTCTGAGTCGCCGACCACTTAGGATAAGACATCGAATGAACATAGATGTATCTGGTAGCTCATCAATTGAATAGCACTGATCATATGTTTATTGTGTGTGCGGTGTTATAAATTGAACTAGATTGTTTTAATTAATTAGGTTTCTCTCATGTTGAGTGTTAACGACTTGTATAAAGGATAAGGTACTTACTGGGATGTGGTGGTGGTGAGGCTTGCGGTACCGCGTTCCACCACACCACGCTTTATCAGCAGACCGCTCGTTATGCGGGTTTTAATTTGAATGCGCCGGCGCTAGAGATGTGCGCGGCGCATGCTTCTTTGAGTCGATTCATAGTGAGGGGCATTCCCCTTCGACATTCGACAGGAGGGCATAACAAGTCCGTAACATGCGGTGAAGGAAAATTTCATAAGGAAAATCGCATGGCACCTGATAGAAATATCATGAGTGCTAATGCTGTGAGAACAGCGATTTGGCTGCGTTGCTGGTCACGTTGGAAGGGACATGTAAGCGTATAGTGGTATAGCCACTAATGTAACTCTTCTCATCCTGAAAGGGACATAGCGTGATGATATAATATTATGAATTGTTTTGTTGGGAAGAGCTAATGTTGCTGACCGGGATATGTCTTTACAATTACACAAAGTAAGAGAGGCATGCACTACAGTGTTTACTCAATAAATTTTATGGTTTAGGCGGCAACGCAAGAGCATCTCTGTGTCTATAGTCTTCAGAGCTGTGTATCTATAGTCAATTATTCCTTTGCTCACTGTCTTCTGTACGTTAATAAAACAAATGGGTGTCAGCTGAGAATCCGTGCGCTACGTGGCTCAGCTGACCACTTAGCATATTCTGAGCTGACTTCCCTTTGACGCATCACAGCACAGAATATTTTCTTTTGCAGTATTCTATCTTGATTAACCTATCCTTGTGTGTTGTATGTTATGTGTTAAATAAATGCATTTTCTTTGTTTCCTTATATCTTTTGTGTATTTTCTAAATGTGTTATCATAATTGTTGGTTTCCTTTTAAATACATAAATAAGTACACAGCCTGCTCCCTTCAAGCAGTGGCGTAGTGTTTTTACACAATCTCGTAAGCACGATGTGCTTAGTTCGCACTAGAAGAGGTGCGACCGCCGGGACGGAACACTACGAGATTCTCGGAGCTTTTAGTTTGTAAGTAGTTTGTCTCTCCTTAGATTCTTACGAATATTAATTTGAAAATATAATAAATCTTTTAAAATGTCTTCCGGTTTTGACTATATTGTACGTCTATTGTTGATGAATGTCTATGCCAGGGGCGACCTCACCGCAAACTTGTGCGGACTCGGCCCCACTTGCAAACTAGTCCGGCTTTATCCGTCCGGGCCGAAGTTCCAACTATCCTATCGACTCACAAAAGCTTTGCCAGTAATTTGTTTAGCAGAAGCCCGACGCTTAGATTTATGGCTTATGTACGACCGAAATGCATTATTAAATACGTATTATCATAAAAGCTTTATTAATTTTTTAAGATGTGAAGATAAGAAATACTTGGAAGGGTAGTCTTTGTCATCATCTTCAGTCAGTCAGAATCAAGACAAATTATATATTAATCTGTTGCTCAGCCACCTAGATGTAAACACGGTAGAGGTTAAGGCATTTTTTTTGACAAGACAATACGCTGTTGGCCTGGTAAGGTCTCTACAACTTTACCCGGCTTAGATTGGGTGGCAAATCTAGGGCACCCCTGTAGGTACGTCGACTTGGGCGGCCAATCAGGTTAAAAATCTAAAGTAATCTATTAGCGTTTCGGAAGCTACTACCTTGAGAAGAAAAGCCGAAAGAATCTGAAGGCTGCGTCGAAGTTGAACTGTGACTCGGAGCGTTAACGCATTGATCAGCGACAATTGACTAAACTATCCTTTTTTGCGTCGCAAAGAGAATATTAACTAAACCAAGTAAAAACTTCGCATGCGCGATGTAGGCAGTTTTAAATTTTTTATATCATTTATGGTTTTAACTAAATAAACACAAAATATACTATGGTGAGTGAATATATAACTAGACATATTGATTATAATAATCTATAATAACAAAGTTTTAAAAATAAGACGTAATAGCATCTTTTCATTTAATTAAAATAGAAATACACACAGTAGTACATGTATCGATATATATTCCTTAAAGCTTCATTTAACATTTAGTGTGAATTATATTTCAGTCGACTTATAAATAAAATAGTTGTATCAGTTTGAAGAAAACACATCGAGAATTTGGTCAAAAATGGTATAAAATATCTATTCAGGCTGATTTGGCTGAAACACATGATAAATGTAATTGATCGCTGTCTGTGCGTAGAAAATATATCAAAAAGACTATAATTAGGGACCTTTCTTATTGCCATAGACCTAACACAATGATTATTCGAACGTTTGTCTATGCATTATTTGCGAAATCATCTAATTTTATATCGTATAAGTCTGCTTTTTAACCCGAAAAATTATACTCTGTTTTTATTTTAAACCATTGTAAGAGAGCTTTAACGACATCTATTGTCAAATATTGTGAGTTATTAGTACTAATTAAGTTCCATATTTAATTGTTGATGAAATAATTTATATACGAAACAATCGATGATATTTGTATCATGTATACTGCAGATTCCAGCTTGAAATAATTATTATCATAACAAAACTACTTAAAAACATTTGCCCTGACTAACATTCCATCGTACGGCTTAAACTGCTGAACATAGAAACATAAAATGTTTATATAGAGTTCATTTTATGATGTAGGCACTCACTAAGGCCGATTTTTTTTCTATTTCACGCCTAAGAGGAAGAAATAGGAGTTGAAAGTTAGTTTAAAAAATTGTTAATTTTGAATAAAGCACTATTAAAACTGGGAAGTATTTAGTTATTCGTAAGAGATAAAATTTTATTTAGGATTACTAGTTAGATTTTTTTTATAACAATGTTTTTAAATAATAATAATATATCGTCACGCTATATTCCTAACAGGGTGAGCAGAGATACATAAGTAATTGTATCCACTTTGCGCTTATATGTCGTGCTCAGCGTGACCAGCAGCGCAGCTGATCGCCGTTCTCACAGCACTAGTACACATGACCATTCTATTAGATGCCATGCGGGCTTACTCCGGTGTTTTCCTTTACTGGTAAGCATTTGGTACCTAGATTGGTACTTAATCTGGAAAAATCCACAGGCACGTGCCGAAATTCGATCACAACCTACGTTTTTATTTGAAATCGTTTAAGTGTCCATATCTTCGTTCAAGTTAAGCGCGGGTATTTCATCTTTTCTCTTGATTGTAACCAACGTGCGGCAACAATATACAACCGACTGGTGAATGAAGTCCAATCAGTACGCTATTGCCGACGCGGGGAGCGAGCCAAGAAGAGATTCTGGAAGAAATATGCAACTAGATGCAGGGCTGGAGAAACGGGGTCGGAGCAGGGCTGGATCATAAATTTCCAGGGAGGCCATATTCATATAACAATAGATTTGTTGTTGATTTTAATAAAAGAAATCAAATTGCAAGATATTTTGGGCATTTTATTTGAAATTAGATAATGTATTGCTTTTCGGTCGGCGGTGGTTGATTCATAAACACTACTGTTACGTTGCTCCCAAATATAAAACGATTAAAAATAGTTAAACATCCGTTTGAGTAGCGACACAGTTCGAATGAAGAAAACAAAAGTTGCAAATTATCGTGGAAATACTTATCAATGTGTGATTAAACAATAAATAAGTGAAATAAAGAAAATAAACAGTGCATGGAACTAATGTGGAAAAGTGAAGGTAGAAATTTACATCGTGCAATACAAACATTAACAAAGTGGTGAAATTACTAACTACCCCCATACGTAACTATTATACTACCATATTTACTGTCATTGTAAGAGAACGAAACAAATGTCACTTGTAAATGTCAGTTCCGATTAGTGTGGCCAGCCCAAAAATCTAAATTTACGATTAATTGGTACATTCTATTATATGCAAGTAGATTATACTATTATGGAAGAACAATTTCAATTATTTTTTGATAAAATAAAATTAGAAATGAAAAATCAAACAGCGGAACTCACAACCTCAATAATTAATAAAATGGATGAAAGATTAAAGCCTATTATAGAAGAAAATAAAAACATGAAAGAGAGAATTGAAAACCTGGAAATAGAATTAGAGCACCTTAAAAGAGATAAGAAAAATAAAAACATAATAATATATAATATAATAGAGAACGAGAAATCTACCTTAGAATTAATACAGATAATAAAACAAATTTTTAAACGAGATTTAGAGTTAGCAATAGAAAATTACGAAATAAACAAAATTCATCGCATTGGAAAGATAAATAATTATGGAACACCAAGGCCAGTCCTTCTTTCTTTGGTTAGCGAGTGGAAAAAAATTGAAATTATGAAAAATAAAAAGAAACTGAAAGATTTACATATAAAAGAAGACTACACTAAACAAGTATTAGAAAAAAGGAGAACTCTGCAACAAAAATTAATAGAAGAAAGAAATAAGGGAAATATTGCCTACCTAGTACACGACAGGCTGATAGTCAAAGAAGGCAATATAAATAAAGCTAAAAGAAACAGAGAGTCACCCATATCACCACAACTAGTAACCCAGCCTAAGAAACAAACTATGACATCTAAAAATTTTAAAATAAATGCTTTTGATATGATGAAGTCAGGTACTAGTTCCCCTTCAACACATAAAAAACAATAGCAATTAGCCACTTCATACCGGAAGTTAAAAAACTATAAAAATATAGAAAGTAATATAAATAACAAACTCCATACTCCCCCAAGCCGACTGGTCATCGTGGGGGATAATGACCACAACCCTCTAAAGGATCAAAAACAAATTAACATCGCTACACTAAATACAAGCTCTTTAAATTCGGAAGAAAAACTGTTAGAATTGGAATTAGCTTTGGACAGTATAAAATGGGACATTTTAGGAATAAGTGAAATGAGAAGGTTAGGAGAAGGAATTATAGATTATAAAAACTATGTGCTGTACTATAAAGGAGAAACATCAGGAATGTTCGGAGTTGGATTTTTAGTTAAAAAAGAATTAGCTATGAAAATCGAAGAATTTAAAGGAATATCAGAACGAATAGCTATATTGAATTTAAAACTGGCTACTAATAACAAAAAAGAAGAAAGATGGTCAATAATACAAGTATATGCACCAACAGAAAAAATTAAAACAGATGACATTAAAAAAACAGAAGAATTTTATAACAACTTACAATTAGCTATAAAAGGAACACATAAAAACTTAATAATAATGGGAGACTTTAATGCCAGAGTAGGAACTTGTAAGCCAGGAGAAGAATACATAGTCGGTAAATTTGGATATGGGAAAAGAAGTATGAATGGGAGTAGACTTATCAACTTCGCATGTGAAAACAAATTAGCAATTATAAACACCTTTTTTAAAATAAAACATTCAAACAAGTGGACATGGATTTCCCCTAATGGGTTATATAAAAATGAAATAGATTATATTATGTGCAACAATCCGAAGCTTATACAGAATATAGATATTATTCACAAATTAAATTTTAACACCGATCATAGAATGGTAAGAGTCACTATGAGAACTACGCATATTAAGAAAACTAGAAAATATTTCAACAGGAACTTACACAATTACGTCTGGAATGGTGACAACAATCATATCAGTCTCAAAGATCTATCGGAAGTTATGACATATGAAGGAACAGTACAGGATAAATACAACAAACTTACAGAAATGCTTACAAAATTAATAAATAAAGGAGATAAAAGTAATAAACAAAGTATTTCTACATATTGTAAAAATTTAATCGAAAAGAGGAAACACATGTTTTTAAATGAGAATAAAAATCGTAGCGAAATACGAAACATTAGTAAAATGATAAATGAACAAATGAGGAAAGATAGAAAAGCATTCAGAGATAAAATTATTTCAACATATATAGAGAAGACAGGAGGTGTTAAAAAAGCATTTAAACAACTTAATCACAAGAGAGAATGGATGCCTAAACTAAACCGAAGCAATGGATCAAGTACTAATAAAAGGGGAGAAATATTAGAAATTGCAACTCATTTCTATCGTACATTATACAGTGCAAATAAAGAGCCACCAATAGAATGTTGGGAAAAAGATCCGAACGAAGAAATCGTTCCCACAATTCTAACATCCGAAGTAGAAAAAGCAATTTTAACTCAGAAAGATGGCAAAACACCGGGATCGGAAAATATAACTAATGAAATGTTAAAATCTGGAGTTACAGAAATATCACCAATTTTTACAAAATTATTTAATGAAATACTATTAACAGAGGATATACCTAAAGATTGGACTCAATCTATCATAATATTAGTTTATAAAAAAGGTAACAAAAAAGATATTGGAAATTATAGACCCATAAGCCTCGTATCTAACATATATAAGATATTTACAAAAATATTATTAAATAGAATTACCTCAACTCTAGACGAATATCAACCAAAAGAACAAGCTGGCTTTCGAAGCAATTTTTCTACAATAGACCACATTCATGTAGTTAAACAAGTTCTTCAAAAATATAATGAATATAATAAGACCTATTACATCGCGTTTATCGATTACAACAAGGCATTCGATTCTCTTAATCATGAAGCAATATGGACTACTTTGAAAGTACAGGGAATCCACCATAAATATATCAGAATATTAAGGAATATATACACGAACTCAAAAGCAAAAGTAAAAATGGAAAGAATAGGTCCAGAATTCCCGGTAGAAAAAGGAGTGAGACAGGGCGACCCAATTTCTCCAAAACTTTTTTCTGCAGTTTTACAAATGGTTTTTAGTACACTACTCTGGGAGAATAAAGGAATAAATATCAATGGAGAGAGCTTAAGCCATTTAAGATTCGCGGATGATATAGTTCTTTTCTCAGAATGTTCAAATTCTCTAGAAAATATGATGAATGAATTAGCAACGGAAAGTATGAAAGTTAGACTTACTATGAACACCACTAAAACGAAAATACTTACAAACTCAGAAGAACATCATATCAGAGTTAACGGGGAATTAATCGAGTATGTAAATGAATACATATATTTAGGGCAATTAAATTCAACAAAAGATAGCACAAACAAAGAAATAGAAAGAAGGGTGACCAATACTTGGAAAAGATGTTGGTCACTCAGCGAGGTTATGAAAAACAGGGATCTACCAATACACCATAAAAGGAAAGTATATAATACTTGTATATTGCCGTGTATGACATATGCTTGCCAATCCTGGGCACTTACAAATAAACAATTAAATAAGCTAAAAGTTTGCCAAAACGGTATCGAAAGGAGTGTATTAGGTGTGAAATTAAAAGATAAAATTAAAAAACAGATCACAAAAGCAAAAACTAAATTTAAAGATGTCGAAACTACAGTAAAAAGGCTTAAATGGCGTTAGTCAGGCCATATGTTGCGTGACAACAAACGAAAATGGACCAGAAACATTACGGAATGGTATCCCAGAAACGGAAAAAGAAATAAAGGAAGACAAATCAAGAGATGGGAAGATGATTTAAAAAAGACGGCAGGAAAAACATGGCTAAGGGAAGCTAGAGATAGAAGAAAATGGAAATCCTTCCAGCCCCTGATGAAAACTCCACGGCGCGCCAGACTGCTCGTTACCATAAACTGTGTAACCAGGCCGGAACGTCAAGCCATAACTAAAATTAAGTTAATTCGCGCATAAGACCCGTTAAAGTACAATATTTATAATGAGTTCAAAATGCAAAAAGTGTTATTAATTTTAGTCATATTGTTTAACATACATAAAAAAATCCCGAATCGATTATATAACGTCGCGTGAGTTTTTCACCATGTTTATTCCTTGGCGAATTTTTGCTAGTGGAATTTGCTTCAAGTGAGTTTCTAATATCTTGTGATTTGAATTTATAATTTTTAACAGTAAGTTGCCATTTGACCTTTTTTAACTTTTGTTCTAATTACCAAATACAGAGATAATTATAACAGTGGTCATGCCTGCTATTAATTCCATTTCTGTCACACGCGTATTTGTATCATAACGCTTTCTCTTTCTCAATCCGTGTGATTTTAATTTAGTAGTATTAAATCAGCAGTGATTACAGGTTTTTCTCCATCTTTAATTATAGGCGACTGTTTTTTAAAATTATTGAAAGAAATGTATTATGTAAATCGTACTTCGAAGGCAGGTCGCGACCCACCCTGAGTCCATCTCACGCAAACAACAATATTTTAATGAAAAAATAGCGGAACAACATCCAAGCGCGCTTTGTGATGCCCCGCGGCGTCGTTCGCACCTGTTTATTTGACGTTTAATCTCGGAACACCTGATTTTCCAGCAGCGTTTTAAAGGGGTTTTAAACATTTTTCAAATTCTTATTAAAGTGTCGAATAAACTTGCATTATTTATACGTAATGTCTGAGTTTTGACCTCGGGCTCCGTTCTTCTCGGTCTGGAAACCACTTTTAGTTAAACTTTAAAATTACTGAAATTCAAGCAACAGCCAAACTATAACATTGATCTGGTTGTGATTATTTATTTGTTTTTATATGGCTAAAGGTCGATATCTGACCGAAGCAGAAGGTTTTAAAATCCTAAAAAGTAGTTTGTACTTTCATGCAACTAATAAAAATGTAATTATGGTAACTACATTCTTTAATAAATCATAAAGGAAAATTGAGAATTGGGCTAAAATTAATTAATAATTAATTGGAAAAGAGCAGGCGCCGCACTGTAGCGCGTGTGGGTCGCCATAGGTCGGTAAGCAGATAAAGTTCCTTTTATGTAACTTTAGGTAAACTGGCATTGATTTGTTGGCTCTTCGTCCTTTGTCCTGGCTTAAGAGAGGCAATATACCTCCTTAATAATTGATTGTTATTCATTCATTCATGTGTGTAATTGTCCCTACATATTTTGTCTATATTGCTATCTCCCTCGTCTATTAAAAGAACTTGCATATTTCTTCGTATTGTAGTGTTGAGAGAAAAGATTTTAATTAAAGAATGAAGAAAACTCGAGGCTTATTCTTAATTATTCGTCGTGAAAGGTGGACGTTTAATATTTCGTTGCACAAGTATTAATTAGTGCCTCGGCGTAAATATTTCACGGGAGCGTTCCCTTTGCCGGTGACCTGTCACAGCGTGCCCGGTACAGATGTATTTATTTACATTCGCATTTCATTTATACATTTTGAGGTTAACCAAATATAAATAAATAAATTCACCGCATGCTCACCGGTCAAGGGATGCAACGTGAGGAAACCGGCATGGCATGTAATAGAAATATCATGTATGCTAGTGCTGGGAGAACGGCGATCCGCAGCGCTAATGGTCACTTTGGGCACGACATATAAGCGCAAAGTGGATACAGCCACAAATATATCTCTGCTCACTCTGAAAAGGATGTAGTGTGATGATATATTATAGTTATTATTAAATAAATTAAGCATTTACCATAATCGTTTTTTCCATCAACGCTGAGTATGTGATGCTTACTAAAACCGGACTTAATGTAGAAAAACGTAGAAGTACGTGCCCGGATACGAACCTACGACCGTTCGAGTTGCTGCGTATGAATACACGTCTTTTATCCACTAGGTCACCACATCACATGTAATTGAATACATGTGAAATAAGATATTTTGTTTATTTAAAATATGTAAAATTTCACAATCTACCGTCTCTTTTCCTCCGTTTGCTCTTGTTCACCGAAAGCCTATTTCTGTCTCTTTTGCATAAACCTCGTTACACAGAAATGTTGAATTAGCGAAATTTCAGAGCGTTATTTTTTTTTACACTGGCTCGACATAGTGACTACAGAGTACCTGATGGTAAGTACAGTGTAGTCCAAAAACGAAAGCGACTATCAAAGGATGAGAATCCATTGATAGTCTACATCGTCATGTCGGCCCACATATACCGCGACTGAAGGTCTCTAGGTATATGAGCTACTGGATATATACAAGCTGATCTCGAAACGCGACAAGCCGAAACTGGTCACTATGACGGGCTTTACACCCATGTACTGTGGTCGCGATCCAGACGGGCACCGGCGCCCTACCACCTCGCTGCTGTTCGTTTAGCACCACCCAGGAGTCACGTGTAGGGAAACTAAGGTAAAGCCTACGGACGCGAGCAGCTTCGACTCCCAAAACTTCGTTATTACAATCTTGCTTCAAAAAATATTTCCGTCCGCGAAACAAAGCCTTCGGTTGGTGTTTTCCTGTGTCCCGACTGTTGCGACGCAGTGCTGTCGGGTCAAAGCGGTTTTAATTTACTGCCAGGTAATAATAGAGGCTGCCCGACTGATGAAATCCAGTTGAATGAATGAATTAAGCTCAGAGGATACGAGTGGGCAATCGCTTTCCAGCTTTACAGCGCTCGTTTTCGGGTTAACGTCATATGAAATCAATAGGCCAATTCCTTGTTTTATTTCTGCTATTTATATAAAAATAAATAAATATATCAGCACATTGTATACCTTTCAAGGTGAGCGGAGCTACATTAGTGGTTTTGTATCCAGTTTGCGCTCAATGGTAAGCTGATCGCTGTTCACAGAGCACTAGCACACATACCATACGCGTTTCTTCACGATAATTTCCTCCACCGGTGTATAAATTCGTAGAAAATCCGAAAAAAAAAATCAGAGTGTTACGTCCCAGAATTCGAACCTACGACTATATACGTCACTGAGCATGGACACCGGTTCCTTAGCCACTAAGCCAACACAGGAAAGGAACGCAAACAGGCGCACCAGGCAGCTTAGCCTTAGCTTAGCATTACGGATAAATTCAACATAAAAATTGTCATGATTACTTTACTGACTTCAAAGTGCGTTATTCGCTTCTTTTTTTTAAAGTCCAATGCAAACATGGAAAATAATGGTAAAAATGACATTTAGCAGGGTAGGCATAGCATTGATAGTGACCTATCTTATTGAGAAAAATTCATCAGTAGTTACAGCAATCATACAGATACTGTAGTGATTGGATGGAAGGAGTAAATTAAAAAGAGGTTACATGTCTATGACATTAATATAATGTTGGCCGTTGAGAAAAAAAAAGTTTTCTAAGAATTAATGAAAAAAACACATTTCTTAGAAAAGGGGTGAAAGACTAAATCATCGCCTCCTCCATATTGTTGCGAACCGCCAAGGAGTGGAATTCAAACGACGAGTGATTCAGTATTTGTTGGGTGAACGCGCTCCATCATCGGCCTCATCATCACTTTCCATCAGGTGAGATTGAGATATAGCGTAAGCCTGTCTGTATTAAGTAAAGTACATAAAGAATGAAAAAATATTGCTAGAGAGACCATAGTTCGGCATGTTGGAGTACGTCGTCTTCCATTTCGAATGATCACGGCACGCCACTGAGATATAGAAGAGCGATAAAGCGTTAACGCAGTCGGAGTATAATCTGTGGGTTCGGATTGTTACATAAGTTTAGCGAAACTTCCCGGGGCATAGAGCTCGGGAAAGTTCAGAAATCAGATTAGGCGAAGAGCCGTTTGTCTGATAGTTCCCTCGCTGCCTGAATCCAAAATCACGTTTTTCCTAATTTTACGTCAAGCGAATTAGTTAATAGTTTATCGGGCTATATAGTTTAAGCTACATATGCGCGAAAACCTATAAATTAATTTGGAAACGAATACACCGGACTTGCCTTTGCAACGCTGCGTTTTTATTCTTCAATCTATTAAAGCAATGTACGCAAATATTCACCCAAGAACGGTTTACTCAACAATATAATTTATAAATACATACAAGTATTAGTCAACGAATTTTACCTATTTTTGGTAACTCTGAGAAAGGTTACGGTAAGGAACATCAGTGCCACTGTGGGGGAGGAGACCCCGGTATGTCAAACTCCTACTAACTTAAATCATCCGGAGCTTCCCTCGATTCGCTGCTAGCTGGGCTTGGGACTCTTCAATCATCCAATAGCCTGGCGAGATGTTCTTCGACTGTAACACAACTGCAGGTATAAATAACATAGCACGAGAGCCTTATCTAAGCTTACACCAGCGGAGAATGAATACGTGGCATTAATATAAGCTAAGTAGGAACGAAGTCTCTACTAAATCCTCTGGCCCTACCCCCGCCATTACTTGCGGGTGGGACGCGACTGAAATTTATAATATTCATAAAGAAAATGAATTCTTGCGTCGCGCCCTCCAGCCGACCTCTAATGTTTTCCCTTATTCAGCGTCTTCAAACTCTACAGCTGTGTTAACATCTTATATTTCAGTATCACTGTCATCCTTTCTAAATTCAACCTTACCAGTGATTTTTTTATACACAGCAAACGTCTGACATTAATCACACCGGTGGAAGGAAACGATGTGGCTGATGGTTGACCTCATTTGTCCAAAAAATGCTTATTCAATCTTCTTTTAAGGGTTCCCAAATCATAATATCAAATCTTTTGTGGAAATTAACAATTCCCTCAAATTAACCTGATTTTGATTCTTGGGTTGCACTGGGTATTTCATCGCATTGATAATTTTTTTATTGATTCATTGATTTATTTACATAAAAAAAAAGAAACAAATTAGTACAATGCTGTTTCCATATATTTTAAATTTGTTTTTCTTTCTGTCAAAATGAGTGAATCTAATGAAGAAATTCAATACAATTTAAAATTTTATTACAAAAAAAAAACAATGTATTCTGTAAAAAAATGTGACGTTTATAGATCTAATGCAGTTCCAATGAGAGTAGCAGGAAATTGATTTAAGCGTTTTCAATCCGGCAATTTTAATGTTAAAGATCCACCTCGCTTTGGTCGCCCTGTTACGGATAAAGTGGACGCCATTTTTGAAACAAGAGAGTAAATCGGCATATCAATAGTTACGACATAACTGAAGAACTGGAAATTGGTCACAAAACGGTCCTGACCCATTTGGAAAAAGCTGGGTACACAAAAAAGCTCGATATATGCGTGCCACACGAGCTCACTGAAAGAAACCTAATGAACCGTGAAATCATTTGTGATTCTTTATTGACGCGTAATGAAATCGAACCGTTTTTGAAGAGATTGATAACTGGTGATGAAAAATGAATCACGTACGACAATTAATGGTACAAGGGCCACGGGCATTACTTCAAATGTGAATGACGTCGCGGGCACATGTAGTCATATATAAAAATGCTATTATTTAAGACGGTTTTGTGAAATGTTCTCTACATAAGAATGATAACTATCAGCAAAATGTAATTAATTTTTTATTAAAATGAAATATATCTTTATTCAAATAGACTTCCAAGCACTTTTGAATCGACAAAATGCTAAAATGAATCAACCATCCGGCTTGGAAAATAGAATCTAACAAAAAGAAAATCAAATGAAATCATGAATGATTTGAATCATTAAAAAAATCTGCCACCAGCAATAAAATCTAGTAGTTGCTCATTTGAACACAATGAGGCACAAATATATAATACACAAAGGAATTACTGATAAGTGAGAAAAATTAAGTAAATAGTAAAATAGAAAAAGTAAATAAACATTGATGGAATAATTTTCGTTTTTCAACATGACGACATGCTGACTGCAGCGCGCCTGATGAAAAGCGCGACTTTCGAGAATAAGACTAACAAGAGACATACTTCTCTCGACGACTCTTTTTTCTTTATTTTTCTGCCACGGAATCTGATACCAAAGTACGATACACGGCAAAGGTTCAAGATTGGTAAGGTATCTCATAAGTTAGCTGCAATAGAAACCATTGTAAAACTGTGCAAGCCGGCCTCCATGTCTCTACATATCACGAATAGGAAGGGTGGAATGAGGTTATACAACTCCTCAATCCTATATAATATTTTAGTCTAACTTAATAACGAACAAAATAAAGCCCTAACATCGTGTTGGAATGAATATACAAGAACAAAGCACGGGAAATGATTTCTCGAGGCAAGTTCTCCAGTTACCTGGAATGAAGTGTTCGGGGAATCCCCGAGGATCGTTTATCTGCCACTTGGGCGCTCTTCCACTGCACAGTACATTGTTTGCAAGCTTGTATTCGTATGTAGATTGAAACTCGTTTAATATGAACCCCGATATAACGAAATAATCTCATTAATGTTCACTGTGGAAGAGCGAACTGATAATAAGAATTATATATTTATTTATAAAAAGTTCTTTTATGAAACTTGATAAACAATAATTATAAATAATAAATCGACACGCTATATACTTTTCGGGGAAACCAGAGATACATTAGTGATGTATGTTTGCGCTTATATGGCGAGCCCAACGTAATCAGAAGCGCAGTTGATCACCGTTCGTAGGGTACTTACACATTATAATTTTATTAGATGCTATGCGGAATACAAACAGACTCTAGATTGGGGTGCTTAAGATATAAGAATATGTAGCCGTCTCAGACAAAACTGGAGACGTACGGTACTGGTGGAGACGAGGGGCATTGGTAGGACGGTGAACGAGCTGAAGCAGGACAAATCGAAACGGAAAAGCATTATTTGTGCTCTCTGCCCTAGACGGGTGCCATGGCCCAATAATAATAATAAGAGAAGAAAAATAAAAGTCTACAAAATAATTAGACTTCAAAATGTGGGATGTGGATCGCAAAAAGCTTTGATTAACATTTTAAAGGCTCTCGCTTGGTTGTTGGATCAAGGGCCGGAGGCCCCAGGCCTCACTTTCGTAGATTCACATATTTTTATATTTTATAATATATATATATTTGTTTTAAGACAATTTTCCAAATAATTAAATTATATTATGAGCGTTTTTTACCGATTCCGAAAATATATATGTTACTATATCACCAAAAAATGTCGCTTAAACCAAATAGTCTTTCACCCGACGATATGTAATTATTTATATGCAAAAACATTTTTTAGGAATAATAATGATAAAACAGACGTGAAAAATCTGATATAATAAATCAATTACTTCACTTACGAAGCAGTATATTATTCGTCAAAATTTACTTAAAAAATGATAACTAAATTACTGAATAAACCACAATCCAATAAGATGTAATAAAATTGAGTAGCACTGGTTTTTATAACCAAAAGAATGACCCAAATAACGCGATATGATAAAATTACTTCGATAGAACAGGGCTTGTACTAGCACTAGTGATTCGATTTATCGAGGTTTTCCCGCGCCCCGAGTCCAGCGCAAAGCGACTGATTAGCATACAAAATACGTCGCGCAGTGGGAGCGGCTTACGAAATGGCGTTTCTGCTGAATCTAGCACAGGCTTTCGTGTGCTGCGCTGCATATGGAAGTGAGGCGAAATAACAGTATTGTCCGGTACATATCATATTCCTTATTTCACCTAACTATTTACCCGTAAAATGTCCGTTAGTATATTATTTTTGACGAGTGGAGGGTGCAATTAGCTTTTGAAAACGACAGGTTTTATGCGAAATGTTTTGTTACGATGAATTCAGGTTAAAATTTGAACCTTAGACCTCTAGGCTTCTAAGTATCATACGGCTATGATTTTAAAAAGCATTCTTGGTGTAAATAGATCTATGCATCTTATGTTTAGCCCGGATGTTCCAGAAATACATATCGATCTTTCGCGGGTCGACATTTCACAGATAAACAGCTGTCTAATTAATATTTAATTCCCTCACGCCTCGTTTCTCCGAATGAATATTTGATGTCTAATCACTATTCGCGATTTGTTTGACAGTTAGTCCATTTGAAAGAGCACCTTTAGACAATCTATGCATTTCAAAATTATAGCCGTGTGACACCTATAAGCCCAAAAATACAGGATTCAAGTTTTACCGTAGTTTCGTCGTAACAATATTATTGTTAGTTTTCATTCTGTGGGAAATAAAGCTTTTAATTAATCTTTTCATGGACATTTTCTGAACAAAATAATATTTGAAGTCAATTGATATCTGTTAATCGTCCTGTGACCGCGTAATTTTTTATGTTTTAGCTATTAAACTAAAACAGTAATTGATCTTATCATTTCTGTAATGACCTGTAGTATTATTTATGTAAGCTTTTATAACTCTTTTGGCAATACCTATCTAGTGTTGCGTGGGTGTGCCCTTAAGATGTTTCTCCTAAGGCGATTAAAGTAAGGCGTGTTCTATTCTCAATAATCTTTATCACTATTATTATTATTTGTAGCCCAACTCTACCCACTGCTGGATAGATAGTTCCCTTATGGGCCACCATTCTAGATCTCGTACACAGTTCATCCAGCTATGGACCGCTAACTTGACTATATCTTTTATTCATCTCACAGCTGGACGTCCCACACTATGTTTTCCTAATCTTGACCACGACGTACTGATTTCAAAGATCTATCAGCCATTATCTCGTGCAGCCAAATGTCCTAGTCAATTCCACTTCTGAGCCGTTATTCAATCTTCTACAACTTTGATCTTAGGACGATGTTGGATTTCAAAAGTCTCATTAATTGTTATCCGCTAATTAAATTCACGACGTCTCATGATACAAAAAGTTTCGTAATTAATTTATCAATTACGGTTTTGAAACTTGACTCTGAAATTATTTTCATACAATTCTTGTTCCGCATCCGACGTACACGCCTCAAACCTTTCATGAATCATTGAAGCATGATTTAATGGCGACTTTTGTTGGTTACAACGTATATTATATTTATTTGCTTCATTTGTATTTAATATCTTCTATTTCTGTTATTATTATTTAATTTTTCATACGGGGGAGTACTGGTAATTCAAAACTACAGTAGTAGAACGTATATAGAATTGTCGCATCACAGTGAGTTGTCAAATGCTTACATTATTACTACAAACAAGCGGTTTATGTAAGCGTGTCCACTGGCTGCCTGGTCATATTCGTTGTAACCAGCCTCCGTCAGCATAGTCAGTGTACAAACTTAGGGCTATGCAAAATTCCTTGGACATTTATATATACTAATGAATTGCATTTATCAAAACATGATATAACATGTAAGCACAATTATCTACCAAAGATAACTTCGTTTCAAATCGAGACTCACGTACACAAATCAAATAAAAATAGTTCTGATGAAGGTAATGTTAAAAGTACCCGGAATCAGTAAGACTACATGAAGGGATTTATGAATATTAAGGACCCGGAAGAGGTTTGCAAGAGTAGTGGTTTTCTATTCTCTTGAACCGCTCCAGTTGCGCAAAGATATTGCCTCCCTGAGCGTTTTCTATCGTCTGTAAGATGGTAAGTGTTCTGAAAAATTATTTAACCTTGTTCCACCCTATCCTTTCCATAATAGAACCACGCTCGTAGGCTTATGGAGTCACAGCTATACAGTAACTCACATCCCGGCCAGGATCTAGAAGTACTCTAACTCTTACTTTTGCAAAGCCGTTGGGCTGTGGAACGGTCTTCCAGCGAGCGTGTCCCCACCGTCATATGATACGGAGTCCATTAAACGAGGCGAGAAGAGATATTTGTGCAGGTCGGCATGATTGCTGCGATTATTGGTAGGTTTTTTTACTGTTGACACTCGTTGTGATTTTTGGAGTGCCCTAAGCTTATTACTAGTCATTGTGGGGTCCCCACGCTGAGTCAGCATAAAAAATGCATGTAGTATTGGTTGTTTTGGTTAAAAAAATATATTTCATTTCATGTCATTTGTCGGGGCTTGTTTCGTTCGCAAAACACACATTAAAGAACATTCGTTTATATCTGTATATTCAAATACCAGACAAGATTTTAATGTACCTCATCACCCCGACCTTTTAAATACCCGCCAGTATTCATTATAATATAATTCGTTACTACACGCGGAGTGGCTGAAATGTTTGAAATGGCTATTTTTCCATCACAAAAGATAACCAATAAAAGGTCCTTCCATTCACCCCTAATTTCTGAAAGCTTATATCTCCACCAACAAAGGGTCTTCGCTCGATTCGATTCAATTTTTTGTCGCTTACAATTGTCGTCACTTCAAATTAGTCTTTAGCGAATGAACATTACCATTTTGAAATTCAGAGAGAATGAGAAATAAGATTATTATAATTTCTTTCAATTAATGATAAAAAATTCAAAATGACATCTTGGGGTAAATTATTACATCTCAACTCATTTACCATGATTTCACAGAGAGTGAGAAATTTTAAGTATCTTATCCATGAGTTCCTAAGCCCATTTATGCTTATTTTCTTCTATCGTATTTTTTATTTGACTCTGTTGCAATTTTTAATACAATTATGACATAGAAATAGCATAATGTTATTAAAATCAGATGCTAACGACATATCAACTCGATATCAATAGACCAAATTTCATATTGTTTTATGTACGATCATATGTTTAGATCCATTATTATTGCATGAATATCGATTATTTATATTTTAATGTTCTTTTTTTTAATGCTGTTAGTTACGTAGAACGTTTATTACTTCACCGGGCAAAGCAGGCGGGCACTTAACGTGTTCAGCCAGCGAGTTATAGGTTACATGGCAACGCAAGGGACCCTTCTATGTACGAGCTTGAAATTGGCTGACCTGCCAGAACAATAACGATGATCTACTAGCGTTTCGGAAGCAAATATCTTGAGAAGAAACGATGAAAGAAACTCAAAGCTACATCGCAGTGTGACCTATTCATCTTACTTTTATTATTTAAAGATACTAAACATGGCGACAGTATAGCAAACAATCAACACAGGACTTCAAAGACTTGTTTCTTTCATTACTGAGAGCTTATATTTAATTAATTTAATATCCTCATTATGGCAACGATTAATGTGTAATGTTATGGGCTTTTAATGAGCGGACGCAAGGATCTGGCGATATGTATGTAATGATCCTTCAATATTTTTAATAAAAAACTAGCTTCATTGAGTTGCTCTGTAGAGAGAGATTTATTATTTAAACAAACTTATTTTACAATTTTAAGAAAATATTAACAAATACGCTTAATTACAAACTTACCTGTAGAGAGAAACAACATTTAAAGCTAATATTACGGATTTTGAATAGTTTTATATTTAAATTGTTTATTGTCTTAATTTACGTAACCTCCAAACGTCCTGACATTGAATCAATGTCGTCAACAGTTCCATAAAGTCAAGCGAGTTCGGATAAGTTCACAGATCATATTTATTACGCGGTAAATAAAAACTTTATTTAAAGGAAGTGTCACACGCTTTGTTTACATGTATAATACCCACAGCAGACACCAGCTCCTCACAAACATTTTTTTTAAACATTTGCAGCGCGCACTGTTAATATAAGCCCGTTACACAATGCGCGCAGGCAGCAGCGACGCCTACAGCACTACAGCACTCACCCCACTAGCGCCAGTCTTAATTTTATCATTACATGTTCGGCCGTACGCTCTCGCTTCTTCACCCTCGTACTTTACCACATGTAGCGCGAACTGCATATATATATATATTTTATAGTATAGTTTATGTTGTATCTGTTTCTCCTTAATCGTATATTAATATGACCATTACATTTGTCTTTACAATTCTATACTATTCTTGTTCAGAAGAGTATTTAACTATAATTGCGAGATAAAGATATAGACAGCCAAAAGATAAGTTACAAAATGGTAGGAATCTACTTTGGAATTTTATTCGTGCAGCAGTAAATTAGGCAAGCAAAACAAAACAAAACGAATTCCTTGATTATAATCTAAAACTTGTTCACTTCAAGACTGGAAGCAAACAGCAGGTTACGCTGAACACTCCATTTGCTTGATAAGATCATCGTTCTAAACAACGAAACTTTGATATTAATTAGACAATATAAAAGGAAGCCGAGAAACAAACTCTTCGAACTAAGCTCGGTTAGCAATCGAAGTTGTTTTGAAAGATTTTTTTTTTGTTTTTAATATTGAAATTTGATTTTTATTTTGTTTCAGCGTAGTGACTACACCTTACCTGATGGAAAGTACAGTGCAGTGCAAAAACCGAGTATGAATATCAAGAGACAACTATCGGCCGACAGTCGCCGCAGTCATGCCGGCCAACACAAATATCTCTGCACGCTTTTCTTAAAGAACCCAATATTGTAAGACGAAGGGAATACCGTTTGCCGGAAGACCGCTCCACAATTCAATGACACGACAAAGGTAGAAGTTGGAGACTTTCCTAAAACTGTGACTCCGCAATCCAGTGTGCGTTATTTTGTTGTGAAAGGAAGAGTGAGGCGTGAGGATATTCAACATTAAACATGACATTTTAAAACAAATTAGACAATTTGATGTAAAACTCATATTAAGCTTTCGCGTTTTGTACTCATTATAAATGTTATACCGGGTTTTCGCGCTAAGATAGTTACTTGTAGTTATAATTATAATTATATATAGTCACGCTATGTCTCTTGCGGGGTGTGCAGAGATACATTAGTGGTTGTATCCACTTTTCGTTTAAATGCCGTGCCCAACGTGACCACTAGTGCAGCTGGTCAGCATTCTTACAGCACTAGTATACATGAGATTTCTATTAAAAGCCATGCGGGATTCCTCACGAAGTTTTATTTCACTGCTAAGCACGTGGTGCCTAAATCCGAAAATAATCTGGAAAAACCCAAAGGTACGCCCCGGGATTCGAATCTAGGACTGTTCGCGTCGCCGAACATGGATATCTTTATCCACAAGGAAACCAAGACCACAAAAGATTTGGTAATAAAAGTCGTATTATAATTAGGGATGAAAAGCGCAGCGTATCGACGCGACGCGTGATTTGGCTGGGCGGCTCCCGGCGCTCGACGCCCGGCCGCGCGATGCCGCGATAACGCGAGCGAATGGCGATGCGCACGCGATTCACGAGCCCGATTAATCGAGCTATCGTCGCGGCCGTTCCTTATGTTTACACTATAATTTTGTGCACGCGGATAATTTGTTTTTTCATTTTATTATTTCAAAATATAGTGTCATAAAAAAACAAATTATAAAATATATATGTGGACGTAGGGGGCGATGCCTGCGGCCCAAGCCACCAGTAATTGAAAGCTGCGAGTGAGGGACCTCCTCGGAGTTTTGACAAAAGTGATTAAATCTGTGTAGACTCGATGCTAGCCCGAAATGCACTGTCTTCGTTTCTCTTTTCACGGCTTGAGCCTAACTCCGCAGGTGTACACGCAGGTGCATTGGCGGCACATTCTTAAAGCAATTGTTTGCACATAACAAAGGCAAAAGAAAACGATCATGCCAGCAGGTCATGATGTCAATAGAGTCATGACAACCGGTGATCTCAGGCACCGTTTATCAATTAAATCTTTTCATAAATTGATTTTTGTAAACAACCTGAGTTTAGATAGATGTTCACGAATAATATAATTTTTAATGTTATCGTGTCACAATTTATTGGGCCGGACAAGATTTTCAAAACATACTGTATAAGTACAGAATCTCCGTAAAAATAAAGAAAAGGGTTTTTCTATCCATTTTGTGAAATTTCCTAGAATATAAACAATAAAGTAACTTTGTGCCGAGAAATCTACTCGACAAACATTCGCTTTCATTCGAGCGTAAATCCTCAAACACACTTAACCCGCAAAGAGATTTCGCTATTGAATATTTGTCGGTTTGCATATAGGGGACAAATGGGCTGCCGATTGTGTCGCCTCTTCGGTCAAGGGTTAGGCCGCAGCGTGTCGGCATCGGATCGATGGTTATGCGTCTTCACACCCAACACAACTCTACTGTCGCGATTCCCAACAAATATAACTATTTTTATAACTCTGGGGAAATTCCTGCATAGGATACTAAGGTAATTTTATAGGTATAAGGCAAGTATGAATATTCGCTTAGGGATTAGATAGGGTCTGTCGTGTCTGCGACACCATAATAATACGAGCACAGATCGCATGTAAAATATAATCCACTTTTTTCAATTTTATATGAATTATACAATTTTCTGGTGTATTTATGTAATGTTATCGTTTCACTTATGCTGCTTTCGGGTCAGACGAGGTTTTTAAAAAATCGCGTTAGTGCGTTTCGTGTGAAGCTTCCTTAGACCTTGAATTTAGCGGCAAACCGAGTTCCATGGAAATGCTAACCGCGCCTCTACAAGAGGCCTCACGGGACCTCGAAGTTGACTGTCGACTGCTATCTCTAAATGATAATGCAGAGCGATGTGAACAGCTCTTTATAATTTAAAAAGAAATATTTTTAAATATATATTAAATCCCGCCTTTTTACATAGGCTCGACAAAGTGATTACATTGCACCAGATGGTAAGTACAGTGTAGTCCAAAAATGATAGCGATTATCAAAGGAAAATCAATTCACAATCTCCGTTGTTATGTATACCGACATATACCGCGACTGAAGGTCTCTAGCCGTACCTAGTTACTGGTTTAAAACAAGGATGTTATAATCTAAAATAGAGTTAAACGAACAGTTCCGAAAACATTTTTTACATTTGAAAGGGTTTTAAGGGTGTTTAAAGCAGTGACGTGCATAGGGACAGGGTACGCACAATTCGCGTAATTAATATAATATGTTTTATTATAGTATGGTAGTAAATATTATATTGCTTTCATAGGAAAGATAGACGGCGTGAATATAGAATAGATATGAATATAAATGATTCATTTTTTTGTTCAACTTCAAGCAATTTATTCCAGATGTATTTATCATAAGGGCATGCAACGCTTGCATGCATCTATGGAATGAACGCTACTGGTTTAAAGATAATCAGTTCTTTTCTAATTGTTGTGGGAATGTAAACAACTTTTACTGAAAATTGAGTATCCTTTAAGTAAGACAATAATGACGTATAGATGCACAGCTCTAGAAACGATTTCTGCGTGTCATAGATAATGATATGTACGTACATATACATAAACACAAAAATAAAAAAAATCATTCAGAGCCTCCCCGGAAAATTCCAGACGAGCCGTGTCTCTTCTTCACCCACCTTTTAAGCGAACAAACCTCGGAGTCAACAGTGCTTTATGTAGAATGTCTCGGGCCTAGAATCTTCTTGGAGATTCGGTTGATTTGTTTGCGGACTCCATGCCGGGATTCAGGAGAAAGGTCTTCGGGTTGTTGAGAGATGCACAAACGAATAATCTTGACAGCAATTGACATCAATTACCATTCATATGACATGATATAGTATAGTATGATGTGATAAGATATAATATAATGTAATATGATATAGTGTGATATAATGTAATATAATATAGTATGATTTAGTATAGTGTGGTGTGATGCAGTGTAATTGGACAGGCCTCTCTGACGTATGTTGTGGATGCCTTAATAGGAACTGTACATTTTTTATTGTAGCTTTATGTATGTGTTGTGTGAGTTAGTTGTTGTACCGGGCCACTGGCAACCCTGTAAAAGTAAATAAATAAATAAACACACACATACGTCATCTTAGGTGGTAGACTGATTGCCCGAACTGGATATTGACCACGGTATACCAGTGTAAAGACCGTCATAGTGACTTGCTTTGGCCTGTCGCGTCCCGGGATCAGCTTGTGTACGTCCAGTACTCATATACCTAGAGACCTTCAGTCGCGGTATATGTGGGCCGACATGACGACGGAGACTGTCAATGGAGATTTGTTCTGTGATGGTTGCTGTCGTTTTTAAACTATACTGTGCTTACCATCACTTGCTCTGAAGACACTTTGTCCAGCCAGTGCAAAAACATAGAACAAACACAAGAATATTAGAAGATCAATCCCAGGGTCATAATTTATTTCTACATCACAGTTAGATATAAAATACGATGGAAGATTATAAGCAAAAAATGGTTTATATCTCGATAATCCGAGCAAGATAAAAATCTCTTAGCGAGTCCGGCGGACGCAGCGAACTTCTAGGATATTATGGAAATTAGGAGCTGAAGTAAATCCTTTAAGGGCTAACGAGTGTTGCCTTACATTTATAACCCGGGCGGGGTTAATCTGCTCGCCAGGGCCTGTGTTTTGTGGTCGGCTAATGCTTTTATGTCTCAGACTACTCTCGAATCTTGATATTTTTTGAAGCGAAACATAAACTACCGTCTTTCGAAACTTTACAACTATGTAAAAATGTAAATATTATTTATCGTGTGTCCTTTTCATTATTTATTTTTTTATTTCTGTCTGTAAAAATATTTATTTTCTACTTTTTTGTTGCCCGGGGGAATATCCTGCACAGGACCTTCAGGGCTTTTTTTTTGTTTACCCAGAGGAAATCCCTAACGGTCCGTTAGGAGTGTGGTGAGGGCCACTCCCCCGGTGTGCCGAACTTGCACCAGCTAAAACCTCTGGGGTGATCCTCCACTTGCGTTTACACCGGACTCCAAGTACACCGAGGCCGTCTGCAAGCCCAGTGTGCGATCAGCCCCATTATGAGCTACGCCAAAAATGGGGGGGAGGTGGGATGTACTCACCTCCCCGCTGCCTTGTGGTGCGTGAGGACCTTCAGGGCTGCTGTGAGGGCAGCGACCGCAATATGCCAGAATCCTACTGATTAAAAATCTTCGGGTTATTTTTCTAATATCCCTTTTTTTGTTAACCCGGTTAAGACCCTTCGGACCGTCACGGGAATGGTGAGAGCAACTCCCCCGGTGTGTCGGACTAGCACTGACTAAAACCACCGGGGTGCCAACGCTGTCCTCTCTCCGCCTTCGCCGAGCCTGGGTATCCGTATACTTCCTACGGACCCAGCGAGCGACTGGCGTTGACAGGCCTCCTTTCTGGGAGGGGGTCAGTTGCTACCCCTCACTACCTAGCACACACATGACACCTTGTTCTCTCTGCCGGACGGCGGACGCCCTCAACGTCCACGGCCCGGCCTGTTTTCTAATACCCCCACACTAGGCTTGAAATCCGAATTTCTCTAAAAGGTCTATGTCTACATCTTTATATCATACTAACCAATGACCAACAATAATTTTAAGCAAAATTAGTATATTGGCTGTGCGGAAAAATTGCTGGTTTAGTAGTTTTGAATCCAGATACGTACTTCTGAGTTTTTCCCGATTACGTAAGCATTCAGATACCGCGTGCTCACCGATAAAGGAAAACATTCTGAGGAAACCCGCACGGCATCTAATAGAAATGCCATGTGTACTAGTGCTGTGAGAACAGCGATCAGTTGGTATTGGTCACATTGGACATGATATGTTAGCGAAAAGTGGATGCAACTACTGATGCATATCTGGACATCCCGAAAGGGATATAGCGTGATGATATATTATTGTTATTACAATACTATATCTTTACTTATTCATATAAGTAATGTAACAAGTAACAAACTTGATATTTATTTCTTTATATCTTGTCGCGCAATGGAAGCACACTAAGCGGGCCGGAGATTTGCCACCGCCGCACTCCGGCACGCAATCCCAATGCGCAGATGCTCACCACGCGACGAGCGCCCCGGCCACCCGTTACTGATCGCCATTCTCAGGATACTTACACATTAAAGTTCTATTAGATGCCACGTGGGTTTCCTTACAATGTTTTCCATCACCGGTGAGCATGTGGTGCCTAAACCCTGGGATTCAAACCTACGACTATTCGCTTTGCCGTGGATGGAAACCGCTCTATTACCCGCTGGTCCCCACAGCTACCTATGTATACAACGTTACTGGTAACTAACGCAAAACCTCTTAAGGCTGACTTTGGTACATCAAGACTAACAACTTTTGTTTTATGACTTTTGCCAAAACTTAACACATCCTAAGATATATATTTTTTTTAGTTTTAGTGGGGATGTCTATCAATCGTTAGCTCTATGTTTTAAGTTTAGTCAGCAAATGCTACGAAATCGTCAGCTCCAGTTGCATCACGCCGTCTTTCATAGTGTTAAGAAGGTCAGAACTGCAAATTTGATTTATTTATTTTTTGTGCGGGAAAAAGGAAAGGTTGAATTAGAAAAAGTCGTAAAACAAAAGTTTTCAGTCTTGATACACCAAAGTCAGCCTTATGAGGTTTTGCGTTAGTTACCTGTATCCCTGTATAAAACCACCGGTCGAAATTATGTTGTTTGTTTGTATTGTACTGTAATATCCTTTCAAGTGCTAGATAATTCCATGGCGCGAGGTTTAGATAGTGAACAATATATTAGCGGAGAGTGAGCCGTAAGGATCGCGCGGAAGGCGGGGCTGTGTAACGGTTGTAGATGGGGTATCGCGCGGCGCACGCGAGCACACCGCTCAACTACCCTCAATTTATTCTTCAAATTTTATTTTAAATAATATCAAAATACCTTCAACTATATCTTACAATAACATGTGTTACCATAATAGAGAAGCACAACAGCAAATATCACTGATAAGCTAGGCTGGATATAATATAAACAATAGTTATCAAATGCTAAATATTTATGTGAACACCATTAACAATTAACGTATACTTTGCAATAAATATATTTTATGTTGGCAAGCATAAAAAGTGACAGGAAGGATATGGCAGGGTTGGACAAGTCTTAATGGCGGCGGCTTGAGTAGTTGTGTGGCGAAAAGGAAGGCGTTTGATATTGTGTCGGAGTTCTGTAAATGTATAAAAATCAATTGTGTGTTCCATGCTGGACGCAATGGTCTAAACAGGTGTCCATCCACCCAGCGCGGAGCCTGGAACCGGAGAGGAAAGAGATGTTAATAATAATAATGATTAAGTAAATTTTAGAGTTTTTAATAATATAATAATTTATCCTTTTAATACATGGTTAATAGTAGCGGGTATAGCAAATACGTGCTTGGCATGCAAATTTTCAGTTCCTAATCTAGTTATCACGATGTCAACACTGGTATTCTCTATGTAAAAACGCAGAGTCATATTATACTAACAAATTAAATGCAAATTGTTTGTTCACAAAACAATATTATTAACATTGTTGTTACAAGTAAAAGCGCCTTGTGGATACCACTAATACTAATTGTGCTACTAATGTATCCCTGCTTGCCCCGAAAGAGCTAAGGCGTGACGGTATATTGTTATGATGGAAAAAAATTGTTTGTTGTAATGACAGCGGTCTTAACAATATCAGAATCTACGAGAAGTACAGCTTCTAACAGAAAAGAATTGCAAAAAAATGTGTAAGAAATTTTTAAACAAGTTAAAGAATGTTTAATTCAACAAAGCGTTAACTGAACGTATCTAATTTCGAGTGAAAACGTCAGAAAAACGCGACCTCAGCGAGAGTACCTCACGTCGGGGCTGTAAAAAACGAAAGGAAAAGTAATATGGAAACTTCCCAACACGAAGAAAAGAAAGAATTTTCTCATTATTATTTCCCTTCATTTAATTTCATATTTGAATTATTCCCTTTCATATAATCTGTGGGATGATACAACGCACTAGCGATTATATAAAATTATAATTAAGATTTACTTTGGAGTCGTTTTAGCCAAAAAAAAAACCGAATATTGTTACGAGCGTGGGGTAATAACATGTCATTTTTGACAAACGATCAACTTATTAATTGAAGAAAATGTAGAATATTAGCATGCAGCCATAGAAACGTCTGGAGGCGCAGTCATCGATCCTGTTGTCCAGTTGGTAATAGTTCTAGAAATCTAGCCGCAAATACTTCAGGCCCGATATTTCACAGATCAATAGCTGTCTAATTATTATTAGAGTCATGCGCGTCTCATTTCACGGAACGAACGGTGTACGTAGAGCGGCATCTTTGATGTTCACTCACCATTGGCGATTTATTCGATAGTTAGTCCATTTACAAGAGCATTTCGAGAGAATCTATGCATTTTAAAATCATAACCGCGTTGTATCCAGAAGCCTAGATATCTAGAGATTAAGTATCACACTAGGGTGGAACTAGTTCCCTTGTAATAATTTAAACATATTCAATGTTGTTTATTAGTTTATTTAATTTTTGAAAAACATAAATGTTTAGATAGTATTAATTCAGAAATAGTTGGTAATACCTTCCTTTGGCTCCTCACGTCATTTTTCTCACTGCTAAAGGTCGTGAACTTCTCTAGGATGTCGTTTGTCGTATGGTGTTAAGTCACTCCTCTATCCTTGGCGTTATGGAGAGCATAGTATAAGCTTTTGTTCTTTGAAATCATAGAACATTTGGACAGTCCATCTTAATGGATTTTGGCCTTTTGAACGTCCTCCGTCTACCTCACCAATAACCACCAAGTGTTCGTGACTCGGTTAGATCTCGGTGTGAAATGGTAGGGCGATTACCCGAATCGGGTCGTGACTACAGTACGCAAGTGTAAAGACCGTCATAATGTCTCGCTTCGGCCTGCCATGTTTCAGGATCAGCTTGTTTATATCCAGTTCTTCATATACCAAGAAACCTTCCATCGTGCTATATGTGAGCCGACATGATGGACACTGTCAATGGATTTTTCTCCTTTGATAGTAGCTGTGGTTTTTGGACTACACTGTACTTACCATCAGGTGCATTGTAGCCACATTATCGAGTCAATTTTTTTTTTCAAGTAAATATAACTATACTCGAAATTCAAATGATTCTGGCCCAAGCCAGTTGTCGAAACAACTAGCAAAAATAGATAATAATCGCTAATCCAATTGATATACTTAAGGCGAAATCGTTCGAATAAACATAGTTCAACGCCACCCGGAGTCACGAGCAATTGAGGCAAAAATTTAGTAACCTCAGCTGTGGGAGCCCTTAAGTACAAAGTAATAAATCTCTTTTCTATTGTAAACATTTTAGAAAGGTAATAAAATGTTTGCTTGTATTTAAAACTTCGACGATAAAAATGATTATGTTTGTTTTATGTTAGACGCTCATAAATATTTGATATTCAACAATTTGACTAGAACATTATTGATATTAAATAAAATATTAATATAATCAAATAGATTGGTACAAATATTGTAGTTGCGAATAATTGCGTGGGCCAATTTCGACTATTTCTATGTGGTTGTTATGAAGGTGAAAGAGGCAGCGGAGAGGGATCGGGAGGGTATTTCCAACCCTTGCAACCCTATTCGCCGTCCCGTTAGGACAGAACAACGGAAGAGAGCTTTCGCCCGACGCCCTTCTCTCTAATCTGCGTACAATCGGTCTGGCCTGTAGACATCTGTAGGCCAGACGTCACCGGGCTCACCGCGGTCACCGGGAGAGCTGTTCCTTTGGACCCGGCAGACGGGAGAAGAAATACTATGGGGCTTTTAACCGGTAACAGTCCGGTACACTAGGGCGCAGCCTTCACGGCGCTCTGGCGGTCTATTAGGATTTTCTTCGGGTTGCCAAAAAAAAAAAAAAAACTGAAATAATGGGAAAGAACTAAATGGGACGGGCGAAAATGAACATTTTTCTCTTTTTTGTGATAAAGGAGGGTGATTTTGAATATTTCTTGCTTTCTGATAGAAAAATAATCTAAAGATGTGGCCGTGTATAATGCAAAAATTATCCATTCTCAAAGGAATAAAAACCTATATGTTATAATTTTCCTCGTTTACCCAGCCTCCTGAAATTTGACAAAACGCAATTTTCTATATATACCAAAAGTGTACCGAAATATCAGAAAACCGTAAATTTATATCTACGAGTTTGTAACAACTTATATCATCAAGGTCTTACGGACTCCTCATGTGGGAGTCAGATTCACACTTGACTACTTTTTAAATGACGGACCGGACGCATTTTGACTTCAAAGAGAAAAAAAATCACAATATTATATTAAAAATTGTGACTCTTTAGTCAATGCATTAAATAAAAAATGGATCTTATTATTAGGAAGCTACATTTAGAATGGCGACCGAATGCCGCCGATAAGTTAACTGCCATTTTGATTTTAAGCTTTTTGTTGATATCTCTGCCATTTTTTGTAGTAATCTGTATAAAGATAAAAGTTGTAGCAAATTTGATCTCTTAATACTTTTTCTTAGGTCAATAATTTTCTAAATTTGTAAGAAAATGTAATTAATCGATTAATATTATGATTATAGATTATACGCAATAATTATTCCTTTTAACTTAAAAAAAATATCAATCGTAGGATCAAAATGATAGCAACTTAATTTGTAAAGAATGAATATTTACAACAAATTTTCTATAATTTTCAAACAATATTAAAAATAACAGAGAAGTCGGTAAAAATATAAATTTAAAGCTTAAACTCAATTTAAAATTAAGAATAATCTGCGGGAGATAAGTGTGATCATGCATATATGTACAAATGCAATAAATTTAAATATAAAACGAAAATAATTATCGCATGCTCTGCACAATCCTGAGTTTGTCCACTGGTTGTGCTGACGTAAATCGTTTACACATAAATACGACTTTTTTGTAGTGGTGAAATAATTTGTCAACTTAGTGGGAAGCGGATACTCTGTAGAAATATACTACTGTGCGGGTGGCGCGGCGTGTTAGGCTCGTGACCGTGAACGCTGTAGGTCGCCGTTAAGTTCTTTCCCTGCCTGGCCGCCCCTAGTTGAGGCTAGTACCCACAGAGATGCCCTTGCGTTGCCACTCAATTTATAAATTCACTGGCTGAGTACGCTCAGTGCTTGTTCCCTAAGCCTGGCGAAGTTGCAAGAGCTGTCCTTGGTCAACAAAGAATGTTACAGTTAAAATAATATCATGGTATCTACAAAATGTTGGAGACGTGGCTAAGAAATATATTTATTATATGTGTTATATTAATATAGGAATTACCGAAATACTTTAGCATCGACTGGCAACATTACTGTGTGTGAAAAAAGGATTCTAAAAAATTTCGCCGTAGCACGCGATCCTCATAAATTGAATGAAATTGGGCAGTTTTAAAACCCACCGTGTCGTTTTAACTAAATTTCGCATCGAACATTTTGTATTAACCGAGTTAAGCTTGGAAAATATTTTATCGGGATAAATTACACTAGCAATAAAACAGTCATTCACAATAATAATAGTATGTACTCACGCTATATCTCTTTCGGGGTGAGCAGGGATACATCAGTGGTGTTCTGAGGAATTGTTTAACCTTGTTCCACCCTCTCCCTTCCTGAATAGATCCACGCGTGCGGGTTTGCGGTGTCACAGCTATACGGTATCTCACATCCCGGCTAGGACAAAGAAGTTCTCTAACTCCTTCTTTTGCCGTGTCGTTGGGCTGTGGAATGGTCTTCCGGTGAGCGTGTTCCCTCCATCCTATGATATGGGATCTTTTAAACGTAGCGTGAAGAGATATTTGTGCAGGCTGGCATGATCGCTGCGACTACCGATGGGTTTTTTGTTACCTTTCGATAGTCGTTGGCGTTTTTTGGACTGCACCATGCTTACCATCAGGTATGGTGCAGTCACTGTGTCGAGTCGGTATAAAAAAAAAAAGTGGCTGTATCCATTTGGCGCTCACATGTCGCGCGCAACGTATGGCGCAGCTGATCGCCATTCTTAAGTTCTCACTAGACACATGACATTTCTGTTAGATGCCAGGTGGGTTTCCTCACAGTGTTTTCCTTCACTGTAGAGCATATGGTGTCTGCATCCGAATTACGTCGTTACGGGATACGAACCTACGAGCATTTGCGTCACCGCGTATTGATACCCATATCTACTACGCGGTCCCATATCTACTACGTTACCATATATTAAGTCGGCGTTTATCATTAAAAAGACGATTTAATTCCAAATCTAAATATATATAACTCAAAGGTGACTGACTGGCTGACTGACTGACATAGTGATCTATCAACGCACAGCACAAACCACTGGACGGATTGGGCTGAAATTTGGCATGCTGGTAGATGTTATGAGGTAGGCATCCGCTTAGAAAGGATTTTGATGAATTCCACCCTCAAGGGGATAAAATAGGGGATGAAAGTTTGTATAAATCTTCTAAGATTTTCGACTATAATATAATAGCTTGATAGTTTTAGCGCCTAATGAGAGATTAGGCCCTAATTGTTTACACACGCTAAACAAAAGTAAAGCCACAAAAACTATATCTAATTAATTATAATACATCTTAACGCGAGTGAAGCCGCGGGCAAAAGCTAGTACAAATATAAAAGCAATAGCAAATATTATTCGTGATAATAGAGTTAAAATAATTAATAACCCCGTTTCAAAGTAAAACGGTTTGAACAAATTTACACACACGAAATTAGCAAATGCATTCGTTAGCGCGCCCACAAATATACACAAAACTACAAACAAATGTATGGAAACTGTAAACAAACCAGTGTGCGATGTTCACTCGAAACAATCACTAAATCACTGTGGCCGGTGTTGAATTAGAAGTCCATAAATGCACACTAATGGACCTGCGACGCTGGACACGCGTACCTGACAATGCACCATAGATGGGCAAAATGTAATCAGATTAATGAAAATGATTAACGATTACATTTTACGTTTTTTACCATTAATATGAGTGCATTTTGCTCATTTATGTTTTAAACACTACAAAATCCCAGATTGTATACACATTTATGATTTCTTAATGTTTAAATGGATTTAATCATGATTACAGAGCAAGAAAATTAAAATTACGACTACATTTTGTAATCGTTCATCATAAATCAGATTACATTTTGCCCATCTCTGCAATGCACAATATGAGCAGCTACTAAGAAAACATTTAAAAACCCTACAAATCAACTACTATTATATATATATCTGTCTATAACCTGTCACTGCTGGAAGCCTGTTCGCATTTGTGATGGTTCTGCCCAGTACTTGCTCGACGCCCTGGACAGGTTGCCGCGGAGGGGGAGTGCTGTCCACATTGTGAATGATCCAGACGTTACTGAGCATCTTGAACCGCTCCAGTTGCGGAGAGATATCGCCTCACTGAGCGTTTTCTATCATCTACATCACGGTGAGTGCTCTGAAGAGTTGTTTAACATTGTTCCACCCTCTCCCTTCCATATTAGAGCCACGCGCGCGGGTTTACGGAGTCACAGCTATGCGGTAATTCACATCCCGGCTGGTACTAAGAAGCTCTTTAACCCTTACCTTTGCAGAGTCATTGAGCTGTGGAATGGTCTTCCGGCGAGTGTGTTCCCACCGACTTAAATTTAGTTATTTAAGGGAAGCGTGAAGAGATGTTTGTGCAGTTCTACTCCGACGCAGCCTTGAGTTTCTTTCGGCGTTTCTTCTCAAGGTAGTCACTTCCGAAACGCTGGTAGATCACCCGTAGGGTTAGTACTTTATTTGGCTGGCGGTCCAAGTCGAGGTTCGTACCCACAGGGGTGCCCTTGCATTGCCACCCAACCCAAAAATTTCGCTGGCTGAGCACCTTTTCGCCCCCAAAGTCCGGTTGAGCTGTAAATGCCTTTCCGGGCAATCAGTAGTTAGTCCGCTTCAAAAAAAAAAAAGGAAAAAAAAAATATGTTTGTGCAGGTCGACATGGTTTTTTTAATTATGTTTATTAGTTACAAGTTAAAGGGTATACACACTGACCTCGCAAATGGATACAAGGTCACAGGGGAGGCGTGATCAAAGCCACATTTTTTTTAACATTTATACAAAAAGTTATTACTTTTATATACTACTAGCAAACCCGGCGAACTTCGTTTCGCCACTAGATAGCTTCATTTTGGTTTTTAGTTAGCGTTTGAAAGAACGTGCGCATAATAAATGTCACATGAAATTAACTGAGCAGAGTACAATGAGTAGCTGTCAAACAATGTATCACGCATCGGCGCCATCTACTTAAAATACTGGTGCGATCTGCTCCACCACCATGCAAAACCATATTGGTTTGTAGTACATGCTATGTATCAGAGATGGCGCTGTACGTGAAAAATGATTTTCCCCGTTTTCCTGCTTCTTTGTTGAAGTTTTTCCTGAATTTTGTTTGCTATAAACCTCACGGAGCCCGAGACCTTTCCAACGAATGCAAAACCGTGGAAATCGGTTCGTGCGTTATGGAGTTATAGCGTCAGGAAGGAAAACCGGACTTATTTTTATATAATAGATTAAAGCCCTTTGGAGACTTAAAGATCTCGCAGCACAAAACACAAAAAGAATCCAAGCAAGTCTTCTTGGTTAGCAGTTGGCAGATATTAAACGGGTTGACGCGACAGGCGTTACAGATAGCTTCATGTTTATATCTGTACTTGGTCGACATGGTTGCTGCAACTATCGATAAGGGTTCTTGCTGTTAATAGTAGCAGTTGTTTTTGGACTGCACCATGCTTACCATCAGCCATGGTGTAGTCACTATGCAGTGTCTGAATAAAAAAAATGCGTCAATTTATTTTTTGCTATTTGCTTCTTTTCTTCCTTCTCTCGCGTTTTGGTCCTCTGCTTCACTACTCAGCTCGCCTGCTTTTGTTTCCTCGCAGCCCTCGTGAAAGCATCCTCCAGGAACTCGGGGAAGGATTCGCGATATTCTTTATCTCGCAGCGGCGCAAAGATAGCGTAACACGTCCAGTTTTTTCCGTCCTAAATTGGTTGTCTAACTTTGGTTTGTGAGCGAGTATAATTTAGAGGACCATTTATCTAGTAGGCCCGGACATCTACAAACTCCGACGCGGGAATTTTACCGTCGACGTATGTACGAACGTCATCTAGACATATTAAAAATCTTAGCACACAACACAGTTCGTTATAAAACCAGGTTTAAAAAGTGAAAGGACTGGTTTGAAACTTGTACAAAAAACGGTACAGCAATGAGAAGGTGCCTTGACAGAGCAGTCGTGGCCGAGCGGTTAAGGCGTCTGACTAGAAATCAGATTCCCTCTGGGAGCGTAGGTTCGAATCCTACCGACTGCGGATTTTTTTATTTTCATATCAATCTACCTATCCACTTCTTTTTCAGCAAGAAGTAAGAAGTTCTCTAACTCTTAAATTTGTCGGGTCATTGGATTGTGGAACGGTATTCCGGCCAGGCCAGCATGTTCCCTACGTTTTACAATATTAGATTCTTTAAACGAAGCGTAAAGATATATTTATGTAGACCGGCATGATAGCGGCGAGTGTAGGCTGCCATTTGTTTCTCGACAGTCATACTCAGGTTTTGATTGCACTGTACTTGCATTACTCACTGTACTGAGTTATTATAAAGAAAGTTCATACCTGATGTAATGAATTTGTTTATTCAACACATTTCCTATCGGTAGAGATATCAGAGAGTAAAGAAGTAAGAGTAGCGGCTAATCCGGGCCATAACTAACCGTTATCAAGCCCGTTACGTCACAGGACAAAGGTTTAGACACTAATAATCTGTACAAGGGTCCGTAACTGCGCAGAGTGGCCGTAAATAAATTAAATAGACCTGCCGCTTGAGCCTGCTATCAAACTGCGCTTAGTTGTGTGGCCACGAAACGCGCGGGGATGATCGCAGAGCGGTTACGCATTAATGTGGATATACCTCTTCAAGAGCGGGGTAATAAGACGTCGATATTGATGAATAATCGCTTTATTTATCGAAGAAATTAATTAAATAGGAAAACTTATACGGCAACGCTAGGAGCGTGCGTAATTCATGAATAGAAGAAAAAAAGGAATCATCGCATTATATGACGTCATCAAGAGGGTCAGGATTACCGTGGATCCCAAGCGCTGTTTATTATTTAAATCGATTCATCAATCTCTCAACCGATTCTTGCAAGTAATTCGAGCATAGATACAAAGTAATATAATTCAATTTTTTAAAATTTATATGACAATTACTTTTTGATGTTCACGAATAATAGAACTACATATCTAATGTCCAATATAATATTTTGGTAATGTTAACTGTGACGCTAAATGCCCTTCTCGGTTCAGACAATGCAGGTTTGGTCGAGATTTCCCTTCTCTAAACACCTGGTTGAATTGCGGTGTTCAAGAGATACCTTAGTCGCCTTTTACCACACCTCAGCAAGAAGAGGGGGGTGCTATTCTATTCTGCCGGCAGCCACCACGGCTTAAATATTAGTTTCCCAAATATTAGTAGATCGGCCGTAGATCGCCTTGGCTGGCTGCCCAGGTCGAGGCCTGTCCGCTTTGCGTTATCATCCAGCCCATAAATTCGCTGGCTGAGTACCTTCAGCGTTCGTCCTTTTAACCCGGTGATGTTGTACAGGCTGCTCTAGCCACCAACAAATCCTCCAGTCAATATAAAAAAAAAACATAAAACAATTAGACGCGTCGAAATCTCGTCCGAATCCGCGCTCGCCGCCCGCTCGCTCGCTCGCTGTGTGTTGCGCTTAATCGTAGTCGCTGAGCCGGTCGCTATGAACGTGATTCTAGTGGCCCGACTAAACTAAATCCTTTATTTAGTATCTGTATTTATTATTATTGTTTTAGTTTCAATGTTTTGTTCGTCGATTTAACATTGTCTCTCCAATTTCGTTTTAAACGATTATATTGCGATTGTTAGTATAATCTGCTTTAGATTTATAGCTGCGGTTAATCTATTTATTATAGCCTATATTTTCTCGTCTCTCTTTGTTATTTAATTTCCAAAAAAATAGGAATATAAGGAAAAAAACAAAAAGCGTTTATTTGGCATACAATACAGAAGGATAGGTTTAATGAAAATAGAAAACAACAAAATCAAATACCGTGTGTCGTAATGATGCGCCAAAGGGAACTCAGCTAAGCAAATGCTGCGCTACTGAGATGTCCATCTAAATTCTATTAATTGAAAATAGCGTATCAATTGAAAATCAGCGCTGAGTGGAACAGCTGGTCACCTAGCATTTGCTGAGGTGTCTTTCCTTTGGCGCATCATAATACAGAGTATTCGGTTTTGTTGTTTTGTATCCTGATTAACCAGTTTTTCAGTATTATATCGTCGGGTGAAAGGCTATTTGGTTTAAGTGACATTTTTTGGTGATATAGTAATATACAGGTTGGAATCTTTCAGCGGGGCAGTAAGGAGAAGTACTTTATCCGTTGCAGTTACACGAAAGTGGTCTTAGGAGACTATACATATTTTTTTATGGAATTCTGTTTCACATTCAACAGATTTTCAAAAAAATGTACAGTTAGCAAAAAATAGCAATTTTATACAAAAAAATTTTTTCAAGATTCTCAAATATTCTGTTGTTATAAATATTGGAATTCAAGGTGCCTTCATAAAATTCTACCATTACCACTGGGTTCCACATTACACCACACCAACAATTAAAAGAAAATCGCACTTGATTATGTGTTTCGCGAAACCTAAGGGTATTTTCTTTACACCAATAATGGTGATTTCGCAGTATAAAACCTTTTTCGTAAAATGTTTATAAAAAATGTACGGGAAAAGTCTTTTACATTTTGTGACTTTTTGAGTACTCCAACGATGGTAGGTCCCATAGAAGTTTTTAATCAATATTAGTAACAGGATCGATTGGCATCAAAAATTTTTTTGTATAAAATTGCTATTTTATGCTAACTGTACATTATTTGAAAATCTGTTTAATGGGAAACAGAATTCCATAAAAAAATATGTATAGTCTCCTAAGACCACTTTCGTGTAACTGCAACGGATAAGGTACTTCTCCTTACTGCCCCGCTGAAAGATTCCATCCTGTATATTTGGAATCAGCGTATTTATTTTTTTATTTTTACCGATTCCAAAAAAAATAAAAAAATATATATATATTACTATATTAACAAAAAATGTTGCTTAAACCAAATAGCCGTTCAGCCGACGATATTTATTTATTTATTTTAAAGGGAAACATACAGCAATATAAAAATGATAATAATATACACAAAAAATGTTACATAAGCCAGCAAAGTTTCCACAAAAATTAGTACAAAAATAAAAATCAAGCTAATAAATAACAATAAAAAAATCGATCAAATATACATACATATATATGTTACATATAATATATATATATAAGATATGTTATGTTGTGTGCCAAATAAATGCTTTTTCTCTATTTATTTCTTTCTACTGGTCACATTGGGCACGACATATAAGCGCAAATTGGATACAGCCACTAATATATTTCTGCTCACCCTGAAAAGGATTAATGATGATATATTATTATTCTACTGATTTGTCTCTAGCTGTGTCGACTCACCATCCCATTAGATTAAAAGGGGTTTTGACGAGAGGGCGCGTTTGTGAAAGCGCTAGCATTCACGCACCAAATATATCCTGCGCAATTGACTATTTCCGAATACATTCATCACAGAGCTCACCTTCACCGAATGGGGCTGCAGTCCGCGCCTACTAGCTGTGATTTGGAAACCTCGCCAAGGTTGAAATCTGCCAGGATTTCCACATCATTCTACTGATTAAAATTTTACAAAATAGGAGATACAAAGCGATTCAAGAAAGCAAAATGTATTAAAACAATATTCTATAAATACAACAAGGAAAGAAAGGTTCAAAGAGAAAATCAACAAAGAACGAAATCGAGTTTATAGATTTTTGTAAGAAAACAAAAAGAATAACCAATTTTGTTAAATTTATTTAAGCCTGATGTTCCCGAATTCTTTGCTTGTAACATGTCAACGAAAGTTCAGTGTTTTTCAAACACGATATTCGTGAATTGTGATTCAAGTAAATATAGAGGAAAATTAGAAACAATTGTTTTATTACTAACGAAAAAATAAAAAGTAGGTGCTCATTTTATATCGCCTTGCAAACATATTGGTACTTTGAGTGCTGTGTCGTGACACTCAAATTATCGAGAACAAAAGAAGATAGAGGGAGTAACTTTTTGCCTTTAACGAAAACTCTGCAGCGCGTCAGTCTGCTCGAGACCATGATCTGTGTAACCAGGTCGGAATGTAACATAATTATAAGTATCTCTATTCGTGCTTAAGACCCGTTAAAATATTTAAAATGAGTACAAAACGCAAAAGTTTAAAATATGATCTCTCTGTGAGAGAAACTCAATATAAAGGTAGCCGCTCCAGTTCGGTAAGCGGCTGACACAGACGCGTGACTTAACTGCTAATGAATATTTGAAATTATTCTATTAAAGCTTTAACATAGTTTCATCGTGTTAGAGGTCAGAATATTTTTGTTGGTAGTACACGAAATTAATTTGCAAGCTCTAGCCAGACTAGAGCAATAACAATTTTGATATTTCAGATGAAACATGTTAATTTAACGACTTGTCCTCTAGATACGGAGATCAGTACTACACATATCAAACTTTACAATTATATTATTTATTAATTAGTTTATATTATATCTGTTTACGGACTCATTGTGTAGTTTCTAGTGACACTAAAAGAGGCGCTAAAGGCCTTGGGTTCAATTCCCAATGCCAGCCATTTTCTGCGATAAGCAAATTAGTATGCTTCAAGCCATGGCATGTGTAATATTAATAATAAATAATATATCGTCACGCTATACCCCTTTTAGGATGAGCAGAGATACCTTAGCGGCTGTATCCACTTTGCACTTATGAAAAGAACCAGGGATATTTACAGTAGGCAATATCTTCAGCTTAGTAAACAAAAGTGGGTTAATAACAACGACGATAAACGTATTTATTCATTTCTTAAGCAAATCGTGAGGAGTTGTTTGTGCAGGCCAGCATGATCTCAGTGACTGTCGGTGAATAGTTATCTCTCGATAGTCGTAATCGGTTTTTGGTATACACTGCACTTTCCATCAGATGCGCGATTGTCACTTTGTTGAGCGAATGCAACAAACAGATATACACAGATACACATGTTAAATTAATATCACCTGTTTTTAAGTGGAGAATTGCAAAAAAAAAAACAGCATTTATTTGGCATGTAACATACAACACAAATAAATAGATTAATTAAGATAAAAAAAACAACGAAAGCAAATGCCCAGTGCTGTTATGCGTCATAAGGAAGTCAGCTCAGCAAGTTCTCGGTGACGAGATGAGCTACACAGCGCTATTTTTCAGCTGACCTCTTTTTATTGTGTCAACGCGCAGAAAATAGTGAGAAAAGTAACAATAGAGTATAGATACATAGCTCTAGACACTATTTCAGTCTTATCGATAATGATACATCCATAACATATACATTAAATTATAGATTTTCATATATACACACACAAATGTATTGTATATACAATAAAAAATAATGAAATATAAACAAGTAACTATAAGAAGCCTCCAGTTGTTGCGCAGTGTGCTGCTCGTTCAACAGGGTATACACGTGGCATACTGTTCATTTATATCGTAGTTGTCCTACATAGTAACGATACATCAAGTAGTTGCAATTAGCGTCAGCGCACTAATGGCAGTTGGAGCTTTGTGTCGACGGTTACAATATCAGACGGGACTGGGAAACTTTGCCGCGACTCCGGGACCACGCCACGGGACCGAACCGACTGTTCTGTTTTAATTACACTCTGTTTATTACCAGACTTTATATAAAAATTGTTATAAAGTCATCATCATCGGCTGCTCACTGCACACCTAATCCACTGATGGGCCATAGGCCTCTACTAACAAGCGCCATTGAGCCAAGTCTTCAGCTCTTCTCAACCAATCCTTCCCTGCCATTTTCCAGGGAGATGCCCCAGGCTACGATTGCCAATTTGCTGTCTCCACTCAAGAACTCGCCTGCTCCAATAATCATCAGTTCTTCGGCATATCTGACCAGCCCACTGTCGCCTCAGCTTGCTAATACGGAGAGCTATATCGACAACTTTGGCTCTCTGTCGGATAACTTCGATTCGGACTTTATCCTTCAAAAAAAGAATTTAATAATAACTTTACAGCATATTTACAATAAATTAGTAATACGTCAAATAAAAAGAAAAAGTACAGCGCTAGTTATGAAATTACACTTGCATATTACATTTTGTTAGTGTGTTTGGGGTCGCTCTACAGTATGCGAGTGGGAGAGTGAGTGTGTGTGCGTTTGTTTCACAGTTGCAAGTGATTCATCTGACTGCAGTTTAGAAATAATAGCCTTTAGGATCTGATCACGGCTCAAGTGAAGCATATCTATGGCATTGAAGTGTTTATCGTACAGACGGCCAATATAGGCCGCTCCATCGCACGCTAAGCGACCTTATGCTCTCTGTCTATCCTGATTCGAAAAAGGCGTGTGAAAGATTTTTAGAAATAAAATTATCTGTTTTTGAAACAAGTATTATAAAAACTCAGGTTTAGTTTTGTAAGTTATAAATTAAAGAAAAACATGCTTCCACGTTTTTGGAAAAACAACCCTAAGAGGAATAGAAGGATTTCTTTAAGCTTCCCCTTACAGCTTGGAACCATACTTAAAAGAAATTAAGTAAATTAGCTAAGACTTAAGGGGGCGCGCGCCGACAAATTAAACCTGCTTTAAACTTTTATAAAACGCTGTTTACCGTTAAACTGTACTAATTACCTTGCTCGGATCTATGTTCGTTAACTAAAGGTTTAGGTTTTTGGTAGCTCGGAGGAAAATACTGCATGAGACCATCAGGACCGCGGTTAGGGCGGTGACTCCGGTGTGTCTCTCAAACCACTCTATCGGGGCCTGGGAATCCTTATTCTTCCAGTGGCCCGGAGAATGAACAGATTGTTCAGGCTTCTCCTCTGTGAGAAGTGACTGTAAAGAATTCACTTTTCTAGATTTATATATCCGGCGGCACTACTATTCCATAATTTCAACAACTCAACTGAAGCAGTCGTGGCCGAGCGGTTAAGGCGTCTGACTAGAAATCAGATTCCCTCTGGGAGCGTAGGTTCGAATCCTACCGACTGCGACAGAAATATGTTTTTTATATTATGCTTGAGATTTTTATAATTTTAAATTCGAATATGAAAAGAAATGTGTGTTATAAATCTTTTTCATATCTGGTGAACGATAACATAAAAAATAATGAAAAATTTTTTGGAATCTTTAATCGATATTTGTTGATTGAGCGCGCTCTGTCGTTAGCCTCATCATCACCTTCCATCAGGTGAGATTAAGGTCAAGCGCAAGCCAGTCAGTAATAAAAAATGAGGCCTAGTGAATGAAAAACGTAACCATGCGCGGCAACTGAATGCTCGTAGGTTCGAATCCCGGCGCATCCATTTGAGGTTTACAAAATTAAGTTAGGATTTAGGTTCTACATGCTTTGTGGTGATGAAAAATATCGTGAAGAATCTCGCATGAAATCTAATAAAAATGTCATGGGTAAGAGTTCTGAGAACAGCGATTAGCTCTACTACGGGTCACGTTGGGAGAGTCACATATATACACACAGTGGATACAGCCACTAATATATCTCTACTCACCCTAAAAGAATATGGCGTGACGAAATATTATTATCATAAATTCAAGAGCGATGTATTATTTGTATAAATTAAAATGTCCTTACAATCTTTGATACAAAATAAAAATTATATCTGAAACTGTACGCAGATAACATCGTATCGTAAAAGTTATATTACATGCCATTGAACGGGTAAGCATTACAAATAATTGCTCGGCCTTGAATGAATAAATACCTTATTGATTGCTTTGTAAGGAAAATTGATCAATATGAGGAGCGAAGCGTCGAGCTCACAAACGCTGATTGATTTCCACCGCAGCGCTTTGAAATTCAAACAATTATTCGTCAAATGAGTGCAGCGGCGGGTAGTTAAACAAATGAACAGTGCGTGACCGCTTCCGGGTGATTAGTGTGCCCCTGATCGAATTACGAGTAACGAGAGGCCTCACTGATTGTGTACAATACATAGAGGGATTATTACTGTTGGAAAATGATCCATTACGCTGTTAGTTGAAGTTCTTCAAAGGCAGTGGGTGTTCAGGCGCAGGGCATGAGTATAAAAAAAGGTGCTTGAAATCCTTCCCGTCTCCCCACATCCCATTCCACGCTCGGCTCTTAGTTGCAACACTTGTGTACGCACGCCGGTATCAACTACACTGATAGTGAGGAGAGTGGGGGGAGATACATTAGTCGTATCCACTTTTCGCTGTTGTCTTGCACCCAAGTGACCAGTATCGGCAGCTGATCGTCGTTTTCACAACACTAGTACACCATGACATTGCTATTTGTAAAACTCGCTCTGAAATAAAGGAATCCTGATAATCAATTCCACTTTTAGTTGGCTCACTTTGATACTCTCTTTTAGACTTGTTTCTCGCTTATAGATGAAGGCAAAGAAATAGTGTGGCTATATAAATAGTTCGCTTTGACGTCAAGACAATGATTAGTGTTGCCATTTTAACAATGAGCGTAACACATTAGATATGCCATTCGAGTTTCCTCACCATGGTTTCTTTCAGTGGTGAGCTTATGGGGCCTTACTTAATCTGGGAAAATCCAGATGTACGTGTTGAGATTTCAACCTACGACTATTATTATTATTATTTTTTACACTGGCACTACATAGTGACTACTGAGTACTTGATGGTAAGTACAGTGTAGTCCAAAAACGAAAGCGACTATCAAAGGATGAAAATCCATTGATAGTCTACATCGCCATGTCGGCCCACACATACCACGACTGAAGGTCTCTAGGTATATGAGCTACTGGATATGCACAAGCTGATCCCGAAACGAGACAAGCCGAAACTAGTTATTGTGACGGGCTTTACACCCATGTACTGTGGTCGCGATCCAGACGGGCACCGGCGTCCTACCACCTCGCTGCTGCTCGTTTAGCACCACCCAGGAGTCACGTGTAGGGAAACTAGGGTAAAGCCCACGGACGCGAGCAGCTTCGACTCCCAAATTATATATATAATATATTGTATATATTGTTTGTTATAATGTTTTGATGATTTGAAATAATGCTTCTATATTTCATTCGCATTCTCTTTGCGGCCCTGATTGTATGCGGCTGAGCTCGTGTTTTACTCTCAATGATTTACGATCCATTCGTTCGCTTACTCAATTCAAATCAATCTGAATAGATTTTATTTCTAGAAAGAAGAAGATCTCTAACTCTTACGACGACAACGACACAACAGTTACAACGATTCGGTAAAAGTACCGAGGGGTTTTGGTGTGGAAAGGTCTACCAGTGAGCACGAAGAGATATTTGTGCAGGCTGGCATGATCGATTGATTTTTCTTTACTGTTGATGATAGTTTTAGTTGTTTTTGGTTCACCACACCAGGAAAACAAAATAAAATGATTCGAAATAACAAAGAATAACTTAAGTGTGCTAGCTCACAATTGTAATAAAACTATCTATCTATATCGATTCCCAGTCCTCAGTACCGAATTCCCTTAATAAATTTGAACAAATTTCAGGAAAATGTCCCGGTCCGTCGCCCTCGCGCCCTTGGAGCTCCTAGCTACCTACGCATTCGTTTATCTGGAAAAGGGAATGTATCTTAGTGATTTGTATGTTCTGTGAAATTTGTTATTCTTCCCTTTATCTATAAAACTGTACAGAAACTAAATTTAACAGAATAACTCGGGGTCAAATAATAGTAGTAGAAAAGTATTTTAGGGTTAAGGTATTATCGAATAATAAATATCAAAATCCATAGACCAAATACAAGACAAAAAAAAATTGCAAAAAAAATAATTTGGTAATTTTCTCACTATTACTCAAGAATCCCGTATTTTAGATAATGTTAAGTCCAAATTTGTAAATTAGATACTTAAAGCTACAATTTCCTCTTTTTGAAACTTCTGTACGACGATTTCTCTTAAAATAAAAACCTCTTAAAATTTGGGCATACTTTAATATCCGTTAGTTATTATGTCTAGTGAATTATTAACTCTACATTTCTGAATTCTCCAGGCACTAAACTCAAACATTTGTCGAATTCTTTCATAAATATTGAAGACAGAAGTGTTTGTAAGTTATTTGTTGCTCTAGATAGACTATTGATAGTACATAAGCATTTTAGATAAAGCCAAACATGGTTTCGGCATGTTTTGAGACTACCCTCATTGCTATGTGAACGACCTGCAAACGTATGCAGCGTCATTCAGTGAAGTGCTCTTGTAGCCAACGGTTATTCCGATACTCATGCGTCAGTGGTATAACACTTCCGTTAATACCGCGATTACATTGTGGGTATGGCATAGTGGATAAGGGACAGGTATCCAAGAACGACGACGCGGATGGTTGTAGATTCAAATCCCGGCACGTGCATCTAGATTTTTTTTAGATTAAGTACGGACTTAGAAAACAAATGCTCACTGGTGAAGGAAAATACAGTGAGGAAACACATATGGCTTCTAATAGAAATGTCATGTGTAAATGTCGTAAGATCTGCTACACAACATATGAGCGCAAAGTAGATACAACCACTAACGTATCTCAGCCCACCCCGAAAGGAATATAGCGTAATGATATATTATTTAAGACTCAGGTCTAAATGGGCATCAAAGTTGTTATTTTGAGTTATTTTGAAGCAGAACTTTACCGCTTACAATTTACATGGTATTTTGAAATTATTAACTAAAACTGGTTAATGTCGATGTATAGACAAGGGCGTAGAAGTCGTTAGCTAACTTTCACCCACATCAGTCATTCCCAAAGTGACTTATATCGACCCTAAGGGGTCGCCGATAACACACCCACCGCGCCCACGACATAACAGCAAATCTGTCAAGGTTGTATGTTAAAAACGATAAAATATCATTGGAAACTATCGAAGTGATCAGAATCCAGTACGAATTTACGCCTCACATGCTCAACGGTCAAGGAAAAAATCGTGAGGAAACTCGCGCGGCATCTAATAGAAATGTCATGTGTACTAATGCTGTGAGAACGGTGATCCGCTGCACTACTGGTCACGTTGGACAAAATATTTATATATATCTTAAGCACAATGTGGACACAGCCACTGATGTATCTCTGCTCATCCCGAAAGGGATATAGCGTGAGGATATGTTATTGTTATTGTTTCGTAGACTTTATTTAAAATAAGAAACGAATACACATATTGTTTACATTTTAAAACTAGTTGTACCCGCGAGTTCTTTCGCGCGTAATTAGCATTTTAGATATGGTAATAATTATTTTCAACTACTATTATCTTTATTAAATTATCAAGAACAAAAGAGGGTAGGGGAAGTGACTTCCCACCCCCGATGAAAACTTCGCGGCGCGTCCGTCTGCTCGTAACAATGGGCTGAGTAACCAGGTTGAAACATCAAGCCATAGTTAAAAGTAAGTTATTTCGCGCATAAGCCTGTTAAAATACTCATAACTAGTATGTATGGGTTGTTTTAGAGAGAGTGTGGTGCGTTGACAGTGTCTAAGAGCCGGCGCACACGAAGCGTTGCGTCCGCCTGGTCACGCGGGGCGCGAGTCCACGCACCGTGAGCGCCGGCCCTCGGCAGTGGCGTGCCGTGACTGACGGCGATTAGCAACAATAACAGTTTGTTGGGCGCATTCCGCCGCTCGGAGCTGATTTTAATTTGCGGTTCGCATTTCATTTCACCGCCGACGTTTAAACGACGGCTAATAAACTGCACGTTTCACTCCTTTGATCTTTTGAAGGTTCTACGAGGTAATCGTTGTTTCATTGTAAAATAAATAATTAAATATCATTGTAACGGAAGCAAGAGAAATTAACATATTGTTTTTATGCAATTAGGAACTTTTGTCTGTAATTCTATGGTCAGTTGGGTTAGTAATTTAAGATAGAAAAACGGTTCAGTTTAGTTTACAACTGGATCATAAAGGCGCTAGATTAATAGTCTTAAAGATAGTACCTAAACTAGACAGTAAGTGCAGTGCAGAGGAAGATCCGTTACCAAGTTAAACTGTGAAATTCGATACCTTTTCTTTTATTTGGGTAAATAAAAGTCATCCTGGTCTTCATGGAGTCGTCCCGGCTACTCATGAGAGGGATAACCAGGGTGTGCCAGACTTTTAGTTGACCTCATCCTAGTGTTGTTAATATTGACGTTTCTAGTACTCTAAATCAGAATATATATTGATTCTTAGTATATAATTAAGTAACCGAATGGAAGAATGAAAAATTGTACAGTTGTCTTTTTTGCCATCATTGCGAATGTTAAAATGTTATTGATAGCGTCTTCAAAAGTTCGGAGATAGAGCCTCACTGAGCGTTTCCACCGTCTGTATCACGAGATGTGTTCTGAACAGTTATTCAACCTCATCCTTCCATAAAAGAACCACGCGCGCGGGTTTGCGGAGTCACAGCTCACATTCCGGCTAGGACAAGGAGTGCTCTAACTTTGACTATAGCGAGACGTTTTTTTTTCACTGGCTCGACATAGTGATTACAGAGTACCTGATGGTAAGTACAGTGTAGTACAAAAACGAAAGCGACTATCAAAGGATTAAAATCCATTGATACTCTACATCGTCATGTCGGCCCACATATACCACGACTGAAGGTCTCTAGGTATATGAGCTACTGGATATACACAAGCTGATCCCGAAACACGACAAGCCGAAACTGGTCACTATGACGGGCTCTACACCCATGTACTGTGGTCGCGATCCAGACGAGCACCGACGCCATACCACCTCGCTGCTGTTCGTTTAGCACCAGCCAGGAGTCACGTGTAGGGAAACTAGGGTAAAGCCTACGACAGCAGCTTCGACTCCCATAGGAAGGTGTAGGATGGTCTTTCAGCGAGCGTGTTCCCATTATCCTATGATATTGAGTCGTTTAAACTAAGCGACGGCATGATCGACTATTGATACGTTTTTCTCTATTGTTGACAGTCGCAGTCATTTTTGGACTGTACCATGCTTACCATCAGGCGTGGTGTGGTCACTATGACAAATCAGAATTAACAAAAAAACTTTTCCTGTATTTACAATAATTAAAGTAACTGTCTCTAGCATACCATTTCAAATTGCCATTTTATATATATTATATTATACTGTTTATATATATTATACTGTTATGCCCAAAACTCGGTCATCTATAGATGTTGCGCTCAGTACAATAAATATTTTAAAGAGATCGATATGTTTTACTTAAGCCGTAATCAGGTCATTAAGACAATTATTTCTGGACTGCAGTTAGATGAATCTCATACAACACCGATATGAGCGCACACACGCACACAAATGCACTCACACAACACTCACAAATCACGCACACAACACTCACTATATGATGCGGGGAGCGACCCAAACATTTACCAAAATTTAATATGTGTACTACGTTATTGGCATTATAGATTTTTTTATTTTTTGTTTCCTATTTTTGGTATATAATCTTATAATATGCTGTGTAGTTACCGTTGAATAAATAAATAAATAAAAATAAAAATATGTACATTAAATTGACAGTGCAGGTGTTTCCTTAGCTTTATGATTCGTATCCTTGAAATATCGTTGAGTGTATATTAGTTCGGCAGCCCTCGGAGTGGCGCGCCGTGAATAATGCCGAACAAGACGTGTACACATCAGCCTTATGATATTCTCAAAACGCCATTATTTGAGAAGCGGCTTAATGAGTCCTTTTGAAGTCTCCCTTTTGTTTGGGCTTTCCGAGCAGACGTCAAAATTAACTGCGCCATAGCTCTGTAATTACCAATAAGAATCTCCGCCGGGCCGCGCGCCCCAATTACCGACGGATTGGGGGAATTTACCGAATTTTATTAATTGTAAGCGGCGTTCTGCGGAATCAGAATTTCTCTTGTGGCTGTTCATCGCGCGTTATTGTGTGTCGCCGATTGTGAGCCCATTCAGCGCCGTGTTGAATGCTTGTCGATAAATCCTTAGCTTCTGTGTGAATTGGAACTCCACAATTTCCTTTAAGAAAGTCTCTAATTCTTACCTTTGCTGGTTTATGGGATTGTGGAATGGTCTCCCGGTCAGCGTGTCCGCATCTTTTGATGATATCGGGGCTTTTAAGCGAAAAGTGAACAATACTTATGTAGGCTGGCGTGATTGTTTGAGTGAGTGAGGGAGAGAGAGTGGGGTGTGGTGTGTTCCCGTACACCGCTCCAATAACATTCGTTCAAAGATGAGTAAGAAGTGGCCTTTTACAATAGCACACTGAATCCCTATTGGGGTAGGCAGAGAGATTGACCTCTTTCGCTTATTTAACATTAATTATTCTCTTCATACACTCTCAATGATTCCGCGTACTTTTGATATGATCCTCCATCAGAACTATTTTTGTTTGGCCTGCGAAGGTAAGTCTCGGTTTATTTTATTTTTTCCCATTTTCAGGGATACATACAGGAATATATAAACAATAAAAAATACACAAAAAAGATATGTACGCCAGCAAAGGTACCACAAAAAAACAAGATAAAAATCAAGCTATGTGACACAAAACAGTAAAATAAAACTAACTTATTACATATTTAAAAAAACTACAGCAAACAAAAATTATTAAACAAAATTCAGATTAATTTTTTCTTTCTCAGCATTCGTCTAAAGGGGCCAAATGTAAAAAGACAGAATATCGACAATTTTATTTTCGGACTAAAAGAGCTAAACCTTCCTAGAACCATATTGACTTATCCCTTACACTCCTACACACTCTGTTAAATGGACCCGACATACATTTCTACGATCTATGTTTTAAGGACTCAATTCTATAAGACAGTTAATATGCCCTTATAGACAAAAATAGAGTAAATTCATCGCAGTAATTAATGACAGCCCCCAGATACCAGTACATTAAGACTGTAATATTATAAATTATATTTATGAACCGTAAGAGATAATTACTATCTCCTCGAAAATCCATCACGAAAACGATGACGCGCTGAGATAATTAATATTAGAATATTTCCCGAATAGTATTATAGCAGCAAAACAAAACCAACAATCGAAAACACTGAATCCCTTAAAATAATCCGACGTCGAGTAAATCCGAACGAGAGCCCGGATAAGCAAGTTTAATTGCAACCCACATTAACCCTTCTAACAATTCCAACTGGGATAACTGCAGTCAATTCTTTAAACTTCGATAGCTTACCGCTGAAGACAATCTCCAGCAATTATCTGGAGTTTATGGTGCCCTCGCGTCGATCCTGGGGATTCGGTTTTAATTGTTTAATGTATCTCGGCGGCTTGCAGTCGGCCTGGCTGGTGTCTGGAATTACGAAGATTAATCAGCGGCTCATTTAAGAGTTGGTTACTTAGATGTATAAAGTTGAACTGATTTGTTTACTTCTAAGTTCGTCTCTTTAACTTAGACGAGAATGTAGAATATTGAGTAACGTAATATCTCTTGCCTCTCAGTCTTTTACTGGTTACACTCTGAATACTTCAAACGCTGCGTTCTCTGATTCCATCGTCCTCTATTCGTCATAAAATCACTAGACGCTAGATATCATCATGATAGTGGATGTTATCGGCACTTAAAAATTTGCTTCTTTATTCATAATACAAACATCGATTGTTAATGTAACCTTAAATTACATATCAAAACACAAGGTTTGAATGCCAGCGTTGCAGATAAAAGAAATTAGAGGAAAAAATACAGAAGGTTGAATGTACCTTATTGGATATGCATATACATATGTATTTAGAAAGAGTTTGTGTGTATGTACTAGTAGTGAAAAGCTATCTAGGCACTTGCTTTGTGACAAAACACAGAGCTTGCCAATATCATAAAAACATGATGTTAAGATTAATACAGTGGAAATTATAAATATTTTATATACATAGATAAAAAGTTGTGGAGGAACGATAAAATACATTCAATGATTTTGTTCGTGGTTCAGAGATATGATATATTTTTTAATCGTCTACAAGCAAATGCTTGATCATAATCATGACCGGTGGAAGATGATTGAATGGCCGATGATTCACTATATTCTTAAAGGCTCCTAGTTCGTAAAGATATGGATATATGGAAGTATATTCCAATCCTTTGCGGCTTGCATTACGAATGCGAAAAATCAAGAAAATATATTAAAGATTAACAAGAAAGTTTAATAATATATGTCGGAGTGACAGTAAGAGCTAAAGCTGATCAAGTAGTTTCAGTAGAATGTTCTCTGGTTATAATGGTATCTGTAAATCTTTCGATATCTTTCACTCTTCCTTCCCCTTGGCTAAACGTAAGATTTTGCAGTGTGTGCAGGTGTAGCGCGTTTTTTCGTTTTCTGATGATTCTATGTGTCTGATTTATTTATCATAGCATTATTTACTTTGCTTGTTGTGTTCACTTGTTAAGGACACACCTTTTGTATTATTTTAGTAAGATCCGTTTATGTTTTGTATGTTTTTGTGTGATGTCCGGTATGTGAACCAAATATAATTAAAAAAAAAAAAAAAGTGTTACCTGCCGTTTGTTGAGATCTTTGCGAATAAAGAGAAATCTCTTTATTAGGTCTCAAACGACCTGAGCACTTACACTTAAATGCCAATCACTGACAATTTCTCATTAATTCCCACGTGTATATAAACCAGTGAAACACCTCTTGAAGCAAGCTGCCAGTTGAAAGCTGTCTCAAGTACTTTATTTTATTTTGTTCTGTAAATATTATCCCAAGTAAATAAAAAGAAGTTAAACATTGATTTTAATGCTCGAGTAACTTTTGTTGAATATTTAATATCCCCACGGCCTAAGCCTCTGCTAAATCCATTCGAGATAAAACTTCAATAGCTCAACGCTACAAAGCAATCGGCAGCAATTATCTAGAGCTTAGCGCTTCTAGAGCTACTCCCGATAATTGGGATTAAATTGTTCAAAGTTGTATCTCGAATGTGCTAGCAACAGATTGCTTTTGGAAGATCTCTAAAATCTAAATTGAATTTTGACTTACAGGAATTAAATTGAACACATCTTTCTCGTTGATATGCATATATTCAGTTAAGTATTGATGAGGCTTAAAAACACAGATTTATCTTCTTATCATGTTTAGCTAATAGATTCTCATCCTTTGCTAACTTCTTTATAAACAATATATAATTAATCTTCTGAGCGATAAATTAGTTGCCATCAAATCTTTCAAATAAGAAAGTTTAATTTTGAAAACAATATTGCATTTTATTTAGTTTTATTTACACCTTTTTACCCCATCGAATATAGTTTATAATTGTCTTAATCTAATGGGAGAGATAAATGATGAGATGGGGTAAATGGAGAGTTATATTGATGAGCCTTTCAAAACGTTATGCCTGATCACAACTTCTCTGTGAATAGTCTAAATCTAATTCTTTTGTATCAGCATCCTTTTATAAAAGGTTTATTGTAAGTTATTTTCTACAGATGTATATCTTTTCACTCAATTAATCATTTATATATCTTGACTAATAACCTTTTAATCTTAATTATATATAGTCGTTAAAATCGACGCAATGTGTGAAAAAATAAGTAAACATACCTTAGCAATCCGTTAATTAGATTGTTAAGGCAAAAATATAACACAGTCTCTTAGTTTTCTCTGTAAACTACTTTTTGTTTGCTCTATGGGCTATTTTGCTAATTTATGTTAAGAGATGATGGGTGTCGCGTGTTTCTAAAAAAATGTCCCATAAACAAGTAAAGAATTTAAAAAATCACATTGTATGGACATGGGGAAAATTGCCAATTGGGGTTAAAGTTTAGTCAAGGTAAAGATTCGAATCACAATTAAGATACATTAGGTACTATTAGAGAATGTAATAATTAGACAGATTCTGTAAAAACTATTGAATGTAATTCTATATAAACTTATAAGATAGTTAAAAAATATAAGAGCCAATAATATTACTGAGACTATTAAACAATGGATAAACAAATAGTGTGTTAGAGTTAACACTAAAAATAGACACAAATTAGTGTTCTTACTTGGAGCTCGGTATTCGCTTATACAATACAATTCCTATAGACATCTTGAGTTATCACAATTGAAATATAAAAAACCTTGATTGCTAAAAAAGGTATATTATTCCATTAATGAATGATTATCTGATAAAAGTGTGTATTCTCAATAAATAAAATTTTGCTCAGGGGACATTTAATGAATAGAGCAAGTACTACAGTTCGCTGTCGGTGGTGAATTCATTTTTTAACGATTTAAAAGTGCTTGAAAGTAAGCATATTTAAAAATACTTATATTTTATTTCTTTTCGATACAAATAAGAGCTACCAATTGGTGAATTATTACAGAATAATTCTCAACAAAAGTCTTACTGTTCCTTCGACTACAAACAAGAGTAGGAATGACAACACAGTGCAGAATGAGTAAATCGTTCTCTGAAACAGTTTAATTAAAAACGTGACTTGTCTCCAAAGCAGCGTCGTGTAAAAAATGCCTCAAGTCCCCGGAATTAGTCCGCGTCACCTACACGAGAGTGCCGGAGTGGCGATTCTGATAACAGTGTATTGACGCTCCGAGGGGCTGACTGATTCCCAACTCGGCTCGCAACTGACGCGGACATTTTTATTATTATAAGATAGACAATATTTGTTGAACGCGCCCCAGGGATGAGATATTGGTTAAGTTTATGATGATAAACTTTACGGAGCGATATAAGAACGACTTCGGGGATCGCCGGGAGAGAGCGGCCAGTGGGATTTTTATCTTCTTTTTATCGCATTATCGTCGCAAAGGGGCAGACCGTTGGTGCTTGACGCTGTTTCATTCTCAGCTATGATTTGTGAATGCTTTAAGACTGGCATCTATATACGTTATTTTCACTTTGCTTACACTTTACTCAAACATTACAGACTATTAAAGTAATAATATCAATGTATATGTCATCGACTTTCTCAAATTAGTCTTCGCTCTGTGAATACAAATGTTATGCTCAATTCCTATTACATATTCAGTTTTTATTTTGTCAAAAATTAATTTGTTTCTTGAGAAAAGTACGAGTAAAGTCAAAGGAACGTCGATAAACCTTAGCCTATGTTTATTTTGCTAACATTACGACTCTTTTGTTTATAAATGACTGAATATTTTGAACATGTTTGATATGAGAGGTTTCTATATCTATCATCACGCCGATTCCCTGTTAAGAATTTAATACCAATTTTCTCTATTTTTGCAAACCTCTTATACTTTTTTAATATTCATAAATCCATTCACTCACCTCGCCGATTCCACGTTCTCTGAACCTTACCCTCATTTAAGATTCTGTTTATTTAATCTATGTATGTAAGTTAAGTTTATTTTATTTTAAGTTACTTATATAACTATAATTTTGTCTTTGGAATTAATTGTGTTTTAAAATAAAAGAATGCCCTTTTGGCTTTATCCTTTCGCATATTTTATTTCTTATTATATTTAGTGTATTTTTCTATTTGGTAATATTACGAGTTTTGTTACAATCCATAGTATTTTCTGTCTTCATTCCTAAACTAATCTAAAAATTAACTATAATTTGGTTTGATTAAAATTATGAATGTGGGAACGTTCTAGTATATTTGATGTTTCTTTAAATAAAATACGTAAGAAATTATGTAAGCTTAAATCCCCTGTCTCCTCTCGACTTCAATACGCTAAGGCGAATCTGTTGGAGCACCGAATAAATCAGTACATTTGTCCGAAAGAACTGAATTCGAAGCAGTTTAGGAGTTTCGAACAACACTGATGTGCACGTCAGGGGCCGCTGACTAATGCCTTTTCTTACATTTTATTTACATTGCTGGCTCTTTATAAAAGCTGTGTTTGATTCATATTTTATTATATCTCATTTTTCAAATTATTCTGTATTCCATTATCATCATCATAGCTTACTGCCGGACATAAGTCTTCCTCAAAAATCGCCAAAGAACTCGGTCTTCAACCCTTCTCATTCAATCGTCGCTCCCTCTTTCCTCTTTTCAACGTGCTTCTCGCAAACGTTTAACAATTCTTCATCTCCACTTAAAAATCTGCCTGCTCCATCGATTATAGGTTCTTCGTCGTGCGGCCAGCTCACTGTTATTTCAACTTGATAATTTGAAGAGCTATGTCGACAACTTTATTTCTCTGTCGGATAAACTCATTTTGGATTTTATCCTTCAGAGAAATGTCTAATATAGCTCTCTCCATCGCACACTGAGTGACTTTAAGCTGGTGAAATAGCCCAAACGTTAGTTCTCATGTTTCGTCACTCATTTTGTATATATAACTTGTCTTTTATAATGTATATTAAGTAAACATTGTCTGAACAAAAGAAGTGTACAAAAAATTCATTTCCGCAAAGTTTGTTGGCAGTTTTTCTCGTGAGGCAATGTTCCGTACTGTTGGTGAATTTAACTTTCGTAAGTGCCTTATTAGGATCCCATTTGAATAAAGGATATTCGGTTTAGATGAATATTTAAACAACTTCCATTTAAAGAGCACTCTTTTAGAATGATTTATTTTGTGATTATTATAAATATATAGGGGACTGATTTTATTAAATTAGTTTTGTTTGTTTATTCTTTCGTTTATTTATCTTTTATATTTTTATATATCAGTTACAGAATTGCGTTACTAAATATCTTCTAATAATGGGAGCAAAAATGTCAATAAAACATACAAATTGGACACTTCTAGAAGTAACACACACACTAAGTACTCCTTATCCAAAATTAGACTAACTTTCTGAATGTTGGATCTTGAATTCAATCTGACCACTTACATAAACGCTGGTTCCATGAATATAGTTATCTCAGTACAAATAACCGCTCCTAAAAGATATGGGGAAATAGAAGACTTGTCTAATAAATTCATATGAAACGTACCTAGTAAGTAACAGAACTGTTTCATTTGCAGCGGAAAATTGGGTGATTCTTATTCTCAGAAGTGGGAATGAGATGGGTTAGTAATTCAATCAACCGGAGTCAGTTCCGTTGACGCTTGCTCACCGAGAGGCGTGAGGGCCAATACTTGGAAACCTCCCATTGTTTAATAGCTAGATACAATGAAGCTTTATGATGCTTGCAGTGGGATGAAAACACTAGAATGCAAGCGTTTGCACGTTAGGATAAAGTTTGTGTAGCAAAGTTAAGATTATCAAAGCTTTATCGCCTTGAAATTTGGCCGAAGATGTTTGAAAGTTGTATAAATAATTATATTTACTGGTATTGGCATTATTATTAGCAATGACCGGTGGTCGTGGGTGTGGTGGAAGAAAGACATGGATTTTGGCGTTTTACTGTTTATTTGCATGTGGCATACAATCTATCTATTTATTTATTTCTGTACTTAACGTTATCTATTTTCTAATTCTTTATACTATACTAATCTATAACTAACAACTATTTTAAATAACATTATTATATCTTCCCTTATTTATATAAGTAATTTTATCAATACTTTTTATATTAACATACAATGGCTCTAAGGTTGAGAATCACTGTGTACCGGCGTGCGCGGGGGGATTGCGCGGGCGCGCGCGACGCGAGCGCTTCGCCGCCGCGCACCCGATACAACAGTCTCGCTATCGCATTTGACACGCCACTGCGTTCCTCTCGTTCGGCATTCGTACCGATCTCATAGTTGCTATTTACGTGTTGTTATTTGTATTATTGTGCTGTATAATCTATTTCTACTTGAACTATCATACTTGTGCTTCATTATTCCTTCTGGACTTTGTACTGTGCTTCATTAAACGTCTATCAACTTGCTGTCTGGACTTCTTCATTTCATTCTTCATCAACTCATCTATCACGCTATTCTGCGCTTTAGCCTACGGTAGGTTTACTATTTACTTCCTGCATACCTACCACGCTAAATGCACTTTAAGGCACACCGAACTGCGACGCACACGCATGTACTCTAGCCTTGGATCTCAGTAGTCGACTGAATTAGCAAACATCCCGTGCGCGCGCGCATCCTCTTACCCCGTGCGTCCCGTAACACCCTAACGACCCTTATAGCGTTTTAGCACAAGCACGTATCGGGCGGCGTCTACATGCTATATAGCTAGTTTCACCTCACTTCATATGAAAGACCTCCCTTCCTATTTTCCAGGGCAATACACCCAGCACACAATATCCAATACGAGTTGGCGGCTTTGCACTAACCTGGACCTGTGTGATAGCAATATTGTGATAGATCGTCAAGGTAAGTTATAAAGCGGCTGCCGTATGGAATGAGGGAATGTAAACAAATCGTAATATAAGCTCTGCGTCACGGCCGCGGCGAGGAATCGGAACCATTACTCGTAGCGCGTACACTCATTTGTAGCGGCGGGGAGAGCATCCGTCTTCCTGCTCCTTCATTCTGCGAACGCATTTCTGTACCTCATTACAGGGTATGATGGATTTGTAGTTCGGTTTGTTGTGATGATTGGTGCGTCATCACAGCGCGGGGTATTTGCTTTTGTTGTATTCTATCTTGATTAACCTTCCGTGTTGTATGTTATGTTGGATGCCAAGAAATGCTTTTTTTTCTTTATTATAATTAAACCATATGCACGCATCATCAGTGCAGCTGAAATTGTTCTTAAATGATGGTCTTCTTTAGAGATATGACATCCTATTTTTTATATTTTAACTTTAATATTCTCGTAGTTTTTACCTCGCAGACATAAAGATGGGGACAATGTTTCCAATTTACATTCAATAATGATATTGTGAATTTATAGAGCTCATTCGCGAACTACTCGCGTGGGATTACACACCTGAGTCTGCGGGATTATCTCCTCGCCTTGTTGCCTTGCGGTATACACTATGTTATAAAAATCCTGTCTGACCCGTGAAGGCGTTACTCGGTATTTAGGTTACTTTACTCACTTAAAAATTAAATATTCAGTTTTAGTTAAAAACAATCTCATTTTATGAGCAGTGACGTTTTTAAAACTGAACCTTACTTTGGAATTTGAATCCATATTAACGAAAATTAAGTTATAGTATAGATTTAAATAAAAAATACAAGTAAAAAGATCAAGAAACGGTACAGAATTCTTCTCGGAGTGTCAGTCTTTATTGCCTGAACGGAGCAATTCAAGCGACCAAAAAAGAGAGAATTCTCATATAAAATGAAGGTTTATTTTAGAGGAACGTGATTTGTGTGTTATATTGCAGTCGCTAAAAGCTTTGACGGATAGCGGTGACTATTTAGCTGAGACACTATTTGTTGGTGGAGAGGGTGACATCTGGCTTATATTTTTAGGGTACCGCACCAGAATAAGAAAAAACCCAAGACATGGATTGAATGACGTCAGTAAAGTGGCGATGGCGGGAAGCCTGACTAGGCGTACTGATGGTAATTGGAGTAAGGCTGGATCCCCAGGAAAGTGCTGCTAGCATTGGACGCCCACGTACTTTTTTATGGATTAAACAGTTCGTTCAGTGTATCAAAACTGAACGTCTCTAGGTATATGGGTTACAGACCGTACACAAGCTGATCCCGAAACGCTACAGGGCAAAGCGAGTCGCTATAACAGTTACATGATGGTCGGTAATTATCAAGAACAAAAATGGGTAGAAGAAGTAACTGCTCATCCCGCGAAGTCTGCTCGTGACTATGGTCTATGTAGCCAAGTAGAAACGTTGAGTCATAATTAAAAAAAAATCACACATAAGACTCGTTCCCCTGAGCGTCGGCTGAAAATCAGCGCTGGATGGCGCGTGCAGCATCGCCCAGCATACGCTGAGCTGAGTGCTCTTTGAGATGGGTAGCAGCACACAGGATACATGATGTGATGTTATGTATTCTTTCATTGTTGTTTTTTTTATATAAATATGTTTGTTGTGTGTTGTTATCTTTTGGCTCAATAAACTTTTTCTTTCTTTCTTTTCTTTCTTTCGTTGATTCCAATGAGGTCGTCTTTAAGCATAAATACTTTTAAAAATAAATTAAAAACCTCACTGAATGAGCAGCGTACCGCGCCACAACTGGATGCCTCTTTTATTTAGTGGTTTATTATTCTATTTGCATTTATTTTGTTTGTATCTGTATATTAATGATAATAATGTATATGATATGTGTATGTAATATACTTATATATTTGTGTTCTTGTATATGTGTATTTGCATCTATGATAGATATCCATCTATGATACTTTGAATTTTAGTCTCTAATGCTGTGTATCTGTATTATATTTTGATCCCTTCCTTGCTGTTTTCTGCGCGTCGTCGCAATAAATGGGTGTCAGCTGAAAATCAGCGCTGAGTGGCTCGGCTGGTCACTTAGCATTTGCTGAGCTGACTTCCCTTTGGTGCATCATCACAACACAGGATATATGCTTTTGTTGTTTCCTGTTTTTATTTACCTATTCTGATGTGTTGTATGTTGTGTTGTGTGCCGAATAAATGTTCTTATGATTATTTATTATTATTATTAAAATATTTATAATGCATAGTTCGAAAGGTAAAATGGAAAAGATTATCTACCAAGAAGAACCGGCAAGAAACTCTGGTGATTACTTAAAACAAATGTTTGTTGGTATTTAAAAAATCTGCTTACTAAGCGCCCAGGGCATCAATTGCATACACGATTCAGTAGAATTTAAAAGCATCTTAAGGCATAAGGAGCATTTGTGAAGCAGTGAGAAATACCCTCAGTATTAACTTCCGTGTACTCTATTGTGAACTCCATAGAGCTGCAGACATTCTAATGCTCTTTTAAAAGTTTCACACAATTTAAGGAGAGATTCGAACGTGAGCGGATTGTCGCTCACAATGGCTGGCCGGAGCGCAAAGTACTGCGAACCAAAGCAGCTTACCGTACTGAGGCTGCTGGACACATATTGCTAAATATGTTCCGATTCTTCTTTATCGAGCTCATACGATTGTACGAATGCAAAATTTCATGCGAAGCTTGTACAAATCTTGTGCACTATTGCCATAGAATTACACAAAAACTTTCATAAATATGGACTTATTATTAGTCAGTTTCGTCCCACTGCATGATATAGGCCTGCTTTCCTTTTCCTGTATATTTACAGAATCCATAGGGGGTTGAACATTTAACTGAGTACGCCATAAATATAACTTTTTTTGGTCACCTGAGGAATATCCTGCATTGGATCATTAGGATCGCTATGAGGGCAGTGATCCCGATGTGACAGACTGGAAGCTGAGAGTTTTTGGGAGTCGGAGCTGCTCGTGTCCGTAGGCTTTACCCTAGTTTCCCTACACGTGACTCCTGGGTGGCGAGGTGGTAGGGCGTCGGTGCCCGTCTGGATCGCGATCACAGTACATGGGTGTAAAGGCCGTCATAGTGACCAGTTTCGACTTGTCGCGTTTCGGGATCAGCTTGTGCATATCCAGTAGCTCATATACCTAGAGACCTTCAGTCGTGGTATATGTGGGCCGACATGACGATGTAGACTATCAATGGATTTTCATCCTTTGATAGTCGCTTTCGTTTTTGGACTGCACTGTACTTACCATCAGATACTCTGTAGTCACTATGTCGAGCCAGTGTAAAAAAAAGACTCCTACAGACTCAAACGCCAGGGATGTCACTCCATCACTCATTCCATCCGGGCCTGGGATTGCAGATACTTCCAGTAACCCGTGAAGCGAACAATCTATTTAGGCTTCCTTTCTGGGAGGGTGAGTGTAAAGTGCCCACCCCTCCAAATCAGTGTTTTCCTTAACCAGTGAGCATGTGGAGCTTAAATCCGTGCATATTCTGAATAAAACCCCGATGAGCCGAGATTCGAACCTACAACTACTTACGTCACGAAGTTTTAACCTGATATAAGCATTTCATGTTTCCAGGTTCCACAGCTTTGGAGCTCCCATATTACATCTGTCTAGACGAGTCTTTTTATATCTGTATAACAGTTTTTTTTTTTCAGTTCAATAACGACCGCCACTGCCAAGATACCAAAATGTATTGATAGTACTTTACGTCATGCCAACCCACAAATGGCATGATAGAAGCCAAACCACGGCTCGTTTAATTTTTTTATACTGCGACATAGTGACTGCAGCGCACCTGATGATAAGTACAGTGTAGTCAAAGAACGATAGTGACTATCAAAGGACGAAATTTCCTTTACAGTCCTCGTCGTCATGTCGGCGCACGAATACCGCGACTGAAGGTCTCTAGGTATGAGTTACAGACCGTACACAAGCTGATCCCGATACGTGACAGACGGTATTTACAATTTTGCACTGTGGCTATAATTCATTTCGGGCAAATAAAATCATTTGGCACACAACATACCAACCATACCATACAACTCATAAAGATATGTTAATGAAGATAGAAAACAACAAAAGCTAATACCGTGTGTTGTGTTGCGCCAAAGGGATGTCAGATCAGCAAATGTTAATTGACCAGCTGAGGCACCCGGCGCTGATTTTCAGCTAACATCCATTTATTTATTTATTTATGTATGGGTTATCAACAGTTCCATTGCATTTTACATTCACAATGGGATCACATGCATAAGCGAAATGTCTGCAACGGATTCTAATGAAAGACAGCCACAGCGTGGCTCGAAAGCATTAACTAAGTACTAACAATATCAAAATAAAAAATTAAAATCAAAACACCAAAAAGAAAAAAAAAAGTAGTCAATAATACCTACAATTTAAATTAAAATTAAACTATATCACTGATTTTCCTCTTGAAGGCCGGCATCGAATCCGAAAATATATCGATGCTCTTGTCCCCGGCCACACACCCGTAATACAAACGCGACAGCCTTGGCACTACAGATAAGTGACCAAGGTTGGTCTTAAATCGTTTGGTGCCAAATATGGGAGCAGGATACCGAGGCATCCATTTATTGTGATTTTTTTTATCCTAACACGGCGCAGTGACCGCAGCTGCCGCAGCGTCCCACGATGGTAAGCATGGCGCAGCCTATAAACGACAATGACTACAAACAGTAAAAAATAATCGATAGTCGCAGCGATCATGCTGACCTGCACAATTTTTTTTTTTTTATAATTTGAAAGTGAAGATGAATTCGATGATGAAACGCGATCGCCTAGCAAATGCCTATTCGCTCTTCTCTTAAAGACTCCCAGGTCATAAGATCGCGGAAATATGGCCGCTGGAAGCGTATTCCACTCCTTAGCTGTTCGCATGATGAATGTAGAAGCGAATCTTTTCGTCCGAATATAAGGAACATCCACCACATACGAATGGTATCCGACACGATGTCTAGTGGTTTTGTGGTGGAATGGGGCTGGTGGAATCAAAGAATGAAGTTCTTGAGAACACTCTCCACAGTGCAACCGGTAAAAGACCGAGAGGCAGGCAACTCTACAAATATATCTTCATGCTACGCTTAAAGGACCCTATATCATAGAACGGTGAGAATAACCTCGACGGAAGAACATTTAACAGCCCAATGACTCTGCTGCAGAAAGAGTTAGAGAACTTCTTAGCCCAAGCCGGGATGTGAGTTACATTGTAGCCGTGGCTCGGGAATGCTCCGTGAGACAATACCTCTACGCAACTAGATTACTATTAATTATTAGATTTATTTCAGAATAGAATCTAAAAAATTAATACGATCAAAAAATGTAGCGGTACATAAATTATTAACATGAGAGGCGAGGGTGAGAGTTAAGTTCATAAAGTTTATACTACCCAAAAGTAATTTTCACTTATATAGAACAGCTCTAGCAAATGTGCTTCCACTAAAAAACTACTACACCTGTTTCATCCGACCACTCCGGAATAAACCCCACTCACGAAATAGCAAACTTTATATTCATTGCTAATTATGCTCATGAGGCCTAAAGGTGCAATTCGGTTCCGACAGGCGCGACCCGACAGTGACTTTTAGGTCGTGCTGCATCGTTCTGTATATATTTACATTTATATTTGAAGAACTCCCATCTAAGCAACTGAATATTGTTACGACAGAAATAGGGTGCAACTTGAATCACAGATTTTTAGGCGTCATACAGCTATGATTTTAAAACGCATAGATTGTGTTGAGATGCTTTTTCTAATGGATTAACTGTCAAAAAAATCGCCAACGGTCAGTGAACACAAAGATGCCGCTCTACATACATTGTTCATTCCGCGAAACGAGACGTGCGGAGTTTGAATATTAATTAGACAAAACACGACAATGACTATTAACAGTAAAGAAAAACCAATCGATAGTCGCAGTGAGTGTGCCGGCCTGCACTAGCCATACGACAGTGGGAACACACACGCCGGAAGACCAACTCACAGCCCAATGACTTGGCAAAAGTAAGAATTCGAGAACTTCTTAGTCCTAACCGGGATATGAATTACCGTATAGCCGTTAAACCGTATACCCGCGCGCCTGGTTTTACTATAGAGGGGAGAAGGTGAAACAAGGTTAAATAACTCTTCACAACACTTGCCGTGATACAGACGGTAGAAAACGCTTGATGTGCTAATACCGCTGCTCAACTGGAGCGGTTCAAGATACTTTCGTCAGGACTATTCACGATGCGGTCAGCCCTCCGCTGCAACCTATCCTGGGCTCCAAGTAACTACTGGGCAAAACCGTCCGAGAGATGCGGACAGTACTCCATGCAGGGTTAAATCTGGACCTAATATAATAGGTACACCTGATCCGGCTTGAAAAACCGTCGCACGTGTTCAGAAATTTAGTTCAATTCAATTCCAAATGAACAACCTTCTATAATATTGTTGCAATATTATATTATTTGAAATTTATACTATATACTGTTAGATAAACTACTTTATTCTTTTTTTTATAATAGGGCTCCCTAAAACCCGCCAAAAACCGAAGAAAAAATCAAATAACACTAGGTCTAGTGAAGTTACGTCAGGCCGCGATTCGCAATAACACGTTATGTAATATCTCAGATGTGATCAGCGGAATGTTCCTCCGGGAGTAGGTATGAAGAACGCCGCGACTTGTTGGTGCCTCCCCGGGGACGCGCACGCTTTAAACGACAGCTCGGCTCGCAGACCACGCACTGCGCGTTATAAACGCCAATGATACAACACTGTGTTTAATGAAACGTTTTATACACTTTCATTAAATAAAATAGCAACATGCAAAACAGTACTAATTGAATGTAAAAATAATGTTTAACAATTAATTCGCGCGGAGCGAAACACTTGAAAAAGTAACTAATGATCGTTTGTTGTTTACGACATTGACAGTTATATTACATGGTGTTCATAAATCTATTCCTCATTTAAATATTATATTAAAACTATAGAATAATATATTTTAAACAATCTAGTCTTATACTCAATATAAATACTTTAACAGGTCTTAAGCACGAAGTAGTACTTTTGTTACCACAATAGGTATTTTACGCTGAAATCTGCAGTATAAATGATACAAATGCCATCAAATGTTTCTTATATAAATAAATTCAACAACACAGCGGTTAGTGACAATTTTATGAGTATTTCAGCCGAATCACCTGAAAATTGATCGACGTGCAAAATAAACGGATATAACATTTTTATTTATAAACTGATTGGAATATAATTAACACTAAGCGTTAAGGCTACTTTTTGCGATACATTACTGAAATTCACATCTAAATCGGTTGAACTGTTTCTGAGATTAGCGCGCACAAACGCATACAGCTCTGTGTATATTGATTAATGATTTCCATACATTTTTACAAACCTACACGTGCAATGGAAATTTTCCTGTAATGCGATACATAATATATAACATAGAAGCTCTCAAATTGTTTTTATCTAATAGAGTTTCTTTTGGCATTTCTTCTCAATGCAGTCGCTTCTAAAATTCTAGTAGATCACCCGTAGGTTCTTTTTCTGGCTGGCCGCCCAAGTCAAGGTCCGTACCCATCAGGATGCTCTTGTATTGCCACCCAACCCATAATTTTGCTATTAAGCCGTGGTGGCTGCCGGCAGAATAGAATAGCACCCCCCTCTTCTTGCTGAGGTGTCGTAAAAGGCGACTAAGGTATCTCCTTAACACCGCAATTCAACCAGGTGCTTAGAGAAGGGAAAACTCGACCAAACCTGCATCCCGCTCCCTCCCGATCGTACTGGTTCTCCTTTCCATCGGGCCTGAGGGAGCTCGGACTAGAGAGTGCTTTTCTGGCTGCACGTCCAGTTATGCACTTAAAAATCTCCTGCGCAATTGACTGTTTCCGAAAACTGGACCTCGAATTTTTTAATCGGTGTTGAAACAGTCGCCGTGGCCGAAACCGGCTAGGACATCATCATTCATCAATTTTGCTATTTGAGGACCTTTAGCGCTCGCCTCCCACGCCGCGAAATTATGAAGGCTGTCCTAATCAGCACGAATTGTGTTATCTAAAAAAAATCTAGATAATATTGTTTAGGTTGCGGAGGATCGGATTTATTTGAATCAAATAATGTTGATTGTCGTTGGTATAAAACGTTGTCATACCTGCAACGTTTTATAGGCTAGTGCGTTTAGTTCCCGGTCGCAGAGCCTACAACCGCTTTTGTTTCAGAAGCGATTTAGTATAATAGAAATATGAGTTATTATGTGTGCGCCCGCGGCTCGTGCGGGGCGCGTATTTCTGAGGCTTTAGATTTTATAGTCCTCTATCAGATAGGACTGTTTCAATAAATCCAAATGTATTTAGTTCCAGCCTGTATGTAATATCTTGGTGCCAACCAGTTTTATATGAGCTGTATATTCATACTAATATCACACAAGTAATGATTTAATGATAGGAATGAAGAGATACGCAGAATAGTTGGTTTGAAAGACTGTGTCATCGAAGCATGAATATATATTTCTGCTTATCTTGCTGCCGTGGTGGCTTGCCTGCCTGGATCCAGGAATAGCTTCTGGGGCGGCGAATCCTGTATTGCTGTGTGCCCGAAGAAAAGTTCAAAAAAAAAGTTGAGGCTTGATACTCATTCCGTACCAAAAAGTTGCTAGTCACACACAAAAATCACCGAGAGTACAAGAACAACAATGAGGAAATCCGTAGCCGCGATTTTAAAGACAAGATGTTTTCCGATAAGGATTCGATGCATAAGATATGGCGGCTCTGAACGAGTTTGTGTTGTCGAGGGCCAAATAACGCCATCTAGTGATAAGCTAACGAAAACAACATACATATAAACTATAATGGCGTGTACAGTATGTGTGTATATTAATCTAAATATATGTAACTCAAAGGTGACTGACTGGCTGACTGACCGACTGACATAGTGATCTATCAACGCACAGCCCAAACCACTGGACGGATCGGGTTGAAATTTGGCATGCAGATAGATGTTATGAGGTAGGCATCCGCTAAAAAAGGATTTTGATGAATTCCACCCCCAAGAGGATAAAATAGGGGATGAAAGTTTATATAAATCTTCGAAGATTTTCGAGTATCATATAATAGCTTGATAGTTTTAGCGCCTACTGACAGATTAGGCCCTAATTATTTTACACACGCTAAACAAAAGTAAAGCCACAAAAACTATATCTAATTAATTATAATACTTCTTAACGCGAACGAAGCCGCGGGCAAAAGCTAGTATACTAATATATTTGCAGGCGCATGTGTGTGTTCTTATGTATACGTGTGCATATCATTTCTATGATACTTTAAAATTAGTCTCCGGAGCTGTGTTACACTGAATGGATGAGTGTCAGCTGAAAACCAGCGCCGGGTAGTTCAGTTGGTCACCTAGCATTTGCTAAGCTGACTTCGCTTTGGCACATCACAGCACAGAGTATTCGCTTATGTGTTTTTTCTATCTTCATTAGACTACCCTTCTGTTTGTATTTTATGTTGTGTGCCAAATAAACACTTTTTCTTCCTTTCTTTCATCAGGTCAAAATTGTGTTTACAACAAAATTCGTCGTTTTAGAAATGATAAGATTTATAACGGTAAACGAAGGGAGCAAAAGTTTTGTTTATTTCAATAAAACGCGAGGAAGTTTGTTGTTGCTGATTAAAATAACATTTCGTTGATGTTCCAGCGCGGGCGAGTTGCAAACTCGTGTGCGCTCGCCCGAAACTCTAAGGGCGTGTGCGAGCCAAGGCCGATACGGACACGAGAAAGTTCGTCCCGAGGTAGCCCTAGATATATTTGTATGATGTTTCACGCACTACACCTGTGAGCTGATTTTTCATTTCCTGATTCAGTATAGTGACCATATCACACTTGTTACCATACCACCAAACAGTAAAAAAAACAATTGATGGTTGCAGTGATTGTGCCAGCCCACGCACATCTCTCCGCGCTTTGTTCACGGGACTCAATATCATAGGAGGGTGGTGGAAGCATGCTCACCACACACAGCTGTCGATAGACATAGCAAAATTATGAATTTTACTCGAATTTGTTGGTTTCCTATACCTGTATTTTGGCGGATCGAGATCGAAGGCAATGCGCAAAGGAATATTCGAATTTTCTCTAGAAAATACGGATTTATCCGTATTTTCGTGGGTTCGATTTTGCCACAGTGCGTTACAAACGTGAGAAACCGTTTCTATACCGATTACGTGTTAACAAGTCGCTCGTGTGTTCACTAAACTTCGCCCTTTCACAATGTACAAACTTACTTTTGTTAAAGAAATTCCCTAAATGTTTCATAAGAAATCTTTTTCGCTTCTCCAAATTTTGAGTGGGTTTAGTATGATTTTACATTTGATACTGATGATATCAAAGTACAAACTCAAAATTACTAGTCGTTTGCGGTAAACGGAGACCTCGCATTACTAGATTACAACGACATGGAAAAGGGATTTCATGGAACTTTATCCTTAATCCTTGTGGCTGTGCTGGCCTTGTGAATAATGGATAAGTCTCCAAATGCAGCAATGCGAATGGTCATAGGTTCGAATCCCGACACATATCTTTGGTTTTTTCTAGATTACATACGGATTTAAGCAGCACATGCTCACCGGTGAAAGAAAACATCGAGGAAACCCACACGGCATTTAATAGTAATGTCCTGTGCACTAGTGCTGTGAGAACGGCGATCAGCTGCCCTACTGGTCATGTTGGGCACATATAAGCGCGAAGTGGATGCAGTCACTTTTTTTAAGTAGCCAGGGGACAATTTATGCACAGGATCATGAGGGCCGTTGTGAGGGCAGCGAAACCGGACTGTCAGACTCCTTTTGAGTAACAACTCCTGGGGCTCCTTCCAATCACTCCACTCGGGCCTAGGAATCCAGATTCATCCACATGCCCGGGGTATGAATAGCTTCTTTAGGGTTCATCTCTAGAAGGGGTGGGTGTAGAGAGCCCACACCTCTAAACCTTTCTCACGGGCGATGAGCCGAGTACTGCGCGCCACCTCCTTCTCATCCGGGCAGCAGTCTCCCTCAATCTCGTTCCTCCGACCTAATACCACAACGTCAGGCCTACTAGTAAAGATAGTCCCATCAGTGATAATAGACCGATCCCAGTACAACATTAATAATATTATTGTCTGTCCTTATCATTTCATATTCAGCGCCTTTCTGTAAATTCGTTTGGTGTGCCGGGGAAGGCAGCCAGTAGTGTTTACCTAGCTTCGGAAAATTTAAAGATCCTCTGAAGGTTTGCAAATTGTGAAAAACACCGTCTAGGAATCGGCTTAGTATGGTAAAGCGGTATGTTTAATTCAGGAGCAGATGCTGCTTAGGGTATTGATGCGAGTTAGCCTGTGCCAACTCATTTGCATACGTGAGTGAAGTAATTTGCGGGCGCCTCGGCTCCATCAACTCGTGTCTTTAAATAATTAAGATGCTCAGCGACAGCTCTTTGATAAATTACCAGGAAAGATTCTCTGAAGATTCTTATTATACTTTGCATGCATTCATAGCGTACCTCCAGTCACCCCTCTCCTCCTCCCCTAAATACCTAAAAACCGGTCTTAATGCTATAATAAGTCTTTTGACATACGAATTATGAACTGCGTACTTTTTTTTACTTGTAAAAGTCCTCATTGGAGCGTCTCAGGCGCACGTGAAGGTGTGCCAGTTGCGCTGGACTTGCGCCGGGTTAAAACCCTAAGGTTACTTATGCGCAGTGGCAGTAGACCGTGGGCCCTTTAACCAACCCTTCACAGGCAGGCCATGTCGTGCCCTTTGGACACTATCTCGAGGGACAAAAGTCTTCTCCGTCACTGCACAGTGTTTTCGGCGGATCGCGTCGCCCCGTCGCTTTGTCGTGTTCTTAAAAGTTGCCAGACAGTTGCTCAGGGATCTCTCCCCCACTCTGTGAGCGGTCACGACCATACTGCCGCTGATGATAATACAAATGCCAATTGGTCTTCGGCGATTATTACGAAGTCTACATCTCCGAGTGGAGTCGACTTTCCTAGTCCTTGCGATGGTCTCCTTCTCAGAGATGATATATAAATTGCATACTAGTTTAAAATTGCTTAAAATTTAATATTTGATTTTGAATTCTGGAGTTAGATATAAGATATAAGAGTTTGATATGGATTAAAATCCTTTATGCATAGATTTAGTATAAACTAAAACAACTTAATCTGGGATATTTCTACGTAAATACAAATAGACGGACAAATTCACTCCCAGTTAAACTAAAGTTTCTAGCCAAAATGTCTAACTTCACCGAACTTAAATCGAGGTAATTGATTCGGTATACGTGTTTTGATGAAAAGTATTCCTTTAATTACTGTACCGCGTCGGGTTCGCGCGTAACTCATTTGCATACACAAGTAAAGTCATTTATATTAAGAGCCGAGTGGGTGAAGTTGCTTAATAAATAATTTAACGCGACGTGATGTCGTTTCAACTCCATTGGCAACTTTTAATAACATTATAAAATACGCCGTTCCAAACATACTTATCATTTGTAGGTTAATGTCACTGCGTAACACCTTCGTTTTCTTTTCCTAACATTACTCGTATAAGCTACGCTACTCCAAACATACTTATAATTCGAGAGTCAATGTTATTGCGTCATAATTTTGTATTCCTTTTCTAACATTATAAAATACGCCGTCCCAAACATACTTATCATTTGTAGGTTAATGTCACTGCGTAACACCTTCGTTTTCTTTTCCTAACATTACTCGTATAAGCTACGCTACTCCAAACATTCTTATAATTCGAGAGTCAATGTTATTGCGTCATAATTTTGTATTCCTTTTCTAACATTATAAAATACGCCGTTCCAAACATACTTAAAATTCTAAGATTAATATCACTGCGTAACACCTTCGTATTCTTTTCCTAATATTATAAAATACGCTATTCCAAACATACTTATAGTTCGAGGATCAATGTCACCGCGTTGTATTTCGTATTCGTTTCCTAACATTGTAAAATACGCCTTTACAAATATATTTATATTACTATGTCTTATAATAACTGCGTAACATTTTCGTACTTTTACACAACGTTATGAAATACACCATTCCAAAAATGCTTATTATTTTGTCTCATTGTCACAATCATTTTCAATTCTTACGATAAAATAAAATATACTATTTCAAATGTAATAATTTCTAAACTGTGTGTGTTTGCTTCATTTCTTTTTAGTTCGAAAAACAATTGTTTGATAAATAAATCAAACTAAATATTAAATCCAGTGCAAGTTAAGTCAGACATAGTCAGTATAAATAGCTTACTAATTAATAAAAATGTTGTCGAGCCAATGAGAAAACATTGCGTTAGTTTGGAAGAATGTATACAAATGCCCAAATTTCCATTATCATAATAAAGTTGTCAAGTATTTTCTTTTGTATTCACAAAATACGTGTGGGAATTATTATTCTAACGCTAAACAATATTGTTCTCTAAACATAAACAGAATTTTAACTGTAAATTTATTTGGAACCGCTTCCCTTTTGTCCGAAATAACGGCACCTTCTACCGACGATTCTGTTCACAGAAATACCGAAAGCAAAATAGGTCAGTGCCACACAGGCATTGTGAATAGCAAATACGATGTAATTTGCCGGAGTGGGACGATAATGGTGGTCTGCGGCGGGGACGTAATAACCCGTTCGATAGGGGGGCCGAGACCTCACGCCTTTTAAAGCGTGTTTGAGTGTTTTACTTCAATTATGTAGCTAATATGTACCGCTTGCGGATCGTGTTAGGAACAAAGAGACACACGAAATGGTCGTTTTGAAAGAGAGCGTTATCTGTAGTATTTACAAAAGCATACTTCGATGGTTCGAGTTCGTGGAGAAGATCAATGCTGAAGGAAGAATGGGAGTGGAAGTGAGAGCCGACGCCGACCTGCACAGACCGAATAAAATGAGTTCTGTTGAAGGATAATAGCAAAAGTACGTAAAACTGCGAGAGCGCATAAAGCAAGTAATGAATGTTAAAAAAGCGAAAAAGGTTTGCAAGAATCTAGAGAATTGGCTTTCTATTTTCTCTACCTACCTTAATATGTATTCGGTGATAGATAAATACTGTAACTGTTACGCACCAGTTGCCCACGTTAGACTGATAATCATAGACTGACTTCTCGACAGCTCCGCAACCTCTTTTATACTAACTTGGCATGTTTTAAATCAAAATGGCATCGACGTAGTAATTGTAGTATTCTCAATTGTTGTTTTGACTATCCTTCCTCTAGATATATGAGGCTTCTAATAACATAATTATTAAAAATTAGGATTCTGGGTCTTCTGTTCGGGTAACTACCAGATTTTAAGATTATATATTTACAACTGACAATTTACTAACTTTGTCGGCCCAGTACAAAAAAATTATAATAATTTTATGAACAATTATTTACATCGACTAGCCTCAAAATTAAGCCTACACTTGTACTCTGGGTATTAGACATATGTATACATACTTAATACATTGACACATCCATGATTAGAGACAAACTAATCTGCTAATCACAAAAAAGTTTGCAGACTATGGGACTCGAACCTAGACTTTTGGAACAGCCCTGTAATTCGGAAGGTTCCATGGAATTAAAAAAGTAGCACAGATTATTCATGTGTAAGCACACACCAGATATTATAAGTAAGGTGATAGTTCACCGCACTGCCGATGCATTCACCACGATACAATGTATCGGCATTGCATTGTAGTATATCGATACTAAGCAATGAGTTTGACAGACCCCCCCTTCGGAGTGGGTGGCCAATGAGCGTAAGAAGACCCAGATAAAATAAGAATTTATAATCTGTGGCGTTAACAGCCTTCATCACAGCTGGTAGAGTCACTACACACTACGATATAAGATCGTGTGAAAAAACATGAGATGTTATGTATAACTAGCAAACCCGGCGAACTTCGTTTCGCCACCAGATGGCTTCGTTTTGGTTTTGAATTAGCGCTTGAAAGAACGTGCGCATAATAAATGTCACATGAAATTAACTGAGCAGAGTACAATGAGTAGCTGTTAAACAATGTATAAAGCATCGGCGCCATCTACTTAAAAAACTGGTGCGATCAGCTCCAACACCATGCAAAACCATATTGGTCTGTAGTACATGCTATGCATCATAGATGGCGCTGTATGTGAGAAATGATTTTCCTGTTTTCCTGATTTTCTGTTGAAATTTTTCCTGAATTTTGTTTGCTATAAACCTCACGGAGCTCGAGACCATTCTACGAATGCAAAACTGTCGAAATCGGTTCGTGCGTTCTGGAGTTATAGCGTCAGGAAGGAAAACCGGACTTATTTTTATATAATAGATTAAAATTTATGGATCACATGACAGTCGTAAATGAGCGAGTTAAGGATTAACAAATAACGTCTTGGAACATGGCACGGCATTTTTCAGTAAAGCCAGAATGCTGTGCCAGTTGGTAACGCTTAATTCTTGACGACTCCCCTATGATGTAGAGATGTAGCTTATGGGCCTGATATGTTCTTTAGAATAAATGTTCTAAAAAACTGATAAATTAAAAAAATAAGGGTTACCATGTGGATTCCTGAGTGCGGACCTGTGAAACGGTGGCTGGAGACCGCCCTTCGCATGACCTTTGTAATAATTCTGATCATTTTTATTGTAGCAGCCCTTTCCTACCTGCCCTGCCTGCGCGACTCTTACTGCAGATGGTTACAAACTAGCCTGAGTAAGCGTTAAATAAAACAAATTTTCCAAGACATAGTAACACAAAACTGTGAAGTATAATCTACAATAAAATGGAAATAAGTATAATCTATCTTAATAATCTACTGTAAAAGTACAAAGAGAAGGTAAGAACAACGGTAATCGTAGGTTCGTATCCAGGCTCGTACATCTGGGTTTTTTCGGATCAAGCACGAATTAGGGCTCCACGTACTGAACTGTGACAGAAAATATCGTAAGGAAACCCTCGTGGTATCTAATAGAAATACCGTGTATCCCAGTGCTATGACAACACCGCTCAGCTACGCTGCTGGTCACGTTGGATACGATACAAAAGCATAAATTGAAACCACTAATATATCCCTAATGTCACGTGACGTCATAGCGTCACGAAATATTATTATTATTAGCCAGTTTCGTCCCTTTACAGCGCAAAGGTCTTCCTTTGATTTTCCAGTATATATCTGGAGTCCTTGAGATGGGGTTTGGTCATTGAACCTAGCAGCTTGTCCAACACGGGTTGGCGGGTGTGTACCATGTGCAGAGAAGGTTTATGTAGCAGCAAGCAGCATGCAATTCGGCATGCTGGATGCTTTAGCCAGCTTTTACGCTGTTACAGCACTTCAGTATGATAAAAAGGGACACACTATTATATTCTGCCAGTAGACCCCACGGCTATTAGTCTGTTATTATAAACTAGGAGTGCCCGCGACTTCATTCGCGTGGAAGTAGAAACCGAGGCCTGCGTCAGGCTTTAAACATACGTAACTCCTACCTGTGCATGCACTTATAACCTAAGTTGAACCCTGTTTTATATGATTCACGATGTAGATGTGAGTTCAACTATTATTGGAAGCTTGTAAATCTCCGAAACTGTCCGATTTTTAATTTCATTTTGTTCATGTTTGTATGTATTCGTCGTTGTATTACAAATTAAAGCTAACATTAATTAAAGTTTTAGTCAAATGAACTAAACAGTTATTTTATAAAATTGTCTTCCAATAAATGATCAACGTGGTTTTTTAAACGGACTTAACTTCTTTGTTTATAAATCGAGAGAAATAAAATTAACACTAAATATTATAGGCAGCTTTCCGCAATAAATGAATGAAAAAAGCATTTAAATCGGTAATGCCGTTTCTAACATAAGCAGTCACAAAGGAAAACAGGTATGTGCATATTGATGAAAGATTCCCCATATAATATTAGGTCCTTACATATGAAATTGGCGTTTTTCGTACTGGCCACTTTAATCACAAATTTCTCCTCTTTGGTAAGGAATTCCAAATTCAAATTTGTACAGCTATAGACTCATGTATTTGTGCTTCGATGATCGTCATTCATTTGTTTTTTTCTTCTGTTTTTTTTTGTTTTCGTCACTCATTTTACAAAATGGAAAACTTAAAATATCGCATTACTTACGAGTACGAGTACCGCCGTGGCACTAGTGCTGCGGAAACAACTCGAAAGGTGAATGATGTGTATGGCGGTCGTGTTGCAAAAGAAATCACAGTTCGTTTTTGGTTCCAACGTTTTCGTTCTGGAAATTTCGACCTGCAGAACAAGCCCCGTGGACGGGCTGAGATTCAAGTTGATAATGAAGAGTTGAAGGCTATTGTGGAAGCGGATCCATCGCAAACCACGTCCGAGTTAGCTGCAGGCTGCGACGTTAGTGATAAAACTGTTTTAATTCGCTTGAAGCAAATTGGGAAGATTAAAAAGCTTGAAAGGTGGGTACCTCACGCATTGACTGAAACAAACCGGCAAACGCGCGTCGACTGCTGCGTTACATTACTAAACCGGCACAATAATGAAGGTATTTTAAACCGAATCATTACCTGTGATGAAAAATGGGTTCTTTACGATAATCGGAAGCGCTCAGCGCAATGGTTGGATCCTGGCCAGCCAGCCAAATCCTGCCCCAAGCGAAAATTAACCCTAAAAAAGTTACTTGTAAGCGTTTGGTGGACTAGTGCCGGTATTGTTCATTACAGTTTTCTCAAATCTGGCCAGACTATTACGGCTGATGTCTATTGTCAGCAATTGCAAACCATGATGGAAAAGCTAGCGGCTAAACAACCTAGGCTGGTCAATCGCTCCACGCCACTGCTGCTTCAGGACAACGCTAGACCACACACTGCGCAACAGACGGCTACTAAATTCTAAGACATCCTCCGTACTCCCCGGACCTTGCTCCAACAGATTACCATTTTTTTCGAAATTTGGATAACTTCTTGCAAGGGAAAAAATTCAACTCCGATGGGGCAGTCCAAATCGCCTTCAAAGATTTTATTGATTCCCGTCCGACTGGTTTTTTTAGTAAAGGGATCAATGAACTACCTATGAGATGGCAAAAGTGCATAGAAAATAATGGTTCATACTTTGATTAATTAAATATATTATATTAAAAAATATTCGACTTTTTGTTCCTCCCATACAAAACGCCAATTTCATATGTAAGGACCTAATATTTTTAGTAACCTACACTTCACTAGGGTTTTTTTCTGGTCACTCGGATATATACAAATTATTGCAAGTCATCGTGTGTACAAAATGTTGGAGAAGTGACTGAGGAACAAATTTATTATATTGTGTGGGTTGTGGGTGCTTTTATAAAAATATACAGGGTTATAGGTAACTAACGCACGGCCTTTTAAGGGTGGCTTTGATTTATCAAGACTGACAACTTTTGTTGTACGACTTTTGCCAAAACCTAATACATCGTTAGATTTTATTTTTTTTAGTTTTAGTGTGAATATCTAGTCATCGTTAGCTCTATATTCCAACTTTCATTCGATCTGGCGTAGGTATTCAATCAGCTGGTGCTATGCAGTCGTGCGCAAAGTTACGTTCCTACGCAGCGTTAAGGATCGTGTAGCAGAAAGTTTATTAACCCTATACCTTGTTTATTTTACAAAGTCGCTTATAACAATTATTTGAACGTAAATTTCCATATTTAGTTAAATAGTGAAAATAAATGTTTATTGATTGACGTACTAATACACTATTAAAACAAACTAGAATCAAAATAAAACATTAAATAATTGTTTCACAAACAAAACCAACCTATTATTTGTCTGCCATAGGGAACATCGTAAAATGAACAAGGTAAAGGCCTCTACGTAAGTTAATGTTTCAAAGGTTGTACAATCTGTACATATTTATACACTGAATCCACAATGCCTTCATACTTATCCAGGCTTAGGACTGGCTACACTAAAAAATAAAAAAGTAAATAGAAAAACACGAACATTGATACGTAATCAAGCAATTCATCGCACCAAAAGAGGCGCGCGGTCTGTTTGAAGATAGATAATTGCAAACTATTTTTTAATGTAGGCGTATTTAAAAAGTGGAATCACTCTATTTACAATAATTAAACTATTTACAAAAATACTCACAAATCTATTTACTCGGTGTCAACACATTCGGAAATAGTCTCGCGGACTCACGGCAAGCTTCAGACAGATTGTCACCGCACCGAGCATAAACACGCACCATTTCGGTATATTCAATGTTAGTGTATCGATTTGACATTGTGATTTATGAAACGAACGCGTCACTGGGACAACTAACACGTCGGCGCACACGCAAGCAAATTTGCGACTGACATGACCCGTGTTACACAGTAGTCAAGCCCATGTCGCCACGCCCGCTCACCGCGCCGCAGACCCCTTTCTTCGTTAGTAGCGACACAAGACGCCGCGCACTACGTAAGTCTGTCTTCGGTCGCCTATGTCGGCGTGGCGCGATCGTCGCCTTACGAAGAGTTAAAAAGTTCAGAACTGCAAATCTGATTTTTATTTTTTTTGTATGGGAAAAAAAGTAATTGAATTAGAAAAAGTCGTACAACAAAAGTTGTCTGTCTTGATAAATCAAAGCCACCCTTAAGAGACTGTGCGTTAGTTACCTATAACCCTGTATAATGTAAATTACAAATGTCAATAAATCAGTTGTTTACCGGACACGTTCGTTTCATTACCCGACAGTATATGTGGAATAAATATATTTTTATTGCAATAGAGATAAAAGATAAATTATAAAATCATGAGAAACCGCAACATTTAGCGTTGGGTATTGGAACCCTGGACATACGTCCTTCCAGTTGGCTCCAGGGCAACGGGCTTTTTAATTCCAGAGTCAGACAAAGCCGATTAGAGGAATGCATCGTGTTTAGTTTACAGAGCTCTGAATGCTGCATTGTTAAAGACTGAAAAGCATAACATTTCATTAAACAGTTTATATCTGTTTTAAAATAAATTATTAATTTGCAATAAATTTTTAATTTATTTTTATCTCGATTATACCTTCTAGGAGATATTTTCATTGTTTTTAATTACTTTAATAACTATATTTTAATATACCGTCATCAGACAGGGTCCTTATAGGCGGCAGCATAAAGTTTTTTATATATATTTTTTTTTGTTCGAAATGTCCTTTTTCACTTGTCATTTATTTGTATTTTGTCGTCACTTTTGTAATCAGCAACAGCTGATTGAATATTTTTTCTTTCTTCCATGCTTTATTACTTTCGAAGTGTGCAGAAAATAATAGTGGCAGTATACATTTTGCGTTTATATGTAGTGACCAACGTGATCAGTACCATAGCTGATCGCTGTATTCATAGCAGTTGCTGTTTTTGAACCATAATTTACATGAGGTGCGCTTACTTACTTTGGCCAGTATAAAAAATGGTTAATATATTGTAATACTAACTCTATACCTGGTTAATTGAAACTGTGATGAATTGAAATTTAACAGCAATACGTTATTGAATGTGGCTAGCATGACGTCTCATGAAATTCAAATCTACTCAGAGGTACGAAAGCATCCTCTGTTAATAATAAATGCCACCAAAATAGCGGCCGTAGCATCGTAGCTTTACGCTACGCCGTAGCTGATATACGTAGCTCTACTTGTAGCACGTAGTAGAGTGCTACGGCGTAGGAAAAACGTATCCAGAATTTGTATATCTACATAGACTTGTGTCTTTTTCTCGCGCAACAACCCAACGGTTTGATAGAAAGTTCTTGTAGGGTACATTAAAACTGTGGCATGGGCTACTTGCAACTATTTTTTCCCGAAGGTGTGAGGTATAATATTTGCGACGCTGGTGATGATGGACGATGGTGAATATTGTTCAAGTTTCATTGGCGCAATGAAGGAAGCAAGAGTAAAATTTAATCACGTTAAGTACACAGTCAAAAGTCGCAAGTACAGTAGACAAATAGAAATATGACCTTCCCCGTGCTTCACTTCCTATTGACCTAGGATAAGGAAATGTAGTAAGAGGCAAGGGACTTATTTATTTACTTTTTACATGGTTGCCACTGGCCCGGTACAATAACTCATTTACACAATACATATACAAAGTTACAATCAAAAATGTACAGTTCCTATTGCGGCATCCACAACATACGTCAGAGTGACTTGTTTATTTATACTATATTATATCATATTAATGGTAATTGCTGTCAAGATTATTCGTTTGAGCATCTCTCAAGAACCCGAAGACCTTTCTCCTGAATCCCGGCATGGAGTCCGCAAACAAATCAACCGAATCCCCAAGAAGATTGTAGGCCCGAGACAATCTACATAAAGCACTGTTGACTCCGAGGTTTGTTCGCTTAAAAGGTGGGTGAAAAAGAGAAACGGCTCGTCTAGAATTTTTCGGGGGGGGGGGGGGGGGGCGCTGAATGAAAATTTTTGGATCAATTGGGGTCAGTCAAATTTATTATTTAAAATGTTATATAAAAAATTCATGTCGAATTGCTGACGACGAAGCGCTAAAGAATTCATTTTAAAGTATATCCCAGTGACTGACTTGTATCACAGGCACAGGAAGAATGAAGCCTCAACTGTATTATATTCACCACGACTTGGAATATTAATATAGGCTTTTATTTTTTATATTGATTTACATGTTTATTTATTTATTTATTTATTCACTACCATTGAACAGCACATACAAATATTTTACATACGGTACAATTATCAAGCTGTGCCAATTACACAATGGTAATATTTAAAAACTAACAAAGAAAATGAATAAAACAGTAAACTCTTAACTATTAGAAATAGATGTTTGTGCGTTGTGCGTGTGTGTGTGTGATTGTTGTGACAAGGTGAGTGTAGAAAGCTATATGTGATATGTATATAAATGCAGTGTGGCGTCCATATCCTCCTATTGGCGTTTCAACTTTAGCAAAGTTAAAGCCGAGGCTATGAAGTTATTTCTATTTTGGGAAAATATGTCAATACTGTGAAAGTCCTTATTGTAAGTATTAAGGCATCTGTGTATTACAGAGTTCTTTGCGTAATTGTGAAGTATTTTCGGCAAGGCGTTGTATAAAGAGTTTTCCTTTGAAAATAAATATTTCAGTCATGCATTCAGGAAGTATGGTCGCCTTTTCTCTACTTTTCATCTTGTCTTTGTCTGTCTTCATATATTATTTAGGGAACAAAACGTCCGGATGTCAAAACGGATGTTTACGTCTGAACAGTCTACAACGTCATGAACTTGAATAACGTCAGATGTACGCCGGGCGGACAGATCGCGGCGAGTGTTTTGAGGAGTTACTTAACCTTGTTCTACCCTCTCCCTGACATAATAGCACCACGCGCGCGGGTTCACGAAGTCACGGCTATACGCTAACTCACATCCTGACTAGGACAAAGAAGTCCTATATCTCTTACTGCAGCCGAGTCGTTAAGCTGTGGATTGGTCTTATAGCGAGCGTGTTCCCATTGTTCTATGATATTAGCTCCTTTAAACAAAGCGTGAAGAGTTATTTGTGCAGGCTGGCATGATCACTGCGACTATCGATAGATGTTTTTTTTTTCTTAATCGGTGTAGAAACAGTCGCCGTGGCCGAATCCGGCTAGGACATCATCATCTTCTTCATTCTACGAAGGCATTCCAGTTTTAGTTCCTTAATCGTCTTATGATATATATTTAAAATTAATCATTCAAATACCGTGATGAACAGCAGTATTTTAAAGACAAAGAGTTCGAATGGTTCATACAAATGGTTCGTTTCTGGCATTTGCGTGTGCAGCCCGGGTCCGTGTCTGTCATAGCGTGATAAGGTCACTCGTCACTGGCATTATTAAGCATCGATTGATACCCGATGTCTGTAAACATCTACTTATTTTACTTACAAAACGCGTGCGGTGCACGTCTAAAGTGGAAGACGGTATATTATGGGTTTTATTATATTTTAAAACTATTATTTATAAATTGATAATAGATAAAAAATATCGTCACCGTGTGGCGACTAACATATTAGTAATATAGCATAATTTTGTACAAAAATATGTATGAAAGGATTGTTTATTGAAGGCGACCTTTGCTCCATAACAATATTAAATATAACCACATCTGGTGACGATGTAATTAAAGAATCCAAGTGAAATATTGGGGGCGATCATCCACGAATCGTTTTTAGAATTTTCAACATTTTATATGTGACGTAGATTCAACGCAAACCGGTATGAATTGTGTAAAAAATTGAGATAAACCTTCGTAACTAAAACATTGTAAGTCACAAGTGTCAGCCCGCGGGAGACAAAACGTAACTTCTCCCGCAGTTACGAGGGCGTCTGCTTACCTGATATTTCATTCATACGCGAGCAGTATCTCTGTTTGCATCCTATTTAAAACAGTCGCGGACACTCGGAGCCAGTCAAAGCGAGTCTATTTGCACGGTTGCACGTTTGCAGTGCACACGGCGACGTATTGCAGAGTTTCTGCTTTTATCTGTACCTGTATGCTAAGCTGTAAGGATATCTAGGGTTGATACAAGTTTGCCAAGGCGTTGCGCTCTGGAATGGTTTTCCATTTGAATGTTAAATCTTTTAAGCGTAGCGTTACAAGATTAACAAGCCGGCATAGTAACAGCGGCTGTCGATTATTTTTCTTTACTGTTGACAGTGTTAGTCAGCGTTTGTACTGCGCCATGCTTACCGTCTGGTGTGCTGTGGTTATTATACTGAGTGAGGATATAAAATACAACTTGTAATGTAAAACTATCAATATAATTCAAACAGGTTTACTTCCAAGTACTTTTAAACTGTTCAAAAAAACACAATGAGCCACCAATTTAGAAAGCAGAATGTATTAAGAAAAGCCGGCAAGAAACTCTAGTATTTGCTCTTTTCAACATAACGAGGTTCAAATTTATGATGATAACTAAATCCTGGCCGATTTCGGCCCTGGCGACGTTTCGAAATTGCTTCAATAAGGCTCGGGCTGCAGCCCTATTCGGAGAAGTTGAGCTCGTTGATAAATATATTCGGAAACAGTCAATTGCGCCGGATATATTTGTTGTGTGAATGCTAGCGCTTCCACAAACGCACTCTCTCGTCCAAAGCCCTCTTAATCAAATGAAACGAGGAAGTGCCACAACTAAAGATAGGCAGGATGCAGAGTTTGGATACTGATAACTGACCCCTATCAGCATCCCAGACTTTTCACTATGCCTTGATCCCTCATCAAATCCTCTGTAGACTAGGCTACCATAGACACAATAGGGCAGAAGTGACCGCTACACCTTGCATGATAAAACCAGGTGGCGCCCACGAGCCGACTTGGTAACCAGGGCGTGGCTGCTGCGTGCTGTGCAGCTACTGGGAGCCGCTGGTGACAGTTCATGGAAACTAACGAGTTTAACTAATTTCAATGATCTGTAAATAAAACAGAATTAGGCATCGAGTTCCCATTACATCCCACACAAATATATGTATAAAACTCAGAGGAATTAATGTCCTGTAGAAATATCGTATTCACTAAAATCGCTTTCTAAATGTTTAAATGAAAAGTCATTGATGGAATAATATCCTCTTTTTAGCATTTTTTTTTTTTTATTTCAATGGTAGCTCTAATATAGTAGTCTTTGGGTACTATAGTGTACAGGCGAATACCGAGCCCCGTGTAAGAACCAGGAATTTTTTTAATCCTGTGAAAATCACTTTTCGCCAAAACAGATGCAGTTTTTGTCGTATGTACATAATACAAGGGTAAATATGTATATTGCGATGGCACTGTTTAAATATCGAATTCATTAAAGCGTTCTCTAAGTGAAACACAAGTCCTTGAATTATTAATAACACGAACAGCCTCCTTTTGTTAAACGAAATTACTATTTCTCTGGTACTGCTTGTCAGTTTGACCATTTGCGTTGCAATGTATGAATAACACTCGATCCACAATCCTTATTCATTAGATCACCACGGTCAAAATTAATTCATAAATTTAGGAGCAACGATGTCACAGAAAAATCTAAATACACAGATTCACAAACATACGTGATAGACTGACATCTCTCTTTTAGCGTCGCGGATTAACAAAATAATTGACAAAACACTTCGCTGAGGATCTTTACAATTTTCCAAATCGAATTTTATAGAGTGAGTGTTAATTATTTTAGTGCTCCAGTCGCCTGATGGATAAAGAGTTCATTTGTCTCTCTGCATGCTCGCCCAACGAAACTTGGTACATGTCACGAAGTTATTTTCCATGCAGAAGCCTCTTGTACTATTTGTTTTCCTTTACTCAAACACATATTTATATTAAAATCACTGCACCACGCTTACGATCAATAAAGTCAAGACAGGATGTGTTCAAAGGGCAGTAAGCATGCCACCTAAACCGATATTATTTTAATCTTACGTTTTGTATATACGATTCGAATCCTGGCAGTCACTACTCAGCAACAGCACCCAGCAGCGGCTGCCAAGTATCTGCGGCCTAACAGCAACTGCTAGATGCCGAAGATATAAAGCCTATCCCTCTGGATCTCTCTATCAGGCAGTGCCCAGAACACATATGCCTCATCCGGGCAGCAGATACCCTTACATCTTCTACCCGAGCCTGTCACAAGGGGATGTACCGCTCATTGCTCGGTATTTGGGCTGTCGAATTTAGAGAAAGGTTGTTTTATCCTTCTTTCATCCGGCAGCATTCTTCTGTTCTATTACATCTTTGCAGAAGGAAGATTTCTTGCTGCCAACTATGGGCTATATATCTGCTGGTAGCAAGAGATCGCTGCCAACCTCATTACAGAGGATGGATCGTTCCTCAGCAGGGCACTCCTCTAAAGTATGCTGCGTCGAGTCTTCGGAATTATCATACTCGTGGCACTTTTCCCTGAGCGTCTACTCACCAAGTCAATTCACACGCATTTGATTCTTGGCTAGTCAAGTTATTGTGAGGATTCTCTATCAAGAAATAGCGTTAGAAAAGCTATTATCAATACTAAATTAATATTTAAAACAGCCATTCCTAATCTTTTTCCGAGACGGAGCCCTTAATCCCACGTTACAGAACTTACTGGAATTTGATATTGATCGACACATATAGTAATTACCATGCAAAAATGACGGCGATATGTGGAACGAGAATCCATCAGTTGCCCTTGTTGTTCCGATCTAGATATACTAGAACGATAGGCTTCAAATTACAAATGACTGAAGATACAGGATCCTATCCTCAAAAGCGACAGGCAAAAGACAATTAAAGAGGACGTGATTTGCACTGTACTGTATAATTAGTAAAAACAAAGACAGATGAAAGAAGCTTTTAAGCTTGAGAAAGATTTTTTAGGTTGATCTCTATATATTTAGGCTAGAAAATCATATTGTTAATTTTTGACAGAGCTCCGCAGAGCGTTGCGCGGCGCGGGCTCAGTAATCGCCGAGCTTTCGTGTCGGGTGGACGCGTCGTGTGCTTTCCGCTTAGCATTCGCTCCAACTCACCAATGATAACGAAAATCACATTTCAGTGAATGTGTTTGTGTTGTGGCTTCCCTTTAATTGTGCTAGACCAGTGTCGTGACTGTGGATTGACATTATATAGCGTTTTTTGTCAACTTGTTCTAAGTACGAGGTAGGTTTGATGAATTTATTATCATTTATTATGTCTATGTTGATCTTTTAATTCCTTACACATGTATTATGACTTATTAATTGAGGATAATTACCTTGTCACCGCGGCCAATTAATTTACAGCCTAATCAAATATCTTTACAACTGTTTATGAACTAATGTGAAAGTGCTATTTAAGAGTGGAAGTCACATAATTTTTATAAAGCAATAGTTAATGATTGTTGCCATGATTACGCGTACTTTGGTTCGTGAAGTGAAGAAAAAAATGCGAGGAAATAGGTGAAGGTTGTCTTGAAACGAAACGTTGGGCGCCACAAAATTGTAGCACCGCGTTGGGCGCCAATAATAATTAGAAAGCTATTAAAATACAATTAAAACTGATACTTTGTTGACAGCGTTTATTGCATGATTGATTTAGTTTTAATTTCCTAGTTTTAGTAATAGATTGTTTTGTTTAAATTTATTACAACATGTCGTAACATTAACGTCAATTTTCAAAACATGAACGAAATTTTAAAAACCATTTTAAACACTAATAATACGTTTTTCCAAATATATTAAAGTTACATTAAGTTTAAAGCTATCCTAAAAATTTGTAAATCCATTGTGAAACGTGGTGGAAGACTTATTATTTCTTGATAAAAAACGAGAAATACAGTAATTAATAACAAAAATTGTAAAAAAATATTTTTATTAAATATGGAATTAGGAATCATTTAATCAAGGAGAAATATAATATTTTGTAAGTCTGGTCTAGGAGGATGCCTCTTTAATTTATAAAGCTTTGTTTGAGATATTACTTTCATTAATTTTTGTAGAGAGATTTATGCTAAAGTTGAATTATTAACTGGTGGGCGTGGACACGAAAATAGCTTTTTCATCTTGTAAAAGGTACAGCTGTACACTTAATAAGTTTCCTGAAAACAGAGATTTTAATATAATTTAATAATTAATATCCAGTTTCTTTTGCGAACCGCCAGGGAGTGGAATTCGCTTCCCGCGTCTGTTTTTCCAACATCTTACGAAATGGGAATCTTCATACGAGACAATTGGTACTTGTTGGGCGAGCGCGCTCCAGCATCGGTCTCATCATCACTTTCCATAGAGTGAGATTGAAATCAAGAGCAAGCTTGTTTGTAATGAAAATCTTATTTCTTTATGTTTCCTCGAAAGTGTTATTCATTTAGCAGTTTTGTTAATATTATTAAATGTTAAAAATACTTTCAAGCATATCGTCGAAAAACAGAAAGCTAATCTAATTCACTGCATTTAAAAATTACTACACCAAAGTAGCATTTTTTTGACCTGGTGGAAATAATTATGGACCATCAGGACCATCGTGAGGGCGGCGGTCCCGGTGAATCGGACTTTAACTCATCATAAAGTTCTTCCTCCCGTCTGCTGAGTGCTGAAGCAAAGGCGGAGGTTTTGGCGTAGCCTAGCAAGCTTATTTAGAGCTTTATAAGATTTCTTTGAAGACAGAATATAGGTATTGAAGTCCTCGTATAATTTAATAGCTAAATATGACAATTTGCCATAATACGGAAAACTTTAGACCAAAACACGAAAATACTACGTGCGGAAAGGAATTCCATCATTGTGATGGGCAGGATACCTGGCTATGAGAAATGATGTTCGATGAACTAAGAATTTAATGGAAAATAAACCGCTAGTACTGAAAGCCAGATGGAGTACTTTAGAACGGGTTTGCTCTTCCGTTTTTCTTTTACACAGGCTTGACAAAGTACACCGGATGGTAAGTACAAAGTAGTACAAAATCGAAAGTGACTATCGAAGGACGGAAATAGATTGAGTCTCCGTCGTCATGTCGGCCCGCATATACGCTCACACCTGGATATATTGGGCGACGCACTCCATCCACCGCGCCGCCCAAACCCAAGGGCGTATTACTTCTACCCGGGCAACATCGGGTCAACACAGCGACAATATAGTTTTTTTTGTATTTTATTTTATTTATTTTTTATATCTTCAAGGATACATTCCCTCGTACCGATTCGTCGCGTAAACCATCACTTAAAGTAACATGAGAATATTATGATCCTATCCATCATTGTCTCTCTGAGAAAACGAATTTGATATTTGGAAATAACTTGAGTGATACAATATAAGAGTATAGAGCAATTGAGGGTGTAGCTATTGCACGATATATTTGTGTCTGTGGTGGCCCAATGCGTAAGGTACCGGTATCCATGCGCGGCAACGTGAGAAGCCTTAGGTTCGCTCCTGGCACGTACGTTTGGGTTTTTTTCAGATTAAGCACGGAATTAAAAAACCTAATACTAGCCGGTGAACGAAAACACCGCGAGGCAACCCGCGCGGCGTCTAATAGTAACGTCACGAGTACTAGTGCCGTGAGGACGGCGATCAGCTGCGCCGCCGGTCACCTTGAGCACGACATATAAGCTCAAACAATATACAGCCACTGACGTATCTCTGCTCATACTTAAATGGACATAGCGTGTCGATATATTATTATTATTTTATTATAACTTTATATTAAGCCATGTATATTATCAAGCTATGTCCCTTTCGGGAATGAGTAGAGATACATCGGTGTTTGTATGGATTTGGCGCTTATATGTCGTGCCCAACGTGACCAGTAGCTCATGATCGCGTTCTCACAGCACTAGTACACACGACATTTCTTTCAGTTGCCATGCGGGTTGTCTGACGAAGCTTCTCTTCAGCGATCCGCATATGGTGCCTAAATCAGTACATACTCGTAATATGAAAAAACTCAGAGGTATGTGCCACAATTCGAACCTACGACCGTTTCTCCTAGCATGGATACTGCTCCCTTATTCACTAGACCACCACTGGTTTAATAAATTCTACATCAAATTAGAGTATATTAACCTGGGTCTGAGAGATTAGTTTATTAAAATGTGGAAGTCATACTTCATTACGTTATTTAAATATAATTAAAAAATATCTACACTCTATCCTTACCTAGAGATATTTCCAAGATTTTGATTATGTATTCGTTTCTAGTATATAAACAAACAAAGTTTATATTTTGGAATATAGGCGATATCCGCATTGCAGGCAAGCTTCCTTCTCACGACAAATTGAGATTCAAAATTAGTTATATTTAAATTTCATATCTTTGTAAAGAGCTATTCTGTACTTTGTAATACTAATGACTATCTCTACCTTCTGTAATATTTCTTTGTTAAATTTTCTTCGAGCTAAAATGCTTTAGTTTGATACTGGATTAAGTCGGAATTTCAAGGAATATTCCGACGCTAATATTTCAGATCCTTTATATCTACGATCCGCATTTTTTCTATATTTTATTTCCTTTTTAAAACGCAGTAAACGTATTTTTAACTTTTTTTTATACTGGCTTCGGTAAAGTAACTACGTCGCACCTGATGGTAAGCAAAGAACGAAATACAGAGCATTTATTTGGCATATAACATAATATACAACACAAAAGGAGAGGTTAATCAAGGTGTTTGCCTGGGCTGTGATCCGCCAAAGGAAAGTGAGCTCAGCAAATGCTAAGTGACCAGCTGAGCTACGCATGGATGGTTTTTCAGCTGACACCCATTTGTTGTGAAGGGAATAATATAGTATAAATACACAATCTCTAAAAACAATTTCAAAGTATCATAGAGAGCGATATGTACACACATACACATGAGCTCACACATACCCTATAAATTAATTCTATTTTAATATATAAATAAATATATACCGATTAAAACATAAAAACTATTTAAGTAAAGTGTAGTGCATGGAAGGCAACACAGTTAAAAAAAAAACGACAAACAAATCAGCCATTCTGCTTATGTCTCTGTTCCTAACGCGATCCGCAAGCGTCATTCTATATATGGATCGAAGAAATCGCATCTCCACTGTATTAAGTCTACTTTCATACTTCTTCTGACATACCCTGGCCTCACTGCCGTACAACAAAGTGACCGCTCTATGCGCTGCCACTCGTGCTGTTTGAGTAATGTTTTTAGTTAAGAAATCTGAAACTGAACTTGTTTTTATTGGAAATATTGAACCTTTAAGATAAATATCTCTAAATTTAACTCGCTCTCGGGAAAACAAAATTCCTCTCCAAATAGGGTTTTTCAATATTTTTTCCGAGAAGCGAGGGCGGAAAGTAATATTTGAATATAAAGGCAAGCACAGAGCGCGCCCGATTCTCTGGCACCTCATCGATTACTTACAAATTCGAGTGAGGGCGCGGGTTGCGGGCGCCAGTAATTTCTTCATTGATATTGAATTCCTTTGGGTGTGAAACGTTGACTTCTGCTTTAGAGAATTGTGTTTTAAATATTCTATTGCCGGGTACAACTACCTTAACATCAATAGAGCTGACTTTCCTACCTTTTATTGTTTGTTCTTTTTTATTTAATTTGACTGCTAAGAATTTCTTTTTCTTTCTGATTATGCATGCAATACAACATTAGATTTGTTCTTTTTTTTCTGAGAACACATAATATTGAGTATTTTAAAAGAAACGTAAAAGGACTTACAAATATTAAACGTTACCGTTTTGTACTCATTATAAATACTTTACCTGATTTTATTCGCGAAATAACTTACTTTTAATTATGATTAAACGTAAAAAAAGTAAGTTGAGAGCAGAGATACATCAGTGGCTGTATCCACTTTGCGCTTATATGTCGTGCCCAGCGTGACCAGCAGCGCAGCGGATCGCCGTTCTCACAGCACTAGTAATCATAACATTTCTATTCAATGCCATACAGGTTTCCTCAAGCTACTTTTCTTCAGCGGTGATCTGCAAAAACCCAAATACGTGTCGGGATTCGAACCTAGGAGCATTCGCATTGCCGCGCATGGAAATCGGCCCGTTATCCACTAGGCCACCGCAGCCTAAAGTATTTATAAAGGCATCTAATTTATTTGAAGTTGGTCCTTTCAGATCGAAGGCCGACCCACTAGACATACTTTAACCTGTCGCGCACAAAGACCAGTTTGTGTACCTCCAATTGTTAATATACCTAGGGACCTTTAGCCGTGGTATATGTTGACATCGGCGACTGGCGATGGATTCTCGTCCCTTGGCAGTCGAGGTCGTCCTTGCATTACCTACACTGTTCTTACGAGGTGGTAGGGCGTCGGTGCCCGTCTGGATCGCGACCACAGTACATGGGTGTAGAGCCCGTCACAGTGACCAGTTTCGGCTTGTCGCGTTTCGGGATCAGCTTGTGTATATCCAGTAGCTCATATACCTAGAGACCTTCAGTCGTGGTATACGAGGGCTGACATGACGATGTAGACTATCAATGGATTTTCATCCTTTGATAGTCGCTTTCGTTTTTGGACTACACTGTACTTACCATCAGGTACTCTGTAGTCACTATGTCGAGCCAGGGTAAAAAAAAATGTATGTAGTGGATGTTCCTTATATCCGCAGGAAGAGCTTCGTTTCTACATTTTTTATTTGTACAGCTAAGGAGTGGAATATGCTTCTAGCCCTCATATTTCCACGTTCTTATGACTTAGAAACTTTTAACAGAAAAGCGTATAAGCATTTAAACTTCAAAGGAAGCGATAAAATAATAAAGGATTTGACTAAAATTATAAAATAGCTCAAATATTAACAGGTCATGGCTGTTTCAATGAATACCTAAAAGTCACAAAATTATAACAAATCCGAAATGTTCATGAAACAACACCAGCAGCCATTACTTGCTGTATGTGCTAACGTCTTGCAATAGGTACAATTTATTGAAGTATAACAAGAAGCAAGACCTGGGGAAGGAAATAAAAGAGGAAAATTTAGAAGAGGCAATCAACGATTGTTGGGCGGGCGTAGTACATCGTCAGAGTCATCTTCACCTTCCACCAGATGTGATTCTACGGTACTTCGACAGCTCCGCAAGTGGCGCGGGCTGCCTAAGGAGTCTCACTTACCGCGACCACCAGCTCGCCAACTCCTCAGCGGCCCCTGCTTCTCCTCCAGGATACTGGTGTCTTTGAGGATCTTCCAAGCACACTTATACACTTTGGAATCGGATTATTTCGTTGTATTTTATGTATATTTGTATGTTTTAAGTCGTTACTCAGCGGATCGGTCGAGCGAGAGCAAAGCTCAATTGACAACCCGTACGGTGTTGCCAGAGCTGTCGAAAGTTACCCGCACACAAAGACTCATACGGAACAGTGATTGAAGTGAAACGCCCGCCTGTAAATCATAAAAATGTTTGATGTGTCATTCTCAACAGAGATATTCAACCGTTGCTAATTCAGATGAAGTCGCAGACTGAGTGTAGTCAATACATGGTATATACTTGATGAAAGCGAATGGAAAATCGATGTACCATATAAGGCAGGCACACAACACCCTGTCTTTGTTCAAAACTTCCTATTTGACAGTTTTACGGTACGCAAAGAGCCGTAATGAATGTTCTCGAGCGCTGTTTAATGGTAATTAGCGAGGAAGAGCACAGCCTTAGCATAAATCATCCGGCATTGTCTGCGAGGGTCTATGGCGGATCGCTCCCGAGAGGTAATTCCGAGGCGGACTGCGTGACGCGGCGTGTGGAGCGTCACGTCACTCGAGTTCGTGACAGAGTGCCCGAAACTTGCAAATTGCATATTCGGGGTCGAGGGTTTGTTGCTCAATTGGATCGCGACCTGCATACCAGTGTATATCCCCGCGTAAAGGTCGACTTTGTCTTGTTACGGGCTTCGCTATTGTATCTAATATTAGTAAGATATATGTTTTAGTATCTTCGATTTTGTATCTTAACAATGCGACTACAGTAATTGTAAATATATGGAAGGATGGTCAAGTTGGAAACGCGCAATAAAAGAGAAGGGACATGGTTTCTGTTAGTTAGTGTAGCCAGATGTTAAGATCGTCCCGGCTAGGACTAAGAACTTCTCTAATTCTCACTTTTGCCGAGTCGTTGAGCTGTGGAATGGTTTTCTGGCGAGCATGTTCCCACCGTCCTATGATATGGGGTCCTTTAAACGAAGCGTAGTTGTTTTTGGACTGCCCCGTGCTTACCGTCAGGCGCGGTGTCGCCAATGTGCCACAGTCAGGATTAAAAAAGACCGTTTACGAAAACATATTCATGCTCATTTCGTTATATCGAGTTTTTTTATAGCATTGCTTGTGACAATTTGTTACAGTTTTTTTTTTAATTTCATGTTGTTCTATTCCATAACATATTTCAATCACGTGAATAAAATTCCTTAATTAATGGATCAACATATTTCCACATATATGTACATATACATATATATATATACATATGTACATATACATAGCATATTTCCACGATCTTATGACTTAGGGGTAAGAGAAGAGTGGATACACATTTGTTGGGAGGACGCGGTACATCCTCGGATTCATCATCACCTTTAAAAAAACAACAAAGATCAAAATCATTACGAGCATATACATAAGTAGCTGGAATGAGGTGGGATTCCTGTGTCTTAATGGACTCGAAACCCGACGTTAATTTAAAGGAATTTTTAATAGATTATTACAAGGATCTTGTGAGGCTAAGAAAGGCAAAGGCTTACATTTCCCCTCTTTTTGGATGGCGTTGAGAGGTCAAAGTAATTAATATCCATAACACTGTGTTTGTACGCCGCTCTTCTTTCATTTAAAATACTTCTTACAGTAAAATTATATAAACTCTTAGCTAGAGGATTTATCTTAAAGGGTACTTCAAAGAGAATAATAAAGCCTCTCGAAGTACAAAAGGTATTCAGCGAAATTATTAATGGGGTACCTCCTAACACTGATGTCACAGGATATCCAAGTCAGATGGATACGTTTATCAAAGGCACTATTAATCTCGTTTGACCTTTCCATTACTACAATACATTGGTACTTCAAGATATGGCTTTGGAATCTATTTCAAGCCTAATAACAGTCAACGAGATCAAGAAAAATACGTTGTTGTATCCAATAAGGATTTGATATCCAATACAGAAGTAATATCTCTCTATTGTTAAAAAAACCTTAAATTAGATATTTGTTCAGGGATTCTTATAGATACGATTTCTGACGAAACGGTTGCAACTCTAATACATAACTTTCAACTGTAATTACATGTCAGGTCCTGATTGATCATGAGGTTATGATGGGCGTCTAAGTTGCTGCATGCACTTTCTCTGCACATAGAGCACACCCGTCAAACCGCATTGGAAAAGTGAGCTGGGCTACATGTCCTTCGCATGAATTTCACAAATACAGTGAAAAAAGAGCAAGGAGGGGGACAAAACTGGCTAATAATAGTAATATAAATTTGCCATGGTCTATGGGGATTAAATAAAAATGTCTTGTCGTTTTATTAGTATAATCTTATAAATTAAAAATTAATTACTATCTGATTCTCGTATTTAAGTAAACTCAAATTGGAATATCTTAATATTGACAAAACCAGAAAATAGAAGGTATCGTTAAAATAAAATAATAGGAAAGAATAAAAACAGTACTGCTCCGACACCTATAAAGTTAGCTGACCCAGCGACCCTCGTACCACTACGAAAATTGTGTTAACTTTTGACTGAATCTACTTCCCATCTCTCTTCTTCGTTTCCAATAATGCCAGCTCCAAGGTAGCGAAAAATTATCCAACATTATCAACAATTGTTATCATATCTCAACCAATGTAAACCTTAACAAATTATACATATAAACTTTTCTCAAAAATCGCTCTGTTTATTGGCGAAAGCACCATAAAAATATCTTTAGTACTTTTTGAGTTTATCACGTACAGACAGACGCGGCCCTGGACTTTGTATGTATAATATGTGATGAAGGTTTCATACATATGTAGAAAATTAAATAAGTATTACAAGATACCGAAATGAAATGAAACCATCTCAGCCAAGGGATATAGATATTCAAATTTCCGTAAGTATCTTTGCTGGTGTGAATATGAATTTTCATCACGTCACATAAATCCAATGCGACAGTGTTACACGGCTGTGGATATCAGGCGCATCGCGTGATCGATGGTGCTACTGATCCGTTTCGCCGTAAACACCATTAGAAACGATGGGAACTTTCGATCGGGGTTTGAGCATTACGTTCTGCAGAAAATTAAAGATTTTCTAATACAAGTATGTAAAAGCTTAATTAATTTCTTTATTTTTTTGTTTATATTACTGTCTTTAATAATATTAATTCTTATCATCAATCAAAAACCGTCTGATATTCTAATATTAGAAATAAATTTAAGTGTGGCATGTTTGACGATGTAAAATGACAAAATAAAGGTTTCAATAGTCAAATCAATAATATTTGTGCCAAGATAAAATGCTATGCTTATGAGGTGGGAGAGTGATTGCCAGAACTGGGTGTGATCACAGTCATCCAAGCGTAATCGTCCACTGTTAAACATAGGCCCCTCCCAACGTTTGCAACTGAGCCCGATCTTTAGGCTTTTCTCATGCAACAATTATCTAGTACTTTGCTTAAATCGTTGCTCTGCTTACCAAGGCGTGGTCTTCACTCACAAACACGTCTGCCCCAGCGCCTATCGGTTCTTCGACTTTACTAGTCTATTTTATGGAAAATATTTTGAAAAGAGTTAACAACTATTTTTTTTCCAAATCTATCAGTAGTTTCTTTTTTCTTAACTGGTTGTAGACTCATTTTCCTTACTAAGCATTTCTTGTTTAATGCAATTTTGAGGTAGAATTGTATAGTTGATTCTATTTCACCAACGACTGTTAGTATAGTACGAGTTTAGTGAACAGCATGTTTGGAATTTCGGCGTTCTTTCATTTTAATACGATACCCTAGAACGTTTGTCATTGCGTGCCCCGCGAGATACAAATATCTATTGTCATGTCTGATGGCGTTTGCTTGTGAATCGCATGTTTTTACGACACACATTGTACGTGTTCGGTAAAGTGTTGGCTGAGTTATCGCTGGGGATATGGAAATAAACCATTTGCTACTTGTGTTTCGTATATACGGTTCTGTTTTATCAGATAATCTAAATAAGTATTGAGGGTTTCATTAGAAAAGAATATTTCATATTAAGTAACACTATTTTTCAATTTATAATACTCTATGATCCCGTTTGGAGCAGGGGGCGTCTACAATGTATCATGTCCTGCGCATCGCGTACAGCTCGCACCATATGCTGTCAATGTTCCTCGATTCCACTACGACCGTGCGTTTGCAAATTTGTGTGAGAAGACCACGTCTTCTCCTACCCAGGACGCTCCGATTTAGAGCTTGTCAGGTTACCTAGAGCTTATTACGTAGTGTGCGGTCAATCCGGATCTATTTCCAGCGTTTGACAAAATAGTCAATCAAGACATCTTCGCAATGATTTTACAGATCTTCATAGGATATCTTTTGAAGCCAGCTCGAGAGAAAGCCTACTGTTGATGCATTAAGTTTTCGGTTACTTTCCTTGTCTTGCAACCATCGAGCAGGATAGTTTCACGGGCAGCATCGAAAAGTTATAATAATTTTAATTTTTCCATCACTTTGCATTTTATAATAGGTTCATTGCAGTTGCTATCTAAACATTCTCAGGTAATATAATATAGACAGAGAACTAGAAACTTTGTGAACTAGTTGGTTATTTATGTTTGAATACAGTATAAGGATACAGAGACCATCCTAAGTAGAGATGCCACGAATATTCGGCAACTATTCGGTATTCGTCCTATTCCGCAACTTTTTTTATTATTCGGTATTCGGCCGAATAGTACGTACTATTCGGCCGAATACCGAATACCAGATCATGTAAAAAAGGCACGTTATATTACTCAAAATTATCTATGTATTTATTTCCAAATTACAACACTTTAGTAATTAAAATTGATCAGTGGTAAGTTGTGATGGCTGAAAATAAGCTTTTCAGCATTTTTTGGTAGCAAACGATTACGCTTTTCATCGTAAATGTTACTAGCATCAGAAAATAACCTCGCACTAAACACGCTACTTCCAGGAGAAGAAAGATAAACTTTAGCAAATTTCGATAGGTTTGGGTATTGTTTTTCGTTTGTATTGGGTATTGTATTGTCTTTGCTGGCCGCGCCAACGCAACGAGGAAAACAGGTTGCAACTTGCCTTAATCCAGCTAACGCGCCCCCGACAAGCATGTATTCCATGCCGAATATTCGGCGCTTCGGCCGACAGCGTTGCCGAATATTCGGTATTCGGTATTCGGCCAATTCACTATTCGTGGCGTCACTAATCCTAAGGACTCACTTCGGCCTATCGTATCTCGGAAACAGTTCCTGTACGCGCACTTACTGATGCTTGCTCATGAGCGAGTCTTCTAGTACGTGAATATTCAGCGTGTTCCGTAAGACAACGCCCAAAACTAAAAGACTGACAGAGGGACGGCAGCTCTATAGCTTACTGTAAATAGAATTCTTCAATTCCAGCGCGTTTTAGATAGACGCGACTTGAATTTTGGGAAATATGGAATTTCTTTAAATTTATGATTTTTCTAAAAAAATCAAAAAATTTTAGGATATTCGTTGCCTATTACTATGATTTGAGATACATTACGAATATTAGAAAATTATTACTAATACAATAACTTCTGTGATTAATTTTTTATTTCCTCTATTTTTCTTAATATTTTTACTCGTCCCAGAATACCGGGCCTTTTACGTGCTATGTGCCCACAGTTCTATCGAAAAAGGAATTAAGGAACTAAAATTAGTTTGCTGAAATATATACTCTAAGTCATAATAAATGATAATGGTCACTGGAACATTCGTCCAATCCATTATGGTTCAAACTTGACTCCTTGACACTTTCAAACAAACACAAACCAAAATATGCGTAATATTGGATCCCGGTCACGTGTCGGGATAACCACGCATTTCTTGTGGAGAGCTCGCGGCTGTAGGCTTTATAATGTGTTTATAGCCGCTCGGGGTCGGCTGCCGGCCGGGAGATATGCTCGCAATAAAACATTCATAAACTACCCTCTATTGCAGGACTTGTAAGCCGCTGCCTCGTAAATACGACCCTTTCTTACGCCGATACAGTTTCAATGATCTGCCTGCTCGTATCCCCAGCTGGGCGCCCGCTCCGGTCTGTGCCCATCAAATTATTTGGTGGCTTTTGTTTGGGTACAGCTACACGGGGAGCACTGACAGTATATATTCTAGGCAGTAGCATATTTCCCATAGAAGCATAATAGTGCATTATATTATTATACTTGGACGTTTAAACGCTAATTTCCATCAGGTGCGGGGTAGTCACGATGACGGGTCAGGAAAAAGGGTGCAAATCCATAAAGCTTATCTAAAACTTTATCTAAGTGTTAGAGTTCCATAAAGCCGATAACCTACTCAGGGTGCGGCGTAAGAATTCGTCTTGCCCGTAACGTCACAAGGCAATCATGATCCCGGACAGAAAGTTCGGCTGACGCTGAGAAATAAAGCCGGCAAATCTGACCCGGAGTAATTGGGCGCGAGACGCGGGGACGAAGGTCCGACAAATTAAATGATTTCCTTAATTATATACCTAATAGCGTTTTTTAGATTTATTGTCAGTCTTAGGGATATGTGGCGTACATAAGACATGTCGTCGGAAATATATTTATAATGTGACTATACAGGTTGGCAGGTAATGCGATACTGTCCTTGATAGAAGTTGAAGTAGAGCTCATTTGCAGTTATTTAAGTCATATGCCATCATGTCCGAAACTTGTTCATTAATGAGTTATTCAAGATTTAAGTATTTAAAAAAAAAACTCCAGTTATTATTTTAATACCTAGGTTTTTGAAAATATCAATAGTTCGGTTTCTCTGTCAACAAAGTGGTATTTTTATTTAACACAGTTATTAAACTATACATTAAATCTAATACATAGTTCAGCACAACCTCGTATGTTAAAAAAAACCATTAAAGCTATTATTCCTCCTTTATAATGTCTAGAGCGGTAAAGCGCGCCAATTTCAAATGCACTGAAGAAAAGTGCTTTTTACATATTTTATTTAATTGGTATTCTTAAAAATGCCTCCAAAGTCTTGAAACATTTATCTTACAATAATTTTTACTACATTTATTATGTATTTTGGAGTTTGTTACAATCTATTTTTAACTCACAAAACACACATGAGCACAGTACACAAGTGTAAAGACTGTCATAGTGACTCGCTTTGGCCTGTCGCGTTTCGGGATCACTTTGGGATCAGATATGCAGTTGTTCATGAGACTTCAATCGTGGTACATGTGGGCTGACATAGCGATGGCAACTGCTAACGGGTTTCCGTTTGGGATTTCCCTCAGGCTTACTGTAGTAATTTTGTCGAACTTCTATTAAGAAAAAATATAATAGGTTAGTAGTTATTTATACATAATAATAGACTCAGAGCTCTCTTAATGGTTATTTAAACCCGTTATTAGTTTAAAATTTTGAGTAAGGCATTATACAATGTCTTCACATATAAACAAATATTTAATAAAAATGTGATCTTACTACATATTTCATTGAACAAAATTTAATTTCAAAAGTCATACATCGTAATACACAATAAATTCGTTTTACAATAAACAAAGAAAAACTTAAATCGAATTCAAATAACAATCTAAATCGGATTGGTGCGTTAATAAAATCCATTTCATTCGATATGTTGTTCGTGTGGAAATGAACAAGCCGTCGATTTATTGACGTGAAATATCAGCGGCGTGGAAAGCCAGATGAGCCGTCATCCACACCTATCCACTTGCTTTTGTTTTCATAGTTTTTTACGTCAATAGCCGATCTATTATCTCTGTTGGTGGTATATGAGCAACAAGATAGTAGTTGGCCACAAGTACAGTATCTTAGATGTCAGATATCTTAAGTAAAATTTAAATTAAACTGATGATTACTTGGTAATGTTGCAAATGTTTCAAACAGCAAATCAAATTTCATTTTTTAATTAAAAAAATATTTCCTTGAATCTCAAATTAAATACGGAGAAACAACTTTAGATATTTCTGTAATTTGACTTGATATTTTATTACTTGATATTTTATGTAACAGCCTGTATGTATGTAAATGTATTTTATTATCAATCTATCCTATCTATATTATTTTTTATTTAGTATTCTACATAGTTGTATACTACTTAAAAGTATTCTATGTATTTATTGTCATACTAGTTTATTGTACGTTATAAGGTATGTTTTTGCATATCTGGTCAATTCTAATATTGAAATAGCACCGTGACGTCCGCGGAATCGGTTCTCCTGAGCGTCAGCTGAAAATCAGCGCTGGATGGCGCGTACAGCGTCGCCCAGCACACGCTGAACCGAGTGCTCTTTGAGATGGGTAGCAGCACACAGGATACATGATGTGATGTTATGTATTATCCTTTCATTGTTGTTTTTATATAAATATGTTTGTTGTGTGTTGTTTCCTTTGCCTAAATAAACTTTTTCTCTTTTTCTTTCTTTTATTTTCTTATTTACAGGCAGAAAGCAAGTGTATGCATGGAATTAAAAAAATGTAGGTCGAACCACTCGCGGAGATGTACTTATAGATGCAAAAATATTGGTTTGCTGTCCGTACAAAAATTCTAGTCTATATATCCGATGACCTTCATTAGACCTTCACTATATTAAAACCATACCAATTGTATGATATACTCTATAGATTAAAAAAGTTTTATACATATTTAAATATATATATATAACTCGAAGGTGACTGACTGACTGACTGACATAGTGATCTATTAACGCACAGCCCAAACCACTGGACGGATCAGGCTGCAATTTCACATGCAGGTTGATGTTCTGACGTAGGCATCCGCTAAGAAAGGATTTTGATAAATTCCACCCCCAAGGGGATAAAATAGGGGATGAAAGACAGATTACATAGATTGGCAGATTAGTTAAGAATATTGTGTACAAAGAAGTTTTGTAGGCCCTAATTTTTCAACACGCTCAACAAAAGTAAAGCCGCAAAAACTATACCTAATTAATAATAATACTTCTTAACGCGAGTGAAGCCGCGGGCAAAAGCTAGTCTTTCATTAAATGGCGGAGTTACGGGAGAACATACACATATCAATACACACTACTGAAACTAGAACTTCTGGAATTCGACTAAAATCAATTATTTAGAAACTTTTAACTAGTATTGATAATTTTAAGTATCTATTTTATTCTTTTGTGAAAACACTTGTGAAGAACCACGTAAAACCGAAATAACGCACAGTGATAGATAATGAAGGTTATGTTAGCGACGGCAGGTGCGAAATTATAATGATTTGAAGGATATTATTATAAAACGCGGACAAAGAATTTATTCGGAGGGCTCGTGTAACCCAGCCGACTACCTTCATAAGCCCCTATAAGAATTCACTTGAATTTTAAATAATCAATTTAAAATCTGATTTTTAAAGGTTGGATAGTAAGGTCTAGTTAGTAATAAATAATGAAGAGTGGTTTGAATTATGATTTAATGATGATGAAAAATATACTCAATATGAATGTGTTCAAGGCCAAATTGAAATGTGCTCAACATCACTGAATATAATTTAAAAAAATACTTCCCACACTCAAAATCTTTGAAGTTTATTCATCGAAAAATATTAGAATTGAAATCTAAGAAAACTGTTAACGGGAGAGCCGCACACGGAATATACCGTTATCAATCAAGTTACGATCAAAAATATCAAAGTTCTTTCAATAGAATCTTTCAAAGTTTCGGATGTCGATAATTTACAATAACCAACACGATTTGAAGTGGAAGCGATTGGACTATTAAACCTTTTCCTCAATCTGTCAGCTTTTGCGTCTCGAACTTTGCACGCAGATTGAGGGGTGATCTTACAAATTGATAAACTAATCTCAAATTTTATAAATTTAGCGACGTCAGATGAAACAATGCCTTCTGGGATTAGTATTATATCCTCTGTACAATCTTGTCATATTCATTGCGTAAAAGAAATACATACTGATGAAACCCACATGGCCAATAGAAAAAAAAAACAAATTGTACGAGCATATCCAATGCCACACGGTCCATTGCTTGTAAAGTTAGGCATAATTAAGAATCGGAGAGAATGCGTCCTTTAATGTATTTATATATGCTTTCAAGTTTCCCAGATGTTTGAAAATTCATATTTTATAATTATGTTTATATCTCCTTTAACCAGTCCTTTATTTTCTTAATATCTTAATGTTCTTCTAAGGTATAAGTCAATTCATAATAAATATTTAAAAAAATAATAACTTCTGTCTGCAGAGTCACTTTGTTTCTATTAAATTTATCTCACTCTAAACAACGAAAATATGAACATTGTTCACGTGAAGATTTTCCAACTAGCAGCCCCTCTTCAAGACTCAGTGAAAAAGTTATTTTTTTTAATGAAGTCCTCTGGCATTCTGTAAATAAATAAACTTAATCGGCCTGTATTTACTTCATCCTTAATCTATCAACAGACAAACAAAAAATCTAATATAAAGCGTAATATAGTATTAGTTGAAGCAATATGTCTGTCCGTCCGTATTTCTTGGTCCGTTTGTTTGCGTAGTCCAACGACAGTCTAGCGTATTCATTCCGGTATGTTTCTTGGTAAATATCGTTCCGACCGGCTCGTATATTGTCTGAAACTAGATATGAATTAAATTGTGCGGCCTTATTCTGTTTGCAACCAATATTAATAATATGTTATAGCATGTACACGCCGCCCGATACGTAATTGTATTACACGCCCTAAGGGTCGTTAGGTTGATACGAGACGCGCGGGGTAAAGGATGCTCTAGCTAAATCAGTCGACTACCGAGACCCAAGACTAGAGTACGTGCGTGTGTGTCGCAGTTCGGTGTGCCTTAAAGTGCAAATAAACAGTAAAATGCACAAATCCGTATCATTCTACCACCACACCCACGACCACCGGTCATAATGTACTTTTGTTTGTGAATTTGCACTTAGTAAATACGTTAGTTATATTAACCATACGAGGGACAAACCTTTCTGCAGACATTCATGACTAAGTTGAAGCTAAATTATATATAATCGAATACTCTCTAATCGAAGAATGACAGCGCGAGCTAAGAGAAGAGATTTATAGTTGCAGTTATCATGTGAGACTAAATATACCAAGATCGACCACAAATTAGTGTTACCTGATTAAAGGCTTTAAAAGGTTAATTATTCTTCATGTAACTTGGTATCGCGTAAGCGTTATTCTTCTGCAAGTCAGTGTATGTAGAATCACTTAAAAATTTTTTTCATCTAGACTATATTATATGGATGACTGAGAGATACATTTATTCTATGTATTGACTTGACTTCAGCGAAATTTTCCTTGGTAACTGAAAGCTTAGATTCTAATGTTATAAATTCCAAGCAAGTTACTGTAATCAACTTTCTATCCCAGTATCATATTCTCAGTCAAGTACCTCTCCAAATAATTTCGTAGAATTTTTGTATAGAAAGATCTTAACTTGGCATACTTTCGAGGCTGGTGTCAGAGTACGAACGAGGTTTGTGCACAGTAATGAATAAAATTGAACCTGAAATAATGATCTTAGTAAATTTATAATAATATTGTCCACCATTGTTTGTAACATGAAATTCTAAGCTCAAGTTCCCGATGAATAAGGCATGATATCATTTATGTTGCAAAACGAGTATATAAATTCAAATATTCATCAGATATTGCGACTATATGAAATCATATAAAAACAATGCTGGAGCTCAAAGCCGCCTATCCGAGCATAAAAATATACGGCGCTGTCAAAATTGACGGCCGCTCAAACAAAGGGCCAGTTCAATATAGGACGGCATCATGCGGGCAGGACGGCCGGGCTCGTCGGAGAGTCGTAACGCTCGCAATAACCGACTGCGAATCCAAAGGGACCGGTAATAACTGAAGTATGGCCCAGCGCTGCCGTTCCGACGATGCTCAAATATTTGCTTTCATAGATCCAGGCACGTCACAAGTGACACTCGTCAATTTCACTTATTAGGTACTGTCATGTCAGTCTATTGTTAAACGACATTTATTGACCTATTTCAAAAAACGAGAAGCTTTAAATGTCGTTTTTTTATCAGCTGCCACTTGGCACTTTGTCTCCCATACTGATGATGGAATAGCTATTTTAATGTTACTGGGAAGACTCATTTCAGTTCCTTTATAATGTCAAATAATAAAGAGAAATCAAGCTACAGCGTTATGTAATCGTAGACAAGAAATATTAACAATACTGGTGAGGGTGTAGGGCACTGCAGACGCGTCCTTACTTTTGTTTACCTCTCCGATGAATGATGTTTTGTAACACACATCGGTTTGACTATTTATCTTGTCGTTAAGACTTTTTGAAATCATATTCAGTACTGCAAAACCTCTTAAAACAGTTTCAATAGCTTAAAGTTAAAACATTAATAATTCCCAAACTTTAATTTATAATTTTAAAGGATCGCGTCAAGAACGAAGAGATACGCAGAATGATTGGTTTGAAAGACTTCAACATCATGCACGAAAGCATGCTTCGGTGATTTGGACACGCGGACAGGATGAATAAAGAAAAGATGACAAAAAAGATATATGGTACACAGACTATATAGAGTTCTAATGATGGATAATATCAAAAGTACGCGGAATCGGCAAAAGTGTATGAAGGGATTAATTAATGTTAAGGAAGCGAAATAAATTTACAAGAACATAGAGAAATGGAGGTTAATTCTCTCTACCTACTCCAATAGGGATTAGGTGTGATGATAGATAGAGATGGTAAGTACAGTGCAGTCCAAAAATAAAAGCGACCATCAAAGGATGAATATCCATTGATAGTCTCCGTCGTCTTTCGGCCCACATATACCACGACTGAAGGTCTCTAGGTATATGAGCTACTGGATATGCACAAGCTGATTCCGAAACGCGACAGGCGAAAATGGGTCACTATGACGGTCGTTACACTTGTGTACTGTGGTCATGACCCGATTCGTGCGATCCTACTACCAAAAAAAAAATCAGCCACCAGATAGATGGTATAAGAGATGAAACATTTATTAGTAAACCAAAAGACAAATGACTGTAATTAAAAATGATTAAACTCACTTACACTGTGTCCCTTAAATCATGATGGCCCTTTTATTTTAATTCCAACTCTCCGTTCTAATTCGTTCAGTTTTTAGGTGGACTCACTAGTTTTTTTTCCTTTCCTCAGTACAAGTTCGTTGTTAACTTTTATCAATTTATAAGAATAACTTGAATTATTGTCTGTAAACACGAAGTATGTTCCTATTTATTTCATTCGTAGAATAACTAGTAAATGTTTGATGCCACCTAGAAAAGATCGCCTAAAACATTGTTTTTATTATAGACTTTGTATGCAATGTTCTTTACAAATGTAAACATTCTCAGAAACTACTGGAAATTATGATACACGTGTCTTTAATTATATTAATAAAATATTTGTAGAAACACACAGACACACGCTGTGAATTGATTAAAATTTGTGTCTAAAATAAGGAATATAATTTTCTATAAAGACACAAACGTAGCAGAGATACTTCTATGAATAAAAAGGTTACGGGCGGCCGATGTGTAATTACAGAAAATCGGTGTGAATCCTGGAAAAACTTCAAAAGGTCCGTTCTCTAATGAGGACGAATTTCGAGGTTTCCTTCAACTCTGTATAATTTATATGTATATCTTTTATAATTATCCAATTAGGAATGTTTTGTTAGGACTGCCCGCGGCCGAGCTTAATTAGACGTAACACTAAAGAATCACATATCATTCAGCTCTTTTATGAACGTTTATTCAGTGTTTTCAATTGTTTTTAGATTACATTACTTTAATGGCTCTTCTCGAGTTAAACGAGCGACTTAGTTGAATTGAGTTGTTCTGTGTGAAGATAACAAGGCTGTATAAAAGCACATTGTAAACACTTAGGATATTGTAAACGATGTTGAACACATTCTGGATGCTCGAATAGTAACTTTGCAAACTAAAGAACTTGAAACAATTCTGATGGTTGACACTTTGTAAACCTAACCTGGGAACTTCTGCACTATGAAAATAAAATAAAATTTTAGCATTCCACTTAAGCGATTTAAGATAATCAAATGAGAAATACGAAATAAATGATATATTGTACTGAGTCAATGAAGCTTATCTAACACGTCTCATGAAATCCAGTCATTTTCGATCTCCGTAATTTAATTTGTCCACTTCCATAATCCCGTCCGTCGTGATGACGGTCACATTTCCCTTGGACCCCGCATTACCTTATGATTTCGAGTAGCGATAGGGTTGGACGCTTTTTCGATTTAGCAATCATCTATATATAATTACCAACGCTGTGCTATTGCGACTTTGATAAATTTGTAGGCGACTAGTTCCAGTTTGTGACTTTATAAGTAATTAAGGATTTCTAGTTTGAATCTTATTTATTTCACTTTAAAATCAGCACAGTTCTTCAGGTAACGATAATTTTCAAGATATGAGCATTAATTGACGTTATCGTTTTTTTCTTTTTGACCCAGTGTAAACCCTCATGGATCATCAGGTCAGCGGTAGTGACAACTACTCTAGTGTATCAGACTTTTACCGACTAAATTCACTGGAGTACGTCGAGTGTTGAGAGAAAGCAGGGCCAGTTTCCTCACGCAATTCGGCGATGTCATGTTTTTTTCAAGTCTCATCCTCATCATAGGAGGGGTGGTGTAAAGAGCCACCCATAGCTCGCTTCGTATCTTGGGTGGTACGTGTGAAAACATCACATACTACGCCCGGCCCGCCATCGTCACTCTAGCCTAGATGTTTCGTGGCAATCGATCTCGAATTGCGCAGGTCACTAATTCCATCTTAAAGCGTGAAATTCTGACGCTTGTTACTTTCTCGAGACACCAAAGATGCACTATGGTTGTAATTTTATCAGACATAGATAAACCAAACTATGGTACATTTATCTTATACCGTCGATATTAAGTTTAATAGAAGAAATGGAAAATCTAAAGATGTTTGAATGTCATTCGCAACGCAAGGTCTTCAGAACGTTTAATGGTACAAGGAGGAGCAAAAGGGCAACATTCTCACGGCTGACCACCCAAAATATCACAGAAATTTACAGAGCCACAGCATTGCGGCATCTCATATCCCGGCTTGGACTAAGAAGTTCTCTAACTCTTACTTTAACCGTGTCGTTATGCTGTGAAATGGTCTTCTGGTGAGCGTTCTCTACCGTCCTATGATATGGGTTCCTATAAGCGTAGCCTGAAGAGATATTTGTGCAGGCCGGCGTAATCGCTGCGAATACCGATGAGTTTTTAGTAATTGTCGTCAGTCACTGTTGTTTTTTGGACTGCACTGTGCTTACAATCAGGCGTGGAGTCACGATGTAAAAAACGATTATGAAGTTTTAGTAGAGAAACTAGTTTTCCTTGAATCGGAATAATATCGGCTACTAAGTAAAATAATATGTGTGAATACTCATCTAAAATTCATGACGCTTCTGTTGCCTTGATTTTTTTTAGGATTCTAAAAGATCTAACAGTAAAGATGTCGGATTCGAACCCAAAAGTCCCGTTTCAATGACTCGTATAATTTATAATGTTGAAAGTCATTTCACTTTCAAAATTGTATAAGGAAAATAAATTTCATTCTCACGTTTGATGTATGGCTGTGCCGGGTGATATACTGTGACCCTCGGACCTTCCGGATAAATACTTAAGGGATGGTAAATGGCTCGCAACCAGAGAAATATTTTAGGATTAGAGCTTTCTGCGTTTATTTCTTGACTTATATTAAGGAGAATTTTGCGGGGTGGTTTTTTGCGTTTTATAATAATACTTTGTTACATTTTGCTATCTTTTTTGATAGAATGTACCAATTATAATTACTCAACGTTTCGACCTGATTACACAGGTCATCGTCACGAGCAGACTGACGCGCCGCGGAGTCTTCGTCAGCGGCTGGAAGTTATTTTCTCTACCTTCTTTTGTTCTGGATAATTTATATAATCACGACACAATACTTAGAGTATTTAGCATGTTTACAAGGCGACATATAACGAGGCTCTAGTTTTTTAATTACTGCGTCCATGCCGATGATATCATAAACCCATCATTACAATTCAAAGCGATATAAAACGTGAAAGTTAAAGCGTGTTATTGCCAATAAAAAGTAACAATGTGCGAGTGAGTTGTCAAGCCACGTATAGAAAGCTTTTGACGTACATGAAAATGTACGCATGCTAATGTAAATTGGTCGATAAAATGATGGAAAGGCTGGTTTTTGAGCTTTACGACGCGTCATTTGGATTGTATTAAGCTGGGGAGCGCTTATGATTTATATAAATATTGATATAAACCGCCAGCGAAATCTCAGGATAATAGGTCGATCGATCAGCGCGCAGTCGGCGGCAGCTCGCGGCGCGCATTCACTATGTAAATATACAGCACTTATCCCAGTTTTTGCTGTTTACCGTGATCCATTCACGTCCTACGAAAATATGACGGTTTTCTAGTGTATTCTCCTATGCCTTCACCGCCATTATGACTTATGCCTGTACGTTTACTGTCATAAGTTACAATTGTAGCTAGTTGTATCCGTAACATTGAAAGGAGCACTTTTGATAAGACACCTGCGCCTTTGTTACTTTAGGCGAATATAGATTTAGGCTAAGGAACTCTCCGTCTTTTTTTATTACAGAAAAGTTTGCGCTTGACCTCAATCTCGCCTGATGGAAAGTCACGATGAGGCCGATGATGGAGTGCGCTCACTCAACAAATACCGATTCACTTGTCGTTTCAAAATGTCCATGTTATATTATTATTTATTATTATTATGCAATATGGGGCTACGCAGCTTAACTCAGCCTGTATCACTGCGACCTAAAAGATCTATTGTGATCGCCACCCCACATCTAGAGTTCTCTGTGAAGGCCTATAGTTTTAAAGAACTGTAGTACTTTATTGGCAGAGATATCTGGAACCTCTCCTGGGTGTAGCACGCGGCGGCCCAGGATGCGGTTGCGTTTGGGCATTAGTAAGTCACATTCACACAGGAGGTGCTTGGGCGTTTCGTCCGCACTTTCACAGATTTTTAATCTCTAGTGCTCCGGCCAGCAATGCTGAACAAATGCTTGTTCAGACAGCAGTGGCCGGTCAGTGCTCTTACTAATACTCGTAGTTTATTTTTACTAAGCATCAGAGCTTCTGAAGCTTTACGTTGGTCGAAAGCCCTGATTAATTCTTTGGAATGTTTCAACCCTGGGATTGTGTTCCAGTGGTTTGTAGATTTTCCTTTATATATGTTCCTTAAAGTCAATCGTACCAGGCTTTTGGGGATGCCGCAAAATGGCTCAGGAGTCCATGTTGTAAGATGTTGAAAAAACAGACAAAGGAAGCGAATTACACTCCTTGGCGGATCGTAGCCAAAATAGGAGGCGAATCGTCTCTTCAGGAATGAGATTGTTATCATTCAGAATGCGGACAGCCCTCCTCTGCAACCTACCCAGGGATTTAACTAAGTACTGGGCAGAAGCGTCCCAGAGATGCGAACAGTGTTCCATGCAAGGCCCGACCTGCGATTGATACAATAGGTTCAAAAGCCGTCGCACTCTATTCAGGATACCGAGCCTACGTAAAAAGCAAGTATGTGGATTTCATGATGATGTTTTCCTCCGTCGATAATAATATAGACATACAGTATGCTTTGAAAACCCTGTCCGACCTGATAGGGGCATGTTGGTGATATGATAACATCACCAAAATATATGTCCAATATTTAGTATAAGTATTTATTGTCTTTGTTGTAATTTTTCTTTATATTTATTATTAGTTAGTTTTCTTTTATTATTTAATGTATCTCGACTTAAGAATCGCTTTGTAATTTTTTTTGTGAACACTTTTCTTTATACTGTTTATTAATTTTTATTTTATTCTTTTACTAAAAATTGTTAACTTTCTATCATCATGTCGAATCTCTATTGGGGTAGGCAGAGAGAACGGAACGCCACTTCTCTCTATTCCTACAAACCTTTTGCGCTTCATTAACATTCGTTAGTCCCTTCATAGACGCTCGTCGATACCGCGTACTTTTTTAAATTATCCTATTTGAGATCTAGTTTTATTTTTATAAATTACAATCTAAATAAATATAATATCTATACCGAGTAATGAATTCCCAGGTCAGATAAGGTTTTTCTAACATACTGTATTTGTCTCAATATGTATGTATGTGTGTGTATGTATGTTTCTGAACCAGCGACATAAATATATAGTGACGTAAGCAGTACACAGCGACTCCAGGGAGTTCCGCAGCGACGTAACTAATGAAGGTAGAGATATAAATGGCGGCCCCGAGCGTCACGAGCGTTTATTAAAGTTGATCTGTCTTGCTGGACGCCTGTCCGGATTATTGCATCAGATTTCCTCGCGGTCCCCACTTTCATACCGACTTTTTCTAGATCTATCATGAAATATCCCTGTTTAAGGCGATATTGACTTATTCTTGTGCTAAATATTATAAAATATTTATATTATATTATTATTATTTTTTTTTATTTCAAAATAAAAATAATTGTTGGAAAAGAGACCTGTATTTATGCGTGGCAATGTGAATGGTCATAGGTTCGAATTCAAGCAGATATTTGTGTTTTTTTCCACATTAAGTATGGATTTAGCCACCACACGCTCACCGGTGAACCAAAATATCGTAAAAAAACCCGCGTGGTATCTAATAGAAATGTCACGTGTACTAGTGCCGTGAGAACGGCGATCAGCTGCGCCACCGGTCGTGTTTGGCACAAGATACAAGCGCTAAGTGGATACAGCCATTTATGTGTATCTGCGAGCCTCGAAAGGGTTACAGCGTGACGATATGTTATTATTATTATTGATAAAAACATGTGTAGGGACTGTGAAATGTAGGTTTATTGTCAATACCTATATTTTGGGTGTTTCTTTTTTTTTTATAATTTATAGACGAACGCTTGACCTCAATCACACCTGGTGGAAGGTGAAGATGAGTTCGATGATGAAACGAGTCCGCCTAGCTAATGCCTATTCACTCTTCTCTTAAAGACTCCCAGGTCATAAGATCGCGGAAATATGGCCGCTGGAAGCATATTCCACTCCTTAGCCGTTCGCATGATAAATGTAGAAGCGAATCTTTTCGTGTGAATATAAGGAACATAAACCACATACGGATGGTATCCGACACGATGTCTAGTGGTCACTGCACTTGTGGCATAAAAGCGATCGTTTTTCCATTTTATATTCAAATTTCTCTAATCCTCCCTTAGTACAGAGGTTTATCGAAATGTAAATATAGGTTGCACCCTAAAAGTACACCTATGGGTCGAATGTCAACACACTCCTGAGGAAGGGTTCTCAAGTAATTATTTCCAACTAAAAGCTCTTTGGAGATTACGCTCTAAATACTTGATGCGAAGACCCATGGTATCCTATAAATCTGGGGCCGTTCACTCCTTGATAAGATTACGGCTCGATAGCTCCTGGACTAGCATCGATTTGCTGTTATTTCGAGTGTCGTGTTACTGTGGGTTATGGTACAAGTTACAGTTGGAAGCGATTGGCACTGAATAAACTACTTTATATAATGATTTATCATTATTAGATTAATTTTATTAGAAATTGGCCAAAAACTTCTCCAAAAATATTTAATTTCATAACATAAATATGATATTTTTATGAACTACGGTCATGTAGTTGCTTTTAAAAGCATAAAAACGAATAAGCTGTTTTTTAGTATTATTGATTTAACAACAACAAATATCCTTGGGGTGTCGCAGTACGGCTAAAGTGCGGGCTTGGGTGTGAAAACAGAGAGATCATAGTAAGGAAACTTTATATTATTTATCCAAAATTTGTACAAGTGCTGTGAGAATAGCGATGAGCTTCGCTACTGATCACGTTCCATACGGCAAACACGTCCAAAGCTACAGATGTAGACACTGATTTATCACAGAAGGAATATTATTATCATCATCATTAGCTCACCCTAGTCCACTACTGGACAAAGGCATCTCCTTACAAGCGAGATTGAGCCTGGTCTTCAGCTTTTCTCATCTAATCCAGTCTAGTGATGAAAATGCCCGGGAATTTTCCCAAAGCGCCCAGCACTTCCGCGAACATTTCGTAAATTCCCGGGAATATTCCCCATACAAGTTTTGGGCACTTTGGGAAAATTCCCGGGCATTTTCATCACTAATCCAGTCGTACGCCTGCTAACTCGCAAATTCCAGTAACGAAGTCGCCTGTTTCAACGATTATCCGTTCTGCGGCACATACGACCTGTCCACTGGCACCTCAGCTTGCTAATACGGAGAGCGATGTCGAGAACTCAGGTTCTTTGTCGAATAACCTCATTTCCGTCTCTATCCTTCAGGGAGATGTCCAAAATTTCTCGCTCCATCGCACGCGGAGTGACCTTAAAGTGATGGTCCAGCCCAACTGTCAGTGTTCACGTCTTGGCTCCCTGTGTCATAATTGGTAGGACGCATTGGTTAAAAAAATGTTTAACATATTTTAGTTTCCATAAATAAGAGATGGTAATACAAGGTAATTTTAGAACACAATTAGCGCAAACGATGTGTTTTATTTCGTATATTGTAATTTATAACAGATTTATTGGATTCGCTTTTAACTTGGAGTAGCAGACTGAGGGATAGAGACTCAGCCGCCCAACAGCCTGACCTTTTGATCTAATATTATTCTGTGATAAATTAAAGGCTCAAAAGCTTTGTTCTCTGATCATTTTCATTTAATTAACTTCCATTAATGTTAATTATTTGCTAAACATGCTATGTTGCATAGTTTTAACTTTAATATTATTTTAACAAAAAATATAAATTCGCTTTAATTTAAATAATAATATATCGTCACGCTATATCCCTTTTGGGGTGAGCAGAGATACATTAGAGGCCGTATCCTCTTTGCGCTTATAAGTGCGCTGATCGCCGTTCCCACAGCACCAGTACACATGACATTTCTATTAGATGCCGTGCGGGCTGCCTCATAATGTTTTCCTACACTGGTAAGCATGTGATGCTTAAATCAGTTTTTGAACTACACTGTACTTACTATCAGGTGGATGTAGTTACTTTGTCGAGCATAGAGTAAATCAAATAAAGGACGCTCTCAATCAAGTCACCATTCCAAAGATAAAAAACAAAATTAATCAATCCATTTATTGACTACGATGCTACGGATAGACACACGTAAAGTGTATAACATCTCCTTTTTTTGAGTTTAAGGACAATGTTCTGATAGCTCATTCCCTGGGAACAATAGACAAGCAGTTCACTTGGGGGAGTCCACTGCGCGGATGAGAGAGAGGCGGTGCGCAGCGTCTGACGCGTCGCCTAAGAAAGAGGTTAAGGAGGTATACGCTCTTTACACCGACCCCTCCAGGAGAGGTAACGTCAACAAAGATTTTCGCTCCCCGAGCGTCTGGATGAAGTTGGTTTCCCAGGTCAGTGTGGAGCAATTAAAGGAATACCTCGAGGGTTTTTAGTCCATAGGAGTCTGACATACCGGGTTTGCTGCCCTCACAGCGGCCCTGATGTTCCTACATATGCAGGATTTCCCCAGGTTACAAAAACAGAACATTTTTCAAAGCGTTTTTAATACTAACTCTGTCAAGCAACGGCGCGGCGTCCTGAACTCTTATTAGAATATGAATTATCTCAACGTGCATTTCAAATTACGCTCAAAGTTGTGATTACGTTCAGGAGTTTAGAAGTCGGAGCGCTGGCGGACGCCCGACGGGAATGCTCTGACAAAAAGACGGTGCAATATTAAAAGTCACGTCTTAGCGCGAACAAGTGGGAAAAAGAAAGGGTTGGGAGTCCCGCAGCCCGCGCCCGGTTACGGCTTCAGGGTTGTTCTAGTTTTATTTTGCCAATTATTTCCCCGGTTTCGCTCCGCTGCCAGCCGGACCCTCGGCGGAATATTCTTATTTGTCACACAAGTGGGATTGAATTTTTTAGATTCTAGCGTAATGATATTTCTTTTTAATTCTTTTATTGTAACTTTAGAATTTAGAATACGCACAATTTTAAATCAGGTATATTTGTTGTAATGGCTTAGGAGTAACTGAGTATTTGGGTTATTAACAAAAAATTAAATAATTATGATATATTAATATGTTGGTTGCCTCGTCTCCCAAATATGGGTGACGCTTTTCATGTAATACCAAAAATATTTACATTATACATTATCTTTTATTAATTTATATAGGATAACATATTTAATTATATTAGGTCCTTACATATGAAATTGGCGTTTTTCGTACTGGCCACTTTAATCATAAATTTCTCCTCTTTGGTAAGGAATATCAAATTCAAATTTGTACAGCTATAGACTCATGTATTTGTGCTTCGATGATCGTCATTCATTTGTTTTTTTCTTCTGTTTTTTTCTGTTTGCGTCACTCATTTTACAAAATGGAAAACTTAAAATATCGCATTATTTACGAGTACGAGTTCCGCCGTGGCACTAGTGCTGCGGAAACAACTCGAAGGGTGAATGATGTGTATGGCGGTCGTGTTGCAAAAGAAAACACAGTTCGTTTTTGGTTCCAACGTTTTCGTTCTGGAAATTTCGACCTGCAGAACAAGCCCCGTGGACGGCCTGAGACTCAAGTTGATAATGAAGAGTTGAAGGCTATTGTGGAAGCGGATCCATCGCAAACCACGTCCGAGTAGCTGCAGGCTGCGATGTTAGTGATAAAACTGTTTTAATTCACTTGAAGCAAATTGGGAAGATTAAAAAGCTTGAAAGGTGGGTACCTCACGAATTGACTGAACCAAACCGGCAAACGCGCGTCGACTGCTGCGTTACATTACTAAACCGGCACAATAATGAAGGTATTTTAAACCGAATCATTACCTGTGATGAAAAATGGGTTCTTTACGATAATCGGAAGCGCTCAGCGCAATGGTTGGATCCTGGCCAGCCAGCCAAATCCTGCCCCAAGCGAAAATTAACCCCAAAAAAGTTACTTGTAAGCGTTTGGTGGACTAGTGCCGGTATTGTTCATTACAGTTTTCTCAAATCTGGCCAGACTATTACGGCTGATGTCTATTGTCAGCAATTGCAAACCATGATGGAAAAGCTAGCGGCTAAACAACCTAGGCTGGTCAATCGCTCCACGCCACTGCTGCTTCACGACAACGCTAGACCACACACTGCGCAACAGACGGCTACTAAATTAGAAGAGCTTCAATTGGAAAGTCTAAGACATCCTCCGTACTCCCCGTACCTTGCTCCAACAGATTACCATTTTTTTCGAAATTTGGATAACTTCTTGCAAGGGAAAAAATTCAACTCCGATGGGGCAGTTCAAATCGCCTTCAAAGATTTTATTGATTCCCGTCCGACTGGTTTTTTTAGTAAAGGGATCAATGAACTACCTATGAGATGGCAAAAGTGCATAGAAAATAATGGTTCATACTTTGATTAATTAAATATATTATATTAAAAAATATTCGACTTTTTGTTCCTCCCATACAAAACGCCAATTTCATATGTAAGGACCTAATATTAGGACCAGTAGCGGTCATTCCATAGATGCATTAAAGCATCGCATGCCCTTACATTAAATAAGTCCGGAATAAATTCCTTAAAGTTCAACAAAACAAGAATACGTATCTATTCTATGTTTACGCGTTTACCTTTCTCATGAGCCTAATATAATATTTACTATAATAATATAATATTAAAATAATTACGCGAATTCTGCCTACCTTATCCAAATACCCTACGCACGTCACTGATTAGGACGTATGTTTTTCGTTAAAACACATTAGAGGTGAAGAACAAACATTCTTTATGATAAATCAAAAATAATAATATCATAACACGACCGAGTTACATTGTTTGTATGTCGCTTGTTTACAGTACGGCGCGGCGTCCCTATAGCCGGATTTGGGCGCCGTGAGGAACACCAACTAATCGCGCTGACCGCTGAACATGTTAAGAGTTTTATGAGTATTCTGTCATTTTTAATATCGTCATCATCTCGCTGTTGCGTATAAGCCTGTCCCAATAAGAGCCGATGAGATTCCTTTTTGGTTTTTGACGTCTAATTTCTACACCGTGATTTTCTCAAGTCCTCACTACATCTTCCGAACTGCAGAAAAACGCCTCGCACTACGTTATGACATCACAAACATAGATTATATTAATTATATCTTAGTGAAAAAACATCAAAACTTTATGAATATCAGAGGCGTCCTGTCCCAATATTTTACTGTAAATAGCATATATTAAAGCGTAAAACCAATAAATTATTATTGCAGCTCTCAATAAGGCTCATACGCTATAAATTGTTGAAATCCAAAAAGCCGACAGCCCTACTGGCCGGATAAAATATTTGCCTGTACGTATAACCCCGAGCGTCAACTTGTGATCTCCAGTGTGAAATTAAACAAGTTATGAATGCTGAAGTTCTGACTGGATTTCATAGTAACGAGCTCGTTATAGCAGCGATTGGTTCACTGGTTAGGGCTCTTGTAATGCCCAGTATATCGCGAGTCAGAGATATATATTGTAACAAAATTAATTAATATAAGGTGGTAGTTACACAGGCCATGGTCACAAGCAGACTGACGCGCCACGGAGTCACATAGCTACAGTCAAAAACCAGCAAGTGCATAGATCAGCCGCAGCAGATCACCGGCTCAATGAACATCTTTCACATTTATCTTGCACAGGAATAGTCATACAATCTTTTCCGTATTACCATAGATGGGCAAAATGTAATCAGATTAATGAAAATGATTAACGATTACATTTTACGTTTTTTACCATTAATATGACTGCATTTTGCTCGTTTATGTTTTAAACACTACAAAATCCCAAATTGTATACACATTTATCATTTCTTAATGTTTTAAATGGATTTAATCATGATTACAGAGCACGAAAATTAAAATTACGACTACATTTTGTAATCATTAATCAGATTACATTTTGCCTATCTCTGTGTATTACCCATTTGTTTCTAGAACTACATATTATAATCTGCAAATTCTTCTGACATATCTAGTCTCAGTTATATCTATTCACTTATATATGGGAAGTAAAACAGGCACTGGATTGCGTTGCCACAATTTCAGGGTGACTTCTATTGCAGTTATAACTAAGAAGACTCTTATCTTTATCGGATCACTGCATTGCGGAATGATCTTGCAAAGACCTTGCTCCCTTCGTCCTATAATATTGGATTCTTTTGGAACGTGGTAACTATCGGCAGGTAGCTAGTTCACGATTGTAGTGATATGGTGCGGTCACCGTGCAAAGTCAGAATAAAAAGAAAATAAATGTGTGAATCAAAAATATATTTTGGTAACCTTCAAAGAAGTGCCTTTTTTAATATCGATAGGCTGTTTTACTGAAATTGGAGAGGAATTTAATAACTTAAGTTTATTTTGTTACCTTAAAATCAATCTCTGGCTTAATATTTTTCTTTTCGATTTGATCCCGATAACGTTTGAAGCATGAAAATGTCTTACTGAGTACTGGTATACATCAGCAATAGGCTGACATGTTTGAGTAGAGCTAGTCCCGCGCAGAGACGCGTTGCGTGACCTTCCCGCGTAACTGATGACCTGATAAAAAGGCGAACCTGGGCTGGTGTCGCAAACTTGAAAAAATAGCGTTTTAATATTGATAAAAGCAAAAACAAAATAAATTACAAAAAAAACAATTACTTATTAAAATGACGTTTTTCGAACTAGTGGTCAATATAGTCGATGCTTTGAGGTTTTTTTGTTAGGTTTTACTTAACTTAATTCTTTGTTAGTAAACTTTTTTTTTTATTTAACAACAACTTTATTTTAAATTACAAACAAGGATTAAATTACACTTCAAATCGTATAAAATTGTTTATTTAAAGCTCCAATATTTTTATTAGGTACCAAAAGTATGCTTCAGTCTTAGACTTGTTGATGTGTTTATTTGGAATCGAATTCGAAAACACTTGCTCACTGGTGAACGAAAAAAATCGATAGGGATCCGCATGATATGTGTTAAGAATTTCATGTGTACTAGTGCCGTGAGAACGGCAATCAGCTGCACTGCTGGTCACGCTGAGCAAGACCTACATATAAGCGCAAAGTGGATACAGTCAGTAATGATTCACTAAACGATTAAAAAGCGCTTGGAAGCAGGCCTATTTGAATAAAGTTATATTTCATTTCATTCATTTCATCTAATGTACCTAAACTAAGTTGGAAAGAGATATAACGATATATTATTTTGGAAGAAAGCGGCATGAGGTTTGCCGACCCACAGTACACGTCAGGGTCGACAGTTGTGGAGGCTTCTACCACTTGTTGGAAACTAGTGAATCAAAAGCATTCTTTACTTGAAGTCCCCTTTATTATTTATTTGATTCGCGTTATATATAATGCTCTTAACCTAGATATCGTGTATTGAACTGTAAATAATCTTACGTTGCATCAAGTGCATAAAACTTCCTAATGGAACAAACTAATGCTTTACTCTGCATAATATGACACCCCATTATTATTAAAATTTGAGATCGCTTATCGCTTGTGAGCGGGACCGCCGGCTTAGGTCCGCTCACGCAGCAATAGGAGCGATTTCAACAGGGTCAGTGTAGATCCGAACGCGCTATCTCGTGCCGCACTCGGCTCGCACGAATGAACGATTTCTTGATATTCCCTGACTTGTACACCTTCATGCTGACCCTCACGCTACGGCATCGGGCAGACTTATTAGCCGTAACCTCTTGTTAGCGCACTGTAGGCAATTTACACTAATAAAGAGGCTGAATTTATAAGGAATAGCTTATTACCTATATCGTCACCCTATATCCCTGTCAGGGTGTGCCATAATACATTAGTTATTGTATCCATTTTTGCGCTAATATATCATGCCGAATGTGACCAAAAGTCTAACTTGTCGCCATTGGCACAGCAGTAGTACATATGACGTTTGTAGTAGATGCCATGCGGGTTTCCTCGCGATATTTTCCTACACCGGTGAGCACGTATTGCCTAAATCCGTACTTCATGTGGAAAACCCAGGCGTACCTGTCTAGATTTGAATCTGCGGCCATTCGTGTCGCCGCGCATGGATACCAGGTCTTTATTCACTACGCCACCACAGCTACCCACACATTCATTTGATTAGTGTATATATGTAATTATAATCAATGGACAGACAGCGATATTAGATAAATCTTGAAAAATTTCAAGACTCAATGCTGGAATATTGTTCGCACCTCTGGGAGGGATCTGCTCAGTACTTATTTGAAGCTTTGGATGGGTTGCATCGGAGGGCTGTCCGCACTGGGAATAATACTGCTCCAGTTGCGTAGAGATATTGCCTCACTGAGCGTTGCATACCGTCTGTATCAAGACGTATGTACTGAAGAATTAATTAAATTTGTTCCACCCTCTCCCTTCTGTATATATTACCGTATATATATTGTGACGATATATTAACAGAGATAAAAGCAAGCATCCGTGTAAATGCACGGGAATGTCTTGTAGCAAGGCGCTAAGTGTCGGCCGATGAGACGCCTCGCCACGTAGCCTCGTATCTCACTCAATTTATCAGCTCCACGATAAAGCAAAATACACGTCAAAATTGAGTTTCCTTCTAAAAACCAATTCGGATTATCTGATTTGCGAGTTTTTGCATGAAATGGATTTTTTTGTGTTACACGTACTTCGTTATCCGTGTTTATTGTCGTTTTAACTTTTACAACTGGCATATTTGAAGCTTTCGCGTTATTCGTTATAAATACTTTGACGGGCCTTATGCGCAAAGTTACAATCTTTTAATTATAGCTCGTGACCTTGACCTGTGTTACCAGGCCTGACTGACTGGCCACGGAGTTTTCGTCAGGGTCGGGAAGTTACTGCCTCTACTTTTGTTCTCGATAATTTGAATTGTTAGGACACACACACACAGTATCAGCATGTTTGCAAGGTGACATTTCTTTCTATTATTCACAGGCAAACGCTTGACCTCAATCACACCTCATAGAAGGTGCAGATGAGCCCGACGACGAACCGCGTCCACCCAATAAATGCCTATTCACTCTCCTCTTAAGGGCTTTTATTTTACAAGATCGTGGAAATATGCTCGATGTATAAATTAAAAGTAAGTTATTTCGCGTATAAAACCCGCTAAACTATATATGATGTTCACAAGGTTGTCATGGTAGATTATTTATCCGTGCTGGGAAATATATAGTTCATTTTGTAAACTTAATTTGATTCTATTATTTTACTTATGTTACAGTCCAGGAAACTCTCACAAGACTTCCCATTTTATTAAGTAATTCTAACCTATCAGTTTTATTAGTACCATTTGATTTTGACGTTTTCAGTACGCATATAAAAGGCTTCTGATTTTTTAAATTATTGTAAAATATTTCTAAAAGGAAGTTTCTAGATTTTATTATTCATTACAGGTTCGGATCTAGGGCAGGGTTTAAGAGAAACGTCATGTGTACCAGTGCTGTGAGAACGGCGATCAACTACGCTACTGGTCACGATGGGCAGTATCTCTGCTCACTGGATAGAGATCTCGATATATTATTTTTATTAACGTAACAGAGTAAGCTTAAGATTTTAGATAAATAACTCAGTTCAACAAGATTGAAACAGCGAAAAATCAGAGAACGACTTCGTAACAAAGTTACACGGAAAGTGGGGTCCGGAGGCTGTAAACTATTAAGGGACGGTAATCCGAGCCGTAGGATATCCACCTCGGGGCCGTTAATGCGGACAAACAATAAATTCGAAAGTGGCTAAATCCTTTGGCGTTCGATCCCGGGCCGGGACATTGGCCTGCGATAAACATCGGCGGCTGTGTTGATGCCATTATTTTATGTCCTAATAACAGGGGCCGGCCGAAGGTTTCGGCTTCCGGTTCAGCTAAAAAACCGCATAACTTAAAACCGTTATATTTTTTGTGTAATTTACAGGTGGATGCGTGACCTCAAACATACCTGGTGAAAGGTTAAGATGAGTCCGCTAAATATATGGCTATTTACACTTCTCTTAAAGGCTTCCAAGTCATAAGAATTTAGAAATATGCTCGCTGAAAGCCATTGGTTTAACACTAGCTAGAATCCTTACATAGTATATAATTAACAACCTTAGCTTACCTTAGCTATAGTTTCGGTCCATATCAGTCCACTGCTGAATATTGGTCTCTCCCATTTAACCCGATCTTCGGCCCTATTCATCGAACAATTGCCATCCGACTTACGCCAATTGTCCCTCCACCTAGCCAGAGGGTGACGTGGGGTGACGTGACCAACATTACACTTGCCGAAGCGTGGTCTCCAGTCAAGAACACGTCTACTTCAGCCTGCTAATTCTCCTAGGTATGTCGATTTACATTTTCAAGTAACTCAAATCGGAATCGCCAGGGAGGGATCATGATGTAGAATAGTTATTTACATGTAACACGAACAGGAGTTTGTTTCCCTAACTCGAGAGTGCCTTTACTTTTATCCTGGAAGCAAAGGAGTGTAATAATGAAAAAGGCCGAGGCGCGCAGCTAGTGATTTTCTGTCCGAATATGCCGTGATAACGCTCTGATGTTCGACGGGGGAGCGCGACAAAGAGCAGCCTGCGAGGTATAAACAACAAACTCAACGAAACGGAAAAGGCTTTGCGGGAAAAGTCAACATTACGCTCGGAACGATTATTGTCGTGTTTTGCCGGTTAAATGAGTTCTTTTTCGGGAATTATTATCTCTTACCTCCTTTTGTGCCTCGCTGTTGGATATCTCAGACTTTTAAACTAGCTTGGAAAAATCCTGAGACATTTTTGCACGAATGTACATCCTTTATAAGCATAAAAAGAATGATCGTGTTATATTCTAGTATTTATCTAATATAATAAATAATATATCGTCATACGTTACATTTATATATTGCGTTCAACGTGAGCAATAGCAAAGCTGATCGCCGTTCTCAGAGCACTAGCACACATCCGGGCAGTACCCTTGACGGGGCTGTGGCCCGAATGTGATACAGGCGCAGCGTAGTGTCCAGCGACTTTCTCGCGAAACAGATTTAGCGGAGTGCGCTTCTACACCCATTGCTCCCAAGTGAAAGTCTGAATAAATTATATGTTCCCCAAGCAACTGGACGAATCTAGTTCCTCAGGCCAGGGAGAAGTAGTTGCAAAAGCACCCCGGAAGTTTTTTGCCAGTACGAGTCTGACACCGGAGTCACCGCTGTTACAGTATCCATGATGCTGCTATGTAAGATGTTCCCCCGGGATACTAGTACCAATGACATTTATATCAGATGCGATGCGAGCTTTTCTTCACCGTTGAGCTTGTGATGCCTAAATGCGTACATCATTTGGAGAAACAGATTTGAAGCCAGGATTCAAACCTGCGACCATACACATTATCGCGCATAGACACCAACAAGAATGTTTAATGTGACGTGTATAGAATTTTCTATACACGGGACACCTAACCGGGAGATGAGGTACTGTATAGCTGTGACTCCGCAAATCCACGCGCGTGGTTCTTTTATGGAAGTGAGACAGTAGGAAAAGTTTAAGTAACGATTCTGAACCTCGCCGTGATACCTACGGTAGAAAACGCATAATGAGGCAACATCTCTGCGCAATTGGAGCGGTTCAAGATGACTAGTAACCCTCGGGATCATTCACAATGCGGGCAATTCTCCGCTGCAACCTGTCCAGGGCGTCAAATAAGTTCTGGGCAGAACCGTCCCAGAGATGGGAACAATATTCCATCCAGGGCCTGTCCTGGGCCTTGTACAATAAGAACAGTTGATCCTGCGTGAAAAATCGTCGCACCGTGTTCAGGATGCCATGTTTGCGTGAGTATTTGAGTCTCAGACTTTGTTGATGTGTGTAGTCGTGGCTCGCCTCCAATGTTTCGCAGATAGCACTGTCAACTATACCGGAACGAAGCGTTCCCTTCCACACTTGACCTCATTACGCGGAGAGACCAAACAATAAAATCAATAGAATCTCTTCCAGCCGACTGCCTGCAATTATTTGTTAGCGACGTTTTGTTAACTCGGAAAGGGGTTTTGGGAAGTTTCCAATCGAGATGGTTACAAGCACTTTTAAATGGGAATTTGTCTTCCCAAACCCTCCGCTTTGCAGTATTTTCATTATTTGAAAGTTAATAAGAGTTAAATGAGTTGTTCTTGCGATTCAGTGGCATTTTTGCCGAAAATAAAACGTATTTTTTTATGTTCTGCGCAGATTACTGCACTTGTTCTGTAACTACAATACCATTACGAACTCGCCGTGATTATGATGTAAACTCCATCAGTAAAGATAATTTCTGCACAATGACCAAAATTTAGAGAAAAATCTCTATTGTTTTCTGATTCTAGATTATACATTATTAATTCCATGCATCCGTTGGTCAGACTTAAGAAACACATAGATAATGCAGCAAAATAAATACAAGTGAATATTCACTGTGATCTCCATCTTACTGATCATATATGTTAGGGTCACCCATCTCTGTAACATCACGTAGACAAGGTATAGAGTGCGATGGCTTATCACACCGGATCATCTGTGCGTATTGTATAAGACTCAGGTCAGGCCCTGCATAGAATACTGTTCACATCTTTGAGCCTGGCCAGTACTTACTCGACGCCCTGGACAGGTTGCAGCGGAGTGCTGTCCGCATTGCGAATGATCCAGACGTCACTAAGCATCTTGAACCGCCCCAGTTGCGCAGAGATATCGCCTCACTGAGCGTTTTCTACCATCTACATCACGATGAGTGCTCTGAAGGGTTAATTAACCTTGCTCCTTCCTCTCCCTTCGATAGTAGAAACGCGCGCGTGAGGTTATGGAGTCACGGCTATACGGTTACTCAGATCCTAGCTTGGACTAAGGTATTCTCTAACTCTTACTTTTGCCAAGTCGTTGAGTTGGAATCTCCCGGCGAGCTTGTTCCCACCATTGTATGATACGGGGTCTTTCAAATGAAAGGTGAATAGATGTTTGTGCAGGCACGATCGGAGCGACTCTCGATTGGTTTATTTACTGTTGTTGATAGTCGTTGTCGTTTTTCGACGGCGCCATGCTTACCGTCAGGCGTGGTGTGGTCACTGTCGAGTCAGGATAAAAAAATTAAACACGTGATTATAGGTTCATATTCTCTATTATTTACTTTTATTGTTTATTAACTATTACAGAATATTAATCTTGGAAAACATGTCATGCTGATAATTAGTACTTACAAAGGCAAAACAAATTACATATTAATACTAAAATATAGTTTGTTTTTAAATATCTAATTACAAAATGTATTTCTATACAAACTTTCACTAACTGAGAATCCTGACCGCTTCCGTTCTGATGGTTAGCTAACTAGTACCTCGAAGTTCGGGTTTGATTCCCATCGGGACTTATTTCGGAACAAGTTTAGATTAGTTAAGCTCGTAATACATGTCAGCACAATGTAGCCTAACGAAGCTTGTCACGCAGAGCGAGGGAGACAGGGGGTTGATCCTGCTCGGAGAAGAAGACACCGGGTGCCAGCAACCACCCTGGCACATCCGTCCCAGCGGAGCGGTGTAACCATGACTGGTTGGCTGATGCCTTTTGCGTCATAGCTCCTTAGGATGGAGGCCCTTATCGGCTGGTTAACCACGCGCGAGAAGTCACCGTAGCATCGTGACGTTCTTTTTCCAAGTACATGGAGTAGTATCAGGGAGGCGACGTCTTCCCTCACGAGTGTGCCCACCAAGGGCGGCGCGGCTGTTGACAATCGATTACAAAGCCCACAATCGCCCACACGTCAGTGCCCAGAAGCAGTCACCTTGGGGTTTTTAGCAGTACAAGTCCGACACACCTCAGCCGGCTCCCAGGTGAGACCAGGAAGGTCTTTTGAGGGTTTTAGGGATAAGTAAAAAGAAGCCTAATAAAGCTTATCGCGTTTGCCTCGAGGCACAATTTGGATTCTGCTTCGACTGCCAGGTCGCGATGTACTGCTCTGTATGCGATCCTATGTACGTGCAGTTGATATTATTAACTTACATTTATCGGAAAAAATGGTGTGCTTTACCTCAGATGAGTTAAGAATGTTTTAATGAAATGGGACATAGTAAATGTTATCCTATATAAATTAACTCGCTTTTGCCCGCGGCTTCGCGCATGTTAAGAAGTATTATTATTAATTAGGTATAGTTTTTGTGGCTTTACTTTTGTTTAGCGTGTGTATCCCTTATTCACCCCTTATTTTATGCCCTTAGGGGTGGAATTTATCAAAATCATTTCTTAGCGGATGCCTACATTATAACATCTACCTGCATGCCAAATTTCAGCCCGATCCGCCTAGTGGTTTGGGCTGTGCGTTGATAGATCACTATGTCAGTCAGTCAGGCACCTTTAAGTTATATATATATATTTAGATAAAAAGTATTACATAATGTCAATAATTTTAGTATTTTAATATTGCATATCCTCTATTTATTGTACATATAAATGCTTATTCCATTAAATTTGGTTTAAAAGTCCAACTAAAATTATTAATTGATTATAATAAAAGATTTCTTGTTGCGGTTAATATGGTAACTTCAACAAGAAAAGCGTCACCCATATTTGCTCAAGTGTCTATGAGTGCGGATCCCTCCCATCCACATTGAACTCGTGGAATCGCTACGCGAGAGTGTAATTAAGAAAATTACGAATGGAGAATGAAACAAAAACCGCCGCCGCCACCGCCCGTCCTGGACGGCTCTTTACGTTTTCTATTTGGAGCGTTTTTCACTTGAATGGGCTTCACTCGACTATTTTCCGTTTTAAGATTCCTTTTCTTGTTAATTATTTTAGTCTGGTTACACTTTGAGTGTCGCTGGCTACTTTTAATTTAAAATGTATAATTTATCTTTATTTATGGTGTTTCTCGGAGTTGTTGCTGCTTAATATTTTTTATGAACTTTAAAAAGGTAAGGACAACCCCCATAACTCCGTTACTTACGAACCGATTCCGGCCTTAGCGACGTATCTAGACCACACCAAGTAGTCGCGGGCTGCAGCCATATAAGGCGCATATGATCTCGCTGATGAATATAATTGGAAACGGTCAATAGCGCTGGATATATTTGGTAAGTGAATGCTAGCGCTTGCACAAACGCACCCTCTCGTCCAAACTCTTCTTAACATTTTTTTTTTACTCGGGGAAAATCCTCATTGGACCGTCCCGGCTACACATGGGGGATGGTAACCGGGGTGTGCCGGACTTTTACCGACTAAAAACCCCAATTTGACCTCATCTGCACTAAGACGGGACTGTGGGCCCTGTAATCAATTGCTCCACAGCCCCGCTGTGCACTGCATTCCTTAAGTTCTGTCTCGCAAGAAGGCATTAGCAGCAATGCCTTCCCTCATCCGTCTCACAAAATTTAATATAAACGCTTCCGCTACACCAATCTCTAGATATCGCTAACCAGGCGCCCAGGGCCCCCACCTTGAGCATCTGCGATTCCAAGGGCAGCCAATCGGTCATGGATGCACCGGTCGGCTGGGATTGACGTGCCGGGGCGATTGCCAGCACGGCGTCTTCTCCTGCGAGTGGAAACTCTTCTTAACCTAAAATCAACATAACTAAAGAGAGGCAGGATGCAGTGTCTGGGAACTGATAACAGACCGGTTATATTTTCGGGTCAGGATAATATGTGGTGTCGCTATATCCCTGGTGAAGAGATACATTAGTAGCTATATCTACTTTGCGCTTATATGTCATGACCAATTTGCCCAGTAAAGCAGCTGATCACCGATTCGATGCCATTCGGGTTTCCCCACAGTTTTTTCCTTCACCGGTGAACATGTGCTGCCTAAATCAGTACTTAATGTAGAAAAACCTAAATATACGTACCGGGAATCCTACCTACCTATCCATACCTACAACCATTCACGACGCGCGTTAAAGTAGTATATTTTTATCAATTATTGGAATAGATTACAATCGTACCTACAAAATTGCTATTAAACTTACGTAAAAACTTTTAACATTAAAAGTCAGTTTAGATATAACGATCCAAACAATTATTGTGATACACCTCCCCTGCCATTCCCCCTGACTCTGCCCCTCCCCGCGTCTTGCACGTCCGAAACTTCGAAGGTCCGATCTCGGATTTTTCATCTGATAGCTTATTTGCAATTATAATTCTGTGGCAAGAAATCGAATCAAAATTCTATTCAAAAGTTGAAATTTTAGTATTTGTTTTTCATCGCAGATACTCGTTATGCAAAGCGATCCACTCTCTACAACTTAGCTTAAATGATTATCTAATTTTTATGTACTCCATTTAATTTCACCGGCCCCATTTCATCCTAAAACCACTAGACGCCCGCGCTGTGCCGGATACCATCCGTATGCGGTGGACGCTCTTTATATCCGCACGAGAAGATTTGCTCCTAAGTTCATCATGCGGACAGCTAAGGAGTAAAATATCCTTCCAGCGACCATATTTCCACGATCTTATGACTTGGGAGATTTTAAGAGCAAAGTTAATAAGCAATAGTTGGCGGACGCAGTCCATCGTCGGACTCAATCACACCTTTTGTCAGGTGTGATTGAAGTCAAGGGTCCTCCTGAGAATAATTACAATTAAAGAAAAAGACATAATAGCGATATTTTATGAGACTTTTGCGTTAACTTTTAAAACGTCAAAAGAAAGACTTGTGCCAATTTTCAACCTAATTGTTTTAGAGAACTTTTTCTAGATATGTTATTTAGAGTCACTGCCCTCACAGCGGTGCTGGTGTACCTATGCAGGATTGACCACCGAGTTACCAAAGCAAAAAGATATTCTGTAATAAGCTGTGACTTTTATGCAATAAATAAATAAAATAATATTGATTTAAAATTGGACTCAATTAGATTCTGAGACTCCGATTCTGGTAATAACCAAATATAAAGCAATACCTTAAATAAAAACTCTTCGCCGGGAGCCGAAAATTTTGGCAAGGCACTTTTGTCCCCCGAAAGCGGGAGAAAGAACACATCATAGCGGAGGCCCTCACTGCTGCCCTGATGGACCATGATCCAACAGGTTACCAAAAAAAAATTAGATTATACTTAGATTATCCTGTTTAGTATAAGAGCAAAACTATATACAAGTAAAATGAAAATTAATGCAATGGGGAAAACTTATATGGCAACACTGGGAGCGCGCGTGTCTCGTGAACAAAGAAAAGGAAAGTAAAGGTCATGCTAGTAGGTCATGGCCTCCATTAATCCCAATCTGCGTGAATCAGTTAAATCATTTGAATAGTCTTTAAACTGATTTTGTGTAAGTAATCCGAGCATAGATCGCATGTAAAATAATTTTACATCATCAATTTCATGTGACAACAAAGCGGCGATGCATTTGGTCATAGGTTCGTATCCCGGCATGTGCGTCTGAGTTTTTCCAGATTAATTTCGGATAGAGACACCACATGTACACCGGTGAAGGAAACCTGCATGGCATCTAATAGAAATATCATATGTACTAATGCTGTCTGTGAGATCCGACTAATGCTGTAAGGCTGATTTAGTGATGGCGACTGTCAACAGATTTTCGACTTTTCGCTGTCTTGGACTATAGTGTAATTTCCATCTGGTGTAATATATACTTTTTCGAGCCAATATAAAACAAAAACAAGAAACAAGTTGCTAGAAGAAAATTACAATTTAACAATTCAGTAAGGAATTAAATAAAAAAAGATGGTGAACTCGATAAGGCGCCGTGCACACTTGTGACTCCCTCGCAGTTATTCCGACTACCGGGATATTGCATCACAGTTGCCATGAAAATTAGATCCTCTCATTTAAATTCACTTCGTGAGAAAAACAACAGCATTCTATGTTTTATGTACCGATCAGCTGCGCTGCTGGTCACGCTGGGCACGACATATGAGAGCGAAGTAGATACGGCCACTAATGTATTTCTGTCCACCATGAAATGGATATAGCGTGACGATATATGATTTCTATTATTAAGCTTCAGGAAATCTTTTCTAGACCTGTTTTAATTAAAATGTCGCAGTTGTTGCGATTTTATTAAAAATGAGAGACAGTTTATCAGAAAAACGTTGATTAAGTTAGATTTTTCTTAATAACTGTCAATACGTACTTAATTGAGTAGCTTAAGCTTTAAGTTGAACTTGAAGACTTTAGAAATTATTGTTTTAAAGAATCAAAAGCCTCTGTTGAAAGTTTAAAGTTCAAAAAGTTAATTTCTTAATTTTTTCATTCATGAGAGATTTAATTTAATGCTGGGTTTTGTTAACGCGTTTGTAGGGCCGCGCGATTCGCTTGTGCTTCTCACGGGGCCCAAATCCGACTACCGGTGCCGCGTGACAAGCGATATATCTTCGACTTATCGCAAAAACGTTTTGGTCTTCACCTCAAATGTGTTTAGAGTATTTAAACGTAAAACATGCGACATGGTACATTGTAATATGTTATTTATTTATCGTATATAAATTAATACAAGGAATTGTACAATGTGAATATTTTTAGTATCTTAATGTTGTATATCCTATATCTACATATAATTGCTTATTTCATTGAATTCCTTTTAAAAACACAATCAAAAGTTTTATTAACTTTAACAAGAAGATTGCTACCCAGTCATGAGTGGAGTAGAGACAATCGTGTCAAAAATTGAATGATAATTTATTAGAAATGAAACAAAATCGTGAAATAATTGGTGATTTAACAGTGATAAAATAAATTACATAAACCGAGACGGGGATAGCACTTCGACGAAACTACGTGTCCGAAAGAGATCAAGCCAATCTTGGTCACGCTCGTGTTTATTATAACTTTTCCCATGCTTAATTACATATGAATTACAGCACAAACACCTAATAAATCATTTAATAAAATTGCCAACGATTGTAATTTACAAAAAACTGTTTTTTTTTTAATTTATAATTATTAAAGTCTAATCTCTCCTCATGACTTCGCATCCGTGACAATGTAATACATGTATTTTATGGCAATAGGGCGACTACCCGAACTGTGTCATGAGCACAGTACACAAGTGTAAAGACCATCATAGTGACTCGCTTTGGCCTGTCGCGTTTCGGGATCAGCTTGTGTATGTTGTTAACTCACCTGGACATCTTCAGTCGTGGTATTTGTGTTGATATGACGATAGAGACTCAATAGATTTTCCTCCTTTGGTAATCAATTTCGTTTTTGGACTCTACTGTATCCACCATCAAATGCACTGCTGTCACGTAACCAATCTAAAAAGAAATGCACAGCCTTGTGGCTGGCCCGGCGCACTCCCTATCTCCTAACAGTCAATTAATGTCGTAATCACTTTTAGTTAAACCTAATCCCCTTTTTGCAATTTCCCTCCCCTCCCCTTTAGGCTCTTCTCCCCTCTCGACCCTCTCCACTCTCCTTCTGCCTTTTTATCTGCACCGTATATACCGTGGTGTGGTCAGTCAGGATAATAAAAGAGTTTCGTTTAATAAATAAACACAACAAATGTTTAACTAACGTATACAGATATTGTGGAAGGCTCAACTGAACAAATTTCAAGTAAATCAGCGCTTCATGAGTTTGTTAATTCAAAATGATCTCGTGCACCCTCCCATACAATATGTAGGCGGGGTGAGCGAGAGGCGCTGTGAGGGTTGAGGGCGGCCGTTACGTCTTGTTTTGTTATTCCGCTCGCTCGTGTGCACCGTGCTTTATACTCCGCGTACGTATTTTATTATTGTAACCTACAAAACGGTACGCTATATACGTCAGTAATTATTTCAGCATTGGATAAAGGATGCCGTGGTATATACACTTGTTTTAATTGACTCAAAAATATAATGGAGACGGAGCACAGCACGCCTGATGATAGCGTGGTACAATGCAAAAACGATAACGACTATCTACAGTAAAGAAAAACCTATCAATAATCGTAGTGATCATGCCGGTCTTCACAAATATCTCTTCACGCCTCCTTTAAAGGGCCGAATGTCATAGGACAGTCAGAACACGCTCGTCGCAGGACTATGCCACAGCCTAATGACTCGGCAAAAGTAAGAGTTGGAGAACTTCGCAGTCCTAACCGGAATACTAGTCGCCGAATAGCACATATTATGCTTCTCTTTTATCCCGTGTATGTATTGTGTAGCGAAAGGAAACTGTACGATAAGTTTGATTTGATTTCGTTGAAATAATGGAACTTAAGTATAGTTCAAAGAGAAATAATGTTCACGGCACAATAATACAAAACAAACACAAAAATAACAATGGGAGCAGTACGATAGCGAGTGAGTAAAACACCGTGACGCGCTCAATGCTACAGCGCGACTGCAGGCGCCGGCCGCGACGCTGGCGCCGCCATGCCAGGCGTACAGCCGCTAGCATTGCTAATGCACGACACGATACAAGTGTGTTGGTATGAAATGTGTTGATAACATTACTTAGATAAATAAGTGAAGTTATAATAATGTTATTCAAAATAGTTGTTAGATATAGGTCAGTATAAATATATAGAAAATTGATAACCTTAAGAACAGAAAAAACAACATAGTTAAAAGGCCACATGGTCAATTTATCGGGCCAGTAGAAAGAAAAGACTAGGAATAATTTAATTAAAATATTTCTGTCTAGAAATTTGTGTCACACATACTTTGGTTAACTTTACGAGAATTTTACATAAATTCAAAATGCATTAAAAATATAACGCTAAGAATATAATAGAAACCCGCAACGTCCGCCCAACGGGTTGCGCCAATTAGTCCCAGCAAGTATCCTATTTTTATTTCTTCTATTCCAGCAGTCGTGAGATGACGGCGCGCTCTAAATTACTTTAATTACATTCTCTAGAAAATGCATCTTTTAAACATAAAATGCTGCACCAAATGCTTCTGAAACAGACAGAATAAAAGAGTCTTTTAAGGTCTGCCATCTCCGCAACATCACGTAGACTTGGTGTCTTCAACAGCTCTTGGAGGTCCTCGGTGTGCCCGGGGGCTGGTGCATACGCGAGTGAAGGAGCACCCCGGTGGCTTTAGTCGGGGCAGGTCCGACACACCGGGGGAGTTGCCTTCACCGCTCCCCTGACGGTCCGTAGGGATTTCCACCAGGTTAACAAAAAAAAATGGTGTCTTCAACAGAGTGTGACGTTTTTTCTCGCCAGATCAACTGTTCCTAATCCATAAGGCCCAGGTCAGGCCCTGCGTGGAATATTGTTCGCGTCTTTGGAATGGTTCTGCTCAGGACTTACTTGACACCCTGGATAGGTTACAGCGGAGGGATGTCCGCATTGTGAATGATCCTGACTTGCCTAGTCAAGTCAAGATCATTGAACTGCTTCGGTAGCGCAGAGATATTGCCTCACTAAACGTTTTCTATCATCTGTATCACAGTGAGAGTATTGCAGAGTTATTAAACCTTGTTTCACCCTTTCCCCACCACAGTGGAACCACGCGCGCGGGTGTACAAAGTCACAGCTAAATGAAAACTCACATCCCGGCTAGGACTAAGAGATTCTCTAACTCTTATTTTTATCGTTGGCCTGTGGAATGGTCTTTCGGCGAGCGTATTCCCACCATCATGTGACATAGGATCCTTTTAATGAAGCGTGAAGAGATACTTGTTCAGCACGGAGTGGTCGCTGCAACCATCGATAGGTTATTTACGTTTAATAGTCGTTATAGTATATACTATATATAATATAGTATAATGTAATATGATATAGTGTGATATAATATAATATAGTATAGTATGATTTAGTATAATTAAACAGGCCACTCTGACGTATGTTGTGGATGCCTTAATAGGAACTGTACATTTTTTTTTATTGTAACTTTATGTATGTATTGTGTGAATTAGTCATTGTACCGGGCCACTGGCAACCCTGTAAAAGTAAATAAATAAATAAATAGTTTTTGGACTGCACCAGGCTTACCATCAGGCGTGGTGTGGTCAGTGCGACGAGTCAGGTTAAAAAAAACTTTGTTTTGTATTTAACCAATAAAGAGTGAGGGGGTAGAGCGATTGCCTTAATTGAGTAGTGACCACAGTACAGAAATGTGAAGACCGAACTCGTGACCCATTTCAACCTGTCGCGTTTCGGGATCTGTGCATATCCAGTTGTTGGTCTACCTAGAGACCTTCCATCGTGGTGTATGTAGGCCGACATAGCAATGGTGACTGTCCACTGCGACGCAGTCTTTCGGCGTTTATTCTCAAGGTAGTCGCTTCCGAAACGCTAGTGAATCAGTGTTGCGTTTCTTTCCCTGGCTGGACGCCCTAATGGAGGTCCGCAACCACAATGGTGCCCTTACGTATCTCCGCAAAATATCCTGTCAAATATCATCCGTATGTGATACATGTTCCTTATATCTATATGAAAAGATTCATTTTTGCTCGTATATTCATCATGCGATCAGCTAAGGAGAGGAATATGCTTCTAGCGACCATTTTTCCATGTTCTTATGACTTGACAGTCTTTAAGAGAAGAGTAAAAAGGTATCCGTTGGGCAATCGTGTTCCATCGTCTACTTAGTCCTCACCTTCCAACATGTCTAATTGAGGTCAAGCGTCAGTTTCAGATAATTAAAAAAAATAATTGACAATTTAAAAGTGCTAATATTTACATATATTACTTAAACGAATCTTGTGCGCGAATTAACTTACTTTTTTTTCTTTTTTACTCTGGTTCGACAAAGTAACTACAGTGCACGTGATAGTAAGTGCAATGTAGTCCAAAAACAAAAGCGACTATCAAAGGATGAAAATGTATTGAGTCGCCGACATGTTGGCCCACATATACCACGACTGAAGTCTCTAGGTCTCTGGGCATGCACAAGACGATCACGAGCCTCGACAGGCCAAAGCAAGTCACTATGACGGTCCTTACACACATGTACTGCGGTCATAACCCAGTTCGGGCGATCGCTTTAACACTACAAAACCTTACAACCTGGTTACACAGGTCCTGATCACGAGCAGAATTTCACGTCATGGGGTTTCTCGTCAGGAGCTGGAACTGATACTGTGAGTGTTGTGTGCCGTGGCTATTCCAATTATCAAGAATAAAAGCGGGTAGAGGAAATAACTTCTCGCCTCTGACGAAAACTCCGCGGTAGGGCAGAGTGCTCGTGATCATGTACGGTGTAACCAGGCCAACATTAAAAGCTAAACTTCGAGTCATCATTATAAGTAAATTAATTCCCGCATAAGACCTGTTAAAATATTTATAATGAGTACAAAATGGGAAAGTTTAAAATGCGTTAGTGGTAATAATATTTCTTAAACAAGTTATTTTTTTGTTGTTATTATAATTTAATTTTAAATTTGAACAGAAACTTGATTTCTGGATTGTTTTTCTAAATTAATATTCGACCTTTAAGTTTAGTTTACTTGTTTTTATTAAAATAAATCCATTTTAAGAGGAAAGTTGACGTAAAAGTACTAATTATGGCGAACCCTTTTTCACAGTGCAAGCTAATTTGAATTTCCTGAGCCACTTATTAACTCTAGTTAACGAGCTAATCCGGGGATTGCAGCTGACAGGAAAAAATACCCGTATATTATTACCTATTACACGGTATTCCATTCAATAATGATCTCTAACGTTATGGAATAAAGATCAATTTTACAGAATTTTGGATTGTACGTCAATCCAATTTCAGATATGTAATTCACGTGCTATTAAACCTGTCTAAACACCATTTTGTTTCAAATGTAGAGCATATAAAAATAAGCCGAATATATATAATCTAATTACTGACAAGCTAACGGTTGATCTAAATCTCACTTGATGGTAAGTGATGGTAAGGCCGATAACGGAGCGCGCTCACCCAACAAATACCGATTGTAGCAGAAAGAGGGGGGGGGGGGGATTAAATTGTACAGCTTAGCGCCGCACTTTCTAGAGTATAGTCTAATAACAATATACATATAAAACTAAAATAAATTTCACGCGCCGCAACCAAACACCATTTAATATAAAAGCCATCAGTATTATTTTTATGCTTGAAAACATGAAATTGTCAAAAAATAAACCAGAGCATTCGATTTCAATTCCAAATATGTAAAAATAGTGACATCTTAAAATTTCTTTTAACCCTTTCGCTACTGCTGGCTGAAAAACACCGCTTGTGCACGCCGAGTGACTGTATTATATTATTTTAATCACCCGTGTTATTTTTCTTTTGAAAACTAACGAAGATCGTTGCGAGCCAAGAATCCGTTCCGTTTTCTGCAAAACATTTTGCAGCGAGGCCTGTCGTAACGAAAGGGCTACAATAAAGTCAATTATAGCTAATATACTCGTATTTAGGAACATAAACGAACGAATAACAATCAGGTATCTTGCGTCTCCTAAGCCAGGATAAAGTACGAAGGGACAACAAGTCAATACCGGTTTACCTAAAATTACGTAAAAGGATCAACTTTCATTGTTTCACAAAGTTTCTTTGCAATTTGATAGGGAAATTTTCCTGTGAATAAATATATTTATTCATGTTTTTATTAGTTGCAAGAAAGTACAAATATCTCTCTCGTCTATAAAAAACTAGTTAAAAATCACATACCAATATCAAAGAAAGGAAATATTGAAGAATATATAATACGTGAGTATAGAAACTCCTTTATGTCTCTGTTGTTATGTTATTGAATTGATACGAACATTGCTTTTAACGAGCATCAAAAAGAATTTTTCATTATAGAGATATCTCCCGGATCACATTTCGTTATAGAGCGCTGCGAATAACAATGGAAGGCGATACACGCGTCTCCACATTCCGCCGCACTACAACCATTTCCCAGAGTCCCTCTATCAGTGCCATTTCGTATTTATTTTCGGTTATTACTCGAACTGTTGTGTACAATTTCTTTATATCTACCTTCGCTTTTGCTGTATCGTATTGCGATTACAAATACTTTGTTTATTAATATGTTTTTATTTAGTACTGGCTGACCTTGCAAAAGTTGTTCTACCATATAAATTATTTCAATGAATATTTTGGTTATTAACTAAAATTAACGAATGTAATGTCATATATCATTTATCGATAAAAATTAGACCGGGTATTAAAAAAAAAAGTTGGTTTTAATAATTTGATCTAGTAACAAAATTAATTACTCGCATCTTTATATTTTTGGCGCGAGGAAAAGCGGTCCTCGGCTGATATTAATACACAGAGAACGCTTCTATATGAGGATACGGTCAGAGGGTGGAAGTCCAGGCTGGAGTATCCTAGCAATGGCATCAGGACCATAGTGGCTGTTCGTCCAGTCCTGAAACATACGCTGCCCTCGATAACAATAAGCTGGGCAGTGATACTTGAGGGAGTTCACTGCCCGTGTACGGCAGCGACGTTGTGTGAGTAATCACGTATAGTTTTGAGGAAGGGAGGTACGGCATCACTCCCCTCGTTCCCAGTTACTGAGCAGGTCAAATAAGGCCCACTGCTTGCCGGTACGTGGAAGAATGCGAGTTCGCGGATGAACACAGGAGTTTTTAGTCGATAGAAGTCCGGCACACCGCGGTGGCCGCCCTCATAGCAGACCTGACATTCCTATGTAGGTTTTTCCTGCTGGTTAAATTAAGTACTAAAATTAAAAGATTACAGAGCTAACTTGGGTAAATTTTTGAAAATAGATAGTTTTATAGGGAGATAGAGACGACGTGCTTATTTCTTCTCACCAATGTAGATATTTAGCATGACAATAAATATAAATGAGAAGGCGGATGTATTTGTGGGAGTTAGCAGAATATGAATCACAAATCGCCGGTAGCCCACGCACTTTTGTAAACATATCAAAGAACGCCCACTTCATTAGAGTTGGCAACTTTTATTACGGAAATATCCACAAGTAACTCTTATCAGAAATCTTTGAGGAGTCTAATAACGCCAATAAATCGTAATAACCGGCCGGTTCATCGGCGGGCGAGGTTTATTAGCTGCTATTGAGGCGGCCGGAGCGGCAACGCACGCTCTCTCGAACTAGGTTAACTGTCTTACGCTAAAACTGATGCTCCCAAACTTTCTACACCAACGCCCTCTTTGCAAAAATAATAAATTCGACGCTCCTTCTTCAACATATTATCCTTATAACTTTTCAGCTATTGTCAAAGATATATATTATAATACTTACTTACTTACTTTACATTCTGGATAGGTTGCAGCGGATGGCTGCTCGCATTGTCGATGATCCTAACGTGACTAAGCATCTCGAACCCCTTTACCTTGTTTTTTTTATAATACACTGACTCGAATAAGTGATGATAATTACACGTGATGATAATTACAGAGCAGTCCAAAAATGACAGCAACAATCAAAGGATGAAAATCCGTTGACAGTACCCGTCGTCATGTGGATTTGCATAAACCTCGACTGAAGGTTTCTAGGTATTTAAGTTACCAGACGCACACGAGCTGCCGAAACGCGACAGGCTCGAGCGAAGCATCATGACGGACTTTACACTTGTGTACTGTGATCACGGCCCAGTTCAGGTAATTGCCTTACAACCTTGTAATGTATATACGACGCGACGTCATAAAATTATGCCGTCGGTAGTTTTAACTTAGTCGTCAAATAAACGTAATGGCGTACGCTGGGTTTTATTTCGGAAGCTAGAAAGTAATTGAAAATTGTATTTCTATCCCTGGACTTATCAAACGTTTTTCTGGTAGACCGGGGGATAATCCTACATTAGACCATCAGAGCCACCGCGAGGGCGGTAACGCCTGTGTGTCACACTGCTACTGACTAAAATCCCCGGGGTGTCCCCCAAATCATTCTTTCGAGGCCCGAAAAACCTAATTCTTCCAGAAGTCCGGGTAGCGAACAGGGGGAATTTTTCTTGGCAATCTGGGTTTGAGCTGTTCCTAGTATTGATTTTATTTTCTCGCGTTTTGTTCATATTAAGTGCTAAAATCAGTAAGGAATAATACGAAATTTACAATTTAATCAAACTTACCCTTCATCGTAATCTCTGAGGATTTCTTTTTAAGCGAGGCTACATTTAATTTATGGATATTAAAAATTGTTTTTCATTTATAAAATTCTTAGGTAAAAATGTGCTTAACAAAATAATTATTCTCAAATTAATCTTTAAAGCACTTCTACCCGTTTTAAACTAATTAAATACCCAATTTCCCTTTGCGGGCACTGTTGCCAAGTGGTTATTAAAAATAACTAAAGCTGAGTCTTCACTACGCTAAAGGCAGCGGCAATCCACAGCGACTGCTCGAATCTGCTTCGGATCTTTACGAAGACCTGAATATTTATTTATTTATTAACATATAGGCTACATTAATATGAACAACATACATTACGACTATATTTAAAAGTGTCGACTGCTCGCACAGAAGGAAAGCAAAATGAAAATACGTGCTATACACAGGCAGGAGTAGTAACAGAAAGTAAAACACTAATTTAACCTGTTAACTGGGTATGACGGAATATTTCGTCATACATAAAAGCCTACTGCAATGGGCATGACGACATTTTTCGTCAAGGAAATTAATCGTAATATATTAAATATTCGTAATATATCGTAATTTATCAAAATAAATAAAAACCATAAGTTAAAAATGATATTCTTTTATTTTTTGAGGTGTGATATTACTTATCGCTGCGAACAAAAAGTCCCCATTCTGAAACGAGCTGAGCAATAGCTAGTTCCCCGGTTAACAGGTTAAGTTGCAAAAAAATATATAAAACAGAGGTAAAGAAGAACAAACAAACAATAGCCTATTCCACAATTCTCTCCGATAACATCCTGTTTTTTTAGTTTCAAAATATTATCTTTAAATATATCGAGATCAGATCTCGAAACAAATTAGTACGTAGTAACTAACATATGCCATTAGCTGCCAACGGAATAAACACAAAAGAGACTGTATTGTTGATATAAATTCTAGAAATTAAGATTTTTTCGTATTTCAATAATTTTCAAAACATCATAATTTAGTTGTTGGAACCGATTTTTAAGGAAATTTTAAAATAAAGTTTCGTTTCGTCATATTTCTCTTTCATATTAGGCATGAACGTTTTATTGTAATACTTTGTGAGTGGATCTATGTATAGATGACGTAAAAATAAGTTATTTTGTAAATGCGAATTTATTAATATATTTTATAATATTTGAATTAGATGCACGTAGAGCGTAGGACAAGCATTGCTTGTATGAGATGAACGCCACTGAAACTGAGGTGCTATTCCGCCCACGTTGAGAACCTTTGTATTATAGTTTTGTTTACTTATCAGGGAAAATGTATGTGTGAAGTAAACATTTGTAAGAGATTGTTTGCATGATAAATGTTGTTTGCTTTCAAGATTCTACAATATCCTTGGAAAAGCAGTTTCACCTAAATTGACCAACTATATGTTGAGATGAAAGACTTTGTTCTTATAAAAATGAACATTCGCGTGGCGCCTTGCAAACGGGAAACTGTGAAACGATTTTGTGCATAATGTTTTGTGTACTTATAAGAATAATTAATCACATTGACATTATTTTTTATCGTTCCCGGGCAATCGCGCTGACGGCCCACGGGACGATAAGAGGTGCTAAAGAAATCCCTTTTTTTGTAATCCGGAGGAAAATCCTACTACCGTCAAGGCCGCCGTGATGGCGGAGACCCCGGTGTGTCAGAAATTTCTACGCACTAAAAACATCTGGGGGTGTTCCGAGATCCGTATTCCTCTAAGGACCCGGTGAGGGAATGGCCATTTAGGCTCCGTCTTTTGGAAACATGGTTGCAAAAAGCCCACCCACCAAGACACCACTATAAGGCGATACATGGGACGCGCACACGCCGCCTGCGCTTCACCGGGATCTATACAAAATCTCACCCAGAACCTAAGCTGCTGCATGCGCCTTCTCAGCACATGATGATGATGATGTCCTAGCCGGTTTCGGCCACGGCGACTGTTTCAACACCGATTAAGAACATCGAGGTCCAGTTTTCGGAAACAGTCAATTGCGCAGGAGATATTTAAGTGCATAACTGGACGCGCAGCCAGAAAAGCACTCTCTCGTCCGAGCTCCCTCAGACCCGATGGAAAGGAGAACCAGTACGATCGGGAGGGAGTAGGATGCAGGTTTGGTCGAGTTTTCCTTCTCTGAACACCTGGTAGAATTGCGGGGTTAATGAGACACCTTACTCGCCTTTTACGACACCTCAGCAAGAAGAGGGGGTAGGGGGGGGGTGCTATTATATTCTGCCGGCAGCCGCCACGGCACATACTGCGCACCCGGAAACCTGCATTGGACAATCGTGCTAGGTTACATGTCCTAGCCCATACCCATGGATTCCTCAAATGTAGTGGAGATAGTGGACCCTTTGCCCTGCAGTGGGAAGAATCTGGCTAGTAATAATATTTGAGTAAAGTTAAAATTACATTGTAAAAATTTTGTAGAAATGTTTGTGATACAAGATAAAAATGTTTAAAAATATCCCATTGTGTCGATTCCACAGCGCGCATGACATCGGAACAAAGCCACTCGCAACGAGAGCCCCACTTTGCTATATTTCCGATTATTCAGGCACCGTGTACAGAGGGGTTTGATGTTGACATGATTCATATCATTTTTTATGGTTTTTATTAAACGAAACGAACGCTTTCACGAATATTTATAGTGCTCGCCCATTGCTCGAAATTCGACTATAATTATGAACATTTATAAGGTTCTATTGTAAAAGACTGTGCTTCTATAATTACAGATTTCGCTAAGGTCCGTGAATATAGACAGCTTCTTCTTGTCTCTCTCTCCGACCCGCTAATGTTCTATGTGGAGGAATAATAAAAGTAGAAAAAATCTTTCATGAAATTACTGAAATCGAGAAGAGAAAAAATACAAAATGATCTTTGAACCAGTAATAACAAATATATACATATATAGTTACCTATATGATATTGTTAATTCTGATTACTGCTACACTACTTTCTTTTTATATTGAGATTTTATATTATATTTTTTTGTATATTGCGCGAGTGATATTTCACTGATAACTAATATATTTATTATAATAAATGAATTTCATTACAACATAAAGCACAAATTTCTATAATAGGTGATGTTTGACATTCAGTAAGACTATAGACAATTAATATTAAAGACAAACAATATTATCTGTTCTCAATTTGGTCACAGGTTTTAATCATAAACAAAAAAATATATATGCGTTCGTGCGTGCCTGCAAATGCAGGGTAGTGTATGTAATGTATTTTATGGATGTAATGTATTTGTTATGCATTATTAAATATATATATCCATATATATATAATTCTGCACTTCTGCTCTATATACCAGGTGTGTAAATATGAAACCGGAATTCACCTATAGATGGTCCTAGCTGGCAATATAATCATCGTCGAATGGCGTTATTGGCGCCATTTGTTTTGTTTACACCTGATACAGATTTGCAACTCACGATAATACAAGTTTCGTACAACAGGACAGTTTGTAATAGCTTTGAACATGTCGAATTTCGTGCCTGGAAACTATGATTTGCCGACATCATTGATTTTCTGCTACCATCTAAAAAAACTGCTGCAGAATCGCATCGAATGCTTGTCGAAGCATGCTCTAAGTAAACCACAATGCTTCGAGGGGTTTAAAAAATTCAAAAGTGACGATTTTAACGTGAGTAATGAACAACGTGGTAGACCACCTAAAAAATTCGAAGACAACGAATTGCAAGAATTTTTGGATGAGGATGACTCTGAAACGCAACAACTACTTGCCGAACAATTGAACGTGACATGAGAAGCCGTCTCCGTACGTTTAAAAGCCATGGGGGGAGATTCAGAAGATGGGAAAATTGATTCCACATGAATTGAACGAAAAACCGAAAAACCATTTGCGAAATCCTGCTCGCGGTACAAAAGGAAGTCGTTTCTCCATCGAATCGTCACTGGCAATGAAAAATGGACATATTTTGAAAATCCTAAGCGTAAGAGATCATGGGTAACTCCAGGCGAACCATCGACATCGGCTGCAACGCCAAATCGCTATGGACGGAAGACAATGTTGTGTGTGTGGCGGGATCAGAAGGGAGTAATCTATTATGAGCTGTTAAAACCTGGCGAAACTGTTACTACTAAACGCTACCGACTTCAAGTGCTCAATTTGAACCAAGCTTTGCTTCAAAAACGAACAGAATATCAAAAAAGGCAACACAAAGTGATTTTGCTCAATGACAGAGCACTATCACACATTGCAAAAATGGTCCAGGAAACCATTGAGGCGCTCAGATTAGAAATATTTCTGCATGCGGCTTACTCACCGGACTTGGCTCCGTCCGATTACTACCTATTTACATCGATGGGACATGCACTGGCTGAGCAGCGCTTCGCTTCTTACGAAAATGTACAAAAATGGCGTGATGACTGGTTTGCCTCAAAGGAGCAACATTTTTTTTTGCGTGGCATCCACAAATTGTCAGATAGGTGGGAAAAATGTAGAGCTATCGATAGACAGTACTTCGAATAGAATATTTTTTATCATTTCCGTACAATAAACGGCTACTTTCTATAAAAAAAATCCGGTTTCATATTTACACACCTGGTAAATACTATAAGTGTGCCAAATTTCATACTCCTCCGACCGAGCTATTTTCGTAAAAAGGGGTACAAAATGTTTGCTTCGCGTAGTAATATAATATATAGACATCTTTTTTTTTATCCTGACTTTCTACAGTAACCACATCGCCCCTGGTGGTAGGCATGATGCAATGGTAAGAAAAACCCAGTACTTGATGTCATAGGCAGTGTGAACACGCTCGCTGGAGGATTATTCCACAGCTCAACGACTCGGCAAAATTTAGAGTTAGATAACTTCTTAGTCAAACTCGGGACATGAGAGGAACGCTCGCCATGATAAAAACGCTCAGCGAGGCAATATATCTTTGCAACTGGAGCGGTTCAAGATGCTTAGTAACATCTGGATCATTCACAATGCGGACGGCACTCCATGCTTAGCCAGACCTGAGCCACGCGCGCAGATTTACGCAGTGACAGCGATACGGTAACTCATGTCCCGAGTATGACTAAGAACTTCTCTAACTCTAACTTTTACCGACTCGTTAAGCTGTGGAATATCCTCCAGCGAGCGTGTTCTCACCGCCTATGATATGAAGTCCATTAAACGAAGCGCGAATACATATTTGTGCAAGCCAGCAAAATTACTCTCACTATTGTTATGGACTGCGTTTTTCTTCTTTTTTTTACACTGGCTCGACATAGTGACTACAGAGTACCTGACGGTAAGTACAGTGTAGTCCGAATACGAAAGCGACTATCAGAGGATGAAAATCCATTGATAGTCTACATCGTCATGTCGACCCACATATACCACGACTGAAGGTCTCTAGCTATATGAGCTACTGGATATGCACAAGCTGATCCCGAAACGCGGAAAGCCGAAACTGGTCACTATGACGGGCTTAACACCCATGTACTGTGGTCGCGATCCAGACGGGCACCGACGCCCTACCACCTCGCTGCTGCTCGTTTAGCACCACCCAGGAGTCACGTTTAGGGAAACTAGGGTAAAGCCTACGGACGCGAGCAGCTTCGACTCCTTCGACTTCCTTTTCTTTACTGTTAATAGTCACAGTCATTTTGACTGCGACACGTTTACCATCAGGAGTGATGTAGTCACTATGCTAAGTCAATACAAAAACATACAAGCACACCGACAAAGTTTTCGCTAAGTTTGCTCTCTGTTTTAAGCTACAGGGGCTAGATGTTCCACTCCGGTAAACACAATATTCATAAAGCCCACGTTAGGACTATCTCGAATTCGGGATAACCATCCCAGGCCGAGCTAGGCCGTTACGTCCGGCACATTAGAGCGGGCCACTATCGCAGCGAACAAATGACGCGAGTCCGCCTCGACAACGCTGGCCTCACGCTCGCGGCCGGGCCAATGTTACGTGCTAGTGAGGGGTACATTATACAGCCAATATGTCGATAAATCATTATTACATATCGACCAGTCGATACTGAGTGAGATCAATATCCTGAACCTCTAGCGCACCCTTTTCTGAGTGACATCTAAAGCTCAAGGCATTTTTGAAAAAAACGCAAATTACATGGAATTCCATATATTTTTAGCTCATTGATAGTGCACACCCAAATATAAGTGTCGCTTTTCTATTTCAACTTAATAGGATTGTTAGTTTGATTTTCAAAATAAATTCAATGGAATAAGCACTTATATGTAAATAGGATATACAAAATTCAAATATTAAACATATTTTCGCTATACAATACCTTTTATTAATTTATATATGATAAAAAATTACGCATGTTTCTCGCTAAAATACATTTGAGGCGAAGAACAAAATTTTTGGGATAAATCGAAGATAATAATATCCCGGTATAATCATAATACTCGAGTTACAATGTTTATATATCGCTTGTGTACGTTACGAAGTACGAGAGACGAATTTGGGCCCCGCGAGAAACACAAACGGATCGCGTCAGCGACAAACGTGTTGCCTGCAAGTGATTTGAGTTTTTCTAAATTCCCCTGAAGAAATTCTTTAGCTCTTACCTTCGTCGGGTAATTGGAGTGTGGGATGGTCTTCCACTCTCGGAAGTATTTGGAACCCAAGGCCCGGCGACGGCCAAGAGTAGGTAGTGGTGGCACCCCGGTGGTTTTGGTCGGTGCAGGTCCGACACACCGGGGGAGTGGCTCTCACCACTCCCCTGACGGTCCGAAGGGATTTCCACCGGGTTAACAAAAAAAGGGATGGTTTTCCATACGGACTGTACCTGCCTCTCTTGCGATGACACCGCCGCGAGGCTGCCCGGGCGCAAGTACCTCAATAGCTCAAAACTCATCAGTGATTACACAGGACACAAATCACGATGCGCGCACGCACATTATGTAGAGAGATGGAGAGTCACTCGTGAAACATTTTATGTAATAACAGTTGAAGAACTCTTATTGTTATTATTATTCCTTATTATTCCTTTCTTGTGGCTTTTCCACTGGTGTGCGACCAATGTGATTTTGCCATTGTTATTATTAATACGCTACCGTATGTTTTCTTGATGATATAAAAAATAAAATAAAAATATGAAACGTCGATAGCATCCCTAGTGGGTCTCCACGCTTCATTAGTCACGATGGCACTAACCCGTCGAGCGCCTGCTGCACACAGTACCGGCGCGGCGCCGCACTCCGCTGCCGACACACATTGCCGTTGCGGCTCCGTCCGCAGGTTGCATTAATCGTTTAAGAGATTGCCAACTGCGGGCCGCAGCGCTTGCGGTAACTTACAACACAGGTGCGGCCTTGTTGTCAGATCTTACGCTTGTTTGTATGTAGAGTAGAGATTGGAAAAAACGTGAAATCACATGTTGATGTTTTTTTGGTTTATCCTGACACGACGTAGTGACTACACCACTCCTGATGGTAAGCGAGCATGTTATAGTCCAAAAAACGACAACGGCTATCAATAGTTAAGAAAAACCCATCGGTAATAGCAGCGATCATGCCGGCCTGCAAAAATATATTTTCGCGCTACGCGTTAGGGACTCCCATATCATAAGACGGTGGAAACAGGCACGCTGGTAGACCATTCCACAGCCCAATGACAGGGCAAAAGTAAGAGTTAGACTTAGAATTGTGAGTGCATTTGTGTGCGTGTGTGTGTGCTCATATCGGTGTTGTATGAGATTGATCTAATTGCAGTCCAGAAATAATAGGGCTATTTTATTTATTTTTTTAAATTAATTTTATTTATATTTAATGACCTGATAATAATAGTTTTGTAGTTCGTGCGTGTTATATGTCTGCCAAACGTTTTTCCTGCACATTTGCCTACTTTAAGAGATTGATGAGACAAAAATTGTGATTTTGTTATTTTATTTATTTTTGTTATAATTAATTATTGTTAGTTTTATGTTTGTGTGGCTGTGGTTGCCCAGTGGATAATGGACAGATTCCAGGCGCGGCGTCGCGAGTGATCAAAGGTACGAATCCCGCACGTACCTCTGGACTAAGTGGATACAGTCACTGATGTATTTCTGCTCACCCCAAAAGTGATATAACCTGATGATAAATTATTAAATAACTTCACAGCTCATTACAAAAAATATTTTAAACTAAAACATATGAAACAAAACAAAAAATGATTTGTATTATTTAAATTAAGCGTTCAATAAACAGAAATTAATATTTAATGATATTCAAATATGTATAAAGGTACTAGATATTACGAATATATCATAATTTGAAATGTTAAACGGACTAGAATACGTCTGTGAAATACCGATATGACCTGGATTTAACGTCGACCTGCCCGAATACACTTTCCAAAGGAATTAACCGACATTACCCTGGACAACGACAGATTTTATTACCCTCATGAATATATTTCACCACCGGGATTATATATTTACCCCGTTGGCACATCGGGAGTTATAAACGCTTGACTCGCTTAGCACGGCCGCTTTTGTATCGTATTTCGCATCGTCCGTGGTTTGCAGCGTTCGATGAATGAAGACATTTTCGTGTCGACGAGGGACGGGATTGATGTTGTAGGGGGAACTTTTTAAGTGTTCGTACAATAAGATAAGGGTTAAGTGGTGTTTGTTGTTTAATATTTTATAATGCTAGAGACAGAGGCACAGTTCGATTGTAGTGAGCTGGAATTTGTGCGGAATGCTTCGGCACAAGCAAAACTTTCGGCTAAAAACATTTGGCATGGTAGGTATGGTGGTGAAGTAGACCTACCTTAGGTTATAGCGCAGGATACCATTTAAAGATGACATGATAAAAAGAAATGAAGTTATTCCAGAGACAAGAGTGAAGCATCTTTAATATAGCGCACAGTATACAAGTCACAATAATAATAAGTAAGCACGACTATGTTAGTCCAAGTGGAAACGGAGTACATAGCACAATGATAGCAAGATTAATACAAAAATAACTATGATAGGAGTACGAGTTGCGAGCGAGAGAAACGTGCTGGTGGGGTTAATGTGATAGGAAGACTAAAGTGGGAGATTTCGGCACTCGCGTCGCGGACTGGCCGCGCAGCATACTTGCGCGCGCCGGTGCTCAGCAGGGCTCAACCTCACCTTCCACGACATATATTTCCAAAGCGTCACAGAGTACGAAAGTCAAAAAGTAGACATATAATAGGCTACAAACGCATTCAGTAAAACTTTCAAGTTGGCTAAAATTTTAGCTAAAGCTTATTCGTCACAATGATGCCATGGAACGCTTGGTTATACAAGAAAGAGTAGAGGAGTTGGCTTTCGTTGAAGGTCTCCCATACAGTGAAATGATCAAATTATAGCTCCAAGCATTAGACCTGGATAGATGGAGAGCTGTAGTGCTGCGCGCCTCCAATCGTCATGGTGACCACGACTCCTCTATCAAGTGCGTATGATTATGAAAAAAAGGTTTCTAGTAAGCGTGAAATTAAGATAGATATATGATCATAGACCGACATCTGGCAAAAGCTAAAATGGTTTTTTAAAGATTGAAATTTATCAAGCATAAGTGCGGCCGTGTGTAGAGTATTGCAGCCACTTCTGGGACGGCTCCGCCAAACACCATTTCGCAGCCTCTCACTCGCCTCTGGACTCGGCGACTTATGGCCGATAAGGCTCTTACGTCGCGTAAGCTACTCCTTTTGAAACGTTGACTTAAAGTATGCGGCTGAGTTGCTTTATTTAATTCCACCCTCTTCTTTTCATTATAATTTGCCAAGATGTGTGTGCATGCTTACGCTCTTTGTGGTTGACATTCCAACTGCTCGCACAAAGTGATTCGACTCCTCTGTTATGCTGCGAACCGCCAAGGAATGGAATTCGCCGAGTAAATCGGTATTTCTTGGGTGACCGTGCTCAATCATCGGCCTCATCATCGCTTTCCTCCAAATAAGGTTGAGGTCAAGCTCGAATCTGTTTGGAATAAAAGAAAAATACAAGAACGTCTAGAGATTTTTAAAATTACCTGACAGGTTGTCAAGAGGCTGCTAAAACCGAAGCGGTCAGCCGAACCTTCGGTAGGATACTAGTTCAAATACTTGACACAGGCCTTTCATTAATTAATGTTCTGTGGAACGAATTCACTAAATTAGACTTTTATTATAATCAGTGAGCAAAAACCGTTTCTTTTTTGTATAATTTACAGGCGGTCGCTTGACCTCAATCACACCTGGTAGAATGTGAAAATGAGTACGAGCATGGACCGCGTCTACCCAACAAATACCTATTCACTCTTCTCTTAAAAGCTCCCAAGTCATAAGAACGTAAAAATATGTTCACTGGACGGATATTCTACTCTTTAGCTGTTCGTATGATAAATATAGAAGCGAATCTTAGCGATCGTTGCAGTCCTCGGGCTACACTGGATTTACATGAGATGTGGAGTTGTAACTTTGTACAGCCAGAACAACTTCAGAACAGTCTCACCTTCTACGGGCCCTATCTATTGTCAGGCAGGTAGTAAAGATGCCACCTCCCCACTCAATCCTATTATACTTGCGGGGAAAGTGGTGTAAAGTCGCAATCTCGCCCTCGTCTATATGACAATTCATATACTAGAGCGGTGTGCGGGAATACATAAAGATACTCGATAATGAGAGACGCACTCCCTCAAGTGTGCTGCTTGGCATTAAGTCCGGTTAGGGAAGAGGGCTTCTGGCGAAGGTCCTCCTTTGTTGACTTGTCCTAGCGAAGTGGCAAATGGAATTATCCGAGTTGACAATGGTCTCCCAGTCTCTCTCCACCGCCTTCTTTACCTTCATCACGTCCTCGCAGAAGGAGAGGGCTGCCTGCCATACCCCGTCGCTATCGATTAACGCTTATTACTGGTACCTCACTAAAATTAATTATTCTACGAAAAATCTTAACTTCTTAATTTAATGATGTTAGTAATAATTTCGCAAACTTTGTATTTTTCTTTAGAGCTCTTAGATCTCGAGCCCTAAGCCTGGAAACTTAATTCGTGATTTAAGTTTAGTCACTTAAAAGTCCGAACAGAACTAAATTAATAAGAGTCGGTTTCATCAGTTCTCGGGAACTTTGGCTCTTTGATAAAATTAAATGGGACTTCTTTGGTTTTTATTTGCTATTCCAGTATTTATTATTGGCCTAACTTTAATATAGAGAATATTATACAGTTTTGCTTTTGTTATATTCTTGTAAACAAGATCAGAAACGAGCTCTTTAAAAAAAAATATGCCACGCGTTCTAGCAATGATTAATGAATTTCAATAAATTTACAAAGAGAACAAATCGACTATTTGAATCAATAATTGTTAGGACAAACAAAGTATTCGACAATTCGGATTTAGCAAATCTAAGACAATCAGTAACTAACCTAATGGGTAAACTAAATCAGATCCTAACCACGCAATACCATTTCTTTTCCAATAAATTATCTAATGTTTTTTTTTAATTACATAACTTTTTGATTTATCAACCGTTTAAAATGAAATTAGCATTAAATGACAAGAGAAGCTTTCATTTTGTCCATTAAGAAAAAATACATCAAAATCAGTTTAGACGTTTCAGAGATTAGTGCCCACGAGATAGTGTTTGCAATGGTGACCCTTGCGTTCCTGCCCAACGCATACATTCCTTAGTTGAATCACCTTCATTTCTCTCCCTCAATAACTGGACAATTAGTACGGGCCTTTCCAAGCCAACAGCGTAATTTCATGTCGCAAAAAAAACAAAGTATATCTAGCTTATTAATTTCTTTGTAGCTGTTCAGCCTATTAATGTCAATCATGGTTGTATAGTATAATTTCAGTGCCTACCTATGAACCAATAATAAAAAATATAGATATTAGAAAAAGAATGACTAACAAGTTGTGATGTGTGTTGGACAATATTTAAAAGTTTAATAAAAAGGTGATTCAACAAGAGTGTTTATTTACGCCATCAGTAGCTGAGGAACAACTGATTTCTTATATATATTTTTCTAGCGTGATAGTATGCAGGTGGTAATAAACTACCTCAAATTATAGCGCAGGATAGCGTGTATAGATGAGATGATAGAAAGAAGTGAAGAAGTCCAGACACAAGAGTGAAGCACGCTTAATTTAGCACAGGAAGAATAAGCAAGCACGAGTAGTGTAAGAATTGTTGAAATAAATGACTATTCCACTTAATTGTGAGTAAAACTTTATTTATATTTACAAAAAGTAACGTATGTATCGAAACTGTCAAAGGTCATAGAGTATAAATTAATAGACACTACATAAAATAGTGCTTCTTGACAATTCAAGGCGCGAAATTCGAATTACATTCTACAAGATTAATTAAAAGTAAAGTTCACCGCAGATAACACGAAATAAACACAAAAAAATCTATGTGAACAGTACGGATAGCGAGCCAGACTGCAGCGCGGAGCCGCGACGCCCACGCCGTGGTCGGGCCGGCGCGGCGCATCAGATTGTGCGACAATTCCACGCTTATGGCCACTATCATTTCCAACGCACGACACGATATTAGAAATAAATACCAAGTGTGTTGTATGAAATGTGTTAATAAAATTACTTAGATATATAGGTGAAGATATAATAATGTTATTTAAAATAGTTTTAAGTTATAGGTTGATATAGTACAAAGAATAAGAAAATAGATAATGTTAAGGACAAGAATAAATAAATAGATAGTGAGTAGGCCACCCATTGATTATGTTTAACTATATATGGTGTCTGAGATGTGTCTATGTTTTGAATATGTTTGCCGCCGGCCATTACATTGCCAGAGATGGCAAAAGCATTTTCCAATACACATAGGTACGAGAAAAGAGAGGATGTGTCTAAAATCAGTCGGCGGAATATTTGACAAGGGTAGAAAAGAACTGTTTGATGGGTCGGTATGTTGGGCATTTCGAAGCCTTTAGATATATTGATAACTTCTGAATAAGGTACGGATTCGTTTTCTGGCGTATTTTTTACTTCAATCAATTCATAGTTAACTCACTTGACTGTATTTGAGATGAAGTTAAGTCCACGTACTCTAATCATCCTGAAGAGTTGAGAATTTTGATTGATATTGTTTGCGTTTCGTGCACATAACAGCATTTAGTCTAGTAGTCTAGTTTAGCGAATAAGCTATCAGCAAAGCGGGAGCGGCAAAGAGCTAATTTCGCCTCGAGACGAAGACTTCGTGGCGCTGGCAATCCTCTCGGCATCAATTCCAACCGATTGGTCCATCGTGGACCTATTGGCTGATGCTTTTAAAATCGCAGGGGCTCAGTCCGCGACACTTCTTAGGTTGGTGGAGCGGTGTGCCTGTGTTCCACCCTTAATTCCGTGAAGCAAATAGAGAGAGCAATACAATGAATTCCTCCGAGATAGTGCTTAATAAATGCAGTGCACGGAGGGGCTGTAGAACAATTTATTACAGGGCCCACAGTCCCATCTTAGTACGGATAAGGTCATCTTGGAGTTTTCAGCTGGTATGGGACTCATCCGGCACACCCCAGTTACCACCCCATGTGTAGCCGGGACGGTCTAATGAGGATTTCCCCCCATGTAAAAAGCTAATATGCTATCACCGCTGGCCGGGCTTTGCACCTCTGCATTTATTATTTACAGGTGGACGTTTAACCTTATCCCCATGTGATGGAAGGTCTAGATGAGGCCGACGATGAACCACGTCCGCCCAATAAATGCCCATTTGCTCTTCTCTTAAAGGCTTCAAAGTCGTAAGATCGTGGAAACATGCTCGCTGGAAGCATATTCCACTCCTTAGCTGTTCACATGATGAATGTAGAAACGAATCTTTTCGCACGGACGTACAAAACTCTTATAACGAAATCTACCATAGAATTTAAGCCAACTTGTCTTTCCAGGGCATTGCAAGGCATGAATGGGCTAACGCGAGACGCGGTATCTTCCATCTGTGCGCACACGTGACAGGTCCGTGCGGGGTCCGGCATGGCGGCCCGCGTGGCTCTGTTCCTGCTGCTGTGCCTCGTCCGCTGCGACACGAAGACTGTGGCGCAGGATAAACTGGGTGAGTTGTACTCCATATCACAGTTATTCTTACGACCTGATTCACTAGGTATTACTTTTGTGCAATAAAACTACACGACAATATGATGCCAGCACTATCGCCAGAAGAATATTTCATTTATTGTTAATCCGGGAGAAATCCTGCATAGGACTATTACAAATCTAGCTTAGGAATTCGTATTCCTCCAACAACCCGGGAAGCAAATGGTCTTTTTCAGCCTCCATCTCAGCGATGTAGTGAGCCCAGCACTTAGGATCTTCTCTCCAGCGGTATGTAGGACAGAATAGGCTAGACTACATAAAATGATTATGAAATGTGACCAACTGAGGGGAGTCACTGTTACGGATTAAGCACCTACATGTTGTGAAGCACTCACCTCGCAAAACCAAACTGATGATTGTTTAGCACCTCCTGGGAAAGACGTGCAGGCTGTTCCCGGTGTTGTTACACTGGCTCGACAAATAGCCACATCGCAACTGATGAAAAGCTAAGTTTTGTCCAAGAACGACTACGACCGTCTAAAGGAAATAATCTATCGACAATTGCCGTCTTCATGCCGGTCCGACCCGACCAGGTATATAAACAACTAGACGTGCTTTAGCTGATACCAAAACATGACGAGCTGAAGGAAGTGACTATGACGATTCTTTGCACAGATGTACTGTAGTCAGGACCAAGTTCAGGCAATCGTCCTACAACCTCAGATCTTCTGAAGAAAAGAATCGAAGCGTGAAGAGACATTTGTGCAGGCCGGCATGATCACTGCGACTGTCGGTAGCTTTTTTTTTACTATTGATAGTTGTAGTTATTTTGGACTGCATCATGCTTAGCCGTGATGTGATTAAAATGTCCAGTCAGAATAAAAGGAGTCAGAGATGTAGACCATGACTGTAGGGTGGCAAGCAGCCTGCAGAAAGCCAGACATCGCCGGGAGCCGGGGAAGTTGGCGAGGCGGTGCCCTCGGCCCTAGCAGAAGAGTAGGAGGATCTTCACGGTGGTTTTAGTCGCAGTGTCCGACACACCTAGGTCGCGACACTTATGGTCCATAAGGGTTTTCATCGGGTCAATAAATAAATGGTATGAGCAGTGTCACCCTTCAAAAATCCATAGAACTTCTCCAGCACGCCTTTAACTCAGTCGCCAATTATAGCAAGTGAAGCGAACTCTGGCTACCCACTGAGTGCACTAGAGATGGAATTGCAAAAATTGAATTTATACGTTAGAATCTAGAGAACGGAATAAGCGAAAGAAAAATAATGTACAAAAGCAGGTCGTTAAGGCAGCCAAAGCGGTTAGTCCTTTGCACTCCGACTCTAACGGATTTACTCTATTTTTAACGAAACGCCGTGAGCTTAAAGCGAATTTCACCCTTTTGAGACGCAATGACTCCGGTTAAATACTGCCGTTTAAAAATTTCTTCACTTTTATTAAAACAATAATCCAAAGTATATTATAATATTTAAAAAAAATATATATATATATATATATAAATTCGCGTTTTGCACTTATTATTAATACTGTAACGGGTCTTTACGTGAATTACTTACTTTTAATTGCGACGTATTTTACACACGACATCGTTACCAGCAAACAGACACGCTGCGGAGTTTTCGTCGAGGACGGGAAGTTATTTCTTATCTCCTCTTTTTTTTTTTGATTACTTGAATAGTCACAACATGCAACACTCACAACATCAGCATGTTTACAAGCCACATAAAACGAGATCCTAGTCACTTTTTAGTCACTGAGTTCCACGCCGATGATATCTAAAACCCATCACCCTAATTATTATCTTTTTCGCTCTATCGATTTTCAAACTATTCTCGGATAATAGAAACGATATCAGAAAAGGATTTTTGGCGTATGCAGCCCGATCCAGAGAGTCAGTCCCTCATCAAGCAGGTGTTCCACTGTCTAGCTGATCTGTGCACATGCTGGTTATTGTCTGCAGTTATATTTTCTTTGAACCGCTCTGAAATTAATATCTTCGTTTGACCAACATAATAATAACAATAGCTGTAGTCAATCCTGTAGACACCTGGAGTCTGATGCGATATCGTGTCCTAGATCTTGCGCAAATCGCTTAGGTTAATCCGTGCATAAGATCCGTTATAGTATTTATACAGTTGTTCAAAATCATTTTCATATTTATTAATAAGTTTTTTTAAAGTAGGTATGATGGGGAAATTCTCCTATTAGATGCTATAGTAAAAATAAGAAGAGATAAGAGTTAAATAATTGGACATCAAGTAGATAGGCATTTAGTAAAGCAAAGTATAAGTCAGGACATGGAAGAAGTAAAAGCAGAAGTGAAATAGTTCGAGCAAAAATAATATCAAAGCGTAAACAGTTGGTGGTGGTAATACGCTTGCTGAGTGAGCGGTACGTGGTGCCGCGGCCGACGCACCAGCGAACCACATCAGCTGCGCGGCCGGTGGCGGCGCTAGCGTCGCGATGCGCTGACGCGATTTAACTGTACACAGCGATGTCCAAGCTCAGAGCCGCTTTTCAAAAGTCAACATTGTAAAATGTATAGTTAATTTGAATAAATATTGTAAGGAAATTTATTGTTAGAAAAAATAATGTTAGAATAAATAGGCAATAAATTGAATCTATTTAATGCTTATTTTAATTATAAAACATATGTACTAATATAACATAAAATACGCGCAGACAAAATGCTAAAGTAATCTTTTTATTTATTTATTAGATCACTTCCGCAATCTACATCAAAATTTAATATACCATATATATATATATATATATATATATTTAGAAAAACAGGTTGAAAGCGATACATGACGCTGAGAGGGGTCAGCACTAAATGTGCTCAGCCAGCGAGTTAGGAGTTAGGCCGCAACGTTACGTTAGGGCACCCCTTTGGGTACGGATCTCGACTTGGGCGGACAGCCAGGGAAACACCCTCACGGTGATCTACTAGCATTTCCGAAGCGACTACCTTGAGAAAAAAACGCCGAAAGTAACTCAAGCCTGTATCAGAGTAGAAGACACACTAGAAAGACTGTGCTTTTCCGTAACCATGTTAACAAAGTACAGTCAATACTCACAGCCTCGCGCTGTCGATAATTCAACCTGAAAAAGGGAGAGGACGAAAATAAACTTAATTGTCCCACATTAAAGCGAGCGTTCACGTAATGCGACCCGCTTAGTGTTCACGTGCGCTCACAAATCCAGTAACGAGCTCGATTTATATTGTGCGCTGACTTTCCTGCTGAAGTATTTTCTTTAGAGGATATTACGAAAGAAATGCATTTTTTAAAACTACCTTTTTTGGTAAACTAATTTACTGTTGACCAGGAAATACCTTTTCAATTGCACTAGGTGAAAAGGCGAGCAATTAAGGTCAGCCAGCGAGTTATAGATTAGATAGCGACGCAAGGAGATCCTTGTTAGAACGAGCCTCAACTTGACTACCAGTCAGGAATAGAGCCTAATAGTGATCTGCTAGCGTTTCGGCAGCAACTACCCTGAGTGTAAACACACCGGTTAGCGATAGCTGACTGGACCATCCTTCGTCGGCGACGCCGGTGTCGTGGGTTGCGTCTAGTGCGTGGGCGTACCTCACTGTTTATCGGAGCTGCAGCTGCTGAGGCCACCATTGGCGGTCTTCAGAAAAACCTTGCCGTTGATTTCAAGATAGCTTTAACAATATATAAATCTGTTTCTATTATTTTGAAGGTTCTATTGATATAGATTCATTTCACATTAATCCGGGGCTTAGGTTTTAATTTAATTCGGTAAGATGTTTGTGAGAGGTACGGTGTAGGGTGCTGAGATATTTTTCGATCATATAATGATCAGTTTTTCACAAATTAGTGTTTACTTCATTTTGATCTTTTCCGATGTTCAGCCTGTTTTCTTGTTAATTTTAAAATATATCATCACACTATGTATATATGTATATTCCTTTCGGGTGTTCAGGGATACATTAATTGCCGTCTCTACTTTCCGCATATATGACGTTCCCAACTGGACAAGAAGCGCAGCTGATCGCCGTTCTCACAGTATTTCTACACATGACATTTCTATTAGATGCCATGCGGGTATACTTGCGTTGTTTTCCTTTACCGGTGTACACGTAGTGTCTAAATCCATACTTAATCTGAAAAAAATCCGAGATGCGCGCCGGGAACGAATCTACGAACACTCGCATTGCCGTTGGATACCGGTCTCTTATGCTCTAGGCTGCCAACGCCACAGCGACTTATATGATATGGCTTCTGGCAGTTTTGGAAATCTGAATCTGGTCTGCAAGTTTGGAGGCGCCTATGCAACTGTATGCAACCTCGAAAATAATATAATAGGATTGTATATGTGAAAAATAAACTACTTTGATTTCTTTGCAAATCTTACATATTTTATAAAATATCCGCGTCAGGAGAGAAGAGATTCGCTGAATGATTGGTTTGAATGATAGTGTCATCGACAGCATGCACAAAAGCGTGCTGCGATGATCGGCCGTGTGGAGAGGATCAATTATTAAAGGATGACGAAAGAGACATACAATGTGAAAGTGAGTGGAAGTAAGAGCCGAGTCCGACCGAGACTCGCCTACGCAGACCGAATAAAAATAGCTCTGAGTGAGGGTAATATCAAAAGTACGCGGAATCGACGATAGTGCATGAAGGTATTCATGAATGGTAATTAAGGAAACGAGAGAGATTTGCAAGAATAGAGACAAGTGTTGTTTCATTCTCTCTGCCTAACCCAATAGGGATTAAGCGTGATAATAAATAGCAAACTGAGATAGTTAAACAATCGATTAACAAATTGCATGAGAGTGTGCCCCGCGAAGGACCGAATTATAATTAATTTTGAAACAAACTTTGTACCCGACGCGCTGTCGAGGAAAAAACGCAAAATTGGCAAACTTGTCTCATTATATTAACGCGTATCTGAATAAAGGGACAGCGCTTTAAATGGCCGACAGTTTGATCGTTCGACTGCCGTTTCTAGTAATAAAAAAGTTGCCGGCTCCAGCATAAAACGTTTAAAAGCCGTAAAAAGTCGGCCGACGCGGGCCGCTTCCGAGCGGCTGATCAAAGGGAACTCAGTGCACTGGCTACCTATGCCTAGGGCTGCCAGCTATCTGACAAGATACCAGATGTGGCTGTGGGGGCTTAGTGCTAACAGACCAGTGGACAACGCGACTGATTCAAATCCCAGCAAAGTACCGCTGGGTTTGTTCCGTATTAAGACGAGGGTTTTTTTTTAAACTGACACGGCACAGTGACTACACTTAACCTAATGAAAGGCATGGTGCAGTCCAAAAAATACAACGACCACCAATAGCAAAAAAAAAACATCGATAGCCGCATCGATCATGCCGGCCTGTACATATATCTCTTCACGCTTCGCTTAAAAGACCTAATATCATGAGATGATGCAAACACACTCGCCGGTAGACGATTCCACAGCCCGAGAACTTGGCAAAATTAAGGGTTAGAGAACCTATCAGCCCTGGCCGGGATGTAGGTCACTGAAAAGCTGTGACTCCGTAGACCAGCGCGCGTTGTTCTGCTATAGAAGGGAGAGGGTGGAACAAGGTGAAACAGCTCTTCAGAACACTCACCATGATACAGACGATAGAAAACGCTTAATGAGGCAACATCTCCATGCCATTGGAGCGATTCAAGATGGTCAGGAACGTCTGGATCGTTCACTATGCGGACAGCCCTACGCTGCAACCTATCCAGGGCAATCGAGCAAGTATTGGGCTGAGCTCTCCCAGAGACGCGGACAGTATTCCATACAAGTACTGACCTGGGCCTTATACAATAGAAGACATGAGAAGAGCGATCAGTAGCGCTACTGGTCCTACTGAGCATGGTATATAAGTCGAAGTAGCCGCGAATGTATCTCTGCTAACCCAGAAGAGGATACAGCGTGACTCTATATTTTTATTATTAATAAGCGCGTACAAATATTACAAGATACGGATATAAAAGAGTAATTTCTATGCAGAGGCATCATTAAACTGCATATGGAAACTGTTTCTAAATGACTACAGCCTACGTTATACGAGATAGGAAAAAAACTTTTTGAAATCTCTATAAAATATAAAGCTTTCGTGTGACTACCCTAGCTATAGCAGATATATGTATACGTATGGAGCGATGTATTGTGAGGCGGGAGAAACAAGGGTTTTTTTACTTTATCCCGTTGCCGACCTTGCTGAGGATGTTACACCCTTTTTAAAAACATTGTGAATAAGTTGTTAGGAAAAAATCAAAGTGTGTAATCCGTATCATATCGGCATCACACGCGAGCGCAGTGGTCTTTCGGAGACACTAGTGTTTATGTAATACGAGTACTGGGGACTGCCCTGAGTTCGCGCGGGTACAATGTAGATACTAATATGAGACAGTTTTCTAAGAGGTCGATTTTAATGAAATTCTGTTCAGAGCTGGTTTGATATACAGGGAATGTATGTAATGTATTTAATTATATAACGAACTAGCTGATCCGGCAAACGTTGTTTTGCTATATAAGTTATTGTAATATCTTCTAAGATGTTCATTGAAATTAAGTGATGTCAAAGACACTTTTGTTCACAATTAAATACTCTTTATCAACAACACATTTATTTGAATAAAGATTAATATTATTACGTTGATACAACTCTTAACAAATAATGCATTAATTTCGACCAAATTTTATTACCATAAAAACGGTTCTAGTGAGTTAATCTTAAAAGATAGACATATACTGTCGCGGACATTTTTTTAGATCATTTTAAGAGGAATAATTTTTTCATACATATATTTTTGGTATCATGAACCGTTTTCGCAGCGCACGCAATGGAAGCCCTCAAGGATGAATAATTTTCCCCGTTTTTTTCACATTTTCCATTATTTCTTCGCTCCTAATAGTTGCATCGTGATGTTATATAGCCTATAGCCTTCCCCGATAAATGGTCTATTCAACACAAAAAGAATTTTTCAATTCGAACCAGTAGTTCCAGAGATTAGCGCGTTCAAACAAACAAACAAACAAACAAACAAACAAACTCTTCAGCTTCATAATATTAGTATAGATAACACTGTATTGTATACAATGGCTCCGTAAATGATACATTTAATTGTAATATGTAATAGATACAAATGATTACAGTGAGTAGTACGTTAGTAGTACTTTAGAAATTAACGTATGCCATGAGGACTTGTTTATCGATCTTTTGAAGATATAGATTTCTTGTTGTCAGGGACGGGGAGTTACCTCCACTGTCCTGTTTTGTTCTTGATAATTTGAATAGTGACGGCACACAGCGCTCACAGCATCAACATGCTTCCAAGGCGACAAGGACTTCGCGTTATGTCGCAATCACCAGTCTAGACCAAAACGTTGAGCCATAATAAAAAGTAAGTTTATTTATTATTTATTTATTTATAAGTACACTTACATAGACTACATTAACACATAAAAACTATATAAGAACATGAGGAGGATACATTATAAATGCGACTATATTTATAAGTGTAGACAACATGCACAGAAGAAAAGAAAAATAAAAATACGAGTAACACAAAAAGATATAAACTACTGTAATCAGAAAATTTTTATAACAGAAATAAAAAAAAAATCAATAATCTATGGAACAATCTTCTCAAATAACATCTTTTATTTTTAAATTGTAACGCATAAGACTCATTTATAATTGAAACACTGGATCTATATTCTTATATAACTCAATATGATAAAGAAGTAGCTGGCAGAGTTTCTTGACGGCTTTTCTCTATTGATTTTTCTTCCGAATCGGTTGTATATTTTTCTTTTACGATTCAAAAGCGTTTTGAAATGGATTTATGTACATTTTAATAACAATAGTAAATCATCACGCTACATCCCCTTCTGGGTGAGCAGATTAGAGTTTGGTGATTTCTTTAGAGGTTGCATCCCCTTTACGTCTATATCGCGCCCAACATGACCAGCAGCGCAGCGGATCGCCGTTCCCACAGCACTAGTACACGTGACATGCTTGTTAGATGCCACGCGGGCTGCCTCACGATGATTTTCTTCACCGGTCAGTATGTCGTACATAAATCCATACTTAATCTGGAAAACTCAGATGTCCATGCAGGGATTCGAATCTACGAACCTGATCCCTTATCGATTATATCACCACAATCACACTTGAGTTTTATATTTAAAAAGTTAAATTTAGTCTATTTTTTTTTTGTATAAACAGGTTTGTTTGGAGAGGGGGAATTCCATCATCTCCATATCACCACAAAACCACAAGACGCGGTATAGGATACCCTATTACGTGGTGGACGTTCCATATATCTACAATAAAGTTTCGCTTCGTCAATCCTAATGGTAACACTGAAAGAGATAATTCCGTTCCCCACGTCTATTAATTGACGACCTTATGCTTTGGGACGTTATCTGGGACAAGACGGCAAGCCGACCGGGATGCCTTGATGCCGGGACTACCTTGAATCGGGACAATCCAAATCAATCCGGTACACATACCAACAGCAGTAACTTTACCGTTTTACGAGTGAGGCTCACTTCGAAGAAAAATTTACAATTTATACTTAACTCGTCATAAAAATTGCTTTTTATTAGTTTACAATGAACATAAAATTCGTTTTATCCTTCATAACGTTGGAAAATCGACATTTTCATATGATTATTAGATTTACAACTCGTAAAAACATGCAGTGATCGGTAAAGTCATTCCGAAAATAAATCTGTGTAATCGATTTGAATTAATTATTTTATTTTGTAATGGAAACCATCATGTTTTTATTACAATTGGAACGAATATAGACAGAATTAATGAGAATCCCTGTTGAGTTAACCAGAGAGAATGGGGGAGGCGGCGCGCAGTGAGAAAGGTTTAGAGGTGTCGGCTCTTTACACCCACCCCTCCCAGAGGTGAAGTCTAAATAGATTGTTCGCTCCCGGAGAGTGCAAGAATCGGGAATCCCAAGCTCGGGTGGAGGGGTGGTGGGTTTTAGTTCTCACTAAATCCTCCTCCCGTATAGAATAGAATAGAACGTCATTTCCTTCTATTTTTGCTACTTATTTCGCTTCCTTAACATTCATTAATCCCTTCATGCACTCTCATCGTTTTCGCTTTTGACTTTGCCCTCCATTAAAACTCTTTTCTCCCCATCCTCCGTCAGAGCTTCGACACTTACTTCCGTTCACATTCATATAATATTATATATTTGTCTTATTTTAATGAATTATTAATGTCTTAAATAATAGTCTCTAGAGCTGTGTATAACTAACGCTAACGTAATAAATGTGAGTCAGCAAAAAGTCAGCGCTGGATGGCTCAGCTGGTCACGTAGCATTTGCTAAACTGACTTGCTTTAAGTGCATCATCACAACGCAGGGTATTTTCTTTTATAGTTTTCTTACTTCATTAACCTATCTTTCTGTGTTGTATGTTAGGTTGTGTTCCAAACAAATGCATTTTCATTCTTTCTTTCTTAAATTAACAAATTTAGAACCATTTAAAAAATTAAGACTCAAATAATTCCCCTTTCCACATAAAACTACCCTAAATTTTAGGGTAAAATCCCTAATTGACATCATGGCAATGTATGCAGGATAATCTAACAACGGTTAACAGTAGCTTTTTTATTATTTTGACTTTGTATAGTTACCGCACCATATCTGATGGTATAACCCAAAAATAAAATATTTTCGTGATAGATAACAATCAACCAAATGAATATTAATCAATTTTTTAACTCAGTCTACAAAAATAACGGATTCTTTATAAAAACCGTTTGTATTTTAACATCTATTCACCGCCAAGAATCACCAGAGACTAGTTCGTGACGGTTCAATGCAAATAAAACTGGAATTAACCAGTTTTTATTGATAGTGAAACAAAGTTCGCGAACAAACAATCCCATGTAAAGCACGAAAATAAATAAGCTATCCACGCTTCTCTATCTTCGATAGGATTAATTGAATTTAGACACGCGATAGTGCCGCCTTGACTATTGCACACAGGCAGTGCAAGGCTGTTGCCATCTTTTAAATATATACTCGTTAAAGTTTAATTTTTCATGATGAACATAGATAAAGGGTTTTGTATAAAGTCTGCATGAAAATGCTACGTAAAATCGAACCTCCTTAATTTAGAAATAATTATTGTTATCTTTAGCTGTTTTGAGATTACACAGTAAACATGAAGACAGTGTCGGATCTTGCAATGTTTCGAGGCGAGACAAAAATTAGTGTCAATCGCCCTGTATGATATACTCGTAGTCCAATGTAATGTTGTATTTACAGCACACATTTTAGAGAGTTTATACTGTACAGCTTTATAAAACATCAAACCTTCTGTCAATATTTATTACATAAGAAGCGAAATTTTCTCGAAAAATGACCTTGGATCTTGCATGACTTAAGACACGGTATCGATTATTATGAGAGTGTCGAGTTAACTTTTAAAACGTCAAAATAATGGCAATGTTTTTACTATAATATTCAGCGGGTACGCCGGCAGACGTGCTCGTCTGCCTCCCCTAGAATCAGGTGCTCGGGGCAGCGGCCCCGGCCTGTCCTCTAGATTCGAACCTGCTTGAAGAAAACTTATAAGCTTAAGGAAAAGTAAGCAATTGATTAATTAATACCACGGGACCCTTTATTGTGTGTGATTCGAGACTCAATTGGACAAAGGGCCCATGGCGTCCTGGCGGATAATGGACCGGTTTCCATGCGCGGTGACGTGAATAGTCGTAGGTTCGAATCCCGTCTCTGTTTTTCAAAATAACATAAGGATTTAGTTAGACACCACATCATCGCCGAAGAAGGAAAACATCGTGAGAAAACTCGCATAACATCTAAAAAAATTGTCACGTAGACTAGTGCTGTGAGCACGGCGATCAGCTGCGCTACCGGTCACGTTGGGCACGACATATAAACGCAAAGTGGATGCAGGCATTACTCACCTCACCTCACCCCTCACCTCACCCCTCACCCCTCACCTTATGACGATGTACGGAGCTCTCGATGTTAGAAATGAAATATAAATTTATTCAAATAGGACTACTTCCAAGCGCTTTTGAATCGTCAAAAAAAAAGTAAAGTGTATCTACCCCCGGTTCGGAAAGCAGAATCTACCGAGAAGAGCCGGCAAGAAACTCTGGTAGACCAATTCGCAATTGGTGGTTTTTTAATTTCGTGTTAACTACCATATATATTTTCCACTTATGTAGGATGATTTACGTCAGTGAAATAATTTAATATTGTTGTATATTTATATCAGAGCTAAATTAACGTTTCTTTGAAGAGCCGTAACCCCTTTCCGAGTTCATTAATAATTCCCATGTCAGGGATGTGTTGATTTTTCTGTATAAATATTTAATTGATGTTTTGCGAGTTCTTTGTTTTACAACGCTTTTACTTAATATTGTTTCATGTTTGCAAACATTGTTTATTAACATGTTCCTTTAATGATAGGAGTAATCTGTATGAATTATTTTTTTACTGTAAACTCTTTTTTTTATTCTGGAGAGAATAGAGACCATCAGTCGTGGTATATGTGGGTCGACACGGCGACGGAGACCGACAGTAGATTGTGTCGTCCTTTTGATAGTCGCATAGATAGGTACAATGAAATCACTTTGTCGAAATTCGGCGGTGAACATCGTCGCAGCATGGTTGCGCGCAATGGGCGGGATATTCCTCCATAACTTCGACCGGGCAGTAGGTTTGAGGGATTACCGTGCTGCTGAAAGTGCGGAAGTCTAAAAATACATTTCCAACTGCTATAGACATTTGTATTGTCATCTGAAGTCTGCAGTCAACTGCAGAATCAAACTCGTGGTCACTTCCTACTTTAGGATATTGGCGGTGAAAGTACAGACGCGAGCAATATGAACGCGACAGTATTAAAGTAATTCTATTTGTCCCCGACTGTAAATCGTATTGGATGAATGCGATTTCCGATGATATCGCATTTTGCTCATGTCGCCATTTGACACCAGTGTTTCTAACTATAGACAGAAAACATCCCCTTGAATCCCTCGATAAATGTTTTTAGATAAGGGCCACTTGCACCAACAGTTTAAATCTAGTCTAGACTTGTATATACATAATGCTATCGAAGCGATTCTATTCGACCTCAATGGAGGCTTAAGTTTAACGGTTGTTAAAATTGCTCGCAGAGCGCACTGCTGTTGTTGATGTTCACTAAGCTCATTTTTTTGTAGCCCGGTGAAAATCCTCATAGACCTTCAGGGTGGCGATGAAATCCACTGCCCTGAGGTGCCCGACTCTTGCCGACTAAAAAAAACGGGGTGTCCCGTCTGCCGTGTATATGTCGAGCCCAACGTGACCAGTAGCCCAGCTGAACGCCGGCCTCACAGCATTAGTACGCTCTGTTAGATATTGTGCGGGCTTCCTCCCCGTCTTCACCTTCAGCGGTGAGTACGTGGTGCCTAAGCCGTTCACAATCTAGAAAAACTCAGAGATAAATCCCGGGATTAGAACCTACGAGCAGTCGCGTTGCCGCGCTTGGAAACCTGTCCATTATTCGCTAAACCCCACAGCCACAGCCAGCGATGTATGATAAGTAGAGTATAACGCCAAATAACGTTTTATAGAAGTTTAAACTTAGTTTAATTTGATGGTGCAAGCCACCTCTATTTTTTAATTACTTTGGAAATCTCTAAGAATAACTCGTCGCTAACAAAAAATTATCGTTACCATATTAAAGTCCCTAATTTATGGGTAAAAACATCGTAAGTTGTGATCACTATGCGACGCGTAATCGTGTGTTTAGGGGCCGGCGGAGCGACCCGCGGGCCCGGGCCGGCCCGGCGAGTGCGGCGCTCGCTCGACGTTTCGCTGGCGCGGCCAAACCGAGAACTCAATTTGCAATAAAATGCGATCTGCTGAAACAGTCTGTCGACAGCGATGCTTTGTGGATGCTCTTCGAATCACAGCGGGATGGAATACTGTCATGTTTTATTGCAAATTAGATTTGGTCAATTGCTTTCCAATTTAGTTACCATTCCATTGCCAGTACGGGCATTATTTCTATTAATTTTTATAATGATTACGTAGAATTATCATTTTTTTATTGCTATTATGTTATGTTGTATGTTGTCGGCTCGAATCCCGGCACGTGTCTCTGGGTTTTTCCAAGGGGTTCCTGGGGTTTTCCATGGCATTTAATAGAAATGCCAAGTGTGAGTACTCTGAGAACGGCGATCAACTGAGCTGTTGGTCAACTTGGGCGTTATATATAGGCATAAAGTGTATACAACCATAAATGTATCTCTGCTCACGTCGAATGTTGTGAGGTAATATTATTTAATATAGTTATTAAATACCTCAAAACTACCATAAATATTTTAGAAGTGATAAAAAACTCTCCAGTAAAAATAGGCACCATTTCGAACGTCAAACGATCGCTAAGCCAACACTCCTGATTTCAGCTATATATAAAAAAAACTAATTTACCACAAAAAAATACTTGACGACTTGAAAGACCAATTCCACATAATACTCACGTCGCGCCAGTCTACTCGTGGCCATGACTTGTGTAAGCAGGTCGTACGTCGAGCCGTGATTCAAGTAAGTTACTTCGCGCAGAAGTCCCGATAAAGTATTTGCAATCACTTTACAGTGGTCCGAATGTGCGCAGTCCCTTACGTCCCGACATTGGTACACACCTAATTAGAATATTAAGAACGTGCCGAAACAAGCTATAAAACGTTTAACATTATGGCCGCATAACTTTGTTTCCATCCATTACTTTCACATTACGAGTTAACTGTGGGTCGCTTTTTCCGTAAACAATTAAAATAATTCATTGGTTCGTATAAATTATTTTACATCAGCTTAATGGGATTTTAAAACGCTAAATTATACTTTAACCGATTGGGTCATTAGTGTGATTAATTAAATTATTTAAACTTAGGTTATATGTCTCAACAATGCTGAAATTACCCCAAGTGTTGTTGCGCAATGTCAAGGACAAAATCACCAAATTTGTTACAGAAAAGATCTTACACCATAATCCCTTTGTAAATTGCTACATTAGCTTGTTTCGTTCCAATACCGGGCAAAGGCTTCCCTCCTCCCTTTTTCCACTATATTTGTTAAAGCCATGGGTAGGGGTTTGGACATGTAACCCAGCACACAATGTCCAATACGGGCTGGCGGGCGCGCGCTGTGTGCTGACACGGCGCAGGCCGCACCAACCAGCGTACAATTCGACATGCTCTACACCTTCGCTGGCTCTTAACACCCATATATTGTAATTTTTTTTTTTTTTACACTGGCTCGACATAGTGACTACAGAGTACCTGATGGTAAGTACAGTGTAGTCCAAAAACGAATGCGACTATCAAAGGATGAAAATCCATTGATAGTCTACATCGTCATGTCGGCCCACATATACCACGACTGAAGGTCTCTAGGTATATGACCTATTGGATATACACAAGCTGATCCCGAAACGCGACAAGCCGAAATTGGTCACTATGACGAGCTTTACACCCATGTACTGTGGTCGCGATCCAGACGGGCACCGACGCCCTGCCACCTCGCTGCTGCTCGTTTAGCACCGCCCAGGAGTCACGTGTAGGGAAACTAGGGTAAAGCCTACGGACGCGAGCAGCTTCGACTCCCAATGATAATGATAACAATATGTCACCACGCTATATCCCTTTTAGGGTAAGCAGAGCTACATTATTGAATGTATCCCTCTGCACTCTCTCTGTGTGTGTATGGGTGTATTAGTGGTTGGCAATATATTTGTATGTAGTGTAATATAGCTGCTCACTCCGAAAGGGACAGAGCGTAAGGGTATATTATTATTATTGACAAAATAACTAAACACTTTCGTTTTTAAATCAGAAGCGTTTCGTGGAAATATTGCGTCAAATATCTTGAAAGTATACCCACATCGTTCATAAAGATACTTCATTTGAAAAATAATAATGTTGAAATGAAATAGAAGGCTACGAGTAGATAATTTTCGTGTTATGATTGCGAGCAAGGTCGCGAGAACAAGTCATCGTCGCAAGCGTAAGCAGTTATAAGCTAGACGTGATGAATCATAATTAATGCGCTTCACTGATGTTTACTTTCCCTAATGAATCAATCAACAAAAATAATTAAGAGCTTATCAAAATATTGATCAATAAACAGCACTTGTAGCCCATTCGCTATCTATTTGTATAAGCCGTGGTGGCTGCCGGTAGAATAGAATAGCATCTCCCTCTTGTTGCTGAGGTGTCGTAAAAGGCGACTAAGGTATCTCTTTAACACCGCAATTCAACCAGATGTTCAGAGAAGGACAACTCGACCAAACCTGCATCCCGCTCCCTCCCGATCGTACTGGTTCTCCATTCCATCGGGCCTGAGGGAGCTCGGACGAGAGAGTGCTTTTCTGGCTTCGCGTCCAGTTATGCACTTAAATATCTCCTGCGCAATTGACTGTTTCCGAAAACTGGACCTCGAATTTCTTAATCGGTGTTGAAACAGTCGCCGTGGCCGAATCCGGCCAGGACATCATCATCATTTGTATATATTCGTACTGTGGGGTGCTTTGGAATGGTATGTAGTGGGTGATGGGGATGAGGTTGAGCGTCGCTGCACACCGGCGCTCTGGCACGCTGTGCGCTCGATACGTGACGCTAGCGCCACCATCACCCGCCTCAGCTCACTCAAATTAGCCATACCCCTAGGCCGCTAGCGCTCACTATTGTTTTCGTTCTTGTTATTGATAAATTGTCTATTTTACTTGTGCTTGCTTGTTTCTATCGTGAATTCTTACTGTGTCGAAATGAAAGCGTTTCAACCTTGCTGACTTCTTTACTCTCGTTTCGTCTATTCCACTTCTGTCGACGCAAGCGATATTCTACATCGTCCATAAGTACGCTTTACACTAATTAATAAATTAATCGCATGCAGGGTGGTTCCATGGGAATTGGCTGTAAGAGAATGATTGCTAATCTAAAAAAAATATATAGCTGTAGTCATTAGATATAGCTTCCGTCTAGCTTGATGGCTTTGTACGGTGAGCCTGACTGAATACAACTCTATAATAATAATATATCGTGACGCTGTATCCCTTACGGGGTGAGCAGAGATACATCAGTGGCTGTATCCACTTAGCGCTTATACATATGTCGTGAATAACGTAACCAGTAGCGCTGGTGATCGCCGTTCTCAGGGCCCATACACGTAATATTTCTAATAGATGCCATACGAGTTCCCTCAAAACCTCAAAAAGTTTTGTTTACACTCATACATAATCTGGAAAAATCCCAGAAGTACGAGTCGGGATTCTCTTGGGTTGTCGCGCGAAGACTCTGGTCCCTCATCTGACCCAGATTAAACCTGACTTCTGATTTGTGATTCTTATTTCCAACTTTAACCGTGAAATGAAATATTTTGCTAAAGTAAAATGAGGTCAGTAGTGAAAATACATTAATTAAATTCCCAGGAACGACCTACTCATGGTGGTATCATAACTTGTCAAGTTTCAGAAGGCCGACAAATAAGCAATTCACTTTCATTGTTCAAGGGGCCTTCCGAAATTTACAGCTTGTCATTAATCATGCCCAACACTTATAGACATCCGTTTTGTGTGCGCCCCGCATTTAAAATAGCAATTTGAACTTACTGGGTTTTATTTTAGCAATCGTACACAATTAAAGCAGGTCCTCACTGCGCACTGCTCGTGGGGCCCTGTAGCCCCGTTTTATGAAGACTGAGGTATACGGTATGTTATAAAAAAACTTGTTCGACCAATGGAGTTATTACTCGGTATCGATATTAGATTTTATTTAGTTTATGTTAAGTCAGTTATTTTCTTTAGATTCGGGCAGTAGACTTGAGGGAGTCTGCTGCCGGATGAGAGGGAGATTTGGGAGAGATGGGCTCTTTCCTCCCACTACTCCCAATGAGAACAAGGCTCTTCAACAAGGCTTTTCGCTCCTCGAGCATCGGGATGAATATGATTTTCCAGGCCCAGGTGGAACGATTAAAGGGACATCCCGATGATTTTAGCCAGTGGGAGTCTGACACACCGGGAATGCCGCCTTCAGAACGGCCCTGATAGTTCTATAAGAAGTTTTCTCCCGAATTAGAAAAAAAAGGTTTCTTTTTAAATTAAAGAGTAGATTTTTTTTTAAATAGAAGAAAAGTCACATGGCAACACTGGGTGCGTACGTAGCTTGTGAAAAAAGGAAAGCAAAAAATCATGGTAGTAGGTGAAGACGTTAAAGGAGTCTTTGCTCTCATCGAACCATTTATAAATTAAATGGTTTCAGTAGCTTTTAAACAGATTTTTGTAATCCCAGCAGTAATCGCGTGTACAATGAGTGAATTATAATTTCACTCAATTTTTTTATATGAAAATTACTTTTAAACGTTCACGAATTACTAAACGTCTACTGCCGATATCTCACTGGAAAGAGAAGACTTTCCAAATATCAAATAAGGATTTTGAAGCGTAAGAGCAGAACTTTAAACTGGATCAACTCGTTAACAAAAAAAATTCACAATTTCACAAAAATCACAATCAAAAATTCACAGAAACGCTTTTTCCACACTTTTAGGTTAGGATATTTTAAAAACCTGGTGTGTCGTTGCAATTCTGACGCTAGATTCGGATTCTACGCACAAAATTGCTTCGAAAATGATCCTCACTTGGCCAACAACAAAACCTTGCAGACCTTTGTAATTAGTCGCCGACCTCGGCGATCGATCTGTTTACAATTTTTCCCAAAATATTATATACCAAGGGTAGTAAGTACTAACGATGGTGTGCCGTATTAAAGCTCCAATCGTTCAGCAGCAGATCAAAGTAATGGAGCGCGTAATGGCGCCTCATTATTCAGTCGATTTAATGAATAAAGTTTATATTCCTTATTGAATATCCCTGGGCCCGTGCCTGCGCTTGTAATTACCCCAGTACCAGGCCGTTACAGTCAGATTGTAATCCGTTAATCGGTTCGCCTTTTCGTGTTTTCAACTTTGGTGTACTTTAAGGACGATAAGATCCGCCATCTTGGCTCCTGAGACGAGAAATGTTCGCTGAATGTTTTATCCTACAAATGCGAGTGATTTCTAGTATTATCATTGAAAGTTTTTAATTATTGATTCTTTTTAGGGTTCCGTACCTTCGAAATCCGACTCGATCATAGAATAGTGTCTGTTTGGGATCGACACAGCGCTGTCTCCGTGGTCGGTTGCGACTTGGCCAACGTACTGGGTTTTTTCATGATGCTTTGGATTGATTGAACTTTTTGACAATCGCACTTTTAGAACATCCATCGACCTATTTTAGGAACCTTTGGCGATTGCGCTTCGAGACGTTTCTGCGACTGCGGTCTAATATTGTACGCTCTCCTGGATTAATAAATCGATGGTTTGTCAACAATTAATACTCCGCGCTCATAACAATTACAATGTTTCATATGGTCTTGTGAACAATACGGCATCATACTATCCGTATGTACCTCAGACAGCTATTGAGATAGTCATGCAATACTAGGACCGATCTATTATCACTGATAGGACTATTTCTGCAAATAAGCCTGACGTTCTGGTGCTAGACCGGTCGGCGCGCCGGGCAATACTCGTTAATATCTCCATACCTCATGATGAGAATTTCGAGAAAGCAGAAAAAGTAAAATCTCCAAAATATTGATACATCACACACGAGACTACCAGCATGTGGGATGTGCATACAACGATTACTGTCCCGATAGTCGATTAATGGGCTGGTCGCAAAGAGCCTCTACTACCATTTCAAGAGGCTCTCGCTTGGTTGTTGGATCAAGGGCCGGATACAGAAGGCAGTTCTACTCGATACGACACGCATTGTTAGGAGGTTCCTCACTCTGAGTTTTTAACTACTGGTGGCTTGGGTCTCAGGCCTCGCCCCCATAGGTCTACATGTTTTTATATTTTAAAATTTATATGTTATCTTTTTGTATGTATTTATTATAAATTGTGAAGATATTCTAAATATGATGATTAAAAATCTAATCTCATTAAAAATAAAGCGCGTTAATATAATTAATTAAATATAGCATTATTGGCAAAAGTAACAATAAACCCTGTATTCTAGAAACACACAATACATTCGAACAAGAGGCGAGTTAACAAATTGAAGATGTAGCGGTCGGGAAGATGTTTGCTCCAAACAGCAGGGTGAAGATTGAAATACAAAACACAATAGGGGCGGGAGTACATTGTGGCGCACAATGCAGTGCCCCGGGACGCCTGCCCTGCCCTGCCCTGCGCTCCCGCCGCCGCCGCCGCCGGGGTGCCACTCAGACATTCCATTTATTTGAAACAGGAGTAGCGTGGAGCTGCCCTCGGGCCGCTCTTCACATTTGTAGCGCGCGTGGGAGACGGTAACCGCTTGCAATAAGGAGGCCGTCGGGCAACGCTTTTTTTTATTTTATTTTTTTATACTGACTTGACACAGTGACTGCACCATACCTGATGGTAAGCATGTTCCAGTCCAAAAAACGCCAACGACTATCGATAGGCAAGAAAAACCCATCGGTAGTCACGGCGATCATGCTGGCCTGGACAAATATCTCTTCACGCTACGCTTAAAAGATGCCATATCATAGGATGGTGGGAACACGCTCGCCGGAAGACCATTCTACAGCCTAACGACACGGCAAAAGGAGTTAGAGAACTTCTTAGTCCTGGTCGGGATGTGAGACACCGTATAGCTGTGACACGCTAAAGAAATATTAACAAATTGTACCACATGCTCTGTAACTCGTGCAATTGTATAAGTCTTATTACACTGGCTCGACCAAGTGAGTGTACGGAGTCTGATGGAAAGTACAGTGTGGTCCAAGAAAGGCCACAACCGCCAAGAGACAGATAATCCGTTGACAGCCACTATCGCTCTATCAACCCGCATATACCACATCGAAAGATCTTTCTCTACGTATATGAACAACTGGACGTAACAAATTGATCCTAAACGCGACAGGCGGCAGCGAGTCACTATGACCTTTGCATTCGCGTACTGCGTTCACGAGCCAGTTCAGGCAATCATCCTACCGACTCGTGCGTCCCTGCTTTCGCTGAAAAGAATATAGTCTTATCAAACATTATTTATTAATTATTAATTATCTTGGATTTTATTTGTGATGGCCTAGTGGATATCGGACCAGTATTCCTGCGCAGGAATGCAAGTGGTCATCTGCTGCTCTGGTTTCTGCTAGATGCAGTACGTATTTAGGGAGCACATGCTCAACGGTGGAGGTAAACATTGCGAGGAAACCTGCACGGCATCTAACAGAAATGTCATGTGTACTGGTACTGCGAGAACGCCGGTTAGCTGCACAAAGTGGATACAGCCGCTAAGGTACGAGTATCTCTGCTCACCCCGAAAGGTATATAGCGTGACGATATATTATCATTGTCGTGGACTGCATGTAAATAAAATAATATTTAAATTAGACAAAAGTTCCCGTATTGCGGATATTGGCTCTTTGTGCGGATAGGAGAGGCCGCCTCTCGCTAACCAAATTGGAATTTGATGGCGCCCGGCGGTACACGCGGCTGGGTACAATTATTAGGCATTATTACTTTTTGTTACGGCGGAGGCTTCTCAGAGACAGTAGGAATCATAAAAATCTGATTAAAATTGAGAAAATATAATCTAGAAACATTTTTTTTATACTGGCTCGACAAAATTGGACGAAAATCGCCATCGCTATGTCGACGCATATATATAACGACGGAAGGAGCCTAGCTATATGAGTTACTGCATATACACAAGCTGATCCCGAAACGCGACAGGCCGAAACCGGTCACTATGACGGTCTTTACACCTGTGTACCGAGGTCCAGATCTAGCTCTGACAATCGCTATACCGCCTACATTTTAAAGTTACATTTGTGCTCTAACTCATTTGTCTATCGATTATTTTCGTGTTTAGCGTGGTTAGCAATGAATAAATAGACAGTGAATACATTACCAGTCGTTCCCCGCACGGAACAAACATTTCTATAGGCTGCAGATGGGACATAATATACTATTCACTTGCCGGCTCGTCTGAGGGATTCTGTTCCTCAAGCCAAGATAGCCGCGATTTGAGAGAGACCCTGAGAGCTTTTGGTCAGTAGGAGTCTGACATACCAGGATTGCCACCATCACAGCCGTCCTAATGGTCCTATGTAGAATTTCCTCACGGGTTACAAAAAGAAAATGGTCGAATTTTTGTTTAACAATTCTCCAGTTTTAAATATATATCGCTACGCAAAATCAGGCCGCGTCTATTTATTTCTTCATAAAATAGCTAATTTTATCATGACTCCTTTCAAAATGCCATAGTATTTCTGTTGCCATACAATTTATGAGAGTAATAAACATAAAATAAACACATCACGTATTACGATGGTAAAGTACTGTTAGCAGGATCAAAGACCAACGACAGCCCGTCCAGTGAATGCGATCGCTATAGAAGCAGATGCTTATCGCACCTAGGGCGCAAACAAGCTAGTTCGCGACGCTTCTATAGTATATAAGAAGAAAAGCGATCACGCGCCGGTGATTCGTAGCCTGCGCGACGTTCTGACGGATCCAGACCATCTGATTACTGGGGTATTGGAAGCTCCCGCTGAGACAAACAGTGTGGTACACAAGCTCTTGGTTAACTCTACGATAGCGGCGTCGCCGGTGAAGAATTATCCAGTTAACTATCGCCAAACGATGCGTAGTACGACGCAGCCTTGAACTTCTTTCAGCGTTTCTTCTAAAGGTAGTTGCTTTCGAAACGCTAGTAGTTCACCAGTAGATTCTTTTCCTGGCTGGCTACCCGACTTGAGGTCCATTCCTACAGGGGTGTCCTTGCGTTGCGATCCGACACATAAATTCGCGAGCTGCCTAGCCCTCTATGCGCAATTGAGTTGTACAGATCTGTCCTAAGTAAAAAAAAACACCTAGGGCGCATTAGCTCGTTGTCCCTCATATTGTAAACGTCTCGTGGGTACTCTTTATATGAGATTATTAATTAGGGTCGCGTGAATTGTTTTTCTTGTCAATAGTCGTGTTGCTTTGTTCGTAATTTGGAGTGCAAGGTGTTGTAAGATAATGTTTCTCGGTCGATATATTTCAAAATGGTAATTTGTAAAATTCCAAAGTAAAGTTTTGTTTGTGTTTCGCGAGTTGTCTGTTTTTATCTTTAATCCACTCTTTTCCTAAATATATTATTTTATGAAAACAGACCCTTAAAGTATAGATATACTCGACTAAAGCGCGGGTAATTCATCATTAAAATTAAAGCAAATAATATTTAACATTGGAATAACATTCAAATTGTATATAATTTGAAATATATTTCACATTAGATATGTATCACTCCGGAATGAGAGCGGGGAGAATCTAAGGTCGCTCGCACGGCCGGGTTCCCTTCTCTCAGAGCCTGACATTAAATTGCTAACGACAAACAATATCTGGTCTTAATTGGATATTTTAAGCATTAAGCCATTTTTTGCGCCTCCTTTTACACGCCAGGTCCACTAATTAATTCAGTAACGAAAAAATGTTTGTAATGTTTACTTTTGTACTAATTTTTTTTTGAATGTTTAGTATTTTTTTAGTATACAACATTGTAAATGTAAGAAATTGTACGCTGTAATTTCTGTTTCTTAGAACATTAGTGAGCCTTGCTAATGATGAACGAAATAATATTATAATGTTATATAACCTTCTTCGACAAAAAAGGAAACCTTGATTTTAAATCCTAAGACTGGTGGCTCTCAATAAAAATCGTAAATCCATTAATAAAATATTATGCTATAGTAAATAATATGGGTCTAATTTAATTATATTGGTAATTAAACTAGTTAATAGGCGTACGAGTAAACATATCTGTAAGTAAATAGGCCTACAGGTACATAAGCACACGAGTAAATATATCTACAAGTAAATATATTTGCAAGTAAATATACAAACTTTCAAGTAATGTCTATTAGCTTAAAAGTATAAGTGTCCGTACATAAACGTGCTTACAAGTAAACACATACAAAGTAAATAAGCTTCCGAGTAAATACATCAAGTAAAAATGAGCTTTCAAGTAAAAAACCCTTGAAGTAAATAGGCCTTCACGGTGTACCTATAAGGCAATAGAGTGTTAAATACAGGAATTGATCACTGAATGCGAGAGACTAATGCCTCCCTTGCAGCACATACTCGTATACTGTGTTTTTATGTTGCGGTTCCAATATATTGTTCTCATGGGAACTTTTAATTGCTGTTCTTAACACGTGTCGCACAAACTCATAGGAAGCCTTTGAATTTTAATGAGGATTAAAAACATTATGAACACAAAGCCAATTACGACGGAAAGGTACGGTGCACGCGACAACGATAATTACCCTTTGTACGGGATATTACTATGGCCCTGTCCTACTGCAATCTATCAACTTGAGCGATATAGCAACGTACCGGACTCGAAATGAAGTACTCGCAAAAGCCTTTGTATAAAACCTTTAAATTGGCAAAAACATGAAAAATATTTTAACAATCCGTAATCAAAAATTTTAAAAAGGTTAAAAATTAGTTCGGTTGTTCAAAAAAAGAATGAAAAACATTCTTCACGGTTATGACGGTGTTACGACCGACCTTACGTAGCGACCATTCTTTGTCAAGTGGGATGTACGTTTGTATGCCACCTTTAGCATAAATAAAATCAGACTCTACACGGATTTCAATTTTTGACGAAATAAATTGAGTAAGTTTTTTCATATTTATTACACAACCGCTTTCTATTACTATTCTATTTTTTATATCTACGGGTTATAATAAGTCTCAATATTTATTATAAATATTATGAATGGTCATGATTAGTAATTTGAATAATGAATCTTCAAAATTATTTTAAGATCAATCATCTTAACCCGTGCGTTGGCCAGTGTGATTCGTCTGTGTGCCTCAGGAAGCTCAAATCTGCGTAAACAAGCGATGTGCAGGAATGTAAACAATGTAACTCGAATTTTATTATTGTATTGTGATATTAATGTCTTCGACTTATCGCGAAGATTTTTTTTTCTACCCCAAATGTCTTTAGAATATTTTAACTGAAAGCATACGGCATAGTATAATGTAACATGTTGTCCTATATCTATACTAATATTATAAAGCTGAAGAGTTTGTTTGTTTGTTTGAACGCGCTAATCTCTGGAACTACTGGTTCGAATTGAAAAATTCTTTTTGTGTTGAATAGACTATTTATCGAGGAAGGCTTTAGGCTATATAACATCACGATGCAACTATTAGGAGCGAAGAAATAATGCAAAATGTAAAAAAAACGGGGAAAATTATTCATCCTTGAGTGCTTCCATTGCGTGCGCTGCGAAAACGGTTAAAGATACTAAAAATATATGTATGACAGAGTTATTCCTCTTAAAATGATCTAACAAAATGTCTGCGACAGTATATATCTATCTTTTAAGATTAACTTACTAGAACCGTTTTTATGGTAATCAAATTTGGTCGAAATTAATGCATTATTTGTTAAGAGTTGTATCAACGTAATAATATTAATCTTTATCCAAATAAATGTGTTGTTGATTAAGAGTATTTAATTGTGAACAAAATTGTCTTTGACTTCACTTAATTTCAATGAACATCTTAGAAGATATTACAATAACTTATATAGCAAAACAACGTTTGCCAGATCAGCTAGTTAATTAATAAAAAGAATTGTATAATGTGAATATTTTAGTATTTTGATTTTGCCTGACCTCTATCTACATGTAAGTGTTTATTCCACTAAATTCTTTTTAAAAATCCTATTAAATTCAACAAGGTAAACGTAACTCATATTTGGTTGATATGGCGGCGAATGTGTTAAGCGAATATGTAATATTTATATCTGTCCTACAATAGGACCGGACCCATAACGACACTAAGTTCATTACAAATTTCAAATTTAGTTTGAGACAAGTATTCGACTGTAGTAAGTATTTAAGTTCGCCGTGGGCTGATGCTAATTTCTATTAACTTTTATTAGTCAGCGGGATACAGTCTAAGATATTTTCTTCTATTGAAGTTTTGACAATCACTTAATCAAATTCTAAATATATCCAATTTTCGTTTATAAAACCTATTGTATTTTCACATAATTTTACGTCATTATTACTTACAAAATTAGTTTTGTTGATCCTTTGATAGGTTGTCTATATTAAGAATGATCACGTTTTATACATGAAACTTACTGAAAAATTTTATTTTCGTCAAAAAATTATAAGGGCTTGGAAGTAGGTAGTCAGCATTTACAAAATACTGACGGTAAAGAAACTAGATCTAGTATTGTAGTAGGACTGAATTAAATGCTACGTTTTCTCGTAGCGAATGTAGCATGGCTACGATATTATGTATCGGTTTCGTTACGTGCTACGATATATCGTAGCGCTTCCAGACTCCTACGGACACACCTAGTAGCCGCAGCACTTCTATAATGTGATTTTATCGTCACACTATATATCTCACGGGGCCAACAGATGTACATGAGAAGTTGCATCCACTTTGCGATTGCATATCGTGCCCAACGTGGACATAGCGCAGCTGATCGCCGTTCTCACAGCACTAGTACACACGACATTTCTATTATATACTACGTGGGTTTCCTCACGATGTTTTCCTTAACCGATGAGCATGCGGTTCCCAAGTTCGTACCCACAGCCATTCGCTTTACTGCACATGAATACCGATACCTTATTCACTAAGCCCTCACAGCTACTAGTGTAGTCACAATTGCGAGATAAAATAAAACAAAGAAAAAAATTTGATACAACTCAGTTTAAAAATTAAATTAAAAATACACAGGTAGAGTAAACAATACCGAACGGGGATGGCCGATAAATCATATTTAAAACAAAACCAACCGCAATAAAATCGGCAAGGAATTCGGAAGAGCGCAACCCGACGATAATTTATTTACCGCGACAGTGCTGCCAACTCTTTTTAAAAACATCTGCCTAAAATATTTTATAAATTGTAAAGCAAATTATTTGTTACCTAAATCGTAGAGCATAAACTTGAGAGCCTACTGAATAAGTGTTTTAATAAAGTAAATTATGAATTTTGGAAATCTGTGAAGGTTTATTAGGTTATGCATGAGGTCTGATGTGGGTCAATTCCATATCAAGAAAAATACATCGGGGCGCCGGCACCCGCGCCGGTTAGCTCATGTTTTTATTTTACATTGCTTCACAAAGTGACCACAGTACACCTGATGGTAAATACAATGTAGTTCAAGAACGATAGCGACTATCAAAGAGATAAAAATTCATTGAATATCTCTGTCGTCACCTCGGTCCAGATATACCACGACTGGGGGTTTCTGGGTGTGACTTACTGGACGTACAAAAGCTGATTCTACAACGCGACAGACTGGAGCCAAGCACTATGACATCGTGCTTTGGGGTCGCGGCCGCTCAAAGCGGGGTTCTGAGCGACCCCAAAGTTGGGGGTTGGTTGGGGTTGTGAGGGGGTAGTGACCCTTGATGAGCCAGTGAAACAGAATGACGCGGTTTGCCGTAAAACAATGAATTATTTGGAAGGCAGCGCTTTCCCCGTAGATCGTTTCCGCGAGGATGCAGCTCAACGAGGCTATGGATCATTGAATACTGGGCCCACAGTACTCGTCGGAGTACTGAAGCAGCCACCTTGTGGCTTTTGCCGGCTCAATTCCGGCTCACCACACTGGTTGCTGCGTTCGGGAAGGTTCTATGAAGATGTTCTCTAAGTAAAAAATAAGTTATGCATAGAATACACGTACAGTGAACGTACTGTATTAAATGATTAAACAAGCGTTTAACAGAGTTAAATGATTTAAAACCAGTATTTTTTATATCATTGTACATTCAAGTAAGAAATTAAAAATTGCCTAAATTAGTTTATAATTGTTACCCACAAAATTCTTATGTACACGTATAAATCCTTGATTTTTGGGGTAAAACCTTAAGCTGGCATCACTGTACCGCTCCCACTGCGGACACGGTACAATGTTACGAACAATGCCCGTACATTTGTTAGCGAGAGTGTGAATGTTCGGGGATAAATAATAAATCGCATTTGCCCTTTGTAAAAGTACACGACGGCCATGGGGTAAACAGATGGCGCCCGTGTCGGGCTCGCTGTATGTTTCTGCTCCAATAAATATTCACAAATACTTTTATAATATCATTACAGCTTTAAAATAAATTGGGATTACATTTACCGTTTTTACATATCTACAGAGTGTTACAAAAATGTAATAATAATGTATTTATTTATATGAAACATTGGTATAGTATATAAGATGAGTTAATCGTAAAGTATGATGTCTGTTATTTTACATCATTTTTATGTATGTAGGAAAACTAGCAGCAACCTCAAATCAATTAAATAGCGCAAAAAAAGATGCTCAAGCCAGCAAAAATTTCACAAAAAAATATTTAATAAACTAAAAAATCATGCAAAACGCAATTCAATAGACAGAAAGCTACTATTATAAATTCGCACGTAAATAAATTAATTCAATAATAATACAGCTGTACTGTTCTTTTTTTGTGTCGCCCATCTTTAATACTGAAATCAATATATATATATATATATAAATTTGCAAGAAAACGTTATAGGAGCAACCTTGGTCACTTTTCTGCTGTGCCAAGGCTATCGCCGTTATATAACGGGCGTGTGGCCGGGGATAAGAATATAAATATATTTAGAGACACGTTGTCGGCCTACAAGAAGAAAATTAGTGGGCACACATGTTGAGTTTGACACTGTTATTGTTTACGTGTTGTGTTTGTACAGTTATTACCAATACGTTTTTATTTATAATTACTCGTAATGTATTTGGTAATTTTTTTTATAATTTTTTTGTTATTAGTCAATACTTTTAAGAAATGCTGCGGTTATCTATTTATTATCTGTTAATAAGTACCTATCGTCGACACATACGTAACTAGTGGACATGATTTTATTTGTAACATATACAAAGGTACTGTTTATAGCCCATAAATATATATAAATAAATCCCGATTTTCCTGTTATGTTATTAATAATTTAGATACCAAATCAACATTTTGTAGAATATTTTGTATGTCTGTCTATTCCCGTTGTAAAGCTTCACACTATTACTATGGAGTGGAGCTTAATGAAATATCACATGGAAGTACATGTAAACTGGATAAAATATGAGGCTCATTTTTATTCCGAGGAAGTATCTCCTATTTTCATCTTACAAATTACAAAAAAGCGTTAACGACATCTATTGTCGATTGCTGTGTATGTCCTTAGCACTCATTGAATTCTATATTTAATGTTTTTGTAATTACTTATATAAAAAAAATCATGGCTTTGAACACTCTTTCACATATAAAGCAAACACTTTTGTGAGTAGAATTCCTTCTCCGCTCATATTCATATGAACTATCGAGGCACGCTTACCGTATAACATTAATGTAACGAAATAATAAGAACTCTTTTTCTTAAAATTATCCGAGGTCTAGTATTTATAATACTCTTTTAAATTAACCCTTTAAGACCACACCGAAACTAACTAGGGCACAAAATGTATATAAAGTCAAGAAATTCGTAAATAAAAACGATTTTATTAATTTTTCCACATATCACTGCATCTAACACACTGTTTGCAATATTTTTTTATTTTTATCACACTATTTTTAGTTCAAGATAACATTAAAAATAACATTAGCACGCCGCAGCAAAATAATTCAGGTACAAAAGGGTTAAGATGTTTAGTTAACGTTAGAAGTTTAAATACGGCAACTTGGCTGCCGTGAAGAAGGCCAATTGTAAAAGCAATTATGGCGGCGAAGAAAACTATTTTCAGCTTTAAATAACATTTCGAATTAAGAGTACTTGAAATGAAGCGTTCTATAGCCGACTGCGATTCCCAGGAAGAGGGCAGAAAGTTTCATTTCGAAAGCACTTGAGAAACCATTCCGTTGGAACGAAAACAGAATTGTATTTCAAATATAATGTAGACGATGACAGAATCTGAGCGAAACTAAAATTGCATTGTCCTGTAGTGTCTTGGATGCAGTGGGCGGCTCTGCGCCGGGATCGCTGTTGCCAACTCAGTGATACCAACTTAAAGTAACTTTTAAATATATATTGGTCATTTTTATACCATATATTAAACTTTCACTCTTTGGACATATTTTAGCGGGTCTTATGCCCGATGAAACTTATTTATCTACAAAGAAATAGTGGAATATTTGTTGCATAATTTATTAGGATTTTTAAAGCTTTTATAAATATATCGTCACGTTATATCACTTACAAGGTGATCAGGGATACACTAATAGTTGTATCCACTTCGCAATTTATTTCGTGTCGAATGTGACCAGAATGTGACTATTTTACAGTAGTACTAACTTATAAATGCAAATACAGTTAGTATTTGCATTTACAATTTCGCTCATATCATACGAGTTTCCTTATTGATCAGAACGTAGTGTTTGTAATTAATTTGGAAATGCCGAGAGTGCCAGGCGAGATTCTAACCGACGGTTATTCCGCTTTCCAGCAAGTTATTCCTTAAGTCACCACAGCCCCAGGACTTGAGGACTTTTAATCTGTTTATATGAGACAAAATAGAGAGAGAAATTGTTAAAATATAGACAAATAGACATAATAATTCATGAGATTAGTACAGATTATGACCGGTGGTCGTGGCTGTGGTGGTAGCAAGACACGGATTGTGGCGTTTTATTGTTTATTTGCACACGCACGTAGTCTAGCCTCGGGTCTCGGTAGTCGACTGTTTTTGCTAGAGCATCCCTTTAGAGACTTAGAGACCTTTAGGGCGTTTACCACAAACGCCTATCGGGCGGCGTCTACATGCTATAAGATATTTTTATATTTTAGATGACGCCCGCTGCCGCCCGCCTCGTCTATGTTGCCAAATGGCTAGACTGGATGTGGCGTCTTTGTGCCCCTAGGCCTCCTTTTTTTGGGAAATAACAGATTCGCAGAATGGGAGCACAGCTGTCCACAAACTCTCGCTACTCGTCGACCATTGTGCGAACTATGGCCGGCGGGTGCAAGCAGCCCTTAGAGATGCTCTTAAAACTCTTTGATAATTATTGTTTAAGAACAAGATGATACCATAATAGGCGTGTAATAGTAAGATTCACAATTTGCATAATATTTAAAAAAAAATGAGCATTTTTCTAATCCCGGGCTGGCCACATTGCGACAAGCCGCTTGCTTTACTATAACGGTCTTAATCTAAAATATTTTGTGTATCTAAGTATTTGCCCTCATACATACTCTCACCACAAACGTTATCTTGAAGAACGCGGAGTAATATAATATATTTAAACCGCTCGATGACAAGCGTTTAATCAACTGTGTCTACGAGTAAGGGGCCCCAGGTCAGGGCTTGCATGGAATACTGTTCGCATTTGTGATGGCTCTGTCCGGTGCTTGCTTAACGCCTTGGATAGGTTGCAGCGGAGGGCTGTCCGCATTGTGAATGATCCTGACGTGACTTGCTTAGTTATGTCAGGATCACTGAACCGCTCCAGTTCCGCAGAGATATTGCCTTACTGAGTGTTGAACCTTGTTCCCCCCTCACTTCTATGGTAGAATCATCCGCGCGGGTTTGCGGAGTCACAGCTATACGGTAGCTCACATCCCGGCTAGGACTAAGAAGCTCTCTAACTCTTACTATTGCTGAGTCATTAAGCTGTGGAATGGTCTTCCAGCGAGCGTGTTTTCATCGTCCTATGACATTGGGTGCTTTAAACGACGCGTGAAGAGGCATTTGTGCAGCTACTATCGATAAGATGTTTTACCGTTGGTGTTCGCTGTGTGGTCACCGTTGCGTGTCAGGATACAAAAACGTTGAGTCAAAATGGAGTGTATGTTGCGCCTTAATAACAATAAATTGTTTGAACTTAGCCTGTTTACGTATTCGAATTATTTTACAATAACAGAGCGTTTAAACAAGCGGAGCACGGCATCAGTAAGTAACACGTTCAGAGTAAATTAATATAGGAACAATAATACATGTCCGCGCTGTAGACAGGTAGGGGCTCCGTGTATTGTGCAGTGCATAAAGGGAGTTCAGTCCGGATTAACCAAACAATACAATGGAGAGGGCGCACGGCGGTATTGGACGCGGCTGCCGAGAGGCGCCCGGCTCGACTTGCGCCGCAGAACAATCGAGTTCAACACTACGGGCCGGCTGCCTCCTTCAAGTTGCGGATTATATGTGTATTCGTGAGTCTTGTGAATATCCTCATAATTATTAACAGTAACGGGGTCAAATTCTATGGATATTCTTGGATAACGGACCGGTATCGAAGTGCGGCTGCGTGAGTTGTCGTAGGTTCGTATCCGGGCGCGTACCTTTGCATATTTCCAGATTAAGTATGGATTTAGCCACCACGTGCTCACCAGTGAGGGAAAACATCGTGAGGAAACCCATATGGCATATAACAAAAATGTTATGTTTACTAGCGCTGTGAGAAGGGCGATCAGCTCGGCGCAGCAGGGTGGTCACGTTGGGCGCTATATATGAACGTTATGTGGATACAGCTACTAACGTATCCCTGCTCACCCCGAAAGGGATTGAACACGACCGACACTTTATATAATTACATAGCCTTCCTCGCTGTGTCCTGCGCGTTTACACAACAAATGGCTGGCTCAGCTGGTCACCTGGCGTTGGATTTGCTGAACTGACTTCCCTTTGGCGCATCACAGCACAGGATACTATGTTTTGTTGTTTTCTATCTTAATTAACATAACCTTCTGTGTTGTATGTTATGTATGGTATGTGCCAAATAAATGCGTATTTTTAGTTTTCTTTCTTTCTTAGTTACATAACACCTACCACGGCCGAAGTCGCGGGTCGAAGTGAGTAAAAAAATTAAACAATTACAGCACGCAATACCAAGTTTAATGAAAATTATAAACACGTATTTTTAATAAATCGCGAGCCGCTGTAACTGACCATCTGTGTGCTAAAATGTATTAAAATTTGTACCGTTATGTATGCGCGGTCACGCTATGCCTCATTACTCGACTCCCTTTACAGTTTACCGGTCGAAATTCAACCCTATGCCGTTACAATAAGAGCTATAGAGACAGTAAGGGTAGTGTTGTGTCCGGCGCCTGCAATGCCGCAGCGGGACAAATGGCAGCCTTTCAATGCCGATTTACAGCGAAATAATTAGTGAAACACGAGTATAGCTTCACGGTATTGCATCGAAACGTTCCTTGCATATTTTCAATGCTTATGAAATCAATACTGTTGCATTTCACCCTTTTTGGTAGCCCGAGGGAAATCCTGCATAGGATCATCAGGGCCGCAGTGAGGGCAGTGCTCCTGGCGTGTCAGACTTCCTCTGGTCCCACTCCACCCGGACCTGGGAAAGCAAATTCGTCCAGTTACCCGGAGAGCGAACAGCTTGGTTTGTTTCAGGATATCTACAGGACAACATAAAATGAGGCCCTACAAATTCCTTTCTGAAGAAAGCTTACTATTCTTCGAATGATTGCTTAGCTTATAGTATAATATGTATCTCACAGTGAATCCAACTCAATTTAAATTGTATTAATTTATAGTTTTTTGAAAAGAGAGACTATTAGCGTTTGTGACTGGCTCGTCTCTGTAGATCTCCCTTCCCGCAGCGGGAGTACATTAATTTTGTTGACGATATAGAACTGCTTGTATTAGATCTATTTAAATAAACTCATTACGACTTGAGTTGTTACGTTGTAGTCAGGCTAGGATACATTCCAACCTTTACGTCGTTGCTACAGCATTGTCGTAGGCGGGATGGATTTATATTAACGTTGTTTAAGAGAGTCGGAAAGAGAGAAACAGGCCTTACCAATTGGCAGCGGCAATTAAGGATACTTTTACAAATCACTCACTCTCAGTGACTGAGCATGTGTGTATATGATATGTGATATTAGCAACGATTACAGAATTATTTTTACTGTTTTTTTTTTTCGAAATGACTCGCTTTGATTGACCAGGAAAGGTTTTCACAACTAAGCCGGGCGGGTGGGCAAACACTGAAGGTACTCAGCCGGCAATTTATGGGTTGGGTGGCAATGCAAGGGCACCCCTGTGGGTACGAACCCTGACATGGACCGCCAGCCAAAATATACAAAACCTAAAAGTGATCTACTAGCGTTTCGTAAGCGACTACCTTGAAAAGAAACGCCGAAAAAAAGTCGAGGCTGCGCAGGAGTGTTTACTGTTTGTGACGCGAGATCTGCGATGCGGTTGTAGAAAGTTTGAAAGCTAGAACGATAATTATTTTTGTACCCTAGATGGCGCTGTAACTTGGGTGCGTTCATACGTTCATTATTTTAACACCTTTGGAGTTGCGCCTTTTGGTACTACTCCGTTACAAAATATTTATGTATAATAAAATCACTATAATAACAATTTGTCAACTCACCTCCCCGTGGTGTTTTAGAAAATAAATGTAAAACCTAAAATAACATGACCCAAGGGAGCCTTTTAGGAGTAAAATCCTAATGATGTTGATATTCTATCACATCTGGCAACATTGCGTGCTCTCCCGGGCGCCTTCATTCATAAAAGTGGCTGTGTGTCGGGTGAAACACGCCCCACGACAGTTGTGTCTCAACATGTCCTACGATATAAATGCCTTATTTATTTGTTCTCTGAAAATGTCACTTGAAAAAAGTATTAACTTTACAAGCATTTCGTACATACTAGAAATTGTTAATCAATTTCCATTTAGTATAATTTGTTGCAAAGCTATTTTCTATTATTTATTATTAACATTGTTTCCATATCGATCATAAAGAGTTCACTGTTAGACAAAACAATAAAGCTCTTTGCCCAATATCCCGTGCCGTACCATGACCGTGCTATGCACGCATTAGGCAAGGAGGCCTAAATAAAGAAACATACGATAAATGATAACTAGTAGAAAGTGCAAAATGAATAGAATTAGCATGAGCTTTTAAAATATAGTCGTACCCTGAGTGTCCACGTCTCAGCTCCATATGTCATTAAATGTAGTACGCACTGGTTGGTAGGTCTTCAGACTCCGTGAATTGTCCAGGTGTAATCTTTTATCAGCACCCAATCACATTCGTGCATAGATTTGAAAGCATCGAGTGCCACGCTTACAACGTATCGGCATAGGAAAACGTTTCATATATGATAAACAACAGTTTGAATCGGCGAGGAAATGAATAGATCATCCATCATCATCATCATCATGATGGTCTTATACATTTCTGTTCAATTTAATTTTGTCTAATATATTAATAGTACGGTCATTTTATGATACGGTCTAGTGGGGCAAGTCCAAGGCAAGACAGAATACGAATCAGTCACTTTTTAAAACTGTGTCGGTTTGGATATTTTTGTCGGGGAACATAATAAAAAAATTAAACTCATTTTAACTCAAACAAGTACTGCTTTAGATTTTAAAAGATTCTGCGATTGGTTTAGATATAATAAATAGATTATAGGAAATCTGACATTCATGACAACGTCTGTACAAATTATAAATCACGGTTTTAACATTCTACTGAGCGTTTCTATTTAGCAACGCTGAATGTATTCGATAAAGGCAATGATTCAAATGAACTGAGCATATCAAGCATCGATGACATATCGCTAATATTAGATCAGTCTGCAATGATTTAACCAGATATAACAAACTTTGTCCCAAGGGATACTAACAAGGCAGTCCCTCGGCTGGTAGCGGAGGCAGTTAGTATGATAAATAAGGCATTTAAAAGTTCCTCTGTAATGTTATGTAGGCAGGCAATGATTTAATAACGAGTGCTATTATAGGCCGTCACATTTCATTTTCGCATTAGGATCGCCGTGGGTGGCCGCGCAGGCCCGCACTTCAGCGTTTAACACACTGATATTACAAATTATCCCACGTTATTGAAATTTCTCGCAGGAGGCTGAACTGCATTTTCTTACTTGGAGAATTTCTAAGCTAAAGATAACTTCATCTAACAGCTCTCATTGGGAACAGAGGCTACTATTGTCTTTAGATGAAAGAACAATAAAAAATGTGATCATCATATTGTAGATTTTAAAGGACATTATTGAAAAAAAAACAAAGGAAAATCTAGGCAGTTTTTATCGAATCCACAGTTTGCGTCTTAATAGACGCAAATATTAGGTCCTTACATATGAAATTGGCGTTTTTCGTACTGGCCACTTTAATCACAAATTTCTCCTCTTTGGTAAGGAATTCCAAATTCAAATTTGTACAGCTATAGACTCATGTATTTGTGCTTCGATGATCGTCATTCATTTGTTTTTTTCTTCTGTTTTTTTCTGTTTGCGTCACTCATTTTACAAAATGGAAAACTTAAAATATCGCATTATTTACGAGTACGAGTTCCGCCGTGGGACTAGTGCTGCGGAAACAACTCGAAGGGTGAATGATGTGTATGGCGGTCGTGTTGCAAAAGAAAACACAGTTCGTTTTTGGTTCCAACGTTTTCGTTCTGGAAATTTCGATCTGCAGAACAAGCCCCGTGGACGGCCTGAGACTCAAGTTGATAATAAAGAGTTGAAGGCTATTGTGGAAGCGGATCCATCGCAAACCACGTCCGAGTTAGCTGCAGGCTGCGATGTTAGTGATAAAACTGTTTTAATTCACTTGAAGCAAATTGGGAAGATTAAAAAGCTTGAAAGGTGGGTACCTCACGAATCGACTGAAGCAAACCGGCAAACGCGCGTCGACTGCTGCGTTACATTACTAAACCGGCACAATAATGAAGGTATTTTAAACCGAATCATTACCTGTGATGAAAAGTGGGTTCTTTACGATAATCGGAAGCGCTCAGCACAATGGTTGGATCCTGGCCAGCCAGCCAAATCCTGCCCCAAGCGAAAATTAACCCCAAAAAAGTTACTTGTAAGCGTTTGGTGGACTAGTGCCGGTATTGTTCATTACAGTTTTCTCAAATCTGGCCAGACTATTACGGCTGATGTCTATTGTCAGCAATTGCAAACCATGATGGAAAAGCTAGCGGCTAAACAACCTAGTCTGGTCAATCGCTCCACGCCACTGCTGCTTCACGACAACGCTAGACCACACACTGCGCAACAGACGGCTACTAAATTAGAAGAGCTTCAATTGGAAAGTCTAAGACATCCTCCGTACTCCTTGGACCTTGCTCCAACAGATTACCATTTTTTTCGAAATTTGGATAACTTCTTGCAAGGGAAAAAATTCAACTCCGATGGGGCAGTCCAAATCGCCTTCAAAGATTTTATTGATTCCCGTCCGACTGGTTTTTTTAGTAAAGGGATCAATGAACTACCTATGAGATAGCAAAAGTGCATAGAAAATAATGGTTCATACTTTGATTAATTAAATATATTATATTAAAAAATATTCGACTTTTTGTTCCTCCTATACAAAACGCCAATTTCATATGTAAGGACCTAATATTTCAACAAATACACAGTATTAATTTTCAGAGACAGATAAAAATGTTTATATGAATTTCAACAGATTTGCACGTTTTACGCAGCTTTGCAGCTTTCTCTGATATTAAAATTGCCTTGAGCGGTAATATATGTTTAAGTATCACAAAGCGATTAAGTATCATATGCTGAAAATTCTTTAAATAAATAAATAGAAACTTATTTAAAGTCTTAATCGATAATGGAGGAAAATGAGATTGATGATCTTAATTGTTTGGGTATTCAAGTTTCGGTACTTAACACGAGGCTTAATTGTGCCCCTTGAAATAATTTCTGAATACGACCAACGGGTGAGATTATGGCTGGCAAGACCCGAGCAACTTGACCCGTGTCCCAGGAACGGGCCTGTTGTCGCCAGTCACGAACCTACTTACGTTGCACCGATATACGAAGGATGTGATTCTGGACTAGGCTTATATAAATAATGAAAATAAAATAAAATTCAAGCAAAATTTAAAAAGATGTAATTGAAAACCGGAGAATATAAATTATTAGTGAGACTGACTGCATCTGATCTGTCTGAATGAAGCAGCAAGGAGGAGCATCGATTGCTAAAGGCGACTAGATGAAAAATAAATAAGAAAGATGTAGTCTAGCCTCTATGGCATTTGTTAGGAGAACCCTGTGTACGATTACGGCAGTATACTACAGTTGGCTAATGATGAAGATTGTATACATGAAATTTACAGCTAACTGTTTCAAGTTAAATACAAGAGTGCAAATGATATCAATCAAAATCAATTTAAAGTAACGTTGATTATGGCATGAACATGAGGGCAGTACTATAAAATAAGTTTGTATCAAAGATGGGGAAAATCTTCAAAACACATGATTCCAAAAATATGAAACCAAAATATAAATATTGATATTTCTAATAATTATACTCCCGTAATAAGACATTGAAGTGGCCGAGTTGTTGTTGAATATTTCAATTGTTACTTTGATTGCACTCGTTCTTAGTTCGAAAGCAACTGTATTACATGAAGTTTGTCATGTTTACAAGACAGCGCGAGCGTCTCGAGACAAGCCATTCACGCCGAAATAGATAAAGTTACTTTGATTAAACTCGTCCAAAGATGGAACTTAAATCAAAGGACCAACTTCGAAGTTCTAACTCCTTGGATTCTAGACGTTGGGAAAACTTTTCCACCGTTACCGACGTCTGCTTAGTGTCACCCTACGCGAAGTTCTTGGATTTACCATATTTTAGATCTCGCACAATTTATAATTCAAACTGTCTAGCCGAAATGATCTCAAATTCTATTTACATTGATTTATATTCTTATATAGCATTGACTTAGAAGTCTATAGTGAGATTTTCTACGTTAGTATCTATATGAAGAGATGATAAGTGACTACTAGATAATAAATAACATTTGTTATTTTGACAAAATTAACAAATGTGTTGACGATTTTAATATGAATGTGCACAACCCACAAAATGCTCTTGATGTTGCAATAATACCGCATCAGTAGTGATAATTTCCCTTCGTAGCTCATCGTCTCGGCCCCTAACAAAATGATCTACATGACGCACTGGCATCACAACATTATACCCACTCTATGATAAATGATGTTCACATAATGGCCGCTCTATTTCGTAGCTCGACGTACATAATCTCCGAACGTTCTAATCGATGGGATCGTTTAATTTATGATCCCGCGATGTCGGTACACTTCAGAAATAATATTTTGGGGAGAGTTTTATTCGCTGGAATTATGCATATTTAGCTTCGTGGAAAATAGTACAATTGAAAAGTATTTTAGTATAGGGGATCTATCTTCTTAGTGCCTCGGCACTTCTACATCGGTTATTCAAACATGTTCTAAGCATTTAAAACATTGGTAGCTATTTATTTGGTCATGTACATAAGTAAATAACTGTATGTTTCATTTTATCGTCGATTTCTTTATCTTGTTTTTCTTTATATTTTAATACGAGAAAAGTCATAATTTCTTTGTAAATTCATTTACCTGATTTAAATTCTGTGGAATAGTCTCCAGGGCATATTGCTCTCTTTTTCCAACGAAATAGAACTTTTAAAAAAAACCTTGAAGAGACATGATAATGACGAAGGTTGTGAAAATCTTTTATGTGAAATGCCGTTCTACGTTTTCTGGATTACGTATAACTTTTCACCGGTGTGTTACAGATTTTTTTATATACTCAGGGCAGATGGCTTCTTAAGAGAGGATATTATGTCTTAGCTTCATACAAAAAAAACTATAATTTCAAATGCCAATGAAGTAATAATACGATTTGAAAAAGATTATTTTACACAAGAATGAGTGAGACTTTAATAGAAAATTACTATTAAAGCTGAGAATGTCTAGAATAAAAAATAAGGTTAAAAGCCAGGTAATGTCACCGGGATTTGTTTTCAATGAGCTAATAAATTTTAAGCGTTACCTGAACAGTGAATTCATCCACCCTTTCGACTTGCGGACGCGAACACGAAAAGAATATCCTCAGAAATCGCGTTCAGTTTAAAAACGGATCGCATAAATTTGCATGGCAAGCGGCCGCCCGCGGGGGGCTTTATGTATTTTTTAAGGAAAATATGACGACCTCCCAACGGAGCCTCAGGTCTATTTCCATAAATAATAAATAACGATCGAGGACGAAGCAAAAAGTACATGACGTTATTTATTCTGATCGCGAATTTTATACACTTATCATGCTCTGCCGCGGCCTCGTCTCCTACTGCGGGTTTCGGTTGTTCCTCACTTCTGTTATTGCTTATTGCCATTGTGTTTGCTTACAGCTCTCCTAGTACTTATTATTTTTATCCAACTGTTAAGTGATAACTTTGATTTGTAACCATACATTGAAATTTATCTCGGGATTTTTCTTTAGATCAATACCATCAATAAAATAAAAAATATCTATGTATATTGAACATTAAGGGATACTGTTTCGTCAAGTATTTTTTAATTGAGACGTAGTTGATGCTTAAGCAATTTTCTCAGTGCTTTGTAAATTGAAGCATAATAAATTGAAATGGGAGACGACTATCAGAGTTTCTTGTCGGTTCATCTCTGTAGATTTGGCTTTCGAAACATATTAATTATTAATTTTCCTTTTTTTTTGGTGATCTAAAATTACAAATATATTAATTGTCTATTTTGAAAGTATCACGTTAAATAGATTTATTAATGCCAAAAGTATATATGCTGGTTCCAGGAAAATTTGAATGAATGACGATTGAACTTTGAATGCACCGAAACATTTTAGCAGGCGTTACAAGGCTGCCGCTGGTACCGAACTGCAGTGTCATGCTTTACCGCGAGCTGGTGCAGTTTTTGTTTCGCGTCCATTTTATCAGCGGTCCGGGCCGCGGCGCTTCCGCTGCAGCGGACCGCTGCCAAGAATTCAAGACCTGAATTCCTTGGCAAATGTCTGTACGCTTGGTAGACCGTACTGGACGGTATTTTACCTTTATTAATGGGCTATTAAGTATCTTGCTAAACCACGTAATTTAAAAGACTATCTATTTACCTATCACCAGGTCGATTGTTTATAATAGCAAGCAGAAACTCTACATTTTTCCGGTTTTTTTTTTAACTTATTCCTTCTTTTTGACATGTCATAATTAAAAGTAAGTTAATTCGCACATAAGATCCGTTAAAGTTTTTATAATTTATTAGCATTTTTATACATTGTCAAAAATTCCGCATATTCCTGACCGGATTTTCCATTAGAATTTATCTTCCTTGGCCCGTGTAGATAAGTCTAGTCTAGACCTTAACTCTTACTTAATCTCACTTGTATTTATCGTCATTCTTTGATAATTAATGTTCTCTACATATCTGGCTCAGCGCGCTGTCGATGACATCATCAGTGAAAGCTGCCATGCCACGGTGAGACTGGCGACAGGATACAGGACACATGATGTGATATTATGTGTTGTGCTTTCATTGTTTTATATAAATGTCTATGATGTGTGTTCTTACCTTTTCTGCATATCTTTTGTCCATAACGCAATCCGCGTTAAAGTACGTACTATGTGGGTTATATTTTTTAATTTCCTCTTTTATGCAATTCCGATTATCCTAAAAAAACACGTTTCGAGATACATTTAAACACGATCCCCGTGGGAATTATTATGAACTAGCGTCGCGAGAATTTTACGAAACAAATGAACTGCACAACAATTTATTTCGCTTTTTCCGTAATAATAAAAACTAAGGGAAAGCCGGTCCTTTGTCGATGGAGGGCTATTGTGCCCTCGGCCGGCGCGGCGTTCGCTTTGTTCCGACACGTTCGCCGAACTACAAGATTATTATTCAGGAAATTTTGATAGAGGTTCATACTATCTGTTCAGTATTATTATAGAATTGTAAGGAGGTCAGATTCCATTATTTCTATATGTTAAAAAAGCACTAAGTAATAATACAGTACATCGTCACAAGGTGAGCAGAGATACATTAGTAGCTACATCCACTTCGCGCTTATGTGTCGTGCCCAACGTGACCAGTGGCGCAGCGGATCGCCGTTCTCACAGCACTAGTACACATGGCATTCCTATTAGATGTTGTGCGGCTTTCCTCACGAGGTTTTTTTTTCACTCGTGTGCATATGGTAACTAAATCCGTACTTAATCTGGAAAAATCCAGAGTGCGTGCCAGGATTCAAACCTACGACCACTTACATTGCCTTATCCACTGGGTAGCTATGGCCAAAGGAAAATGCTAAGTGGAACCGATTATTTAGAATTAGATTAGATTTAATCTAAACACGAAACAATCATTTTGTTAAAAACCCTGCGTCCGTACCTTTCGTCTTCAGAATCACATAACAATATTTGCTGCGTGTTATTTTATCAGGCTAACGGCTATACCCGAATCGGAATGTTCCCGTATTTATGATCTAGTAAGAAATAATATATTATATTTAAAATTAAAAAGACAAAAAAAAAGGAATAGTATACAATATAAATGCGAGGATAAGTAAGGGCCGAGACCGGTTGAGACTTACCCACACCGACCAAACAAAGAGAGTTCTTATGGAGAGTCATGTTAAAAGTTCGCGGAATTGGAGAGAGTGCATGCAGCGATTAATGAATGTTAAGGAAGCGAAAGAGGTTTCCAATCTCTCTGCCCCCCACAAAGGTATTCGGCGTGATTAAGTCGTTGCTAATGTAGACAGTGTCGCGAGCTTCAGCTAGTGCTGTATAAAACCGCATTTCCTTAATAACAAAAGAGGTATGTTTTTGACTGGACGTTAATAAATGAGTCTCTTGGAGGGAAACGTTCTTGAAATCGGTAAAGGCCTCGCGAGCGGCTGCTACACGGGTAAAAAATAATCGCTTCGGCATCCATTATGCTTGTAATGTGCTTTTTGTGAGGTCAAGTTGAACGGCTAACCCTTTTGTTGAGTATTTGCCGGCTCTCAGGCCGCTTCAGGTCCCCTTCGCACTTCGGGGGTGTGAGCACGAAGGCTGGGAAAAATATTTATATCGTTATCGGCAATAATTAGTGTCATAATGAAATGCGAGTTCGATTAAGACTGAATTTTATTATGTACCCACAACATTATTATAAAAATACTACATCTCTTTCCTTAAAAAAAAACAAACAAAAAAAAATTGTTACTAATACAATTTACTTTTTTTTTTAACATTGAGTTTTCTTTAACTTTATAACTACGCTTATTTATATATACGAGTATATAAAATAATATTCACAAAACCTGTTCATATATGTATATAAATTACATATCTGCCTGGGTTCATATTATCAACTCAACTGTATAATGATTTGGTAATATTAATTTGTAAATTCTATTTGTTAAAATATACTTTTAATTTCTCCCGAGCTTCACTAGCAGCTGATCTGTGCGGTCGCATAGGCCCCGATGATTCGGACGCTGCTAAGTCTCTTGCCGCGGGGGGCCCGGCCTGCTCGCCGTCTGCCACGTTTGCCCTGTGAGCCGCGGCGCACTCACCGCCGCACGCAGCGCTAGTCCATCTATCTACCTCATTACCGTCACCTGAGTTTATTTTAACTGCCTTGTCCTGTGACGCTTTTGTTAAAATAAGATGACGTCTATTGCGCCTGTAACGATTCCCAGAAGTATCTGTTACAAAATATGATCTTGGTTGCGGCGCTCGAGACTGTACCTTAACATGTTTTCTATTTGAACCACTTATCATTATCGCTGAATCACCTGTTTTTAACTCTGGCAGTGCTCTAGAGTGCATATCGTAATATTTTTTGCTAACTGATTGTCCTTGTAAAATATTTTCGTAATCACGCGTATTATCTCGACTCGGTCTTAGCTTGGCTTCGCGTATAGGCAAGCATGTATTTAAACGTCGACCCATTAATAGTTCCGCAGGCGAACTTATATTATCTCGCGGCGTTGACCTCAGGTTTAAAAGACCCATGTAAAAATCTGTACTCGCGTTTGAACATTTTATTATCATATTTTTTATAGTCTGCACACTTCTTTCGCTGCGCCCGTTCGACTGTGGATAATTGGGAGACGTGGTCGTGTGTATAAAGCCCCATTCCCTACTGAAATTAGCAAATTCTCTCGATCCATAGGCAGGACCATTATCCGTAATTAGTTCTCTCGGAACCCCATGTCTGCTGAATTGAGACTTCATTGCGGTCACCACCGCCCTAGTGGCAATACTAGTTAATTTATTTACTTCTATATAGTTAGAAAAAAAATCAACTAATATAAGAAAATAAAGATTTTTATATTGAAAAATATCTGATCCAACTTTGTTCCAAGGTAGATCAGGAATTTGATGCGGGATGAGGGGTTCGCGCGGGGGCCGCGCAGCACGCTCGGCGCACGCGTTGCAGTGCCGAACCATTTCTTCTACATCTCGTGACATGCCCGGCCAGTACATTAAGTCACGAGCTCGACGCTTACACCTATCTATTCCTAAATGCCCTTCGTGTAAACGCCTTAACATTTCGCTACGCAGATCTCGTGGTATAAATACTAAATTAACTTTGAATATGATAACTTTGACATATTCAAAATGATCTTTATTTGCCCATAATCCCCGTACACGTTCATCAACGTAGTATTTATTGTTTGGCCAACCTTTTAGTATATACTGTATAATTAATTGACATTCTACATCTTTGCTCGTTGCTAATCTGAGTAATTCTTTTTTACTATCACTAAATCGTATATTCTCTAATAAAAAACACGATTGTTCCTCAACATGCTGCGAAATATCATTGTTCATCAGCTCAGGGAGGGCCGCCCGCGATAACGCATCCGCAATATACATGTACTTCCCAGGTTTATATACAACTTTAAAATCATAACATTGTATACGTAACATCATTCGCTGTAGACGTATCGGAATAGAATTAAGCGATTTTTTGAATAACCCTTCTAATGGTTTATGATCGGATTCTACAATAACGTCCTGTCTACCAAATACATATTGATGAAAGCGCTCTAATGCAAAAACTATCGCTAGAAGCTCTTTCTCAATTTGAGCATAACGTGTTTGCGTATCTGTAAGAGTTGAAGACGCGAACTCAACCGGCCGACCGTCCTGCAGCAGCACTGCGCCCAGCGCGCACGAACTGCCATCTACTGACAACACTATTGGTTCACGCGTCGAATACAGCCTTAACACGGGCGCGTTACACACGAACTGCTTTAGTTGCACTACCGCAGCGTCTTGCTGGCTATCCCAGACCCACTCGGTTTGTTTTTTTAAAAGTAAACGTAATGGTGAGGCTATTTCTGAATAATTTGGAATAAATTTCGATAAGTAGTTTACCATACCCAAAAAACGCTCCAATGATGGTCTATCATTTGGTATAGGCATTTCTACTATGGCTTTTAATTTATTACTATCTATTTGCATACCATTTTCACTGAAAGTGTGACCCAAATATGTAACCTCTTTCACACAAATTTCACATTTATCTTTATTAAATTTAATACCTACTTGGCGTGCCCTATCAAGCAAAGCTTTCAATCGTTCATCATGTTGAAGCTCGGTAGACCCATACACGATGACGTCATCAACGACCGACTCAACTCCATCTAGATCTTCTAAAACTTGTCTTATTTTTGCATGAAAAACTTCTGAAGAACAATTAATTCCATATGGTAATCGTAAGAATTGATATCTTCCGAATGGTGTACCAAAAGTACACAAGTCAGCACTGTAATCATCAATTTCAGTCATCCAAAAACCAGATTTAGCATCTAACTTACTAAAATATCGCGCTCCTGCCAGTTTAGACGCAATCTCGGTGAGCGTTGGCAGAGGATAATGAGCGCGCCGCACTACACGGTTCAGCGGACGAGGATCAAGGCAAATGCGAAGACTACCATCCTTCTTTGGTACAACTACGATGGCATTCACCCACGCGGTTGGGTGTGTCACCTTCCTTATCACACCTATGGCTTCTAAAAACACCAAAAACTGTTTGTGCCATTTGCGCCACGCATCGGCGCGGCTGGCAGGTCCGCCTTCCAGGCATAATTCTGCTGGCGGTCTGGCATGCTCCATTGCAAACGTTACTATTGTGATATATTACACAATTTCACCATTAACACAAACAATCAAACTTGCTGTAAACTATTAAAACTGATTTTTTATCATAAACCGTCTGCGCCATGTCATAATGAAATGCGAGTTCGATTAAGACTGAATTTTATTATGTACCCACAACATTATTATAAAAATACTACAATTAGAACGTGGCTCGGCGCAGCGGCCAAGCGCGTCGCGGGCAAACACAACTCATTCTACCAACGGGATACATTTACATTACTTATCTCAATAATTTATATCTTCATAAAACTGAAAACTTAACGTCTTTTGTATTCGTAAAAATATATTTAACACGTCTTTCGGCCAGCGCGGTGCGTCTGTTTTTCTTACGGACTCTAATCCGCGCAAACAAGCCATATGCAGGGATATAAACAATGTAACTCGAATGTTGTGATTATATTGTGTTCTCTTTAATTTAGCACAAAGAATTTTGTTCCTTACCTCAATGTGTTTAGGCTGAGATTTATAGATGCTATTTCGGCTTTGCTTAGCAAAGTTCTAAAAAAATAAATTTGTTTTGACAAAAACTGAATAAATAATAGAAACTAGAGTATAGCCATAGTGTTCGCACAGCCAAGTACATGTTGACAAATCGGTGCCTTACCCTTTGACATTCATCGAGTAATGTAAATTGTAATGGTTTAGTAAAGTCTAAGCAAACTTAAAGTTGCATCGATAAATCTCAGACTTTTAACGAAAAACATACGCCACATTGTATAGTAATATGTTACCTTACATAAAGTAAATAATGGTGTTGTATGATGCGAATATATTCAGTATTTTAATGTTGCATATCCTATGTTTATATGCAAATGATTTTCCCATTAAATTCCTTTTAAAATCCTATCAATTGCAACAAGAAGAGCGTCATCCACATATGGGTGACGTGACGATGAACATGTTAATTAAAGTCAGTAGGAGTGTTAATTTTTTTTATAAGTAAGTAATAATATCAGTATTCGGGCCGCAGACTTGAGGAAGTCTGCCCGGGTGGAATGACACCCCGGGAGTTTTAGTCGGTAGGAGTCTGACAGACCGTGGTCCTATGTTGGATTTTCCACTGAGTTACCAAAAAAATAGTGCTAAAATTTATTTCGATACAGTTTGTCAAGAAGTTTTGCCAGAAGTAGATCGTGTCCACAGTATACAAGTGTAAAGATCGTCATAGTGAGTCGCTTCGGCCAGCCGCGTTCCAGGATCAGCTTGGGTATATCCAGTTGTGCGTATACCTAGAGACCTACCGTGGTGACGTGGTGTGTGTGCGCCGACATGGCGACGGCCGCTCCTGAACTACATTCTGCTTTCCATCACGTGCAATGTAGTCACTATATGAGTCATAAAAAAATTGGAAAGCAATTTTCGATAGAATATCGTGCGACCAAAATGCTATCAGTTAAAATGTAGTGTCCCTGAACGAACTAAGTGATTATACAAGGCAGCTCTGCAAACGCTTGTCCCGGGGGAAATCAAATGTGCTCAATAATTTTCCGATGAATGCCAAGCACGCTTAGTAAGACTATTACAGCGCCCTCTTTATTGATTATCTATCGATTCAAAACAGAGGTTATAAGCGACATCTAGTGCGTAATAATATTACTGCTGTTTTTTCCTCTGCTTTTAAAATAAATGAAATTAGTAGATTTTGGAGTGCCATAGTGCAAAATTTTGATTTATTTTTGGAGAAATTTTATTGGATATTTCTAGTGAATTTTTTGGTTGTTAAATAAAAAATAACGAATTTATTGTATGTGAGGATGGGATCTGTGATAGGAAGATATGTAACGCCATCTGACATGCAACAATATCAATAATTCCGTTCTGCTTGAAATACAAACGACGACTGAATTATTTGGATATTGTTCATACAAAAATACTAAGATCGTAATAAAAAATGAGATGGTAGGAGGGGGAAAGTTTTGAGTTATAGGTCATTGGACAGGCAGATCGGTTTGGGATTGATGTGAAATCGTATATGCATAAAAAAATTATGTGCTAATTACCTAGCGGTGTGAAACATGCTTTACGATCTACTTACCAAATAAGTACATACATGAAAAAAATCATAAAAATCGGTAAAACCGCTTCGGAGGAATGCGGATTGCAAACACGGTGACACGAGATTTATATATATATATATATGTAGGAGGACGAGAAGGGCCAACAAAGTAACGGAGTCTCCCCAATCCACTTCTACTTTAAGTAAAACCGTAAAAAAGTAAACCGATAACCGCTGGGATAGGCGTGTCCTTGACCGAACACCGCGTCTCGGTAACCAGCGTTGGACGCTCTCGGCCCAGGTGGAGCGACAACTTGCGTGAAGTGATAGGATAGGCAATTGTTTGATGAGAAGAGCCGAAGATCGGGCTCAGTTGGGAACGTTGGGAGAAACCTGTGGCCGGCGGTGGACGGTTACGGGCTGATGATGATATTTTCCAGCACAAATATTTATTTTATCGCGAATTTGTTCACCAGTACGTACTCTTTTCTATAACTTTTAGTATTTATATCGCGTTGTGAACATTCGCAGTGCGTGTTGGATCTTAATCACGTGAGAATGAAAATAAAATCAGGAATTGGTGTAGCTGAGGCTGGAAAATAAATAAAAAAAAAAAACATTTCAATTGGCCTGTTTAATTTTAGTACCTTTAAGTAAACAAAGTTGTAACATAGAGAACTATATTTCGATCGAATTGCTTAAGTTAAAGTAAATGTCAATTTTAGCAAGACCTTACTCAGCCGAAGCAAAGGAGTTGTTCAGGCTGATGGCTCTCAACCAGAAATAAATGCTAGTAGTGCATGTTTAGGATACGATGGGGATGGCATGTGCCGAGGCACAGAAATCCCTTAAATAAATAGAAAAAAAAAGGAAAAAATCTTTGACAATCCAAGAGTGATGCTAAAAATGTTACACCACAAGCGATTGTTCGTTAGTTATTTTTTGTTTGTCCGCATTTTTGTTTGCCCAAATGAAGGCTCGATGCGCTTGGCTCTGCTAACAGTAGAGTTGGGGGATGTGGGATATTTAGAACTAAAATTGTAACCGTTTATTTCCACATCGCGGCATTAAGGCCAAGGTAATAGGAACATCACGTCCTAAGATTTTTTTATCCATCAGGCCAAAATGGCCTGGGTAGGCCTTAACAACTTAACTGGGCGAAGGGGGTGAGCACTTAGAATGCTAGCGAGTTATGGGTTGACTGGCATCGCAAGGGCACCCCTGTGGAGAAAGAATCTGACGGTGATCTACTAGCGTTTCGAAAGTGAATACTTTGAGAAGAAACTCCAAAAGAAACTCAAGGCTGCGTCGGAGTGGAGCTGCGCCTCGGAGCGTAAACGCACCGGTTGGCAGCAGTTGACTGAACTATCCTTCCTCGGCAGCACTAGCGTCTCCACTCGTCTCAGTCTTCGCTCGTATCAGTCTTCACTCGTATCAGTCTTCGCTCGTATCAGTCTTCACTCTTCCATCTACTATACATATATACTGTGTAAATATAATAATATATAAAGGTAGTTTGTATCTTATACTGCATCCCAGTTAAGATGCGCCATCATCAACAGGTGACTTACAAAAACCGTTTCGGTTTCGGAAAAGGATTGGTGTTTAATTTGTTGCGGATACCTGGATATTTTTGGACAATTCCGGTCATCATTTTTTGGGTGATCAGAGATACATACATCGTGCCCAACGTGACCAGTAGCGCAGCGGATCGCCGTGCTCACAGCACCAGTACACATGACATTTCTATTAGATGCGACGCGGGTTTTTCGGAATGTTTTCCTTCATCGTTGAGCATACGGTTACTAAATCCTTATTTAATCTTAAAAAACCTGGATTCCAACCCATGACCATTCGCGTCGCCGCGCATGAGTACCGGTACCTTATCCACAGGGTCACCATAATCATAGAATACTTTAACTTATTTTTTTTATAACAAAATTATTTCCACATTACTTATTAAAGTTTTGTCTAAATTACTGCGATTTGTAGCGTTTACTTTTTTTAAAGAAATACAGAGCATTACAATAAGAGAGATTAGCGAACAGCGGCGCCGCTCGCGGCGTAAAACAGAACTAAAATTGTCCAACAATTACGGATATAGTAACATTCGGACCCATAGCATCCCTAGCATGAAACGAGCACCGCAAGGCCCAGGCTCCATTACAAATGCAAATAGACCCGCCACAACAGCGATTGATGGGGATCGAGTGCTTTATCGACGTTTATTTTGCAGTTAATGTTGTTGTTTCATCACGCCATTGGCCGTGTGAGCAGAGACTTTACCCTGACAACATTTCTCATACTCACTGCCAGAAAATTTGTAAATATAGATAATTCACAACCCATCAAAAGTGAAACAAGTAATGTTTTTTTCGATTTGTTTGTTTCACTGTCGTTACATTTTGACCGTATTTATGTATGTATTATAAACCATCGTTTTGCTTGCTGCCGGCAGCATTCTTGCTGCAATTTTTTCGACATATAGCAATAAAAGGGGCATGTCTTAATCATGAATGGAACACGCGATCGCCGTAGCTTTATGGATTGTGTGACCGCTGGACCATGCCGCTCATAATTTATTCGGATATACCAAATTTGGCTCGGCTTCCATTAATATTCGGCCTTCAGTCGCAGTTCGACAAACCGGAACTTGGCAAACTGAAATGTCTTTTGTACGAAAGAAAAGCGAGGAACGCCTTCGCCGCAGCCCTTTGTTCCAGTCAATTAAGATTTAAATTGAAATGTTTTAGAAATTAAATACGAAGAGGGACCCAATAGAATGGCGGTGGCAATTTATGCTTGAGAATGATTTAAGTGGTGTTTTGTTATATCAAAGCACACCTTAAAAGCGCAAAGCGAATACAGCTCTTAATGTACCTTCCTATCTGGTTCCTTATTTTTTTATCAAATACCCTTAATCTCCCGTATTATACGTTTAATCTTCCCTGTAATGTCATTGCTGCTACCAGATGCTGCACGCGCGTTATTCAGTCGATCGGATTTTTTGACTTTCATAAATAAATCCCCTCCTTTCCATAGTAGAACCACGTGCGCGGGTTTACGGAGTCCCAGGTATACGGTATCTCACATCCCGGCTAGGACTAAGAAGTTCTCTAACTCTTACATTTGCCGTGTCGTTGGGCTGTGGAATGGTCTTCCGGCGAGCGTGTTCCCACCCTCCTATGATATGGGATCCTTTATGCGTAGCGTGAAGAGATATTTGTGCAGGCCGGGGATGCTCGCTATGTCTGCGACTACCGACAGGCTGCTCGTTGCCGTTATTGGACTGTACTGTGCTTACCCTCGGGCGTGGGTTGTTCAAGAAGTTTCACTTTTTCAAATATTTTTTATATTTTTTGTTTTGATTTAATTGGCCTATGATGCTAATGGAACTAAACCGAACATTAATTTAGAAACTCCAAAGAGCGGCTGTATAGCGAGTTTTTCCTGCAGAGACAGAGCGCCTTTGACATGGTTGTGTTCCATGTACATATATATGTATGTAATGATTGTGACATAATATCAAAGAGCCCGAGCGCTTACCAGGCCGGCGCCGGAACCTCGAACTTCCATTGTAAACGAAGGGATAATTCCGTTATGACTTTTATAGGAAACTATGTAAATTTCGTGCCCTAGATTTACATTGCTAATTTTGATATTCGACGGCCCGTGGCTCGCAACCCGCGCCTCTCCCCCTCCACCCGAACCAAGCGCTTTCTCTCGTTACTTATTATTTGAATCCGTTTTTTTATAACCAGAAATAGTCATTTTGCACTTCAATCTTTTTTTTATTGTTAACCCGGTGGAAATCCCTGCGGACCGTCAGGGGAAGTGGTGAGGGCCACTCCCCCCGGTGTGTCTGACCTGTCCCGACTAAAACCACCGGGGTGCCAGCACTGCCTCTCCTCGCCTTCGCCGATCCTGGGAATCCGGATACTTCCGAGGAGCTTGCACTTCACTCTTGCTATAGTACTTTTTATGAATTCCTCTTTCGAGATGAGCAGAGATAATTTCGAGCTCAATGTGACCTGTAACAGAAATTTATTTCGATAAAAGTGATCCTATTTATCAACATTTTATAATAAAATAGTCGCGGTGGTCTGGAGCGTTTGTACGTTGTCTTTTATTTTAAAGCACTAACGACATCTAATGTTGAGTATTGTACTAATTGCAATCCAGAACAACGATGATCGACGTAGAGTTGCCTGTCACGCAGCTTTTACCAGTTGCACAGCGGAGAGTGTGCTCAGGGGCTACATTCTCTAATTCTACCAGTCTCATTTCATCATAAAACCACTAGACGCCGTATCCGATACCATCCGTATATAGTGGACGTTCCATATATCTGCACGAAGAGATTCCCTTATTCATTAATCATGTGAACAGCTAAGGAGCGGAATACACTTCCAGCGACCATATTTCAACGTTCTTATAACTTAGAAGCCTTTAAGAGAACAAAGAATATCCATTTTTCGAGCAAACGGGGTCTACTCGTATCGCCGGACTCATCATCACTTTGCACCAGGTGTGGTCAAGGGGCCGCGTCCACCTGTAAATCATAAAAAAATGGTATTCTATTTGTTCACCCTGGCTCGACAAAGTCACTGCAGAGCAACTTATGGTAAGTGCTGTGCAGCCCAAAAATGAAAGCGACTATCAAAGGACGACACAATCCATTGACAGTCTCCGTCATCATGTCGGCCCGCATATCGCACGATGGATGGTCTTTACGTATACGAGTTACTGGATGTATACAAGCTGCTCCAAAGCGAGTCACTGTGACGGTTAGTTACCGTTATGGGTATATCTGCTATAAAAGTTTTTGTTTTCCTTCAGAGGTATGGAAGCCTACAAGATCGCGTAAACAGAAATCTTTAATTCGTTCACACGCCAATGGAGCGCAATCAATAAGGGTCAACGGACCGGCTTCGTGGGAAACGCGTAACTCTGATTGACGGGTAGGAACGAAAAAACCCAGTAATTAAGATTAATAGAAGACAGAGGAACTGATTAATTGTGCCAGGTGATATCGATACCGCTTGCCGATGGAGGCGAATAATAATATCAAGTAAATTAAAAAGACTGGATTTTTATTGATATCAAGCGCTTAGTTTTTTAATGATTTATAGGCGAACGCTTGACCTCAATCACACCTGATGGAAGGTGCGGATGAGTCCGACGATGGATCGCGTCCGTCCAACAAATACCCATTCACACTTCTTTTAAAAACTCGCAGGTCATAAAATCGTGGAAATATGCGCGCTGGCAGCATTTGCCACTCCTCAGTTATTTGCATGATGAATGTAGAAGCGACTCTTTCCGTGCGGATATAAGAAACGTCCAGCACATACGAGTACGGGGGGTACCAAACCCGTGAAGGTATTACTCGATATCGATAGTAGAGATTTTATGTAGTCCTTTTTAGTGAATAAACAAATAAAAAGCGAATAAAACAAAAATGAAAAAATATTAAACGAGGAAACTTACATGGAAACACGGGATGCGTGCGTAGCTCCTGAAAAAAGCAAAGCGAAATATCATTCTAGTAGATCGAACTCTAGTAGATCAAGACTCCTGTAGGGCCTGAGTACCGCTTATCAGTAAAATCATTTGATTAATTTTTAATCTGATTTTTGTAAGTAATTCGAGCTTAGGTCGCGCTTAAAATAATTTAATTCTTTCAATTTTATCTGACAAATTTTAAAAACATCATACTAATACGTATGTATCTCAAATATAGTAATATGAAATGTATTTAATTCACTTTTCTTAAAATATTATATAAAACTAGCTGACCCGGCAAACGTTGTTTTGCCATATAAGTTATTTCTAGGGAATTTTTAGTAGGAAAATAAAAACAAAAAATGTTGTCCAAAAATTAAAAAAAAATGTTAAGGGTGAATAACCCTTATCACTTTGGGATATGAGCCGATTCTCAGGCCTGTAGGCCTACTGAATATGTATGTAAAATTTGGTAAAAATCGGTAAAGCCTTTTCGGAGGAGACAGATAACTAACATTGTGACGCGAGTATTTTATATATATATATATAAAGAAGATACAGTTTGAAGTGCTATAAAATTCTAGACTGTATTAAAAATAATAGTAGGTTTTTCAGGTTCCGTCACTAAGAAGAAAAATTGAACCCTTATAAAACCACTTGTAGTCCATTTGACTGTGTGCCGAGATCCTGCATGCATGGAACTGTCGAGTTTAAATTAATATCAAATACGAGTTCTCTTTATATTAAAACGAAGTACTACTACAAACGGAGAAATACAGCATTTACTCATTTAATTCAGCACCTTCGCCCGCTGCGGTAAAGTCAGTTCCAACTGCCAGTTGATTCGCCTTCCGGTCTCCGAAAGTTCACACGAATGAACTGCGCTACTCCATATTATTACCTCTCGTATATTTGCTTAAATAATTTTGAAAATTTAAAAAACTTTTAGCTGTGTGTCGGTGTAGCTTTTAATTGCCCTATAGTTGTAATTGTTGTGGAAGCAATAATCTTAAAAACCTCTTTATAATTATTGAAATATTTATTAAACACTATCTATATCCCATTCGGAGTGAGCGACTGTCGAAGGACGAAAATTCATTGAGTCTCCGTCGTCATGTCGGCCCACATATACCACGACTGAAGGTCTCTAGGTATATGAGCTACTGGATATACACAAGCTAATCCCGAAATTTACAGACATGAAATGTGGCCATGATCCAGTTCGGGCAATCATCGTACCACCATAAAGAAGCTAAATATAAGTTAGTAAATTCCTGAATCTAGTCTGAAACCCTCGGCTTCGGGGATAAAATGTCTACCACAAATGGCGGAAGACACTTCGGTTCGACACTGTTAAAATTCCCAAAGGTAAGCGTCAACTTTGTGCTGGTTTCCGAAGACTCTGCCGGTTAAGTGTTCTAAATTACCACCCTTCAAAGGTGCTGATTCCGAAGTGAGACGGAGTTCCATAGATCAAGCTACCTACGTGTTTCTATTCTACTCCCATTAGGAAACTGCAGGATATAAATCCAGTATACACGTTCCAAGTGTACCGTGATAAATGTGAGCTAGGTGCGCACCGGGTGTCACCGCACGCGACATCAATAACCACCTTCGGAATGGCGCGCGGTCACTTCCAAATAGTTCCAGATGCTAGCCTAAGGCAATCTATACACTGAGCAATTTTGCACTCAATTTGAACTTACAAAATTGTCACACTCCACTCATGATTCGATTACATTTCGATAGCTGCCCTAAGCTCTTGATTTTATAACATTTTTAAAGACAGTCCTTTAGCGTTTGTATCTCAATTACATGGATTAGTTAACGTCAAAACCAAAGGCTTGTACGTTTCAGCCAATTTTTATGGAGGGTTGGGCCACTTTTTACATGTGTTTTTCATGGGTGCGCTGGGTGATGTTGCCAGCCCCTAAATCTGGACTTGCCGTAAACTGAATTGTAAGTATTTATAACTACTATATGAGTACTATGATGCTTTCAAACTACAATATATTTCTAAAAGCAAAAAATACCGGTAATTAAGTGAAAAACAGAAATAAAAGTATAAAAAAAAATATTATCTATACTTATTTTTCACAAAAAAACGTCATTTAGTACGTGTAGATTTCTCAATTCCGTAAGAACAAATACATGATAATATATCATCACGCTAATCCCTTTCGGGGTAAACAGAGATACATTAGTGGATGTATCCACTTTGCGCTCATATGTCGTGCCCAACGTGACCAGTGGCGCAGCTGGTCGCCGTTCTCGCAGCACTAGTACAGAAGACTATTCTATTAGATGCCAGGCGGGTATCTTATTTACATTTTCCTTGACCGCTGAGCACGTACTGAATCTGGAAAAACCCTGCGTTGCCGCGCATGCACGCCGGCCCCTGATCCACTAAGCCACCGCAGCCACAAATCTATACTAATATTATAAAGCTGCAGAGTTTGTTTGTTTGTTTGTTTGTTTGAACGCGCTAATCTCAGGAACTACTTGTTCGAATTGAAAAATTATTTTGGTGTTGAATAGACCATTTATCGAGGAAGGCTTTAGGCTATATAACATCACTATGCAACTATTAGGAGCGAAGAAATAATGGAAAATGTGAAAAAAAACGGGGAAAATTATAAATCCTTGAGGGCTTCCATTGCGTGCGCTGCGAAAACGGTTCAAGATACCAAAATTATATGTATGAAATAATTATTTCTGTTGAAATGATCTAAAAAAATGTCCGCGACAGTATATGTCTATCTTTTAAGATTAAGTCACTAGAACCGTTTTTATGGTAGCTAAATTTGGTTGAAATTAATGCATTATTTGTTAAAAGTTGTGTCAACGTAATAATATTAATCTTTATCCAAATAAATGTGTTGTTGATTAAGAGTATTTAATTGTGAACAAAATTGTCTTTGACATCACTTAATTTCAATGAACATCTTAGAAGATATTACAAAACCTTATATAGCAAAACAACGTTTGCCGGATCAGCTAGTAACGTATAAAGAACGCAACACGATATTGGATAGCCATATGTCGCCGTCCGGGTCAGTCGGCTCGTGACTCGGGACCATGGGCTGTGTGTGTTTTGTGTGTGTGTGGCTGTGTTTTGGGAGTCGAAGCTGCTCGCGTCCTTAGGCTTTACCCTAGTTTCCCTACACGTGACTCCTGGGTGGTGCTAAACGAGCAGCAGCGAGGTGGTAGGGCGTCGGTGCCCGTCTGGATCGCGACCACAGTACATGGGTTTAAAGCCCGTCATAGTGACCAGTTTCGGCTTGTCTCGTTTCGGGATCAGCTTGTGTATATCCAGTAGCTCATATACCTAGAGACCTTTAGTCGTGATATATATGGGCCGACATGACGATGTAGACTATCAATGGATTTTCATCCTTTGATGGTCGCTTTCGTTTTTGGACTACACAGTACTTACCATCAGGTACTCCGTAGTAATTATGTTGAGCCAGTGTAAAAAAAAAACCAGGGCAGAACGTCTAGCCACAGCTCGAAATAGGTTGCATAGACGAGCAAGACACTTTTCGCTTTTTAATGTGCCATTTGTAAAGTCGATTTATAGTCGTATGGTATTAATAATAGTTTTACTGTCGGTGCCCGAAATATGTATAATACGAGTAAAAGTTGCTGCGACATCCACATCATGTGATGTCTTCTACATTTGGCTCTTTTAGAAGAGCGCTGAGGAATAAAACTCAATAACATTTTATTTCGTTTTATCTTTGTTGATCTTTTTATCCTGACTGAGCGCAGTGACCACGCCATGGCTGATGGTAAGCCTGGTGTAGTCCAAAATCGACAACGGCTATCAACAGTAATAAATATTTTGATAATCGCAGCGATCATGCCGGCCTGCACAAATATCCCTTCACAATCCTTTTAAAGTACTCCATATCATGGGACGATGTGACCACACTCGCCGGAACACCATTCCACGGCCCAACAACTCGGCAAAAGCAATAGTTAGAGAACTTATTGTATTTGGTTTCTTTATTTAATTAGTTAGTTTTCTGTTTCTGTATAATCTCTCTTAGCTTGATATTTATTTTCTTTTTTTTTTTAATTTTGGTATCTAGTGTACCTTTTTGTGTGTTTTTTATTGTTTATATATCGCTGTGTGTTTCCCTGAATAAAATTCAAGCCGACCCGGCGAACTTCGTACCTCTATGAATGCCGTTACTTGCAATGAATGATAACTACTACACAAAAAAAAATCAAAGTACTTAAAAAATATTTTAGAGCTACTATATATAGCGTCGCGCAGAAAAAAAAGTGTGCAAATACATTTAGCGTATATCAGTAACTCACGAAAACATATAAATGCAAACTATATACGTCAGGAAGATGTGATGACAATAACAACTTATAGATGAGTCGTGTTCCATTTTACTCAACACATTTTTTCCAACAAACGGTCGATGCGTTTTTTTATACTAACATAACATTTTTTTATTTATGCACCGAGATTAAATCAAATAAAGACTATCTATTAAAGTTAGCTTTCTACGATACAATAGCGCTAACCGCATCAAAACAGCTAGGCCGATTCAAAGATCAGGGGGCACAAACGCGTAAAGATCGATTAACGATTCTCATACATTTTTACTAACTTATATCGCGTAAATGAAGTTTTTTTGCGCACTCGCATATATATATATACGGAGTTGCAAATCACAGTACCTACAAACCGTCGGAGAGGTGACTGCGGAACGGATATTATTATATGTATTGATGAGTACAAAACCCAAAATTTTCAAATGTGTTAATGTATAAGTATTTTAGTAATTTATTGACGACACAAATGTTAGCAATGACACTAACGAGATTGTAATTAATGTAATTACTTAACAAGACACGCAATTTTTAACTAACGCTTACATTACGTGACGACGCGCGGTCAAATGATCAGCGCTTTTGAAAGACTAGCTTCTAACGGCGATATAGCTTGTGGTTAACCTGCTCAATATTATATCAGTGATATATCAGAGGATTGAATCATGAAAATATGATGAAAAAGATAAACAATCTGAATGTGAGTGGCAGTAAGAGCCGAGCATGACCGAAACTCGCCTACGCGGACCGAATGGTGAGAGTTCTGATGGAGCGTAATGTGAAAAGTACTACGAGTAATCGGCAAGAGTAAAAAAGGGATTCATGAATGTTCAGGAAGCAAGAGTTTGCAAGAATACAGAAAAAGGACGTTTTATACTTCAATATATCTATATATATACACCAAAAGATGATATATCGATGATATTCTATTTTTTTCTATATATATTAAGAATACTCATCCCACCTGACATATCATTCTAGGGCCTTGGCCACTCAAGCTAGAAACATTAAATTTACTTTCATTGGCAGATAAACTTTGTACATAGGTACTCAATAAGGTTAGATTTTTTAATGTTGCACCCTCAAAGGGGTGAAATAGGGGGGAAAGGATTTTCGAAGATCCGTCAAAGTAAATTTTGTTTAAAGTAAACACTATAAAATCTGAAGAATCTTCCTCTGCCGAAGACCCAATTACCACCGGGGTAGATGTGTTCTTGAGTGGAGACCGCGCCGCGGTGAGCGCGGTGTGGGACGTCCTGTAGCTAGGCGGAGCAACGATTTACGCAAAGTAGTAGGCGATTGTTGGATGAGAAATGCCGAAGATCGGGCTCAGCGATACTTGGCACAGGCCTATCTCCAGCAGCGGACGGATACCGGTTAATGCTGACGGCTATGAAATCCGATACTTAATGTTTTGCTTATAAATAAAAAAAAACAGTGTTTCAACATTTTAAGAGACAACTTTACACATTTTTCTTTTTTATCATTTACAAGCGGGCGCTTTACCTCAACCTCACCTGATGGAAAGTGAAGATGAGTCCGACGATGGACCACGTTCACCCAACAAATACCTATTTACTCTTCTCTTACAAGCTCTTAAGTCATAAGATCGTGGAAATATACTCACTGGGAGCATATTTCACTCCTTAGCTCGGACATCGGACGCATATAAGAAAAGTTCACCACATACGGATGCTATCCGACACGATATCTACTGATTTTATGTTTAAATGGAGCTTAGAAAACATAGCTCCAGAGAACACTGCATTGTGGAACCGATAAAAGACTTCAAGGCATGCGACAATACGTCGATGTCCGAAGTTTTGCAAATCAATCCCCAGTTATTTCCTCCTGCGCAAAATTAGTTCACCACAGCTAGATATGAATTAATTCAAACCAAAATGTTTAAATTTACCAGTATAAAGAACATTACACTATTGCGACAATAGCAAATAATTCGGCCTGTGTGACACAAACAATGTCATTCGGTTGACTTTTGTCTGACATTAATTAATTTTAAAGTGGCGAACCCGATAACCTGCTCTGACGTGACGCGGCGCCACGGCGACCTCGCGCGTGCGATGTCGCTTTGTTTCGCATAGACTAGAATCTATTCAAAGACTGCGCACGTCATGTGACAGGACGGGATAACAATAATTCTGTTAGAATAATAATAATAATAATGTATTGTCCCGCTGTATCCCTGCACAGATAAAAAAAGGTACACACCAAATCACCCCCATAGAACCACCCACTTCCTTCCATAAAAGAAACACGCGCGCGGGTTTGTGGAGTCACGGATAAGCGGTGACTAATGCACCGGCTAGGACCTTAAAGTTTTGTAACTCCCCCTGTTGTCGAGCCGTGGGGCTGTGGGATGGTCTTTTGGCCAGCGTATTCTCACTGTTTTATGACATGTGGTCTTTTAAGCGTAGCGTAAAGAGATATTTGTAGAGGGCGCCATGATCGCCACGACTGCCGATAAGTTTCCCTTTACCATTGATGATCGTTGTCGTATTTTTAACTGCATCATGCTTACCATCACAATGTCGAGTCAGGATAAAAAAGCATTAGTGACAATGTACATATTGCGCGTATGTGTCCTGCCCAACGTGACCAGTAGCGCAGCTAATCGGCGTCCTCGGCACATACACATCACATTTTTATTAGACGCGATGCGAGTTTTCTCTCCATGTTTTCCTTTACCGGTGAGCATGTAGTGCCTAAATTCGCAGTTTACTACTGTTGTGGAAAGTAAAATTACAATACTGCATTGCCCAATATGATTATTAAACGGTCTATATTTTCTCTGCAATATACAGTATGTTTCGAAAACACTGTTCGAGCTGAAAGGGATATATTGATGATTGGAATGTTATTACCTAAATATTTTAGAAAATTATACTGTTCGTGAACATTAAGTACTTACTGTCAAATACAATTGAGGGAACTTGAGTATTTTACAACCGATTTATGCTCCAATTGCTTACAAAATCGATGTATATATTTATTTTAAAAATACATCAACTGTGACATCAATACGAAATTTCTATGACGAACTGTTAAAAGAGCGAAAATAGAATATAAATTCAGCTTTCTAGCTTTTATGCGGCGTCTTGTTTTGAATAGTCTGGCAACATGGCTTCATATTGCGCGATATGACATGACAAACGTGATCGCTATTGCGACACTTTCATAACACTATACATTTAGACTCATGTTTTGGTAGTAAATGAAATTAAATGATTGAACACAAGACAATTACATACCATTATTATTATTATGCAATATGGGGCTATGCAGTTCAACTCAGCCTGTATCACTGCGACCTAAAAGATCTATTGTAATCGCCACCCCGCATCTAGAGCTCTCTGTCCAGGCCCTTAGTTTTGAAGAACTGTAGTACTTTATTGGCAGAGATATCTGGAACCTCTCCTGGGTGTTTTTTTTTGCACTGGCTCGACATAGTGACTACAGAGTACCTCATGGTAAGTACAGTGTAGTCCAAAAACGAAAGCGACTATCAAAGGATGAAAATCCATTGATAGTCTACATCGTCATGTCGGCCCACATATACCACGACTGAAGGTCTCTAGGTATATGAGCTACTGGATATACTCAAGCTGATCCCGAAACGCGACAAGCTGAAACTGGTCACTATGACGGGCTTTACACCCATGTACTGTGGTCGCGATCCAGACGGGCACCGACGCCCTACCACCTCGCTGCTGCTCGTTTAGCACCACCCAGAAGTCACGTGTAGGGAAACTAGGGTAAAGCCTACGGACGCGAGCAGCTTCGACTCCCATAGCACGTGTAGCACGTGGCGGCCCAGGATGCGGTTGCGTTTGGGCATTAGTAAGTAACATTCACACAGGAGGTGCTTGGGCGTTTCGACCGCACTTTCGCAGATTTTCAATCTCCAGTGCTCCGGCCAGTAATGCTGAACAAATATTTGTTCAGACAGCAGTGGCCAGTCAGTGCTCTTGCCAATACACGTATTATGCCATACCATAAGAACAGGTGTGGAGAGTTCAATATATCGAGTCAGCATAAAAAGCAATCAACCGGCCAGCGCGTACGGGTACCTTCCGCAACATTGAAACTAGTGTAGAGTTAAGTAATATATGGGAACTACCCACGCAACAATACTACACCCATAAGAATGTTCTTAAATAGAACAATATAACTTTAAGCAATCAGCCGTAAAAGGACCCGTTGTAATCTCCTGATTACACATTTGCCACATTGGCGCAATCAGAGTTTAAAAATATATCGATACATCGTTTTATCGATATTGTTTGCGCTTCCGACAACCCTACTCTAAGGCCGCACACAATTAAGGCACTTTTAAAGATATTACGGCGTGTACAGAGCCTCGTTATACTGATATTATATCCGCATCAAATTTTCCATTAGCTCTCACACTTTATATGCAAATTATTTCGTTACGATGTTAAATATGAATGTATGTATTAGCGGGAGTACGTTCTGGAAACTTTTCTCATTTTTATTCGGCATAAAACACGTTGTTGGGGCCTTTAATTCGTCATTATAATTTCAATTTAGGGATTTTTTACTTAACCGTTTGAGTACGGAGTCTTGTCGTAAGTGCGAAGAGAATAACTGCCTGTTTATCTTCTTAGTTTGGTGTGAAATAACGTTGCACTGGGGAAGCATACGATTTCTCAATTGATGAGCAAACGTGCCTAAAGTGATCAGAATTTTAATACAGCCTACTTTTTAAATTCTGACTCTGTATAGTGAGTACACCGCGTCTGATGGTAAAGGAAAAACAATGAATAGTCGCAGTGATCATGCCGGCCTGCACAAATATCTTTTCAAGCCTCGTTTGAAAGACCCCAATATCATAAGAAGGGGGAAATACGCTCGCCGAAAGACTATTCCACAGGCCAACGACTCGGCAAAAGTAGGAGCTGGAGAATTCCTTTGTCCTGGCCGGGATATATGTTACCGTATAGCCGAAACCCTGTAAGCCCGCGCACGTGCCTATTTTATAGAAGGGACAGCTTTAAGCATGATTCTACAACATTTTTTTTGGGTAATGACTTTGGTTTCACATATAGACCCAAATCCACCATAATCCATTCACATAAAAAAGCAATATTTGCTCAATCTAATTTAATTCCTTTTTTCGGTAACCCGACAAGAAATCTTACATAGAAGCATCGGGGCCGCCGTGAGGGCAGCCACCCCAGTGTCTTAAAGTCTTACGGACTAAATACCCTCGAGTGTCATTCAAATCACTGCTAACCGGGCCTGGGGTTCCGTACTCTTTCGATGATCCGGCGGTTGTTTTGTTCCTCCAACAAGTGTATTTATTGAAAATATCTCTTTCATGTTCTAGAAGCTATGTATAGATGTTCCCAGAAAAGTTGTAGTGGATTGCAATCTATTTCGGGTCTGCGCCAAGCACTTGCTCGTTCCAATAGACATTTTGCTGTGACGTGATCGGAATTGGTTATGCTTTTACAAATGCGACGTGTCGCCCGATGCAGCTCGTCTCGAGGTACGTCACGTCACAACACGCCTCTCTTTCTATCTTTGGAACTTTGATTTTTTTATTAACAGCGATATTGTAGATTATTTTTACCATTATTTACAGATGCACGCTTAGCCTCAATCAGATCTGGAGGATGGTGACGATGAGACCGACAATGGATTGCGTCCTCCCAACAAATGCTTATTCACTCTTCTCTCAAAGGCCCAAATCATAAGATCATGAAAATATGTATGCCGGAAGCATATTCTACTACTTAGTTGTTGGCATGATGAATGTAGAAACGCATCTCTTCGAGTGGGTATGAGGAACGTTCAGCACATACGACTGGTATCCAACACAACGTCTGGTGGAATTAGACGTACGTAGCCCCTGAGAACTCACTCCGCTGTGCAGCTGGCGCCAGAGTGCGAGGCAGGCAACTCGACGCCAATTCGCGATGTACCGCAGTTTAGTCTCAATCCGAGTCACCGGCAACTAGTCTACGAGCTCTACGATCGATGAAATGCAGAGCGGCCAACTGATATTTAGCGGGCCCGTCCCAAAAACGACAATAGTACTTTACACCCGACCCCACTTGTGCCTGATACAGGTTAAGGAGTTGCAATAGTGTGTAACCAATAAAAATGTTTGAAAGGAGTATTACCATACGATATCAACTCGTATGATTTGTGACGTCGTAGCGTCAATGTTAGGGAGAGTGCCCACTAGTGCGTCGGCAGTGCGCACAAAGGGAGTGCCGCTCGACGCTAATAGCACGCGCGACGTGCGCCGAGTGCCGTGCCGTGCGCACTGCACGGAGACCTGTAATCACGTGCTCCACGCCCGGCTGAGTGTGCTGAGTTATTCTCCAAGCCCCTGCCACCTCCTTCACTCACCCTTTATTACCAATATTGTTTGGTAACTTTTTTACACATCTCTAAAGGCATAATTTGGCAAAATGGTGCGCTGCCAAGAACATTTATACGCCATCCTTCTAAATATACTTTGAAGTGAATGATAGACGCACTGCCTCTAAAAATTTTATAGGATATTTAAAAAACACCGCAGCTTGATGGTTTAAGTCCAGGGCAAATAACTTGAAAGATAAAAATGTGTATATTAAAAAAATTAGTAAAAGTAAAATAATATAATTTACTTCCATATTTAAAAGACCATTACATGTAGTTACAAACTGAAAATTTGCTCCTTTGACTTTTCCAAAACAGTAATAAATCCGGAAAGAAAAACAGTTCCATTATTAGCAACAAGAAAATTATCCTAATTTAGAAACTGTCATTAGATTTTCCATGTAATCATTGTATACTGAGATATCGATAGTTAAAGACAAAAATATCCTTTTTCGTTCGATTTCGATTTCCCACACGACAGATAAGCGTACCAAGTATCGAAAAAAGCAAAATGAAGCTGATTAAGCCATGCTCTATGTTGCATCTGCTCCATGCAGTTATTTAACAATTCTCAAACACATAATCCAAAAAAAAAACTAAAATTTGTGTTTTTATTCAATCTATTGCTTTAGATTGCTCAAAAACCGTAGCTGTAACATATTTTTTCAAAAACGCAAAAAATTAAAAGCTTGTAGCTTCAAAACACATTTTATAGAATTGCAATATTATCATTTTTCACTGAGATTCAGTGCGTCAAAAATCGGGAAAGTATTTGGTATTTTTTGCTCCCTTAATTGTTGTGCGCAGTTTATCTGTCATTAAGCAAACAAATTAGAAAATAAAAAATAGTATGAGTATAAATGAGTAATGAATTCAATCACAGTGAATAACTATAATATGTTGTTAACACTAACAACATCTTTAATGTGACTTTTTTGAACACTATGATATAATATATAGAAACGCAATGAATAAATAAAACGATGCTAGAAGATATTAATTTAAAAAGGTATTTTCACTAGGTAGCAATTAATTCGGATTAACTCGTACAAAAGTTTTGTTTGTAATATAGCGTATATTGTTTAGGAAAGCGGCGTGTCACGCAGGCTAAGCACGGAGTGCAAACGACACGGTGTCACGCTCTATTCTGCCTGCCTGCCTGCGCCGCTTGCATTAGATGTCACCGCGCGCCGCGCCGCGCCGTGTCCATTGTAAATGTAGCCTTTGTATATCTATTACTTGTTACTACTGTCTTTATTGTGTTATCAAGTGCACGACTGACGCGCGCGGGTTTGCAGAGTCACGGCTTTACGGTAACACGCATCCCGGCTAGGGCTAAGAAACTCTCCAACTCTAACTTTTACCGAGCTACGGAATGATCTTCGGCATGCATGTTTCCACTGTCCTATAAGCGAAGTGGGAAAAATATTAGTGCAGGCCAGCATGAGCATTACCACGATCTTACCACCCATAGTGGTGCAGTCAATGTGCCGAGTTGGGATAAACTTTTGTAAAGACAGAAGTATATACATTCTGTTTACCGTGACAGAAGTCCACTTTACTTGAAAAATAAAGTATTATACAAGGTGTCTCAAAAGTAAGTTCACATTTGCTTATCTTATTACGCGAAAGCAACTATTCTGAGGGGCGCGGGGGGTATGTCAGTCGGTAGTCTGGCTCTTGGGAATTTAGTCGCTATGGAGCGTTTCTCTGGTGCGGACCGTGCGTTGTGCTTACGTGAGTTTTACAAAAACGGTAATTCGGCGACTGTAGCGCGTAGAAAATTCTGCAGTATTCGACATATTCGTCACTTAAATGATGCGCCTAGCACTCGACTCATTGCAAAATGGGTTGAGAAGTTTGAAGAGACTGGGTCAACTCTGGAGAAACCAAAATCTGGGCGGCCAAGAACATCAAGAACAGCCGAAAACGTGTACAGTGTTACTCAGTCTATTCGAGATGATCCAAACCTCTCGATTCGAAAGCGTGCTGTTGCTTTAAATGTGCACAGATCTTCATTATGCCGCATTTTACACAAATATTTAAAGCTGCACCCGTACAAAATTCAGTTAGTGCAAGAACTGAAGCCTCAAGATGCTGGTCAGAGGCTTGCCTTTGTATACCAGATGATTGAGGGCTTTCCAACGTTCACCAACATCTTGTTTTCCGATGAAGCCCATATTCACCTGAATGGGCATGTAAACAAGCAAAATTGTCGTTACTGGAGTGCAACCAACCCAAAACAAAAACATCAGAAACCGCTACATTCACCCAAAGTCACCGTATGGGCAGCGATGTCGGCGCGAGGAATTATCGGCCTTTACTTTTTTGAAGATGGAAGGGGACGCACACTCACAGTGAATTCAGAGCGTTATGTGGAGATGTTAGACGAGTTTTTCGTACCCCAACTGCAAAACTTTCCTGGTTACAACCAAAGAACATGGTTCCAGCAGGATGGAGCAACTTCACACACGTCCAACAGATCTCTGGGGAGATCCTCGTGGACCGACAGAGCGCCGTGAGGGCGGCGTCCCGGTCTGCCGGACTCTTACCGGCTAAAGCCCCCGGTACGTTACTTCTCCCGACTGCCAGAGCCAAAGGGCGCAGCAAAGCTACTTCCTCTACACCTGGGGATGTCAGGCCTCGCCCACACCGCTCACGGCTGGATGCTGGGCGGCGCACTCCCTCGAGTGCGCGTATTATGTGTGCATTATTTATTATTCCCATCTTCTGTTTTCTGCACGTTGTTAAGATTTAGTATCTGCTGAAAATCAGCGCTAGGTGTCTCCTAAGCTAGTCACTTAGCATTTGCTGAGCTGATTTCCCTTTGGCGCATCATCACAACACAGAGTATTTGCCTGTTTTCGATTAAAATAAATATTTTTGTATTCTGTTTGCTTGTCTTAGTAAAATTCGGTTTATAAAATCTTGTAACTAAACGCAGTCGTTATGCCTTGTGGGGTATATTCAAAAACCACGTTAAACTTTTCAGATTATGTACCGTATACTAACTTTAAAGGTTGTACGTGATACCCAAGCTTCATCTGCAATTCCATCATAACATGACACACACGTCACAGCAATATCCCTTATAGTGCCCTCCATATTCTCGGGGACCTGTTTACTCATAAAATGTTAAGTATTATGTACAAAGAATAAAAACACGGATGAGTTGGCATGCCAAACAAGTCTCGCAATAAAATATGCATTAGTTTTATGAAACATATATGTAAGTGATGTGGGCCGTGCGTGTGCTCTGCCAGTGGTCACTCTCGCGAGTGCAATTTCAGTGCAATACACCGCGAGCAAAAGGATTATCCCAAAATAAAAATTGCAATATATAATTAATTGCAAGATATATTTATATAATTTTAGAACACGTATTTCATTCTCCTGTCGAAACGTTATTAAAACCTCTTTCTAGTTCTACTTTGCAAGTAGTAAGAGTTGTAGTAATTAGAAATTCCCTAACTCCTTCCTTTGCCGTGTCGTTGGGTTTTGGAATGGACTATCGGCAAGCGTGTTCCCACCCTCCTATGATATGGGATCCTTTAAACGTAGCGTGAAAAGATATTTGTGCAGGCCGGCATGATCACTGCGACTACACTACCGATGGGTTTTTTCTTACATTTCGATAGTCGTTGGCGTTTTTTGGACTGCATCATGCTTAATATCAGGTGCGGTGCAGTCACTGTGTCGCGTCAGAATAAAAAAAGTATATTTGAGATTATAGGGCGACTCTTCGAACTGGGTCGCGACAGCACTACACAAGTGTTAGGACCGTCATAATGAGTCACTCCGGCCGGTCACGTTTCGCGATCTATTTGTGTGTATCCGGTTGTTATATGTAGAGTTCTTCTGTCGTGCAAGTGCTCCTTGCATGCGGGCCGACACAGCGGTGGCGGCTGTCAACAGATCCTCGTCCCTTGGGGGTCCTCGCCGTCCTCACTCCACACTGTACTCGCCACCAGGTACAATTTGTCATTGTGTCGAGACAGTATAAAAACAATGATTGACATCCGATATTATGTGAAACTGATAAAGAAAATATCTAGAATATTTTTTGTTATTTTTTTAAATCAATTTAGTTTTTACAAAATTTTTATTTTATTGTTATAAGCTATGAAACAGAATATTTTTCCATTCCTATTAAAAAAGCGCAAACGCAATTAAATTTAATTAAAAGACTTTTATTGGTAATATTTTTTTCTTAATAATATGATCATAAAATACAAAAATACACAGGAAATAAGAAAGTACAAGAGATAAAATATAAATATGGTGTAATAAGCTCCAGCAGCTTAATGCCACAGAGAAAGTCTGAAGTATATTGTTTTACACAAAAACGAGTAATCTCAAGATATAGAAGTGTATGTTATACAAACATAAAATAGATTTACCAAAAAGAGATTATTACGAGGCGCAATAGATGTTTTTATTGTCCATAGATTTTTTCTTATTATTCCTAAACTCTATTCAACTCCACGAGCAGGGAAATATAAGTCCGTTATAAATACATCCATGGTTTTAATTACACAATGTAGTTGTTTACAGATTAATATAGTTCGACTAAAAGTATTAAATAAATAGAAAGTTGGACTTGATTAAAAATGTAATAAGAACTGGCGTGCTAACATTACGGCCGGCAGTGTACGCCGCGCAGGCTCGCCCGGCGCCGTAACGAGCCCTCAACTAAACATTATGAGATGAGACCAGACCGCTCGCCGTCTACTCCGAGCAGACAAAATAGCATTCTCGGGGTACATTCGGAGCGACAACCAATTTCGTATCCGCTGCATTACGGTATCGCGGTTTTTAAATCGTATTTTGCTTTCATGTAGTTTTTCTTTGACATTAAAACACTTCATTTCAGATTGGACGAAGAATGTCAATCGTCTTTTTAGTTTTCTAATATGTTTGCTGTACTCCTAAGTTACAATAGATATACTTATTATTTAGCTGTAATTATGGTGGCCAAGTGGATAGGGGCCGGTGTACTAGCACTCAGGTAACTCCGCGTGCGATGGAGCGGCCGGTGTTGGGCATCTCTTTTAAGGATAACATCTGAAATGAGGTTATCCGATAGAGAACCAAAGTTGTCAATATAGCTCTTCGTATTAGCCAGCTGGAGTGGCAGTAGCAGGCCGTATGTGCCGAAGAACAGATCATCGTTGGAGCAGGCGGGTTCTTGAGGGGAGACCGCCAACAGCAGATACAAGATGGGCCGGGATGGATTGAATGAGAAGAGCAAAAGAACAGGCTCAATGGCACTTGTTAGGAGTGTCCTATGCCCAGCAGTGGGCTAGGGCGGGCCGATGATAACGGCGATGAGTAACGCATATCATCGTAGGCTCGTATCGCGGCACGCACCGCTGGGTTTTTCTAGACTGAGTACGGACTTAGGTACCGTTTACTCAGCGGTGAAGAATAACATTATGAGGAAACCCGCCTGGCATTTAATAGGACTGCCACGTGTGCTAGTGTTGTGAGAACGGCGATCAGCTATATTAAGCGCAAAGTGAATACAGTCGGCAATGTATTTTTGGTCACCCTGAAATATTTTTCCAATTGGCCAATTGCGTCCTACTGCAGGGTATGGACTTCCGTTTTCCTACTATATTTGTGGAATCCGTGGGAAAGGGCTCGGACATGAAGCCCAGCACACTTGCCCGATGCCTGTGGGAGGGTGTGCGCTACGGGCAGAGGAGGTGCACACAGCAATCTTCGTGTAATTCCGCATGCTGCATGCCTCAGGTACAATAATATGAAAAAATGGTATATTGTCCTGATCTACTATTTTTGGGTTTGGAGATGCGTTAATGTTTGTGCCTAGTTTGTGCAGTTCATATCGGACTAATGTAAATTACAATTGCCTTGTGTTTATAATACATACAACATATTCTTTGACATAATAGTATCAGTTTAAAAACAGAAACAATCTATCTATACTATCTATATATACACTCAAATAGACTTCTTCGGTCTTATATCATCTTAAAGCCTAAACTACAGAGTTAGAAGCATGAAATTCTGTTTATGACGTAGCCATTCACTAAGGGTTTTTTTTTTTATATTCTACCCCTAAGAAGGTGAAATAGGGTTCAAAAGAATGAAAACTCGCTAGCATTGAGTATAAATCGCCCCTGGGTTAAAACAGTCTAGGTCATCTAGTCTTGTATGTATGTATGTGCGTATAGTCGAATAGCTTTTATGTTTTTAATATTATAAAATTTGTAAACTAATATTATGTTAGTATGTTGCAATTTTTCATAAAATATTATCTAGTCGTATTACATGCGTTATACTTTGTAGTGCTCTCGTTTAGTCGGTTAATATTTACATAGCCAGACAATAAGACGGCGGCCCACACAAAAGCATTCATAAAAAGTGGATTAAATCATAAAATGTTTCAAAGATTTTAATACAACAATGATGTTACACAAAATTAGTGATCGCAGCACACGAAAAAGTCTAAAGAATCCTTTTTGGAAGGGTTTTTGGGCGGGTAATGAGCTCGGCTACTCTAATAATTGGTCGGGTTAATTTGAGCGAGGCAGTGAGGCGGGACAGCGGCTCGGTCACATCCCTGCCTCGCTGAGGAAAGATGCGTAACTCCAAAGCGACTTGTTTAAAAGATGTACATCTTTTGAAATAACTTATTGAATCAACACGCACTAATTTCACTCCACGACACCGGCGGCGCCGACGAAGGATAGTTCAGTCAACTGCTGCCAACCGGTGCGTTCTCGCACCGAGGCGCAGTTCCACTCCGACGCAGCCTTGAGTTTCTTTCGGCGTTTCTTCACAAGGTAGTCACTTCCGAAACGCTGGTAGATCACCCGTAGTGATAATACTTTATTTGGCTGGCGGTCCAAGTCGAGGTCCGTACCCACAGGGGTGCCCTGGCATTGCCACCCAACCCATAAACTCGCTGGCTGAGCACCTTCTGTGCTCGCTCCCTAAGCCCGGTTGAGCTGTTAATGCCTTTCCCGGCAATCAGTAGTTAGTCCGCTTCAAAAAAAAAAAAAACTCAGTGAATCAGTAAAAGTACTTTAATAAATCGACGTTTCCGCGAATTCTTGACACTACCCTCCATCAGAATACTCTTATTACGTCTGTGTAGTCAAATCTCGGCTCTTCTCGGCTCCTCGTTGCACTCACATGCATGCTGTGGGTACTACCCAATAGCTCCTGCTTGTAAATCATTATGCATCTTTCATTTATAATTGGTATCAGTGATCAAGAGATGTATGTGAATGATTTTAATCTCTTGACTAAAAAGATTTATAAATCACATATGTATCTTTGAAAAGATTTGTTCTGCACAGGACTACCACAAAGAGCCTGGCTCTCATTTCTGGCTGTTCGAAGTTATAATATGTTTTAATAGCTAAGTAAACCTACCAAGCCAGTTCGAGTTACCGCGGTTATTTTAATGTTAGCACTTCATACTGACTTTATTAGCTTCTAGAGCAATAACAATTGATATATGTAACTATACTTTCTTTATATATGTCTTAAATGTACGCAGCAAAATTATAATAATTAAAAAAAATATATTTTTCCAGAAATCATAAAAATACTTTGGAATATAAAACAGCCTCGAATTTTGAAATTTTTTAAGGCGAGGCAAAATCTACAGCTACGCGCGTACTATTTAAACATTTACAGGCTTCTGGCGCGACCTCCACCACAACTGGCGTATGGTGAAGACGAGTACGACGACGGGCCGCGTCCGCCCAAAAAAATGCCTATACACTCTAGGGATGTCGAAAATGAAAGAAAATATCGTTATATCGATGTATCCATATTTATAAAAATATCAATATTGGCGTTGATATATCGAAGGAAAAATATCGATATATCGATTAAATCTCAATAAACACGAAAGTATTTTACCAGTATTCCTTTTTATTAGACAAAATTACAAAAATATCAAGAACTAAAAGGCTATCTTCTAACTTTAAGACCTATTTTAGATATCAAACAAAAATAAATAATACATAAATAAATGGCGGCAAATAATATGCATGCAACAAATTCAGATGTCAGTGCATGCAACGTAACAAAACATAATACTCAACAGTCATAGAAAATATAGTAATTTTTTTTCGTTCGGTCCTATCTTCTACAGTTTTAGATTTCAGCAACTTCACTGCCCTAAGAATTAAAAAAAAATGTTTTTGATACAATTTTCGATACTGAATATTTTCTATCGATATATCGTCACAAAATATATCGCCAAAAAATATAGTTATATTGAATTGAAAATATCGATATATCGATGTATCGATATTTATTTGACAAGCCTAATACACTCTTTTTGCTTCCCGCTTCATCATAGGGTCGTATGAGGTGTCGTAAGGGCGTAAGGGCCGGCTAAGGCGTGCAGCATGCCGCGTTGCACGCAGAGTGCTGACGCATGTAGGTACCATCTCTGCACACGGTGCACACCTGCTAGCCCGCATTGTACAAGCATGCCCCAGCTACATGTCCCATCACATGGGTTCTACAAATATACTCGAAAGGGAAAGGAGGTCTGCCCTGCAGTGGGACGAAACTGATTAATAATAATATTACATGTGGACCTTTGACCAAGTTGCAAGTTTCAAGTAAGTAAAATTATTGGAAGGTTAGTGCGAGTATTAAGTTATCAAGTTTCAAATAAAAACTTAATTATTGCAGATGAGGTCAAAACACTACTACAGATGTATCTACTTCGTAATGTCTTGGAGGCGAAACAGTGTCGCCAAGCTATTCATTTTACCCCTTAATTCAGAGATTTTTATTATAAAAAGAGGGCTTAGAGCGATATTTTTAGAAGTTTTATATACGTTCCCTAAATGGAGTGTGTGGGGCGAGTTCGAGGCATAAAGTAAATTAATAATATATAGTCACGCTACATTCTTTACGGGGTGAGCAGAGTTTCATTCGCAGGTGTATCCACTTTGCGCTTATATGTCTTGCCCAGTGAGACCAGCAGAGCAACGGATCTCCTTTCTCAAGGCACTAACACATAAGATTTCTATCAAACAGCATGCGGGTTTCCTCGAGATATTTTCTTCACCGGTGAGTATGAGGTGTCTAAATCAATTCGTAATCAGTAAAATCCCAGAGGTACGTACCCGGATTCGAACACGAACCGAATGGAAACCGGTCCCTTATCCACTAGCCCACCACAATCAGGACATAAAGTGCTATAACATATATTATACTAGCTGATCCGGCAAACGTTGTTTTGCTATATAAGGTTTTGTAATATCTTCTAAGATGTTTATTAAAATTAAGTGATGTCAAAGACAATTTTGTTCACAATTAAATACTTTTAATCAACAACATATTTATTTGGATAAAGATTAATATTATTACGTTGATATAACTCTTAACAAATAATACATTAATTTTGAACAATTTGATTACCATAAAAACGGTTCTAGTGACTTAATCTTAAAAGATAGACATATACTGTCCCGGACATTTTTTTAGATCATTTCAAGAGGAATAATTCTTTCTTACATATATTTTTGGTATCTTGAACCGTTTTTGCAGCGCACGCAATGGAAGCCCTCAAGGATGAATAATTTTCCCCGTTATTTTTACATTTTCCATTATTTCTTCGCTCCTAATAATTGCATCGTGATGTTATATAGCCTAAAACCTTCCTCGATAAATGGTCTATTCAACTCAAAAAGAATTCAACAAGAACTCAAACGAATCAATTCGAACCAGTAGTTCCTGAGATTAGCGCGTTCAAACAAACAAACAAACAAACAAACTCTTCAGCTTTATAATATTAGTATAGATTTATTTCGAGCACAGATATATAAATAAATTCATCATTACAAACAACATTATTAAACAAACATAGAAATTTAACAAAATATTTATTAAAGAGGTTTATGATATTTTGTGATAATTTACAATTTAGGCTATGACAATTTTAATTAAAACATTTACCATATATTCATTGTGTATATTGGGGCAGTATAACTACATTATTCTTATTTTTATTTATAAAGAAAAAAAAAGAAGAAACATTTATTTGACACACAACATAACATACAACACAGAACGATAGATTTGTAAAGATAGAATACAATAAAAGCAAATACTCTGTGCTGTGATAATGCGCCAAAGAGAACTTAGTTCAACAAATGCTATGTGACCAGCTGCTGATCCGCCCAGCACTGATTTTTTGTTGACACTCATTTGTTGTGTCCCCGCGCATAGAGCAGCGAGGCAGGGATTGACATAGTATAGATACACAGCTCTGACATAGAGACCAAGTACAAAGTATCACAAATAATATGTATATACACAAATACACGTGCGCCTGTGTATTATGTTACAACAGTATATTATTAAAGCTTATTACATACACATACCATAAAACTATTTTATAACATTCATGTTTGCCTTTCGTTTCTATCATGCATTTTAAAATCCTTGTTTTCTCTATTATTCGCTCTATATCATTTCTACAAAATCATTTTCATCTTCACGGCCGTCACTTGTTCGCACAACTGTTAAACATACTTATTTGATAGGCTTCTTCGGCACGTTTATTACAAAACTATGAAATTTTTTAATGAATTTTAAGGAATAATTTGGCAAGGGCTGACCACACTCCATGGGCAGTTGGCGTTCAAGATAGAATCGCGTTCGAGAGCGGAGTCCTTGACAACCGAGCCTCCCGGCCGCCGCCCCGCCGCCCCGCCGCCCTCGCTCCTAACAAAGCTCGTAAAGATTGTCACTACATTTTTCACTCTTAGTCCACATAATTACGTCGCTCTCAGACGGGCGTATATCTGTCTAGTTCTTGAAGAATTTCTAACTCGGCAAACCATTCCTCGGACTGTGACTTGGACGATAACCTTTGCTATGACTGTCTTTAAAGAACCAGAGATGGGCAAAATGTAATCTGATTAATGATGAACGATTACAAAATGTAGTCGTAATTTTAATTTTTTTGCTCTGTAATCATAATTAAATCCATTTAAAACATTAAGAAATGATAAATATGTATACAATCTGGGATTTTGTAGTATTTAAAAAATAAATTAGCAAAACGCAGTCATATTAATGGTAAAAAACGTAAAATGTAATCGTTACTCATTTTCATTAATCTGATTACATTTTGCCCATCTATGTAAAGAACATATTTTTTATCACGCTACACTCTTGCTGGGCTGGGCAGAAAAATGAAACGGCATTTGTATTATAAACCTCTTCTTTCTGAATCACTTTCTTTCGATGGTTTCGTTAATTCCATTTTTGTTATTTCACTAAATCATAACTCTATGGACCTATTAATTTCATCTATTCGGGAGTATTATAAGCTTCAGTAAAACTGTCCTATGGCCCCCGTCTGAGAGAAATGGCACCCACAATGTATCTCGATAATTGTTTCAGCTTTTAACATCTCTCACATCTGCCAGTACCACAAATCCAGGGGCTTAATAATATTCCTTAATTCAATCACGACCGCTCCTAGTTTGTTAATATTCCACGATGCTGCCAGGATTATACGTCTTCAAATTAGCCAATGTTTCTAGACTGCCAGAACCGTGGGTTTCCGAGTTTGCCAATATTCCTGGACTCTCTCATTTATTCTGGGCTCTCTTTCTCATATAACTCTCTCTCTCTCTCTGAATTAAGTGAGATAAACGCTACTTGTCTGTTTAACGCATTTGAATCATTCCTTTAATGCCGCTCTAACGTAAAAAAGACAGCAAGTACCCAGAGCCGCGACATTACATGGCAGTTTTCTTTTAAAACGCGGGAAGAATTTACGGCAACCTCGATAAGATGTTACGTAGGTACACGTGCTCCATATCCTCGATCACGATATGGGAAACATGTGTTTAAGGCGACCAACGAGCAAGTAGGTCAGGCCTATCTATAATGTCAAACTAAAATAAATATAAATAATGTTAAAAATACTATCAATAAGAAGAGTAGAATATATTAGGAATATACAGAACATCGGCGCAAACAAATTGCTCTCAGTTAAAATTAAATATTATTAACGATCAACTCTCTGTTGATAAAAGATAATTGTGGCTTGCCTTTCGGTTTTCTATAGACTATACTCTGGAGAGTGTGCGGCTGAGTTGTATGATTTAGTTCCACCCTCCCCCTTCTAACATAAATTGACGAGACGCCGTGCTGGTTTGCACCCTTTTGTGGTTGACATTCCTGCTGCTCGCACGAAGCGATTCGCCTCCTCCTTTTTGCTGCGTACCGCGAAAGAGTGGAACTCGCTTCCTGTGTCAGTGTTTCCGGCGTCTTAGGACACGGAAATCTTGAAACGTCGAGTGAGTCGGTATTTGCTGGAAGAGCGCGCTTCATCGTCGGCCTCATCATCACGTTCCAGCAGGTGAGATTGAGGTCAAGCGTTAGCCTGTATGTAATTAAAAAAAAAATTAAACAGCAACGAGTTATCACGTTGTTGCTTTGGCAAATAGACACTTGATTCGTTAAACTCGTTGACGATGACTCTTTAATGAAGACTAAAATGCAAAACAGCGAGCATCGACGTAGAGCAGTCTTGCACCGGTTGCACAGCGGAGAGTGTTCTCAGGAGCTACATTCTCTGATTCCACCAGCTCCATTTCATTATAAAACCACTGGACTCCGCATCTGTATGTGGTTGACGTTCCTTATATCTGCACGAAAAGATTCGCATTCGATTCGCTTATATTATACCTGTTATTGTACCTCATTATGTTAAAAGGAGCAACTACCAGAGTTTCTTGCCGACTCGTCTCTGTAGATTCATTTTACTTTTTTTTTTTGACAATTCAAAAGTTTTTGAAATTAGGCCTATTTGAACAAAGTTATAATTCATTTCATTACAAAGATAGAGTAAATCGTTTTAAAATCGCAGTTATTTGGGGACATGATGACTTTAATTAAATATCAACAGTTAAAGTGTGTCGGCAAGTACACGACATTACGGGCTTTACCTCGCGTCAGATGACGTATGCGCGTATATTCCAATAGAGAAGCTAAATTATTTTACTTTGAAACTTTCAAGGTACTATTAACAAGAAGCGAGTGTTGAAATAAAGTTGAAATATTAAGAAAACGCCGGCGAAAAGTTTCTTCAAATTGTGTCGTTGCTGCAATACCAACTGTTCTTTGGAAATTTATTGTACCTGAGCCACATAATGTACGGGTAGCTACATATTCACATTGTAGCCCTGAGGAGGCCCGGCATTCCTCAGTTACAAATATAAATGTAACACAACTGCGTTCTATGAGAGGACGTGACGATGCCCAAACAATTTGTAGAGGTTAGAGGAGGTAACCTATTGTATAAGGCCCAGGTCAGGCCGCAAGATGGAATACTGTTCGCATCTCTGGGACGGTCGTGCCCAGCACTTACTCGACGCCCTGGGTAGGTTGCCGCGGAGAGCTGTCTGCACTGTGAATGACCTAGACGTTATTAGCAGCTTGGACCGCTCCAGTTGTGCAGAGATATTGCTTCACTTAGCGTTTTCTACTGTCTGCATCACAGCGAATGTTCTGAACAGTTAACTTTGTTTCACCCTCTTTCTTACATAGTAGAACCACGAGCATGGTTTTACACTTATTACAATTGACGGATTTTTCAACAAACTTTCAATCCCTGTCCTATACTGTTAGCAGCGATATATAAAAATGTCCATCCCTAGTGGATGCCCGTGTCATAACCGAATACACGCAATTCGTGTTTTTTACTTCAGTAGTAAGTCAGTCAGGTAGTCTTTTTATGTTATAGATAGATAAAAGATAGATTGAATTACCTTTTTCTTATTAGGCATTTCTCTGGATTAGCAGGGCGAAGTGGCATTGCACTGGCAATATTCTTTTATGACTCACATGCCCAACGTTAGGCGTCAATCGATTCTGATGGCAGGCGGACATAATTAAAACAGTCTCAATGAATAGGTAACTATAGATATAACTAAAATGGTCTAAATGAAAAGTTGAAAATACATATAGTGGAAATAATTACAATGAATAGGTTATAAATAAATATAATTGAAACAGTCCTAATGAATAGCTTAGAAATAGATATAATCGATTCAGAGGATGTTTTAAATTTAATCATTACTAAGTAATGTTATTTTAAAAGTGTTTTGTTATTTCATTGATTGTAACTCCAAAAATGTCTACATGTAAAATCAGCCTACAAATATGATATTTAATAACGTAATTGTCGTGAGAGCAATCCCCACGAGAGTCTTGAGCTATGGAAGTGCTCGCTCACCGCCGCGCCGCTGTTTGACTATTCAACTAATTTTGTTAAACAAACATCACTAGATGTATTCGTACTGTTTAAACAACGTATCCAAACAGTTAAATGAATTTCACAAATATCTCTTCACGCTTTGTTCAATGGACCCAATATCATAGGACTCGCCGAAAGTTCATTCCAGAGCTCAACGACTTGGCCAAAGTAAGGGTTAGAGAACTTCTTAGCCCTGGCCGGGATATGAGGTACTGTATAGCTGTGACTCCGCAAACCCGCGCGTGGCTCTACTATGGAAGGGAGAGGTAGGAACAAGGTTAAACAGCTCCTCAGAATACTCACCGTGATACAGACGGTAGGAACAGTTTAGTGAGGCGATAACTCTGCGCAACTGGAGCTGTTCAAGATGCCTGCTAATTTCAGGTTCATTCACAATGCGGACAGTTCATGTGCCTATTTAAATAAAGCTATTGTTTGAGTATTAAGTTTCATTTTTGAATATAACTTTTGTCATGTGCACTAGCGCTGTGAGAACGGCGATCAGTTGCGCGACTGGTCACGCTGGGCACGACATATAATCGCAAAGTGGATACAGCCACTACTGAGCTCTCGCGGCCCGGACGGGATATAAAATGACGATATAAATAATAATATATCGTCACACTGTATGCCTTTCGGTTGTAGTAGAGATACATTAGCGGTTGTATACACTTTGCGGTTATATGTCGCGCCCAACGTGACCAGTGGCGCAGCAGATCGCCGTTCTCACAGCGCTAATGCACATGACATGTCTATTAGATGCCATGCTGTTTCCCTCAGGGCATGTTCCTTCACAAGTGAGCATGAGGGGTCTAAATTCGTATTTAGTCTGAAATAATCCAGAGGCTCTCGCTGAGATTGGAATTGCATGACGATATATTAATAAAAAGGAAATACATGAAAAGCTGTTGAAGGTTGAAAAGCATTTGCCAACAAGTCAAGAGACTGAACGGCGGATATTTAATAATATTATCGCATTTCCGGTCCGGAGATTTCCAGTGCGCGCTCAAACCACTAAAGAAATTGCACTTCCCTTAACGGCGTTTGAGTTCGCTCAGATTGGCGCGACTTCAGCAGGAAGGACCGTAGCTTACTTAGCTAATTTCTTGTTCAGACATCTCAAAAAGTTATTTTACTTTGAAGGAAAATTCTCTTTAAACTTTCTTTGCACTAGGGACACTGTCTGTGCCTGTCGGGGCCTGTCTGTGCCTGTCGGGGCCTGTCTGTGCCTGTCGGGGCCTGTCTGTGCCTGTCGGGGCCTGTCTGTGCATGTCGGGGCCTGTCTGTGCCTGTCGGGGGCCTGTCTGTGCCTGTCGGGGCCTGTCTGTGCCTGTCGGGGCCTGTCTGTGCCTGTCGGGGCCTGTCTGTGCCTGTCGGGGCCTGTCTGTGCCTGTCGGGGCCTGTCTGTGCCTGTCGGGACCTAGGGGGCAAGCAACGTCGCGTGCGGCTGATGGTAAGCGTGGTGCCGTCCAAACACTGACGGCAACTGTCAACAGTCAAGAAAAATAATTGACAGTCGCAGTGATCATGGCGGTGACCTGCACAAATATCCCTTCGCGCTTCGTTTAAATGACGAAATGTCATCAAATGGTAGAGGGACGCCCGCTGGAAGACCATTCCACAGCTCAACGACTCGGCAAAAGTATGGCTTACCAACAATTTCGTGTATCTCCTCGTTCGTAATTCGACCCGCGAGCGTTACTCCGCATATTGAACGTAAAGTGCAATAAAAATAAAACAAACAATGACTGCGCTGTTTATGCGAAAGCAATGCGGGCCGGGGCAGCGGGCCGGGGCAGCGGGCCGGGCCGCGTGCTATCAAAGCATCGTTCATCAATCTTAATAAACTGTTGAAAGGCATATTTTTCTTGCGCGGCGAGGCGCGGCCCTGCGCGGCTCGACGCGGCGCTACGTCCTGTGTCAATCAATCTGATAGAATGCTGATAAAGACAACGCCTCGGTACTGATCACTGCCCGAATCAGGTCAGTTTTATAACAGACAGTGGGGTCACCCGACCGGGCTGGAGACATGCGGCAGGCCGAAGCGAGGCAGTGTGGCGCTGTTTACACCTGTGGATTTCTTTATTCTGTAAAATTTGGTAATTTCTTTTAGTAATGATTTTACTATAAAGATGCTAAGTGTGGATTGTTAAGAACAAGTTTCCGAAAAACCCTTTTCCCGTGTCGTTACAATGTAATAATGTCGCGAGGTCTCCGTTTGCCCCAAACAACTAGTTATTCCCTTATAAAAAGTATTAATTTAGTTGAGGTTCTCGTTTAATACGATTACACGTTGTATATTAGTTAATGGCGCAGCATAATGGCTATTAAATGTCCAGCGTTCGGAGCCTTTCTCGGGACTTTATTCAATCGAGGAGCTCTTTCAGCCGCGGCCGGCCGTCGAACAATGCCATTGCCCGCACCGCCTCGGCATTGTCTTCACAGGAGCCTGCCGCCGGGCGTCGGTCGCTACAAAACATCATTTCCGCGTCGGCTGATTAATTTTATTTTGTCGCACGCTTAACTGCAAAAAAGGATAACTCAAAAATATGTGTTTTTGAGCTTTACTTATATCCTTCTTCTATCGTACCGATGACTCAGGTTGAGAATTATAGACTTTAACTTTACTGAGACTTTACTAAAACGAGGCAAACATTACGGCACTAACATTTAAATAATACATCATTTTTTTAATATAATACTTTTAACGAAGGTTCTATATTTCATAATTTACCATTAAAATAATAAGAAAAATAGATTTGGTATTTATAAAATATATACATGGGGTTTGTTTTACCAAGGTTGGCACAGCTTCATTGAGCCCGATCTTCCGTTCTTCTCATTCAGTTTCATTATAACTCATTATTCAGTTTAATAACATATCCTCGTGCTATATTATTTTCGGAGTGAGCAGAGACATATTAGAGGATGTTCCGTATTCGTTTTTATGTGCGGGTAACTTTCGACTGCTCTGGCAACACCGTACGGGTTGTCAATTGAGTTTTGCTCTCGCTCGAACCGATCCGCCGAGTAACGACATAAAACATACAAATATTCCTAAAAGCAACAAAATATTCGATTCCAAAGTGTATAAGTGTGGTTGGAAGATCCTCAAAGACACCAGTATCCTGGAGGAGAAGCAGGGGCCCCTGAGGAGTTGGCGAACTGGTGATCACGGTAAGTGAAACTCTTGAGGCAGCCCGTGCCACTTGCGGAGCTATCGAAGTACCGTACATAATTTTGTTCCTCCGAGCCGGATCTTTCACAATTTTATTCCTCCGAGCCGGATCTTTCATAATTTTGTTCCTACGATACGAATCTTTCGAAATTACCACATATTTCGTGCTAATTACTACAATCCAGAACATTCATAACGTATTCAAAACTTAATTCCATAACGTGCAAGGTATTTGAAATTATAATCCGTCCAAATCTACTACTACAACAAAGAAACGACTTGCTGTACTACCGGCGGTCATCTTTATTCGGTCGGTTATAAATGTAATACTGCACTAGCTATAACCCGTCCAGTTTCACTACGTGAAAGAAGGCACCTGGCTAACCTACAAAGTGTAGTCACCTTCATTCGGTCGGCTTATACATTTAATTATTTTCATTTATCCTACAAAAGTTCGAATGTTCTAATTTAATTTCATTACAACTACTTACAAATCCTAACAACAATTTACAACAAAACTACAAACAAATAATACATTTTGGAATCAATCATTCGTATAACTACATCCGTAAACTACATTATTATCCTACAAACGTTATACCTACATATCTATATCTACGATATATTATTTAACTACTTTGTGTTGCTTGGAACCTTTTCATTACGACTACCCAGATCTACCTTCAACTAACAATAAATTCTACTTTTCTATTAATAACGTGATAGAAACTTATACTTTTTTATTCAACTGCCAAATATCAACTTATTTGATTTAAAATGACAGAAATCAAGCAATTAACTTTTGAACGCGATGTCATTTATAGTGATTTAGAGGGAATGTTACAGTTTCTACAGGACGAGTGCATGGATATCGATAAATTTATGTGTCGTGCACAAGATTTAATACAATTAAAAAATAATTTTGCGCGTGTTCAGTCCAAATTGGAAAAAATATATTTTAAAAATGATTCTTTTAGTTCAGAACTGGAACTTGAACACAGAAATAAATTTAAAGATTTATACTACAAAGCCAAATTGTCCGCTGATAAGTTGAAACTACAACAACAATCTACTCCTGCTAGAAATCAATCAGTAAATTATTCAGAAAATTGCTGCAACATGCGTCCGAAAATAAATCTGCCACCTCTTCCACTACTTCAGTCTCACGGCCACACAACTAAGTGTGAACAAAAGGAATTTAATACTAGCGCGATACTAAAAGGCTCTTCCGCGACGTCGCTAACGGGATTCGAACGCAGTACCTTCGCCTGCGCGAGCACCGTCAATCCGTCCGCTGAACCTAGCGCGCCTGCTTCAGCTCGCCCCGGCCGTTCGTATCCACCGCGCCGCTCGATGCCCGCGCTCAGTGCTACTATAGCGCATAGTTCACCGGCCACACCACAATCACCGTACCTTAACAAAGTGGCTAATCAACGCGTACTTTGCTGTCCTCATTGTCAATCTAAAGCACATTCGTTGAATAAATGTTCTGAATTTCTTAACTTATCAATTTTAGAACGTAAAGATTTTATTTCTATCAAAAATATTTGTCCGAATTGTTTAACTCATGGACATACGGTGTTACAATGTTATTCGCGTTCTAGCTGTGAGATATGTCAACAAAGACATCATACGTCCTTACATACTAATACAGAAACGTCGGCAAATTCGTATAACGACCAACAAGCCACTTCGAATATCGCAGTGTCAGCAGCGGTGAGCTGCGCCTCAGGCGCACGCGCTGATGGTGACCACGCACTGCTCTGCGACACAGAATACTCCGTACTCCGTGCGACCACACTTGACGACATCCGTCCCCGCGGCAGCACTTCTATGACGGCACAAACCGTTCGAGCGCTTATTGACTCCGGTTCTCAAACTTCTCAATTCACGGAAGCTTGTGCTCAGCGGTTTGGACAAAAATGTCATAGCGCCCGGTCAAATGGTTCTATTACGGGCGTAGGAGAAGGAGAAGCCGTACACCCCCACGGTGTCATTTCTTGTGTTGTCACACCTCATAACCGACTGAAGCCATCTATTAGTATAAACGCCTTAGTAATTCCTAAAATTACCAATTGCACACCACAGGTTCAAAATATCAACAATAAAAAGTTAGCACACATTCGCAACCTACCACTGGCCGATCCGGAATTTTCTTCCGCGCGTCCGGTCGAGCTGTTAGATAGTAATAAAACATCAAACAAATCTTCTACAACACATAACGTTTGTATAACCTCTTTGCAAAACGCCAATATTCAACAATCTATTCCAGCAACCAAAACACTTTCGCCCGACGAGGCCTTGTGTGAAACGCTCTTTATCAACATTCATCACACAAGAGACTCCTTCGGCAGATATTCGGTTTCATTACCATTCAAACCTAACGTCCCCCCACTCGGCGAATCGCGAGATACCACATTACTTCGTTTTAAAAAACTAAAAACGCATTTATTCTGTAACTCTTGCTTACAACAAGATTACAATCGATGCTTACAAGAATACATAGATCTTGGGCACATGCTACTTATTCCACCTTCTTCAGAGACCTTGCCTGTTTCTGAAAGGTACTACTACCTTCCTCATCACTACGTGGTGAAAACACAGAGTGCAACTACGAAAACGCGAGTTGTATTCGATGATTCCTGTCCCACTACTAACGGACAATCATCAAGCTACAATCTTCTGACAGGTCCTAAACTACAAGAGGATCTTGTCATGGTCCTTCAAAAAATTAATTTACAAAAACTAAAACATTTCATCGATGATGCCGGTGTCGTCAGGGTCGGCGGCCGCATCTATGATCCAAAATTAAAATACGAAACAAAACATCAATTACTCTTGCCTAAGTCAAACATTCTAATTAACTTAATTATCGGTCATTTTCATAAACTGAATTTACACACTGGTTCTTTTCAAATTAAAATTATTCGACTTCATAATTTCAAAAGTTTTAAATCTTGCGTATGCATGTCCACCAAGGCAATACACCTTGAGTTGGTTCCCGACTTAACCACACAAACTTTAATTTCAGCTCTTCGCCGCTTCACGGCAAGACGCGGTCCTTATTTTAGCATTTATACAGATATAGAACGACATTCCATCAATTTAAAATTTTATTGGCATTATCAACCTGTCTACGCTAGTCACTTCGGTGGTATATGGGAGGCCGGAGTGAGAAGTTACAAGCAACATTTATTCCCCGTTGTAGGTTTTCGAATCCTAACTTACGACGAGTTTAACACTTTACTACTCGTACATCAGATCGACGCATTCCTTAACTTCCGACTGTTGTGTATGCTTAGCAAGGATCCATCAGATCCTTTGCCTGCAACTTCAGCGCACTTCTCAGTGGGCGGTCCATTCACCTCGTTGCCCGAGTATGACTGGTCCAACTCGCAAACCAACATCTTGCTGAGATGGGAAATGCTTCAACAAATGCTACAACATCATTGCATACGATGGAGTCGCGAATACCTCCAACAACTCCAGCAGCGGGGTAAATGGTACCACGACAAAACAACCGCGATTACCGAGGGTGCTATAGTATTACTACAGAACGATGCATTGCCACCGATGCAGTGGCAACTAGCTCGTGTACACCAGGTACATCCTGGCCACAACGGCGTTGTCCGCCCTGTAACACTGCGCGTGGGCAATTCCTACACCAAACGGTCTGTCGTTAAGGTATTTCCACTTCCTATCGACAATTAAACAATATGTCCACCTTCACTACGTGTTGGTATAACTTTAGTTTTAAGTTCACATAATCATTATTATTTATTTTTTATTTAGTTTTATACACATATATTATACTACTAACATAACTACTACTACTACATAACTACTACTACTATACTATACTATATAACTTTCCACTCGCACTATACGTAGGTGAATCATTTACAAACAACATTCTTTTCCGAAGCATGAGTACTGTCTCTGCTTCAATCATTTCCAAGTTAGGACATCGTCTTAACTTATCCGTCCAGACTAGGATACTCGTCCTTGTCTAGTTAAAATCCTACGTATTTTAAGGTCGGCGGCATGTTCCGTATTCGTTTTTATGTGCGGGTAACTTTCGACTGCTCTGGCAACACCGTACGGGTTGTCAATTGAGTTTTGCTCTCGCTCGAACCGATCCGCCGAGTAACGACATAAAACATACAAATATTCCTAAAAGCAACAAAATATTCGATTCCAAAGTGTATAAGTGTGGTTGGAAGATCCTCAAAGACACCAGTATCCTGGAGGAGAAGCAGGGGCCCCTGAGGAGTTGGCGAACTGGTGATCACGGTAAGTGAAACTCTTGAGGCAGCCCGTGCCACTTGCGGAGCTATCGAAGTACCGTACAGAGGATATATGCACTTTGCACTTATATGTCGTGCCCAAGGTGACCAGTAGCGCAGCGGATCGCCGCTCTCACAGCACTAGTTCACATGACTTTTCTATTGGATGTCATGCGGGTTCCCGATATTTTTCTTCACCGATGAGCATGAGCACCGATGCTCAAATCCATATTCAAACTGGGAAAGAGGAATGTGTCGGGCGCAGAATCGGGCCTTTACCCACTGGGCCACAGCCGCCCAAATATTCCTTATTATTTCCAAATATTAAGGTTAGTCCTATTATAATTCTTTAAACGTGATTTTCCAATATTTTGTTTTGTTTGAGTTATATCTCTTTCAAGCGCGGGTAATGTTTGCGGTTAATGACAGTTTAATTCCGTGTCGCGCCCGTCAGCTGTCTTTGATCGAATTAACGATAAATAATTAAACGCTCGACGTAATTATTATTTTAACTAGCCATAAACCGTTTGAACAGCGCCCGGGTGTATTCTGCGGAACTTATTAACTTCATTATGCACAGCTTTTTAAAGTACACATTTTTTATTGTTTTTAGGGTTCGTTGCGTATCTCAAAAGGATAAAACAAACTCTACAAGAGCTCTTGTTGTTCATCTCTGTCAATTTTTTTGTTAACATTTTAAGGGAAACATACTGCAATATAACATAGAAACAATAAAAAAATACACAAAAATCAAACTCGGTACACACAAAATAATAAGATAAAACTAACTAAGTAAGAAGAAAAACAAATAGAACAACGAAAAAATAACACTTAGGCTGTCTTTTTTTTCTCAGCATTCTTCTAAAAGAACCAAATGTATAAGGCACAGTGCCGACGTCACAGCCACGTTTGTTATCATCACAGGCAGGGACAATAACACTATTATTAATATAATTAGACTTTTTCTCGAGAACACATGAGAATGTCGAGTTAAAATGAGTATTGAATACGATAAAATAAGATCTACAGTAGCCAGTAGTTCTGAGATATGATACTCCCAAGGGGACAACACCAAACAGTTCGGTCAGTTCGTCTATGGTATATCCAGTTTTCGTATGGCTCCCGCCGTCGGTGTGCTCGCGTGTGGGCCGACCTGGCGACGGTGATTGTCGTCCCTTGTCCGTTGTTCTCTTTGGACTGCACTGCACTTTCCATCAGTTGCAGGTGGTTACATGTAGGCCCCGCGCGCTCACCTCTGAAGGAATGCACCGTGCGGAAACCCGCATGACATCTAATAGAAATTGTAAGTGTACTAGTGCTGTGAGAATGAGGACCAGCTGCGCTACTGGTCACGTTGGCCGCGACATATAAGCAGAAAGAGGATACAGCCATTAATATGTCTTTGCCATAATAACTCCGAAGAAGTTATATTTGGACGATGTAATATTATAAAAACTTTGTCGCCGCGACTTGAAATTGTAATATTACAATTCTCGTATGAATCCCTCCCTCCGTGGCTGCCTGGTTTATATGTTAATTAGAAGTAGATGTTAGGGGAACGCTTAAGAGTATTATGTTATGAATATCTCTGCATGTTAATGCAGCTACCCGCGCTCCGCACTCCGCGCTCCGCACTCCGCGCCCGCCCGGAGTGTCGAGTGCACTCGCGTACATTTACATTAGCGCTCTAGTTGCCGAATATTAACATTGCGGCTTGTTCACGCTGGGGACTCTTCATTGCCTCCTCTTCTTTAGTTTTAATGAGTCGTAATTGGTCAATTTTGCTATTACATCATCTAATTTGAGTTTTGTGAGCTACGTTCCAGAAATTCTACGTTCTGTGGCGATTTGCGTTGATTATTTTATTTTTTACATTTTCACGGAAACCTACAGCAATACATACAATAAAAGATGCATAAGACAACAAAGTTTATATAAAACAGAATAAAGCTAAAAGACATAAAACAATAAGAGGAAACTAACTAATTATAAAGTAAAGAAATTCAAAAAATAACTGATAATTACTTTTCCTAGGATATATTTAGCAGATATTTTTATGAAATATAATTTATAGAACTACTGATATACGTACTAGCTTAGTAATGGCTAATTACTTGAGATTAAGTAATTTGGCAAGTAATAGAGGTGCTAATAAAGGCTATTTTTCAATAAATAAAAATCTTGTTTTGTTATTCACAAATAACTGTCTTTATAAACTGTAATTCATTTATGTTATGTAATCTTTGCTGCTTAAACATAAGGCTCTAAATTGTTATTGATAGTTTAAAAATAGTAAAAGGTAGCGCAATCACTTTGAGAGTTTTCACAGCTGCCGACGGCAAATGTCATTGCGCCGTCGATGTCCATCCGCAAGCGGACAGCCTGACTGATGGCATGCTCCTGTAAACGTGTTCTTGCGTTTGACACGTTCGTCTTATCAACGAGTTTTTGACAGCAGTGTTATCCGTCAAGTACAAATAACGCAATGAAACTGGCCGTTTCTGCAATAATAAGTAATATTACCAGATAGTGAGTACGGTGATAAAAGCATTTTCAAAATGGGGCCTTTACGATGTTCCTCCAGAACATAGTTGATATTTTCCATGGAGCAAAGCCAAGTAGTCATCGATGTATGGAAGTGCTTGCTCAGCTGCGGCCATTTAGAACGTGGAATCGAAGCGCGATCAAAGCGCAGAGAGCTCTCGACCGCATACCGAGGCAGCGCCGGCCCAACGCGGCGCGAAGGGCTTCGATAACTTTTTAAACCGCCCTAAACGTTGGCAACGACTATTGCTAATATGTTGACCCATATATTTATAATCCGCATTTTTATCCCTACATCCGCACTACACAATTTACAGCATCATTATTCACTGGGTATACCGGCAGAACAGTATAGTGCTTCCCGCTTTATCATACTGAGGTGTCGTAACAGCCGACTAAGGTGTGCAGCGTGCCGCGTTGCAGGCAGATTGCTAGCATCTTAGCTGCTGCATACAAGAGAGGAGCCTCTCAGCTCATACAGACACACACACGCCGCCCCAAGAAGAGGTAATGAGGGTGTAATTTACGACCCCTCCTAGAGAGGAGGCTCGCCTAAGGCCAATCGCTCGCCGGGCCCTCGGAACTAGCTGGATTCTCAGGCCCTAACCAAAGACCATAACTTAAACTGTTATTCATTCATGGAAATTTATGTTAGTGAATAATATAACAGGAATATTATTTATTGAAAAACATGAGTCATTATCCCTACTCTAGCAGCATTTAATTTTGTAAAATTTTGTAAGGGTTTGCTTGATTGTAATAAATATTAACAATAATGGGTAAAAATGCGCGAGTAATCCGTCTTAACAGTATTGTGACGTCACAACTCGCGGAGCCCTTAATTGATACGCGGCCCCAGCCCGTGTGGCGCTAATTAACTAATTTATTGTGTCAACTTGGCCATTTAAACTTTTAATTATTATTTTATTTTACAAAAGCAGAATTAGGCACGAGAACAAGCGTTGTTTCAGTAATAAACGAGGTCAGATTTATGTCTTTTTATATTTTTAAATTGAAATATTCAACACGTCCGTCGCCAATCACCCAAATATGGGTGACGCTTTTCTTTATCAAGTTGACTTTTATCACCTATTATCACGCCGAACACCTATTGGGGTAGGCACAGAGAATGGAACGCCGCTTCTCTCTATTCTTGCAAACCTCTTTTGCTTCCTTAACATACACCAGTACCTTCATGTACTCGCATCGATTCCGCGTGCTTTGACATTGCCCTGCATCAGAACTCTTTTTATTTGGTCTGCGCAGGTAAGTCTCGGCCAGCCTCGGCTTTTAGGCTGAGATTTGCAGACGCTTTTTCGACTTTGCTTAGCAAAGTTTTCAAGAAATAAATTCATTTTAACAAATAACTGAATATATAATAGAGACTTGAGTATAGCCATAGTACTGGTGATTTACCAAATCTTTTGATATTCATTGAGTAATATAAATTGTAATGTTTTAGTAAAGTCTAAGCAAGCTTAAAGTTGCATCTATGAATCTCAGCCTTACTACCACTCACATTCATATTGTATGTCTTTCTTGTCACCCCTCCATCATTCACCCTCTCCGCGTGTTCGAACCATCAAAGATTGCTTTTGTGCATGCTGTCGATGACGCTGTCTTTCAAACAAACCATTCTGCGTGTCTCTTGATTCCTGACTAACTAATCCTAATAGGACTTTCAGTCGGATTTTTGTAAAGATTTTCATGGAAAAAGTACCTAAAAAAACACATTATACTATGCATTTTATTAATTCATATAGGATAATATATTAGCCATGTTTTTCGTTATACCTCTTTAAACACATTTTAGGTAAAGAACAAATTTGTTTGCGTTTAATCGAAGATAATAATAGCATAATATAATCGTAATACTCGATTGTGATGTTCAGATGTTTATACAACACTTGTTTACGTCACGGCGCACCGTGAGTCTGATTTGGGCCCCGTGAGAAACACAAACGATTTGCGCTGCCCGACGAACGTTTTAATAGGTTTTTGCAGTCTCACAAACTAATTCATTCTCTACCCACAATAAGTGTTGACATCTCTCAGCCCTTAGTCTGTAACCTTCGGGCCATATCGCTGTTCTTGTGTCCTGCAGGCCAGGGTGGATCGGACTCGCAGTCTATATCCAAGAACTGGTTCACTCCAGCGGTTATTGGTCCTTCAGTGCTTACGGTTTGGGTACTGCCGCCCAGCTCACCAAGCTTTGCTTCACTGAGGCATAACTTCATTTTGGATATTAACCTTCAAAGGGATTCCCAACATAGCTCAGACTAGTACATTGAGCGACTTTCAATATAAAACACAGTAAAATAGTCACCCCAAGTGCAATATTAACATATATTACAGTGTATGAGCAGTATTAAAAAAGGATTTAATTATTTTTTTAAATTAAAGAGCTACGAAATATCTACAGAAAATCAAATGATTTAAGTAGGGGAAAAACTACATAGCAACACTGGCAGCGTGCATAGCTTGTGAACAAAGGCAAAAGGAAAGCAAAGGGTCATGCTAGTATGTTATGATGTCTTCCTTGATCACAAAAGCACCGTTTATCAATCTATCAATTGTTGCATTAGTCTTTAAACTGGTTTTTGTAAGTAATCCGAGAATAGGTCGCGTGTAGAATTATTCAATTTTATATAGTAATAACTTTTTGATGTTCACGAATGCATCCACCAATATTACTACGAGTACATACCAATAGCAATATCTTTTGAGTTGGACAGTGTTTTCAAAACGTAATGTATAGTTTGTAATAATAGAGTTTGTGGAGTGAGCCGTTAGTTGTTTTGTCGCGAAGTCTCTACCGCGTGTGGGAGGCATGTAATCGAAGGCAGTCTTAGCTTGAACCTTATTTATTATCTACTTGGCGCGCGTTTCGTGTGACTCGCGTGATCTAGATGCCGTGCACTGAACTTTAAATAACATTACAGTGCCTTTAAATACATTGACTCCGAATAACTTCAATCAGCCTCACACAGCATTGTTACCAGAACTAGCCTTAGCAAAGTTGAAATACCGTCTACAAATCTCAGCCTAAGTAAAAGTGTTTTTACAAATAGCCGGATAAACAACAGCGGCAAACTCAAGTGTTTGTGGCAATCCATCTCTCCGTGTAATTTTTGTTCCCGGTATAAAGCGATAGATTCATTTCCCCCGATGTGATACTGCTCGGAGACGCGGCATCCTCTAATGAAGATAGATGACGGACGGTGATCATCCGAACACCATGACGCCCATACTTCCTTCGATTTACTCCTCCTCGACACAGAGCATCGAAAAACAGTAGTCTGATAGACAATTTTTTTTTACAGTGCACCTAAAGGAAAGTCCACTGAATTTTTAAATCAGCAATGACTTCTAAAAGATGAGAAGTCTTTGAAAGTCGCCATTGTAATGTTGGCCTATAAACAGTGTTTTTTTTTATCTGGAACCGCGTGATGAAATCCTAAACTACAAACATACGATAATGTGTTCTTCAGAAACTTAAGATTTTTGTTTGAAAATAAAATTGGTATAGTAAAAATTTTGGTCAAACATAAACTTCTAACAAAAAGCTATAAAATTGGTCAAATATATTTTTAAAGGAATGATTTACAGGCGGACGCTTGACTTCAATCATACCTGGTCGAAGGTGACAATGAGTTCGACCATGTACCGCGTCCGCTTAACACGTGTATTCACTCTTTTCTAAAAGGCCTCCAAGTCATGAGATCGTGGAAATATGCTCGCTGGAAGCAAATTCCTCTTCTTCGCTGCCCATATGAAATGTAGGAGTGAAGCGGACGGACAATAAAGTGATCCTCTTTGTATACAACCTCGGCATAGCGACCGCAGCGCCGCCTCGCGCACCCCAAAAAATATATGACACGCATGAAAACACGCTCGCCGGAAAACCATTCTACATCTTAACAACTCAGCAAAAGTAAAAAAATAAGGGAATTTATTAGTCCTGGACAAAAACAACTATAAAGGTGATTTTTTTAGTTAATTTAATTTATTTATTTCTGAGCTTTTCTAGATTACGTATGGATTTAGGCGCCACATGCTCGCTGATGCAGGAAGACATCGTGAGGAAAACAGCATGGCGTCTAGGAGAAATGTCATGTCTGTGATGTGACTAGTGACGTAAGAACGACGATCAGCTGCACTACTGGTTACGTTGAGTACGACATATTATCGCAAAGTGGATACGACCACTAACGTATCCCTGCTAACCCCGTAGGGAATATAGCGTAACGATGTATTATATTGTTTATTAAATTACTGTTCTGCAAGTTGCTGTGGCAATTCTCGATCCCGGCGCGTCTGTGTCGCCTGCGTTACCATATTTCAGTGTAAAACAATTGTTGGAGCCTCTTGATTGATTGCGACAGCCTCCTCGAGCACTCCAGCGGCTAATTCGCTATTGCTGATGAAACGTTTGCCGCAAACCTAAGCCCTGCTACGAATACATCTCTTTCAATATTTGATTGGAACTAGTTGATCATTATTGTTAGCCAGTTGCGTCCCGCTGCACGGCAATGGCCCTTTTTTCTATATATTTTCAGAACCCATGGGTTTGGACATGTAACCCAGCACACTGCAATCCAATGCGCGTAGGCGGGTGTGCGCTATTTGAAGGTGCATGCGGAACCAATCTGCGTGCAATGCGTCATGCTGCATACCTTAGTCGGCCCTTACTCGCGTACAACACCTATTATATTATATTCTTCCTTTCGGGGTAAGCAGACCAATATTTTACGCTTGTAATCCGTGCCCAACGTGCCCAGTGGCGCAGCTGATTGCCGTTCTCACAGCACTAGTACATAGGACATTTCTATTAAATATGCCGAGCGGATTTCCTCATGATATTTTCCTTGACCAGTATGCTTGTGGTGCCTAAATACATGATGATGATGATTTCCTAGCCGGATTCGCCCACGGCGACTGTTTCAACACCGATTAAGAAAATCGAGGTCCAGTTTTCGAAAACAGTCAATTGCGCAGGAGATATTTCAGTGCATAACTGGACGCGCTGCCAGAAAAGCACTCTCTCGTCCGAACTCTCTCAGGCCCGATGGAAAGGAGAACCAGTACGATCGGGAAGGAGCGGGATGCAGGTTTGGTCGAATTTTCCTTCTCTGAACACCTAGTTTAATTGCAATGTTAAAGAGATACCTCAGTCGCCTTTTACGACACCTCAGCAAGAAGAGGGGGGTGCTATTCTATTCTGCCGGCAGCCACCACGGCCTAAATACATACATAATCTAGAAATGCACAGATATATTCGCTGGGATTCAAATCTACGACCATTTGCGTTGCCGCGCAAGGATACCGGTTGCTTATTCATTATCACTTTACTTATATAATTACGCCAAATCCCCATTGGTGTAGGCAGAGTAAACGGAACGCCACTTCTCTCTATTCTTACATATATACGTCTATCGCTTCGTAACATTCCTCAACCTCTTCCTGCACTCTCCATACCCGTATACTGTGACATTATCCTCCATCAGAACTCTCTTTATTTGTTCTGTAAAAGTAAATCCACTTACTTAGTAAATGGTACTTACACGAAAGTGGTTAATAATAATAAATAAATAAATATAAAACAGAAAAGCGTTTCATTCAAGTAATAGAGTTCAGTGACTTTATTTGTAAATTCGAGTGCCGTGATCAGTTGCGACGAGTGGTGAAGGAGTATTATTACAATGCGCAATGTATTTGAAGCAAGCGATTACATAGTTTTAATGAATGCGATATTCCCAAACACAAAGCAAAATATTTAATCTATTGCGGTTTTATCATTGAGTCGTGGTATCGGCGCCCCACAGCCCCCGCGAGACTCAGTGCCGAGGGTTTATAGCCGTATTTACATAATAACTGTATCATGGAACCGCTGTACATAATATTGGCAATGATATTCCGCAAAATCCAATTCCCGTCACAGTTGAAAGCTATCGAAGCGTTGCGGCGTTTTCCCTGTACTTCCGTCAGATCTTGTCTTCCAACGGGTTCTGATTATTTTACGTCGATAAAGCGTCGTTTCACGTAATTTTGCGTAATATGGAGTGGTTGTGTTCATTCATTGTATATTTACTTGGTTGCGGTTTTTGCTAAACGCATTCATCTCTTTGCATTGGCGGCACTGTGTGTGTATTCTATGAGAATTATCTCCTGCTCGATTCTACTTAAGATCTGTTATCTGATCTCCGACATCGTGGATCTGAGTACGATGCCAGGTGCAAAAGTTAGGCATATGTCTTCTTGATTTCGGCCATTGCATGCTCCGCCGCTCTCTTTGCCACTCTCATTCAGTGTACTTCTGCGGCGATTATTATTATTATAGTTTTTAATGCCTTCATTAACCTTTTCATTTTAAATTAATAACATATAAAAGAACATATAAACTTTAAAACATAAGAACATTTAGACCTAAGGGGTTGAGGACTAAGGCTTGAGCCACCGGAGTTAGAAGCTCAGTTTGAGGAACCTTCTCACGATGCGTGACGTTTCGAGTAATACCGCCTTCTGTATCCGGCCTTTGATCCAGCAAACAAGCGAGAGCCTCTTGAGATGGAAATCGAGGCTCTTTGTGATCAGCCCATTAGTCGATATGACTTTCGGGACAATAATCGCAAAATCCAGATCCCACATGCTGATAATCTTCTGTTTCAGGTATAAATAATAATTTAACCATTTTAGTAATTATTATGATAACTGATAATTATCTCTTTGGTCATCAAATAAAGTTCGTGAAAATGTCCTCGAAGATCACGACTGTACGTGATTATAGTGCGAACAGTATGGTCTGCAGTGGCGGGCTCACCCGCGTTTCATTTGTTAATTGAATTCTCTTCCGAGCAGAGCGAGACTCCAAGTAGCCATAATGAAATTGGAAAGGAAAAGATACACTTTCAAAGAGTAGACGAGTAAGGAGTACAAATATGCACCGTAGAAAAAGCTCTCAAAGTAGTAATATTGTATCTTGACGCTATATACCTTTCGGTTTGAACAGAGATATCTTTCACTCCGATAGATTCTATCTACAAAATGATAGCTGATGTTATATGTTTTTGATATTTAAAAAAATGATGTCAAACTTGAATGAAACACGACAAATTATGGAATTAATCGACATGTTGTACATGTGTACAAGTTTCTTGTTGTTGTAGTTGCGACAAGATTAATAATTTAGTTTAATTATTTTGATGCAAAATTTACCGAACCGGCCAAATGACCGCTCTTTGCTTTTGTCTCAATTTTTTTCTCTTTCTAATATTTTTTGATTCTGAAGAATAAAATGCTCTTTACGAGAGAGTGATAGATATAATAGATTTAATTTTACTTATAACAAAACAAATTAATGCATGTTATATTTATTTTTAAAACAGATATAAATTGTTCACCGGTAGCTTTAGTGTTTGTTAACTTACGTAAGAAATAAATCAATAATGATATAAACAAAGGAAAAGGTGAAATTATAAATATAAAAATAATTACGAAACCTGAACAACAACACAGCAATAACAAACAAAGGACAAGGGATTGCGCGGATCCAGTTGACGAATATCCGTCACAGCGCCACGTTCCGGCCTGCCGCCTTTGGGATCCTATACCTAAACAACTTCAGTCGTGGTATGCGCAGGCCGGCACGTTGCTGGCTACTGTCAATGGATCCCCCACGGGTATCCCACGGCGGTCGGTACCGTTCTAGGTCTACACTGTAGTTTACATCAGGCGTGTTGTCACTTTATCGAGCCAGTGCAACAAAGTTGTGGCGGGAACTGCCGAGTGCTGTTGTGCTCCAGAGCTATGATACGGAGTGCTCCGAGAGGACACTGAACAATGTTGTTAGTCAGCGCGGTGCCGGCGCCCGCTGTGTGCTCGCTGTTCATACGCGACAGTCACCGCTTACCATTAGTGAATCTTAAGACAGTTTTCCGATAAAGGTTAAAAAAATAAATTAATGCGTGAATGATTAAAGTGTGACAAAAAGATATACAGTAGAGTGTGAGTGGAAATCAGAGCCGAGTCCGACCGAGACTTGCACTGAACAAATTAAAAGAGCTCTGACGGAGGGTAACGGCAATGGTACGCGGAATCATGGAGAGCGCATGTAAGGATTTAGTAAGCGAAATAGATTTGCATGTCTCTCTGCGTACCCTAATAGAGATTCAGCGTGATATGGGTATATTGGCTTAAAACATGGGATAATGCACATAATATATTGCGTTGATTCTCTAAGTGCTTTCAAACCTATGTGATTTTAGAAGTCAGTTCAATTTAGAGCAGTGCAATGCTTGCGAATAGCCCCGCTCTGTGATCATTGGCGACAGTTAGAGTGGTGTGATTATAAGCTTGCAGTCGGCATGCAAATCTGGGACCAGATTGGAAAGCGTGTAGCTAGAATTTCTATTTCCCGCATGCATATACATACATACATGCATGAGGAGTCACGTGCCCATCAATTTTTATGATAATAATTTAACAATAGAAATGTCATGACGTATGAGCAGAGAAACACTGCTGTAAACATATGTAAATTATATTTTTTCCTGTATGTACTGGCTCGGCAAAACAGACATCATTCGAAGAAGATTGTTTTCAATTTCGCATCAATCGGTTAATTTCCAACGGCTTATTTAAAATTCATTAAAACATATCGCCTGTTTATTAACGTAGATAACAGAATTAGAAACAAACAGTTATTTCAATCTGAATATCTTCAAAGTAAAGTTCAGTTTCGTTGGCTTAAATTAATTAGAAACAGCAAAGAGCGTGGGACCGAGCGCCGCCGCGCCCTCGCCCGACCATTCGAAATCACTTTCTCATTTATTTGTACATTTTATTTTTATTCACCTTATTGAATAATGGTATCACTGACAGCCTCGCATCGTACAAATTATTTTCTCTCGGCAAATTTTTAGTTCGTTATGTTTCTGTGGTACCTACTTTTTCCTTTTTAAGTATTCTGTTGAGTTGTTTGTTTAACACGTTCGTCGGCGTCTCGCCCAAATATGGATGACGTTTTTTGTATTGTAGTTAATAAAATTATTCACATTACACCAGTTGAAAATTTACATATGTAGGATAACGTATTGTTACGACGGAACTAGTGTCAAACTTTAGCTCTAGATTTCTAGGCTTCCAGGCATCGCACGACTATAATCTTAAAACGCATAGATAGTTTTGAGGTACTGCGTCGAATGAATAACTTGCAACCGGATCGGAGAAAATTGTTTACCATCGAAAACATCGGAGGGGTCACATCTGTTTCATCTTTTGCCGCCCGAGTTCGAGACGGCCGCTATTCGTGGAATTCCGATTCGCGAAAGGTCGATGAACCCATTCTGGAATTTTCGAGTAAAAACATAAGGTTCAATAATGTCTATAAGATTCTAGTTATTACTCGAAAATGCTGGAAAGCGGCTGTTCCGATATAAATACGCGCTCGATGCGATCACAGGGCAGTTCTAATTTGGACAGCGACACAGTGCGATATCACAAGCGATCTTCAAGGACTTTTGGGATCATACTGCGACTGTATAGTGATTCTACGTGCGATTATTTTGACTGAATTTTTGATACTGGACTTCGAGAACTTTCTGCGACTGGACTTTTGACGACGGATCTTCGAGAGCATTCTTCGACGTGCTTCTGGACTCTTCGACGATTTAACATCGCGATCGTTCGACAGCTGCGTTTCAAGACCATTTTGTGGCTGCGTTTTGATTTTGTGTACTCTCCTCTATTAATAAATTGATTGTTCGTAACAACCGGCATTTTAATACGCCGCGCTCGTAACAGTATTAATGATATAAAAATGATATAATAAAGATATAAGTCGAAAATTATAATACTCGAGTCACATTGATTGTATATCACTTATTTACGTCGCGGTGTGCCAAGCGTCGAATTTGGGCCGCGTGAGAAACACAAACGAACCGCGCTAGCCTTAACCTGTTTCCTCCTTCTTCCTTCCATAACATTACATCGTACTAAAAGCTTTCCATTGCATACCTCTGCTATTTCACTATGCTAATATTCTTCTAGTCGGTATATAAACTTAATAAACTTGAATACATTTTTGATAAAGCTGGCATGATGGTGACCATCGATGGTCAATATCCTGTTTCTCGATGAGTACGACCGGTGATTGAATTGCATTTAACATTTGGTATAGAACAATAACCAAGTGCTAATCAAACAAATTGTGGAAGATTATGAATGTTTCTTCGACTTCTATTCCACAGTGAAAACTAAAGTTTTCATACAATGCATCCTGCCAGATATGACGTACGGAACAGTGATGTGGACACTAACGATTGGGTTAATCCATCAGTTTAAGGTCGCTCAGAGTACGATGTTGATGTTAGGCATCTCTCTGAAGGATGAAGTCCAAAATGAGGTTATGCAACAGAGAGCCAAGATTGTCGACATGGATGTCCGTATTAGCAAGCTGAAGCGCCAGTGCGCATAATACGGAATGTTTTTTTCAATATTATATAAACTTCAGAAATTGCTTAGATTCTGGGCTGTTTGGTATTAGCTACGCAGTGTTTAGATTTAATAAAAGAAAAAGAATCCAATATCTTTCACATCATGGAATTGTAGTTGTCTAGCATTAACAAAGCGTGGCAGGAATGTCGATATGTTTCTCGCATTTATTGCTATGGTCCTCCGTATTACCGTGCGGATGAAATTAATGTATATTGAGAAATATTCCAGAAGCTTACGTTAATTCACGTCTGCGGTTCTCCGCTGGGTTCATACTTGAGTCGTGACATGAATTACGTCTTTCCCTACAAAATTGCTTATACATACATATAGCTAAATTCAAATACGTCAAAATTCGATAAACATTTAACTATTCCAGCAATTTGGTATTTTTTCAATTAATATTTATACGTTTGATATAATTTTTCTACGGATAAGAGTCAAAAGTTTAAAAATACCAGTTTAGTTTAGTTTAGTTTATTTATTTCAAAAGACCTTATTTCAATTTAAAAAATAATGGGAAATTTAGAGACCAGCTCACTAAATAGACCGGACCATGATCTGACTCGAGTCGAAATGTATCCAGTAACACTGTAATTTTATTTTATAAATAACGGGCGGACACTTCACCTTAATCACACCTGGTGAAAGATCCCGAGTCCAACGATAGACCGTGTCCGCCTAACAAATGCCTATTCGCTGTTCTCTTAAAGGCTCCCAAGTCATAAGAATACGCACGCTGGAAGCATATTCCACTCCTTAGCTGTAAGCATGATGACTGTGGAAGCGAATCTTTTTGTGCGACTGTAAGGAATGTCCACCACATGCGGATGGCATCCGACACGGCGTCTATTGGTTTTATGGTGAAATGGGGCTGGGGGAATTATAGAATGTAACCGCTGAAAACACGCTCCATTGCGTGACCGGTAAAAGACTGCGAGGCAGGCGACTCTATGCCAATGCTTGATGTTCTGCATTTTAGCTTCAGCCAAAGTGGTATCGCCAACAAGTCTACGAGCCCTACAATCAATGCAGTCCAGAACGCCCAATTGGTATTCAGCGGACTCGTCCCGCAGGTGACAACTATATTCCACACCCGACTGCACCTGCGCCTGATAAAGTTTAAGAACTTCTTTAAAAATAATAATAATTTCAGTTTGTTTTTTTCAATATGATGATGAATCGCATAGATGTAGTTTTATTAATCACAGAAGACCAAGAAAGATCCAGGTTAGAAATAAGCATCGTTTGCACTCACCTCATAGCATATTAGAACCTGTCAGTTTCCCAAATAGTTTCACCATTCGGTATTAATTTCAGTCTGCAATTGCCCACGAGATTTATAAGTCACTATTCATGAAGCAATTTCTATTTTACATAAATCGCCATTACTATATTCATTCAATAGCAGTAAGTTCCTGTAAGACCCAGATCCAGTGTTTGAACAAAGACATTATTGAATACATAATATTAACCTTAAACAAACCGCAAAGCGTTAAGTCTGCCTGAGACACATCTTCAGATACAGAATTACTGTGAACGGGAGAATTCTTCGTAATAATTACAGTTAACTCTATTCTCGTAAAAGTTTATTGATACAAAGTAAACGGATCTATTATTATTGCTGAAAATTTTTATTGATTGTGTTCTCCGAAAACTCAAGTCTTAACATCGATGAAATTAATCTTAATTTATATCTTAATCATTACTTTGAAGTTTTCAACCTAAATACCGACTCACATCTTACTATGGTGAAGAAAATAGCCACCTTTATTAAATCTAAGAATTTATTTAAAAAGATATAATAGAAAAGAGAAATCATTATCAATGGGTAATATCTTTGTAATGAACTGTTTGTCCTTAATACTCGTTCTTTTTTAAAAAGGGTAATTTTGTTTAGTCCACTTTTATTTTGATCCCATCCTGGTACTTGGTTCCCTGGCGATCTGGACTTTTCTTCCACGGAATCTTGCCTTCAAGGATCAACTGACGTAAATCATAAAAATATACATTAAATTATTACCGAAGTTGCATTAGCTACATGTCGCGTAATAAGAAGTTTGCATAATCTCCTGGGCGGCAACACGACAAGTTGCATTCCCGGAGAGCGCATCAGTATGATAACGAAATGCGGAAGCCGCTCTCGGAGCGTTTAGTCGCCGAGGGACGGCAACTTGTAGCGCTGCAGTTGCTGAATCTTGATATTGAGTTGTCCGTACGGCGCGCCGGGGCGCGGGGCGTTGTGAATATGAAAGCGGTTTCATGACAATTCTCGCATGTAGCGCTTTAGATGGTTAAGAGGGTTGCAACTCGTCGCCCAAGATCTTCGTACTGACTCTAACTGATTGCTTTGGAAACATTTATAACAGATATTTCAATTTCATCCTTTACTCTGACTATTTCCGTTCTTTTCACTTTTACGAGTTCTCTTATTAATCCTTAAATGAGCAAAGATATATGTATCTGAATGATATGTTTAAAACGTCATATCTGTTTATCCAGCAACCCTTGCGTAGTGATTCTTGTGGTCACCGCTCCCTATACTATCTATGAATGTAAGAAGAGTATTTGCTGCAGGTCTGCATCTGTTTCCAAACAGATTCGGTGGCAGACCTCCGCTGTGTGAGGATACACAAGGATCACGTAGCAAATACAATATGCCTTTAAGTTCAAATGCTAAAACTAATCGTTTCGTGAAACTTAAATGGAATAAAAGGTGCTATGTTCAAAATATTCCTATAATATTATTGTACCCAATAGATTGATGCTATAGCTTTAAGCATTATCTAAAGCTTGGAACATATTATAATGTCTGTTAAATACAAGTTTCTAAACACAGTTTTAGTCCACGTGTTATATTTGGTAAATTTTTCTGTGACGAGCAGCTGGGTTTGTCACGAGTTGTTTTTTGTCATGTCATGTATTTATGTAAGTATGTATATCTTTGTTTAGTAATAATACAAGCCTCAAGTTTAATTTGAGACTAGGGCAAGGGGTGTAATCGTTAGTAAATATTATATTTGGGAACTTCTCTCCAGAATAAGATTTGGCTGCATAAATATTGATTATTAATTTTTATTTTTTTTGTTGGTCAGCGGGCGTGCGGACGGTGGACGTCCAAGCGGTGGAGGGCATGGTCGCCCAGTTCCCCTGCGACCTGGGCACCGCCACCAACGACAAGGTCTACATGGTGTTTTGGTTCCGCGACGACGCCGGCATCCCGCTCTACAGGTCAGTGCCGAGCTCATTGCTCAGATCGTGTACAAATTGGAAAACAATTATCGTTTGCGGGTTTCCTTTTGACCATACCTGCCATGAGGTCACCACGTTAAAACGTCACGCCAAAGTTAAATCTGTTTCACATACAAACCTTGATGAAGATAATGCAGCAAAATGGAAATACTGCCAGACTGCGAATGAGCATGGCCAAATGCCATTGGCAATGGATTCTTAGGTCCATACTAGGGCACAGTGAATTTAAAGAGGACAGTGTTATGAAATAGAAGGCTGAGTTGACGATCCGTGCAGCCATTCGTTTATTTGTTGAAGTTAAAGCCTATATTTTGTGTATTTTATTTTTCACATTTTCAGGGAAACACACAGCAATATGTAAACAATAAAAAAGATACATATGCCAGCAAAGTTTCCACAAAAAAATGCTAAACAAAAATCTAGCTAAGGGACACAAAAAATAAAATATAACTAACTAATTAACAAATACAACAAAGAAAAAATGAAATTTAAACTAACAAATGTTATTTATCTCACCATTCGACTAACGGTGCTAAATGCACAGGATGTCGACACCACAAAAAGGTTTATTATGGATATCGCAAGCGTGACAAATAAAAGCATTATTAAGAAATTTAATACATTAAAGTAAGTAAGTTCATTTCAGTTTAATGCGTCAGTTAAAACATTACAACCTACAATTCTGTTATTATTGTTGACAGCTAATGTCACCAGTATTTCATGTAGATTCAAAATCTTAAAATTGTAAATATTTAAACCTTTGATTATTTCAAATACGTATATAAAAAGTAACACTTACCATTGAATCATGCCTTTGCCCTGCGCTAGACAATGTGACTACAGCCAACCTGATGATAAATACAGCGTAGTCCAAAAACAACAGCCGACTCAGTCGTGATGGCGGCCCGCATATGTCACGACTGACGGTCTCTAGGTCAATGAGTTACGGCAAGAGGACGTACACGAGCTGATCCCGAAACGCGATAGACCAAGCGAGTCACTATGACGGGATTTGCACTTGTGCACTGCGGTCACGACCCAGAACAAAATAAGGTAAAGGAAATAACCCCCTGCCCCCGGCGTAAACCCCGCGGTGCGTAAGTCCTCTCATCCGTGATCTGTGTAACCAGGACGAGACGTTGAGCCACATTTAATAGTAAGTTAATTCACGCATAACACCTGTTAAAGTATTTATTATACACTAATATATTTTTAATAAACCAAATATTATAAAGTATTAGCCGAACACATTATTGTGACATTCAATTTGATATAATCGTGAATAAAAATGAAAACACCTGGCGTCAGGTAACTAGCTTACTGGATGCTTCGAAGCAGAGCGCACCAACAAAAAGTAGGTGCGAATTTAAAATAAAAACAACATCCCGCCGACAGAGCGCGGCCTGTTTAATTATACGGAAATATTTTCATTCGCTTAACGAACTCATTGGGCGAGTTTATGACTCCATATTTCCGTGTTTATAAAAGTAACCCTCCGCACGATTCGGATGTCCTGGGGGTGTCGCCGTGTCGCTCTGTGCGCTGCCATTTGTTCCCTACAATTTTGTTTCCGTGTTGTCTTGTGACTGGCTTTCGCTCCTGGCTTTATCTACATTGTTAAAAGTTCGTCGACCAGCGCGATTCGGTTCTGACTCTCACGGGGCTGAAATCAATCTCTATGCGCCGTAACGTAAACAAGCGATACAATAAATGTAACTCCTGTATTATGAATACATTATGATATTATTGTCTTCGATTTATCGCAAAGAATTTTGTTCCTCACCTCGAATGTGTTTAGAGTGTTTCAACGGAGAACATGTGCCGTAGCATAATGTATTGTATTATGTAACCCTGTATTATATAAGTAAATTAAAGATATTGTATAATGTGAACATTTCAAGTGTGTTGATGTTGTTATTCACATATTAACATACGAGTACAAGTGTTTATTTTATTAATTTTTTTTTTAAGTCCACTAAGAATTCTTCATAAGTTCAACAAGAAAAGCATCGCCGTCGTTTGCTTGACATGCTGATAAACGTATTTAAGATGCAATAAATTATTTGACTTTAAGAAAATTCTCTCAGTATCGTTCCGACAGGATATTGGGGGACGGCGTCCGAGGTGTCCTGGATTTATACCAGCTAATATCCCAAGATACTCCTGCGCATTTACAAAAACCGAAGAATCTCAAATCGGTTTCCTACAGCCGCGCCGCAATATCTCCTTTCGGAAACTACGCGGTGAATTTCGACAGAACACGTCATGACATTACTCACCCTTAGCGGCCACGACTACGAAAGCATCAGCCATGAACTGACCGGTAGGTGCAACTAACGCGTCGAAGCGTTCGCCGAGGTCCTCGTCTCCGAGCGGGATTGGCGCTCCCACTCTGTGGTCTCCATCTAGGTCATGACGTCCTTACAGGATGAGACAAACGCAAAGGTTTTACAGTTATAACCTCTGCTGTTTCATCAGGCTGAGGAGTAAGCTTCCTGCCGGTGTATTCCCTTCCTCTTATGATATTGGATTCTTTAAAGGTAGTCTGAAGAGACTGATGAGAAGGCCAGCATTATCACGGACGCATCGACCCAGATTTTCCACTTTCTTGAAAGCTATGCTTAAGATCTGGTGTCAATAGATACAAATTATCATTCTATTAAAAAAAAATGGCACTCCAGCTGATGAAAAGTACAGTGTAGTCTAAAAACAGCAGCAACCATGTTTTTGATTTCACTTTTGGCGCTTTCTTTATTTTTCCTAATCATATGCTCCGAACATGATATAACAAATATAGTTAAAACTTAACATTTTATTGCTGTTTTCATTGACAAAGCTGGAGGCAAAACCCACTCAGTAGATAAGAAAGAAAAAGGTAATTTATTACAGAAGCATAAAGACTTTACTGACGAAGATAATAAAGATTTGCTCATAAAGCAGACATCGGCTGATATCAGAGTAACCTAATAAAAATAGCTAATAATAATTTTAATGGCATCAGTTTTGCGAGTTTAGACAATGCCCTCAGAGAGTCGGCGCCCTCGATACTGTGTGAGCTGGTTATAACTTTGTTTGGGTTTCGTGTCGGAGTATGGGAAACGAGCTTCAACTTTTAACAACATTTACGTTACGGTTCGATTTTATTTACTATTTATCGGTTCTTTTAATACTATATTACCTCGTGCAAGGTTTATTTCCTAAACGGTGTCCTTAGTTTCCGTCTTCTGAAAAGCATAGTAGTAACTGGCATTCATTTATATATGATTAACTGTCTCTAGTGTGATAAAAGCTGAGTTATTCATTATTGCCTGTAGTAAATCATGATATCCTGGTAATTATTATTGAATTCGGTATGCTATATCCTTTCTCATCTGGCGTCAAAAATGTCAACATTCGTCCTGGAAATGCAGCATTTGCGGAAAGTTACGCTGCATTATTACATTACGAAGAAGAGCGCCGCTGCAACGTGCCGTGTATTGTGTTATATGGATACGTTATATGTATTACATGGTGTACATGGATCCCGCTCCGCACAACACAGCTTGCAGAAATTGGTTTCGACAATTCCAAATTAGCAATTCTAATATCAATGATAAAAAACGCGAAGTAAGCCTGACTAGGCCACTAGGTCATATGTATTTTTTTTATCCCGGGGGAAAATCCTGCATAGGACCATCAGAGACGCTGTAAGGGCAGCTGCCCCCGGTCTGTCAGACTCCTGCTGATTAAAAACCCCCGGGGTGTCCCTTTGATTGCGCCACCTAGGCCTGGAAAGCCAAATTCATCCAGACGCCCGGAGAACAAGAAGCCTTGTTGAGGCTACCTCTCTGCTAGGTCTTATGTATAACACAACATATCGTATGTACTCTATAAAACTATTTCTGGGCTCAAGGAGGTTCCTGTACTTATGTGCGCTTATGTAACTTTCCCTCAGTTAATTGTACTTTGTAGCTTAAAAATTCAAAATTACATTGGACCGAAAGACAACCATAATTTGTTGTAAAAAGCTTTTCCAAGAGCTCAAACAATCAAATACTTTCGCATCCGAGCCTGCTTGAACAAATTGTTGGGCTGTAGCGAGGGGCATTTTTCACGGGGCAGGCGCAATTTCACCGTTCGTTAACCGAGCCGTGCCCGGCCGGCCCCCTCGCGGGCTACGAGACCTTGCGTGAACTGTCTCCGCTTGCCTTGCATGTATTTTTTTCTTACACAGTCTCTGCAATAAGATTCCAGTGTGATTTATCCAGTATAAATTACGAACTATGGTAATCTGAGAGATGTGTGATGGAGCTTTGATCAAATAGTTTTCGAAGTTATCTGCGCTACGTGGCTCCATCCGCATTCCCGCAAAGACAGATTAAATTTGCAGGACAAAAGTAGTTTATATATAACTTGTCACTGTGTCCAATTGTGTCAAGATTTTGTAAAATATTTGTAAACTGGCTTCTTATTGTCGCAGTTTGATATTATCTAGTATAAACATAGTTGTCACGTAAGGATATTTCGTCTTGGTATATGTATGTACTGTAGTATTTTCAAGTATACTATTTGATGCAGAAACTTTAGTGGGTCTTATACGCGAATGAATTTACTTTTAATGATGGCTCGTTGTTTCGATATGGTTATACAGGTCATGGTTACGAGCAAACTGACTTCGCCAGGGGCGGAAAGATACTTCCTCTACCCTCTCTTGTTCTTGATGATTTGAATAGTCATGGCACACAATACTCAGTATCAGCATTTTTTCAAGAATTAATAAGCATACAACTTTTAATTGGGATGATGCGTCTAAGTTATCATCGGCTTGAAACCTAGCGATAAAAAAACTAGGATCTCGTTTTATGTTGCCTTATAAACATGCTGATACTGAGAGTATTGTGTGCCGTGACTATTCAAGTTATCATAAATAAGATTCTAAAAAAAGTTTTTCCGTATAGTTACAATTTAATATTGCCACGAGGTTTCCTTTTGCCACAAACAAATAGTTTATTTTATATAAAAATAATAATAATATATCTTCTCGCTATATCCCTTACGAAGTAAGCAGTGAGGCATCAGTGGGTGTATCCACTATCCACTTATATATCGTGCCCAACGTGACCAGCGGCGCAGCGGATCGCCGTTCTCACAGCACTAGTACACATTACATTTCTATTACATGGCATGTGGGTTTTCTCACGGTCTATTCATTCACCGGTGAGCATGTCCTGCCTAAATCCATACGTAGTCTGCACAAACCCAGAGCCACTTGCCGGGATCCGAACCTACGAACTTTCGTGTCGCCGCGCATTGAAACCGGTCCACTATCCACTAGATAGCACAGCCACAACAAAAAAATGTGTTATAACTCTCTCTAACACTACACTCTCGTCTAATCGTCCTTTGTAAATCTCTAGAATCTCCGCGCTTACTTCCATTCGTATTCCCTCTGTTTGCCGGCCGGTGTGCTATAGCTTAGCCATTCGTTTTGTACATTAACGATCGATATAGTGATTGTATTTAAAGGTCGGTTCCAGGAAGAGAAACAGATAGTCAGTAATCGCCGGAAGCTAGCTCGGTATCGGATATTGCGCGCCGTCGGATATCGTTATTGGCCTCACCAACCAATTAGCAATAATTAATGAGTACCTGCTGCCTGTTGTTTTATAGCATTATACGAATTTTGAACTAAATGAAATGTTTACATATGTTTATAACTAGTAGTTGAATTTTAGAAATGCCGCTTGTCGTTAATGTTGCTTTTGTGATTGATGTGAAATGTCTCTAGGAAACCTAACCCACACACACACACACACTTCAACTTGAAGATTCAGCCCGCAATAATGTGCTTTACAACTCAAAGTATTTTATTTCAATAGCCATATTGCTAGCACTTTAGATCGTTTTTTTTTTATCCTGACCCAGCCACGTCTGGTGGTAAGTATGGTACCTCACGGTTTTTTCAGATAAAGTACAGATATAGGCACCATGTGCTCACCGGTGAAAGAAAACATCGTAATAGGAATGTCATGTGTACTATGTTGTGAGCACGGCGATCAGCTGCGCTACTGGACACGCTGGGCACGATATATAAGCGGATAGTGGATACAGCCACTGATCACACAGTGTCAGTCAGATCACACATCAGTGGCTATATCCACTATATAGCCACTGATGTGTCTCTTCTCCGGCCCAAAAGGGTATAGCGATACGATGTATTATTTCCGTCTACATGTCGATTATGAAATCGTTACTTTAGAATCTATACTTCAAAAACTCCTTAACAAACGTAGGAATCAAAAAGTAGGCACTGTAGCCGAGGAAAACACGTACTCAGCGCCTTACGCAGCAGCAGCAGAAATGTAATTAACAAAGAGTGTTAAAGCGAACGACACCGGCGCGCCCGCCCCGGCCGCGTACTTGGGTATGCGTCTGCAATTCGTTAAGAAGCGATGAACCAAAATTCATTTCAAATGTTAAATGCACGTAAATATTTAGTCAATTCATCTTTACCATTGAAGCACTCGCGTGGCATACCCAAGACAACATACACATTAATCCACATGGAACCTTGTAGTCAGCGCTGGGTGACTCAGCTGGTCAACCCACATTTGCTGATGTAACTTCTCTGTGGCCCATCATCACAACTGATGGTTTTTGCTTTTGTTGCTTTCTATCTTGATTAATAAATCCTTCTGTGTTGTATGTTATGGTGTCTACCGAATGAATACTTATTCTTTCTTTTCGTCTAACCTAAACACCCTACTCGAAGACGTCAACGTACGAGGGACTGGTCTGATAATGATTTCCTTAAATCAACTCTCGCCTGGTATAAATTACTCTCGATGATAAGTGCACTGACGAGTCGTTTATGATCAGTAAGCCCTATTCTCGTAAACGTTACAGACCTAGAGACTAATAAGGCCTAACGTTATCCGCCAATTTTCATCACGTAATCATTTACTACAAATTTTGTAACTCTACGAATTGTATGAAAGCGCTTGCAAAGGCGGAAAAATTTTGCGGCCAAAAAAACTCTTTTAAAATTCGCGCTGCACTATTTACTCCATTTTATTTGTATAATACTAATAACTCTGTGACAATAAAACCCGCGCGAAATTAGATTCGCAGCGCAAACTAAATGTAATTTTCGATCCCGATTAATTTTCTCGCAAAAATTTCCGGCGCTGTGTATGTTTTATGAAAGTAAGGCGACTGGGTTATGATCACAGTATACAAGTGTAAAGAACGTCATAGTGACTCGATTTGGCCTGTCGCATTTCGGGATCAGCTTGTGTATATCTAGTAACTCATATACCTTGCGACCTTCAGTCGTGATGTGAGCCGACATGACGACGAAGACTATCAACGGATTTTCATTTGTTGACGGTCGCTTTCGTTTTTGGGCTACACTGTACTTACCATCAGGTGCACTGTAGTCACTTTACCGAGCCAGTGTGAAAAAAGAAAGTCCGCAGTGCAATTTGAGGCTCAGAATGGGATTCTTATGGAAAAAAGTCTTCCAAGAACATCATCGGCAAATACTAATTGGATACTGCTTCGCGCGTTTAACGTCAGAAAATATTAATTGAAATCGTCGCAGCCCAGTGGGGACATATTGAAAGAGCATACCCACACACGCGACCCGGGCTCGGCCTGATCCGAGCGTGTGATTGCAGCGCGTTTTCCAATTAAACTTACGACTTACCCTTCAGAATGTTTAAATTACTCTGCCTGTCCTAGTTTGTCGCAGGATTGTTTGACTTGTACAGAACATTATAGCGGAACGCGCCTCACCCTATAGTGCTATATTAAACTTAGTCGTTCAATAACTTTTTTTTATTCTTACTACCGCGTCGTAGGTACTATGGATTCAACTAATACACAATTATGACTCGTGACAACCTAATATACTCATGACAGATTGCCGCTATCGGGACTCAAACCCCGGACATTAGCATCGCAAGTACGGTCGCTACAAGCTACGCTGTCAGCCCTTTAACTCATTCCCCCCTCTCCCTTTCACAACAGAACGACGCTCGTTGGATTGTGGCGCCACAGTTTTACGGTGACTTCTATTTCAGCTAGAACTAAGGATTTAGAGAAATCTTACCTTTGCCGAGTCCTTGGTTTGTAGAGCGGTCTTCCGGCGGGCGTGCTCCCTTCGTCCTACGACATTGGCTTCTTTAAGCGAAGCGTGATTTTTTTTTTACTCAGGCTCGACATAGTGACTACAGAGTACCTGATGGTAAGTACAGTGTAATCCAAAAACGAAAGCGACTATCAAAGGATGAAAATCCATTGATAGTCTACATCGTCATGTCGACCCACATATACCACGACTGAAGGTCTCTAGGTATATGAGCTACTGCATATACACAAGTTGATCCCGAAACGCGACAAGCCGAAACTGGTCACTATGACGGGCTTTACACCCATGCACTGTGGTCGCGATCCAGACGGGCCCCGACGCCCTGCCACCTCGCTGCTGCTCGTTTAGCACCGCCCAGGAGTCACGTGTAGGGAAACTAGGGTAAAGCCTACGGACGCGAGCAACGAGTCCAACTCCCAAAAATAGAATAAAATTATAAAAATCGAATTCCAATTTGTATAGATTGGCATAATGGCGGCGACTATCGGCTCTTGGTTGCCTCTCGATAGTCGTATTCAGATTTCGGATTGCAGTGCAGTTTCCACCCGGTACGGTGCACTCGCTGTGGCGACTCGGAATAAAATAAAAACTAAACTAAATAAAATCATAAAAGATGTAGTGATAAATAAAAGCAGCATAGATAAAATTATTTTCCAATGTTTTCTTGAAAAGCAAGCGACGCACCCGGTCTCGCGGCTGAGCGCGCACATTGGGTCCATCGGCGCTCCCCGGTCGCCATGGCGGCAGGTATTTTCCTCTCCGAAACCAACAATCGAGAAGCCTATTTTTACGAAAAACATATCGCAAAAACTTTCCATCTCTACTCTCGGCTACGGTGGATACACGAGCCGTGTAGGTATCGTTGACTTTTTTATTTTTGCGTACCAATTAAGGCTGCCAGATGGCAGAGATGTCCAGGAATGTTCAGGGAATTTGTGTCTTTTTCCATGTTTTCGTGTTTGTTTCTTGTGTACTATGAATTGCGTGCAATAGCGATTTCGTGCGTTGTGATTTTAATTATATTATCCCATTGATGTGTTGTACTTGTATCAAGAAATGTAAGAAAAAATACAATAGGACTAGATCAGCATGATTAAGCTTGTGTAGGATATAGAAAATATGTTGCTTGGGTTTTAGGCGTTTGCTTTGTACCAAATTATGCTTATATGTTTTGCTAATTGTATGATTCCTGGTAATAAATAAAATGATAAAATATGCAGTCCGCGTGTCGCGCGGTGCAGCCTAATGGAAACCGGAGCGCGGTCGCGGAGCGGGACAGCGTACGGCTGCACCAACACGAGCATTTTTTTTTTTAATAACTGTCTGGCTTGATCTCAGCCTCACCTGGAGGAGAGTGATGATGCGGCCGGTGATGGAGCGCGCTCGCACAACAAACACCGATTCACTCGACGTTTGAAAACTCCCGTGTTATAAAATGTTGGAAAAACAGATGCAGGAACTGAATGAGGACTGGCGCGGGGAGGGGGGAGTGTTGTAGCGTTGTAGGCGTCGCTGCTACCCGCGTGCATTATATAACAACGGGTTTGTACTATTGGGTTTTTCAATAAGAGCGCTACAAATGTTTTTTTTAATAAAACAAAAACGGTTTTGGATATCAATAAAATTCTTTATTCTTGTGAAAGTACGTTTGATGCCATTATGTGTGGAACTCGATTTCTTTTTCATGGCCACCACGGGCAGGCCTGCAGAAGTCCAGACGCTGAACCCAATTTTCGACGATTTTCAAGCATAAATCGGCCGATACTGCTGCAATTTCACGTTCAATATTCGTACGAAGTTCATCAATCGTCGCTGATTTGTTGGCATAGACCATAGACTTGACGTAGCTCCACAGGAAATAATCTAATGGTGTCAAATCGCACGACCGAGGCGGCTACCGACTGAACCGTTTCGTGAGATAACACGTTCTCCAAACTTGATTTTCAATAAATTGATTGTGTCATTCGCTGTGTGGCTTGTGGCGCCGTCCTGTTGGAACCACATGTCCTCCAAGTCCATATCATCCAATTGGGACCAAAAATATTCGGTTATCATTGAACGGTAGCGATTCCCATTCACAGTAACGTGCCGGTCTTGATCATCACGGAAGAAGTGCGGCCCAATGACGCCGCCGGCCCATAAACCACACCAAACCGTATTTTTTTCGGGATGCAATGATGACTCATGGAGTACGTGTGGATTGCTGCCTAACCAATAACGCATATTTTGTTTATTGACGAAGCCATTCAGTCAGAAATGAGCCTTATCGCTGAAAATGATTTTTCGATGAAAATCTGAATCATTTTCAAGTTGTTGCTTGGCCCAATTCACGAACATACGATGCTTTTGGTGGTCAAGCGGCTTCAGTTCTTGCGTCAATTTCATCTTGTAAGGATGTAGGCCAAGATCTTTTCGCAAAATTTGCCACAACGACGTCACAGAGATGCCCAACGCTTGAGAACGACGTGTGAGAGACACATTTGGGCTTTCTTCAACTGAAGCCTCAGCGGCAGCAATATTCTCGACACTACGGGCAATTCTTTGTCTCACTGGCACGGGAACATCTTGTACTGTGCCTGTGGATTCAAATTTTTCTACTAGACGCTCAATTGTTGATCTGCTAGGACGATTATGACGACCATAAATTGGACGTAGCGCTCTTAACGTTGAGGCCACTGACTCCGAATTTCCATAGTAAATTTTAATAATTTCGACTCGTTGTTGGCTCGTATATCTTTCCATCATGAAATGGCAAACCTTACTAAAGAGAAATGTCAAAAGAGCGGCAAGAAATATGGCGTCGTTTGCTGTCCCTTTCGCTCTACTTTTGTAGCGTCCCTGTTGAAAAACCTTATATTTGTGCGCGCTTCAAAAATCATTTTCATTTTATCCCCAATACATATATATATATTATATCCCCAATATAAAGACTACAAAAGCATAGAATTTGAAGATCAATTTCAGTATTTCATTACCCTTCTATAAATTTACTCATTTAAGAACTGAAATAAGATGATAGTTACATGATACTGAAATAAAGCATAACAGAATAAAGCATAGGGCTACAAATGTAACCCTAGAGCAGAACGTAGTCCGCGCGCGAACATTCAGCGGCAGCCCCGCCGCCCCGCCGCCCCGCCGCACCATATCACCCTAATTAAGATAACAACTAGTATTTGTTACGAGTATCGTGGTACCGGCCTACGGTGACCAGGAAATACTATATTATTTATGAGATTATGCAATTTACGCTTTGCAAGTATTTAACCGTAATATATTAATATTTATACTCACATGCGCACCGGTGTAGGAAAAACATCGTAAGGAAACCCGGATGGTGTTTAATAGAAATATCGTGAAAAAGTGAAAACAGCAATCAGCTGCGCTACTACGCTATAAGTGGATTCAACCTATTTATTATTTATTTCTACTCATACCGAAAGGGATATAGCGTCACGATATATTATTATTATTATATCTTAAAACAAAAAAAAATCATAGAAGATTTGGAAAATAATAATAAAAATATTGATTTGTTTGATTAATTACTGTACTGCATTGTGCTGTAAAATACCTGTTTTATTCTATTCTTTGTATTGTCTATTTCACGTGGTACTTTTTTTGCTTGTTTTTATTTAATTTCCTCTTTTATACTCAATTTAGACGCAGCCTTCAATTTCATTCCGCTTTTCTTTTCAAGACAGTTGCTTCCGTAACGCCGGTAGAGCACCGTTAGGTTCGTTTCCCCGGCTGGCCGATCAAGTCAAATCACCCACAGGGGTGCCTTTGCATTGCCAGCCAACCCATATATTAGCTGTCTGAGCACCCTGAATGCTCGTCCATCTGGACCGGTGAAGTTATAAAGGCCTTTCCTAGCGAAAAGTATGCGATCCTGCCAAAAAAAATAAATTATTTTTTTTACTTTGTGTGACGAAATAAACTTATTTATTTTCTTTTTAAAGCGTTGTTTTATTAAAAGTGAAAATTTTATTTAAAACACCAAATGATGCAGAATACTATAATTCATCGTTGGCGTGGAATATTAACACTAAACCATGGTCACAACAGCTGCAAATATTTCAAATTATCGTAAACTATCGTTCGGCTGATACGCCAATACGTGACTCCACGCCATCTTTCACTCCAATGGAAATAAAACTTTATTTTCCTTGGGTTAAAGTGCATTGTTCTTGTCAAAAACATTCGGCGTAATCTTTGAAATGGCGAGCTTATAAAGAAGAGCCATGATGCTGAGATCGTTTGCGCCGGGATCGCTTTAACGAAACCACTTTATTGATATCTATGTTACGTTATAAACGTGATGCTAACTTAACGCGCCCCTTATTATTCTCTTTTTTATATATGACATGTTATTCTCGCGGATGATTTAAGTATTTCCGTGGAACAATTCTGAAGTGACGATCTTTACTTAATTGGTTTACAGATCGATATACATACAACTATGGTATGTAGGAGCAGTACATTACGCTGTTGGAGTGAGCAGAAATACATCGGCTGTATACACTTTGTGCTGATATGTCGAGCCGTCCCTAACGCGACCAGTAGCGCAGCTGATCGCAGTTTTCATGATATTTCTATCAGATGCCATGCCAGTTTCCTCGCGGTGTTCTACTTCATCGGTGAGCATCTAGTGCCTAAACCCGCACTTAATATGTATAAACACAATTGTACGTGCCGGGGGACGAACCTACAAGCACTCGCGTTACCGCTGATCACTGATACCGGTCCCTCAGCCACTAGACCACTGGAGCCGCCGCCACGCAGCACGACACTAGACGCCATATCGGATACCATCCGTATGTTGTGGACGTTCCTTATATCCGCACGGAAAGATTCGCTTTTTCATGCGAATGGCTAAGGAGTGGAATATGCTTCCAATGAGCATATTATGACTTGAGAGCCTTTAAGAGAAGAGTGAATAGGCATTCGTTGGGCGGACGCGGTACAGTATCGGACTCATCTTCACCTTCCACCATATGTGATAGAGGTCAAGCGGCCGCCTGCAAATCATAAAAGAACTTTCCGTTTGCGTTACATTCGAGTATAACGGATTATAAATGTAAAGAGTGACGTAGGGCGGCTAGGGCGCGCACACGTCGGCTAATGAGTCGCCATCCCGGCGCTATCGGGCGGAAGTGCGGAGACGGACGAGCGCCGTCGATAATGGCGCCGCATCCCTGCCGGAAGTGACGCGAGACGCTCGCCCGGAAATACCGACTTTGTCTCGCTGACAGCAGCGCTCCGTCCGTGTAAACACGCCATTAGCTGCCCCTCGCACCGCCGCCATTGCCATTGCCATGCTATGTATGTTCGCAATCAAGCATTTACATCTATTTAAGAAAGGCGTTACACAATGGACTTCATTACAAAAGTAGTTTAACGGGTCTTATGCGCGAATTAGGTAACTTTTAACTATGACTCGATGTTTCTATCTGGTTACACACGGCCAGGTAGAAACGTCAAGCCGTAATTAAAATTAAGTTTACTTGCGCATAAGACCCGTTATAGTCTTAACTAGTAAAGTTTTAAACAGTGCTAAAACTTTGGTATTCGTAGTTATAGATAGATAAAATTTTGTTAAAACAGCTGTGTGTTACGTGTGTGTTTGTAAGCGTAAAATTTTGCTGTGATTATTATGAAAAATATCGAATTCAAGTAATCCAGATGAAAATATAGTTTTGACCCGTCGGAGAAACTAATCGAGGTCCGAAAGGCGAGTTGCCGCTGAACTATGGCAGTTGTACTTTTACTAATGTGTTGTTTAAATAATGAACTGTTTATGAAATGAAATGAAAAAAATGCCCCGATAAAAAATACAGATATTGAGGGTAGACATTTTCTTTGTTTCGATATAAATTTACGGGAAATTTCTTCCAATTTTATAAGCTGTACTTCAATGTTCTATGTAATAACTGTTTGCTGAAATATTGATAGGTAAAGGCAAAAGAGTTCTTTTTGGTTCAGTTTCGGATATCACCGCGACAAGTGAACAAAGCAAGTATCTAAAAAAGCAAACTAAAAAATAAACGCATATTCTATGTAGTAGTTAAACAAAAAAAAATCCATGGCCGTAGACCAAGAAGATTATAATTATGGAATATTTTACCAGTCTATTCCTTCAGATAGTGCAAAAACTATGGCTTCAAAAAATATTTTTATCATAACATTGTATAACTAGAGTCTGGAAGTTTTAAAATCCTTTTTTACATTTACAATACGAGTATGAGCATTTCTTACTGAGATACGGCCTGTCACAAATAGAGAGAAAAAATTGAATGTTTATTTTGCTATCTTAACGGTTGTGCGTAGTTTAATTCTCTTAATTCCAATAGTGATGGCTTTAGAATATTTGAAATAGACTCAGCTTCACCTCGACCGTAATGATCTACTTAGTGCACTCGCATTATAATGTACTAGAAACTGCGCCTAATAGCCCTATAGGTATAGCACGTTAAATGGCTTATATCGCTAGGCTCGGTATAGATATTACAAATTCCATTCGGGTAGCTAAATCCAGAATTCATATTGTATACAAGACGCTCGCCGGGAATGTCGGAACGCGGCTATCTCGGAATATTTGTAGAATTACTTTATGAATATCGTAGCTATGCGCTCAGAGGCTTCCGAACTAACCATCCGTTGCTTTCAATATTAATTCATGTATAAATACGAGCTCCCGCGCGCGACTTGGCCTCTCGCCCCCCGGCTAGGACAAAGGGGTTCTCTAACTCTCACAGCCGCCGAGGCGTTGGGCTGTACAATGCTCTTCCAGCGAGTCCTGTAAACGCGCCGTGACGAGATATCGCTGTGGACGTGATCGCCGTCACTATTGTTTATTTATCTTTACTGTTGATAATGACAGTTGTTTGTAGGACAGCACAATATTTACCATCAGGCGTGGAGTGGCCACTTTGCCGGCTCACATAAAAAAAACTCTGACGTAATTGGGAGCACGCTTTCGTATTATTATTACAGGCGGACTGTTGCACTCACCTCACACCTGCTAGTAGGCGAAGATAAGTACCACGGTGGACTGCATCCACCCGACAAACGCCTATTTGCTCTCCTCTTAAACGCTTCCAAGTCATACGATCGTGGAGATACGGTCGCTGGAAGCGTATTCCACTCCTTTGCTGTTCGCATGATGAAGCGAATTTCTTGGTGCATGTAAAGTATAAGGAACGTGCACTATATACGGATCGTATCCGACACGGCGTCTAGTGGTTTAATGATGAAATGGGGCCGGTGGCGTTGGGGAACGCAGCCCCTGCGGACAGTCTCCACTGTGCAGCCGGTGCAGGAGTGCAGGAGTGCAGGAGTGCCGGTGCGGGGCAGGCGACTTGACGTCGATGCGCGACGTTCCGCAGTTTAGCCTGCGCCGGAGTGATCGGGCACAGGCTTGCGAGCTCTCCATGAGTCAAGGTCAGAGCGGCCAGCTGATATTCAGCTGACACCGGCATCGTGTCACAGACAATGGCTCATCATTTCATTAAACATTGTTTTTTTTTTTGTATCTACTCGCTGCAGGCACCCGCAGAGGCACGGACTGCACGTCCGCCAACATGCATTGGACATTGTGTGCTGGGTTACATGGTCAAACCGCTTCCCATGGATTACATAAATATAATATAAAAACGATAGGAGGCCTTTGCCCTATTTTTTTTTTATGTATTTTTTATTGAATATGTCTGAGATATTGACCTGCCAGGGTTCGCTAATACAAGCAATCCAATACATTGGCATATGGCGTGAAAAAAGGGTATTGTTTTAAATATACATTTTTATTTTGTTTTCCTGTTAATAAATAAATTATAGGAGCTGACCACATTAACGTTTTATAATAATATAAATAAGAATCGCAATATAATGGCGACATGGGAGAAAACCGCTCAAAAAAAATGTATTGCGTATTCCGTCTGAGAGAAGATGTAGCGCGACAATATATTTTCATTATTATTGTGATAAAAAGACAAATAAATGGTTTGTGTGAGGAAACGCAGCAGCAAGTCGACGCGGGATACATGTCGAGCATACATCACGACGCGCCAGCCACGGTACCGCTCTGGGGATACCAACGTAACGAGTCTTACCCTAAAAATGTGATTAATACGTTCATCGCCATGTCACCTAAATACGGGTGACGCTTTTCTTGTAGATTTTTATGATATATTATGATATACAACATTAAAATATTCACATTATACCTACCTACCTTCGCTTTTATTAATTTATTTACAGGTTACGTTATACTATGGCGCATGTTTTGCGTTAAACAGTCTAAACACGTTTGAGATGAAGAACAAAATACTTTGCGACAAATAGACATAATATAATCATAATACTCGAGTTACGTCGATAATACATCGCTTGTTACGTTACGGTTTGACAAGAGTCGGATTTGGGCCCCGTGAGAATCACAAACGAATGCAGAACGTGGCAGAATGTAACCTACGAAGCCAGCCAGTTTTCCGAAGGAATTGGAGACACAAACTTCTGCAGTGATGCAACGATAAGGCAGAGAGAGAGAGAATGTGCATGAAATTGTTTATGTTTTCTTATATTTTGTCTAAAATTAACATATGTGAAAACTCTAAAAAGTTCTTATAATTAAAATTCCTCTTTTACATATCGCGTCTTTAAAATAACACTGTTACTAAACGAAAATGAGTAAAATTTGGTTATTATTGTCTATATCCGAGGTAAAATTGGAAAACTTCATATTTTATAAGCACAACAAGTGTAAATAATTTATAAGAATTATTTTATAGGATTCTTTCAAAAGTTTTGGGGAATATTAATCTTGAGTTGGAAGCACTAAATGATTCGAGACAAGCGGGGGACGCAAGGGGCAATGCCTAACCCCACGGGATAACTGAAACTATAATATTTTTCTTCTTTATTCCAGTCGGCTATTTTGTTCATATTTTTAAAAAACAGATTTGTAATAGGAATGTTTTTGTAATTTCCATTTTTAGTTTTAATAATAATAAAATAATAATATGTCATCATATTATATCCCTTTGGGGTGAACAGAAATACATTAGTAGCTGTATCCACTTTGCATTTATATGTCATGCCCAACGTGACCGACAGCGCAGCTGGTCACCGGTCTCACCGCATTAGTACACAGGACATTTCTATTAGATGCCGTGCGGGCTGCCTTGCGATGTCTTCTTCACTGATGAGCACGTGGCGCCTCATTCCGAAAGAGACATAGCGTGGCGATAGATTATTATTAAAAAACATTAACCAACAAACAACAATTAACAAGTTATACCAACAAATTTGAACGAAACATCCATTGCACATTGCGGGTCCGCCTCACAACTTGCCAGTATTTTTGCTGTAGCCCCATATATTCAAAGAATAAATATTTTAATTTTTTCGAATTCTAGCCTGCTGTATCCACGCCTGTAGCAGTACACGAGTAGTTTTTGTCGCATAAACCGTCTTTCAGAGACTCCTCGATGATCTTTATTGCAAGTGGAAATATAGTTTACGAAGAATCGTCCCGGCCGTAAGCCCCGGGCGGAACAATCGCGGGCGTTAACTTGCCAAGGGAATAGCCCACTTTTACCCCATAGAGTCGCATAAATACGCACCGACAGCGCGTTTTGTTCACATGCAAATTATTATTGTTCTGCCAGGCCGCGTGTTAGCGGGGTTTATTGAGGCACCCGTTTTCCCCTTTTACGGTGCAGTTGTTTCTGGATCTATGACCTGGCATCATAGTCGGGACCCAGCTGATCGTACTGCTTAACGTTTCGATATAACAGAATAGAAAAAGAAACGGATAACATTTTAGTATTACGGGTCGGCATTGAACATTATTGAGAGCGATTTAAGGGACGTAGGAGAGCACAACCCTGCCGAAACGTTCCGGGATGTCTTATTTGAACTGGCTACATCACCCTTAGCCACGTGCACAGGTGCACAGGTGCAAAGACTGTCATAGTGACTCGCTTCAGCCTGTCGCATTTCGGGGTCAGCTTGTGTACCTCCAGGTGTTCATATACGTAGAGACCTTCAGTCCTGGTATATATAAGTAGGCGGGGATGATGACGGCGAAACTCAATGGATTCGGGTCCCTTGGCGGTCATTAATGTTCTTGGACTAAGCTATAGGCATCAGAGTCAATGCAGTCAGTTTATCGAGTCAGAATAAAAAAAAAACGGTTGTCAGTGTTCTGACTTTCACAATTTCTTTCATTATTACAATCTATAACATTAAATATATATTTTTAACCCTCGGCGCAAAAAGAGAGGTGTTATAAATTCGACGCGTGTCCAATTTCGATTACATATTTTTTTTTCTCGATAGTTATTTGACCAAGTATGTTCTTAATCAATATCCAAGAAAATCTCATCAACTGTTTAAAGATCATCAGCTCTTGTTGTTGAAGGAATCTCAGTCGCTGCCTGATCAAATTTAAATTTAATTGTAATTTAAGTATCCCCTGCCCGCTCCCTTCTTTAATTCCTCGCACCCCCTTCTACCATAAATCGACAAGACTGAGTGTGACGATTCACCTTGTTTATACAAACCGCCAAGAAGTGGAATTTGCTTCATGAGTCAGTTTTTCCAGCATGGGAATATTCAAACAACCAGTGAATCGGCATTTATCTGATGAGCGCGCATCACCATCGGCCTTATCATCACTTTCCATCAGGTAAGAGTGAGGTCAAGCGTACGCTTGTCTGTTATAAAGATATCCTGTGACTTCAAAGATATAACAATTACATCGTACACCTTGACCGCCGTAGCATCCACAATGTTTTGTGAATTTACATTAGAAATAGTGAACTCATTGAAATTATCTTATTGAAAAAATGATAGATAGGTAGATAATCTATTCATGGGACTTTTGAATATTTAATTGACTAGTAATTCGTCAAATTACATCAATTAAGCAGCTTTATTGATTTATCGTCTACTGCGTATAATTGAACGTCATCAGAAACCATAATTTAATTGCTGTTTGATATACTATCGCTTTGATGTCTTGAATAATTTCAATCATTTCTTAAGATTCTGTGAAATTAAAAGTTTTCCATATTCTTCTGTCTCGACGCAATGCGCTGAGCTGAATAAATTTACTTAATAAGTAGACATCTCATTCTGTGTTTTTTTTTTCATACTGGCTCTAATGAGTCAGTATAGAAAGAATGAAGAGCATTTATTTAGCACACAACGCGTAACATAGAACACAGAAGGACAGGTTAAAGAAGAAGGAAGGCGTCGAGTAAGTACTGGGCACTGGACAGAACCGTCGCAGAGATGCGAACAGTACTCCATGCAAGCCTGGCCTGGGCCCTATACAATACATACAGTTGATCGGGAGTAAGAAACCGACGCACTTTGTTCAGGACGCCAAGTTTACGTAGAATCGTGCAGATGACAGTCCCGATTTTCGGCTGATCATCCATTTATTGCGCCAACGCGCAGAGCACAGCGAGGAAAGGGATAATAATACATACACACACACACACACCAGGTGGAGAGTGCAGTGTGTAGTCGCAGAACGACAGCGACTATCAAAAGGACAAAAATCCATTTACAGTCGCCGGCCACACATCGGTCGGCCCACATACATATACCACGGCTGAAAGTCTGTAGACAAATGACATACTGGAAGTGGACGTACACACGAGCTGATACTTATGTGCGTATCAAAACCTCATTTTATACCAATACATATAATAAATCTGTTCTATGATTTCTTTTTTTTTTGAAGCGGACTAACTACTGATTGCCGGGAAAGGCATTTTCAGTTCAACCGGGCTTAGGAGGTGAGCACAGAAGGTGCTCAGCTAGCAAAATTTTTGGGTTGGGTGGCAATGCAAGGGCACCCCTGTGGGTACGAACCTCGACTTGGACCGCCAGCCAAATAAAGTACTAACCCTACGGGTGATCTACCAGCGTTTCGGAAGTGACTACCTTGAGAAGAAACGCCGAAAGAAACTCAAGGCTGCGTCGGAGTAGAACTGCGCCTCGGTGCGAAAACGCACCGGTTAGCAGCAGTTGACTGAATTATACTCCTTCGGCGCCGCCGGCGACGCCGGTGTCGTGGACTGAAAGTGGTGTGTGTGTGTGTGTGTGTGTGTGTGTGTGTGTGTACCTCACTGTTTGATCGGTCGGTGAAAACTGTTCTATGATCTGCAACTCTGTGTATATATACGGGTGTCCAGAAAAACTTCATTTGCGCGATGTAGGTTAATAAAAAATGTATTAAAATCGTAAATCAATCGCATTTGTACCCTCTAATCTCTGAAACGGCGTAACCATTTTAAATGAGCTTTTCACTAATGTATTATAAAAGCTGCCTTTAGCATATAGTGTAACTTTTATTTCAATCGGTTCATAAATAAAAAAGTGATGCCTGTTTAAAAAAAAACACATCAATAATTTATTGGAAAATATGTGTGGAGTAAAATGGAATGCGATTCATCTGTCAGTAGTTATTGCCATTGTCATTAAATCTTCTTGACGTATAGTGTACTTATAGGTGGGTACCTATAGTGTGTATTTATAATACTCTTATGTTTTCGTCAATTTCTATTAAACATTAAATGTATTTGCACAAACTATTCTGTCCGGCGATAGACACAGTAGCTCTATAATAACGATACGGTACGAAGTTCGCCGGGTCACTTAGTACTGTAATATAAACACGACATGAATGCAGGGTCCGTGTAATTCTGGTAAAGGAATTCACTCATCGAGAGCGCGTTACCAGCGGCCTGACGCGCCCACGGCCTGGCACGGCTGTTTGGACATACTCGTGTGTGGTTTGATGCAAGTAGCCCAAGCTCTAAGTTGAAGCGTTTTCTAAAATATTTGTGTAACCCGTGGCTTCGTTAACGGTAGCAAAGATGAAAAATACTCTTTTAAATAGTATATATATAGTGTATAGTATTATATTAGTATATTTAGTTACCGGGCAGTAGACTTGAGAGTGTCTGCTGCCCGAATGAAGCGAAGCTGGTTTGTACACGCCCTGCGCACCGCCTGATAGAGAGGTTTTGATGGGTGGGCTGTTTACATTTAGTCCTCCAGAAATTGAGCCTAAAAGGTTATTTGCTCGCCGGGCCGTTGAAGGAATATGAATCCCCCCCTGGCCCGGACAGCAGCGACTTGAGTAACGCCCCGGGTGTTTTAGTCTGCGGAATTCTGACGCGCCGAGGTCGAAGCACTCACAGCGGCTGTGATGGTCCTAGACAGGAGTTTTATATATAACATGGGGGAGTTACCATAAAAAAAGAAATTTAGTCAACAAAACTATTTTGTAGAAAACCATTCCATTAAAACTCTCTAAAATATAGAAACGTCAAGCGGTATCTCTATTTCAATCCAAAGATATCGAAAACAATACGTATCTATTTTTATTGATCTCGAACAGAATAATGGTTTCTATTATATAACAAATTAAGTACAAAAGTACACAGCATTCGAAAGAAAAGAATTAATTAAAGCTAACACTAAATTAGTTTAAGCAATTAATTTAGGAATACAGAAAAGCAATAACTACAAGAAAGGATTAATGTTCGCCTAGCACGTGTTGAGCTGTCCTTTGGCGCGTCACTACGACTATTACTACTACGACGAGTAAACTAGTCTTCTGTGCTGAATGTTGTGTTAAATAAATCTTTTTCTTTTCTTTCGTTTTATAATGAACGTTAGGGAGGTGAAAAAAGTGGCGTTCCATTATTTGTGTCTAACTTAAATCCATCAAATCAACAAACAAAACAAAACAATCAATGTGGTAAAGATAGAAAGTCGCTTGTACATGTATATTAAGGCACAGAAAACCAAGCAGCCGTGCAATGCGCGTAGCTGATACTCGCGCGGCCGATGTAATGCAATCTGTTGCGAGCGGCGCCGCACTCCGCACTCCGCACACCGCACTGGCCGCCATTATATTTAGCCGGATTGTAATCGAGCCCACTGATGCCGAAAACAAGGGGCACTCTAGTTATACCTGCGTCACATCACAGGCTATTTTTTTAAAGTTACTAATTCTTTTAATATCTTCCAAATTCTAAAATTGTAGGAATTCAGTGGCAAGTATTCCTAGCAAATTCGCAGTACGAATGATAAAGCAAACTTTTCATTACGGATATGAGGAATATACCACGTAAAGATGGCATCCCTCATGGCGTCTAATGGTTTTGTGGCAAAAGGGGGATGAAGGGATCAAAGAATACAACAAGAATCGTTAAGAAACTGCGAGAAAGGCCACTTAACATCCATGCGCGATATTTGCATTTGTCACTAGTCTGAGCTCTAAGATATATTTTTTTAAAACGATTTCCACGGCCGTGCCTGTAATAAATCCTTAACGAGGAAAACACGTAAGTACGTGCCAGGATTTGAACTTATCCATTCGTATTTCTTTTTATTGACTTAGCCGCTATAACTTATAAACTTTGCAAGTAACTTAGCAACTACTTAGTTACTTAGCGCTCTAGAATATGACTATCAATATCGGCACTGCCAATGCGTGTACACACACATCCATCGGCCTATTATTGTCCACAACTAGGCATACGTCTCTCACTCTTCGCCAGTCAAGCCCATGTTAAGCTATGTTTATCTAACAATTGCTAATTACTTAGTGCAAGTCATCAATCCGCGAAGCCGAAGGGTGAAGAGTTCAATACACTTGTAAGGTTATTGTGCGCGCCCGCCCGCCAGCGCCACAGACTATGCTTCGATATTAGTGGACATGTATTTTTTCATTTCATTTCAGATGGTATTCAGCATCTGTTGCTGGCCCATAACCTGGGGGTTGGGGGCAGTAACCCGCAGCCGAGAGAGATGTCCGTGTTTGTGCTAATTTCCAATTAACTTTCACAATGTTCCGTTATAAACACAAATGTAATCAGAGAGATACATCCGAGGGCCCACCTCATGCCATCCCGGGCACGGTGGCTCGACCAAAATCACAATATAAATGTGTGATTATATACACAGCGTGCGATGAGTGGGTCAACCGAAAAGTGGTAATAAGTCTGACAATCAGAGCTACCAACCCGGCGGGGTTCGCAAATACAACCAATCACATACATTGACATATGGCATGAACAGTTATACGAAATTCGATGCACTTGTGGAGTGCAATACACTGTGAATATCTAGGTTACGTGAATTATATTTAAATGCGCACTAAATTAACAAAATAAAGTCACGACTAAACTGCCTTCTGATTCCCTAGTCGCCGCAAGGGCATTCTATACTACTTTTACCTAAAGTTGGTCTCAACACGTTGAAACACGTCCACCTAACCAGTTGTATGTTTTTGCCAACATGACAAATCAATTACAACTTCAGCTTTCTTTTATTTAAACAAATTTTGATGAATTTAGTTCTCCGTCGAATCGTTTTATTTTTGATTTACTTCTTTAGATAAATTCCAGCACTGTATATATACCAGTCTGAAGGATTTCTTTGTGGACAAGTCACCCCTGCAACATAGTAAAATTACCTTACGCGAAAGGGAATTATTTTGAGTTAGGTACATATGTCGGTTGCAGGAAGCCCCATTTTGTAGCAACAAACTTGCGCACTCTCCATAACTACGGAGTTTCGAGACCCAAAGGATATAAAGCTGGAACTACTCAACGAGCGCTCTCTACGAAATCATTTACCGCAAGGGGAGACGCCTTTAATCTTTAACACGGATCTGACGAACTAGTTCTACGCTATCCATTACACGTCAGCCGTTGCAAATATTCTGGGTGCGCTAGACGTCGACACGTAATGGTCTATGTGCAAAGATATACGATCGTACTGTAGCGAGTTTCTGGGTACCACAAGACTCGAGCAAGTAAAAGGCATCCAAGTTTATTGTTTGAAACAAACCACATTGCTCGTTTAGTGAGCAGCTCTTATAACTGGGAGAAGCGTTGAAACACAATGTATATCGTGCAGAAAAGTGGTCGACAGCAAGCGGAGAGCGCAGACGAATGAGTCGTTTATCTGTATGAGGTTCTTACGTTAATAATGGCAGTTACGTGTCAGTAGAGTATAATTAAATACGCTTTTATTCGGCCCTTAAGTTGACAGTTTAGTGGACGCCTGCCTTTATTATGGAGGCTCTTGTAGAGCTTTATTTTTACGCCGACACGGTTTAATGTCACTTTGAGCCATTTCAATGCAAACTGCTTAACTATTTCCCTTAATCACTGACTACTTTAATTTCCGTGTACTGTTTCAATACATTTATTTATTTATTTATTTATTTATTTATGGGCTGTCAACAGCTCCATTACACTTCACATTCACAATCTGAATCTCATGCATAAGCTAAATGTCGGTAACGGATACCAATAACAGACAACCACAGCATGGCCCAAAATACATAAAGAGAAAGGTGTTAATTTATTTATACTAGCTGCAAAAGGTGATAAAATGTACAGTATAATCCAGAAATGGTAGAGATTATCAATAATCCATTGACAGTCGCCGTTGTTATGCCGGCCCTCATATACCAAGACTGATGGTCTCTAGGTATATGAGGAAGTTACACTGGCTGGTTCCGGAATGCAACAGGTTGAAGCAAGGCACTATGCCGGACTATGTGTTCGTGTCCTACGGTCACACGTTGTCTATTATTTGTATTGTTTTAGTTGTATTGTTTGTTCTGGTGTGTCAGACTTCTAGTGATTAAAAACGGCCAGGGTGTTGTTTCAATCATTCTTCTGACTCTGGGAAACCATATTTTTCCAGTAGCCTGGAGAGCAACCATACTATTTAGTCTTCATCTCTGGAAGAGGTGGGTGTAAAAAGCCCATCCTTAAAAAACTTTCTTCGGTCATCCGGGCAGCAGAGGGGGCTACGGGCCGGATAAGAGTGTGCATAGAAGACTCCAGATTCCTTGCACAAAAAGAAATCTAATCCCGAAACGCGTTTATTAGCTAAACATTTGTAACGTACCTAATACGAAGTCACCGCAACCGCGGCAGAACAATGCCAAGAATTAATCACCTCTAAAGATTAATATACATACGATTAGTTTGATCTGATTTAGTAGAATCCGCAACCTTCGTTGTACTAGCCAGACGCCTCATATGAAGGTCTGCGGTTAATAGATAATAGATTGCGGCATAACTACAACGCCTCGGGCGCTTTCACTTAGAACTGTATGTAGGCTTAGCCAACCTAAAATTGGGCTAAGTAAAACCACATATTTAAAGATGCACGCCTACGCGTACACGCGTTGCGAGTTTGCGGCGTTTGCCTCGGGGTTGCTCTGACGGATCGAGCTAGGAATAAGGTGACCCAACAGAGAATGATCGACACACGAGTGGATCACAGGACTAGCAAGCTGACATGGCAGTGAGCTGAACTCGATAAAAGTTAGGGTACACGGGTTTTTTAGTGAAGAGCGCAGCTTAATACATCACTAAACGCCTTTAAGATATGTAAATGGAGTAACGACTTGGGTAACGTAGCTTTTTTTCTTGGGGAAGCTTCCTACAATAAACCAAGGTAAACGACAATCTGAATCAGCAATCCAAAAAAAATTGGCTCCCGCAGCAATTCCCGTGCTAGTTGCTTAGCTGTTCTGAAGCGAGTATGTGTTCACGGAGTGCCGATTAACGCCATCTAGCGGTAGGCTTGCGGAAATATAAACATATGCGGAAATGCCGGGTACAGTCATCATACCATTTACCATATTAGCCCGAATGTGTGACGACAAATTCGCTCACGTACCTTTGAGTAGGTTCCCATCATCAGTATCGCAGGTTTGTCGAAATCGCGGGCAGAACTCATTAATAAAATAAAACGCTACAAATCACAGCTCCAAAATGCGTAATTGATGAGCGAAACGCAAGTGGCAGCCAATTAAACAGTCGCGCGGAGTAATTACAAGCGGCCAGGGATGCTAATTTATGGATTTTACCCCTAAATTTTAGGACTTTATGTAAGTTAGGTAGATTTTTAGAGCTGTTATAGTTTAAATTATGAAAAAAATACAAGATTCCATTTTCATTATAATACTTTTGATTATAATAGTAAGTATATTTTACACTCTATTCGACTATGTTCTATGAATAATCTAATAAAAGTTTGATAATCTATGAGTTATTTTAACATTAAATATACCGGAGAAAAATTTATATTTATTTTAAAGATGGGAATAACATGGTTTATTTTGCTTTATTATAAATAAAATTAATTTCATTATATCTATCAATATTTTGTATTAGCAAAAGACATGTTATTTTTCTGAATGAAAAAGTGTTAGAGAAGAAAAACGTTCTAAGACAAATATAAAGAGCAGTCATTTTGACTGGTTTGGTAATCTAATGTTAATAAAATATTTATGTAATAGGCTTTTGTCTTTAAAAATTATGATTTAAGCAACAAAAAATAGCATATTTTTATTAAACATGTCTATGGTTTTTAAATAGTTTAATGGGGATTTTATTGAGCAAGATTGGCAACACTGCAAATGGCGCGCGTGCAACCGGACGGTTAAGATTATTAGCGGCATCCGCGCTAATTAGCGCTCCGCTCCACGGCATTGCGCTATTAGCGGCACTGATTTATTTATTTATTTCATCACTCCACGGCATGATGCCCCGGAGATGGATGAGGGGCAGCGGACAGCGTAGACCCGGCGCAGGACACAACGGGAGCGCAGGGGACAATCACACACAAACGTTGTTGTGTAGATGTATCTAGGCTTGTACTTTTAAAAATAGTCAGATATTATAATATATCGTCATGTTATATGCCTTTCGGGGCGAGCAGAGACGCATTAGTGGCTGTATCCACTTTGCACATATGTGCCGTGCCCAACGTGACCAGCAGCGCAGCAGATCGCCGTTCTCACAGCACTAGTACGCCTGACATTTATATTAGTTGTCGCGCGGGTTTCCTCAGTTTGGATAAAACACTTTCATTATTAATTTTGTACTGGCGTGTCCGGCATCGCCCGTTAGACCTCTCTTTCTTTTTATATTTACGTTGTTTTTTTTTTGTGTTATTCGTCTGCTTCAGCTGTATATCCCCGCATACTGTGAACACTTGATTGATTTATGTGAATCTTTAACGTATTGTTTGCATTCCTGTTGATAATATAATCAAATCTAAAATGTATCTGTCTGCTTATTGAAGTAGGCAGACAAAATTGAACGCCACATCTGTCCATTTTTACACATCTCTTTCACTTCTTAGGAATATTCAGACATGCATTTACTGCTTCGCGCTCACCATCAGGACTCTTTTCATTTAGTCTGTGCAATTCTCGGTCGGAGTCGGTTCTTGCTTCCACTCACATTTATATTCCACGCAGTCTGTCATGAAATAGATCATCAAACTGGAATTAACCTTCAATGTACAACCGAAATCTCCTTCGAAATAGAGTTTTGATATCGCTGTCTCGCTCACACGTTCTATTAATTTACTTGAACATACCATTACAATGTACCCCCGAGCAGTACGGCAGATATGTTCCACCCATATTAAAATAGGCCTTCAAGTAACCTTAAGCAACAACGTAAATGATAATAATTTGTTGGAATCCACCTACATAAGGCCGGCTACATACAGTCGCAGCTCCGTTTCGGTGTTCCGTCTCGGAATATCGATTCGAACTTTTGCAAGCAATTAATGAACAAAACAACTAAACATCATATTATATATTATGTATTTTTTAATTCCATAGTCATACGATGGTTTAACTTCGATTTCTTTATATTCCGAATTCCGTTTGATCGTTATCATCATAGTTGCAGTAGTTGCAAAGGACTGTATGCACCCTTTGCAATGTCTATATTTCTGCCCTGTTTGAGAGCGATTAATGACAAGATTGAATAGATATTTGTGGCATAAGTGTGTTCCATCATCGACCTCATCTTTACCATTCTCCAGGGTTTTTAAGCTTTTGTCGGTTAACTGGCTGAGGGCCCACCTGAAGATAAGTGGTGACCATCGCCCGTGGACAACTTCAGTACAGGGAGCACTGTTATTGCTGATCAAGAAGGGCATTGTTCACTGCGCTCTTGAAGAAACCGAAATCGTAACTCTGGAGAACAACTGTACCCGGTAACTCACCCCACAACTCCAAAGTGTGCAAACAAGAATGTTCTAGAGCAGCGCTGCCTACTCGTAGCTCTGTAATGCTTTAAAGTGTGGGGATGCGATTGTGAGCACGTCGAGCAGAGCTGGAGGCACCGAGCTCATGGCAATAGTCTTTCAGAGAACTCCTCAATGCACGATCCGTAGAGCACGGGTACAGACGTGGCGGGTAAATTTACGGGCTCTGAACAGTTTCCCGTGGGGGGTTCATAAGAGTACAGGCCAGCGCTTGCTTGTAGATATACAATAGTATACAAGTGTCCTAAATTGATCATTACAGACGAGGTGAAATTATGCGCAAACCTCAAGGTGAGAGTCATAAGAAAACCTTGTCTATAATTATTAAAAGACGCGCGCGGGTTATGCGACATTTTTCATAACACTAGCAAAAAACAACATTATTATATTATATAATTAGTTTTTAATTAATAAAAAATACGGACAGTACTAGACTCTCAGAGTTTGGTTTTATACCTCAATTTGTATTTGCGACGGGTTCAAACCTGCGTTTTTTTTTTTCTATTCTATTCGAATTGGATATATTTTTACAATGAAAACTTACAAAAAAACATATTTATTAAAAAAGAAAAAAAAATAGATCTATTTATTATCTATAAAATAACATATTTATTATTATAAGTAACGCACTAAGCTGCAAACTGCGCGCTACGCACCGGTGCGCGCCGCATGCCGCCGACATTAAAAAAATCTGTGTTGAAATTAAAATCAAAACCTTATTACTCACATAAATTAAGAATATTTCCTCTGCATACATTATATTATGCAATGAGGTACATTCTTAATCGGTATATCACATTACCGTACTCCGAGAGCGACGATGTTATTATAACCCTAGTGAATAATTTAGATAGTTATGAGCCTAAAAGCGATACAATAATATACTCGTTACGAGCAAGTGTCATGAAAAAATGGTTATATCTGCTCCTGGGATATCTGCACCGAACAGCCAGCAGCCCTTTATTGAGCCTTATTATTTCAAAAGAGAATAGACGTACTTGTGCTTGAATTTATGAAGTTCCGAATTGATATCACGAAACAGAATAATGAAATAGAAGCTCCGACTATGTGCGGCCGCTCGTAATATGTTTTATTTGTAGGAAAGTGGAACTTTTAAACTACGCAATTCATTAAACCCAATGATAACTACAACTATAACAGAAACTTTAAACATGTTTTCGTAAGTTTCTACATTAAGTATGGATAATTGAAAGTCTGCCTAACAGGAATATTATAATGGATTTATAGAATAACTTTCTGCTAATTTATTGAAGTTCTGATCTAATTCTTGAGATTTTGTTGAAATATTGTTCAGAATCTACAAAATCTTTGCTCGTTAGAATTGAGGATGCTTTTAATTTACTTCGTTCCATATACCGTAGCCTAAATTAATGTTATTATACTCGCAGTGGAAATACTTTCACGAACAGTAGTTATGTTTCTAGGTAAAGTTTACATTTATTTGCTGTTACGATGTTGTTCAATAGCCACCGCTCGCCAGCGATGGACCTTCGACTGGGGGTAAAATGCAGGACATATAGTAGAGAATCGACGTGACGTCGCCTGCATCGCACTTCTGCACTTCTGCACCGGTCGCACAGTGGAGAGTATTGTCAGGGGCTGCATTCCCTGACGCCACCAGCCCCATTTCATCAAAAAACCACTAGACGCCGTGCCGGATACTATTCATTTGTGGTGGGCACTCCTTATAATTGCACGAAAAGATTCGCTTCTACGTTCATCATGCGAACAACTATAGAGTGGAATATATAGTTCCAGCGACCAAATTTCTCCGCTCTCATGACTTGGGAGTCTTTAAGAGAACAGTGAATAAGCATTTGTTGGGCGGACGCGGCCCATGGTCAAACTCATCTTCACCTTCCATAAAAAGAGGTCAAGCGTCCGCGTGTTTATATATATATAATAAATGTGGCATGCATGAAGAGTGGGATGTCCAGAGGCTAGATGGACTGTAGACTTGTAAAAAACAGCCGAATATGCCCATGGGTACTGGCCAGGAGAGAGATCAGTGACGAGCCTCGGGCGGGGCTGCGTCCGGCAGTGGAAGCATGCGAGCTGAATTAACAGTGCTGCTGATATTCCCAGTTGGGAATATCATTATTTGTTAATCATCTATTTTCTCAAGAATACTGAAGTGATGTCACAAAGCTATACATTATAGACGCGCGAGTATCGCGTGCCAACAAAAACTACAAAGATATCGATTTTTATTACCAATCTATGGTTATTATATTCCATTAAAATGATTACGTATAATGTAAATTGCGCCGGTCATGCCGACCGCGTATGTTGACCGCTGACCCTTCACCGCCTCTATGATTGATGGACACCTGAGTACGTATTTTATTGTACCACGAGCTAGTTTGCTTATAGATATTTTTTATTTGCTTGGAAAAATTTTTTTTAAATATTAATATTGTTACTAATATGTAAATTATTATTTTTTAATGCAAAAGTCTTTTTTATCAAAGTATTGCTGGCCAGTTTCGTCCCTCCTCCATGCCTGCGCCTGCAGCGGCATCCTGCGTGCGGCTCGGCGGCAAGCTGTATGTATGCCCCACTCGCGCCTGTCAGTCAGCCCTTACGCTCTTACGACACCTCCGTGCGATGCAGGGGGGGGGTGGGTGGACGCGCAGTGCTCTATTCTGTCGGTAAACCCTACAGTTAATTTAATAAAATATTATTTATAAGATATTGTGTATTTTTATCACAAATAGAGTTGCGCTTGACGTCAATCTTACCTGTTAGAAAGTGCTGATGCGGCCGGTGATGCGGAGCGCGCTCGCCCAACGAATGCCGGTCCACTCGTTGTTTGGCACTCACTCTCGCAACATGCAGGTGGAACAGAAGCAGGACGAGCGAATTCCGAACTCCGTGGCGGTGCGCAGCGAGACAGAGCAGAGGCGACACGCCCCGTGCGAGCGGCTGGAGTGTCAGCCACATGTGGGAGCAAGCCCGCGCGGCGCGCACTCAGCCTGTGTTAGAAAGGGGGGGGGGGGGACATCTCAACCGCACCCTCTCCAGAGTATGGTCTATCGGAAACCGAGAGGCAGGCGAATCTACGTTTTTTTTTTTAGTAACCCGGGGGACAATTCTACATTGGACCATCAGGGTCACTGTGAGGGCAGCGACCCGATGTGTCAGACTCCTACTGAATAAAAACCCCCGGGTTGTACTTCCAATCACTCCACCCGGGCCTGGGAAACCAAATTCGTCCAGGCAGGCTACTCTACGTCGGCTTACATTTGTTAACTTTCTATTTACTGTACACGATATACATTATTATTCTTTTAATGAACTCTTATTAAAATTTTAAACAATTTTTTTTACGGTAATTAAAATATATTTTTATTAAAAAGAAGTAAAAACAAAATGTTCCCTTTTCACACAACATGTTGGTATAATTATTGTGTTTTCTGTGGCTGGGCGCGCCGGAACGTGCCTAATTAACTTGAAAATATCATTTCACGTAACGTGACAGCGCGCGTGCACACCGGAGCTGTGCGGGACAGGAAATTTCGGATAATCTAAAAAAAATTATTAACAGATTTTTTTTTCAATACCCATCTAGCTGGACAAAGTAATTCCTGCAGATAATAGATAGTTTAACATATATTTTGTTTTTTAATTTCATTATTTACTTGTCTCTGCTCGCGGCTTCGCTTCTAATTGCATTTCTAACAGGTGGGTCGTTAGAATGGGATACGACAAACAAACATAATGACATTAATACTAGATTTACCGAACCGGTCAAAATAACTGGTGTTTATAGTATATTTATCTTCGACTTTTTATCTTTTTTAATATATTTTTTTTTTATTTTGAAAATAACATGTCCATTACTAATACAAGGTATTAATAAATATTATGAATATAATTTTATTTATAACAGAGCAAAAAAACCATGTTATAACTATTTGTAAAATATAAATAGGTAAATCGTTCACCGATAGATGTGGTATTCATAACAAACGAAATCACTATATGCCTGTAATCAGAGATGGGCAAAATGTAATCAGATTAATGATTAACAATTACGATTACATTTTGTAATCATTAATCATGATTAATGATTAACAAAATTAATCAAAAAAAGTAATCATTTTTCGGTGATTAAGGATTATTAATCTTTAATCGGATTACAATTAATCATGATTACTTTAATGATTACTTTTCTGTTTGATACGTAAAATGTGCTGCCGACAGCAGAGCGGCGCTCGCCTTTTTTTATTTATAGTATACGACTACTACTAGCTAAACTGGCGAACTGAGTACCACCACATAGTTAGGTGTTAGGGCGATTACCCGAACTGGGTTATGACCGCCGTACAATAGTGCAAAGACCAGCATAGTGACTCGCTTCGACCTGACTACTTTCAGGATCAGTTCGTGCTCGGTGGACATTACGTAAATCCAACGAAATCTAGTTAATCATTGATGATTTTACCATTGTTCTGAGTGATTCCTGGACTATTAGAACTGATTATCAAAATACCGCCCATATTTTACTGAAATACCGTCTCCAACTCGATAATCCACGCCCGCCTTCGGGATGGAGATAGAGAGAGCAAGATAGCGCAAAATTTTAATTGATCAGAATAAGACATTATTTTCTCAAATTTACACAAGCTTCTATAGCGCAGAGCGCAACATCACCTTTCTTGGTTATCCGTCTCTCTCTACCGACTCGGTTTCGTCTTTGATGTAAACCGAGCCGCCGCGCCGCACACGTTCGTATCGTATTTTGAATTTTAACTCATAATTAAAGTTGAGATATAGATTTAATTTTTTTTCCGGATAACTGTCGTTCTACCTAATAACTTTGATTCTTACAATAAATCAGCGGGACACATACATAGTTTTTTTTCTCAGTTCGTTTCATTTTTTTCGCATTTGACTTCCATATTCTTAAAAACTAAGGAATATAGTACTCAGAAAAAAAGAAGCAAATCGACATACGGGCACGCGCCATTTTTATCTCACTAAAAACGCTTTTTGGTTTACCAATATATATATATTTATATTGTTTAATGAGTAATAAAAGTAAAAAATAGTAATTTCATTTTTCTGTTTTAAAAATTTAACTTTAACTTAAAGGATTGCACACAAAGTCTTTGGCCATTATCAGAAGTATTCTCCATCTCCAAGGCGGAAGTGGATTATCGGGTAGGAGTCGGTATTTCAGTAAAATATGGGCGGTACTTTGATAATCACTTCTAATAGTGCAGGAATCACTCAGAACAATAGTAAAAGCATCTATGATCAGCTAGATTTCGTTGGATTTACTTAATGGCCACCGAGCACGTACTGATCCTGAAAGTAGTCAGGTCGAAGCAAGTCATTATGCCAGTTTTTTCACTTTTGTACTATGGTCACGACCCAATTCCGGCAATTACCCTACCAACTCAAACGGCTGAAAGCACAAATAATGGTCCTGAACGTAATCAGGTCGAAGCGAGTTACTATGAGTTGGTAGGTTTATTGGCCGAACAATGTCGTGACTCGTGACCACAGTACACAACTGCAAAGACCCTTATAATGATTATGATTCGCTCAACGAGACGGATATTTGGGGGCGGACTTGCACCGGCTAAAACCACCGGGTGCCAGCACTGCCTAATCTTCGCCTTCGCCGGGCCTAGGAATCCAGATACTTCCTAGGGGCCCGGCGAGCGCTTGGTCTTAGACAGGCCTCTTCCCTGGGAGAGGGTCGTAAAACTACCCAAACAATACTTCCCATTGGGGCGGCGTGTGAGCACACACGCGACGACACCACCCCACCCTCCGCTGAACGCCACCCTCCACTCTCCGCCGGACGCCACCCCCCCCCCCCTCTCTGCTAGACGCCACCCCTACTTTCTGCTGGACGACACCCCAACTCTCCGCTGGACGCCACCCCCCCACTCTCTGCTGGACGCCACCCCCCACTCTCCGCTGGATCCCCCCAATCTCCGTTGGATGCCACCCCCCCACTCTCAGCTAGACGCCACCCCCACTCTCCACTGGACGCCACCCGCCACTCTCCGCTGGAAGCCACCCCCCACTCTCCCCTGGACACCCCCCCACTCTCCGCTGGACGCCACCCTCACTCTCTGCTGGACGCCACCCCCCCTCTCTCTGCTTGACGCCACCCCTCACTCTTCGCTGGACATCACCCCACTATTAGACGGAAGTTTGGAGTAATATTTAATTCGAAATAAAAAACTTGAAAAATTAAATAAACGAGTATTTAAATCGGTCTCTCTCTCAGCCAGAACACAAAAGTAATCATTAAAATAATCATGATTAATTGAATGATTACTGTAATCAAGATTTATGATTACTCATGTAATCATGATTAAAAGTAATCAGATTACAAGTAATCATGATTACATTCGACATGATTACTTGTAATCTGATTATTAATCTGATTAAAAGTAATCATGATTACGCCCATCTATGCCTGTAATGAGGAATACGGAGCACGGGCTGGAAGGCGCTTCGGACGGAACTCCTCCCTCTTTAAGAACAGCAGCTGATACAAGTCCAATAGCTGGAATGCGCATACAGTATCCACGTGCACCGAGTTCCTCTGTCTGGCCTCCTCTGCTCCGTACAAGCTGTGGAAGGTCTATAGACTGGGTGACTACAACGCTTGTGCAATATACTGGTCTGTTTGCGCTATCTATATACATTCTTGTAAACCAACACAGAAAGAAGATCTTTAAAAAAAATGCAACGTGTTTTAGCAATGGATTTAATCTATTTACAAAGAGAACAAATCGACTGTTTGAATTAAAAAAATGTTAGGACAAACAAACGATTCGACAATTTGGATTTAGCAAATCCAAGACAATCACTAACTAGCCTAATGGGTCAACTAAACCAGATCCTAACCATGCAAGGCAAAGATAAATGAAACAACTAAATATTAGGAACGAACAAGCGACGTGCCGGGCCGGCGGCGGGCGGACATAACTCACATGATCCCGCGGCTGCCGCTCGCAGTCGCTCGAATGCCCTCACTGCCCGCACAACAGTTTCAATATAATGTGTTTTCACAGATATAGCGCATAAAGCGATATCCAGACTCGGTACAAGACTTATAGATTAGTATTTTTAAGATTTCGTAAAAATTACATCTCTAGCGCAGAGCGAATGCCGTTCTACATCTGCCAGTTGAGACCGTCTGCCGTCTGCCGTCTGCCGTCTGCGGCGTTCCCGAGCCTCATTTATTACAAACTCGTTCAAAACTCGATCCGTCATCGTCTGCGGCACACAGTCGGGCACGCTCCGACACAGAACGACTTGTGTTCTTACATCGAACCTCGAGGAATCTACTTTATTTAAGGTTAGCTGTAATTTGAGGTGGCAGGGCGATTGCCCGCACCGGCCTGTGACTACAGTACGCAAGTGTATTATAGGCCGCCACAGTGACTCGCTGCGGCCTGTCGCGTTGCGGGTTCAGTTACGCCCGTACGCTTTTTCGACCCATATATATATATATATATATATATATATACCACGACAGAAGGTCTCTAGGTAAACACAAACTGATCTCGGAACGCGACAGGTTGAAGCAAGTCACTATGGCGGTCTTTGAACTAATGCACTGTGGACACGATCCAGTTCGGGCAATTGCCCTATCACCTCAAAAACGTTAATTCTGGAACAGCACGACGGAAATCGCATTTGAAATTATTAAACTGATCCATCGACATTCTGGGAGGTAAATATTGATCATAAATGAGCTAAAAATTTATATAAATTATCGCAGCTCATTCGGAGTCCCGGCGTGTTTACTGAAATCATCTGCACGATGATCAACGAGTGCGGAACTTCATTAAATCTTCGTAATTACGTTGAAATCCATTTCCACTGTGCGTTCGGCAGCAGAGTCACGAGCTCTGCTGCATTACTGTTTCAATCATACTTCAATAATTACATACCTACATCAAATGTTTCTTTAGATCCTGCTTAATAGTGACACTACACTGCCGACCTCGACGTTGGGCGTTCGATTGAAGCTAAAGCAAACACAGCTGCTCAGAAATTGGGGATTCCTTTCAAGGTCAGGCGGTCTCCTACTCCAGAGGGAACTAAGCCATACGACTCGGCCGCACACTCTCCGGAGTATAGTCTACAGGAAACCGAAAGGCAGGCCGCTCTACGCCGGCTTTATTGCAATGTCATCAGAGTAGTAGAAATTTATAAAATTGCTGTTTTTGGGTGTTCATTGACAACCAAAAAGATAGTGATCTTTACTTGATGATCAGGTTTTCTTCAATCATAGCTAAGGACAGTCTCGAAAAGTCAGTTTTCAAGTAAAAACTAAATCAAATTTAATTCATCCATTTAAAAGCTACATTGCCACAAACATACAAACACATACATCGTCACGACATAATCCCTTTCATGACAGATACTTTAGTGGCCGTATTCACTTTGCGTTTGTACGTTATAAAGAAGAAAATCCTTAAGATTCACTTGTATTGTATAATGAAACTATTCGCTTACAAAGTGGAGTGGTCAGTGTTGTTAGCGCGAGCCCAGCCGCCTCGCTCTCCTCGCAGCCGGGAGCCGTCCTGGCGGCGCGGCGCGGCGCGTCGGGCCGCACGCGGACAATGTTAACACTTGATAGGTTCTTTAACCACAATAGAGCTAGAATTGAATTCACAGCACACGTTTCTTCCATCACATTTGAGTTTTGATTCGGGAAGGCTCCCGTCCGCCTCTAGACGGTATATTTTCTACCCCCGACGCAAACAGAGCGGTGTTATGAGTTAAACGCGTTTACCTACGGATGTGTCTAATAGAATGCGCATGTATGTATGAATGTGCACGGCATCAAATAAGAAAGTCATGTGTAAGTCTCCTGAGGATGACGATCATCTGCACTGGTCATGTTGGGCAGGACATATGAGCGCAAAATGGATACAGCCACTAAAGTATCTCTACCTACACAAAAAAAAAGATACAGCGTAACGATATAAATAACTTTTTTATGCTAGCCCAACATAGTGACTACACTACATATGATGGAAAGTATAGTGTAATGAGCACCGAGGGATGTGGATCCAATAAGAGTCAGGCCACACGTACCGCGAATGGAGGTCTCTACGCGTGTGCTGAACACCTGATTAGTAATTGCACTTGTGTGCTGTACATATTCATGACCAAGTTACAATATTACGTTACCTTCAAATAAAAACAATGATAAAGATACATATGTAAACACAACGTGCACTGATCATCGTTGATAGGAGCCCTTGGAATACTCAACACCGATTAACATTCCCGCGTCTGTACGGTGGCCCACAGCTGGAGAACAGGCGGCGGGCGCGGGCGCGGGCGCGGGCGCGGGCGCGGGCGCGGGCGGCCGCCACTAACTTTGCTACAGATTAAAAGAATACTTAGGGAAATTTGTATAAAAGGCAGCTTTAAATGCAAAAATGGGAGTTGAATATTGAAGAGGAATTTCAGAATTCCCCGCCTACTTATTCTGAGTGAGATTTGACTCTCTTCATTATTGTAAATGAGATACTCACTCACCTGTCCAACTTTTATATTAATCTAAGTGTGGTATGTCTTCAACTTTGAAACGGGAAAACAACATTTTAAAGTGAACATTCTTCACAAATTTTCCCTATTTGTTCGGATTGTTTTCTATTATTTTTTCGTAAATATCGTTTAGTATCTAACAGAATCGGCATTATTTTGGTATCATTAGCATTAGTTTAGATTATTCTTAAATTCTCATTCTCTAGTTCCACCAGTCCCATTTCATCATAAAACCACTAGACGCCTTGTCAGACACCATCCGTATGGAATGGACGTTCCATATATCTGCACGAAGAGATTCGCTTCTACATTCATCATGCGAACGGCTAAGAAGTGGAATATACTTCCAGCGAGCATATTCCCACGATGTTATGACTCAGGAAATTTTAAGAGCGAATAGGTATTTGTTGGGTGGACACTCGTGTTTGGCGGCAATGCTAATTGTTATTAATAACCTACGTCAAGTCCGAAACCCAACACGTAGCTCTGCATTACTCCCGAATGGTATCTAGTAGAATTTTTTTGTGTAAGTGCCCTGAGAATGGCGATCGCTGCGCTATTAGTTATGTCAAGCACGCCATGTAAGTGTAAACCGCACCCACTAATGTACCTCTACTCACCCCGAAACGGACATAGCAAGAAATATATTAGGTTTCCACCCACTAGCCGCCCTGTAACTACACCGGATATATCAAAAATGTATTACACGTCGCATGGAACACTGCAAAAGCCTCAGCACAGTCAGTTTGCGTAACAACATAAAATGTACAGATTCAGAATTTACGTGCGCTCCGGTAAAGGCAGGCCTTGTGTGCCGCCGCGCCCGACCAATTTACATTGACACCGGCAATGGCGACTTACAATTGAAGAAAATTGCACCCTTGCACCGCTCGGCCGCGTTCAGGGAAATCTGGACTAAATTGAAGTTAAATATATGTTGTTAGCCGCCGTAGCGTTTTCTTGATGTTTCAGAGTCGAATATATTAAGTTCCGCGGTCGCGGAACCGTTTTAAATAACAAATAGTAGGGTGCGACGGCCGCCAAACACGGGTGTTTTGTGTTCCCTTACAATATTCACAAGTTTATGCATTTTTAACAGTTTGTCTGATTGCCATAGCTTACGAAACTGGTTACGCATTGCCACCTCACTTCGTGAACTTCATTGTCGGATACCGGCCGTCCGAAACGATTCGCTTCTACATTCATGCCGCGAACTGCTAAGGTGTGGAATATATTTCCAGCAAGCATATTGCTACATTATTATGACTTAAGAGAAAAATGTTGGGAGAACGTGGTCCACCATTAGATTATACTTCACCATTAACCAGTGGTGATTGGGGACAAGCGTCTGCCTGTAAATCATAAAATAAACTCTTGTAAGATGTAACAGTTAACGATTCCCTCACAATAAACTGTTACTGTCTCTGGGAGCTGCACTTGTACAGCGCATGTTGTATGTTACAGCATAGTGTTAATACTTGATTGATTTACGTGTATCTTTGGAGTATAGTTTCAAGGGAATCTTGCGCTGACAAATTAAAACCTGTTTAGTTATAAAAGGCTATTTTAATTGAAGCAGTTTAATTCGACGGTGAATTCGACAGTTGCTAAAAATGGATAATGTTTCAAAACAAGACAGTAAATGCAGGGATAAATTTTATAAAGTTATAATTGCAATGTTTTCACAACACAATCAACAAAATACAATATTATGTTATCACTGCGGTTGAATTTAACGAATTTGTTTTTGTTTAGAGAAATGTTTGTTTTTTGTAGTGAAATATTCTCCGAAAATATTTTCATTAATTTCCCTAGAAATTATTAAAAAGAAATCAAACGTCCATGAGTGTCAATATCCGTGAAAAGACGAACGTTAAATAGCTTTTTATATGAGTTTAATTATAATAATAAATAATGTATCGCCACGCTATATCCCTTTCAGTGTGGACAGAGATACATCAGTGGCTTCATTCATTTAATGACATCACGAGGAAGCCCGCGTGGCGTGTAGTAGGAATGTCGCATAGCCAGTGCCGTGAGGACGGCGATCAGCTGCACTAATGCACGTGACGCTGAGCGCGGCATACGGATGAACAAAAAGCGGCCGCAGCCACTGACGCATCTCCGCCCACACCGACAGGGGCATAGCGTGACGATACATTGTTAATAACAAAGGAATAGTGAATAATACATGGAAAGGCGACACGAGGCCGGCGCGACGCAGACGAGCGGTAATTGCATGTCGCAGCGCAGTGGCCCAGTCCTGCGTTTATACTTCCCGCGGGGTAATTCCTAGCCTTCAAATGCACGCGCAGTAATTGACATTTAATCGAGTCCCCGCGTCTCATGCAGGCTCCAAGCTTCGCTTTTTACTAAGATATAGTTCATTTTCTAACCGACTTCAAAAAGAAGAACGTGCAATCGATTGTGTTTTGTATTCCGGCTCGACATAGTTGCCATGGCCGCTGGTAAGCGATGCAGTCGATATAGCGACTGCGACTGTCAATTCTAAAGAGAAACCTATCAGTAGTCGCAGTGATCATGCCGGCATGCACGAACAGCTCTTATCGCTTCGTTTAAACGAGCCAATGTCATAAGACGGCGGGAACACGCTCGCCGCCGGCTATTGACTGATTTGGTTAATTATTTTTATATCTTGAAGTAGATTTGTAGTTTTTACTTTTTTTAAGGGAAACTAATGAATATGCTCACGGAGCGTTTCCTACCGTCTGTATCACGGCGAGTGTTCTGAGGAGTTATGTAACCTTGTTCCGCCCTCTCCATTCAATTATAGAGGCACGCGCGCGGGTTCATGGAGTCGCGGCTACAGGTAGCTCGCGTCCCGGCCAGGACTAAGACGTTCTCTAACCCTTACTGCAGCCGTGTTGTTGGCTTGTGGAATGGTCTTCCGGCGAGCGTGTTCCCACCCTCCTATGATGTTAGCCTCTCTGAGCGAAGCGCCACAAAATATGTACGCAGGCCGGCATGATCAGCGCGACTATTGATATATATTTCGTCATTGTTGACGGCCGTAGTCGCCTCGCGCCGCGCTCTCCGGCAGCCGGGGTGCGCTCCCAGTGTCCAGCCCGGATACACTTGTGCTATGGATGTGCCGGTGAAGTGGCCAACATACATATATCGCGACCGCTATTCATATATTCATTTGAAATCAAAGTTAAATATGTGCATACGAATGTTACTCACCTCAGTAAAATATTATCTGTAATCAATGTAAAGGGGAAAGTTACTCCAACTCAACTTGAAGTCAAATTGTGAAAATATTTCAATACCACACGTGTGCGATAATTCTTGCAGATTATTAAAAACGCATATGAATGTAATAAGTCCCGTGAAGGCCAGCTCGCAAGTGGCAGGTGTGCTCGTTAAAACTACTGGTTGGGAAACATAGCACGACCGTTTTAAAACAGTTCCGGGGACTCGGGGAATGTCAACTGGCCGCGGACACGCGAACTCTGCCGGTTCATAACACCAGTTCAACTAAACGAGGCCTTCGCAACGTGGACCTGCATTCATACAATTACTGGAATGGTGGAAAATATTTTTGTTATTATCTAACTGTGTAATATCCAGACACATCTATATCTGTAACATTTTATCCATTCAACAATTTTGAATATATATATTTTTTTTATAACTTATAGGCGAACGCTTGACCTCAATCACACCTGGTGGAAGGTGAAGATGAGTCCGATGATGAACCACGTCCGCCTAACAAATGCCTATTCACTCTTCTTTTAAAGACTCCCAGGTCATAAGATCGCGGAAATATGGCTGCTGGTAGCATATTCCACTCCTTAGCTGTTCGCATGATGAATGTAGAAGCGAATCTTCTCGTGCGGACATAAGGAACATCCACCACATACGGATGGTATCCGACACGATATTACCAGATATTGAGCACATTTTAACCCACCTTTAATTATGGTTTGACTGCACCTAAACCTAAAAACTAGGAGCCCGTGTCATGTCGCCTTGTAAGCATGCTGCTACGGCGAGTGCTGTGCCGTGACTATTCATATTATCATAAACAAAAGCGGGTAGAGGCAGTAACTTCCCGCCTCCGGTGAAAACTCCGCGATGCGTCAGCCTGCTTGAGACTGCGGCCTGTGTAACCGGATCGAAACGTTGAGCCGTAATAAGTTAATTCGCGCATAAGACCCGTTTAAGTATTTATAATCAGTATAAAATGCAAGATTATGAATAGTATTCAGATTCTCTATAGGCGAGGAGTGTCGAAGAGACTTAGAGTGCCGATAGTTGCTTGCTGATTTAATAATATATGGAACTCAATTTATGACATATGTAGTAGGTAAGCAAAGTATCTTTTTCGTTTTTATCCTCGCTCTGATCCAGCGTGAGTTCGCTAATTAACACAGTTATTACTGACACGTGCGGCGCAATAGAAAACAATTGTCTAGCACGTCCGGGGCGGCACACGCGTGCATCACCCAGCGTACCTAATGAAAAATATAACGAAATAATTGAACCAAAGTCTGCATAAGATATAGGCTGAAAATTTGTACAAACCTTTGTTTTGACGTTTTAAAAGTTAGCTCAGAAGTCTCATAAGATATTGTTCCCGTGTCTTGCAGGTCATAAATATTGAGCTTGTTATGCGATATATTATATTTAAGTGGCTGTGGGGGCCTAGCCGATGCTGGCCCGGTCTCCGTGCGCGGTGACGCCGACGATCGTAGGTACGAATCCCGGCGCGCGGCCCCGGGCTTACCCAGGTCGCGCCGGGTCAGGCGCAACGTGCTCATCGGTGAAGGAAAACAGCGTGAGGAAACCCGCACGACATACCTAATAGAAATGTCATGTTCGAGTGCCCTGAGTACGGCGATCGGCTGCGCGTCTGGTCACGTTGGGCACGACACTAAAATATGATTCCTTTGTGAAAACATCATAAACTGTAAAATATGCGACATAAAAGGGTACATGTTTTGTTAGTATTATCTTAAAAGTAAAATTAGAGGTACAAGGAATTGCTAATATCAGTATTTGATTTTAATTTCAGCTTAATACCTCTGGGCGTTTTTGAGAAAAAGTGTCAGACAGACAGACAAGGAATTGGTTCTATAAAGGCTCTCTTTTCCTTTTCAAATAACGACTTCTAAAAAGTAATGCAGTATAATTATATTTTTGTACCTAAATATACATTATGTAAAAAGATACAGAAAATATTATTATAGCAGAGAGTGAATATAGCTCTGGTAAATAATCACTAAACGCCAGTCAAACATTTAAAGAACTACCTGAAACACCGCCATTAGGAGATTGTCACCTGCAGTGGATCTAAAAACTTCTACTCCGGATTTATTTATACTATAAAATATTATAAAAATTATATATATAATAAATATCATTAAAAAATACACAAATCTGGAGTAGTTCGTGTACATACATAAAAAACATTACACACTAGCTGTGTGTCCCGGCGTTCCACGGGAAGAAATAATTTACTCACTGCGCCATATGTTTTTCAAAAACGACGAAACACATATTCTTTTATTTCTAACTAAAAAACTAAATATCAATTTTTATAGGGCTTACTTAAATTGACGGATTTTAAACAAACAAACAAACTTTTCACCCTTATTTTATCTTCTTAGGGATTGATTTTCCAATAAGGTCGAAACATTTTTTTTTTCTAATTTCCAACCAATAGTCGAAATACTGGTTTTGATAGTGCTTACTTCAAAATTGGCAGATTTTTCAAACATTTTTCCAACCATAGTTTCTACACCCTCATAACGATGGAATCACAAAAACTCTGCGGTTTGTGGATACCTACATCATACCAATTAGTAGTAAAAACCAATTTCCAAATTTCATGTTTCTGGCTGTTGTCGTTTGAGCTTAACGATGATATATACATGAATGTTATATCATGAATGTTAGGACAAGTGATTTTATATACATATGTATATAGATTTTTGAACATAGGTTAAAACTAAATAAATACTATTTATTTAACTCATGAATAATATCGCCTTCCTTTGTTTATAAAATTCATACGTGAAATAAAAAAAAACACATGGGTTCGGCTTGCCGGAAGGTACGAATGTCATAGTTTCCCTTTAACTTTAAATTTAATCACATAGTTTATAATAATTTCATTGTAATGTAATATATTACCGAGGTTTATTAGTACTAAGTATAAATTACACCTTAAAAACAACCTTAAGAAAGCACGAATCGAGAAAATTATGATTGACAAAATTGATGAGATTTGGGAATTTTGGACACTTTCAGGGAATATTCCCCAATTTTCCCGGGAATAAAGGGAAGATTCCCGGAAACTTTCCGAAACTTTCGGGCATTTTCATCTCTACACCTGACGTACAATTCCATGAATGCGTGAGCGAGGCGAGCGCGGCCGGCGAGCGGCGGGCGGGCGGGGGCTCGCTCTGTGTGCGCCGCCCCGCTCCGCTTAATTAGGTGTGTATTAATTAGTACACGACGGCTCGAGAAAATCTCCTTACACAGGCAACACCGGGCCCGGCACACTGTGCCCACGCCGCATTGCGACACGCGGATTTCTTGCTTCTAAAGACTTCAAATTTGAGTTGAGATTCCTTAGAAATATGAGATTTACTTGTAATAATAGAGGACAGATATATTTGTAGTTGCATCGATTTTGCGCTTATATATCGTATCCAACGTGCCCAGTAGGCCAGCTGATCGCCACTCTCAGGGCACACACAGGTGACATTTCCATTAGATGCCGCGCAGGTATCCTCGCGTTGTTATTCTTCACCGGTGAACATGTGGTGCCTGAATCCATACTTCTTCTGGAAAACCCTAATATAAACTACTCAAATCAATATTTATTATTAATTCATTCTCACTGCGTACTACTAAAATGATCAGAAGTCATTTGGTATTTTAATACAAAGGGTGGTGCGTGGTGAGCTGTCGCTGTCGGCGCTCGTTCGCGCGGTGGTCGGCGGCGGCGGGGCGCGGCAGGCGGTCCTCACTTGCTGTGAGAGAGTTGTGGAGGCGAAAGAGGTGGCGGAGAGGAATATGGAGGCAATAGCCGGCCCCGACATCTCGATCCGTCGCCCACGCAGAACAGGACCAAGGAGGAGAACGTTTGCCACAGGCCTTCCTCTGTAACCGGAAAGACGCCTGGGTGGCGCTCTTGAGGGAGCGCGTCGCCCAACCTATCCAGGCGAGAGCGGTGTGTGACGTATTCAGACTGACGGACAGCAAAATGTTGCGAGGAATTGGTAATTTTTTTTTATGGCTTGGGGTGGAGTTGACGTCGCTCGATCAGAGTTCTGAATACTAAAAATACTAACAACGGGCTCAAACCCGTACAATTTAATAAAACAGTTGAAACACGTGTATTGCGTGTCTGTGTGTGAAATAATTAATGATCTACAAATGCTGGTCACTATTTGAAATAAACGATTATTGTTTGCGATCAAAAAAACCCGTCTGACTCATACATATGTCTTATATTAATTTATACAATGATGATGATGATGATATTCTGGCCGATATCGGCCTTGCCCCGTCTAACACTGCGTAGCCGCGGGCTGCAGCCCTGTGCGACGCAATTGAGGTCGCTGGGTAATATATTCGGAAACAATCAATTGCGCAGGATATACATATTTGGTGCGTAATTGCCAGCGCTTGCGCAAACGCACCCTCCCGTCCAAACCCCTCTTGATCTAATGGGACTGGAAACGGACACAACTAGAGAGAGGCAGGATGCAGTGTCTGGGTACTGATAACTGACCCCTGTCGGCCAGAATAATACGGTTCTATTAAACTATATATGTATGCCTCCCATATATCACGGCATGTTGCGTAAAACAATGAAGAAGTTTTGCTGAGCAGCCATTAGTGATGTACGTGCAGTGTACCACAAACTTTATCCAGCTCGGTGAGCCGCGCCGCCCGGTGACAAGGAAATTCAGATCATTTTAAATCTAACTCACGCAACTTTGCCAGAACCCGCTTTTATATTTATGGGTAAATAATAAAATCGACAGCGCTCTATTGACCCTGACATCCAGCGCGGAGGAAGCTGCTCGTCAACTGTTATTGCATGGTACTTACTGTATTTCATTATTTGTATACATTCATGGTTTATATTATATTAACATTCGTAAAATATCAATCGCGTTAAGAACGACAAAATACATAAAATGGTTTGTTTGATAAATAGTGTTATCGTCGGCATGCAGGAGTAGGTGGAGATGAGCCCGACGATGAATGCCTATCCACTCTTCTCTTAAAGGCTGCAAAGTTATAAGACGTTGGAAATGTGCTTGCTGGAAGCATGTCCCACTGCTTAACTTTCTGCATGATGAACACAGAAGCGAATCTCTTCGGATAAAACGAACTTTCACCACATACGGATGGTTTGCGACACGGTATCTAGTGGTTTTATGATAGCCTGGGGCTGGTGGAATTAGGGCATGTAGCCCGTGGAAATACTCTCCACTGTGCAACCGGTAAAATACTACGAGGCAGCCAATATTTCGTCAAATATCCTAAGTACTATTTATACCTGGTGTAAGTAATTGTGGTGATGGTAAGCACAGTGCAGTCCAAAAATTACAGTGACTATCAAAGGATGAAACCCCGTTGACAGTCTCCGTCGTCATGGCGGCCCACACACACCACGGCTGCAGGTCTCTAGGAGCATGGGTTACTGCATGTACCCAATACACTTGTGTACTGTGCTCATGACCCGGAAATGATATTAGAATTTCACTTTGGGAACTTTTAAATGATGTCGGTGTTTTAACAGTCCCAGCACAATATATATATATAATATAATCCTGTTTTATGGACATACGACTCAATCTGTTTCTGTTTTTAGCGAATAGTGTTAATACTAGAAATGAGTGCGCGCCGCGCGGCCTGCACCTTTACGTGCTCGACACTCCAGCTGCTCGCACGAATCCGACGATTCGCCTCCTCCTTGTTGCTGCTAGCCGCCAACGAGTGGAATTCGCTTCCTAAAGTAATTTCTGGAAAGGGGATATTATTCCATCAATGACTGTTTAATGATGACAATGCGCGGTCTTAATGTATGCAACTTTTCTCAGTATATATTGTATTTGTACCTCATTATGTTGGGCAGAGCGTGGCGCCGTCTCGTCTTGGTAGTTTGTGCTTATTGAACTAGTGGTGGATTGATTTCCCTTTTTTAGCGCTTCAAAAGTGCTTCAAAGTAGGCATTTTTGAATGCTACATTTGACTTCATTTCATTACAATAAAAGGTTTCATTTAGAAATCATCAACCTTTTGTCCTTTATTTTGTGTCCTTCTAAGGTTACAGAAGAGATTAACGTTAGAGTTCCAATAAATATGTGTAACACAAAGCGCGGTATTGTTGAGCCACGTAACATTTTATTCTATTAAACAAAACAAAATCCCGGCAGCGAGAAGCAAAATGAAGTGTCAGGAACAACGCTCAATCATATCAAAGCAGCCACGCGCTGTGATTTTAAACAATCATGTTGTTGGAGCCGGAAAAATGTACACTCGCCGCATTATGTTCAGCGGATTGTGCGGTGTTGCCAGCTTAGAGACGTACTCCTCGTCATAAGAGTTCCTAGCGATGACGGAGGGATTTTTGAGGACAAGAATGTTCCTGTGTTTTAAGTAGTTTTAAATTTCTTAATCTAAGACAGAAATAAGACCTCATTTTTATTTTATTTTTTTCTTTGGGTTTGGTGTCCTAGTGGATAAATGACCAGTACCCGCCAGTATGCGTAGCGACGCGTATGGTCGTATGTTTGAGTCTAGTACAAATAGGGTTTTCCAGAATATGTGCGGATTTATGCATCACACGTTCACCGATGAAGGAAACATCGTAAGATAGCCCGCATTGCATCTAGTAGAAATGTTGTGTGTAAGTACCCAGAGAACGGCGATCAGCTGCGCTGCTGGTCACGTTGGACGACATGTAAGCGCAAATTGGATACAGTCATTTGTGTGTGCCCTGTAGTGCCCGTATTGCTGCTCGCCCATGCTATGTTCATGTTTATGGATATACAAGACGATATTTTTTTTCTTTATTGTAAACTAGCATTAAATGTCAATCATTTTGCATGCTGTGATACCTTATAATTGTGTAAACATTGTCTTATTTTGTGTACATTGCCGTTTTGTTTTCTTTTACAAAGTTTTTCCTATTAATGTAAAATAATATTAGGAAGAAAATGCATATTTTCTTATACATTATTTAAATTGAAAACCCCTGATTGCTATAATAAGTGTTTTTGAGAGATAAATATTTAAAGTCAATTTTACTATAATATATGATTGGCCTTATAAATATCTGTTTAACTCATATCATTTTTTAACAAAATTCTTTGTAAAACTGTTTAGTTCTTTTACTTAAGTTTAAGGACATACAAGTTTTGCTTTGATATAATTGAATATAAACAATGAAAGATTAGTCCCGGGGCTGGCGGTCAGGCGGATTGTCACCTACGCGTCGGGCAGACTTGGTAAGGCCATCTATAGTCCAATGTCTCCGTGCCGTTGAGGACCGCAACAAGAGGAGGCGCATCTCGAGGGTAGCTTTATCCAAAGTGGATGCATCCTCATAATACCAACCATCCTGCCGCGAGTATACGACTGAGGAGACGGATATTAATTAACTTAGGGGGAATTTTGTTATCCGTGATTAGCAACACTGTGATTATATCAGATACGACGAACAGCCGCGAGCCGACTGTGCGGAAGGGTGCGTTTGGATATCTTTTGTTTTTTCCATCCTTCGTACAATAATTGTTTCTTTTTCATCAGCTTTAACATGCAAAAACCAGTTAATATTATATGTCTAAATTGTGGTTATATATTAGTCACAGGGTGTTATTTTTATGAGAATGGTTCGTATTGACGTCATAATTGTAATTTTGTGATGGAAATGTCCCAAATATATTCCCTTTGCCCAATAATGCTTCAGAACTCTTTTATCATTTTCTTTGTTCTTGTAATTTACAAGCGGATGCTTGACTTCAATCACACCTGATAGAAGACTAACCCGACAATGGACCACGTCCGCCAAACAACTGCCTGTATACTTGTCTCTTAAGGGCTCCTAAGTCACGAGAACGTAGAAATATGCTCGCTGAGAGTGTATTCCACTCTTTAGCTGTTGGCATGATGAGTCTAGGAGCGAATCTGTTCACGCGGATAGCAGCGGAGGCACGTCACGTCCAGCACCGTACGGGTGATATCCGACACGGCGTCTGGTGATGTTATATGATCAGTGTAGCTTTTAGGAACACTCTGAAGGAATGACTCTAAGCTGGTCGTTTGTTCACTTAGTAGCTGATCTTGTAGGAACATCTTATTCTGTGCTTTGTGATCTTCATTCTCCATTTTAGCAATCAGCTCGACCGAAATTTTCTTTAATGAAATTCAAATACAATAAATGATCTTGCAATTATTTAAAATAACATTTTTAAAATATAATCAACATCTACTCATAAATATCACCAGTTTCTGAAATGTGCCGTACGAGATACGTCTCCTGTCCATACCAGCATTGGCAGGACGCGGGCCGAGTGTAATAAAATAAATTTCAAATTAACTTTCGTCTAATGTGTCCAGTGAAATCGCTCAGACTCGTCGGTTCGGGTCCCGAGTCAGTTGAACCCGAGCCAATACAATCGCAATATATTGCCCACAAAAAGAAACGACTTTATTTAGAATGATACGAACGCAAACTATCTTCCGATCTTAAGATTCTTATAACAATATTTATATGTTTCCGTGTATTTTATTAATTCTAAAGTCTTCTAAGGTCTGTAATTTTTTTTTAAATAATATTTGTTAACTCAACTTGCTGTAAATTTGAGTCTTGAGATCGCCAGCTACATATAACGCGAGTTCACTCAGATCTTTATCACAAATCATAGTTGCTATAGATACGCTTTGGTTCCGTTTCGATACTCACACTCCTGTCACTCTAATTTGTAATAAGTACTTACAAGAAGTGTTCAGTCTGATGTATCTATAGCGTTTACATTTCCAATTGTTTCTCAATAACTCTTCCACAGGTTCACAATAAATGGTCAATTAATCGAAGTAGGTGCTCAAAAACTTTTCATTAGATTCGCAAAAGATAATTTTCCTTCATTCTACACGATGCCTTCTTCTACCTATACCGTAAGATATATTGAGGGCAGTTCAAAAGCTGTACGTTTTAAAGGATATAAATTGTAACGTGCCTTACTGTAAAAAGAATACTTTATAATATTTTCGATAATCTCTCTCTCCTCAAATGTACGCCAAGGCATGTGTAAGTCGCTGTGAATAGGAAACGGTACAGATAATGTTTCTGATAAGGAAAAGAAAAGCCAGAGTGACCGCAGCGGCGCGGACACTATGATATATACTTTAGCGTCCTCAAGGCATTGTAGCGTTCGCGTCGCTTTGTCTCGGCCGAGTCGTTAGTCATCCTGACGGGACTGGCCGGGCGATAAGCGGCCTCCGGCGCCCTCGGCAAACTCCAAGATAAAAAATTGTAACTTCATGTTAGTATAGGATCATGATTCTCGAAACTATTCCATATCATAGCCTGTAAACTTGTTAGGAATTCATTAAAAAAGGAAGGCTGAAGGAAAGAAAATAAAAAAGGATAGAAAAGAAAGGGAAGAAGAAGAAATAGAAGGATGAAATATATTTAACTTGGATATATTTGCGTTACCTTTAGGGTTATTATTATTTCAAAAAATTCAAACGAAAATTGTTAATTTGCCAAGAGGAATGTTTTAAGCCCGAATTCTTGTTTAATGTGTTGGCCGCCCTTAATATAAAAATAAATTATATTATATTATTATTATTTTATAAAAAAAAAGACAGCTAAGCACTGGGCGAGATATACTCGCCTATACAATGAGAGTCAACGTACCGAAGCACGCGGCGCGGCGCTGTCGTGCTGAACGGCGTCGGCGGGTAACAGCTCATCTGCCATTAACTCCAGCGTCGCGGTCAGGTGTCACTAAGGACATAGGATTTATTCCTACTCTCGCCTCGACTGACATCAGGGTAGCAGGAAACCAAAACTAAAGCATCTGATTGGTATTTAAATATCCGTTAAAACTTGTAGTCACTATTTATATCTTACGTTTAAATCCTGGGGAACAAACCAAGACTAGAATTTACCATTTGCTTTGACAATGGTTCTTAGCGACTCAAATTAAAGGAATTATAATAAATAGCTCTCAAATTAGAACTAAAACAAAATATTCAATACATAGAAAAATTAAAGACAGCATTATATGAACACTAACACATCCAATAACGTTTAATTGTGTACACATGCGCGGTGAGATGCGATCGGCTCCGCTGGGAATCAAATGCGTTGCAGCGGCTCATGTATTGTAATTGGATCCGTGACACTAATATTGATCTGATCCTCAATAATGTGCAGTGAAGCGGAACCAATTTCTACTCCTAAATTGTTTAGTATTGCCCAAAGCAAGACCCAAATGAGACTGCGGCTAATCTTGAGTTTGTTTCAAACAAGAGTTACGACAGATTAATACTAAATATTTTATTAAAGACACCAATTTAAATGAGTATCAATTGAGGTAGCAAGGCGATTACACGAACTGGGTCATGAACATATTATACAAGCGTAAAGACCGTCATATTGACTCGCTTCGGCTTGTTGCTGTTCGAAATCAATTTGAGTACGTCCAGTCGTTCATATACCGGCAGACCTTCCGTCGTGTTATCGTGTTGGGGATAGCGACTATCAATTAATTTCTTCCTTGGCAGCCGTTGCCAGTTAGATAATGCTTTTTCGTAGCCCGGTGGAAATCCTCATGCGTCGTCAGGACGGCGGTGAGGGTCGCTGGCCCTGTGTGCTGGACTAGTACCGACTTAAACTAGCGGCCATTTGTAGGCTACGGATATCGGCTCGGAGCAATTCAGCGGCCCGGCGCTTTCCATCCCATCAGGCTTCGAATGAATGTAGGGAGGGTGGGATGTAATTCATGTCCCCGCTGCCAATTGGTACGTGGGATCCTGCACGACACCACCGGAATATAGTCTAAGCACCCGTCCGCTCGGATGGACAGCCTGACGCTCCACAGGAGAACCCTTGTATGAGATTCGACGGAGCCGATACAGGGTCTTCCTCTCATGTGACAGCAGATATGCTCTGCTGCTCCTTTATTGTCGCGTGGGCGACATTTTGGTCTGTTGATCTGTCCTGTTTTGCCCGAGCGGGTCGTTTTTTGGCGACATATGATGGAGCACTGACACGATGGCGGCCGCACATACGGCGCGCTTCAGTTGGCCCATGTACCGCATATTGTACTTTCCATCAAGAGCAATGTCACTTGTATCGAGACAATAATAAAATATATATACATATGTCGGAGCAAAAATCTGTAAAATTCATTAATTTTCTAAATATAACACTTATTATAGTCAGTTTTGGATCTAAATTAGCGGCACTAACGTAAAAGAGTGTGGAATTTCGAAGAAATTTTTGTTTTATTGTATTGTGTTTTAATAATACCAACCTTGTAATTAAAACCATTTATTGTGATATATATTTTCTATAAGCTATTTAAGTTACAGTGTATTCATTTTCTCCAACTTCCGTGTTACATTGTTTCTGCGTAGAAAACGAACGAGTACTCGAAAAATCGTTAATATTTGATCACCTCATTCGGGCTGGCGCAGTCGGATGTATACCTCCGAGAATTTGATCCAGACTTTAATCCAAATGTTTTAGAGTAGGTGCTTATTAGTGTTGCTGTTTTGTGTTTTCATTACATTATAACCGTTTACGATTAATTTTTTCCCATTAGAGCATTCTCAAAGTATCAGGAAAATATAGATTTCAAACGCTGGCTTAAAAAAATTAAGCCGAAGTGTACACATCGCTATACTTACAACGCATAGGGCTAGCTTTCCTGTCCTAAATGTAACTCGATTTTGAAATCCAAATTATAGTTCATAAGTGCATGTATGTATATGCACTTAAGACACTCCATGTAAAAACCAAGGCCGCCAGGGGAGCACCATCGTTAGTTCAGTCGAGGAAGACATCAAAGCACTCAATTATGACAGTAAATTCTAAATAACACGCTTCATTTGCCATAACATAATACTCATTAAAGTTTAGAAGAAAATATTTCAATATCTTGAACAGAGACGTTGTTCTGTAATTAAATATCAACCGACGCGCACCAGAAACATTGTGTTTGGTATATACAGTGGGTCAAAAAAGTATTCGTACGCTCAGTTTTTCTCCAATAACTTCATAATCGTTAGTGATAAACAAACAAATCATATTTTGTTTAATAGTTCACCAGGTACAAAAACACAAATACTTGCTTACGAATACTTTTTTGCCTTCAAATTTTTGTTTTTTCTACATTACTCTTTTATTAACCCTGGTGAAACATTCTTCTTTTATTGATTATTTTTGTGCCTGGTGGACTATTAAAGAACATATCCTTTGTTTATGTATCACTGACTGTATAAAGTTATTGGAGAAAAACTGAGTGTACGGATACTTTTTTGACCAACTGTAAATATCAAATGTTATCATTACAGACACGGAAATATCTCGTCAATGTTACTTCGATTCAATAGATATAGCATTCGGAATTATAGAATTAGAATATGTAGAGAGAACACACTCCAAAAGTGAAAACAAAAATATGTCTAATAGAACTACATATATGAAATTTCAATCATCTCTTGGGAGCCAAGGAGTCGTGACCTAATTTAAAAAAAAATGTGCTATTTATTAGTTTCCTGTCAAAATATGCTACAGAGTCACAGAATATGAAAGAACAAGATGAACATCGATCGATGATTTGGGAGTCGAATCTGCTCGCGTCCGTAGGCTTTACCCTAGCTTCCCTACACGTGACTCCTGGGTGGTGCTAAACGAGCAGCAGCGAGGTGGTAGGGCGTCGGTGCCCGTCTGGATCGCGACCACAGTGCATGGGTGTAAAGCCCGTCATAGTGACCAGTTTGGGCTTGTCGCGTTTCGGGATCAGCTTGTGTATATCCAGTAGCTCATATACCTAGAGACCTTCAGTCGTGGTATATGTGGGCCGACATGACGATGTAGACTATCAATGGATTTTCGTCCTTTGATAGTCGCTTTCGTTTTTGGACTACACTGTACTTACCATCAGGTACTCTGTAGTCACTAAGTCGGGCCAGTTAAAAAAAAAAAAACATAAATGAGCTTACAAAAAACAGAAAACGTGTTGCGCCACCTTGTTTTAATTTTTTGATTCCATGCTCGAAATTGGTGAAAATATATGATTATCGTCATATTTACATCCCATTTGCACCTATACTTGTGGAATCGCCGGGACGGAGTTTGGGCATGTAGCCCAGCTCTCAGCGCTCAGTGTCCGATGCGTGTGGGGGCCTGGCGGGTGTGCCGAGGTGCATGCAGCAGCAACCCGCGTGCGGATCGGCATGCAGCACATACAGCAAAGAGTAAGAGCGTAACACCCGACTCGGCCCGGTCGGCCCTTGCGCTGCTACGACACCTTAATATTTATCCATACAAATGCTAAATGGGTCAGTAAAAATGCACGAATTACCTGGTAGAAGTTTGATTTATTGGTATCTTACAAATGAATTATAAAAATGAATTGCTTAGTCTATCTATTATTATCTATTTTTTTTTACAAGAACAGACAAAATTTCAAGAATATTTACAAATTTTTACATTACAAGTGAGAAATTGTATTAAGCTTAATTTTTTCTTAAAAATTATTTCTTAACAGTCAGCCATGCTTGTATATTTTTTGATATAATCGGTTCCTTTTGTGTGAATGTAGAGATATCGTGTTGGCACGAGCTCAACTGCTGTAGCAGGCTGCGAACTGCGGACGAACATTGAGAGATTTCATCTGAAACATCGCCAGAGAACTTATTTAAACGTACCTCCCATACGATATTAGGGATCGGAAGAATAGAAATTTTGTGAAAGGTGCAGGTGCAGGTTTGGATTTTTTCTTAAACTCGCTCAATAAAATGACCACAGCACATCTGATGGAAAGTACAATATAGTTGAAGAGCGGCAACGACCACCGACGGACGAGCGTGTCAGCCCTCAGATACTTTGACTGCAGGCCCCTACATATGAACAACCGGATATGAAAAGCTGATGCATCATGCACTTGAGGCAATTTCCTTACCATCTCAAAACTTGCTTTCTACCAATTCTTGCGTCTATGAAAGACAATTCAAACAGCATCGCGGCTACATTTATTCATTATGGCTTTACAAGCCCATTCAGGAGTGGCTCTCCCGTCCGCGGGACCAATGAACAAAGCTTGATTTGTACCACTGTCATGACGAGCAACATCACTAACACCACGCAATGTTAGCTACAATTTCTAAGTTAACATTTTATTTTACAACTGTTTTAATTATTAATAGCAGTTAATCCTCAGCAGATTTTGCAGTTTAGCTAATTGCGTTTTCTTTTCTCGTTTTCCTAAAATTAATAGATTTAACGCAAAAGATGTAAATTATGCACGGAATGATCCTTCGAGCTGAATTTGAAACAGTGACCTATAGATGGAGGAAACATACCAATCCAAATTTTAACCACAAATAAATGGAAATAGTATTCACAGAAAAGGAAGAAAACTGAGCATTTAGTTGTTTTGATAAATAAATGCAAGTATTCATAAGACACGTCGACATACAACAACTGTTTCTTATAAATGAACGGAAAGAACATACTTAATTTCGTTTATTGGCAATATCTCATCGGGCGCGCATTTTAAAGCAATAATAGATCCCAGCGGCCATCTTGGCATCCATAATCGAATTCGTTTCCTCATAAATTACCCATCTTAATCCTAAGTCGGCCCATCGGAGCGTCCGCTAAGTTTTACAGTTCCATACGAACTCCAGGGTTGCCAAGTGTGAACTTTTGGGCACAAAGAGATCATCTGCATCACGATAGCTATATACATTCAACCTTATGAGCTGAACTGAATATAAAAAAATAAGATATTGTCCCCTATATGGCCAGAGAAATTTCAATCAAAGGTTACATAATTTCGTTACTCACTGGTCATCCAAATTTTAAGGTAATTCCAAACAAACTATACACTTAGAATTTGGTAATTTGGTGGATTGTTTGCTATGTGCGAAACAAATGCTTTTTCTATCTTTGTTGACTTTAATTTTATATTCAAAATCCTTTATTTGTGCGGAAATCCTCGTATGGTTGGCAACCTTGAACGGGCCCTTCATAATCCGAGATCTGGACTAATTTATAGAGCAGGACGGTGCGCCAGCGACCCGCGCTTAAATATTAACTCGCTCGGACAATTGGCTCCGGACTATCACTTTGAGTGATCGCTTTTGTTTGGACAGATTACGCCGACGCGCTACGACTGTCCATCTATCAGGCTCTGTGTGCGAAGGATCCAGCGCGTTATTTGCCATTGACTCAGCTGCAATTGTTATTGATATCAAACTACCTACAGTCAGGTGTGTAAGGGGAACTACGGTACTTAATGAAATAACCAACGAATCGCTGATTCGGACATATAGAGAGGTTGAATGATGAAAGAATGATGAAAAAGAGGTACAGTATAAATGTGAATAGATGAGCCAAGGCCGACCCAGACTTACATACATAGACTAAATAAAAATAATTCTAATGAAGGGTAGGGTCCGGAGTACGCAAAATTTGAATGAGTGCATGAAAGGACTAATGACTGATAAAGAAGAAAAACCGGTTTGTAGAAACAGAAAAGACGTTCCATTCTCTGTGCCTACTCTAATAGAGAATCGGTATGATGACATATAATGCGCGTTTAACTCTTATAAAGTTGTTAGAACTAAGAGACATTCTTCAATTTGGAGCATTTCAAAAAGGTGTGAGTATATGGAATTCATTCATATTTGACTTTTTACACTTCTGTGGTGTACGAATATCTTCAAATCTATTTTCCGTAATAAAAAAGAACAGCTAATTTTCTGCCATATCAAAATGTTCCATATTTTTCCTAGGATTTTTTAAATTTGATAAAGGGCTCCAAAAAATCCGAAATATGATTGATTCACTTTTTCAAGGTTCATAACTAAATAACTAAATCTCATACAAATAAATAAAATACACGGCGTTGGTATATACAATACACAACACACATACCCTAGAAGTATAAACAAGAGAAATGTGAACGAATTCCAGAACCTCACTCTTTTTCAGTTGCTCGTTTCACATAGGATGCCATATCCGCGACTTTGTTAGCTGACACACCAAGCGCTATGTCTAATGACAGCTTATATAGTCTTCTGGACTCTTCTTTTTATTGCGTTTTGGTTTTCGCTTTAGAATAATTATTTAGAGTATACTTCAGTACATACACTACTTTATACATCAGTGCTTCCCAGGGCGATATCTTTACGACATTTGATCCTTGCGCTTCCCGGTCGTTTCATTATTTCTAAAGATCGTTACCTCATTGTATCTGATTTCATTTAAATCCTATTAATTTTGATCAATACTAGATTTTGAACGTATTTAACTTACGACATATACCCTTAATAAATTAATATAGTCTGTGGATGTTATTTCCACGATATTTCCTATCGACAGCCGCAGCGGTCATGTCGGCCTGCACAAATATTTATTTATTTAAAGGCTCCAGTATTATAGGATGGTAGAAAACACGTTCGAACGAAGGCAATGCCACAGCTTACCGACTCAGAAAAAGTAACAGTTAGAGAACTTCTTAGTCTAAGTCGGGATGTTAGTTACCGATAACCCCCGCGCGCGCGGTTCTTTTGTGGGAAGGAGAGAGTGGAACAAGGTTAAATGGCTCTTCTGAAGACTAGCCGTGATAGAGATGGTAGGAAATGCTTACTGAGGCAATATCTTTGCGCCACTGAAGCGTTTCAAGATCGTTAGTAACACGTGGAACATTCACAATGCGGACAGCCCTCCGTTGCATCCTATCCAGGGCATCAAGTAAGTACTCAGCAGAACTATCCCAGAGATCCGAACACTAGATATTCCATACAGGGCCTGACCTGGGCCTTAGACAGTACCCGGTACAGTTGGTTCCGCGTGAAAAATCGTCGCACTCCATTCAGGGTGCCAGGTCACCGCCATGTACGTGTTATTTAATTTCAATTACATACGACATATTTATTTTGCCGAGTTATTATAAAAAAAAACACCCCACGTGATTCTTGACTTTCCCAAAGTTGAATTGGGTTTTAAAAATATTGGCCGCTGGGTCTTGAAGAAATATGGATCTCTAGACCCACACTACGAAAGCTTTTAGCCAGTAGGATTCTAGCACTCTGGGGCTACCGCTTTCAACCCTACTCTGATAGTCCTATTCAAGATTCCTCCCCCGGGATACCGAACAAAAAGGGGATCATAAAAATGTATGTCTTTTACCGCGAGGATTAGCTCTTAAGGTTCAAGCGTTCGTCAGTGGAACAGTCAAATATATTTACGTTGGTTTATCTTCAATATGCTTGAGTATCTGGAGTGAAAACAGATTGCTAAGTTCCCGCGGGAGTCGCGCTCTAGATGTGGAATCAGGACGAGTTGATTCAATTCCTCCCGACGAGCTCTAACTCCGCCCCAATAATAACGTAAGTCTATTTGATAAGTCATCTGCGTCGTGTGGGACAATGTTGCCTGGTTCAATGTTTAAAATACTAGATAATTTTAAATTGTTGAGGATTTTTTTTTTATTTTAATTCTTTTTTAATAATGATTCCCCGGAATCTACTAAATTTCGCCAGTTTAATCTGTCATTAACGTAAATTTTATCAGTTTTCCTATAAACGCTAGTCTCTAAGATCGTCTGAGATGGCCACTCCTGCTCTTTGCTAGAATATTCCAGTTTAATGTTTGTTTTAAGAAGAGTATATGGCTGTTAGACATATACAAAGATTAAATAAAAATAACTTTAAGTAATTCCTTAAATAATATCCGCAACTTGCCAATAATACATTATATAACTCCAGGAAAACCATACCACAGTCGGTCACATATGTATCGATATCTCCCGAGAATCTCAATATCAATAAAATTGTAATAACACGTTAGTTTTCATATGAGAATAGCATTTTTCCGAAATAATGCGTAATATTCCGATTGTATTCCGGGCAACTCCACTCGTAAAGTTTTATTGGGCCGCTAATAAAGTTAAAGTTTCTCGCGTCGGGGGTGCGGTGCGGTGAGCGCGGGGTGCACCGGTGCGGTGAGGGGGGGGGGGGGACAGCACGCAGCCGCCATCTTTAATTCGTTATGCATATTCGGAGACACGCGTCCCGAATTATAATTACAGTGAGATATCTGGCTTCGCATCGGAAAATATTTATTCATACATATTTAATAGCCGCTGACATGTCATCGATTTATTGTGTTTAACTTACAACACTTACTAAAAACGGACGGTATCGCTGTAGCGTCTACGGCCGCCTGCCGGTACGCGGGATCAAATGTGTTTGAATTGGTAAAAATAAATGTAAGGAATGCGAAAGTAGGTTTACAAGTAGTGCGATTGCTTGAACTAGCTCATGGCCATAGTACACAAATGTTTAGCGTGGTAGGTATGCAGGAAATATATAGTAAACCTACCGTAGGCTAAAGCGCAGGATAGCGTGATAGATGAGTTGATGAAGAATGAAATGAAGAAGTCCAGACAGCAAGTTGATAGACGTTTAATGAAGCACAGTACAAAGTCCAGAAGGAATAATGAAGCACAAGTATGATAGTTCAAGTAGAAATAAAGTTCACGACACAATAATATAAATAACAAACACAAAAATAACAATGCGGGCGAAAACTATAAATAGCGAGCGAGTGGTGCGTGGAGGCACGTCGAATGAGATATCGAGACTGTTTGCCGGGTGCGCGGGCGGTGAAGCGCTCGCGTCGCGCGCGCCCGCGCAATCCCCCCGCGCACGCCGGTACACAGTAGTTCTCAACCTTAGAGCCATTGTATGTTAATAAGAAAAGTATTGATAAAATTACTTATATTAATAAGTGAAGATATAATTATATTATTTAAAATAGTTGTTAGTTATAGATTAGTATAGTATAAAGAATTAGAAAATAGATAACGATAAGGACAGAAATAAATAAATAGATAGATAGTATGCCACATCACTCCCCTCCAGAGACCGTCACTACGGGCGATAAAAGTCAGAAAACCTTACTGTACGTCCCGGACGAGTTCGCCTGATAACGTCCTGGGCTGAGTGATGCTGTCCCAAATAAAGAGGAACATGGTGAGAGGTAGGACGGGTGTTGTCAGTAGGAGTGGAAGTGGGATCAGGATCAGGAGTAAGATCAACTAATGTATTGGAAGGTTTGAGATAAGGGGTACAAAAAATAGGCGGTCCAGGATTGGATTTAATGTTATGTACCGTGTTGAATTTTAGTAACACAGGAGTGCCAGAAGGGCGTACATTATCAGTATACAGATTAAAAATATTATGGAAATACGTGTCGTCTGTCGCAATTTTTACAGAATATACTTCGGCTTTATCGACACAAGCGCTCGAAGACAATGTTGTGGTGTTATCAGTTAATCGTTGATTTTGACAATCGACAGTTAAATTATAATGGTTTAAAAAATCTACGCCTATAATTGGTTTGTTGATATCAGCAACAATAAAACACCATACAAAATCTCGCCTTAAGCCTAAGTTTAAATTCAGTTCTATAAAACCATAAGTATCAATAATAGATCCATTGGTTGCCGTTAGTTTAAAGTCCGTCCTGATGCGGTGATCCCGAAGCGCAGAAAGAGGATAGACAGAGAGGTCACTGCCAGTGTCCACTAGGAACTGATTATTCAATCTGCGATCGGTGATTAAGAGGCGACCAGAAGAGAGTGGTGGGCAGTCATTTGTCGCCGTTACGGACTGCCCTCGGTGTTTCCCGCCTGGTTGAATTCGCAAGGCCTAATACATTTCTGTGCTTTTGCCCCGAATTTGGCGTGGTACCAGCACAGCGGATATCTTCGACAACTGGAACGTGACCAGCTCTTCTGTCGTGAAGGCGAACGACGACGGTCACGTGATCTCGCGCGGTTGTGGGAGCTGCAGGCCGTAGAGCAGCAGGCTGAGGTGTCGTACCATTTTTTTCAGCTCCGCGATTTCATCCGCCTGTTGAGACGTGTGTGTTCTATCATAAGAGGCTGCGGCGACGTTGGGTGGTGACGTCATATCCTGCACATGGTCTGCCAGGTCTGCTAGTTGGTCTAGCGTGTTAGCTGGTTGTGTAGCCAGTAATGCCCGAAGGTTACGAGGGAGACGGTTGCACCATATCGACTTGAGAAACTCGTCGGGAACAGAAGGTCCAGCCAGATCCTGCAAGTGCCGCAAAAATTGAGACGGTTTCCTGTCACCTAACTCTTCGTGGGTCAAAAGCTGTTTGACCTTTTTTTCGTGTGAAGCAGATAGTCGCTTAATCAATTCATGCTTAATTTTTTCATACCTGTTAGATTCAGGAGGGTGGATAATGGATTGATGCATGCGATCAGAAATATATTCTGAGAAACTAAGGAATGTATATGAAAATATTTATTTAATAAATGTAGTTCAGCTAATATGTAACAGGGCATTCAGGCGGCGCGAAGTGCTACGGGTCATCACACTGCACCGGGTGAGATGGAGGACCGGCGCATGTCTATTAGTAATTAAAACAAAACAAATGTTCGATGCCATTTGCATCATTTATACAAATATTTCAGCTTCAAATAATTATTATCATAGCAAAAGTACTACTCCCACGCGGACCAAGTCGCGGGCGCCGCTAGTTTAATATAAGATAAAGGAAACTTTAACTCGGAAAGCTTTACAAGAGAAACTGATAACATCTCGCGTGTAGGGAACTCGCGATATTCCGCGGAGATATTAAATTGAATATGAATGCGTAGCGGAGCGTGCTCCGGCCGGGCCCGTGCGCCTTCAACCGATATTGCGCTCTCCTGCAGCTGCTTGTTGCCTCCGATTGAACGCTCGGACTGGATATAGCCTACCTTGTTGGGAATCCTCTGACAGCCACCTGACGTTATTTTTTTTTTTTGAAGCGGACTTACTACTGATTGCCGGGAAAGGCATTTTCAGCTCAACCGGGCTTAACCACCTGACGTTATTTGAGAGCTTCTATATATACCGCCTCACAGAAAAGTTTCGCTTGCGCGATGTAGGGTCGCAAGAATGTATCGAAACCTAACGGTGAACTACTAGCGTCTTGTGAGCGACAATTTTGAGAAAATTCTCACGGCTGCGTCGGAGTCATAACAAAAGTACTACTTCAACGCGAACGAAACGCGCGGGTACAGTCAGCTAAATAATATAATTCGTAATGTTCGAGCACGGTCTAAGCAGAGTCCAAGTGGCGTTTATAAATCTCAGTCTTAGAAATGATGTTGCTTCACTTGGATCCACGCGTTTTACACTAGAATTTCTTTCTATGTAATTGCATTACCATGATCCGTACATATAACGGACTAGGCTTTTTAGTATACGGGCATTAAATATTGAAACAAACTTAGACAGTTGCTATTTAAATACAGGATTGAAATTAATGCTATATTTTTATTGCAGTTGAACTTTTGACATTCAACTGTGTTCCTGTGACAGGGGGGAATAGGAAAACTGTGCGTTGCATCGAACTCGCTGGCAGTCGCCACAGCAAACAGAATTCAGTTACTACAATGCTCATATTTAATAATATTGTATTATTAAAAAAAAAACATATCATCAATGAATAGCAAGCTTTCCACGGAACATAATTTTTTTTTCAGGCTAGAAAAAAACTATTCTTTGCCACCCCTCTCCCCCAATCCTTTTACCTTTGTTTCTCAATTTCATTGATTAACACAATAGACAATATTTAGAGCACAATCTTTAGAGATTTTGTGCTCAAACTCTTACGGGGTGAGCAGAGATATGTTATTATTTGCGACGCTAAATCTGTATCCACTTTGCGTTTACATGTCGTGCCCAACGTGACCAGTAGGGCAGCGGATCGCCGTCCTCACAGCACTAGTACACATTGCATGTCTATTAGGTTTCATCTGGATGTTCCCCGTCACCGGTGCGCATGCGGCGCCCATGCCCGCCCGTAACCTGCAATGGCCCACACGGAGCGCACGTGCCGCGATCTGACCCTACGGCCATTCGCGTTGCGGCGCCCATGCCCGCCCGTAACCTGCAATGGCCCACACGGAGCGCACGTGCCGAGATCTAACCCTACGGCCATTCGCGTTGCGGCGCCCATGCCCGCCCGTAACCTGCAATGGCCCACACGGAGCGCACGTGCCGCGATCTGACCCTACGGCCATTCGCGTTGTGACGCCCATGCCCGCCCGTAACCTGCAATGGCCCACACGGAGCGCACGTGCCGAGATCTGACCCTACGGCCATTCGCGTTGCAGCGCCCATGCCCGCCCGTAACCTGCAATGGCCCACACGGAGCGCACGTGCCGAGATCTAACCCTACGGCCATTCGCGTTGCGGCGCATGGAAACCGGTCCGTTATCTACTAGGCACAGCCCAATCAATCTTCATATTTCTTTAAGTAGCATATTTTCTTCCGTCATTTCTGCTTTATAGAGTTGCAGATAAACTCGATAAAGATCGAATATTTTTTTTAATAATTTATAGCGGAAGCTTGACCTCAATCACACCTGGTAGAAGGTGAAGATGAGTTCGATGATGAAACGCGATCGCCTAGCAAACGCCTATTCACTCTTCTCTTAAAGACTCCCAGGTCATAAGATCGTGGAAATATGGACGCAGGGAGCATATTCCACTCTTTAGCCGTTCGCATGGTGAATGTAGAAACGAATCTTTTCGTGCGAATATAAGGAACATCCACCACATACGGATGGTATCCGACACGATGTTGAATTGAGAATGTTTAAATGTATTATGTTCGTACACCAACGCTTGTAAATGTGTACGCTTAGTGAAGCATCTGTAATCATTTCCCTGTGGTTCTAGCGTGAGCCATAACAATGATCGTAAACCAACATAGCTCTGTGGGGGAGCGCCGCGTCCCTTCGTAAAGCCCTCTCGTCTCACAAACGCTTTCAGCTCTAATTATACTGCTGCACTCAATCCCGTTGTGACAGCAGCGCTCCTTGTGTGGCACGTGTCGGCATAAGCGACGGCAGCCACTAACCGATAGGGGGGTATCGTCAACTTGATTATCGAAAAAAAATAATAATAGAAAGAAGTGATCTTCAAGAACCTCGTCAATATTTCAACAAGGTGCTGCATCTCCCAAACGAATTACTTCGTAACGTGTGGAATTATGTATTATCATTAAGTGCGCCCCGCCCCGCGCCCCGCCCCGCACCCTGCCCCGCGCAACGGATGCGCATTTACATATTATACTAATTGGATGCAGTGTGTGTATGTAACACACACTGCATCCGAAAGCGGCTTCGCGTTGGATGTTCGCCGCCCTCGTCATGTCAAGTTGGATCTCGGTGATCCAACTACCGCGGCTTTAGAAATCGCAACCCAGAATAGCTGTTGAGTACGCGCACGCACTAGAGCCACCGGCAGACACCGGCGGCGCCGTGGGAAGGCAGTTCCGTCAACTGTCCCTAACCGATGCGCTCACGCTCCGAGGGGCAATTCCACTCCGACGCAGCCTTGAGTTTCGTTTAACGTTTCTTATCAAGACAGCCGCTTCCAAAACGCTAGTAGATAACTATCAGGTCCGTCCAAGTCGAGGTCCGGGGGTCCAACAGGGCCGTCCTTGCGTTCCCGCTCAATTCATAAATTCGTTGGCGGAGCACCCTGAATTTTGCCCTCTCGTCTTATGAAGCCTTCCCAGGCAGCTGCATTTCGTCCTACCGAAATGAAATCGTTCCGTCAGTGTCCTGGACCGAATAGAGATTAGCGGATGCAGCGCGTGGACGCCGCAGCCCGTAACCGGCGCGGTGGCCTCGGGATTCGCCTCAATGTAATCTCGTTAGAGCAATCTGCCGGAGCGTGCCGGCCGCGGCGCGCCCTAACGAACAAACAAAAATTACAACTTAATTATTTGTTTCCGACCGAAAAGTTTTCTTATCTTTTTAATTTGTTTAATTATGATTTAATGTTGTTCATTCCGCTTCGATATTGTTGCGACGACTTCTCGCAGACAACTGTTTATTCTATTGCGGATAAATTATAACTTTTTCTGTTAATTTTAGAACTATAAATCACACGATAATTGCTTTTATGACGTAACAAATACTTATCTTTTTTAATACTGAGTCGGCTCAGCGACCGCACCGCCGCCGCCACGCACGATGGCAAGCAAAATGTGGCTACGTGTCGCACCGCCCGCGCCGGGCCCAGCACAGAGAGGAGCAGTAGCACAGCAGGGCAGCAGTAACTGGCTGACTCGGCAAGCGACGCTCTCGCATAGAAATAATTCCTAGTGAATATTTCGATTGTTACATTTAAAATCAAAAACGAATCTATTGTAAGTCAGTGGGTTGGGATCTGAGGCGGACGTGGAGCCATCTGTCATCCAACAATATCATTGTTTGAAATACAAATACTAAAACCGCGATTAAAATCATAAAAAATACTTAAATCAATTCTAGATAGGGGCAACCTGAGTACCCAGCGGCACGGAACATACTTTAAGACCTTTTCTCATATCTACCAAATATACATAAAAACTTCATAAAAATCGGTAGAGTTATTTCGGCGGAGTGCTGCCACAAACACCGAGACACGAGATATATATATATATAAATATATACATATGATATATAGTCACACTATATCCCTTCCGTTAATTCTGTTTCCGCTTTGCGCACACGTGACACTCCTGTTGGACGCCTGTTGTGGTAGCAGGGCGATTGCCCGGCTGGGTCATGACCGCACTACAGGAGTGTTAAGGCCGTCATAGTGACTTCGCTTCGGGCTGTCGCGTATCGGGTTCAGCTTGAGTATACCCAGTAACTCAAATAACTACAGACCTTCAATCGGGGTATATGTAGACCGACATGATGACAAAAATGATCAATGGATTTTTGTCCTTTGATAATCGCTCTCGTTTACAGACTACATACCTTCTATTTCAGGTGACATTTTATCGAGCCAGTGTAAAAAACATATAGCAAATATCAATGTCTTCCATTGTTTACATATTTATATCTTCAAGATTAATAGGAACATATATTTTTGAATATTATAATAACGGCGACACGCAAGTGTCTGCCCGGCGGAGGCGCATTGTTCTCGTCAGTACTTCCAGAGAGCCGGTGGTAGCACTCGCAGCCAGCGCTGTGAGGCAAGGGCCTCGCGCCGCCGCCGCGCGGAGACAGCTGTAAAGAGATACGAAACTTACAATATTAATGAAATTTTATCTACAGTCGTAACCTCCGCAGCGCCGGCAGACAAAGTAAAATCCCACAAAATGTACGCTACTGTTGGAAGTTTTCCTACATTACTGCCATGCGCTGGGAAATCCGGGATCACGGTACAATGTATGGCGCTGAATGCTTTCGCCGTGTTCATTAAAATATACGTTTAAACAACCTCACACTTTACACTAGAACAGTTTTGTAATATCTAGTTACAATGCTATTAATTTATAAGGAACATTACACACTCTACATCAACACATACATCAATATACATATAAGACATGAACAAGACACATTACAAATGAGACTATATTTAAAAATATCAAAATACGAGCAACACACTGACAGAAACAGTAAGAAAAACACTAATCTAATTTACAAATCTATTCCACAATCCTCTTGCATAACGCCCTTTTCTGAGTTTCAAAATGTTATTAAATATGTCGAGATCAGTAGATTAAAACAGCCTTGTCATACAGCCATACAGCTTGTCATACAGCATTCTGCATAAGGGTGCATTGCGACCTAAATTTGTAATGTCGGAACAAGTTAAAATTAGACGCTCTGGGTAATATAGTAAGAGCAGAAAATACTATAGATAGTAAAATGCTAGGAACTACCAGAAAATTGGTAAAAACATTGAATGGAAAAACTAGAACAAGCATGCTTCAATCGACTAAGCTACTCACGTTAGATTACTGGAGCCGATCGCAATGAACATATAAAACAATTAAATATGAATTATTATCAGATTCCGCTGAGTTTCATCAAAACTAAATTGATTGATTTCATCAAAACAAAAACACTTCACGAACAGAAGACACCACGAGTTTGTGCGGCAACAAATACTCGTCCACAACCGGCGGGCTAAACAAAACGACATTCCATACATTAGCATTGACTGATGGCGTGATATTTTGAACAATTTTGTTAATACCATATATTACACTTTCTACTTGCGCTATCGTTTTGGAATGTCGCTTTGCCTAGGCTCTCTACCTTGTGATCATGATTTTTGATTCAAACCTAATAATTAAATGAAAGATTTAATTTAAAAGCCAGCCTTATAACTTATTCGTCAGAAGAAACCATTAGATCAACTATTCCTTTAGTGAACACGTATTTATGTTACAGGTGTCTTTCTGCCTGTGGTACATTCATTATTTCAATTTGTTACAACAGCGCGTTGTCGTCATGCGGCTCATTGTGGTTCAGTTATTAATGAATTCCGGTATAATTTGATAAAAACGATTGATAAGAAACCTTATGTTTCATTTTTCCATCAATATTACCCCAACATTCAATGTTTATATTGGAAGATTATTTCACCGCTTCTTCTGAAATTAGATAAAGTTTCAAAGAAATCGATGTGGACTTTATTTAGAGTGGGATCTAGATGTTTATCTAGTTTCAATTGCATCTGCGTTCCGCATAACGTCGCATGCCAATCAATCCATAATTTAATCTAACTTATGACCGAGCACTGAAAAGAAAGTATGGCTCTCATTTGTATGCAAAAACTGGGAATTAAAACCTCGAGCCGGTTCAAATTGGGCGCGGTTCCGCTAGGAGCAATCTCCTTGCGACATAAATCAAGGATCGGGCGCAGCGCCTCTGATATTGGCAAAGTTGGCTTGCGGCCGCGCGTCCGCTGCCCGTTGCCCGCTGCCAATTTGACTGATTACTTATATTCCAATTTCATTGTAAGTTCTAATTTTTAGCACTTTAGAAAATATTGAACAGCAGCTGTAACTCTGTGCGCTGTACAAGCGGCACATTCGCAGAACTAAACCTATACACTTCACAGTGATGTATGAAAGCGAAAAATATAAATATAGAATACCTAGTTGGTTAGTTCCTCAACACTGCAAGTACAAATCATTCAAAACAATAGAATTCCAATAAGACCCTAAAGACATCATAGTGTCCTCAGACACTGCCTGAGCTTACGGCTGTGCCTCAAAGTGGTGTGTGAGTATACTCCTCCTCGCTGCTTACTGCGCGCTGTCACCACCAACGGCTGGGTGGCCCGGCTGGTCACTTGACATTTGCAGATCTGACTTCCCTTTGGCGCTTCACAGCACAGGGTATTTGCTTTTGTTGCGTTCTATCTTGATCAACCTGTCCTTTTGTGTTGTATGTTATGTTGTGTGCCAAATAAATTCTTTTTTTTTTTCATTCTAATCTTGAGTACACATGACATCATCATTGCGTGCAGTCTTCAGTATGCAACTTGGCGGTCAACTGACAAAGCTTCATGCAATTCAATATTCTAATTTAGGCTAATCCACTTTTTTATATGATCCAGACATTTCCTACTTAGACCACCTGGGTTTCTTTTCTTTGGAATCTTGCCTTCGAAGGACTACCATGGAAACGCACATTGATATCCTCTTGTCTGAAGAAAGCTACCTTTTGTCTCATAAATGTTAACTACCAACAACTATATCCCTGTCCAACCCTCTCCCTTCCTTAATAAAACCACACGCGCGGGTTTATAGAGTCACAGCTAAACAGTAACTCTTATCCCGGCTAGAACTCTAAAGTTCTCTAACTCTTATTTTTGCCGTGTCGTTAGGCTGTGGAATGGTCTTTCGGCGTCCGTATTCTCATTGACCACCCTTTAAGCGTAGCGTGAAGAGATATGAGCATGGGGCAGCATAATCATTGCGACTTTTCTTAGCTGTTTATAGTCGTTACCGTTTTTTGGACAGCACTTTGTTTATCGTGGTGCGGTCACGGTGCCGAATAAGGATCAAAAATAGACATTCGCTCATTAATTGATCTACGAGTATATAAACTTAATAAAAACTGAATTCCTTTAAGTGACAAATATAAAACCAAACCGGACCTGATGTAAATCAAAGAGCAAACGCTCCAGCCCAGAAGCTGACGTGATATTGCAAAAGTTAGCAAACGCGCGGACAGGCGCCGCGGCCGGCCCGGTCTGCAGAGTTAACTGTCTAATTGCATCAGTTCCAATCAACTGCTCTGTATTTTAACATCCGAGTTCAGAACATTGACTCGCGTGTGAGCGCCACACGGGATGCCGCTTGGCGCTCGAGTGTTATATTCCATCTAGTCTGCTTGTCTGTTACACGACGCAATTTATCAATTGAATTTGGGATAAAAAGGACTTCAAAATCAGTTTCTTCAATGTATAATGCAAACCGAGACAGCTTTGATGATATAATAGAACCATTTATTATGATAAAGCTTAATGGAAACTGAACGGTGATACATGCGTAATATATATGATCCAGAATAACTGTCGTTGCTGATATAAAAGTATGGTCGAATATTTTGTATTTTTTTGTAATAATAATAATATCTTCATGCTATATCCCTTTCGGGGTGAGCAGAGGTACATTAGTTGTTGTATCCTCTTTGCGCTTATACGTAGTGCCCAACGTGACCAGTGGCGCCGCTGATCGCCGTTCTCACAGCACCAGTGCGCATGACATTTATTTCATTTTACGCAATTGGGCACCCAACATACATACCGTTGGTAACGTTGAATAAGATAACAAAAGAACATATAAATGCTTTCACAATTACAGAGCACCACTGCATGCACAACAATTAATATATATATATATATATATATATAATGCTAGTTTACAGTACGTTAAGAGCTATGACTGAATTGATTTCTCCAGAATTTGTACTATGTTACATTTACCCAGTAATTTTTTTTAAGTTTTTACGGACGCTAGACCTCAATCATGCCTGGTGGAAGGTGAAGATGAGTTCGACGATGGACCACGTCCGCCTAACACCTGCCGATTCACTGTTCTCTAAAAGACTCCCAGGTCATAAGGTCGTGCAATAAATGGTGGCTGCAACCATATTCCACATCTTAGCTATTCTTTAGCTTGTCCCAGCTAACTGTTATAGTTGTGTCCGACGCGGTGTCTACTATACTTGATTTATAAAATAAAAATGTTCAAAATACTCTCCAACGGATTAGCTCCCTACTGTGTCGGTCGGGTCGCGCTAGGCGTGTCATCGAAAGTGTATCCTACAATTAAATAAATTCTATTAACACTGTAATCAAAACAAAAATTAAAGCCAAATTATGTCTAATTAGGTTGAATGTACGAATTTGAAAAATACCGGCGCAGACACCCCCACAGGCACCCGCTATAAATAAAGTTGGCAAATTACTTCGGTCCGTAAATGAAAATGAGCCGGTGGCCACACAATCCGAAGTGTCAAGTGTTAAAACCGCGCAAACTTTACTCCATGTGTAATTTGGGCCTTTAGATGGGACCCGTAACCAGTTTTATACAAGTTTAGATGTTAACTGAATGTATTGTATTCATTATGCATGTTGTTGCTGTACTCGTGATAACTTATCGACCAGTTCATGATCATCGGCCCGGCCTGGCAGTAGCCAGTAGGCGAGCATATGCCTTCCCCGGCTGGCGCCACTGAGCCCGGGCTTCACCTTGTCTCAGGCGGGCCGCGCCACCTCTACCGATTCGCGGTCTCCACTCAAGGACCCGCCTGCTCCAACGAGCATCGATTCGTCGGCCTATTTGGCCTGCTCACTGCCATACGGAAAGCTTTTGAAAGATTGTATAGATGTTTTTAGGAATAATTATATTCTGTATTCTGCACTGAAATTAGATGGTTCGACGATAACCGAGACCCAGTATTTGTCCGGGCATGAAAAAAGACCCGTGTTAAGATTTCGTTTAAAGATAATACGGAACGTTATGAAGAATGGGTTCATTACAGCAGGTTCGCCCTCCCTCGTTCCAGATACCAAATAATGGGGTACATAGAACATGAATCAAACACTCTCAGAAGCTATAGGCAATAAATTCGCTTTACTGCGCCGCCCCGCCCCGCCCCGCGCCGCGCCGCCCCGCGTCTAATGCTCATAATGAGCGGTAATAAACTCACTTTATGATTAGTTCGGTAGTTCGGAGTGGAGATCGGAGTCTGCGGGACTTGATGACACTTCGTTACGTGAAAAGATGCTAAATCGCTCCATATTTTAACGAGGCAAGCGCCGTCTCATCGTAAAGTTGGGATAAAAACTATTATATATGACGGTTATATTAAATGTGCCTTTAGCTTGCTATCTTCTTAACGACGGGGCACTAGAATATGTGTTTTTTTTAAATCTCGAATTAGTTTTTGTTAGAGTCTCTATAGTAAGTATATCTCAAGTGTTTACAATCTATAAATAATTTAGTCTATGTAGATACCTTATAATGTTAGGGGACATGTTCGGCTATACTCCAGTGGTGACGTGCGTGTTCCAACGCACCACTTGGCGAAGAGGGGAGGGGGGGTTTGTGATCACTCTTCTCTCCCACCTCTCCTACGGCTGTGACGTTGCCCTTTGGCCATATCGCGCGTCGGGCCGCGGTGAGACCACTGTCACATGCCCGTAGCCCGTGGAGAGGAACACCCGGTGGTGTTAGCCAGTGAGAGTCTGGCACACCGGGGGGGCGGCCCTCACCGCTCCCCTGACGGCCCATAACGGGCTTCCACCGGGTCAACAAAATAAAAAATGGGGACATTTACATCAATAGACATTACATTGTAAAATTAACATTAAGGGACATAAAATGCTGTGCATAAGGCTACTGTGCTCTAATGGAGAAGGGGCCGAGCGCGGCGACCCGAATGCTCTGTGTTCGTATCCCGGATTCAGCAGCCGCGTACGCAGCGGCTAAGGAACAGGTCAGGAAAGCTACATGAGACTTAATACAATTGTCATGTGTTAGTGAACTAGCCGACCCTTCGAACCATCGCCCAATCACTATTACCTCAATATTTTACAGTGTCATGGAACGCTTAATTAATGAACAGCTCCTGGCACATATCCGAGTGTCTCTCATCGCGCTTCGATTAAAGAACCCAATATCATAGAATGTCAATGTCTCTTATTATTAGAATTATAATAAAGGCCGATAATCTTGACTCTGTCTAAAGGGTATGAAGCATTCCTTTGTTCTGATTCACCTTTCTCATCTGGAAGGATGGTTAGTACAGAATAATGAAAAACCTCATTCTGTTATTTGAAATATTCTTGTAGACGATGATGCCAAACTTTACAGGTTCAACTAAAGCAGGAGTATGGTATAATCAGTGGAACTTTGAATATAAAAGCAAAATATTTGCCCGGTGAAGTTGCGAGGCGTCGAAACGAGGAGACCTGTGCGCCGGCAGCGGCAGCGGCAGCGGCAGCGGCTCGGCTAACTTTTCGGTGTACAGCTGCCGCGCGCGATCCGCTGTGCCGCGGCACTGTTGCGGCTCACTATAGCTACGCGTATTAAGGACAACATCGACGACACTCTGCTGCAGTCTCGCACCTTTTTTATAAATTGCTTACATTAAAGTAATTGTACTTTGTAAGAAATGAGCGAATCGGATCGATACATCAATACATCTCCGAACTTATACCCGTACTACGGGCGATTGTTCGTGGTCAAAATGTTGTATATACATATATATATATGACGGGCTACCCTCTATTATTGTGAGCAACACCTGCCAATGGGCAGGCCCCCGCAATTGAAGCTTTATTAATAAAAGTCGCACTGTAAAGTTTTAACTAAATTATGTCTGTCAGTGTAACCTACCCTAACTGCCAGTACGGGCTTGTTGAATGTAAGAAAGGCCGTACTCTTGCAAACGTTACTTTGTATGCGGTGATTTTCGGGTAACTTGGGTAGCTTGGGTGAAAGTAAAAAAAATACATTTTAGCATCGGGAGTAAGTATCACAGCGTGCAGGTTTCCACGCCACACTCTTCTCATGTAATAATCTCGAGCTACGTTTCGCGAGTCCTCACTCCACCCTGCCGGCCGGCCGGTCGCGTTGCACTCCGAGCATTGTGTCTGAACATAAAACTCGCTCAGCCATACATTGCCCGACCTCGTTGGTGCTGTCAAAAGTTTTATCAATACGCACGCCGTATGGGATGTCGACAGCGTGAACAGAACGTCACGCTAAGGACGTGTCACTCTCGATAAGTTTGTCGATACGGCATCGCACCTCATGCCTCATGCCTCACGTCTCACGTCTCACGTGTAGCCGCCGATTGCCTGTTCAATGCATGACAGCGGTTCACATCGAATGCTTTGTCACAGCTGTCAAGTCAACGTGCGCTTTGTGTCTCCAATTGCTGAATAACTGAGAATCGAACGTTATGTCGTGATTAGTGATGAAAATGCCCGGGAATTTTCCCAAAGTGCCCAAAACTTGTATGGGGAATATTCCCAGGAATTTACGAAATGTTCGCGGAAGTGCTGGGCACTTTGGGAAAATTCCCGGGCATTTTCATCACTAGTCGTGATCCAAAATATGAAAGCCTCGAGTAGAGGAAGGATGACAGGATAAGTTCCGAGATTTAGTGACACAGTCCACACAGAGCTTAAAAAGAAGCAAACCCTCTAGCAATAATAACGGCAGTCGGCAGGAGTGAAGTAGAATACAGATAGCTGACTAGTAACGCTTGTCCATGTGTGTTGACAATCGATATCGACAAGTTGTGTGAATGTGTTTTATGTTAATACGAATACTTAATTAAATACGGAAATAATGTACGTACGTATAAATAATATTTACTTCAATTAATTTAGTACAATTAGCTGAATAATGTGCTCATAGGCTGCCTTTGTAATTTAATGTGCGGGGCGCGGGCTCTAGAGATGTGAAAAATAATCGATTTTTACATCACTCGATCATTTTTATCTGATTAAATTTTTTCTAAATATTAAACATCTATTTTTAATGAATCGATTATTTAATATACTCTCTTTTTTAAAGTAAATACGATGAGATATGCGTTGATGGATTAAACCAATGTAGCCACTCTACACATTTTAATCGAATTTTCAATCAACGGCATCTGTGCAACAAATGAAAAAATAATAAGTTAAGGCAATCGAAAAATGTCGCCAACTGTAGCTGTAACTATCTCTTTGAATAGTTAGATAAAGCGTCCTCCTAGTCCTCAGGGGGCCCGGCTTGCCGCCTGTGTGCGGGCCTGGCGCGTTTGCTTTCTCTGTAGTTCCTAATTGTATATTTACACGTTTATATTATTTGAGAACTTCTTAGAAGTGGAGGACATATTTATTACACTTCAAATCCTTAGTTAAACTAAGCACAATTCGAAGGAATTCATTGAGCAGTGTCTGTCACCTAGTAGGTACATATGGCACATACCGGGGTGGGCCGGGCCGGGCCGGGCCGGGCACGGGGCATCACCGACAGTTCACACGTGGCCGGCTCGGAGCGGCCCCGGGCCACTTTGTGCACCGAGATGAACTCAACTGTAACGAGTTTTGTACGAAAATAGATCGGGAATTCATAAAACTGACGTCGGCAGGCTCACATTCAAATCAACACTGTCAACTCGAAATACAGGGCAGTGGCGAACAAAGCGGTGTTAAGTGCTATTGAACATTTAATATCCTCCCGCGGGCTGCTGCGGGCTCCGGCGCCGACTGCTGTGCACGCATTACTCTCGTCTATCGGACTGGTAACCGAGCAGCAGGCGGGAGGGGACAGACCGGCCCCTCGCGATGTGTGCGGTTGTGGTCGCGCCAAGTGAAGTGAAGCTCTTGAGGCAGCCCGTGCCACTGTTGCGGAGCTATCGAAGTACCGTACAGCTCGTGTATAAATTGCTGTATGTTGTCCGGAAAATATAATAGACATAAGTAAATGGCATTTCAGTGAGATATTCATTCGCATTCGTGGGGAGTAATAGAAAGTCGAGCAGTCGAGCAGTCTAGCGGCGGTGGCCGAGGCAGCGCTCGCCGATCGTTCTGAGCGATTCAGCGGAGCCGAGTTTTCTATTGTAGCCTTAGGATTTGCCAAATCCCGCCTCGCCCCCGCGCCACCCCGCCCCGCGCCCCACTCGGCGGAGCTGGAGACAGTCTCACGCTCACTCTATATTGATACTTACAAGACAATAGCAGAAGCGCGTTGCCAAGTTTCATATTGAACTTACTTTTTCTTTTAACATGAATTTATATTCAAACTTATCCATGTTGTTCCGCAGTAAAGTTAGAGGCGGTCTAATACGCACAGAGTCAACTATCTAAGAACGGAATATAGCGAATTAAATCTATATGTAATTTAAAAAAGAAATATTTAATAATACATTTGTAATGTTCCGAAACCTGGTAGATATTGCAGAACTGGTTCCTATATATGTACATAGACATATTGTCATGTAAAAATATCTCTACGAGTAAATAATAATAAATTCGTATTTGAGTTTCAGCACATAACATTAAATAAGCTTCGTTTAATGATGAGCTCGCCAACGCGTCACTGGAGTCATTAATATTAATGGACTAAATACAGCGATAATTCGGTAATCACTCGTTCTATACAATTAATGTACTTGTAGTCTTATAGTATAGAGGTTGAACTTTATTTAAAAGATATGTTGGCACAGCGCGACAGGTGTGGTCAGGTGGGGTTTTATATCGAATCAGGTGCGTGAAACAGGTGTTTATACGAATATTGGATTAAATAAACTTTATCAAAAACCTATTACTTAAATTAGGTCAATCTTTTTGCTCATGTGAGCTATCTATTAACGTAAAAGATAAACAGCTATTTTTATATTTTATTGTGCTACACCTAATCACAGATGATGCATAAATATCGGACTGGGTGTATGGATTATGAATTTACACATGTTTTTTGATTGCGTTATATTTAACAAAAAATACATGTTACTTAATATTAGGTCAATCTTTTATCTGCATGCTAGACGAAGCTTAATACAGAAGGGAAGTACCGGATATTTATATATTAGATTATCTATGTATATCATGGTACTTGGAGTAAGGGGACTGCTGCCTCCATACGAACTCTATGCACACTGTCCTAGAATACATTTTAATAATTAATTTACGATATACAATAACAAGTAATAATCTTTTCCCCTCCGACGCAGCCTTGAGTTTCTGTCAGCGTTACTTCTCAAGGCAGCGCTTACGAAACGCTAGCAGATAACCGTTAGGACCTCTCCCGGGCCGGCCCCAGTCGAGGTCAGCGCCACAGAAGTGCCCCCGCGTCGTAGCCCTAGCCATAAACCGCTGCCTGGCCACCCTAAGTGTTCGCTCTCTTCGCTCTCTCGGTGTAGTTGTGAGGGTCTGTCGCGCGCAACAACTCCTCAACAAATTAAACCTCAAATATACAATAGAATAGGTTACATATACATATATATATACAAGGTGTCTCAAAAGAAAGTTCATATTTAAATATTTTTTTATAAGAAAAGTCTTAGCTTTATGGAAAAATGTTTATTTTATATTGAAGTACACTGTTTGGGAATTTATTTTTTAAAAATAACATCGTCCAAATGTAAACCGTTGCGCTCTCGGCATTCATTTAGTCGGGCACTAAAATTGCCTATGACAGCTCGGCAGGTAGTCTTCATGATGGCTGCCATTTCATGAGGGATATTTACTTTTAATTGTGCCAGGGAAGTCGGTTTATTAGCGTAAACTTTTGATTTGACATAACCCCACAGGAAAAAATCCATAGGCGTTAAATCGGGACTCCGTGGTGCCAATTTATGTCACCTCGCCTGGAGATTAATTTGTTTGGAAAAATTTCTCGAACTCGAGGCAGAGATCTGTAGGACGTGTGTGAAGTTGCTCCATCCTGCTGGAACCATGTTCTTTGGTTGTAACCAGGAAAGTTTTGCAGTTGGGGTACGAAAAACTCGTCTAACATCTCCACATAACGCTCTGAATTCACTGTGAGTGTGCGTCCTCTTCCATCTTCAAAAAAGTAAGGGCCGATAATTCCTCGCGCCGACATCGCTGCCCATACGGTGACTTTGGGTGAATGTAGCGGTTTCTGATGTTTTTGTTTTGGGTTGGTTGCACTCCAGTAACGACAATTTTGCTTGTTTACATGCCCATTCAGGTGAAAATGGGCTTCATCGGAAAACAAGATGTTGGTGAACGTTGGAAAGCGCTCAATCATCTGATTTACAAAGGCAAGCCTCTGACCAGCATCTTGAGGCTTCAGTTCTTGCACTAACTGAATTTTGTACGGGTGCAGCTTTAAATCTTTGTGTAAAATGCGGCATAATGAAGATCTGTGCACATTTAAAGCAACAGCACGCTTCCGAATCGAGAGGTTTGGATCATCTCGAATAGACTGAGTAACACTGTCCACGTTTTCGGCTGTTCTTGATGTTCTTGGCCGCCCAGATTTTGGTTTCTCCAGAGTTGACCCAGTCTCTTCAAACTTCTCAACCCATTTTGCAATGAGTCGAGTACTAGGCGCATCATTTAAGTGGCAAATATGTCGAATACTGCAGAATTTTCTACGCGCTACAGTCGCCGAATTACCGTTTTTGTAAAACTCACGTACGCACAACACACGGTCCGCACCAGAGAAACGCTCCATAGCGACTAAATTCCCAAGAGCCAGACTACCGACTGACATACCCCCCGCGCCCCTCAGAATAGTTGCTTTCGCGTAATAAGATAAGCAAATGTGAACTTACTTTTGAGACACCTTGTATATATATATAACAAAACAAAGGCAAAGTGGTCACTATGTCCGCTGTGCACCTGATGATAAGCACAGCGCAGGCCAAAAGCGGCAGCGACCAGCTGAGGACGTACTGTTTCCGTCGCCATGGCAACGTGTCGCCATGCACCACGACGACAGGTCTCTGGATATACATAAAGAGACCGCGGAGCGCGGCAAGACGGAGCGAGTCACTATGACGGTGTTCACCCTTGCAAACTACGACGGACCTTGCTGCGGTCGCGATCCGTCTCGGGCAATCCTGCTGTCGCCTCGGATATATTGTGCACATTGAATAACAGCCACAATAATAACAATAAAGGAGGACCTGGTCGGCATCGGTTTGCTCAGCGAGACGGCGCACGGGCCTGCTCGCTCCGCTGCACACACTTTGTGCAATAACACGCGTTGAGAACGACACACACATACACACACACTCTGATACACCTATTGTATACTCCGCCCAATGGCGATTTCAATTGTTTTCCCTAGCAACGCAATGCCACAACTCTGAGTGACACAAATGCAGATAAGTCCATTAAAAAAAACCCGACACACGCGGCGCGACATCACACATCGCTGACAGTCGGATTGCTGTTTGTGTTTTGAATACGAGTACAGAACTGTCAGGTAAGGCGTCGAGTTGCGTTGGCAACTCCAAGAGTCCACTCAACCGTACGCCAATATACTTACATCGAAACGCTTTTAAAATCTTGCGAATTTCACGTAACAGATTTGTTATTTACACGATGAAAGGTTCTGGGGATATTCACCTATATTTTATTCTAGGAAATTGTCCTTGTTTAGTAACACATATAGAGAAATCAATACGGATCGGGTCGTTGTACGTTATACTCGGACAGTGATTCATGTTTTCTCAATCGACAAGGAATGAGTACTAGACAATAATAATTACAGAACAAACAGTAATTAGATTGGGTTCAGGTAAACATGGCCGCCGCCGCCGCCGGCCGGGCGCGGGGACGAGCGATTGCGGTGTCTCTGCTCGTGTGTATTTTATTTTTATTTTTAAATTTTATTTTCCATAACAGGGTGCCCAACATGGGTAACATTAGACAAGAAAACAAAAGGATCATGGTACTTAAATAGAACATATAAATGCCCCCACAATTATAGGGCACCACAGCATGTACAATAATGAGATACCAAAAAAAGAAAAAAGATATACATACATAAATACAACACAAAATGATAATATTGTAGAATGTATTTTAGCTTAGAAGTAGTTTCACTACAACGATTGCGAATTATGCCCTCACTCGGAATAGTGACAACACCACACCTGATGAAAAGCATAGTGCAGCACCAAAAATTACTACGACTATCGATAATAATGAAAAACCTCTCGACAGACTCCACTGGTGACGCCAGTACGTATATGAGGAGGCCTGTGTATGCGATATTTAAAAACAATGCCTTGAGAATGACAATCAGCTGCGCTACTGGTCAGGTTGGGCACAAGATGTAAGCGCGATCAATGTATTCCTGCTCACCCTGAGAGGGATATAGCGTGTCGATATATTATTGTTATTAAAAAATGGAAATAACTAGGAATAAAAAAAACGCAGAGTGACAGTACGACCTTCGCGGCTCTCGTGACATCAGCTTTTATCTTCTTCCCCCGGTTGTGCCGCGACAGCACACGCGGTATGCGTGGTTGCGAATGAGTTTATAAGAATTAATATCCCGCGGCGATCCAAACTATAGGAGGAGTATGGAGTAGCCTCGCGGTATAGACGGACGGCTTGCGAAGCGACCGTCCAGAAATAGGTAGTGTGGTAGGAAAGGTGACAGGATGAGGGTAAGACAATAAAAAAGAATAGTTTCATTTATTATGGTTAACTAGCTTTTGCCCGCGGCTTCGCTCACGTTAAGAAGTATTATTATTAATTAGGTATAGTTTTTGCGGCTTCACTATTGTTTAGCGTGTGTAAAAAATTAGGTCCTACAAAACTTCTTTGTATACAATATTCTTAGCTAATCCGACATTAAGCGCTAAAACTATAAAGCTATTGATTAATATGCAACTTACTCGTGAGCAAGCAACATAAAACTGTCCATGTTCTCCCAAGTCGATACCCGCAAATTTGAGAGTTTGCCCCTGAGACTTGTTTATTGTCATGGCAAAGCAGACTTCACCGACCTGCATGCCAAATTTCAGCCCAATCCGTCCAGTGGTTTGGGCTGTGCGTTGATAGATCACTATGTCAGTCAGTCACCTTTGAGTCATATACTATATTTAGTAGATATAGAACTTTTCTTCGTCTTCAAACGACACGAGCAGGATATCGTTGATAGCTGCTGCTTGATCGTTCTTTGGAGTAAGTATGGCACGCTCGCATAACCATTCAACAGGCTTGTCATGTATATGAATAATGTCTGGATAAACTTTAGACAGTAATTCTTGAAAACTTAAGAAGATTTATACAAATTTTCATCCCCTATTTTATCCCCTTAGGGGTGGAATTTATCAAAATCCTTTCTTAGCGGATGCCTACGTCATAACATCTACCTGCATGGCAAATTTCAGCCCGATCCGTCCAGTGGTTTGGGCTCTGAGTTGATAGATAACTATGTCAGTCAGTCACCTTTGAGTTATATATATTTAGATTATTGGCGTCACCAATCACAAATGACAAATGTTTTATGCTGTATATATTGTATATTTATGACCTGGCTTACCAATATGTAATACGGAAGGGTAAGGTTTTAGATTTAATAATGTATTGTTTAATGGTTGTTGCCCGCTATCTCCCCTGCCTTGGTTCGGTTCCGGGCGCGTTCCGTGTTACGCGATTGTAAGCTCACAATGGACTGTTATTTGTTCACATTTCGTTCTTCTTTATATATTCCGTCGTTAACGTCAAGCAGTATATACCATCGTACATATATTATGGCTTTATTCTTCTTCAATTTTAGTGAACATTATTGTAAATTATTTTTATACGTATTGGAATTTGATAATTCTAAGAATTTCTGTCTTTCTTTTGTTATAACTATGTTATCGTATTTTTAAGATAAAATTCCTTAAAACTTAGGATTGTATGAAATGTATTCATCGAGACATTTCCACGTAGACATTTACGTAGACCTTCTGAACGCGAATAAGATCACTCGTACATACCTCGTTATGGAAGCACCTAATGTTTACGATATCCTATACGGCAAGATATAAGTTATGAAGTAATTCGGCCAAAATATATATGTATGTGCTTGATATAACTCTGTTACATTTCATAGCAACATAAAAACCCGAGAGATTTCATTCTCTCCGCAAAAAAGTTGCTACATGAAATTTGATCCGTGAAACGTAAGGAGGTTCGCGTAAACGTGTCAAACAGCTTACCGAAGTGCGCGCAACTACGACAAAGAGAAAGAAAGGAAGGAAGTTTGGGATTTAGCTCAAGTTTGTGCGGAATCCGAGCGGCCGCCGCGTCGCCCATCGCTGGAACCACTCTTTACTTTCCTCTATTAATTTACTATTAACATTAAATACTTTACACATTTTCTGCAGATTTATGGGTGTTACTTAAAAGTAAACAAATAAAAAAAAAAAAAATAGCAATATACGGTGTCATAAATTGGCGCCTAAGTTTTGAACGCGATTGGTTGTATCCTCTGTCATATAATTTCGTTGCTGCGGCCTCCTGAAGGATACGATAGCCATTTTTAAACCTAGCATTAGCTAGCTAAGCATTCCAAGTATTCTAATTGAAAAATTGTACCAAGTAACCGAACTGCCGCACGACATGAAAAAACTATTGATTTCATATTCCATTCGTTTATTACATAAATGAACATTGCTGCTGACGAGGGAAACTGTTCTACGCGACTAAAGTATTATGAGTTGAGAACAAAGCGAACGAATGCAATTTACATATAAACAAACATGCACGTAGTGTGGCGTCGCGTTGTAAGCGAATGCGCCGCGGAGCGTGCCCGCGCCTGGAGCCGGACGCGTGCCGGACGCGTGCCGGACGCGTGCCGGACGCGCGCCGGACGCGGCGGGTATGAACTGTAAATCATAGCGAGTCCTGCGGCGTCCGGTGGCGGCCGGCACCGCCACGGCTGCACGCTACCGCCTGCATTGTCTTTCACATTGCGACTACTCCGCTTGGTTATATTCTTAATTTTAAACTATTCTTTTGTTTAGAACGACGCCTTAAATATTATAAATATTTTGTTACAAAAAACATTTCATCACGCTATATCTCTTTCCGAGATGATAGAGATATACTCGCAGCTGTATCCGGTTTGCATTTACAATGTATAGCGTGACCAAGGGAATCTGCAGGTGTAAGACCTACATGTAACAACATTACTTAGCAATTGTGTTTCAATTAAAGACATATAAAATAATCTTATAGCATGTAGACGCCGCCCGACACGTAATTGTATTAAACGCCCTAAGGGTTGTTAGGGTGTTATGAGACGTGCGGGGTAAGGGATACGCGCGTGCAAGGGATGTTCTAGCTAAATCAGTCGACTACCGAGACCCAAGGCTAGAGTACGTGCGTGTGCGTCGCAGTTCGGTGTGCCTTAAAGTGCAAATAAACAGTAAAAAGCCAAAATCTGTGTCTTTCTACGACCACACCCTCAACCACCAGTCATAATCTTTATATATCGATGTGACTGTCATGTCTCATCTGGATACATATGTATATAAAATAATCAATTACAAAAATATACGGTTTACATTAGACAATGCTTATTTAGGCGGCCGTGGCGGAAACATTTATGTGAGTACCATTAGAAATGTTAATAAAGGCGACAATACGCGTTATGTATGTGTGAGGGCGTGTATGGCTGCCATGCAGCTCGCCATTCCGCCGTCATGCATCAAAGGATCGTGCGTCACTGATAGTCTACGTTCAAACATCATGCCACATCCTTCTAAGTATATATATCTGAGCTTTGTTGCCTTTGTGCCCCTGACGGACGGACGGGAGGCAGACTGCACGACTGCACTAAACATCCATTCTGCTCCTTAAGAAGCAGTTGCTGTAGTGTTCGTTAAAATCTAAAAACGATTTGAAATATTTATGTGTGGGTGCACAAAATTAATTCATTGAATTTTATTATAACTTTTATATGTTTATGTGTGCACGCCAGTAAGGGCTGCACTCGTTTTTCTGATTCAAGTGGACTTTAATTGTAGGCGCTGGAGAGATTGTATATAATACGGGTCCTAAAAATGCACATCACTATTACCAAACATATATATATAAATATTATATTTATTCCAGTCACCCTGCCGCCGCGGTGTCTCTGTGCCTGCCTAGATCCAGGAATAGCTTCTGGTGCAGCGAATATTATGCATTACCGACTCCGTGCCAAAGAATGTCTCTCACAAATAAAAAAACCATCGAAAGCACAATAAATATAAATAAATCTGTTTAAAGTTTGAAGTCCGTGAGTCCATAAGAACACAAATCAGTTTATTATTATTCTACACAACAGTAATTCTCATAACATGACTACGCAACCATTACAAAAGCAAAGGGAAAGCCGGAGGAGTAACTTTTTAATAGTAACACTTTTTTGGTTCTAGTTTCCTCTTTGTGGGGGAGGCAAAGGCATTTGCGCCATACAGCCATGTCGGAGGTAATTCACTATCTAGTCTTATTAGGTATATTTCTTTAAAGTCTTCCAGCCACATTCCAATATCTCTGTGATAGATTTAATTCATTGTAATCCATCGCATTTGTTGTTTATTGCACCTTTTCTAAACACACACAATATAAACGACGAGGAAGACTGTAGATTAGCGGAAAAACTCTGCGACCCAAGGGACGCATCACTCCGCTAGCGTCTTGCCGAAAAACCATTGATTCCCCATCGCACACGGTCGGCTGAGCATCTCGCCGCTGCCCAAGCCCACAACACAAGCTCAGACAATAGCTGAACACCCAGCCGACTATGGTATTAACGCATCAAACGCATACATTGTCTTGGAGTGCCGCTCCGAATAAAATAACTTCCAATAAAATCGGCCACAATTATTGGACATCGGTAAAGTCAAAGGAGCGGCCTCTGTTTATGGAACATAGCTAGCTGTTATTTGTGGAATTCCAATTGGCGTAAAGTCGATAAACCTACTCTCAACTTTACATGTAAAAACATACGATAAGGTTCTAGATCCTTCTCGAATATGCCGGAGAGCGGCCGTTCTGGTGTATACAGTCGTGTACCGGCTCTACGCCGTCATCAGTTTAGTTCACAGGCGGACAGCGATACAGAGCGAGTGTGCAAGCAATCCAAAAGGACGTTTGCGACCATACTACTGCTACTGCTACGACTGCAAACGTTTCGACTGCACTTTGACTTGAACTTTCTACAATTGCACTTTTGACGACTGAACTTCGAGAACATTCATTGATTCGTTTCTAGAACCTTCGGTGATTTGATATCGAGATCATTCGACGGATGTACTTCGAGACATTTCTGCAACTGCGCTCTAATATTAAACACTCTCGTCGATCGATAAATCGGCTGTCTGACAAAACTGTTGTCATCCCGCGCTTGTAACAATAATTAATTTTATTTGTTACATAAAGCTTTTCCGAGGCTTATATAGATTTAATGATTTACAATGGGCATTATTACCTCGAAGGCTGACACTCAGTGGCAGCGCCCGTCTTACTGGCCATCGGTTCCAGCGACGTACCAGTCGATCGAACTACTACTTACACGAGCACTCTCTAAGCAACAGTGACAGTACTTGTATTAGATGCGCCGTGCGGGTTTCCTCGCGATGTTTTGCACCGGTGAGCACGTGGCGCCCAAATCCGTGCGTAATGTGGAAGAGCCCAGAGGCACGCGCCGGGACTCGTATCTACGGCCATTCGCGGCGCCGCGCATGGAAACCGGTCCATTATCCGCTAGGCCGTCACAGCCACGAAAATAAATAAACTGCCATAAATAAGTATTAAAAATATATATTGGACTTTGATTCCAGCCGATTAGCGTGTGATCATTGAGGCGGATAACAAAGCGATTGTTATTTGTGGAAGGAGAAGCAACATCATTGCAACTTTTTGTCGTGGTTTAACTGTACTATAGGTACATTTGTAAAGTAAATAATAGCCTGTAAACATGTTTAAGCAGGTCACCCGTTCGCAACAAAGCGAGTGCGAGGGCGATTGCGAGGGCGAGTGCGAGGGCGAGCGCACCCCGGCGCTAACCTCTGTCGCGAGCGAGGAGGGCTCAGGGCCAGGGCGGGCGCTGCCGGCGCCGGCGTCATGTTTACATTTGCAATTCAACTGTGTACCCGGCGCGGCGTCCTAACTACGTGTGTCGCTCGGCGCTCAGCGCTCGGCGCCGGCTACATCATAAACAAATATGAAAATGAAGCGCTTCTGTACGCGGACACGTACTCAGGGAGCCGAGCCGGGGCGCGCGGGCACGAGACGGCCGCGGCCGACGGGTGCCGGCGACCGCGCCGCCTCGCTTCGTAGTTCCTACTAGCGAGGTTTCTTTCTCAATTCCTTTTTTTTTATTGACATTGCTCTTTAATTATTTTACCAAAAAAAAAAAAACCAAATGATTATAAAAGGAAACGTTTTATATTCCTGTTTAATGACATACACTTAAGTCTTGAACTCCTGTATATTCATTACACGTGCGTAGCAAGTATTCGAATAATTAAAAAAAAGATGAATATTTATATCTCAACTAATCTATGATTCAATGGATTAGTCGTATAGGCAGGCGCACTTGTTTTTTATCTGCAAAGTGCACGAAATAATACCGTTAAAATTACGTTTATATCGAAAATTCTACCAGTAAAACAATTCGGATTACTTAAACAAATTAACGATAAAAAACAATAAATCGTCACGCTATGTCTCTCTAGGGGTAGACAAAGATATGTAACATTAGTGGCTGTATCCACTTTTCCCATGGCCGGTGTCGCAGCTGCTCGCCGTCCTCAGCGCACTCGCACGGGACACACACTGTTTTGACATTTGAAATTATATATATTGATCTAGTTTGGTAATAATCTATAAATGTTCCAGTTTGTAACGTGGGGCCCGGGCCCCCTATGCACGTCTGATTCCTTATCTGTGTGTGTGTGTGTGTGTCCTCAGAAACCGCTTCGTGAATAATGAAAGTGTATTGTGAGAAGATCGATGCCTTCCGAATGTATTTTGTTTTTTGTTGCGTCATGTCTCCGGGTATATATACGTAGCGAGTCAGTCGGTGACGTCACCGTCACCCCCCCCCCCCCCCCCGCCCTGGAGAGGGGCCGCCCGGAGAATATTCCTACCGCTTCGAGTGTTTCTTTATCTATACTAATATTATAAAGCTGAAGAGTTTGTTTGTTTGTTTGTTTGTTTGTTTGTTTGTTTGAACGCGCTAATCTCTGGAACTACTGGTTCGAATTGAAAAATTCTTTTTGAGTTGAATAGACCATTTATCGAGGAAGGCTATAGGCTATATAATATCACGATGCAATTATTAGAAGCGAAGAAATAATGGAAAATGTGGAAAAAACGGGCAAAATTTTTCATCCTTGAGGGCTTCCATTGCGTGCGCTGCAAAAACGGTTCAAGATACCAAAAATATATGTAAGAAAGAATTATTCCTCTTGAGATGATCTAAAAAAATGTCCGCGACAGTATATGTCTATCTTTTAAGATTAACTCACTAGAACCGTTTTTTATGGTAATCAAATTTGGTCGAAATTAATGCATTATTTGTTAAGAGTTGTATCAACGTAATAATATTAATCTTTAACCAAATAAATGTGTTGTTGATTAAGAGTATTTAATTGTGAACAAAATTGTCTTTGACATCACTTAATTTCAATGAACATCATAGAAGATATTACAATAACTTATATAGCAAAACTACGTTTGCCGGATCAGCTATGTCTTGATAAGCGCGAAACTCCAGAACGACTAAACCGATTTGACTGATTTCTTTTTTGTTGTGTTTGTTGAAGTATGGGGAAGGTTATTACGGAGAGAAAAATTAAAAAAATTGTCTGAAAAAGTCTAAAAACAACACTTTTCTATATTCTCATACAAAAAATTCGTAATAATATTTTAAAGTCAATTTGAACTTTAACACCATACCATAAAGTTTAAATGTCAGTGGACGGGTTCCGGGAAGGCAATACAATTGAGTGACATATAAATATTAATGTCAATATTTGTCAATTTTTATACATGTAGCATTAAGGCCAGGTTCTTTCAAACAATTTTCAAAAAAATCTGACGGGGAGGCATTAACATTAAAAAAAACAATATGACTTTGTTTTAGAGAAATAGGGCAGAACAAGGTCTGCCGGGACAGCTAGTGTGAAATAAGGCGGTCGCTGTGACGAGAATTTTCAATTTCATATTCAGTGAAAGATGGGATGTGATAAAAATAAACGAAAGGGCATTGAACGGGAAATGCTTAGAGAATAAATATGAAGACCTCGTCTGCGAGCGCCTCTCGGCACGATTGCAGGGGCGTGTGCTCGCGTGTGCTCGCGTGTGTGAGCCGGGCTCGGGGTGACACCTACATATATCAGTATTTATTTATTGTAACAGGCTTTCGGACAAACTGTGTACACATGTAAAGGAAATATACGTCCTTCAAGAATTCAAATGTGGCCGCTGTGCGCGCGGCGTGCGGGTGGCGTGCGGGCGGCGTGCGGGCGGCGTGCGGGCGGCGTGCGGGCGGCGTGCGGGCGGCGTGCGGGCGGCCCGTGCCGATGGGTGCGCTACAAGCGGCGGACATTGTTTGGACAAGTGCGACAGAGTCTCGGCCGCGGTGTCATTTGAATATAGATAAAGCGTTTTTAGCGTCTTGGTGTACGATGAAAGTCATAAAGAAATAAACATAACTGTCGTTTCTTTGGACCTTCAGGTATAGCGATATTAATAATTATATATAAATTGTGAAAAAAATGTAAATAATCGTATATTAAATAGAATCTTTGGATTTTCAGAGCAACAACAGCTTTTGTTTTTTTTAATCGTTGAAGATACCTTAAGTACCGTATTTTATTATATTACGAATAATAGTAGAAAATATATCATATGCAGTTGCAAAGCACCACTGCAATTAAACGAAAGAAAAGACTGCAACAGATGAACGATAGATTTCAAATGATTTAACATTAAAACAATTTTAGAATAGTTTATTTGAGAGAGATTTGATCCCGGGAATTAAAAAAAATAACGTCATGGCGAATGGTGCGTAAGAGATAGGTCTCGAGTGTGAACGTGATCTCTGCCATCCAGTCAAATGTTCTGGATGGTTCCAGGATAGAACGGTGTCCACGGAGACACTAAGACATTCTATATTTATTCTAGGTTCCGTATCATGCGTGTGTCAGCTCTAATAAACATTTTTCTCTTCTCCAATATACTGACCCACACGTTCTTATGCAGTTACATGTGTGCGGGGGGTGGCTATGGTTTACAGCAACACCAGCTTCTGGAAGTCCTACACGTTCCGCCCTGATAATCAATAAGCCCCCCCGGGCTAACAATTATGACGTCATTATAGGAAGCTACGTTCCTGGCAGCAACTTACTGCATAACAATCGTCAAAACAGTTTGCCAACAGCCGCCATGGTAAATAGAAAAGCTTTAAGCATCTCTTTGACGTTAAGAAATACTTTAAATTGTTACACGAATTTGATTTTAGGGTAACACGCACGAATAAGTTAAAGTCCGAAAGAACTCAGAAATAAAGATTTCGGCGCCGGTCCCGCGAGCCTCTCGGCGACCAGAGCTGCCGCGGATTCGTAAACGCCCCTGCCCGTGAACAGCGTCCGGTGTACTTGAGCGGACTTTTATTTACTTATAAAAGATATCTTTGAGCTTCATTCCTTTGGGGATTGGCAGAGATGAATTACTCCAGTAACCGGTGTCGTGCGGTATATATATATATATAACTGATCCGGCAAACGTTGTTTTGCTATAAAAGGTTTTGTAATATCTTATAAGATGTTCATTGAAATTAAGTGATGTCAAAGACAATTTTGTTCACAATTAAATACTCTTAATCAACAACACATTTATTTGAATAAAGATTAATATTATTACGTTGATACAACTCTTAACAAATAATGCATTAATTTCGACCAAATGTGTTTACCATAAAAACGGTTCTAGTGACTTAATCTTAAAAGGTAGACATATACTGTCGCGGACATTTTTTTAGATCATTTCAAGAGGAATATTTCTTTCTTACATATATTTTTGGTATCTTGAACCGTTTTTGCAGCGCACGCAATGGAAGCCCTCAAGGATGAATAATTTTCCCCGTTTTTTTCACATTTTTCATTATTTCTTCGCTCCTAATAATTGCATCGTGATGTTATATAGCCTAAAGCCTTCCTCAATAAATGGTTAATTCAACTCAAAAATAATTTTTCAATTCGAATCAGTAGTTGCTGAGATTAGCACGTTCAAACAAACAAACAAACAAACAAACTCTTCAGCTTTATAATATTAGTATAGATTAGTTAAAACTGGTATGCGTCAAGAGACTGTAGAGGCAGTGGGCTTGAAGGTGTCTGCTGCTCTGATAAAGTGCAGGCGGCACGTACATGTCCTGCGCACTGCTCTATAGAGAGGTCCTGAGGAGTGGGCTCTTTACGTCCACCTCTCTAAGATGATGGAGCCCAAAATGCTATTCACTCGCCGAGCCACTGGAGGAGTACGGATCCCCAGGTCCAGCTAGTACCGATTTCAGGCACACCACAGGGGTGTTAGTCAGTAGGAGTCTAACGCACGGAGGTTGCTTATCTTACGGCGATCCTGATGCTCCTAGGCGGGATTTTCTCCAGGGCTACCAAAAAAAAAGTAAGCGTCAAAATTGGAATAAGCAACTATTTGCATGACTTAACAGAGTCCTCTGTCATTATATTCATATTAACTTTATATTTGTATACATATATATGAGTTCCATTGCTGTTATGTTGAAGCTCCTCTTACCGCAAAGTGATGCTTCATTAGCTGTTGAGAGCTAATGTTAACGAGCTGATCATAAATACGGGACAGATTCCGGTGCTTGGGAATGATGTCGACATATTGTTCGGCCCGTTCTAAATTACGAAAAACGTTAATATTACCCGCCAAAAAAGTATTTTCTTTTTATTTGGACGGCGCGATTACGGGAGTGCGTCGCCCAATACACCATATCCAGGCGTGAGCGGCACGCGACGCGTTCCCGCGCGCCGCTCCAAGACAATCAGGTGAGCAGGGAGCGGCCCCTTACGCCACCCCCGTTGCAACGTGCTATTAGAGAAGGCCACACGTCGCCGGGAGCCGAGCACGCCGGCGCTGCTTGTCGGCAGGCGAGAGCAGGAACCGGGGCAAGAGTCCGGCACGCCGCCCCCGTGGACGCTAGCCCCCATCCATGATGATCCGTGATGATTTCCCCCGGATTGAACATAAAGTAGTATTTTTGTAATCTTCTATTGAAATAAGTACATGTACGCGATTCCGACATTAAATCACAACATTAATAACTTCAAAGCAACGTCGATTTTGTTATCATTTCCACGAATCTCCGAGAATAGGGAGCGCCGCGCCCGTGCGACACCAAACCTCTGAACCGAATCCGCACTCAACATATTTATGGGAACTCTGTCACAGACTCCCGCCACCCCCCCCCCCCGCACGTAGACACTTTCAACTTATCGCGGACAGGCTATTCCGACGTATTTATCGAATCAAAACAATATTTCTTTCATATGCGTTGTGTATCACGTCACGCTGCGGCCAAACAAGACTGGAACCCGAAGATTTATGCAGTAAAGTATCATGATTGTGTAAGGTAATACCTAATATTTGTTAAATTATTAAAATATTCACAAACCGCCATAGGAAAAGTTACCCGAAGTAATAAGGGGACCTCACAGCATCTGGCAACACTAGAAGCGAAAACTGACAAATAACAGGGGATTTCTTGAAGATTGTGAATAAGAGAGATTACTGATCGAGGCGATTGTTGAAGCAGCTCGTGTGAGTGCGACCCGGTGAGCGCTGGAGCTAAGCGACCTGAACGCTCGCGCTGTCCCCGAAGCTTTGTGTCCCGTAGAGCACTGGTCGCGTGAGTTTATTCCGGCTGGAACCCCGTCGAGTAATGTTGTATTTACAAAATGTATCACCTCCAAATGTATCTTTGACTGATTTCTAGTCATACTCGAGTGTAGAGTGGAAAATACAATAAAAAATGCTTACTAGCTGATCCGGCAAACGTTGTTTTGCTATATAAGGTTTTGTAATATCTTCTAAGATGTTCATTGAAATTAAGTGATGTCAAAGACAATTTTGTTCACAATTAAATACTCTTAATCAACAACACATTTATTTGGATAAAGATAAATATTATTATGTTGATACAACACTTAACAAATAATGCATTAATTTCGACCAAATTTGTTTACCATAAAAACGGTTCTAGTGACTTAATCTTAAAAGATAGACATATGTTGTCACGGACATTTTTTTAGATCATATCCAGAGGAATAATTCTTTCTTACATATATTTTTGGTATCTTGAACCGTTTTTTGCAGCGCACGCAATGGAAGCCCTCAAGGATGAATAATTTTCCCCGTTTTTTTCCATATTTTCCATTATTTCTTCGCTCCTAATAATTGCATCATGATGTTATATAGCCTAAAGCCTTCCTCGATATATGGTCTATTCAGCTCAAAAATAATTTTTCAATTCGAACCAGTAGGTCCTGAGATTAGCGCGTTCAAACAAACAAACTCTTCAGTTTTATAATATTAGTATAGATATTGCAATTGTCAAAACTAATTAATCTATTCTTTAACTGTCATTTAGTGTGAGAGATGAACATGATGTTTTGATAATAAATCTCAATATTTGATATCCATTTACTTACATTAATATTATATCTATATTAAAAAATTGTGTATTAAACAATAGAAATTAAAATTACGTTTTCAGTTAAAAAATTAACAATATTCATTTTTTAAATAGATTATTTGATACATGGAAAACAAAATAAAAGTCACGACCCACTCAAATGAGCTCCACTGCGAGATATGTGGACCTCCGCTTGCATTGACGACGACATCGGTATGACCCCGGGGCTCCTAATAGATCACTTTAGGTATCATTGGTTTAGACAAAGTAACATTCGATCAGCGAAAACGTTTAGTAAAAATATATGAGATAAGCATGAGCTGTCGAAATATCATATCTGCAATATGTTTATGTGGATTCCTTACAATTTGCACTGGCCTTGTTATTGACCAGGAACAGACATCTCTACTGGCGGGTCTCGGCCTAAGCGAGCGCGTACAGCCCGCCAGTGGAACTCGTCCAGCACCACTCGAGCACACTGGGAGCGGAACAAGAATGCGAATGTGTTTCTGGATGCGAACGAAATCAATTATCAGCGCTCAGATATTTGCTAGTAAACAGAAATAGCCACAAAGATATTGCCTTGTGCGCAACCTGCTCAGTGCAAACACGAGCTCTGTACTAGAAGGATAGAATATTATATATTTATAAACTCTATGACTTATCTGGTAATCGGTAAACACGCTGTTTAAGATCTCTCCCATTGCGGCCCTCCCTAGTTTGCGCACTGGATCGATGGGCACCGGTTCGGACCACTGTATCAACTCTCATCCACATAATCATTTGTTATTCATTACAGAATATTAAACTTAATATCAATCAACTCCTCTCCACGACACTTTTACTTAAAAACCGACGCCATTGCGAAGTCTCACACCCTCTGCCATATCCTTCCTGTCACTTCTTATGCTTGCCAACATAAAATATAATTATTGAGAAATATAGTTAATTGATAATGGTGTTCACGTTAATATTTAATAACTATTATTTATATTATATCCAGCCCAGCCCATCAGCGATATTTGCTGTTGTGCTTCTCTATTACTGTAACATCTGTTATTATTGTGCTTAACTTGTTCGCGCGCCGCGCAGGCCGGCATGATATAACACAAACACGCGCGGTGCAACAGCGCGGCGGCGCCGGGGCAGCTCCGCCTGCTCACCACGCCGCGCGGGACTCCTGCGCACCAGCTGCAGCGGCGCCCGCGCACCTGCGCACACGGGTACCGGTGTATACGAGACCCGTCGCCCGGACGTACCTTCTGAATACGATTGTATCGAAACGGAATGGCCAGTTGAAAAACCAGTAATTCAAACTGTGATTGCTTCGTATTATTTATGACAAGGGTATCTCTGTTGAAGCATTTTTAACGTCTCTGTCATGCAAAGTAAAGTAAATTTCCGAGTTTATAGTACTAGGTGAATAATTAGTAAATGTCACGTACACATTGGCCGCGGCGGAGCGCCCCTGCGCGGGGGGTACACTCTACGCAACCGGACGTCACGGGATAATCCTGAAAAGCGCTGCGGTCGCGGAACAGTCGCGCACAGACGCTCTGCCACCGGCTGCCACTGGCTGCCACCGGCTGCTATATCATTTTGCACTCGCTCATTTATTGTTATTCATATTCTTTCATCGCTTTTTTATATCTGTATGTTCTAAACAAGCGTTAATATTCCGTTTTACTACTGAATAGTATATAGAAACCATTGGTTTTATGGCTGCGGTTGCCTAGTGCATAAAGGACCGAAACCGATGCACGGCACTGCAAATGGTCGTAGGTTTGTCTCCCGGCGCTTACCTCTGCAGTAAGTACGGGCCCAGGCGCCACGCGCTCGCCGCATCGCGAGGAAGCCCGCGCGCCATCTATATTAACCACATATATATAATATTATTATGTCACGTGCACCAGAGCCGTGAGAGCGGCGCGGCGGCCGGCTGCGCTGCTGGTGGCTGTCAAGTAGATACAGCCACTAATATATCTCTGCCTCATCCCGAAACGGATATAGAGTGACAATATGTTTTTATTATTTTCTATACAATGTATATATATTTCCATTGTTTTTTTTTGTAATCATAATATTTGTATGTATTATCACAAGAAAATGTCGGATATTAAAGTGCGCGCCGGCCGCGGTATGACAAAAATATATATTTTAATTTTCAAATGTTTCAGCAAATAAAGTTAAATCTTATAATTAGGTCAATTTGTTCGGAAGCATCTGTTTGCTCTCCCAGAGGCATATTAATTCTAAATACGAGGTTAGAAAAAAATGACAAGGGTTTTTTTTCATTAACGAATTATTTAGCGCCTTGACGTCGGGGGAGGTGCCCCGGTCTGTGCGGCCCTGACTGTCCTTACATTAATTTAAAATGGGACAGGCACACTCCTCGTTGACAAAAAGCTATCAATGCCTCTCTTTGTGGTGGTAGGGCGGTGCCCGAGCTGGGCTGTGACCACAGCATGCCATCGCAAAGATCCTCATAGCGACGCCCTTCGGCTGGTCACGTTTCGAGATCTGTTTGTTTGTGTAGGCACCTAGAGACCTTCGCCCGCGGTGCTCCCGCGCGTGTGCGGGCCGGCAGCGGGCCGGCAGCGGGCACGGCTACTGCCACTGTCTGTTGGTTCCCGCCCTCTCGCTGCTGCCTGCTGTTCATTGAGTGCAGTGCGCTTTCTGTCAGGCGCACTGCACTCACTTCGTCGAGCCAGTGAAAAAAAAATGACGAACACATTATAACAATTTCAAGTTTATGGAAATAGAATTCTTTATAAAGTCTGCACGGGACGTTGAGTGCAACTTGAAATATCCTCACATGGCTGGGCGACGATGATTCGTTATGTGTCAAAAATAATAAAATAACGAAAGGATAACGAACAAATAAATACATCACTGACAAACGTAAACAGCAAACAACACTAAATGAATAATCCAGCTCGCGGCGTGTGGACCCAACGACTGCAGTCCCGGCAGTCGAGTCGACTGATGGGCTGGTCGCGAGGAGCCTCGCGTAGCCCCTCGAGAGGCCCCCGCTTGGATGCAGACGGCAGTATCACTCGACACGGCGCGCATTGCCAGGAGGCTCCTCACTCGGAGCTCCTAAGCCCAGTTTAGTTCTGAAGGTGTATCCAGGCTGTAAGCGAATGATCTTGCTGAAAATAAAAACTATCTATTTTAAAATGTAAAGAATGTATATATTATATCAAGTAAAGCGTAATTTTTTCTTTTTTTTTTACACTGGCTCGACATAGTCACTACTGGGTACCTGATGGTAAGTACAGTGTAGTCCAAAAACGAAAGCGACTATCAAAGGATGAAAATCCATTGATAGTCTACATCGTCATGTCGGCCCACATATACCACGACTGAAAGTCTCTAGGTATATGAGCTACTGGATATACACAAGCTGATCCCGAAACGCGACAAGCCGAAACTGGTCACTATGACGGGCTTTACACCCATGTACTGTGGTCGCGATCCAGACGGTCACCGACGCCCTACCAGCTCGCTGCTGCTCGTTTAGCACCACCCAGGAGCCACGTGTAGGGAAACTAGGATAAAGCCTACGGACGCGAGCAGATTCGACTCCCAAAATAATAATAAATAATTTATTCAATAAAACAGTATGTCTAAATTGAACGTAAAACAACACAAGTTTCATTCTATATGTATACATTATGTATACATATGTATATATTATGGTGAGCATTTGTACAGTCAATATAAACATAAATATTATATATTAGGCAACAGCAGGCACTTGAGAACTGTTTACCAAATGGAGGAAAACTTGTTCGCTGTAAAGTTGTAAGGAAAAACTGTATTTTAGAAAGATAATTTGCGTGCAAAGCATTGCCTCGCTGAGCACTGTGGACTCTGCCGGGGCTAGTTGCGAGCACTGCCCGCTTGTTCCTGCGACAAAATAAAATGATTCCTATTGAATAAAACAAATTACCTTCAATGTTTCGACCTTCAACCATATTGTTTTAAAAGATTTCGCGGGAAATATTCAAGCCGAGGGAAACAAACAATATTTGAACATTATTATGACACGAAGGGCTATTTACACACACGAGTGCAGTTCACGCCTGGCTACATATTTCAATAAACACCATTTGAATTACAACTCTTTTAAAAACATTTCCGTATTGATGTACCTATACGAATAAAAAATCGATTCAATGCTCAGTTGTGAATGCAGGTCGGCTTGTGGATCCTGACGTGCGGCTTCCCTGGGGAGGGGGAGGGGGAGGGTAAGGGGTAGCTAGCTCGGTATGCTTGTGCCTGACAATATATCCGGGCCATTTTTGTTTGCCGAAAACAAAAGTATTCGGTTTGTTTTCAGTGGCAGGCGGGAATACGGCGGTTTATTGGACGGGCGAGTCGCACTGATTAAACCGCGCCGGACGCCCGCAACTATCGATGCGCTCATTTTTCGAGAATTTTTCGTATTTTTTGTATAACAATATATATATAAATGCAAAAATCACCACAACGCCAATACGACACATTACACAAGATGGCGCTACAGGAAAAGTCAGTCACGCCATCGTTGTTTGTGCGATGAATAATATAAACGTTTGACATTATGTGAGTTACGACTTTTAATTATAAGGATTCAACGCGTACCGGGATAAGTGTCATAGACAATACATAATTATAGAAATAGAAGTACCGCTGACTATTCCATTTTTTGTCACGCTTTATCCGCTAGATGTCCTTAGTGTCTTCGTGCACCTGAGTCATAGAAGATACAATAGGAGAGAATCTGAACCGCGACAGCAGCCGTTTGATTCGCAGTCTGTCAGCAATGAGCCACTCAGCTGTCGGTCAGCGATAGTAGGGTATTCGAAATACATACACAGCAGCAAGGCTTAATGTTAAATTCGAATTATTCCTCGACGTTTTACGCTACGCATTAGAGTGGTATCCCCATGGCAGATGATCCATAATCCCTGAACTGCTATATAGTAGTGTTGGAGATGATGGCCAGCACCATGAGGAGTAGGAGCATGTCTGTCACTCTGTACAGCAGTGTGTTTGTGTGTGTCTGTGCAGCTTCGACGTGCGAGGGAAGCCGCTGACGGAGGCGCGGCACTGGTCGGCGCCGGAGGTGTTCGGGCCGCGCGCGCACTTCGCGACCAGCCCGGCGCCCGCCGCGCTGCGCGTGCGCGACGTCAAGCGGCGCGACGAGGGCGTCTACCGCTGCCGGGTCGACTTCCTCAACACGCAGACCACCAGCTTCCGCTACAACCTCACCGTCGTCGGTCAGTGCCACAGGTGCCACCGGGTATCCGCACGTTGTACCCGCGCCCGTCTTATTACAATTCTTATTCTACAGAACCACAAAAAGTTCGTACGCATGAACACGACACGACACGACACGATACGACACGACACGACACGACACGACACGACACGACACGACTAGACACGACACGGCGCTGCTTCGTAAAACATTACGTCGCGTTGCGTTGCGTCCCTCCAACGGCGCCGCATTCATTTGTTATTAAACATTCAAGGATGGCAAATGAAAACATGATATAATACTGTAATCCGCCACGACACACCCCTCTCGGGGTTAGCAGAGATACATCGGTGACTGTGCAGTGGAAACAAGTGTTGCGAGAGGTGCACAAAGTATTACCGGTGGCGCGGCAGATCGCCGTTCCCACGGCACTGGTACTCGTGACGTTACTATCAGATGCCGCGCGGGGCTTCCTCACGATGCTTTCCTTCACCGGGGAGCATGTGGTGCGTAAATTCGTACATAATTGGGGAACCCCAGAGGCACGCGCCGGGGTTCGAACGTATAACCATTCGTGTTGCTGCGCATGGAAATCGGTCCATTATCCACAAGGCCACCGCTGCCAAACTATATAATATACTATATCTGATACATGTCATGATATGCTTACTCTAAAGATTTTTTTATACTGGCCCGACAAAGTGAGCCCTGGGTACCTGATGAAAAGTACAGTGTAGCCCGAGAATGACAGCAGCATCCGCCGCCGCCGCCGCCGCCGCCGTGCCGGCGCACACACACCGCCACTGCAGGTCTCCAGGCGCACGGGCCGCCGGACACACACGGGCTGATTCCGGAGCGCACCCGCCCGCCGTGCCCTGCTGAAACCCGTTAAAGTATTGACAAAATCAATGACTGCGAGACTGTAGCTTGAATCATATCAAAATTGTTTCAAATCTATGCGTTCTCTTTATGAGATAACTTTCCTAAGAAAACACCTTTATTAAAAAACCTAGAGAAAATTGATAGTCACTTTAAACAGTTTCCTCGCGCTATTAAACGCAGACAGCTAAGCCGAGCCGGTGCCGCGTCTCCCGGTCTATCAGCGCAGTGTCAGCGCAGTGTGAGCGAGTTCGCAGAATGATCGCACGCTCACACGTCGCGCCGCTCGTTCCGAGTGGGACCTTCGTCCACGCTGAAGCACACTGTATCCATCTAAAAATGAAAACAAATGCTCTAATTGAACAGAGATTCATTGAAAGTTCTTCGGCTGCCAGAGCTACGTACATCGCAGCGCCACTGTTTGGATTTTATCGACACGTACAAAATATTAACATGGAAGTATTTTCGAGTCAATAGATGTCCCTGCGCTCGTCGCGGGGGGGGGGGGGTGCGGCGGCGCCGGCTCGTTGCGGCTCGACCACAAACATTGCTTACCACTCACTCAATGATGGAATAATGCAAGGACAGGTTGCCCTATGACATTGTGGGCGCAGCGTCACCTGATAGTTTCCCAATTAGCCTAGACAGATGGCTCTCGGCCTGATCGGATCTGATGTATGGCGAACACAATGCTGGACAATATGTGGCAGTCGAGCACGCCAACCGGGACGCGGCCGCAGCGGCTAATAGCTGCTCGCCTATTATTTAATAATAATAATTGTATTTCAGTAAAAGAAAGGCGAGAATCGAATGAGACCTGATTGGATGACCTCATCCGGTCACACCATAGTCGCCGTCCAGGCAGGCTCACGCTCCTGGCAGCGATGTTCTGATACTGAACACCGGCTCCCCGGCGTCCGCCGTCAGTGGCGTACGAACAGGGCCAGCTACAGTGCCTTGTAGTCCACTGTACCGATTGGAGCGTAACAAATCTACACAATCTGGGCGAGGTCGTTTATTGTCAGCGATAGCTGTATTTCAAATAGTTGCGGTGACAGCTGCTCAAGTGACTCCGGCAACGGACAAGAGAACGCTGTACATTAGACTGGCGCGGCGTGCGAGTGCGTGCGGCGTGCAGCGAGCACACGGACCGGCTTGCCTGGGTGCCGTAAACAATCTAATAATCGATTCCCGCCCCGAGAGGAATGTTCAATCAGTGCGCCGCGGCCGGGCGGGGCGACCGGCGCCTTCTCACTTAATTAATATAATTTACAATTAAGTCACACGGCGCCGAACTAATTTCGAACGTTACTTGATAATGATTTACGCCCTGCTGCTATTCTGTTCGTCAAGGAAACAATTCACATGGCTGCCACACTTTGTAAAACAGTACAGCTTCAGTATAGATATTCACGAAATCATGTAGTTTTGAATTTAGGCAATGTCACAGTGACTCCTGTGCAGCCGTACAAGGGCAAAGAACAGCACTTTAGAATACTGACGTGTCCACTCGTGACGCGGCGCGACGGTCGCCCTCCACTCCGCAGCTGTGCCTTTAGCTAATGACTTCCTGAACTCGGAAGGGCTAGTCAACTGTGGCAGAAAGCATCATGTTTATAAAAAAATATTTTTCCTCGGAACCACGCTTAAAAGTTTCGTTTTAATGCCAAAATAGGCCTCTGAAAATATGAGCCCTTTATATTAATATTTAGGTTGTCCGCGTCGCACTTTTCGGTTTCACATAAGAATAACACAGGATAAAAGTTTTTTTTTCTTTTGATTTCTATAACTAATGAACGATATATCGTATTGCAATACTCATTCATTATTTTTGTAGAGAATTTAACGCTCTACAAAAAAGGTCTGAAGTCAATTTTTGATAAATCAACTCAGTCAAAAGTTATTCAAGATTTTCTTTGAAGTCTAAGATACGAAATCAAATACTTATTAAGCCGACTTTAAAGTCGAGCTAACCGACCCGCTGCGGACGGCACGCCGAGGCCATAAAGCGTTGCTGTCATACACGCGCGCAGTTTGCAAGTCACATTTCACGTGTTGGCTAAACGGGAAATTACGGCAACAACCTTAGGTGGAAATGTCGCGAAAATGCTAATAGCTCTCATTGCTCGCACCTCGCTTAAAGTGATAAGTTCACATAAAAATGTCAGGTGTGTTTACTAGGGATGTAACGGAGGCAGTTTTATCGGAACCGAAGTCGGAATCGGAGTCGAAGGCAATGTCAGTCACAAGTGACGGCAGAATAAAATAGTTTCATTAAGGGACAAATAAAACATTATTCAGTGAACCTTTTTAATTAGAAAGTGATAAATTTACACATACACAGACAATGAAAATAAAAATTACTGTGCTTCTTATTAACATTTTTCCATTAAGAAAGCTCAAATTAAATCAAATTTGCTCCAGGGTTGTTTTTGTGTTAATTTCTATTTAATTTGATGTAAATGTAAAATAAAATAAAAACCTTTTAGTTATAAATTAAAATGTACATTTAGTTCTAAATTTAATAATTTTAATAATAATTTTTAATTTAAATTTAAAAATGAGATTTTTAAATTAAGTAGCACTGATTGTTTGATTACATATAAAATGAAATCAAATAAATTGACTGCAACAGTGGTGGTGACCTCCGATGAATACCTCCGATTAAAAAGTTTCGGAACCGAAGTCGGAACCGGAGGTGTAATATCAATATCGGAAGTTCCGACTTATCGGAGTCGGAGTCGAGGCTCCGTAACGTCCCTGGTGCTTACGAGCGCGCAGCTTGTTTGCAGCGCCCGCCCGTGCCGCGAACCTCCGCACGCGCACACGTCACTGGCTCCGGCTCCAGAGACCAATGCACGACTGCCAGGACGCTAGACAATCAGCAGTATTTCTCATTTAGTCAATTTGAAATCTATGTCAACAGAAAAATACTTAAAATTATTTGTTTCTTTATTTATTCACTAGCATTGAACAGCGCTTACATGCGGCACAGTTTCACATGCTGAGCCAATTACACAATGATGTTTTTTTCTTTTTTTCTAAATGACACGCGTTTATTGACCGGGAAAGGTCTTCACAACTAAACCGGGCGGGGGACAATGATGTTTAGATAAATTCGATATTAAAAAAAGGATATCTATTTGAATACCGAAAACCTATCCCTTAGGGAAATTCTGTTTTCAGATTTCTTGTTTAATGCTCGCGTAAAAATAATGGATCACATGTAGCGACGGCCATGGCGATGGGAATGCAAAAACATAACGGACACACTACACTAGTCAGTGTTGATTTGCACAACGAGGCGCGTGTGTCCCTGAACCAGCTAAACATTCTTGAAGGAATCCGTTCGAAAAATATGCTAAGCTTCATAAAGCACTATATGTATCAAAACCCACCGGGAGTATTCATTACGCCTTCCTCGGGTAACATCTCGATAGAATTATCTGAAATGTAAAGCTGCGCGTTTAATTAAATCAGTTGTAAAACAATATCCGGGGGCCGCCCGGAACCGATAGCAATTAATCAGCTCGATACGGCGCAGGTGATTGCCGACGGCTCGCTACGGTTAACATGATGGCATGTGGCCGGCGCACCCTCGGCCCTCGCGCCCGGCCACAGGGTCGAGAATACTCCGAGCGGCCGGCCAGTGCTGCCGGCTCCTTTACAGAGCATCACGACCCAATTGGGCTTTACATTCCACGCAGCGGTTCGTCCAATCTAACTTTACCCTCTAATGCTCAGCCGGCGAGTGGCGGCGCGAGACGAATTCGGACATTCATACATATATGTACGTACATTTACACGAGACGATTGGAAAGTTTTAACTGTTATTAGGGACAGGATTCAGATGAGGTACGGAGAATACCTCGTCGGAGCGCAGGCTGATATCATGCTATATGAGATACAATTATTACTCTGCGAATCCCCATTGAAGGGTTTTGTTTCCTAAAACACTGTCGTATACATTAGAGACTTATTATAAAATTCTGATACGTGATACGTGATGTCCACAGAAGCTCCAGTTAAAGCGTCCATCAAAAAGGTTTCACATAAAGGGAAATCCGTTCCCCAGTCGTACAGATATCATGCCTTAGTAATGTTACGCTCGTGGCAGAGTGTTCCGACCAGTAACTGGGTAGGCAGGGCGCTGGAGCGCAGCACCGAGCCCGGGCCGGCTGGGCGCGCCTGCCTCATTGCTGTTTGATTCGATGTCATCGTACTGTGCCCACACGCCGGCGAGCGGCACGGGCGGAGCGGGCGGAGCGCGGGGGGGGGCAGTCCTGTCCTAAGGTGTGCTAAATTACCTATTGTTATTACCTGTTATGTAGGTAAATGTTTTCCGAAGCACGATCACTTCTAAGACAGGAATTGATTAATCAACAATTACCCTATCATGTGATTCTGTTAATGCAATGTAAGATGACCTAAATAAATGCCAATAGAATATTAACCTAGTAAATAATACGGGTCGCTCCAACGCGCTGAAAGCTTGCGACACAAGTATCTTTATAGTTTGCCAAGAAATAATGAAATCAAAATTAAAGGTATCGTTCGAAGAGTTTTAATTCAATTTCAACTCGGCAAAAGGTAAACGGGGTAATGAAAATTGAATTGCATTGAATTTCAAAAGATACCTTTTTGGAAGCGCTAATGGAAAGACAACAAGGTGTAATCAGACGCTCGGATGATCGAGATCCGAGCCGCGAGGACTTCGATGTGATATCAAATCGAAAATGTAAAGTTAAAAAGTAAATTCGCGCGGTGAAGGTCGGCTGCGGACAAACAAGCTTGCCAAACTTGCCGTGAAATCGACCGGCGGCATCGGGCCCGGCGCCCTGTCGGCCGAATTGTCCGCCGAGATACGTTTTGCGGACAGATTTGGGCGGAAATTGAAGCCGTTTTATCGCTTGTACGATTGAATTTACTCGAAGGCGACAGAACTCTCTGAAATGCTTCGACAGCCCTTACCTTCGACGTTACGGACAAGGAAGCTTTCATGATTTAATTATTTCGATAATATCTAGCAACGTAAAGGTGTATGTGTATGTATGCACTCTTGAAATAATCTCCGTCGCCTTATGTATCGCTCAGCTCGAGCTGTCGTCCCATGGTGCGCAGTTTACTCTTGCGCATATGCAAATGAACGCCGCCCTGCCGGCATTCCGATGTGGATAATTAACTAAAGCCCATATTCCCAGCGACGGCGGTCCGCTAGTCCCGTATGTGCCATGAATCCGTTAATTGGAATCGGCTTTTCACATCAACACATTGTCCATTCGCCCGATATTCATACAACAAGTCACAATTATTAAAGCTGACACGTTGCAATCAATAACGCCGGTAACGCCGGTGGTGTCGCGCTCTAACAAAATGCCGCCGTAATTCTTCTGCAACAATCCGCTCCCTTCGGAGAGCGTGTAATCCCGTGAATTCAGTTCAGTTTCCGCTGGAACTTAGTTAAGAGCCGTAGTTTCTAGTTGAGTGGCTGCGAAGCCACGTCGGCTCGGCACAGCGCGGCTTAGCCCCGCCGCCCCGCCCGGAGCCCGGAGCCCGGAGCCCGGAGCCCGGAGCCCGCCACCGCACAGCCCGCCCGCAGCCAGATGGATTGGATTTTATATTAAACACGTTCTGAAGCTGCGAGATTTTATGATTAAGTCGCTGCAGGTTGTCTTATATTATATTTTCGTTACACCCAGCTGATACAGGTAACAGGTATTTAAAACTGATTTCGTTTTTAATTGTCTTAGGTATATTAAGTTGTCTGACTATCAGCTTTCAATATTGAACTTTGAAAACAATCAATGGATCCCGTTTGAAACCTTCGCAGGTTCTAATATTGCCTTGTGTGAATACTAATAAATGTTGATGCGTAGATACAAGATGACAATACCCTACAAAAATATGTTTATGTGTTTTTCCTAAAATCTATTTTTTTTTTATTTTTTGTGCTTAAAAATAAAGGAAACAATCGTATTTCTTATAAAGTTTGCTTTTGCCGTATTTATGATAATATTATTTTTATGAGTTATACATGTTTTCTGAGCTCAGAGGATTCATATTCCTGTTAAATATTTGCTTGAATCTCAAATTAAATACGAAAAAGTAACTTTAGATATTTCTGTAATTTGACTTGATATTTTATGGAACAGCCTGTATGTATGTAAATGTATTTTATTATCAATCTACCCTATCTCTATTATATTTTATTTAGTATTCTACATTTTTCTATGCTACTTAAAAGTATTCTATGTATTTATTGTCATACTTATTTGTTGTACGTTATAACCTATAAGGTATGTTTTTGTATATTTGGTCCTAATATTTAAATAGCACCGTGACGTCCGCGCAATCGATTCCCCTGAGCGTCGGCTGAAAATCAGCGCTGGATGGCGCGTGCAGCGTCGCCCAGCATACGCTGAGCTGAGTGCTCTTTGAGATGGGTAGCAGCACACAGGATACATGATGTGATGTTATGTTTTCTTTCATTGTTGTTTTTTTTTTTAATATAAATATGTTTGTTGTGTGTTGTTATCTTTTTGGCTCAATAAACTTTTTCTTTCTTTCTTTTTTCTTTTTATTTTTTTTATCCTGACACGGCGCAATGGCCGCGCCGGGCCTGGACAAGGTCACAATACACGCAGCGTCTGCGAATGCTTCTTGAGTGGAAATCAGCAACACAGACAGTTTGTGGAAGACTCAAAGAGCTGTGATGTTGCCCGGAGAGTGTAAATATGCACTTTGTTATATACGTCGTACTTCCTTCATGCTGGCTCGACCAAGCGAGTACATCGCACCCGGTGCACAGTGCGCTGTCATTTAAAAACGTTAAGAACTATAAAGGGACGAGAACACATCGGAAGCCGCCGTCACCACGCCGGCCCACGCACGCCACAACTGTGGGCCTCTAGACATACAATCGGCCGGGGTGTACTAACTCAAAGCAACAGACAGGATAAGTAGTTTATAAGTTTTCAAATACTGAGACATGTCCCGTAATGCGTCCATGCAAAGTAATGGATTTGCTTTCCCTGAACACGTTAAAGCGGGAGCTGCGCTGAATTATAAATGTTCAATGCGTTACCGTGATTGGCCTCCGCCCCGGCGCGAGTTAGCTAGTACCCGCGCCCCGCTTCACTCGTGCTATTGAGCTGCGGAGCGATACTTGAGCGAGCGTGTCCTTCCCACAGGGCTGTTGAATTCCTCGAGTGGAGCTTGCAGTCCCACACTACACTATATAGGAACATGTCCGCTGCGTTTGTTATTAGCTTCCACTCTTGCAATACTTATGGGATTTATCAACGCCACTGTGCTCGTATTCATTATCACCTTAACATTGCGGCGCTCTGCTTGTCGAGCGGTAACTCATTGAATCTATAGTTAAAAGGTTTAGTAATGCTTGACCAGAACATTGTTTCACTCATATAAACCGTATAAGTATTTAAGTCTTTTTCAACCACTTTTGAACACAACACTTTCTTTTTTGCTGATTGAGACGGCTGTTGTTTCCCCATTACTCCGATTTTCAATAATATTTTTTTATTGTTCACTGTTGACACGTAATCTAAAATATTTCACAAATTAATAAACATATTTTAAATATTTCAATAAATTCAAATAAAAAATTAAGAAAAAAAAACTTGCGTAATTAATGTTTTGATTTTAGGTTAGGTTTTGAAATTAACGTAATGAAATTGAAAATACTTACTCAGAAATAAATATTTGAAGTTATGCTGATAAATAATTTGTTATATTTAATAATTTTACTTTTTTAAACTAAAAATGATTGATATTTTAATTAAAAACGCATAACAGTACTCTGTCTCATTAATGGGGACAATCATAAGACTTGATGTGCGTGTTGAGAGATACGCGGTGTGAAGCGTTCCATGTGCCGGCACGTCTATGTTAACAAACGACGGTATTGTGAGACACTCAAAAATAAAATAATATTGCTATAAATTAACATAAACGCAAATAACATACAATATCTATAATTTAGAAGCTTTTAGATTACACTTACATTATGTATATAAATAAAATAAAATATATAATTTCATCCAAGTAAAAAACTGTACAGTGGTTATCGTTCAACTACTAAAAGCCACGGTTTTGAATGCCAGCAACAAACCTTAAAACCAAACTTTTATAAAAAAAATTTAAAACATGCAAGTAATAATTAACAATTAAACTTGTTAATTTCTTTCAAAAAACGATCAAATTATGTGTTTATTATATTTTTTAAAAGTATAATTTGGTATTATTTTTATAAATGATTATATTCACATTGTGTATCATAAATAGGGACAATGTCTCATAATATGGACTTTTACCATAAACCAATTCTATTTCAGAAATATTGTTCTTTTCAAGATAACCGCAACGCGACCCACTATGTAATAATAATAATACATCTTGCCGCTATATCCGTCTCGGGACGAGCAGAGATACATCAGTTGCCGTATACTTCGCGTGTGTATGCGTGGGTTCCCGTGAGCCGTGCCCTGTGCTCGCGCATTGCGCGTGCGTGCGGAGCCGCGCGGGCCTCCTCGCGGTGGTTCCCTACACTCGTGAGAAAGCATTGCCTAAATGCCGGGATTCGAACCGACTGCCGTTCGCGTTACAGCGCATGGATACCGAACCGGGCCTCCAGAGACACTTGTCCATTGTTTAGTTTGAGGTAAGATTCAGACCCGGCGACGAGTAATGCAGCACCGTTAAGAGAGCGCTCTGCCCGCAGTGCCGCCGGAGAAGCCAGTCGTCGTGGACCGCTGGGGCCGCGTCATCAACAGCACCACGCTGGGCCCGCACGAGGAGGGTGACGACGTCCTGCTCACCTGCAGGGTGCTCGGAGGTATGCTCTCCAATTTTCCTCTAATCCTTGTCTTAGTTCTAAGTGCCGTGACTCCGTTGCGCCCGTGGGTCGCGGCGCCCGGCGGCCGGCCGTAGGGTCCAGCGCTACCGGGCGCCGCCAGTTATTCCGAAGTCACATCGTATAATCGTTACTTCCTATATTGTTCTCTATCGCACTTGTATCGGAGTCAAGTTGCGACTGCCTTTGAAATAACAAACGTTGTTGATCTTATGTTATTAAAATTTATAAACATAAGAAAACGTCATCGATTAATGAGTCAGACAATTCTCCTAACAACTAATAAGAATCTGTGGGTGCCATATGCATATTCTCTCACTTTTCGATTACTACAAGAGCAACTACTATATTTGCTTGCGGGCTAGTCTCTATCAATTCTAGTTTCTGGACTGTGGGTTAATTTATTTTAAGATTGAAAAATGTTCGTACCTGTACATTTTAATTTTTAGCAGTTCCAACATGAGAGACTTCTGTTTTGGATCGGTGCGCATGCTCAGTTCGGGAACGCGCTCTTTTATATTTATTATTACTGACAGGCCTGCGCTTGATCTCAATCTCACCTGCTGGAAAGCAATGAAGAGGCCGACGGTGGAGCGCGCCCACTAAGCAAATACCGATTTACTCGATGTTTAAAAATTCCCATATCATAAGATGTTGGAAACACCGACGCAGGAAATGAATTCCACTCCTTGACGGTTTGCAGCAAATACAACACAGGAGGCGAATGCGAGCAATTGGAATTTCAATACCACATAAGGGTGCAAACCCTCACGGCGCCTTGTCAATTTAGGTAGAGGGGGAGGGGGGAACTACATTATACAACTGAGCCGCGCACACACTCTAGAGTACTTAGTTTCGCCATATGCTATGCAGTCCTTTAGGCTTTGAGGCCAGTTCACAACAGCAGCACGCACTCGTTCTGTGGACAAAATTCTTCACAGCCCATCGTATGGATTGTTTTAGGGACTCCAAATTATAATGGCGTTTAGAGCGAGCCTTACTCTCTAAATTGGCCATAAATCAATCTTAATCCAACGGATTAAGATCAGGACTAGATGACGGGCAGTCTTCAGCTCTGATGAAGTCCGGAACATTCGTTTCTAACCAGGATTGGAAGCATCGAGCGCCACGAGCCGGCGCCGAGTCCTGCTGGAAGGACCGTTCTTGGTTATTGAACGTGGTGACGTTGAGGGGCTTAACGACTACCTTCTCAGGAATCGTATCAAGATACACTTTTCGGATGTTTTGATACCTTCTCACAAAAATATGTCTCAGTCCCTTCTTCATAGCCAACACTCCACCGAAGCACCACTGCAGTCGGGTAATGCTCACGACAACGTGACTCTGTTGACTAATTGGGAAGCTTCTCTAGAGCTGTCTGCACGAGTACGCTCATTCTGTTTGTCAAAGTTTTGCTCAGCTGTAATGTCCTCACCCGTGAGCACAATGTTCCCATGACCTCCCTTTGCGTGGCGCTTAAGTAGTTGTATTGATTTTACCGCCCTATTCCTTTTTAAAAAATACCCTACATCAAATGAACGGATCCTTTGTTGACTCATCAGTAGCTCTCTTGCACTTTTGTTCCGGTCACACTCCATCAGCAAGTGGTGCAAATCCTCTAATTCCTAGCGGGTGCGGACGCTGCATCATTTTATACCATATTCCTTTCTCTATACTTGTCATATAAAAACACTCCTTCCAGCAAGCAGACATAATTTTCCTGTATTTTTCGAAAAATTCGCAATCATTGCATTACATTTTATATTCAGTACATTTCGTTAATCGTAATTGAGCTTCATTCCCGACGCTCCACACACGTGATGGCACCTGTTGTAACGTCAGAGAACTAGAATCAAATTTGTGTTTAAAAATATAGTCAATAATATGCTAGGCTACTGAAATTTCTCTATCTGCCGAGGTGCATCGAGCAAAATACGGCGCTTATGCTCTCCTTATGTATGGCCACTTTTCTAATTTGTCTCACCATATCCCGAGACACTCTTTAAATAAATACTATTCCTATTTCATAACAGTTTTAAAACAAAAAGCCATCGACTCGCCCCCGGAGCGGTAGGGCGGCGGTAGGGCGGCGGCAGGGCGGCGGCTGAGCTGCGTTGTTTGTACGTCTCGAGTGAGTCTGGGAAGGGCTTATATTACGCAGAGGACAAATAAGCCTGATTCATCGTTTGCAGATACGGATCATAGGCGTTAGTGTCATAGAGGCATTCTTCGAATTATCCCTTGTACATAAGTTATGCTAATGCTCATGGCTACTGCCCGGGCAGCAGACCTGAGGCTGTCTGCGGCCCCGATGAGGCGAAGTGGCGCACAGCCAGACAGAGAGGTCGCGAGAGGCGACCTCTTTGCGCTCCACTCTCAAGAGATGGAGCCTAAAAGGCTCTTCGCTTGCTTGGTCCTTGGAGAGATATGGATCCGCAGGCCCGGCCAGCAGCAACTTGATAAACATTCCGGGAGATTTTTGTCAGTAAGTGTCTAACACGCCGGGGTCGCCGCCTTCACGGCGCCCCCTGGGTTTCCTATGCAGGATTATCCCTCGGGATATAAAACAGCACTCATTGTTATATTTCTAAGGTACGGTAAGGCAAACTCACTTTGTACCAAGGGATTCTGATAATCCTGACCAAATATCGAGACACGGAAGACGCCGATCACAGCTAGTTTTCAATATTTTTGTACCGCTTTGTCCCGGATTGCCGCGTACAGTACTGCGACGAAGCATTGATAACTTCAATGTGATTCGAGGTTTTATATCTGAGAATACTCGTGTAGCGTCTTCTCGATACTTAAACAATGTAACTCGAGCGGTACGATTGTATTGTGGTATTGTTATATTCTATTATCGCAAATAATTCGTTTTGTTGTTTATCTTAGTTTAGTGTTTCAACGAAAAATATGCAACGCAGCGTTATCTAATATGTTATCCTGTATAAATTAATGAAAGTCACTGTACAATGTGAGCAGTTTCAATGCGGTGCATCCTATATTTGCATACAAGTGCTTATTTCATTGAATTCGTTTTAAAAATCTAAGTTGAAATCATATTAATTTCAACAAGAAAAGCGTCACCAGGATCTGGGTGACGTAGAGGCGTACGTGTCAATTGTCGTGTTTAGAATTGATCCTGTAAACATTTGAATTTCCAGTTTGTTGATGTTATAATCCACCTACCCTGCTCACGAAATGTAGAATGTCCGTTTACGCAGATGTTTTGTTTAGCGCAGCGGAGCTCTCTACGTCTAAATGAAATCTATTGAGCTCTAAAATGAGGTGTAATCTTATCGAAATGCAATTTGTCGCAAATGGGAGCAGAAGGTCCCGAGTCCCGACAAAGGCGCGCAGAGCAAACAGTCCGACAAAGGACCACTGAACGGGACCGACTCCGATGTATACAGGACGAGACGCGAGACGCGAGACGCGAGACGTGCGGGACGTGCGGGACTGGATCTCGTTTAATCGTCTTGTTTACAAACTAGAGCTGCCTCTATAACTGTTCTCTTGTACACGCAACCAGCTGTTGTTGCCCCTTACAACGAGTGATTGAACGCGGCCACCCCCCGCCCCCGGGGGGAGCGCTCTTCCGACAGGCGACTCTGTGTATTTACATATTTGTTCAGTTCCAGCTGCTCATCAGCTCTCTCTGTTCCACTGCACATTCTTCTAAAAGATTTCACGCTTCAAATATTCCAATAAATATGTATTTAACCCAATCTTCTATTATGGATATATATTAGGTCCTTACATATGAAATTGGCGTTTTGTATGGGAGGAACAAAAAGTCGAATATTTTTTAATATAATATATTTAATTAATCAAAGTATGAACCATTATTTTCTATGCACTTTTGCCATCTCATAGGTAGGTCATTGATCCCTTTACTAAAAAAACCAGTCGGACGGGAATCAATAAAATCTTTGAAGGCGATTTGGACTGCCCCATCGGAGTTGAATTTTTTCCCTTGCAAGAAGTTATCGAAATTTCGAAAAAAATGGTAATCTGTTGGAGCAAGGTCCGGGGAGTACGGAGGATGTCTTAGACTTTCCAATTGAAGCTCTTCTAATTTAGTAGCCGTCTGTTGCGCAGTGTGTGGTCTAGCGTTGTCGTGAAGCAGCAGTGGCGTGGAGCGATTGACCAGCCTAGGTTGTTTAGCCGCTAGCTTTTCCATCATGGTTTGCAATTGCTGACAATAGACATCAGCCGTAATAGTCTGGCCAGATTTGAGAAAACTGTAATGAACAATACCGGCACTAGTCCACCAAACGCTTACAAGTAACTTTTTTAGGGTTAATTTTCGCTTGGGGCAGGATTTGGCTGGCTGGCCAGGATCCAACCATTGCGCTGAGCGCTTCCGATTATCGTAAAGAACTCATTTTTCATCACAGGTAATGATTCGGTTTAAAATACCTTCATTATTGTGCCGGTTTAGTAATGTAACGCAGCAGTCGACGCGCGTTTGCCGGTTTGCTTCAGTCAATTCGTGAGGTACCCACCTTTCAAGCTTTTTAATCTTCCCAATTTGCTTCAAGTGAATTAAAACATTTTTATCACTAACATCACAGCCTGCAGCTAACTCGGACGTGGTTTGCGATGGATCCGCTTCCACAATAGCCTTCAACTCTTCATTATCAACTTGAGTCTCAGGCCGTCCACGGGGCTTGTTCTGCAGGTCGAAATTTCCAGAACGAAAACGTTGGAACCAAAAACGAACTGTGTTTTCTTTTGCAACACGACCGCCATACACATCATTCACCCTTCGAGTTGTTTCCGCAGCACTAGTGCCACGGCGGAACTCGTACTCGTAAATAATGCGATATTTTAAGTTTTCCATTTTGTAAAATGAGTGACGCAAACAGAAAAAAACAGAAGAAAAAAACAAATGAATGACGATCATCGAAGCACAAATACATGAGTCTATAGCTGTACAAATTTGAATTTGGAATTCCTTACCAAAGAGGAGAAATTTGTGATTAAAGTGGCCAGTACGAAAAACGCCAATTTCATATGTAAGGACCTAATATTATTGAAATGTTTTCATCTTCAGGAAGGGCCATTCATGTTGCCATATCAAGTCGTGCTGGCTGTATATTGACATATTGATGTTTGTACTTCAATCAATGAATGAGCTCATGCTTTGAGCTGGTTTTAGATATATTCATATTTTAGTAATAATCTTTATTTCTTCTCGATAAAGTCAGAAGCACGATATCAAAAGTCTGATGGTGTATTCTGCTGTAAAAATTGTGACCTCTCTCTGTCAAACGGGCCCTCAATTCCCTTGCCACTATTTGATACAAAAAGAAATTTTTTTTTTTTATTAAAATCTAAATCGCTTACCCACGCGCATCGGCATGGATGCAACAGTAATCGAGAGAGAGTAAGTAACATTCATGTAAGTTAGAGATATTTTGGATATATCAGTGGATAGGATGAAACAAGGCGTGCGGAACGGTCTCCTGGTGAGCGTGCTCCCACGTAATAATATGGAGTCCTTTAAACGAAGCTTGGAGAGATATTAGCGCAGGCCGGCATGCTCGCTGCCACCGCCGAGGAGCTTCCCCTTGCTGTTGATAGTCATACGAGGTGTGGTGCAATGTGTTGTGGCGCGCAGGGCGGCCGGAGCCCACGGTGCGGTGGCTGGTGAACGGCGTGCTGGTCGACGAGGAGTACGAGCACAACACCGGAGACGTCATCGAGAACCGGCTCATGTGGCCCGCCATCCGCCGCGCGGACTACGCCGCCGTGTTCACCTGCCAGGCCGCCAACTCGCTGCTCGTGCCGCCGCGGGAGCTCTCGCTCGTGCTCGACATGTTCTGTGAGTACCCGCTGCACGCGGTGCTTGGACGCCGCTGCCTCCGCCTGCACGTACCAATAAACCCTTACCCTTGTCGTTAATGGTTCACAGCCTCACGAGGCACGGTTTTGAGAAAGGCAATAACTCGGGGCGTCCCTCAAGTATTTCCAACTCTTAGAGCATCAAGGAAACCTAATCTACACTTAATGAAGGCACCGTAGTTCTCACCGATGAAAAACACCTTGAAACTTAAATTGCTTATACCTAATGGACCTCCACTTTTGAAGAAATATTGTCTAACATAAGACACAGTACCTGTACGAGGATAAGTGGGACCCTTTATGTAAATCTATGGCCTTGTAGTGCGGCCGCTGACGGTGCAGATCCGCAAGCCGACGGAGCTGGGCGAGGGCGGAGCGCTGACGGCGGAGCGCCGGTACGAGGTGTCCTGCGAGTCCGCCGGCAGCCGGCCGCCAGCGCTCGTCACCTGGTACAAGGGCAAGCGGCAACTCAAGAGGATCACGGTACGTCTACAATAGAGTATCACCTCATTCATCTATCATCTATTGTAACGGAGGTTTTGTTCACCATGTAATCGATAGATGGCGTTGCTCATCCGTTGAACCGCGCAATCGTTTTATAACGCTTATACTATATTATTTGTTGGTGGTCCTTATCGACATAATTGATAGTTCACAGCTTTTGGAGAAAATATCGTCTTGCATCTTTAAAGAGTTTTTGAAATGAGATTTTTTGTCGTTAGAGATTAATTAATATTAATATATTGCATAAATACCAGAATGGATGAGCCCCTTCACCCAAAACATTCACTCGCTCATCTAAAATGCTCAAGATACCACCGAAACTGTCTCTCAACCGCTACAGCATCGAAGCAGATCGCCGACGCATGATGGCATGCAAATCATGCAACTCTGCCTCGGCAGATATACCGGGGGCGCGCTGCGCACTAAGCCGGACCGTATTATTTTTATCATCGAAAAATTAAACTTTGATCTTGAATAACTTTTGACTGAGTTGATTTTTCAAAAATTAACTTCAGACCTTTTTTGTAGAGCGTTAAATTCTCTACAAAAATAATGAATGGGTATTGCAATACGATATATCGTCCAATAGTTATAGAAATCAAAAGAAAAAAAAGCTTTTGTACTGTGTTATTTGTATGGGAAATCGAAAAGTGGGATGCGGACAACCTAAATATTAATATTAAGGGCTCATAATTTCAGAGGCCTATTTCGGCATTAAAACGAAACTTTTGAGCGTGGTTCCGAGGTATTTTTTTTTTTAAACGCCCTAATGTATATAATAAGTTACAAATACTTTTACTTAACAGGACAAAAATCCGTTGACAGTCGCCATCGCTATGGCGCGGCCGGCGCACACACACCGCGTCACCACGGCAGCTCTCTAGCTATACGAACAACTGGATATACCCAAGCTGATCCTGGAACGCGGCAGGCCGAAGCGAGTCACTATGACGGTCTTTACACTTGTACACTGTGCTCAATTGCCTTGCCACGCGAGAAAATACTAAAATATTCTATAATACAAGAGTAGTGGCGTAAGACAATGTACATGGGAAGCAAACTAATAACATGAGAAAAAATAAATTTACTACCTATTTACATAGTTCGGTCCCCGGGCGCCTCGGTGAATTGTTTCCCAGGCCCGGGTGCAGCAATGAGAGGGACACCCCGGGGATTTACAGTCAGTAGGAGTCTGACACACCGGGGTCGCCGCCCCCACAGCGGCCCTGATGCTCCCATGCAGAATTCACCCCGGAACACAAATAAAGAGCCGTCTGACCGTGTATGTTCAAATGCAGGTTCATTCAGTTCTAAGTCAGAACTCGGGAATAGGATGTAATCCAGTGTAATGTGTAGTAGAGTAGGTCAGCAAATCGAATGCACGACGCGCTGTTGGACAGTAACCACATACAAATGGTGCAGCGACGGTGTGTTATTAGGCCTCGTGCCTGAGACACGGCTGTTTGGATGACACGACGGGTGCGCCTCGGCCGGCCATTATTCGGCTTCAGTCGACTACCCACGAATCGTTGACGATTTTACAACTTGGATCGGCCCGGTATATATTATAATAATAAATACGTGTCGACGCGCAACCGGACCGCGAGATATTTCACCGCTTGTCCGATCATGTCACGCCGGGCATTCATCACCGATCGGCAATGTCACAGCGCTACCGGAAGCTATGGCAATTGACGGCTATTCACATTTACACCGGATATAATGTGCCGCAGAAATATATTTATATAATACTAGTTAAAAAGAACCTCCGCAGGTTCATCGTGGTTTCACCATTCCGTACCCTGCGCGTTATAAATATGGATGTTGGCAAATGGTCGCTTCAAGCCACCGTACAATGTCACCCAGTCCGTGTTTTAACAAGTGAAGGAGCATGGCCGCCGTCGCCGCCGCCGCCGCCGCCGCCATTGTCTTTACCCACACAGCGAACCAATTATAAATGTCGACACCGTAAGTCAACGTCACTGTAAATTTAATCATTTTCAGTACATTTACAGGAGAGCCATTAACAACATTTTTAATTTGCCTGCAATTACTTTCAGATAAAATAGAATCAATATTCAAACAAGTTATATGTACATACGATTTGATGTAAGCCTTTATACGAGTATATTGACGTGGTCGCATGTCCATTCGCTAAAGTGAAATTTGCTTTGATCCAGTTACAATGACAAAATATTTGATTAGGCTAATACAAAAACATTGTAAGGTTATATACTGTCGGTTGAAGAGATGACCATTTATAAGACGCTCGGGACAAAAATATATCTAATAGATAAATAACGTCTCTCCGTGTTTTTGATTAATATTTACATGTAAGCCGTACCCTATTCATCCGATTCCACAGCCACTCAGGAGCCGGGATGTGGCATCAACGGACGAGGCGCCGCGCCCGCTGCCGCTCCGTGCAGATCTTATTTTTTTTGAAGCAGACTAACTACTGAGTGCCGGGAAAGGCATTTACAGCTCAACCGGGCTTAGGGGGCGAGCACAGAAGGTGCTCAGCCAGCGAGTTTTGGGTTGGGTGGCAATGCAAGGGCACCCCTGTGGGTACGAACTCGATTTGGACCGCTAGCCAAATAAAGTACTAACCCTACGGGTGATCTACCAGCGTTTCGGAATTGACTACCTTGAGAAGAAACTCAAGGCTGCGTCGGAGTAGAACTGCGCCTCGGTGCGAAAACGCACCGGTTAGGAACAGTTGACTGAACTACCCTTCTTCGGCGCCGCCGGCGACGCCGGTGTCGTGGAGTGAAAGTAGTGTGTGTGTGTACCTCACTGTTTGATCGGTCGGTGACTCATACCGCCTCGACGTTTAATCTAGTTATATACATACACCCGGGCGTGGCGAGGGCGCGGGCGGGGGTGCGGGCGTGCGCTGCGGGCGCTGCGGCCTGCTCCCGCTGCACTCTGCGCTGTGCTCGCCGGTCAGGGCAGGGGCCGTTCCATATTCATAAGTGGATGTCGATATAAGAATTATCCGGTCGCGGCGCCGCTGGACCGGGCGAGTGTCGTAAATAATAATGTCATTAAAACTGATTGTAAAGTGTATCACTACGCGGAACGGCCCCGCTCGGCCCGACCGTTCTATAAAAACATCGCCGGACACCGCTGGGGTCAATTTATCGCTAGAGTGGACCTCCTTGCCAGTTGCGTCTTCCCCGGAGGGCCATACAGTCTCGTTTTAATTTCCTCCAGATCCTGCTGCCGATAAAATAAAAACTTTGAGTCGAGATCGACTCGGCCCGCGGCCCCACTGCACTGGGCTTGGCGCCCGGCAGCGCTCGGATAAACACTAGATATTGTGTCCAATCTTGTATTGAAAGTAATCAATTGCCCTTGTAGTACATACGTAGATAGATGTCTTTTTCAGGTTAATTACATATCATGATGCGATACACTCGCAGCTATTGCGTACATGTCTGGCGCGCTCCGTCAGCCTGGCAAGCTCGTGCGAAACGGATAGAAAAAAAATATAACGAGACGAGCCAATTTAAAACGACCCTACAAATTTTTAAGTAAATGCGGCTCCTATGCATTTATGTTATACACTCGGACCAGGTAGAAGGTCGTATACTATATTAATTATAACGCTGTTTTAAAAACAAGCGCTAAGACTGCGCCGTCGTAAGTCTTGTAAAGTCTTGTAATAATTACAAACGAAAAAATGACAAGACAAAAAGTGTAAAATGTGCTGAGGTGGCCTATCGGATAATGAAATGATTCCCACGCCTGTGGCTGCGCGCGCGGTCACATCGCGCACGGCTCCAGGCGCCACGGGCTCGCGAGCTGAAGGGAAACAGCGCGAGGAAACCCGCGTGGCATCTAATAGAAATGTCACGTGTACTAGTGCTGCGAGAAAAGTGGTCAGCTGCGCTACTGGTCACGTTGGGCGCGACATATAAGCTCAATGTGGATACAGCCACTTGTGTATCTCTGATCACTTCGGAATTGTATTATTATAAAATATAATAATAACAATAATAGAGCTCACGAATAAAAACACGAATTAGAGCGTTAACAAACGGTTAAAACGATATCGAAACTGATCGCTTAAGATTGTTGCGACGCAATTAGGGTCACACTTTAACCTTAGATCTCTAGGCTTCTAGGTGTCACACGACTATGATTTTAAAACGCATAGATTGTCTTGAAGTGCCGCTTAGAATGAAGTGGCTTCCAAGCAGTTCGGCAACAGCTGTTGCACGTCGGTGATAGTCAAAGGAGCGGCCTCTGTTTGCTGCGGCCGCCCGGGCCCCGGGGTCGAGACTCGAGAGTCGTGACCTAAATATTAATTGCAAAGCTGCTCTTTGTGGAATTCCGACTTTGTGGAAACGTCGACAAATCGACTCTCGAATTTACGAGTACCATAAGGCTCAAAAATATTTTTAAGGTTCTACTAGGTCTTTCTCGAAAATGCTGGAAGGCAGCCGTTCTGATATATATATCGGCTAGATGCCATCATCAGGGCAGATCTAATTTGAAAGCGATAGGAAGCGAGAACCCAAGCGATCCGAAAGGACTTTGCGAATGTAGCTGCACGTCTGCACGGCGCCACGATCGGAGCAGCAAAACCCGAGTATGATTTCGCTTGAGGGGGAGTACTGTAGCTGCACGTCTGCACGGCGCCACGATCGGAGCAGCAAAACCCGAGTATGATTTCGCGCAGGGTTATATGCACTCTCGGCTGTAGCACCGCCGCTTTCTGATTGGCCGATCAACTTACGGCTCCGATCGTGGCGCCGTGCAGACGTGCAGCTACAGTACTCCCCCTCAAGCGAAATCATACTCGGGTTTTGCTGCTCCGATCGTGGCGCCGTGCAGACGTGCAGCTACACGAACATACGAGCACTGCGGCTGCACGGTGAGCGCTTCTACGTGTGACAATTGCGACTGGTTTTGCCGACCGAGCTTCGAGAACATTCGACGGTTGCGATTCGAGACATTTCTGTGGCTGCGTTCTGTTATTATATACTCACATCGATCAGTAAATCGATTGTGCGTCAAAACCGTCAACCATTTGAGTACCCCGCGCTCGTATCAATATTTTATGTATGCATTTGATTGTACCGAACTTCAGTGGGATTAAAACATACTGAACCATTCAAACAATTTAAACCTTACTTATGTATTTAACGCAGTCAAAATCAGTGTATTATTTATTCCAGCTAACTGCATTCATTCGCTAAAGTTGCATGTAGACGAAGCTCTCGCGGTAGCGGCGAGTGAACACTCTGTAGGCACGCGTTGCTGTGGCGCCCGGTGATGCCGGCTGGCAGAGGGCCAGGGCGTCGCACAGCTACCGCCCTAATCAACTCGCAGGACTATATCAGCTTAGAGGAGCCCCGCAGCGGGCCGGGCCGCGCACATTGCTGCAATGCACGCCCAACTACTCCCATTGTTGACTGAGGAGCCTAATTCATACGTTTTTAATGGACAGATCAACAATATATTGTTGAGAATGCGTTTTATACTATCAGCCTTACCAGTGCCTACTTACTATTGTCAGCCACCTTTCAACCGAACAAACCTTGGCTTCAACAGTACTTTGTGTAGATTATCTCGGGCCTACAATCTTCTTGGAGATTCGGTCGATTTGTTCGCCGACTGTATACCGGGCTCCAAGAGAAAGGACTTCAGGTTGTCGAGAGATGCGCACACGAACAATGTCGACCTTCATTATCATTAACATTGATACTATACAACTGCTTATATTGTATCCACTGTAATGTATGTTGCGGTTGGAGGTTGCTCGATAGGAACTGTACATTGATGACTGTTGATGATTGTAATTGCGTATGTGTAGTGCGAATGGAGTATTGCATAGGGCCACTGGCAACCCTATCAAATAAATAAATAAAACCTTTCTATAACTGTTTTAAATTTATTGCCTGCAGTGCGTCGTCGTGTGGAACGACTCTTACTTGCGCGGGCCGCACCGCAGTGGTTCGCGGGCCGCGGGCCGCGGGCCGCTGGTTGCCGACCCCTGCTTTTAGTATTAAATCAATGTACTTAATTCACTTAAATTGTCAAATGTTTATCGTAAACGGTAAACGTGCTTTTCAATGAAACCGTTGTTTTTTATATTGACAGCCCATAAATAAATAAATAAATAATAATAAATAAATAATATTAAATTTATAATTAATTTAATGGCGAATTTTTTGTCATTTCTTAGTAGTAAAAGACATGAAAAAATCATTTCGCAAGAGTACTCTAATTAAAAGTTGAGTTTTGGCAAAAGAAAAATGATTAAATCTCTTTTTTCTAACACTTTTTGGTAAAGTGTCACTCAAAATTTTGTAAGAGAACGTCTTTCATGCTCATCTATATCAGGATTGTTTTCAATCTTTTTAAAGTGAGGAAACAATATTAACAAAATTAAAAGTTTATTTTTCTGTGTGTTTTCTATGTTATACCGGAGTAATCTGGAAAAAAATCCTAATGACCTCTCTACGTCGTGAAAATATCCTCTGTGTGTTTTAGATTCAATCATTGGTGAGGTCCTTGTTAACTGGGCAGACGATGGCGCCTAAATGATAATTAACTGCCAAAATAAAAAACACAAGTACTAAATAAAATTGAAAGCGTATAAACTCTCGTTAGTCAGCAGCTGGCTTAAAGCTGCAGCGAGTAGGCGGGGCGATAGGAACAGCAAACTGCAAACTGCAAACTGCAGCGGCGCGCACCCGACGCATCTTGCGTAACGCCAACTGATCACTTCACTTCACGTTATGCATCGTCCGTTGCATTCCGACACTGCTCGCTAATACGCAAGTCGAGTACTGGCGCCACTGCTCGCCTGGCTAATGTTTGTCTATTTTTATTATTAATTTGTTTTTTATACACTTTCACTGAATACGATCAATTTTAATTTCATCTTCTGTCTAAAATTGAAATTTCTTTATCTGGCAAAGTAGGTTCTTGTAGGTAGGCAGTAGTAAAGTCCCAAGTCCACTTACTATACTTTGTCCCGGATTACTGATACCTACCATACAGATGGCAATTGAATATTGCATGTGTAAAAAATATATATGGAAGCATTTCAATTATTTTTTTAATGCATTTTTTTACAAATGGCAGGCGTGTGAGTTGAATCGGATAGTATTAAAACAAAAAACAGATTAATGTATTTTTGACCTAAAATAATATTAATTAAATAAACTTATGGAGGTACACAAAATGTCTTTGAGCCCATCCAAATGGTGGCGTGCTGCTTCCTGGACGACCGAAAGCACCTACCTGGCTGGTACATCCGCGTCATCAGGATCAATTTCGGGACGTTCAGTCTTGAAACGTGCTGGGCAACTTTTCCAGCCGAAACGGCTGAAAAGCTGTTAAAAGATGGTTTGCAGATCGGCCGAAAAAGCGTCCAGATCCCAGATGAGCCCAAATTCATCTGCGTGGTCAAAGTAGTGTTAACGAAAGACGTGACCTGATCCTGCGACCGCCCAGTACATACTCATTGTTCAAGGACGAAATTTTAAAACGCTTCGGAGAGTCGCAGAAATCCAAAATTAAACGTTTACTGGATATCGGGTTAATGGAGATAAAAAAAACATCATAGTGCCTTCAAAAGCGACATCAATACTGAATGATAATAATCATTCCCAAACTTAACTTTTTCTTGTAACCTGGGGGAAAATCCTGCATAAGATCTTCAAAGCCGCTGTGAATGTCGTACCTCTGCGTGTCAGATTCCTTCTGACTAAAATCCCACGAGTTGTCCTTCCAATCACTCTACCCGGGCCTGGGATACCAAATTCATCCAGTTGCCTGAGGAGCTAATAGCCTATTCAGACTTTCTCTCGAGAAGGGTTAGTCTAGAGCGTCCACCTTCCTAAACCTCTCTCTCAGTTGGAGCGCTGGCCACGGCGCGCCGCCTCCCTCTCAAATAAACTTTACCTTTCTTTTTTTAACCCTGGCGAGAATCCTGCACAGGACCATCAGGGCCGCTGTGAGAGCATCGACCCGGGTGTATCTGACTCCCATTGACCAAAGACCCCCGGGATGTCCTTCTAATCACTCCACCCGGGCCTAGGAATCCGAATTTGTTTAGAAAATAAACGTAACTGTGTCAACTTCTGCTATTCAACAATTACACTGCAATTCTAGCAATAGCTGCAACATTATAAAAAAATAACTCTTTGTATCTTAAAAACTTTTCTTTGTCAACGCTAATTATTACTTATGGTTATTCAAAGTTTTCATATATCAGCTCGATGACAGTTCGGGGCAATCCAGTGATAATTTTTTCAATTAACATTTAAATCATTAAATTTTTTTGTAAGTCGTTCTAGTCATTGGCCAATATAAATCGTCATTGCGGAACGCTCAGTGCCAGCTGTACCTGTTCTAGTCGTCCAAGCAAGTGTGCAAGCGAAGCGAGTAGCGTGAAGGCAGCACCGGCCCGGGGCCAGCGCCAGGCGGCGGCGGTCACGCGATTTATTCATGGGCGAATATTTTACTACCGTCGACATAATCGAGTATCAGGCGCTCGACATTTGTTCTGCATCATTGATAACGCCGGAGACCGCACGAGACGAGCAGCACATCGCGGCAGATGTTGCTCCGTGTCGACTGCAGTTGCCGCGCTGTACTTGCAATAACGCGCACGCGATAAGTGTTAGGTTTTCAGAATCTTTGATTAAAAACGAGGAAAATATTTATGTAAAAAGGTTTAAATTTTAAAAAGTAACACACTTCGAAACAATAAAAGCGAAAGTGACAAGTGACAAGTTCCAACAGACAAAAGACAACCACAGAGTTGCGTTCTGTTCTACTCAACAATAAGCACGCGGCGCCACCAAGCAAGTAAATAGTGCAAATGGCAATATTACTGTAATAGATTTTTCTATCGATTTTCGTATTTAGTAATTTATTGTTTTTGTAGCAGGCAACCTTTTATACGAAAAGTAAATTGAACTTTAAACATGCGATGGGTTAAAGAATGGACTTTTTTGCTTTGATCAACAATAACTCAGGATTAAGTCATCGTAGAAAGCTCGTAGGTAAGTAAAAAAAAAGGGAATGAGATTTCTTAAAAATTTTTAAGATAAGACTATTGAATAAAAAAAATAAAGTCCATAGATCATTTTGAAGACGAAAAAAATTTTGGAAAATTTTTCATCCCTGTATTTTTCTTACGATTACTCAAAAACCCTATGCGTAAATTATGTCTACGTTTAAAACTGAAAACTAGACAATTGAAGCTATAACTTTCTACTTTTAACACTTCTGTACGACCATTTTTCTCAAAATAACAGCCTCTTAAATATCACACTCGGCGTGAATTTAACCTGTTTCACTAGTAAAGCATACGATTTCTCAATTTACAAGTAAAAATATTTAAAAAGAGGAGATTAAAAAAAAAACATTTGTTTTACAATCTTCGATAAAACCTACTTTCAGAAATCAGATTTTAGTTGTTGCTCGTTTATCAGATTTGCTTCTTCGAATGGTTGCTGTATGTAGAGTAATGTGTGACGCGTATGCAGTCAAGGAGTTCGGCACGTCGCTGCAAGCGTCTTCGGATCAATGAGGGTTGATTGCGAGCGGCGGCCGCACGGCCGCACCAACCGCAACTCGCGTACCGGCCGATGTGTGCCGCCGCCCGCCGCCCGCACATGGCACATTTTTTTATATCATACCATATGTCTATATGAAGGTAACAATAAACTAAACATACTTATACATACACATTGTAAATATAATATTTATAATGATTGTGTGCGGAGGCCGCGACAAGTGCGCTCCAATGTTTAAAACTCCATTACTGTCGAAACGAGCGATAATTAAATGGAGATACTCGTTACCGGCCGCGAGCTGACCGCCTTCCTGCGCCTCGCATGTCACTCCCCCCGCGCCCTTAAGCAGTAGCCCACGTCATTATTTACAACCAATTGATTAGCAGATGCTACAACTTACTTTTTAAGAGACTGTGAAACAAAATGGTTTCCATTCAAGCTGAATTCTGCTCGTGCACTGGTATTAATGGATAATAATTTAGTTCTAGGATTAAATCTTTATCAATAAACCTAAAATAAGGATTAAATCTCAGTGAATCACTTCAACTAGTATAGAGATGTAGTATAGGGACAGTGATCCATGTGCCTAGAGGATTGCCGCCGTACTGTATGCAAGGCGGCGTAACACCGACTGCTGCATGTGAACTCTGGTCACTGATCACATTGTAGTCCCTAAACTCTTATTGACGAAATAATTTATATATTTATATAAATTATATATATATATATATATATATATATATATATATATGTATAATTATTATGTATAGTCATAGATGGGCAAAATGTAATCGAATTAATAAAAAATATTATGATTACATTTACGTTTTATACCATTGATTTGACTGCATTTTGCTCATCTATGTTTTAAACACTACAGAATCCCAGATTGCATACACATTTATGATTTCTTAATGTTTTAAATGGATTTAATCATGACTACCGAGCAAGAAAATTAAAATTACGACTATATTTTGTGATCGTTAATCATTAATAAGATTACATTTTGACCATCTCTGTGTATAGTGTATGCCAGTTAATTACAATATAGCTAGTCTATCGCGTCATTATGCAAAATATATGTTTTCTGAGAATGAGCGGGTGAAATGAGGTGATGCGTCGTAAAGTCAAAAGATGATATAACGAAAGCTCTGCAGCCGGCGCAGCTGTGCCGCGGCGCCACCGCACGTTCTCTGTGATGTGCTGCCTCTGGCGCTGCGCTCTCCGGTAGCGACTCTCTACACGCAGTTTATTTTGAGCTCACTTTATAATAACACTATTTCTTTATATTGTGTATCAATTTAGAGTGATACATGCTGCATGTGTAATAATTTCGGGCTCCAGGCCTACGTGTAATAATTTGTTAAATGTTATCAAGGTTGTGATTGGAAGTACAATTATGGAATATGGATTGTCAACAATGCGCGTGCAGAGCGAGCGTGTCCATGAGAGATATAAAATACAGTCGCGGAAAAGTCATATTTCAAATATTGACTTAATAAAATACTCGTAAACTTTTATTTTATTTAAGAAAAGGTAAATATAACAATGAATTCTTAAATGAAGATAGCAAATTGGCAGGCGTAGCGTGGGGCGGCTCCCTCTGCTAGGTGGAGCGACGATCTGCGGAAGGCGGCCGAAAAGGGTTAGATGAGAAGAGCCGAAGACTAGGCTTAATAACGCTTTTTAGAAAAGGCCGTACACCTAGCGGTGGCCTAGGGTGACCTAGGGCGAATAGATCATGATAAAATATCAGAATTATTCCGTATGTATTACGTCGCCAAACATTTCTCGTTTTTATTGTGTATCAACGAAAAAAAATCGGTATAAAATTTGTAAAAATATTTTTGTACTCAAGGTACGATGACATATAACAGACACGGTATTTATGTTTTAGAGACTTAATAATTTTGAAATGTCAATTAGAACGACGACCGTTCCGCGCTGTTGTTTTAACGTCTCCGTACGCGCGTGATCGATCCGCGAGCGTCCTGCGGCGGTCAACGAGAGCACCGGCGAGGTGTCCGCTCGCCCCGGCGCGGCCACACAGCCTCCGTCGCAGCGGCGGTCGCCGGCAGCGCGCTGTCGCCCGCGTTGTGTTTCAAATTCACACATTCAGTGGAACCCGGTTACGAGCACATAATGAACACGGCTCGTTTGAATAATGCATTCGCTCCCGCAGCCGACGCCGCGCGCTGTCGTCGCGAACCGTTCAATACAATCTATTACTTACGCAGTTTATGTTACATCACAGTTTGTTTGAAGCGGAGACAGGTCTCGGGCACCTCGGCTGCGACTGTGCGAGTTCACGTGACACACACAGTGCTGGTGACATCAGCTTTATGTTCTCCTTCCTGGCTGTGGCGCGACACCGCAGTGCGCGGGCGGAACTATAATTGGTGACACAGTGTCGTGCGCGCGCAGCGGGGGCACAATGAGGATCCAGGACGATGAGGTGTCCTCGCGGTGTGTGCTGACGGCTCATACTAGAGTCGCGGCCGCGTACGGTGGAAACGGTGTCAGGGTGAGGGTAGGACTATAGGAAAGGGTAGATTTTTATTGAATAATCATTGGCAAGACCAATACAAGTACATTACCTGCCAATACATCAGGACAAGCTATTACAATGTCTCCAGCGCGCCACATCACCACCTAGAATATGAAAACTAAGTGAATACACGCAATATACTGAAATACAAATAAATACGTATTATTAAGTTGCTATTAGATGTTAAGCGACAAAATCACGTTAGCACCTGAAATATCAAGTTTTGTAAGCTCTTGCAATGCTAACGTGACGAAACTCGGCTCCTTTGCGGGCGATTACCGTTGTTTGGCACAGCTTCGCGGCTCCTGCCGGCTGCAGCGGACTGAGCACTGCGACCCGCCCCACGCTGTAACACCTACTACATATGTCTATCTAGCATATATTCAAATACCGTTGTTTTTTTAAAATGTACATAAAGACGCTTGTCCCGAACCACACGCGGTGGAACGCGTAAATGCTGCCGGCGACGATGCGTTTGCCCAAAGATATGTCTATTCACTGTTCTTACAGAGGCTCCTAAATTACAAGGAAGGGAAGAAACACCGCGGAGGTATAATACCGGGGGATTTATTCTACGCGCCCGTCTCGCATAGATCAAATAAAGAGCCTTGTGAAAGTAAAACCAAAAGCTATCTAGTAATCGACGGAAGCGGGCGAATGAATGAATGAATGTTGAGGAGTCGCGAGATCTTCACGTAGAATATATGTGGCTCCTGCTTTCCGGCTCGCTCACAGGCAACAAAGGAGAACAAAAGACATAATGTACAAGAATATTCGCATACTGAAATGTCTCTTACAATAATCAATTGATTAAATCCTTCAATTGAATATATCTCAACGGCCTGTCCCAATAGAGAATTAAAAAGTGATAGGTAGGTTCTGGCGAAAGAGTGTAACAGAATTACTTAGTTTTAAGAGGAAAATTAGAGTTTGTAAAGAAGGTAGAAATTTCAACTGTTTCTATTTGTCCTAATAGGGGATCTGATTGATGATGATAACATGGAGAGAGTGCGTTACAGGAGGAACAGCGCGACAACCTGACGGTGAGCGTGATGAGCTTCGTGCCGACCCTCGACGATGACGGCAAGCCCATCACCTGCCGCGCGGAGAACCCCAACGTCACCACGCTCGCCCTGGAGACCACGTGGACTATCAGCGTCGTCTGTGAGTACCCACCGGCCGCCAGCCTTCAGCCGCTGGTGCCGTTAACTCTCTCTATTCCCAATGTCGTTCTCTTGTCTGAGGTACCAGCGTTTCCGACAAGCCTCGGGAAACAAATGCGGAGACACACCATTGGGATTTTCTCCGTGTCGCGCTTCGGGAGCAGCTCTTCCACATCCTATTATCTATGTTCCCGGGAATCTATTACCGCCAATATAGTTTGCAATATTTACGCTAGTAGCACGACGGCGGACGTCCACTGGCACCCGTCCCGTCTCTTGTCAGTCCGCCCCGTTCTTGCGCCGCGCTACACGTAGCACCAGCGGGCCCTGTTACGTCAGTATGCCATACATGCTCAGTATAAACGAGCAGACGGTCAATGGAGCGAGACTCGCACGGAACAATGGTAAAGGGGCCACCAGAGACCAATTGATAAACCCGTTCAGTTGTGCTTTAATGACATAAGTATATCTATAGCTACCAAGACAGGAATGTTACAAAGGCAAAGGATAGGTAGTCTCTGTAGCTAAGCAGCGGGGCGCGTGTACCCTGACGAGGCTGAGGGACTTTCTGGCTTTACACTTACCATGAATGCTTGAAGAAAACTCGTGTTAGAATTAGCAGTAGAAAGTGCATTGACAGTGGCTTGTGCCAGCAGCGATGTGGTGCGCTGTGTGTGCAGACCCGCCGGTGGTGCGGCTGCGGCTGGGCAGCTCGCTGGCCGCCGGCGACATCAAGGAGGGCGACGACGTGTACTTCGAGTGCCACGTGCGCGCCAACCCGCCCGCCAGGAAGCTCGCCTGGCTGCACGACGTGAGTCGCGCCCCCGCCGCCGCCGCCGCCGCGCCCCCGCCGCCGCGCCCCCGCCGCCGCCGCGTGCATGTCATGCGCACCAGTGCTCTGACAACGGCGATCAGTCGCGCTACTGGCCACGTTGAGCTCGACATATACGCGCAAAGTGGATGCAGCCACTTATTTATCTCTGCTCTTCCCGTAAGAGGAGAGGGTTATTTTACAAAGAGGGACTAGTAAAGGTCTTTATATTCTGACGACGCTTCGGTGCTGTAGGAGCAGTTTATTTGTTACGAACACTTGAACTCGATCCCATCTAATGGAAAGTGATGATGAGCTCGATATTAGAGCGCCATCCGAGATAAACGGTTGCGTGAAGACTCCCACACCACAAGGCGCTGCAGAAACAGGAATGTGAAGCGAATTCCACTTCTCAGTGGTACACAGTATAAAAAATATCGTTGGCTAACAGGTGCGGTATCTGGTAAGGCATAATATTCGATAGTTTTAGCCCAAAAGGAAACTGGATAAGCCTGGCTCGGGGTCGAGTACAATGGTGTGATACATGGGAGGGCCGCTCCCGGCAGTAGGGCTGCGTCGTGCCGTACACGATGATGCTGAATCTATCAGAAAGCGTTAAATAACTTACTGGCTGGCATGAAGTGTCTGCAAGTTTAAGATGTCTGCGCTCTCTAGTGTATTCATCTATTTAAATATAAATTGTACGGGTATATAATTTCGTTTATGTATTAATAATCGCAAGTACATGACAGCGCGCACTCGCATTGCCTAAATCACAAAAGCGAGCGAGTAATTGCTCTCATCAATTAACAGCAATAACAAACGTCGGCCCTCGGCGAGCCCCCTCACCGCACACCGCACCCCTCCCGCAAGCCCTCCATCAACAACCCGCAATGAGCTGTCAGAATAATAAGACGCGGCATCCGTTACAGATATTTAGCCATCATAAATTTGTCAGCAAACAGGTGGAAGTACTGTGGTCCTTTGTAATCTGCACAATTAGTTAGCGCGCACCGGTGCCCCTGCGCGCACCAGCTGCCGGCTTCGAGCAGCCGGTGACCATACGCCAGCGGCGACGACCGTCGCGACACCGGGGACACGAATACTCCTCGGGCCGACGCTGTAGTCAGAGAGACAATTCATCTAATTCAAGCACATGCAAATCTACCTCTGCTCTATTTTAAGCTTCGCCAATATAAGATGACATCATTTGAAGTGCAACTGAGATACAATCAGAGAGCCGGCTCCCAGCCCCCACACGCGCAGCTGCCAACTCGAGAAACGTCACGCTCGTGACGATAACGTTCATGACACTTCTGACAGCTCCAAGAATTTAATGAAAGCGACTTTATATAATAACCTCTCTCGCTCACTCACTCTTAACGGACAACATCTCCTGACATGGGAATCGACGAGTGAATCGGTATTCGATGTGTGAGCGCGCTCCATCACCGGCCCCATCATCACTTTCCGTCAGGTGTGATTGAGGACAAACGCAAGCCTGTCTGTAATTTAAAGAAGATGCTATAATCACTTTGGGTAAATTAGAAAATAGACTTGTCTTTAACAAGAAACCGAACATACAATATAATAGAACCGTAAGTATAGCGTAAATGTCGCCATTCCGATTCAGGCATTCGTTGTCCGGCAGTTGCATCAACGGCTGCCAAAACCCGAACAGTACCATAAGTACTCGCCCAGCCAAATCCAAGTTAACGAAATCGGTTACTTACCATATACTTTATAGCATTCATTAAATAATAGCCCAGTGGATTGGCAACGGGCAGCACAACACGGCCAGTGGGCCCGAGAGGCAGGCGGTGCGATCCAGGTCCAGGCCGCTTCCGCCCACTCGCTCTGGGGACCGATCCGGGGCGGACATGTCCAGCAGTGGACGTCTTCCGACCGACGTGTGAGCAGAGTGAGAGGAGAAGTGCAGAGCTCGTGTTGTCGGCAGGAGCGGCAGCTGGCGCACAACGCGAGCGCGCGCGTCTTCCACAGCAACCAGAGCCTGGTGCTGCAGAAGGTGACGCGGCACAGCAGCGGCCGCTACGCCTGCTCCGCGCTCAACGCCGAGGGCGAGACCGTCTCCAACGAGCTGCACTTCCGCGTCAAGTGTCAGTGGCTTATTTATTCTGAAGAAAAATATCGACTTATTCATATATGTTATATGAAGTGTTATTCACAACAAATTATATAATATATACTACATGTTATCTAAAATGGTATTGTTAGTAAACCATTTATTATTTAAGTAAATAATTTAAAATTTAATGAAAATGAATGAAAAATTAAATGAGTAAACAAATTTAATGGAAGCGTTGGTTTTCTGATGGAACCAAAGAGCCGCATGTGGCGCGCGGGCCGCAAGTTGCCTGCCCCTGCTCTAGGGCTACCTCGAGCAATTCGATTCGGTTCTCAGTGATGTTCAGAACTTTAGGTTTGAACTATTGCACGTGTACTGATTAATGTGAATGTGCATATATTGTAATATGATCTCACAAGACAATATCCCAGGAACACACACACACACACACACACAGCGCAACGGCACTCGCTCTGGTCTCTGGCGTCGCGGAGGACACCGCGTCCGGTAGTTGTATATTATTTGCGATGGCCCTGTATCCCATACAAGTAGCGCGGCGCGGCGGCCCGCTGCGGGCCGGGCGCGACCTTGCCCGTGGCACCCTTGACATGTCGCACGAGCGCTCAGCCGCTGCGTGCTCCGCGCCTGCGCTGGCACAGAGGAGCCCCACGGCCGCCGCGTCGCATACTGTGCCCTGATTGTTTTTTTCACTTGAACCTCTCCACACTTTGAAACTTTGTTTGGAATCAGTTTTCGGCGATTCCCTTCGACTTCTATTGATCCTGCAACTTATGGCCACTGCTTTGACAGCTTTTTTTACTTGGGGAAAATCCTCATTGGACCGAGCGGGCCGCACGCAGCGGGTGGCGCGGCCGAGGTGCCGGACTGGCATCGGATATTAACCCCAAGGTGATATACTTCTGCATATAGACGGAGGACTGCGGGTCCTGTAATTGATTCTCCACAGCTCCATCATGCCGCACCCTTCGAGTACTATGTAGGGGGAGGGCAAAACGTCTTTTCCAACACCGCACAATGTTTTTCGACGAAGCGCGTCACCCCGTTCCGTCAACATCTCGAGGAGCTAGCCAGCCGCTCAGGGCCTCCACCCTGAGCGGCCGCGACCCTAAAGGCATTAGCGAACCGGTCTTGGATAGATCGGTCAGCTGAGACTGTTGCGTCGGGGCGGTTGCCGGCTCCCCGACGTCTCTGCTACTTTGACAGCTATGTTATTCCGATTATAAAACTAATAATACCTTTCTACGAGTCAGCTTGCTTCCTCCTGCCGCCACCGCCCCGCGCCGTTCCGATGCTCTCCTGAAGACGACAATGATCTGGTTTCATTCAATGCCCTTTACAACATGTAACTTTTACCGTACTCATTACGTGTCGAGTTGGAAAGCAATGAATGAGACAATTTCAATTACGATACCGACGAGCTCGCTGCCTCCGCCCCTCACCGCCCTGTCGGGAGCTGAAGGGGGCACGGCGCCTCCACTGATTAATAGAGACGTTTCAAATTGAGCCCTGAACAATACTCAATTAGTGGGGATAGAGAGATTTAGCTTGCCGAAAGGTACGTATACAAAGATCGTAAATAAACGCGCTCCGGTCGAGAGTGCAGGCGGAGAGGCACCTCAGTGCCTCAGTACTTTCGCTCTACCGATGCTCTACACTCTATACCGAGAGCGACCGTCCTTGCCGGCGCCCCCTGCGCACCTCCACCCGCTCGCCCCTCGTCCTCGCCCGGGTAATGGCTTTCGATCTATTTCGCCAATTGTAAGATATGGCCCCGACAAAACAAGATGGGAATTTTTAATGGAGGCCATAACTGCGGGTTATGTAGCAATAAATTATTCTGTTACAAAATATAGGCTTTGTAATGAAGTTGCAGCTTATTGCCTCGGCTGGTTGAAACAATTTAATTCGTGAGTCGTTTAAAATGGAACTCTCGTGCGTCGCCAGGTTTCAATATCTGGGACTGTACGCAGGCAAATTGCAACGACCCATGCTGTTATGGAACTCTCGTGCGTCGCCAGGTCTCAATATCTGGGACTGTACGCAGGCAAATTGCAACGACCCATGCTGTTATGGAACTCTCGTGCGTCGCCAGGTCTCAATATCTGGGACTGTACGCAGGCAAATTGCAACGACCCATGCTGTTATGGAACTCTCGTGCGTCGCCAGGTCTCAATATCTGGGACTGTACGCAGGCAAATTGCAACGACCCATGCTGTTATGGAACTCTCGTGCGTCGCCAGGTCTCAATATCTGGGACTGTACGCAGGCAAATTGCAACGACCCATGCTGTTATGGAACTCTCGTGCGTCGCCAGGTCTCAACATCTGGGACTGTACGCAGGCAAATTGCAACGACCCATGCTGTTATGGAACTCTCGTGCGTCGCCAGGTCTCAATATCTGGGACTGTACGCAGGCAAATTGCAACGACCCATGCTGTTATGGAACTCTCGTGCGTCGCCAGGTCTCAATATCTGGGACTGTACGCAGGCAAATTGCAACGACCCATGCTGTTATGGAACTCTCGTGCGTCGCCAGGTCTCAATATCTGGGACTGTACGCAGGCAAATTGCAACGACCCATGCTGTTATGGAACTCTCGTGCGTCGCCAGGTCTCAATAGTTAGATAACATACAAAACATATGGCAGCAGCGCTCCGAGCTGAACTGCTAGCGGTCCGCCACGGCACTGTCAGATGACCAGCGATCGGGTCTGCACGCTGCACGCTGCACGCTGCACGCTACACGCTGCACGCGTGGCTCGCGCCGGTTTGTCTGATACGAGTACAGGGTCGCTGTGGAGGCCGGCGGGGCTTGTCATAGTGTAGGCAGGTCACAAGTGCTGTGCAGGTCGCTGCTCTAAGACAGTAAAGGAAAAAATATATAATAATATGAATTTATTGGTTTTTACATAACAACGCTATTGTTGGCTATTACAGCCGCCTTTCGCCGCTAGTAGAGGTTGTTCCGAAATTAAAAAGAAAATAACGGACACTCTAGCTTAAATATGAATCATGTAGTCATCGGAACAGGCTCGATCGACATCGGGCGTTTTTTCCTACAACCGATTTGAAAAGCTCTCGCAATCAACAGTTTGAATTCCCCCGAGCCGCGTGGCTGTGTTCTTCTTCCTCCGCGTGCTGGGCTCCTGTCCACGGAGCACTAGGATGCTTCTCATTAACATTCACATCATCCGTTGTTTCTACTCTGTCCAATTTTGACTACAGTTACTGCCGTGCAGTATAGGTGAACTGTCGACCTGTGTGCAGACGCGCCGTCGTGTCGCGGGGCGAGCGCCGGCGCAGGCAGCGGCGGCAGCGCCGGCGCCGTGTCCGTGGTGGGCGCGGCGCGGGGCGAGTCCGTGGTGATCGTGTGCGAGGTGGAGGCGGACCCGCCGGCCGCGGTCTTCAAGTGGAAGTTCAACAACTCCGGGGAGACGCTCGACGTCGCCGCCGACAGATACACCTCCAACGGGAGCGCCTCCAGCCTCAAGTCAGTGTCCATCCCGCCTGCCCGTACCCGCACTCGACCAGGAAGCACTTTACAGTCTAGCGCGATAACGCATCTCTCACATCATGAAGAGATTAGAACATAGATCTTAGTATTTAATCCTCTGCAAAGTTAAATAGAACTGAGGATCTCTAGTCGTCCGAATCGCCTTGTTGCAAGTGCAAGCCCCGCCATCAGCTCTGACGACTAGCCTCACGGCTAGCTTCTGTCTGTAATTTTTCAGGATCAGTCCATAAGTATTCAGTTGCTTGTGTGTCTAAAGACCGTCCAAGGTGTGTATAGAAGTGAACGAGACCCTGGCTGCTGGCAATGGAGCCCCCGCGCCGGCCCCCGAGCCCGAGCCCGAGCCCGAGGCCGTGTGACGCAGCGCGTGCACTGTGCAGGTACACGCCGGTGGCGGACCTGGACTACGGCACGCTGTCCTGCTCGGCCGCCAACGAAGTGGGCGCGCAGGCCACGCCCTGCGTCTTCCAGATGGTCGCCGCTGGTCAGTACGTGCTGCTCGTCCGCGCAACCCAAGCTAACCATTCACTGCCGTCTGTTTGTATCGTTTGCACTCACTTTCAAGAGAATCTCGTTTACGTAGTGCCCGCGGTGGCCTAGCGAATGAGACACCGGTACCCACGGGTCCACGGGTCCACGGCTGGTAACGTGCACGTGAGTTCGAGTCCTGACAAGTGAATTTGGATTTTGAGATTGGCTACGAATGTCGACACCACGTGCGCACCGGTGCACAAAGACGTCGTGAGAAAATCCATGCGGCACCCGATGGGAATGCCATGTCTACTAGTTGGGCTCGACACATAAGCGCAAAGTGGATACAGGCAATAGTGTATTCTGCTCACCCCGAAAGCGATTTAGCGTGAAGATATATTGTTATAAAAATAACAAAACAGGAAAGCGTAGGTCCTCAATAATATGCAGTCGCGGGCGCCACTGCATGCTGCACGGCGCGGCTCAGTTGCTTCTTTACGCATTGCTATACTCTGCGCCGTCTGAGCAGTATGTCATATAGTGCTGCTGCCCTTCACAGAATGTTGTACAACAAAATGTATCGCTTGCCACACGCAGCAGGCACAGGCGGAGGTGCGACGACGCTCGTACATAAACCTCTGATGGCAGGCAAGCCGCAGCCGCCGCGCAACTGCTCGCTGTGGAACCAGACGGCGGACTCGGTGGAGGTGTCCTGCGCGCCCGGCTTCGACGGCGGCCTGCCCCAGACCTTCCTGCTGGAGCTCTACACCGCCGCCGGCGCCGAGCCCAGGTGCGCGCATTCCGCCCTCGCAGGCAACCATAGCCCTGCGCGTGCGGTACACGTGTCACAGTGACTCGCTTTGGCCTGTCGCAGTCCGGGATCGGCTCGTGCAGCTCGTGCCCGTAGAGGGCACCGGTCGCGCTACATGTGAGCCGACACTCGATACACTTTACTCCTCGGACAGGCGCTTTCGTTTTCGGACAACACTGTACTTACATCTGGTGCACTGCAGCCACTTTTTCAAGACCGAGTAATTTAAAAAAAAATGTAATAAAACTAAAGCTTAGGTTTCCCTTTCAAATCAGCTCAGCACGTAGTCCACACACGCCACACACGCCACACACGCCACACACGCCACACACGCCACACACGCCACACACGCCACACACGCCACAGGCTCTGATGGGAGAGCCCGCGCCAGACTGCGTTGTGAATTGATCAGCTTTCATTTAGTAAGCGCGATCGTTGTTAAGAATATTTATGGTATTATGTTAAATGAAAGGTCATTAACGGCGCCCGGCGTCCCATTGTCAACGGCGGCGCCCGCCGGCGCGCTCGGTGTCCTCCGCGACATTGTGCTTGTCTGGACAAGCTGTGTCACTCACTCCTGTCCACAGTCCTCTCTAAAGGTTCGAAGCTGAGCCCCGCTTAGCTTCAGCTGCTCTCGCCGCACTGCAGCCACTTTGCGTAACTCATCGCCTGATCATTTCACGTTTGCGGAGTCTCTGCCCAGAGCTAATTCTATTACAACGTTGGAAAGAAAACATGCCTCAAGTCAACTCCGACGATGGTGGTCGTATCGCTTCAAGACGCAGCTCGGCCAATCTTCTTGAAAATGTTCCTCCACAAGAAGAAAACGGGGTCACGCACTTCAAAATAACTGATTATATTATATAGGCGACGGGACACGGTCTTCTAGGATGTCACGTTTATAGTGCAGCCCGGAGCGGTGACGTGATCCCGAAGTGACCCCAGCTCCGAAAAGCAGATTCCCTTCACAAATCGTTTGTTTACACTTCGTAAACTTGACCACACGGACGCACCTGAAGCACGGTATGAGCCCTCAATATTCGTATTATAATATACCTTGATTCGATGCGACTGCGCTCGTGCGGTACCTCGATGCGGATTCGTAAATATGTGTTCCATTGTGGTTACCCGTGTGGGAGACAGTAACTTTGTAAATATATTTAAGACGAACCATACAATTCAGCGTGAACGTGCAGGAGGCAGGAGGGTGGAGAGGGAGACCGGGCGAGTGACGTGTCGGTGTCGGTGTGCAGGGTCAACCTGTCGAGTCCGGAGCCGGCGTGGACGGTGCGCGGGCTGGAGTGGGACGTGCGGTTCCGGCTGGTGGCGGTCGCCGTCAACAGCAAGGGACGGTCGCTCCCGGCGCGCCTCGACGACCTGCTCTTCCGGGACCCCGAGAAGAGAACAGGTCACTCCACATTTATACCAGAACATGCTGATCTGTTACTTTGTTTGAATTATTTGCGCAACAAGTTTTGCACTCGAACACGCTCAGTTCAGTTGTATTGCTGCGACGGCGCGCAGTCTTCTGAGTTTATAAAAAAATAATAAAGAAAACTAAAACAAACCTGAGAGACAGCAGCCGCGCGTGCCGCGGCACCGTGCAGCACGCGGCGCCGCCGGCCTGGGCGCGCTCCGTGCGCGTGCACACGGGCAGGCGGGCACGGCGACTGTCGGTATATTGCTCAGTGTTGGCACATCGGGGACACTCTAAGGCTAAAATTTATAGACGCCATTTCGACTTTGCTTAGCAAAGAGCGAAAGAAATCAATTCGATTTAATAAAAAACTGAATATACAATAGGAACTTGAGTATAGCCATAGAAGGAGTATTCGCAGAGACAATACCGTCTTGACAAAATCGGTGACTCACCAAATCCTTTTACTCAATGAATGAGTAATATAAATTCTAATGTTTTAGTAAAGTCTAGGCAAACTTAAAGTTGCCAGTGGCGTTCATCTCATACAAGCATAAAAGCAATGCTTCTTATACACTCTACGAGCTTCTAATTCTATTATTAAGAATATCAAATCAACCAATAATAAATAAAATCGCAATTTTTAAATAATATATTTTGGCGCCATCTATCGATCGATCAAAAAAGTATTTTAATAAATTAATTAGACCTGACAGTAGAGGGAAACATGTCGCATCGAAATTAGATGCCGCGCGGCCCGGGCGCGCTCTGTGCCGAAAAGCTGAATCTGCCCTGCATTTTAATTCATACAAAATGTGCACGCATCCGGTCGCACAACTATTAGGACCCATTGAGTTTAATATGGGGGCAGGGCAAGAATAAAAAAAGTGGTTTTATAAAACTTGTAGGTACACGAATGTGTCTATTGTATTTTTATTTTAATGTGTTCGGGTTTATTGCGCTTCAGAATTGCCTTTGCCTTTGCAATCGCGTTCCTTTCGCAACTGCTTCTAAAGTGCGAGACCTTTTTAGCAGTAAGACAGCAAGGCAGCAAGGCAAACCGTCACTGTGACCAATTGTTTTCACAGTTATCATTGAAATGTAATGATCTCTAAAGGCCAGCGCGTTCCTGCGTTTGAATTATCACAAGGCTAGGTTCGGGTGACGCTAAATGTCCGCTTGTAATGTTATGATAATTAGCTGGCTGATTGTATTCATACTGATATCACAAAATAAAGATAATTTATAGTACATTGGTAGCCATTTATTAAATACACACAGAGTGAACTTTTAACTAGTGATGTCTGACAAAAATAGTGTTGAGCTCGTGTAGTTAATCGGTAGTGATAAAGTCGAATTTATTTATTACATACAACACATACAAACAAATCACTTATTTTGTAGCTTCTGTATTCTAGTTATAATAACGATAATATATCGCCTCGCTATAGCGATGTATCCCTATCGGGGTGAGCAGAGATAGATCAGTGGCGGTATCCACTTTGCGCTTGTGTATCGTGTCCAACGTGACCAGGAGCGCAGCTTTATACTTTTCTCAGGGCACTCACACATGATATTTTCTGTTACATGCCATGCTGATTTCCTCACGATGTTTCCTTCACCGGTGAGCATGTACTTAATTTGAAAAACCCAGAAGTACGAGCCGGCACTGGGACTCTCGGCCATACGCGTTCCCGAGCGCGGCTCCGGCTCCGGCTCTTTGTCCGGTATGTCAGGCCGCCGCAGCTGCTCTTTTGCGTTATGTTTTCTAATAATAAAGGCACACCTCAGCGGAAGCGATACAGCGTTACAGATATGCGAGCCGGGTGGAGCCGCGGCGCGGGCGAGGCTGCCCGGCGCCCGCCCGCTCCCCGCGGCCCTTTCCTTGTCTCATATGTTGTTTCATGGGACGTGACGTTTTCCCGCAGCAGTACCGCGCGCGGGGGGAGGCGGCTCCCGAGGGTCGCTCCCTGAACACAACAAATTGAATTTCGTCCAGTAATTTAGGACAGGAATCGGCGCGTCGCCCAGCGCTCCACTGATGATATGGTCCCGGTCTCCAAGCCGCCCGCGCTCACACACACACACACACACACACACACCGCTGACACATACCACCGAGATTCCGTCTTAATTCTGTGAAGCGACTCTTACGGTACCGGCTAGATGTGCCGTGTCGCTCCATGCAAACAAACGTACCGCGAAGAGCGAAGCGGGCCGGGCCCGCGCGCACTGGCCCGGCGCGAGCGCAATCAAACGGAGCGCGTTGGCACTGGCCGCCGCTGACACCAGCCATGCATGACACGACGAGGGACCGGCGGAGTCGGCGCGCGCGCTGCCGCCGGCGTCGACTGCGGCAGCAGAACGCTTCGTCCAATAAATCGCTACCGGCCCACACTGGCCTGCAGTTGTCTTCAGCAGTACGAAATGTCGATTGTAACGCTCGGAGGCGAGCCGGCCGTACCGCGCCCAGTGACCTCACCGGGGACACAAACGTATTTATGCATTGTAACACACCTAACCAACTAACTAACTTCACCAATTGCCAGTCAAATAATGACAGAACTCATTCACAACCCGCTCTGTTTTTATATGTAGCTATCATTTCGTTTAGTTTCTACGAAAATGCACAACCGCTTTCGAATCGTTTGCCCTTAGGTAAATATTACCGAAATAGAAAATCTAATTTCAATAATATAATCCTTTCAACAATATTACAAACACAGTAAGCTTGCAATAGACGCGGCACGCGGCAGGCGGCAGGCGGCAGGCGGCAGACGGCAGACATCTCTCTGCCCGGGCGCCCGAGGATTAGGACTGTTGCCGTCAGTACAGATCACGATCATTAGTGCCGGCGCTCGCCCGGCGGTCACAATTTGACCAAAATTAATTCAAATAATAAGTTTGAACATTATTAACCCTTTAACGTCCACCGGACGAATTTTCAAGCTTCGACTATGAGCTGATACCGTGCTGTGAATTGGAACGGGGAAAAAATATGAGAACCACTGTATCCTATGTTTTCGAAGGTGCTCTTTCGTATGGTCATAGTTAAAAGTCGCTGAACTATACAAAAATTAGAAAAAAAAACGAGAATTTGAAAAAAAAAATCAATTTTTCGTTCATCATGCTTCGTTCTCTATACATTTTTTGCACTTCTAAAACTGGTTTAGAAGGCATCCATGGTGCCTAAACTATCAATAAAAATTGCTACACTAGGTAAAAATTTTTTTAGCTGAGCATAATGGCGGTTGTAACGAGAGAAATGTTTCCTTGTGGCTATGTGCTTGAATGAAATCAGTTCTAAATAATATCTACAGAATATTTGTAGCTGCTCATCTCAAATTTGATTAAAATTTTACCAAGGAGTGTCTACCAGAAGTATTTCGAGGATTGGAAAAAACGCTGGCAATGTGTATTGCAGCCAACGGGGAATACTTCGGAGGCGACGAAATGAATATTGAACAATCATTTAAAAAAGTGCGTTTCATTCGCAACCCCACGGCCACAGGGCGCAGGGTGAGCCCGGCCCGGCTGCGGCCGCGACCGTCCCAGCACAAGCAACTGGAACCGAAACGAACAAATCAATTGCAAAATTATAATTGTATATTTCTAGTGCATGCAAAAGGCACGTAATATTTAAAAAATTCACCCCATTGCCTAATCGTATGCTGCAAATTGGTTTTCCCAAGCGACGCAGCACAGGGTGCGCCCTCGCGTGACGTTTCATTGTATCTTATGCGATGAAAGGCTTTTCCTGTCGGAGGCGACCGTCAACAAGCTCGGCGCATCTGATGGCGTTACGTTGTGCGTCCGGAGCCATCAGCGCCGCGCCCGCTGCGCGCGTGTCACGCCGCAGCACATCGCAGGAGTCACTGTCACGCAACGCGCTATTCTATCAAATACATTCCAGATCAGTTACGACAAGCGGAAAATACAATAACCGGGCATTAAATCAGCGACAAACTGCAATGAATAATGATTATTCATTTCGTTGTGACGTACCGGCGCCGGTCCAATGTGATTTATCGGAAGCGCGCAGCCGGCTCTGGGCCGCCGCCGCCGCCGCCGCCGCCGCCATACACGTAGACCCCTTTTGATTATTATTAAAACGCTAATTTACCAACACATTAACCATACGTAATCACACCGTTAACGATTTTACGAAATAAATTGCCAAAATAACATTTTCAATCATTTTAATTGTTGGGATTTATACTCGTATTTATAAGATGCTCATTGTTCATTCCATATGTCAACTGAGAGCCAGTCCCGCTGTGCCTCGTTACAGAAAACAATATGTCACAAGGTGTCTGTTAGTTCCTTATTAATTTACGACTGATGTACTCGATTATCATCGACGCGGCAGAAAATGAAAATAAGAAATGCGTTGGTAGCTTTCGAGCAGCACAGAGGCGAATCCTCAGGGCGAGCGCAGCGCGCGCCTTCAGCGATAACCGTGCGTTTGTGTTGCGTAGCGTCCGAGCGCGGCGGCGGCGGCGCGGCGGGCGCGGCGGGGGCGGCGGGGGTGGCGTGCGCGCTGGCGGCCGCCGTGTGCGCGGCGGGGGCGCTGGTGCGCCGGCGCCGGCGGCTCCCCCCGCCGCTCCGCAAGCAGCCGCCCGCGGAGCCCCTCGTGCTGCACCCGCACCCGCACCCGCTCAAGCATCCGCCGGAGCACGACGACGCCGAACCAGATCTCATACCCAACAACTACTGTGAGTGCCTCCCCGTACCGCACTGTACGTGACTCTTATAAACATGAACATCGGCTATTCAATATCTTTGCCAATCCTTTGCTAACTTCACGATGCATTCCAAGCTCCAATGTACACAATGGTGAAACTCGAATTTAAACGCAATGTGAGCGCCGTACTCCGCGATGTGCAATGCAACCGGCGCGCGGTATTCACCCTTTAGGCCAGGGTCGCAGGTGAGCGGGGGCTGTAAGAGAACATTATTTCGGTTTAGCCTGTCGCAAGGCTACAAGGTTACAAAATTAACGGATACGATCGCTCCAAACTTTAGAGAAATTTCTAATATTTTCAAACAATACAGAAGCATTATAAGAAGTCGCCTTCCCGAGACACATGCCACGGTGCTACGCGCTGGGACAGGACATGCGAGGAGACGCGGACACGTATAGTGCGGGCCTGCCGCCAGCCGCCAGCCGGCACCGAGCCCCGGGGGCCGCGGGGGCCGCACTGGCCGCACGTCTCTAACGGCATGTTAATGAGTGCACACGCAGACGCTTAATCACTTCACCGATGAGCGGGCCCGGGTAGCGCTGCTAAGTGAGGCAAAACACTGCGACCTGTCCTCGTTGGGGGGCACACGGCGCGCACGCACCGCTCCGCTCCAGCACACTTCGCTGGCTCGCTCGGTGCGCCGCCAGCTGACGGGAACTGCGCTCCTCAGCGGACCAAGTGCTGCCGGACGCGATCACGAGGGCGGGCGGGCGGCTCCCGCCCCTGCCGCTCGTTCTCACTGGGAAGGCCATTCGCGCTGCAGTTGTGTAACGTCTGTAATTGGTTCCCACCAATAAAACATTTTTAAATATTTAGGAAATGCATTTCTTGGTATACTTTATTGAGATATTTATTATATTGACAAACAAAAAATCTTCTTTTTTTAACTATGTAGGTATAAACACTGAGGTTGCGCTTTCGCGCAGCTCGTTCGCGAGCACCCGGCGCGAGCGCTGCTGCCGCCAGACACTCGCTGTTCGCGAGGCGAGATTCGCCGAACACTGAAATGGATCGGCCGAAGAAGTGGACAATAGGAGGACAATAGAAATATGATGACTTCATTCACCACATAGGCCTACTTCCAAGCATTTTTGAATCGTCAAAACAAAGTAAAAGCAATGTACCAATGTATCAATTTGGAAAACTGAATCTTCCGAGAAGATCCGGCAAAACTCTCTGGCGGTCGCTCTGCGCCACATCACCAGGCACAAACACATATATGAAATGAAATGAAATGAAATATATTACACAATACACAAAGCAATGAATGTGCCGCGAGGAAACATTTTATACATGGAGACTTTACTATTTAAACAGCCAGTGATGGAATAATATCTCTTTTTTAGTTTATTGGTTTTTTTATTTATTTCAATGGTAATAACTCTAAGCCGTCCCTAAGCGTTGCATTGTAGGAGCGCGCGCCGAGCCGCATGCGCTGGAGCCGGGGACTGCTTTGCGCCGGCAACGTTACGTAACATTTTAATTTGATTATATTTCTAATATTAACACTTTGAACATCACTGAGTAGTGATGAGTTTTTGGAGAATGCCAAAAATAAATTCTGATTTCGTCGTATGTCCAAAAAACAGATGTAAATATATTGCAATGGAACTGTTAAAATACCAAAGTTTTTAAACCGTTCTCTAAGTGAAACTCTTGTTCTTAAATTATAAACTACACTGTTTTGTAAAATAGAAATAGTTCTCTATTCAGCAGCATTCCCCGTACAATACCGTAAAATACCGTACAATACCGTAGGGATTACGCTATGAAAATATCTAAAATAAATTAGTCGAGCCGTTTCAATATCTGTAAGTTACCCGAGTTCCCTGAGCGTTTAAGCAGCCAAGATAAGTGTACACGCAGGATGTGGAAGTGCGGAGGTCTGGGGTGCGCCCTCAGCCGCCGCCGGGAGCGCGTACTGCGCGTGGGACGCACACAGGAGCGCGACCCACGCCGCGGGAGCACGTGGCGCGGCACAGGCTACAGCGCCCGGAATGCTCCGCCAACGAAGGTCGTGCAGTGCTCGCCGGGACTCGTGAGGCGTGAGGCGTGAGGCGTGAGGCGTGAGGCGTGAGACAGCCATTGCAGTGGCGCGCCTCAACTCAATCAGAATGAAGCGAGGCGGGTCGCGGTGGGGGGGCGAGCGATGCCAATTAATTATTTCTTGCGCCGTGACTTACGCTGGCCTCCGTCTCTAAATGTAGTGATTAATCAGGTTTTTTCCTCGGGATAAATGTTCAGAGGGCGGCGGAGGGCGCCGGAGGGCGGGTGGCAACGCGGTGGGCGGGTGCGGGCAGGGAGCGAGGGCTCACCCGGCGGCTGGTACATTTATTACCGGACACGTCGCCGCGCCTCGCGTCACAGGACCCGGCTACGCAAGCACGGGAGCACCGGCAGCACCGGCGGCACCGGGCCCAGTGGGTAGCGCGTGCAGCTCGCACACTTCTGGCGCAAAACGTACGTGACGTGAACACCTCAAAAAATGTAAAGCCGATACAAAGAATGTTGTAACATTTTATTATGTAATTTAAAGACAAGCGAGTCGCGCCCCCGCACCACGCGGCGCCTGCACCGCGGCGCTGGAGGCCGCGCGCGGGCGGCCAGCATTGCTCCCACGAAATGTTAAACGAGAGCCAGAGTAACGTGGCCGTAACACGTGGGGTTCCCGTGCCGGGCAGGCCCCGCCGCGCACCCCGCGCACCCCGCGCACCCCGCGTTGCGGGCCGCCTCCAGCGCAACCACAACTATTATAATGCCAAAAACGTGGTTTTTTTACATTTTTTCAGATGATTCCCTGTACTAATGTAAAAAATGATTCTGGGTCGACCGGAAGTACCCAGAGTTTGATTTCCTGCAGAAATAATAAAATACGTTCAAAAATATAATTAAAATGATGTCTGTTTTATGATTTATCAGTCACTTATTTATTTTCACTTATACTGTTGCTCTTGTTTTAGGTATATAGTCTTTGAACAATACTAGTATAGGTGTCGCCACTGTCGACTCGGGATTTTATCCAATAGGACAAAGTCGCTCTTTTTTTTTTTTTTTTGAAGCGGACTAACTACTGATTGCCGGGAAAGGCATTTTCAGCTCAACCGGGCTTAGGGGGCGAGCACAGAAGGTGCTCAGCCAGCGAAGTTTATGGGTTGGGTGGCAATGCAAGGGCACCCCTGTGAGTACGAACCTCGACTTGGACCGCCAGCCAAATAAAGTACTAACCCTACGGGTGATCTACCAGCGTTTCGGAAGTGACTACCTTGAGAATAAACACCGAAAGAAACTCAAGGCTGCGTCGGAGTAGAACTGCGCCTCGGTGCGAGAACGCACCGGTTGGCAACAGTTGACTGAACTATCCTTCTTCGGCGCCGCCAGCGACGCCGGTGTCGCGGAATGAAACTAGTGCGTGTGTGTACCTCACTGTTTGATCGGTCGGTGGCTCTTTTAACAGCCACTGTGATTGGATCATCCGGATCCCCTAGCACGTCGCGAGGGCGACGAGTGTTGGGTGCGAAATCATTCTTGCGTACGTAGACACAAGGTTTACTGATTTGTTTGTTAGGGTTGACCCTGCTCGTAACAGGTAGCAGGGTCGACAAAGAGAGAACACGGAAGATGGGAGGGCGCTTATTTGGGCGCGCCGTGGTTCTTGAGTGTCCTTAGCAGGTCAGCGTGCTTCACTACTAAGGACATCCTAACTGCCGGATTGTTGGCATTCTCGCGGACCTCTCGAGCGAGTTCCAGGACTTCGTCAACATCTATGAGGTTGGCGAAGTCGCAGCACTCCTCGAGGGCCGCAGAAAAGGAGGTTGGCACTGAGGGTGCCTGAGGAGTCGGCGCTGATGGCGCCCGCGGGGCCGGTGCGCTGCGGCGGACCCAGGCATTCTGGGTGCGTGCAAGCTCGGCGGGAGGGTTGGCGGCCACAGGGGCGCGCATAGCCGCGTTCACGGGAAAGGGCGCATGTGGAGCTGCGGGGGAGCCGGCGTTGCCGGTGGTAGCGGGCTGCTGAGCCGGGGCGGCGACTGCGCCGTTGGGCCCTGCTTGTCCTCGCGGCGGAGGGTTGCTCCACGCCTCGGGGGAAGTGGTGGGAAGTGCGATGCGGGCGGGGGCCTGGCGGCCTCCGTGCGCATACGCGGTGCGGGCACCCTGAAGGGCTGGGGATTGCGCCTAAGGCGCGGCGCGCGCGGGCACCCGCGGTAATTCGCGGGGTGACCCTCGGCGCCACAGAGGACACAACTAGGTGGGGTGGGTGCGTCCCTAGTACGCACGCACTCCTCGGTGCCGTGGTCGCCCAGGCACTTCACGCACCTGGGGCGCGCATAGCAGCGGAAAGCCGAGTGGCCGTACAGCTGGCAGTTGTGATATTGCCCGGGTACGCCACGTTTGTGCGGGGCTTCGACGCGCAGACCGCTGAGGAAGCAGACGGTCGTCACGTCATAGATCTTTTTCGCCTCTTGTGAGAGGGGGAGGACGACGAGAACCATATCGTATGGTTCTCGTGTGGTCAATTTATACATCCGGTGGACTTCTTCTACCGGAAGGGACTGGGCCAAGAGGTCCTCCTTCATGAGCTCAGTGCTGAGCTCCTTGGGAAGGCCCCTTATGACGGCCCGGAGTTTGCGCTCCTCCTCGAGAGCATAGGTATGGAAACCTATTTTCTCTGCTCTGAGGTAGCGGGTCAGATCTCTGTGATCTTTCGGTGTCGGGTCTACGACACGGATGCCGTCGAGGGTCGCTGTGGCCCTGGTGTATGTGATGGCCTTGCTGTGTAAGGCCCGAGAAATGCGCTCCCAGGCGCTCTTCTCTCGTATGACGACGGGGGGAGGCGGCCCTGTGCGGGGAGCGGGGAACTTGGGGACCCTTTTGGGCTTGGGGTTTCTGACGGCAGAATCGCGCGCCGAATCAACTGGTTGGCGCTTGGCGGCCTTGGACGGGCCGTCAGCGCGGACGATTTTCCTTTTGCCGTGAACGACGACGGTAAATTCGTCGTTCACGGGCGAGGGAGGGTCGGAAGAGTCAGACGAGCCGTTTGAGTCGTCGACAGACATCGCCGGCGATGCCTCTCGGCTGACGGACTGGCTCTTCTCGCTTGAGCGCGAGGACGCGCGAGAGCGAGACGCACATAACGGAGAGCGCTCGCGGGCGGAGGTAGCGTCGCGCGGGACGCAGGGTTCGCGGGGAGCTTCCGCGGCATGACAGGGGAGGCGGGGAGCGATGGGCTCCGGGTCGGGGGAGGCAGGGGAGTCGAGCATTTGCGACTTCGCAAATGTAGCCATAAGGGCTAACATTTGCCCTATTTGGGCCTCATTCAGATGTGGGAATGTTGCTGCGAGGAAATCCCTACCGCCTGCCCCCATTCTGATATATTTCAGAATGAGGCAAACGAGCACCTATACTCGCCTATACCCGTACCGTATATACCTAGACCCGTTTAGAGTCCGAGGGGTGTGTATCCTATCGCCCTTAGCCAAGGGTTGAGTACCTAACGTGCACCACCGAGACAGGGACCGCGCTAGCAGACTCAAGCCAAACGAATGGCGCGGCAGGAAACGGAAATTAGGTAGGGTGGGAGGGTGATGGCCGGCTTAGACTGAGGGGTCGCTCCACAGCCTAAGACCCCGACCCCAACCGGGTTTGCGGGTTCCAAAAGGGAAACCGCGAGCGCCCGGGACCCGCCCTGTGCCTGGTTCGTTTACACCGGTGGGTATCCCCAGGCACAACCACTAAAAGGCGTGGCTTTTCAAAAGCGTCTGACAATCAGTTGTTAAGAAACTTTTGTGCTCGCAGAGTTCTGAGAAGAACTCGCGAAGCACGGACAATGGCGTACGGGTACACACGCGGCCGACGGGACAGAACACGACACGCACCGCACACGCGTCACTCGTCCCGAAAAACCGTTACGATAACCGTCGCGCGAAAAACCGTTACGAAAGCGAAGTGGAGAGGGGCGGCACAGCTAGCGGACAAGCGTGCGTTCGCCTCGATACTCGGATCGGAACTCACAGTCGCTCTGTCGCTACTCATAATTTATTAATATTTTGGCAGAGTATCAAATCGTGTGTTACACAACGATACCGTGATTCAATTCTCTGCCAGCGCCATCTCTCGAATAAACAAATCTACATCTCACTATCAATCCAACAGTCTTACTATAGCATCACTGATACACTATGTAGTCGGCTTGTTTATTGTATACTTAGCGTGTTGAGTATGACGGTGGAAGTGACCTACTTTAGCCTAAAGCGCAGGATGGCGTGGCAGATGGGAAGTGATTGAAATGAAGAAGTCCAGACGGCAAGTAGGTAGACATTTAATGAAGCACAGTACAGAGTCCAGTAGAAATAATAAAGCACAAGTACGAAAGGCCAAGTAGAATTAAAGTACAGAGCACAACAATACGAATAAGAACACAAAAACAAATACTTCGAGAACATTAAGAATGGCGAGCGAGTGGTGCGTGCGTGGAGGAGCGTCGAGTGTGTTAACGGGACTAGCTTGACGGCTGCGCTGACGGTTGAGCGCTGGCGTCGCGTGCGCATGCGCAGTCCCCCCGCGCGCGCCTGTATCCCGCGGCTCTCTATATTAGAGCCGTTTCCACCGCACGACACGATATTGTAAATAAATATCAAGTGTGTTAGTATGAAATGTGTTGATAAAATTACTTAGATAAATAAGTGAAGATATAATATTGTTATTTAAAATAGTTTTTAGTTATAGGTTAGTTTAGTATAAAGAATTAGAAAATAGATAATGCTCCTTAGCATTATCTATTTTCTTTATTACTGTCCTTACAGTAATAAACAAATAGATAGTGAGTAAGGCACATGTGTAATAGATTATTTAGTATTATTTAATTTGGAGTGCCGAGTATTACTACTTGTTCGAGTAAAAGAACATTAGTCGGCTGCTGTGAGCAGACTATGGCGTGATGCATGTCGGTTCGGTAGATGGCGCTGTGCAAAATTGCATCGCTTTATAGTTTCGTTCACAGCAGCTGCATATAAGGCAAAGGTGCCATATTGTAGATCGTGACGAAACGACAGAGATACCTAAGAGATATCAAGTATTGGTTTAACGTGCTATATATGTTTAATTATTAAACCAGTGGTGACCTGTATCTAGTGGTTTCAATTCAATCTCCCCGCTCATGACCCAGTAAAGGGAAATCTGTACACTACTCGTATTACTCAAGATTACTATAATACTTATTGTTAAGATTATTTTAAGCTATATATTTTTCTATTTATTATATATTTATTGTTTATTAATTATTCTGATAAGATGCCACGAAGTTTCGGCCTTTCACGAAAACCAGCGCTCCAGACTTCCTCTGCCGCATTATGCTGACGGAGGGCCCATTTCTCCATGTTAATATGTTACTGTATTTAAATTTTTATTTTTTTAGTTAGTTTGTGGCGAAATAAATATACTTCATTGGTGTATACCTATGCGAGGGTACATTGAGCATTTATAAAATTACCCTAAATAAATACGACCAGTCTCGATTCTGTGTTTCATTGAATGTCACCTTTATTATAAAGTATATTGGTATTTACCATTAATTTCATTGGAAACATGCGGCATACTCGACACCTGTGACCTTGGGAGTTTAATTGTTTCGGAGTTGGAAGGGACTGCAGAGCTGAGTCTTTGATATTGTTTAAACTCAATAACTTCACGCGACCCTTATGAGTACAGGGTCCGGACAGACGGACAGACAGACAGCGAAGTGATCATATATGAGTTCTTTTTGAGTTACGGAACCCAACCTACATTGAATGTAATTAATAAATTGAAAGCATTTGCGCAACTAAAGAAAATCTATCATACATTGTGCGATAGTACACGACAAAGTAAACGAATAACGCATCATTTATATTGAGGTGCATTGTCCACAGGCGAGGCCGGACAGACGCGCTCCCCGACCAGCTGCAGTCGCCTCGCGCCCGCTCCCGCCCAGGTGAGTCCGCGCCGCGTGCTGCGGGCCGGGCCCGTAACGCACACGCGTCGTGTCGCCCGTCGCGTTACGTGACCGAGCTGTGCCTGTACAGGTGGCGCTGCAGCCCTGCAACGGAGCCGGCGCCGGCGCGGGCGGCTCCTGGACGTGGGGCGCGCGGCCGCGGGATGTTACGGCGCCGGCGCTGGGCCGCAGCGCATCCGCCACGCTGCGCGCCGCTCCCGACATCAACGTGGACGCCATTAAGGAGAAGCTGCTCGACCACCGGATCCCTGAGTCCTGTGTCTAAGCTCCTCCCCGCTTCTGCACACTGGAGCTCTTTCTTACAAACTGTCGTTCGAGCCATAAACCTATATGTTCTCAGCTACGAGATTGTTTCGAATCCATTCTCTCTCAAGTGTAAATATTAGAACATAAGGGACTAAATATTTTACCACTTTTTTACGAATTTTCGGAGCCGGTCTGAGCACCGGTTCGGCACTCGGGCCGGATTCATCGTTTCCTGTACAAAATAAAGTGATGTAAATATTGTTTTTACTCGGTTTTAAGCTATTTGTAAGTTTATAAGAGTCATCTGTTGCTTCCAAGAAACGCGTAGCGCTGCGCTCGATAGACGCGGCCCGTGTCGACGCCGGCCCCGCGCCGTCGTGTGCGACCTCGAAATGCCTGAAGTATTGATAAACGCGCGTTGTGTACAATGCAGACTGTTTATATTGATTGCGATAATAATCGCATTAACATACGGGCATCAGCTTGTGTATATCCAGTTACTCATATACCTAGAGACCTTCAGTCGCGGTATATGTGGGCCGACATGACGACGGAGACTGTCAATGGATATTCATCCATTGATGATCGCATTCGATTTTGGACTACACTGTACTTGCCATCAGGGGCACTGTAGTCACTTTGCCGATTCAGTGTAAAAAAAAACCTGTAAAATGAAACATTTTTGTAAATTACGAATTAGCTGATCAATCAGTCAACATGACTTGTAAATTACGAACTAACTGATCCATCAGTAAACATAACTTATAAATTACGAACTAGCTGATCCATCTGTAAACATGACTTGTAAATTACGAACTAGCTGATCCATCAGTAAACATGACTAGTAAATTACGAACTAGTTGATCCATCAGTAAACATAACTTGTAAATTACGAACTAGCTGATCCATCTGTAAACATGACTTGTAAATTACGAACTAGCTGATCCATCAGTAAACATGACTAGTAAATTACGAACTAGTTGATCCATCAGTAAACATAACTTGTAAATTACGAACTAGCTGATCCATCAGTAAACATGACTTGTAAATTACGAACTTGCTGATCCATCTGTAAACATGACCTGTAGAATTTTGTTCTGTAAATAATTAGTAGGTTATTAGTTATTAATTAATAAAAATGTTATTACATTTTTAAAAAAGGTAAGATTTGTGTCCTACGCCGCGACATCGCGCGACATGTCTTTATTCCCATTTGAAATAAAATCGTTTGTTGTATTTATAAATACTACAATGAGCCATTAGTAAATGTGATCCACAGACTCTTCTTATTACTTACTGAATTTATACATATCGAGGGGTGAAGAAAGGCTATTTGGTTTAAGCGACATTTTTTGGTGATATAGTATATATATATTTGGAATTGGTAAAAACGCTGATTCCGAAAATATATATATTAATGTCGCTTAAACCAAATGGCCTTTCACCCGACGATATAGATATAAAACTAATAAAAGGCAGACCATGAGAGCGACATATACATATCTGTGAACGTATCATGTCGGACGGTACTCGGACGTGAAGCGGACGTGGAACAGACGTGGAACGGACGCACCGGCGCCGTACTCTTGGTTATTACAATTAATTTATACTAGTAAGGCATTTGTGAATATAATGTTTAGCACGACTCGAAGAGTTCGCCCTGTGCACTGGGCACTGGGTACTGTTGATATATTTATTTTGGACGAGATTAAAGGTTGTCTTGAGATTACAACTCGTTGTTTTATTACAATGTTTACCTCTCAGCCGGTTGTAAACGTAGAATACAATATCGCCGGCGACCGCCCAACCGAATCGGCGTCACCTGCGGCGTCACGCAGCACACAGCACGCAACGCAGCACACAGCACTCTGCGTCTTAGAATTTCATATTACTATGCTGTTTACTGCAAACAGACAACGCGATAAGTAGCTTCAATCATCGACAACAAGACGCCGACCGTGACAACATGGTAAACCAAAACATTTTTTTTTTTGTTTTATTCTTCCCTTTGTGGGGAAGGCAAAGGCTTCACGCCATCCAGCCATGTCTCTGATATCTTTTCGTTTCAAGTCTTATTAAATTTATGTAACGTCTTCCCGCAACACTCCAATATATCTGACGTAGTTTCAGTTACTTATCTATTTCCGATTCCTGTTTCTTACACTGTTTCTACATGCTTGCACACAATATAAACGGCGAGCAAGACTGTGCGGATTGACGGGAAAACATAGCGGCCCAAGGACGCATCACTCCGCTAGCGTCTCTCCAAAAAACCATTGATTCCCCATCGCACACGATCAACCGAGCATCCCATCACTATCCACGCTCACAACACAAGCTCAGACAACCGCTGAACACCCAGTCGACCGCCACCACAAGAAAACAACAATTATTCAACAAGAGTGCTGAAGAGATGCAACCATTGCAACTTGAAGTTTTGCCACCAATCAAAAGTCCGAAACAAAACTATTTGTATCGCCAGCGGCGCCATCTGCTGGAGCACGCTTGAATCGCGAGCTTGTTTTCTTGAGTTATTCAGTTCAGAGGATAGATGGCGCTGAACCGATACTACTATTGAATACTTTAAATCTGCATAATTCAATTACGCGATTTGAATTCTGTAAAGTTAAACATGTACCTATACCTATGTGCCTACTATTTGTACTTATCTATTGTACTAGCTTTTCATAAAGGCCAGGAACAGTTTTTTTTTAAACATGGCGTCTATTTTATTTTAATGTCAGGCCCTTTACAGTATTTTATTAATACAACAAAAAATAAAACTCAAATTGTGTAGGTTATACAATTATATTTCACATTTTTAAAAAGATGACATACATAATAAACAAGTTTTATTAACATACAATAATACTTATGAATATTAATATGAAATACGATCAATATATTTTGTATCAGTATTGATTACAATAGCTTAGCCTAAGTTTACATAACGAACAGCAGAAACTTTTGAAATAGTAATAAGATAAGCAGAGTGGCAGGTGGCAGCCGCAACACGCCAACGCTAGCCGCTAGCACACCCGGAGCGGCCGGAGCCTGTGCACAGTGCCGAGCAGGATGTGCCGCTAGTACACCTCGACGCTCTCCTGGTGGTGCACCGTCTCCTGGCGGAACAGCTCCACTTCGGCCTGGCTGTCCGCGTGCAGCACCTTGCCGCGCCCCTCCTGCGCACCACACCGTACTCATCCTGCACTCCACTACTCTCACAAGTAAGCAGGTACGGCCGGAGCTCGTATCTAACCATGTCCGTTAAAGATGGCCCACCAAAGAATGGAGCTTGAGATTGTACATTCTAACGATAATAATTCATTAATTACAGCGTCTATAATGAATGGACAGGTCGTATCCACATGAATTGGACAGCGTATGTACCCGGGGGTGCATGAGGATGAAGGGCAGCTCGGCGACCAGCTCGCCGCTGAGCGCGCCCAGGTACAGCTTCACCTTGACGCTGTAGCTCACCACGATGCCAAACGCGTCCCGCTGCTCCGGGTCCAGCAACCTGTCGCAACGCATACAGCGCCATAACTAACTATAACTTTACATTTACTGGACGGCTACTCCGCTACTCCGCTACTCCGTCTTTATATTCTCCTCCAGTATATTCCAACTTTCATCGATTCTCATGGAAGATATCTGACTTTGCTTCTATTTAAGGGTTAGCAGCACTCGGCACAAATGTCAGTATGGGACTGAGCGTGTGTCGGGTGTAGTGACGGGTAGAGGTGACAGGAGAGCAGAAGGGCTCACAGCGTAGTGGAGGCCAGCGTGGTGTCGGGTCGCTTCAGCTGCCCGTCGAGCGCGATGCCGCGCTTGTCCCGGTTGGAGGCCAGCGACGGCGTCAGGTGCAGCACCTTCTGCAGGCTCGAGCCCGGCTGCAGCGGGCACCCGTCCCTGCACAGCGCCGCGCATTCACGTTATCTTATACTCCTCTATATATTCCCTTAGTATTCATAATTTTACTAGCGCAGTTTAAAACTTCATTAACAATAAGTTCAAAGGAATTATACTTACTGAAAGAATATGGCTTGTGCGCAACTATGACGTCCTACAAGAAAACAGAGGAAACAATAGAACATGCTCGGTACTACAGCATCGGCAGATGTAAGTCCTTCTACGGCGACTGCGGCGTCCGCATGCAGGAGCGTCGGCGATGGAGTGACGCGGGAACGGGCTGTTGAAGGTAAGGCATAGAAAGTCGGCGAGCACTGACTGCGTCTCGAGGCTGGCGACGGCGTTGCGGTACTGTCCGTTCTGGAACAGCATGATGTCGACGCCCTGCTGCACGGACGCCTTGATCCTCTTCACCACCTTGTTGCTGTGGTTGCGCACGCACATGTTCACCGCCACGCTCTCGCCGTGCATGTACAGCTGCGCACACATCGACATATTCGTATAGAGATGTCACGTCACACGTTCTGATGGATGATTCAATACATAGTACATCACAGGTCGGTCATTATGTGGCAGAGAGGGAAAGAGTTACTTGTTTATCGAGAGTAAGCTCGAGCTCGAGCTGTCCCGGCGACATCACGAAGTCCTTACGCACGACGGTGCAGGGCTGCGGGCCGGGCTGCGCCGGCGCGTACTGCACCTTGCGGATACCGAGCGCCACCGTGCTCCTGCGTCAGAGCCTCCTGTCAGCTGAATCTGAGCTGAATCCTGCATTGTAGCAGAGCGACAGACTGGCAGTACGTACCGACGGTGGGAGCGATCGATCTCAGACTCGCCGACGAATAACTTGACCGCGTAGTGCACGCCGCACGGCTCGCCCTCGTCCTCCAGCGCCGGCTGCAGCGTCACGGAGCCGGGCGCGCCCGCCGGCACGCTCATACGGAACGGGAACGCGCCGGCGCCCAGCTTGCGCACCAGCCGCTCCTGCACACCGATTACCGCGCGTCAGCTCGAATCTATCACGAAAGCCGGGCGCCGAGCTGGCCAACACGCTGACCTGCGTGCGAGAGGGTTCGAAAGTCTTTTTCTCTGGCGGTGGGTAGATTTGCTCGGAGGCGAGGAACAGCTCCTTATAGAAGCTGAGCCCCATGACCTCGTCCTCCTCACGGCCGTACCGGAACGTGCAGACCACCTGCCCGAACACCTTGCGCCCGCGCACGTACTCCTCGTCCAGCAGCACCACGCCCTCTGCACCGACAAGCAACCTTCACGGCTCCGTTCACCCGCAACATATTTAATGACAATCTTACACATAAATGTAAAACTTAGCTCTCCCAATAAATTAATAGTATCGGATGTTTGATATTCCAAAAACTTGCGAGAACTCATTTGTCTTAACGGTCAGACTTTGAACACCCAGCGGCAAGTCTAAAGCCGGCCGAGGAGCGGCTCCTGACAGTTTGAACGAATCTAAAAACGCGGCAGACGTTAAATTGCCGTCAGTTCGTGATTTCAAGGAGTGCTGACCTGGCCTCGTTGTGCTCATTATCATTATTCTTTATGGGATAGACAAACCGACTGCACTACACGTTATGGCACGTGCCAACCCCTGGCTGGGGTGGTCGAGTGCGGTGGCGACCGCGGGCAGGACGAGAGGCTGCGGGGCCACCGCGGACTGATCGCAAGGAGGGGCTCGCGGGCGGCGGGAGTGACCTATGGGCTCGACGGTGGTGATGTGGTCGACGAAGTCTCGCTTGGCCATGTAGAGCGTGAGCTTCCCATTGGGAGCGCACTTCTTGAACACTTTGAAATTGTAGACCATGTTGACGTTGACCGGCCGCTGTTGAGGGAACTGCGCCAGCGGAGCCGCGTCCGCTCATATATACCGGATTACGAAGGCGCCTGCAGCTGCAGGGCTTCACTGATTCCCGTTGTCTATTAGTGAGGGGCCGAGGGGCACGTGCGTCAGTGCCGAGCGCTAACGAGATTACAGCGCCTTGGCGAGGTCCGCACCCCGCACCGCGCACCCCGCATCCAGCCGGCGCTCCGCCGGGGCGGGAAGCGCCCCATTCCTCAGCAAGGAGCCGATTGTTGCCGTCACTCGAATAAGATTTACTTTATTGCCGCGGTAACGCGACGCAACAACACAATAGGTATAACCTACAAATCTATTAGGTATGATCCCTTCTCATTGTCGTCTTTAAAATACTCAAAACATATCAAGAACTAAATTACAGTAAAATGTTGCCATTTTAAGCATTGTTGTAATTCAGGTCTATTTTTTTTTACTTGGGGAAAATCCTCATAGGACCGTCCCGGCCACGAGAGGGGGTAGCAACCAGGGTGTGCCGGACTTTTACCAGCTAAAAACCCCAAGGTGACTACTTCTGCGAATTAGTGGCGACTGCGGGTCCTGTAATCAATTCGCCGCAGCCCCACTACGCCGCGCCTGACAGGCACAATCACGGGGGGAGACGCCGCCTCCCCCGATACCACCTAGTGTACTTCGACAGAGCGCGTCACAACACACCGCCGACTTCTCGAGGGTTGCTAACCGGTCGCTCAGAGACCCCACCCTGAACAGCCACAACCCCTAAGCTGGCCCATCAGCTGGCCGGTCCTGGAGTAGCCTTCTGCCGTTCTCGCTCTGCAGCCTCCTTCTGGGACATAACGTCCTCACAGAAGGAGGCCACGGCCCTTCAGTTGTCATGCCCTGCAGGGCAGGGAGAATTCGTGTCCGACCCATCGGACCAGGTCCCGCCGCTCGCTGTCCCGCGTTGGACAATGAGCGAGCGTATGCTGGGCGGAATCCAGGTCCGAACTGCAGGGGTAGCATTGGGTCGTTACTTTTCGTCCAAACCGGCACAGGTACTCAGGGAAACATCCATGACCAGTGAGTACCTGTGTTAGATGGTAGATGACGTGATCTCTGCTATCAAGCCAGGCTTCGAGGTTCGGCAGAATGGCGCCAACCACGCGCTGGCGCATGCAGCGCTCTTCATTAAGCTGCACGCGCCACTTATTTAGGGCTGATCGGCGCTCTTGCGCCTTCAGCCTCTCGAGCGCCATAGGATGCATGCTTTCGCCTCTCAGGAGGGATTCGTGGCCCCGGTTGAAGAGTGCCAAGTCCACTTCCGCCTCATAGCACATTGTTCGATAGCCGCGTGCGATCCGTATGGCCATCAACCGCTGCAGGCTGTGTACCCTCTGCGTGCAGCGGCGGACGCGCAGTCTGGCGCCCCGTAGAGAGCCACGGACCGCACGACTCCGGCATAGAGGCGGCCGGCGCACTCCCTCAGACGGTCCCCCGAGATTGGGTAGGAGTCGATGGTAATTCAGATCTTACGTTAAGCGAAATCCTAGAAAGATTTTGGTTAATATCTATGTTTTTTTAAAATGATAGAAAAGAGTTTCCGACCAATTTATTATCATTTAGAGAATAACGCCCTTGAAGTTAAGGAATAGAACGCGCTCGCTCAGACGGGACACGGCGCAGCGCCGAAGCGTTACGCGGTGGCCCTGCGAGTCGCGCGCGGCACCCACTCGCGGCACGAGGGGCGAGGGGGGGGGGGTAGCAGGGTACCGCCAGTCAAGTGCGAAAGCTTGCTTCAGAGGTCGTTTAAACCAGTGTCCACTTGCCACTGGCCAGTGGTTTTGGTACGCGCTCTAGACCGACACCAAGCGACGCTACCTTTTATTGTATCAGTTGCCATGCGTCCCGGGAAAGTGCAAATAATTGGATAATTTATTAACTGAGCTCTTGGACACTCACTGACATATCACTGACTTGTCATCGCCACCAAAGCAAACAGTTTTTAAAAGTTTATTTGATTTACGTGTAAATATAATAATTTATTTCATGCTGAAGTTTAGGGATGCCGCAATTTACATTATTATTACGTTTCGATAAGAAAATCTAAAGCACATTTGGTGCGTGAGAGTTGACGAGGAATAAGAAGGAATTCCGGGAACGAACTTACTTGTATATTGTCCCGGTCCACGGCGCTGGTTCAGGCGTCCACACCGCAATTTCACGCGTTGCTGGGTTAGCAGAGCGTTCGTGTTTTTTTTACAGTTGTATAACACAGGGTTGCAGCGTTTTTATAGAATTTTTAAAGAGTTTTATAAAGCGAGCGCGTTACAAGTTTTCGAAGCGTTCGAACCCAGAGAAAAGGAAACGGATAAGGAAGGTAGCGGGATAAAATGTTGAGAGTGAGTGTTGCAAGTGTAATAAAATATATAATATAAAAGAATATACGGGTATATTAAAAAATATAAAATAATAAATAATATAAATGTAAAATAGATAATAAACGGCGTAAGCAACATTTTTACATTTTATTATTCCATAAGCTGTGACATCAGAACTGGCAATGCAAGCCGCACGCGTGGCGGCGGCGGCGGCGGCGGCGGCGGCGGCTCTCACAGCGATGACGTCACGAGCGCGGACGCCGCACGTCCCGTGCCCCCCGTCCCGCCGCTGGCGGCCCCCGCGCGCCGCCCGCGCACGCCGCGTCACGCTCGCGTCTCACCTAGAGATGGGACGGATTAGATGAACCCCGGACCTGATCCACCAAATATTAATGTTTTAAAATAATTGTTCCAAATACCTGTAGCTTATTAAATACAGCACAGGTGCATCTTAATATTGTTGTAATAAGGGATACAATCGATGTCCTTCCTATGATCATTTACACAAACATTTCAGCGTGTAATATCATAACAAACTAATTATGTTCACGCGAACGAAGTCGCAGGCGCAGCTAGTACGCAATAGAAGTGAACATGTAGTACTGAACGGCATTTAATGTTTCCTGGCTGAGGTACGTTATTTTAAAACATTGATGGGCGTAATAATGATTACTTGTAATCTGATTACTTTTAATCAAGCTTACATGCGTGATCATTAATCTTGATTACAGAAATTATTCAATTAAACATGATTATTTTAATGATTACTTCTGAGTTCTGGCTGAGAGAGAGACCCATTTAAATACTCGTTTATTTAATTTTTCAAGTTATTTGGAATTAGCTAACCCCAAACATCCGTCTCGTGGTGGGGGGGGGCATCCAGTGGAGAGTGGAGGGTGGCGTCCAGCGGAAAGTGGAGGGTGGCGTCCAGCGGAGAGTGGGGGTGGCGTCTAGTAGAGAGTGGGGGGGGTGGCGTCCTGTCTGTGCTCACACGCCAGCCCAATGGGAGGTATTGTTTGGGTAGTTTTATGACCCTCTCCCAGGGAGGAGGCCTGTCTAAGACCAATCGCTCGCTGGGCCCCTAGGAAGGATCTGGATTCCCAGGCCCGGCGAAGGCAAAGATTAGGCAGTGCTGGCACCCGGTGGTTTCAGTCGGTGCAAATGCGGCACACCGGGGGAGTGGCCCTCACCACTCTCCTGAGAACCGAAGGGATTCCCACCAGGTTAACAAAAAAAGGGGATGAAACATTTAACTATGCCAAGTTTTGAAACCAGGTCTCTAGTTAAAAGTAAAACAACTTAAACAGCTGGAAGCACAAAAAATGGTCCTGATTGTAGTCAGGTCGAAACGAGTCACTATGACGATTTTTACACTAGACTACTGCGGTCGCGACCCAGTGCAGGCAATCAATCTACCAGCTCAAACAGCTGAAAGCAAAAGAACTGATCCTGAACGTAATCAGGTCGAAGCAAGTCACTATAACAGTCATTAAAAAAAAAAAAAAAATTACACTTGTCTATTGTGGTTACGACCCAGTTAGGGTAATCGCCCTACCACCTAAAAACTATGTGGTAATCAGTTCGTCAGTTTAGCTAGTATCTAAATAAATATAGGCGAGCCCCGCTCTACTGTCGGCAGCACATTTTACGTATCAAACAGAAAAGTAAACATAAAAGTAATCATGATTAAACGTTAATCAGATTACAGATTAATAATCCTTAATCACCAAAAAATGATTACTTTTTTTTATTAATTTCGTTAATCTGTAATCATGATTAATTATTACAAAATATAATTGTAATCGTTAATCATTAATCTGATTACATTTAGCCAATCTCTGTTTTAAAACGCTTAAGAAATAATGGTGTCTGATACAAAAACCTTCTGACTGACTGATTCTGACACAGCGGGGTAGCGGCTGCACTGGGGGCGGGGTAGCACTGTTGCTCTGAAGTTTCATGAGGATTTCTACCGGGTCACCTAAATAATTTTATAGATAATAAATGCAGGCATCTCGAATGCACGCAGGAGATACCCAATATTTACGTAGTTAAGGATTACGTGTCCAATATTTGCGTAAATAGCTGTTCCACGTACCTAATCCAATATATATGTATGTCTCACCCCTAGTCTGGCCGCGTCTCGCGCCGCCCCTGTGGCGGAGTTGCCAGCTCCGCTGCATTTTTTCTTTTATTTACCCTGGCTCGATGTGTGTCTGTGACTACAGAGCTCTTGATGGTAAGTATAATGCAGTCTAAAAACTAAAGCGACCATCAAAGAATGAATATCCATTGATAGTCTCCGTCGTTATGTCGGCCCACATATACCACGACTGAAGGTCTCTAGGTATATGAGCTACTGGATATACACAAGCTGATCCCGAAACGCGAAAGGCCAAAGCGAGTCACTATGACCTTTTTTTGCACTTGCGTACTGTGGTCATGACCCAATACGAAACCTGTCACCAAAAAACCTATACCTTAACCGTATTGTGTTTCAATAGTAATTACACCATTCTTCTAACTCTACGTTACTTTTCATTGGAGCTAAAATGAAGCATCAGTCTACACAATGTTCGGACAAGAGTATTTTTTATATAAGTGTAACGGTAAAAGTTCATATTAACAAATATTATACAAAGCGAACAGTCCTGGTGTTCAGTGTCCAGTGCGTCACTGGTCACGCTTGGCCGCAAGCGGGGCAACGGCTCGTCAGGTGCCGAGGGACTGCCGCCCCGGCGCCACCTGCGGGCGCCTGCAACGCAAGCGTTTTGCAAATAAATTCATATTAACTAGTAACAGTGTTCATAGTAACCCTGTGATATAAATGTACCTGAAAAAAATTATACATTGTTATCGGAGTGTCAGTCTTGCGGACACCCCGCGCCCGCAGCCCGCCCGCGTCCCGGCTGCTGTACATCCATCTGATTTAGATTACGACAAACCTAACGCATCGCATAACTCTCACGAGTTACAGTTATGCCAATGCTCTTCACTAGCTTCTTGTAATGTTGCTCAGTGCATTAACTGGTTTTTTTTCCGGCTGACGCTGGCATCCCCGGCCGCGCTCCGCCGACGTCACACATAAGTTTCACTAACTGTACATGGAAACCTGAGGAATAGGACGCGCGCGCTGCGCCTCGGCACACAGGCTCGCGCTCGAACATTTTTTAGCGTTCGTAAAGACATTACATAGAATATTTGTTCCGCTGAGACCGGCGCCGCGGTGTGGAGCTGCGCGCGGTTCCGCAGGCGTGCCGAGAGAGCGCCGGCGGCTGACGTTGATGGTCAGTGTGGGCACTGCCCGGCAGAGCGCGGCCTGCGAACTGGTGAGTCAGTCACTTTGCTTTAGTAGTACAAACTAAATGGTGCGGTGCCGCTGGGCTCTTTTATTTGACGGTTATATTGACGATTTAGGAAATTGAACTTTTGAAAGATCGAGCCTTCAATTGTCAGATTCAACAATTCTCACAACGAACTTTAGTGGATCGGGCATTCGCATGACTCGAACCAATTCAAGTAAGAATCAGATAAACCGACTAGAGTGGAGTGGTAAAATCAGTTTAGAATCTCAACGCTAACCGTAGCGAGCGATCTACGTCATTTTGACATACTTTCAAACAATATATATTTTTTTATATTCATACCAGAGATGGGCAAAATGTAATCTGATTAATGATGAACGATTACAAAATGTAGTTGTAATTTTAATATTCTTGCTCTGTAATCATGATTAAATCCATTTAAAACATTAAGAAATAATAAATATGTATACAGTCTGGGGTTTTGTAGCGTTGAAAACATAAATGAGCAAAATGCAGTCATATTAATGGTAAAACACATAAAATGTAATCGTTAATCATTTTCATTAATCTGATTACATTTTGCCCATCTATGTTTTATACAAGATGTCTCAAAAGTAAGTTCACATTTGCTTATGTTATTACGCGAAAGCAACTATTCTGAGGGGCGCGGGGGGTATGTCAGTCGGTAGTCTGGCTCTTGGGAATTAAGTCGCTATGGAGCGTTTCTCTGGTGCGGACCGTGCGTTGTGCGTACGTGAGTTTTACAAAAACGGTAATTCGGCGACTGTAGCGCGTAGAAAATTCTGCAGTATTCGACATATTTGTCACTTAAATGATGCGCCTAGCACTCGACTCATTGCAAAATGGGTTGAGAAGTTTGAAGAGACTGGGTCAACTCTGGAGAAACCAAAATCTGGGCGGCCAAGAACATCAAGAACAGCCGAAAACGTGGACAGTGTTACTCAGTCTATTCGAGATGATCCAAACCTCTCAATTCGGAAGCGTGCTGTTGCTTTAAATGTGCACAGATCTTCATTATGCCGCATTTTACACAAAGATTTAAAGCTGCACCCGTACAAAATTCAGTTAGTGCAAGAACTGAAGCCTCAAGATGCTGGTCAGAGGCTTGCCTTTGTAAATCAGATGATTGAGCGCTTTCCAACGTTCACCAACATCTTGTTTTCCGATGAAGCCCATTTTCACCCGAATGGGCATGTAAACAAGCAAAATTGTCGTTACTGGAGTGCAACCAACCCAAAACAAAAACATCAGAAACCGCTACATTCACCCAAAGTCACCGTATGGGCAGCGATGTCGGCGCGAGGAATTATCGGCCCTTACTTTTTTGAAGATGGAAGGGGACGCACACTCACAGTGAATTCAGAGCGTTACGTGGAGATGTTAGACGAGTTTTTCGTACCCTAACTGCAAAACTTTCCTGGTTACAACCAAAGAACATGGTTCCAGCAGGATGGAGCAACTTCACACACGTCCTACAGATCTCTGCCTCGAGTTCGAGAAATTTTTCCGAACAAATTAATCTCCAGGCGAGGTGACATAAATTGGCCTCCACGGAGTCCCGATTTAACGCCTATGGATTTTTTCCTGTGGGGTTATGTCAATCAAAAGTTTACGCTAATAAACCGACTTCCCTGGCACAATTAAAAGAAAATATCCGTCATGAAATGGCAGCCATCACGGAGACTACCTGCCGAGCTGTCATAGGCAATTTTAGTGCCCGACTAAATGAATGCCGAGAGCGCAACAGTTTACATTTGGACGATGTTATTTTTAAAAAATAAATTCCCAAACAGTGTACTTCAATATAAAATAAACATTTTTTCAATAAAGCTAAGACTTTTCTTTTAAAAAAAGATTTAATCGTGAACTTTCTTTTGAGACACCTTGTACTAGCGTGCCCGCGACTTCGTTCGGGTGGAACTGGCACTTTTGTTATGCTGACTGCTTCTTGCTACATGACAGGCAAAGACGATGCATACGGCGCCGCCGGTGGAGCTGCGGGAGAACGTGCCGTTGTCGGGCAGTGCCAGTGCCGGCGTTGCTGGTGGGCGCAGCGGCAGTTGGTGCGGAGGCGGACCCCGGCTAGTGGCAGCGTGCTTCGCGGTGCTGTCGGCCGGCATCACGGCGGCGCTGCTGGCGCAGGTGCACGGCGGCAGCGGCAACGGCGGCGTCAGCTACGCGCAGCTCGTGCCTCACGGCAGCGTGGCCTCCTCAGCGGCGGACTGCTCGCGCGCCGGTACCGACTTGCTGAAGCAGGGCGGGCGCGCACTCGACGCCGCCGCCGCCGCCGCGCTGTGCCTAGCCGTGCTGGCCCAGCACCGCACCTCACTTGACGCGTAACTACATTGATCTACGTTTGGCATCCGCGCCCCGCCGCCCCGCCGCCCCGCTCACGGACACTGTATGCACGCACTGCGCGCAGGAGCGGCTCGCTGCTCTACTGGGAGTACCGCGCGGCGAGGACCCGCCCGGCGCAGCTGGCGGAGTGGGGCGGGCCGGTGCCGGGCGCCGGACCCGGGGCGAATCGGCCGCCGCGGCTGGTGTCGGCGCTGGCGGTGCTGCACGCGCGGCTCGGTGCGGCGCCGTGGGCCCGTGTACTGGAGCCGGCGGTGCGACTGGCTCGCGACGGGTACTGTCCGCTCTCTGCTGTTCCCCTACACTACTATTCGTATATTGTTCGCTTCACTCGCCGCTGAAACTGTGTTTGTAGTTATTGTATCATGTACTTGAATCTATAAATTATCGCAGTTTACAGATTTGCATTAACACGGTATCGTTTAAGGTACAACGTATCCTCGGGTTTGGCGGCGGCGCTGCAGGCGCGCGGTGAAAGCGTCGAGCCCGGCCAGCTCCGCACAGAGCCGCGCCTCGCGCAGTACCTCGGCTCGCTGCAGCGGAACACAAGCGCCGGTAGTGCACGCGACGCGTTGACTCCTCGGCCCCGGGTGAGCTGTGCGTGACGCTCGCGAGTCGTGTGCCGGCAGAGTTGGCGGCGGCCTGGAGCGCGGAGGGTGCGGTGCGGCTGAGCAGCGCGGTGGCGGCGCCGGCTGGCCGCTGGCGGGTGCGCGCGGGAGGGCCGGCCGCGGCGCAGGTGACACGAGCGATGGCTGCGGCGCTGCAGCCGGCACCGGCGGATGCAGACGCGGCGAGCGCTAGGTACGCTGGGGAGACCAGCAGCATGCTGAACCGCATGCGGCGCATTCTGATGGTGAGCGCGGTGTGTCCGCAGAGCGGCGGCAGCTTTGCTGGCTGAGGGTACGGTGGCGGCGGCAGCGCCGGCGTCGAACGTAGCGAGCGGTCTCGCCGTTGTCGACCAGCTGGACACGTACGCGGCGCTAGTCACGTGAGTGCGGCACTCGGTGTGTGCGGTGCTTGTGCTGTGAGCTATGCCGAGCTGTACCATGTGTGTGCGTGTTGCAGCGGGGTGTCGCGCGCGTTCGGCTCGGCCGCGGTGACGGCGGCGGGCTGGACGCGGGACGAGCCAGTGCGCCCGCTTGACCTGGCGCCAGCCATCCTCACGGAGGAGAGCGTGTGCGGTGAGTGTGCGGCCGGGCTGGGCGCGCCCCGGTCCGGCCGATGATGACAGAGCCCGGTGGACCCAGGCACGCGGTTCGTGGTGGGAGCGGAGAGTGCTGCGGCGCTGGCGCTCGCTGGCAGCGCGCTGGCGACTGAGGGCGAGCCGGCGGCGGTGGAGCAGGCGCGGCCGGTGGGTGAGGGCGCGGTGAACGTGGTCCGGCAGCGCGGAGACGCGCTCTCCTCGCACGCGGACAGTCGCGGCGGCGGCCTCTCCTCGCGGTTCTAACGCTGGCGAAGCGCTCGACGCCGGCCGCAGGTAGCATCTCGCTCTGGACGTGCACACTGTAGACAGGCACCGTACTATATTTATTGTTTGTGACCGCAGACGGAGCGCGCCCGCTGGACACGCCGCAGACAGACCCGGGCCGGCGCGGGGCCGGACACGCTGCGGAGCGCACTGCCATCATTACATACCGATTAAGTATCGCGCCAAGACTTCGATTACAATAATGCCAAAATGATGGAAACGAATTAATATAAACAGGCACACAATTATGTTAATATAATGTAACAGTATAATTCATGAAATAGTATAAGAAAATAAAGGAATAGAAAAACAATTACACCGTATTTATTTAACGAAGCCAACGCTCGCGTGTGGAGATCCGGAACTACCGCAGGCAGAAGTCTACGATGTTTTAGCTGCTTGATGAGTAATTAAATCAGTATTATTAGTTTTGGTCGAGCGTGAGCTGTACACGGCCGGTGGCAGTACGGCAGGACGGACGAATGTTTTGTCACACAAATGAACGCAGTCTGATGCGCGGATCATTGTCTTGCAAGGCATGAGAACAGAGAAATGTCTGAACAGCGGCAGTTAGTCAAATCTAATTTTATATACTTCCTATACGAAACTTCACGTACTGCCCAGTTAGTGAATTCTGTAATTTTTGCTTCAAGTTCAAAGTCCTTACTTTAATATACATACACATATACAATTTCAGTGTTAACAAAATATTAATACAACAATCACGTAACTTAATAAATGGCTAATATTCCTGTCAGTGCAATGCTCTTTACTATCGCGAATCGCGCTGCGGACGCGCAGAGCTCTGTGCAGTACACGCACGCCGGGTGCTTTGTGAATCGTAATAATAATATTGAATATAGCGCCATCTATTGGCGTCCTGTCGAATTCACAGTTTAACAAGCACAACACGACTAAACTACAGCAACATTAAAGTTTTATTATAATACCACTAGATGGCACTACCAAGGATTAATAATAATTAATAAGTCTCCTCTTAACCTGAGTTTATTTGTTAATAGTCTAGATGTGGTCTGTTCGTACATCGACTATAAATTTCCCGCGTCATAATTTGTAAATGTCATATCTTCTAGAGATACTCGCTCCGTCCCGTGACCAAAATAAGAGTTGCGACATGTGGTGACGTGTGGCAAATGGCAACTACTGATGAAAATACCCGGGAATATTCCAAAAGTTGCTAAAAGTTTCGGTAACATTCCCAAAGCTCCCGGGAATATTCCTATGTAATGGTCTGTGGGTCGATTGTAAACATTAAAACGAGACTTTTAAATTACAATTTATTTTCTTGCTTATTGGACAGGCACAGGTACAATAAATATCTACTATTATAATCGCGACGAATATTACATTGTTCCAGCCTGCGCCTCCGGAGAGGCCTCGCTCCTTGCCTAATTACTGCACGCTTTGCACAGCCCTGAATTTGTCTACCGGTTGTACTGACGTAAGCCGTTTTCAGTGTGTACGTCTATGTGATAGGTACCCAGTGGACACTCAGTATAAGCCGCTTCTTTGTAGTGGTGTAATCATTTGACAACTCAGTGGGAAGCGAACACTCTGTACATTCTCTACTGTTGCGGTCACAAACAACTGCCGCGCGCATCGTAAACAAGACTGGGATCAGAGAGAAATGATACGCAATAACATTGCACTGAGGTGCGGGTCTCGTGACGTGTACGGCATACACTGCGGCGCGAGCGGGAGCGACGGCACGCGGCGCAACGCGAAGCCCGCAACGGAGCCAATCGGATACTGCGGATCGTAGTAGGCATGGCGGGTCGGGCCCGGGGCGCCGGTCGCAACCGTTATCAGTGCTCGTGAGAGTGACCGCTGCATGCGCTCGGGGGCGCGGGGGCGCGGTCAGCGCGGGAAGGTCAGCGCTGTGACGTAACAGCGTGTGTTGAATGGATGCAGTGTGCGCCGTCAGCTACGCTGGCATATCGCGCAGCGCTCCGTCGAACTGGAACACCGCAGCAGGGCGCAGGAGCAGGCGCAGGTGCCGCTGCTGGCCGCGCGGCTTTGCTCCCGACGACAGTACGCAGTATAAATAGTCAGGTGCGAGCAGCGCGGCGCAGCGGCCGGACCGCGCGCGGCACGGTGACGCGTTAATGTCGCGCGAAATACTCAGTCTATATATAAACCGTATCGGATCCTATTGAATATTGACGAGCGAGACGAGGGCGGCCGCGCCTGTGCTGCGGACGCGCTGCGGACAGGTCCTCGCTGCAGGACTCCGCGGGTGCCGGTGCGGGCCGGCCGCGGTACGCCGCTCGAACGATTCTCGTTTATGATAATTACGAGTATCACACGTTCTTAATTAAATTAATAATGTTTAAACATTCTAATTCGCTCTACCGCCCCCCACCCCCCTCCCTCCGCGCGCGGGCCCCCGGCGCCCCCGCCGCCCCTGTCGCCGCCGCCGCCGGTCCTCCTGCTCGCTGATATAATTCAAAGAAATGTTTGATGAGCGAACGTTAATTGCCGCTCATTTGCATTCCCCTGCCGCGGCCGACATTAGCATGCGCGTTAACGTGCGGCGGCGACGCTTTGCGCAATCCGGACAGTTCCGCAGCGGCGCCAGCGCCGACACCGCCCGCCGGCCGCGAGTCTATGTGCGCTGACCTTCGCGGCTGCTCTGAATATTTCAATGACGTAAAAACAAACACGCGACCCGAGCGAGCGCCGACCCGAGCCGAGCCGCGCGCGCACTGCCGCCGCCGCGCCCGCAGACACAGCACGACCCGCGCCTGGGCCTGCGCCGGCCGCTGCGGCCCCGAGCGCTGCGTGCTCCCGTTGTGATGAGTGACCCGTGTGCGACGTGCTCTGACAGTGCAGTGAACGCGACCGCGCCGGCAGCGCGAGGCGGCCCGCAGCCCGCAGCCCGCAGCCCGCGGCCCGCGCCGCTGTCGCTCTGCGAGATAACTCAATTACTGTTAATTACTTATTAAAAGACAATGAAGTGTCTGTACGATTCGGAGTGTAGCGATAGAATGAACAGGCCGCGCCCGAGTCGCCCCGAGCCGCCCCGAGCCAAGCCCCAGCCGCGCCGAGCCCCCGCCCCGGCCCACGCGTGAGTACGCGCGCCGCGATGCGCCCGCACACAGCACACGGCCCCGCGCCCCGCGCCCCGTGCGGTCGCGCCTGCGTGCGCATGCTGGCGTTGGCGCTGGCGCTGGCACAGCACGGCCTACTAATCGAATCCGCTTGTTCTACTTCAACACAATACTTATGTAGTATGTTATGAAAACCCTGTCCGACCTGTGGAGGCGTTGCTCGGTGTGGTTGGTTATTCGATTCTATTTACGTTATCCTTTTTTAGTCAAAGAACAAAAAGAAATCTGAACAAAATTAGAATTATTTAAACGGAGAAAATTACATACATAGCACCACTGGGGGCGTGAGTCACTCGTGAATTACGGAGAAAAAAAAAATGAAAGGAAGGGATCGTGCTAGTAGGTCGTGACGTCGAAATGATCCGTGTTGATACTAAGCGCCGCGTGTTACAATTGAATCGTGTCATTCGTCTTTAAACTGATTTTTGTAAATAATCCGAGCGCGGGAACAGAAGGGCCCGCCGCCACTTGCAACTTAAATCGTTATCTTTTCTTTATCTTAAATTATTTATATAGACTGCCAGACTTGTTAACAGACTCCATTATATAATCAATGCTAAAAGCACTGGGCAGCCGCACCGGTAGCGCCCGCGCCGCCCGCGCCGCCCGCGCCGCCGCATGCGAAGCGCACCATCGCAAAACCCAGCGATACTCGGACAACGAGGCCCTGCGCACACCTGACGCATTTGCTCTGAGAAGGAATCACTTCATAGCCTCAAACGTTAGCTTTGACACAGTTCGAACGGCAGCGGGCGAGTACAGGCGCCATCCTGCACTCATGCGTGGAACCTAGCTTACAGCACGCACACACACACACACACTTATATTCTTAGATGTTGCGAGTTGAATGGTACTCAATTTTTTTCTCTTTCCTATTTCTATATATTAGACTAGCTGATCCGGCAAACGTTGTTTTGCTATATAAGTTATTGTAATATCTTCTAAGATGTTCATTGAAATTAAGTGATGTCAAAGACAATTTTATTCACAATTAAATACTCTTAATCAACAATACATTTAGTTGGATAAAGATTAATATTATTACGTTGATACAACTCTTAAGAAATAATGCATTAATTTCGAACAATTTAATTACCATAAAAGCGGTTCTATTGAGTTAATCTTAAAAGATAGACATATACTGTTGCAGACATTTTTTTTTAGATCATTTCAAGAGGAATAATTCTTTCATACATATATTTTTGGTATCTTGAACTATTTTCGCAGCGCACGCAATGGAAGCACTCAAGGATGAATAATTTTCCCCGTTTTTTTTCACATTTTCCATTATCTTCGCTCCTAATAGTTGCATCGTGATGTTATATAGCCTAAAGCCTTCCTCGATAAATGGTCTATTCAACTCAAAAATAATTTTTCAATTCGAACCAGTAGTTCCTGAGATTAGCGCGTTGAAACAAACAAACAAACAAACAAACAAACAAACTCTTCAGCTTTATAATATTAGTATAGATTTATTTATTCAGTAGCATTGAACAGCATATGTCTATCTTTTAAGATTAAGTCACTAGAACCGTTTTTATGGTAAACAAATTTGGTCGAAATTAATGCATTATTTGTTAAGAGTTGTATCAACGTAATAATATTAATCTTTATCCAAATAAATGTGTTGTTGATTAAGAGTATTTAATTGTGAACAAAATTGTCTTTGACATCACTTAATTTCAATGAACATCTTAGAAGATATTACAAAACCTTACATAGCAAAACAACGTTTGCCGGATTAGCTATAGTGTCTTGATAACCGCGAAACTCGAGAACGGCTGAACCGATTTGACTGATTTCTTTTTTGTTGTGTTTGTTGAAGTCTGGGGAAGGTTATAACAGAGAGAAGATTACACATTAACATCATTGTTAAAGTTAAGAATACATCACAATAGTTCAAAACACTAACCTGAACTTTAAATTTCGTTGCGAACATATCCAACCAGTCGTTATTGTAAATTATGCCCCAATATTCATAAAAAACTGATTTCGAAGCATTATTGTTGATGGATGCCATTAGTATCTAAAAACACCCAATGTCATATCTCATTCTATACATATATTTATGTTTTTTTTTTTTTTTTTATCCAGGGTATGAGGACTTTTCGATCGACATGAGGGTGACGGCCAGGGTAGAAAGACTCCTACTGATTAAAAATCCTTTGTGTTCTTATCGCGCCGCAGGAATCCAACCGTGGGAGTAGATTACACTCATCTGCTACGGTATACGCGCGCGAATGTTCTTCTCGCGAGAACTGTCGTGACAGCCAGTGTGTTGACGGACATACTCACTCCTTTTCTATCTCGTGCATGGCTAGTAAACAAATAAAATGACAATAAATCCTTTTTTTTTTCTTCATGTAAGAAAAACCTTTTTTTTTTTCTTTGATGCATTTTCGTAATGCTATCAACTCACCGTTTTGATAATTTAGGGTCGGACATGATTTTCAAAACATACTTTCGATGCGTCGGCCGTACCGTCGCAGCGAGGGCGGCGCCTCCGGTGTGTGCGACCGGCAGCGAGCGACCAGCCGGAGTGGCCCTCCGCTCGCAGGGCGCGCCGCCAGCCGGTGCACAGCGCCGCAGCGTACTGCAGCCGAGCGCTCAGGAGCCCCGGGTCCACGCCGAGCGCTGTGTATTCGCGCCTCTCGCGTACAGTCAAACTCAGTGATAATGATCCTCATCACTGTAAGTGTACACTTCAACCGGCTCCCGGGTGAGCTCCTCGTTACCGTACCGCAGCGGCGCGCCGGCGCACCCGCTGCGTCTGCTGCTCGTCTGCCTCCTGCTGGCGAAGGGAACGCACGCTGCGGCCGCACGGGACCGGTCGCTGACCGTGGTGGCAGCCGGGCCCGACGGCGCCGTGCTCGCCGAGCTCACCCGCGCAGCGCTACTCCGCGCCGGCCTCGACGTGCGCGTGACGCCGGCGCCGCTCGAGTGCCGCCGCCCGCCGGTGGAATCGCCGGACGGCTGCCTGAACGCGACGCTCCGCGTGCTGGTGCGCGGCGGCGCCCAAGTTGCACTCGTACCTCAGAGCGCGCGCGCTCCGCCGGCGCTGCTACTGCGTGACGCCGGCCTCGAGAACTTCGGTGAGGCGGCGCCGCTCGATCGGCTCACCTGCTACGCGACCTCCGGTCCGGCGCACTCCCTGCTCGACCTCGCGCGGGAGGACGTTGCGCGCGCCTACGCCGTCGCCAACGCAAGCACCACTAGGTGCGAACCCTCCCTGCACACACACACTATACACGACACGACACGGCACGACACGACACGACACGGCACGGCACAGTGCTGCGTCACAGAGCGAGACTAAGCGCTGATCACGCGGCACACGCGCTCGGCCTCGCGCCGCTCACATACACTTGATGAAACAAACTGTTCTATTGTTTTAATGCGTCCAGTGAGACAGCCGCGTGCGCCGCCCCCGCCGGGCCCCTCGCCGCCCTGCGTGTCCATGACGCCGACGCCGGCGACGCGGACCAGCTGGCGCGCCTCGTGTGCGAGTGGGGCCTGCGGGCGCGCGTCCTGCCGTCTGCCACGCCGGCCGCTACAGCCGCACTCTACTGCACGCGGGAGCCGGGCGCACCCGCCGCGCGGCCTCTGGGCCCGCCGCCCTGCACGCGCGACTACTGCGCATTCGAGCCGCGGCGCCTGCTCAAGCTGGTGAACGCGCGCGCCCTGGCGCACTCGCCGACCGCGTACCGGCTCGTGGGCCGCCTCGCCCTCGACCGCGCCGAGCTGAGCGAGCTGCGGGCCGGCGCGCGGACCGGTGGCGTCGAGAGAGCCGCGCGCGAATTTTTGGCGGCGCGGCCGGCCTGGGCCCGCCCGCCGGCGGAGGTGCGCGTCGCGGTGATGGTGCCGGCGGGCACGAGCCGCGAGGTTCTCCCGGCCGCCGGGTTGCGCGCCGCCGCCGAGCTCGCGGAACGTGACCTACGCGACACCGGCAGCGCCAGTGACGCCGGGAACGCAGTACGGTTCAAGGTTGAGCTCGCGGCAGACGGGTGCGCCTCAACGGCCGCCTTCAAATACTTGACGGACGCACTGGGCTCCGAGTACGGCGCGCTGTCGGCGGTGGCGGGGCCGGCGTGCGCGGCGCCCTTCGCAGACGTGGCGCGGCAGAGCCCAGCGCTGGCGTTGCCGGTGCTCGCGTACACGGCGCAGGCCCCGCCGGGCGGCGCGGCCGGGCGACTCGTGTTGCTGGCGGCGGGAGACGCTCGCCGGGAGGCGGACGCGTGGGCGGCGCTGTTCGCACGGCTGGGCTGGCGGCGGCTGGCCGTACTGAGCGAGCTGGGCGCGCGCTCGGCGCTGGAGGTGTCGCGGCTGCGCGCCGACGTCGTCGTGCACGTGGAGCTGCCGGCCGACGGCGAGGACGTCGCCACGGGTCTGATCACAGAGGTGAGCCGTGCGTGCTCCACTGTACGCCGCGGTGCGTACATGCCGCGTGCTCAGCAGGGCGGTGTCGCGTGTGTCGCAGTGGGCGGAGCGCGCTGCCGGCGCCGAGGCTCGGGTGCTGCTGGTGAGCGCGGAGGACGCGCGTGTGGTGCGAGCCGCGCTGTGTGCCGGAAGCCGTGCAGGGCTGCGGCCAGAAGCGGGCGCGGTGTGGCTGCTGCCGGGCGCGCTGCCTGCAGGCTGGGAGCGCGGGGCCGCCGACTGCGACGCGGAGGAGCTCGCGGCGGGGCACCTGAGCGTGGTGCCGGAGTGGCTAGCCGACTGGGAGCTCGGCACCGGGGAGCGCGTCTGGGACCAACGGTGGCGGGAGGCGTGCGCAGCGAGCGCGGGCTCGGACGCGGCGAATCTGTGCCGGCGGCCCCCGGCGTCGGCTGCGCTGCTGTACGACGTGCTGAGCCTGTGGACGGCGGCGGTGCGGCGGCTGCTAGCGGAGCGGCCGGCCGACGCGGACGACCTGCACCGCGCGGGTGTCGTTGAGTGAGTGCGCGCCGAGCCCCCGGCCGGCCCCGGAGCCTGCTGGACATCGGCATTTCCAGTTTCCTAGATTCTCTTCATCTTACAGATGCCTGAATCATCTTCTCATGACATCGAGTCCTCATTGTAACCGCATCGCCGCTGCTCCTTGGCTCGTTCTCTATATATTTACTGTCACGCGGTCTGTCACGCTGCCTTCCTTCTTTTGCGTGTTTCCTTGAACTCGTATTCCCCAAACCGTTCTCATGAACTGTCCCCCCCCCCCAACTCTTATACTGTGACGTGTTGTCCCCTACTCGCAAATAAGTTGCAGGGTTTTTTTTTTATTCATCAATACACCACTAGGACAGCTTGGTCCGGTGCTGCCCCCCCCCCCCCCCTGCGCCATTGCGCAGACAGGCCTAGCTGGCACTCCCTGGGACTGACCCGCTCCCAGCACCGGGCGGCGGTGACCTGTTCCAGCGAGTGCAACGCATCGTGTGCTCCACAGACGGCTCGTGGCGAACGCGACGGCGGCGCCGCACTCGGGCCTGACGGGATCCGTGCGCTGGGAGGGCAACGCGCGCACCGGTGCCCTGGTGTTGCTGCAGCGAGGCCGCAGCGCCGGCCGCTGGGTCGCCGGCCGGCTCGAGATGGCGGAGGGCGCGCTGGCCTGGCGCACGCCGGACGGCCGTGTGCCGGGCGACGGCGGCGACCGGTGTGCGCTGCAGCCCTTCGCGGACCTTCTGCACGCCGACTGCCGACTCGCATACGCGGTTGCGGCGGCGCTGACGCTGACGCTGACGGTGGCTAGCCTTGCGGGCGCCGCCTGCCACTGCCGGAACCGGGCAGAGCGCCGGTACCGCGCGCGGTTGGCGGAGCTGGGTCTGCGCGACCTGGCCGCCAAGCCGACCGGCCTCGACCGCTGGGAAGTGCCACGCGACCGAGTCGTCATCAACCGCAAGCTGGGCGCCGGCGCGTTCGGCACCGTGTACGGCGGGCACGCGCTGCTGCCCGGCGGGCGCGGCTGGACCGCCGTCGCCGTCAAGACGCTGAAGGCGGGCGCCAGCACCGAGGAGAAGCTCGACTTCCTCTCGGAGGCGGAGACGATGAAGCGCTTCGAGCACGAGAACGTGGTGCGGCTGCTCGCCGTCATCACGAAGACGGAGCCCGTCTGCACGGTGATGGAGTTCATGCTGTTCGGAGATTTGAAGAGCTTCTTGCTGGCGCGCCGGCAGCTCTCGGAGGGCAGCGAGGAGGTGTCGGCGACGCGGCTGACCGGCATGGCGCTGGACGCGGCGCGGGCGCTGTCGTACCTGGCGCAGCTGCGGTACGTGCACCGCGACGTGGCCGCGCGCAACTGCCTGGTGAGCGCCGGCCGCGTGCTCAAGCTGGCCGACTTCGGCATGACGCGGCTCGTCTTCGAGAACGACTACTACCGCTTCAGCCGCAAGGGGCTGCTGCCGGTGCGCTGGATGGCGCCCGAGAGCCTGGCGCTGGGCGTGTTCTCCGCCGCCTCGGACGTCTGGTCGTTCGGCGTGCTGCTCTACGAGATGGTCACGTTCGGCGCCCTGCCGCACCAGGGCCTCAGCAACGCGCAGGTGCTCGCGCGCGTCAAGGCGGGCCGCACGCTCTCCCTGCCGCCGGGGATCAAGCCGCAGCTGTGAGTACGTGCCGCCGGTGACGATACCCCGGTGCCGGTGCCGGGGGTCGCACTTAACGCTCCCGCTCCGTGTACGTGTGCAGGGAGGGGCTCATGAAGTCGTGCTGGGTGCGGGAGCCGCGCGCTCGACCCTCGGCGGCGGATGTGGCCGCGTTCCTGGCGGAGTCGCCGCGGCTGCTGACTCCGTGCCCGGAGATGCCGCCGGTATCGCTGCCGCCAGACGCGGACCCTGTGCTGGCGGAGGTGAGTGTCTCCGGCTGTGCCGCTACATCTACGCGGCGCAACCGCTCTATGCACCGGTCGCTGCAGGCTCGCTGGGGCTCGTGGGCGGCGCCGGCCTCCGCCGCGACCGACACCACGTACCTGAGCGCTGAGGCATCGCGCGACACGGACGCGTTCCTGCCCTGACTCCTTGAGCGTCGTCACATTCCTCTCTAGTGGGTGTGTGTGTGTGTGTGTGTGTGTGTAAGTCGTGAACAGAGCAGTCGCGCGGCCGACGCGCTGCACATCCTGTATGCAGACAATAAAGACATTTTCGAATAACATTGTCGTTTCATTTGGTACAACCGTGCATCCAGCCAGGTCAGTGTGTACACAACTGTGGGCGGCCGTCGACAGCGCTGAGCCGGCACGAACTGAGCTCTCCAGCTATTTAATACTTCTCATGATGAATGTCTTCGTATTTATGTACAGTATATGTTACAGTCATATTATGTATGTATGACATTTACAATATGTAAACACATTTAGGCTGGTTTTCCTGTCACGCTGACGGTCGGCGTGTAGCTTGTCGGCGCTGATGGGTCGTTTTCGTATCGCGCTGATGACCGTGCAGTACAGTCGCAAAGAATGTCGATGGCAGTGAAAATTGTTAGCAAAAAACGTCTGCAAAAAAGAAATACATGTTCATCCATTGATCGAGCTGAGAATCTTCGCAGGGGAATTCTATATATTAGGTCCTTACATATGAAATTGGCGTTTTTCGTACTGGCCACTTCAATCACAAATTTCTCCTCTTTGGTAAGGAATTCCAAATTCAAATTTGTACAGCTATAGACTCATGTATTTGTGCTTCGATGATCGTCATTCATTTGTTTTTTTCTTTTGTTTTTTTCTGTTTGCGTCACTCATTTTACAAAATGGAAAACTTAAAATATCGCATTATTTACGAGTACGAGTTCCGCCGTGGCACTAGTGCTGCGGAAACAACTCGAAGGGTGAATGATGTGTATGGCGGTCGTGTTGCAAAAGAAAACACAGATCGTTTTTGGTTCCAACGTTTTCGTTCTGGAAATTTCGACCTGCAGAACAAGCCCCGTGGACGGCCTGAGACTCAAGTTGATAATGAAGAGTTAAGGCTATTGTGGAAGCGGATCCATCGCAAACCACGTCCGAGTTAGCTGCAGGCTGCGATGTTAGTGATAAAACTGTTTTAATTCACTTGAAGCAAATTGGGAAGATTAAAAAGCTTGAAACGTGGGTACCTCACGAATTGACTGAAGCAAACCGGCAAACGCGCGTCGACTGCTGCGTTACATTACTAAACCGGCACAATAATGAAGGTATTTTAAACCGAATCATTACCTGTGATGAAAAATGGGTTCTTTACGATAATCGGAAGCGCTCAGCGCAATGGTTGGATCCTGGCCAGCCAGCCAAATCCTGCCCCAAGCGAAAATTAACCCCAAAAAAGTTACTTGTAAGCGTTTGGAGGACTAGTGCCGGTATTGTTATTTACAGTTTTCTCAAATCTGGCCAGACTATTACGGCTGATGTCTATTGTCAGCAATTGCAAACCATGATGGAAAAGCTAGCGGCTAAACAACCTAGGCTGGTCAATCGCTCCACGCCACTGCTGCTTCACGACAACGCTAGACCACACACTGCGCAACAGACGGCTACTAAATTAGAAGAGCTTCAATTGGAAAGTCTAAGACATCCTCCGTACTCCCCGGACCTTGCTCCAACAGATTACCATTTTTTTCGAAATTTGGATAACTTCTTGCAAGGGAAAAAATTCAACTCCGATGGGGCAGTCCAAATCGCCTTCAAAGATTTTATTGATTCCCGTCCGACTGGTTTTTTTAGTAAAGGGATCAATGAACTACCTATGAGATGGCAAAAGTGCATAGAAAATAATGGTTCATACTTTGATTAATTAAATATATTATATTAAAAAATATTCGACTTTTTGTTCCTCCCATACAAAACGCCAATTTCATATGTAAGGACCTAATATTATACGGCCAGTTTAGAGACGGCGGCAAAAATTTTTTCAACTATTTCCGTATGTCATCAAGAAGTTTTGATGAATTATTAGCAAAGCTACAAAATAGATTTGTCTATTGCAGCTTACGTAATGTTCCTCTACAGCCGATTGAGCGTTTGATGGTTATTTTAAAGATAAAATAAGTACACAAAAATATTATGTAATTATTTATTGTAAGAAACAAAATTAAATAAATTAAGCTAAGACGACGATGTCATCCCAGGCTTTGTTACGTCCCATAAACCTTTCTTTTATTTCATTTCTTCAATTACTCGACCGGTATTTATTTCACGATTGTCCATGACTGTATTTGTCGATACATACCTTCAGCGTGACACGAAAACCAGCCTAAGTCTTGCCCTAGACACGACACGACATGACTAGTTGAAAACACACGAATTGTTCCCGAAAGTAGTCAGCGAGTCATTATGGTGTTCGGTGCAGCTGTACATTGTGGTCGAGACCCAATTCGCGTAATCACCACCAATTGTAATTTAAAATGCATGTTGGGTCTGCAAGTATGGAAGATAGAGAAGTATGGACGATAGAGAAGTATGGACGATAGAGAAGTATGGACGATAGAGAATTACCAAAATCAATGACTCTGCGAATTGTGCTGTCTGGCTTCAAGGAAACCCCCGACGGGTTGTGTTGGGTTGGGGTGCGAAGTTGGTCTCACCTCCTTTGTGGTGCACCCTGGGCAATAGGCAGCAATGTTTTTAGGCATTGCTGGCTATTGGCGAAGAGGACCAACAATTCCCTCTCCCACTTCTCCCTTTACCTTGCATTCCTTTCTCGTCTCTCTTATCCTTCCCCAGCCATTCTTCCCACTCACATCCCATCCCCACTTACTCCCGTGTTCCTCAACTCCTGGATTATTATATTAGGTTTCTGTGATAGAGTTCTTTCTGTTAGGTTATGCTAGGTGATGTACGATCTTTTCTATTGTATTCCCCCCTTCTTCTTCTCTATGTCTTTATTCTTCTTCTCCCCCTTTATTCACTTCCCCCTTTTCTTCTATCTTCAACCCCTGACGACGAATGAAAATTTTATGTATGTAAAAAGAAAATATGGAACAAGCATTGCGTCAAAAAGTATTACCCCAGGAGGGTACCGGCCGCCCAGCGGCCGGAGAATCCCTCCCAGGGCGGGAGCTCCGTTCCCGCTCTGGCAGACCCTCGTTCTCTGGGGGGGGCAAACCAATTCTTGGCGGTAGGGCCGACCCCCCTACCGCTCCGATGACCACGGCTACCCACACGGTTTCCGATCTTGCAGAACGAAGAGAGCTCCGGGTTCCTCTGGAGCCCCTGGAGTTAGACTCGGACGATTCGGCATCCAGCCAGATGTCCTACAGATCCGGCTCGCTGGAGCGAAAGCGGTCATACCGATTGTTCTGCTCGGACAGCAGTACGTCTATGACGTACCCGCCAAATTTGTGGCGGTCCCCGAACGGGGAAGAGGTAGGCCCCCCACGACCGGCCAATATGTCGGTCTGTGGGCGGCGAAAAAAGAGCTGATCGCTGCCAAGAAGATCGATGAGCAGCGAAGAGAAGAGTTAGATCTCCTCGAGACGACACGGAGCGCCCGCCCTCGCCAAACGTCGAGATTTGACGTGGTTGAGGTTTAGGGGACTTCCGTGTTCGCCCAGAGGGAGATCATTGATAAGAACTTCGAGGTGTTGTCGGAGTGCATCTCGAAGTCCACCAACCTTAAGGGGACGGTGATGAGGGACATGAAGGCCGCCATGACGGCCATTGAGGAGTCATTGGAGGTCGTGATCTCGGCCACCGTAACCGAGGAGACCCGCAAACTCCACCGGGAGAACATACGGTTACGGGAGGTCGTGCGCGATCTCCAGGAGGACATGGCGGCTATGCGTGCCGAGGTCAGCTAGAAAGGACACCGGGGCCCCATGCGAACATATTCATCGGGTGGCCCTGGCGATCCCACCTATGAAGACCCCTACCCCCCATCCGACATGGAGGTCCTCAAACAGACCATGATCGAGATGGTGGGGGAGATGCGTTCTATGAACGCTAGGCTGGAGGCGGCGGAGAGGCGCTCATTGCGTCCTCCGCTGCAATCGGAGAGAGCACCCCGCACGGCGGGGTCGGCTGCGCGGAAGGCCAAGCCCAAGCCGGCCGCCCCAAGTCGAGGGGAACGCCCACTCCGTTATGGATGTGACAGAGCCGGGGCACCACTCGACCCCTGTCCCCTCCAAGCCCGTCAAAGGCAAGGGAAAGGGCAAGGGAAAGAGAAGCGCCCCAGCCCAAAACCCGGATGCGACAGATCCTGAGGCCCCGTTCCCACCTACGACTTCGTCCCAGGATTCCCCCTGGACAGAGGTGGGCAAGAACGGGAGGCCGAAAAGGGACAGACAGAAGAAGGTAGAGAAGACCCCTAAAAAGGCGCCTCCTCCCCCCCAGAAGAAGAAGCGGAAGGCGAAGCGTCGCACGGTTCAGCAGTCCAAAACGGCAGCCGTCGTGCTGACGATAAAGCCGGACGCTGCTAAAAAGGGCGCAAACTTCGCGACCATCCTTAGTGCCGCTCGCAGCCAGGTCACAACTGTCCTCAGCGACCAGGGCATCAAGGAGGCGCACATGAGGAAGATGCTCGTGATCCCCGGCGAGCCAGAGGAGGCCAGCAGGAAGGCGGACGCTCTAGTCCGCAAATTCCGCGAGGTCCTCCCGGCGGACGTAAAGGTCGAACGCCCCTACAAGCGTGTCGACCTGAAACTATCCGGGCTGGATGACACCGTCAATCCGGCGGAAATCCAGTCCGCGATAAAGTGGAAGGCAATGGTTGACATGGAGCAAGTACGGGTCAGCCCTATAAAATGGACGACATTCGGCGGTGGTGTGTGCTGGGTAACTTGCCCAGCCCCTGCCGCCGAAACAATTATGAAGAGTGGGCTCCAGGTCGGACTGGTTTTCGCCCAGATCGAACTGCTGGAGTCCCGCGTGCTCAGATGCTTCCGTTGCTGGGAGCCTGGGCACGTGGGCATGAAGTATCGGGCCTCAATTAATAGAAGCGCCCAATGTTTTAGGTGTGGGCAGGAGGGACACAAATCCCAATCCTGCACGGCCCCAAAGGCCCATTGCACGGTGTGCTCCGCCGCGTCCTTACCGGTGGGCCACCGGGCCGGCAGCCCGGCTTGCGCCGCGGCGAAGAGGCCGCTTAGAAGAAAACGGATGGACGCCGGCCAACCAGGCGAGCGTACCATCGGAGTGGTGGACAGAGAGGAGACCCCAGCGACAACTCCACCGTCGCTTTTGGGGTGCTTCTCTCAAGGAGCAGCTGACAGCCAGCCTGAGGGGGCGGCCGCCAGCACTTAACGCTCCAGTGGTGTGTGTGTGCTTCTGGACACCACTAGAAGAAGGAGTCGTGGGTCTACTCCGCCCACCACTCCTATATTTTAGAAGACGCCCACTGGGCGAAACGCGCGCCTGGCCGAGGGTTATGCGGTATCGTGGTATCTTAGCCAGGCGCAACGCGAGTGAAGGAAGCACCCCGGGGGTTTTAGTCGGTAGGAGTCCGGCATACCGGGGGAGTGGCCCTCACCACTGCCCTGACGAACCAATGCAGGATTTCCCCCGGGTTAACAAAAAAAAAGAAAAAAAAATGTTAGGTTAGGTTAGGTTAGTCTATTCGTCGTAAGTGCGTCAGCCTTCGCGTCTCCGGTCTCATTAACTCCACCACTAAGATGGATGTCCGGGCTGCCTTTAAAATTATGGGCAACTGCCCGGCGACGCATGCCGACCGCATCAGGTCGAGCGAAATAAGGTGGAACAGATTTGGCCTAGGCACCTGCTGGGTAACTTGTCCAGCCGAAGTCGCCAAAACTGCTATCGATGCGAACATGAGAATTGGCTGGGTAAGACCCCAGATCAGGATTGTGCCGACCCCCGTGCTCCGGTGCTACAAGTGCCTGGAGCCCGGGCACGTGGGTCAGTGTTCCCAGGCCAAAGTGGACCGCTCTGACCTGTGCCTTCGGTGTGCAGAGCCAGGACACAAGTCCATGGACTGCCGGGCTAAGGCCCGTTGCGCGGTGTGCGCGGCCGCAGGTTTAGCTGCAGGCCACAGAGTCGGCGGCGAAGCTTGCGCCGCCGCGCGAAGGCCTATACGGGCCAAATGGAGAAAGGGCAACGCCCAGGCCGCCGCCGCGGCCGAAAACGTGTCGCGGGAGGAGTCTCTGCCTATCTTGGAGGCTCCTCTAGGAGTGCCGAGCAGTACTGCCTAAGGGGGCTGCTGTTCGGCTATACTCCAGTGGTGACGTGCGCGTTCCCACGCACCACTTGGCGAAGGGGGGAGTGGTGATCACTCTCTATCCCACCTCTCCTATGACTGTGACGTTGCCCTTTGGGCTTATCGCGCGTCGGGCCGCGGTGAGGCCACTGCCACGTTCCCGTAGCCCGGCGTACCATGATCAGTGGAACATTCAGTATTTCGTAATTGAGTCCAGTAACAAGTCGCTATGTTTGATTTGCAATGAAAGCATAGCCGTTCTCAAAGAATATAACATGAAACGTTATTATGAAACAAAACATTCTCAAAATTACTCAAAATATACAGGAATTGTGCGGACAGAAAAATTCGAAGCTTTGAAGCGCGGATTGAAATCGCAGCAATCTTTATTTACAAAAGTCAAAACTGAACAAGAGGCGGCAACTCGTGCCAGCTTTCGTGTGGCTCTTGAAATTGCAAAACGTGGAAAACCATTCACCGATGGAGAAATGATCAAGGAATGCATAATTGCAGTAGTCGAAGAAATGTGCCCTGAAAAGGTAAATTTATTAAAAACTGTCAGTATGTCAGCAAACACTGTGGCTCGAAGGGTAGAAAACATCGCTGAAAATATATCCTCTCAACTGTTCGACAAAAAATGGACATGTTGAGTGGTTTTCTTTGGCCTTGGATGAGTCAACGGATGTGTCAGATACTGCTCAGGTGTTGATTTATATTAGAGGAGTAGATAAAAGCTATGAAGTGTACGAAGAACTTCTTGATATGTATAGTATTCATGGCACAACTACTATATCATAAATGCCCACCAACATCACTGCCTTAGAGTCGCGGTTCATTTCCCCAGCCCAGTTCATGGCCCTCTTGCACTCAACAACCAGTTGGCCGGTCTTGAAGACTGCTTCTTCTATGTTGACAGCAGTCTCCTTCAGAGCCGCTTGCCGCGACTCAGGAGTCGAGATCGCCGGTTTCGGTCCCACAGCAACCGGTGTAGAAACCGGAGGGGAGGCCTTCGCCTCTGCCACTCTCTTCCCCCTCGTCCGAGCAGCCACCGCCTCCGTGGCATCGGGTTATTGGTTTTTGGCATTTTTAACGTTGGGTTTTTTAATTACAGGTATTGACAGCGGGAGGAAGTAGAGGACAGGAAGGAGTAGCAGCAAAGGAAGAAGAGGACAACGAGCAACACAAGGAGAAGACAGGAAGGAGACACAGCTCGGGTACGTACACCTACTTAATTATAATACTCACACATTAACTCTTACGTAACAATTTCCAACCACATTACCTACTTATGGACTAGTAATTTTTCCCTAATAATTCCAATTGCAGTACGAACTGTATACCTAAACCCTTACATAAATCTTAATACTATTCAGCTACTCGTTTAGTTCAAGACAGTATACAAACAAAATAACCCTCAATATTTCTAACATTCCGGAGTTCCGAAAAACAGTAAACGTTTACCATACACGACACATAGATAGGTCACTTTTATTTTTGACCTTTATAATCTATTCTGTTGTTTTTAACACAAACTCCTAGGACTAAACTTGCTACTTATAATCTAGGATAAAACACATAAGCTTATCGCAACCAATACATAACTTTGCCTCTCGAGCGCCCCACAATGGCGACTCGGTGCCCGAGACTCACGCAGAACGTACCGAAAGTGCTCGCTCGGTTCCCTAGGGGTCCCCAAGAGTGATTCCAGAACAAAAGTTTTTCACCTAAAATCGAAGTCGATATCCCTAAACCAAAATAACAGGCGGGTGGGCGGGCTCGTTTTTTCAGTTTTTCGTGATTATCTCGAGAAGCAGTTATCGGAGAGAGGAGCACGATACGTCAAAAGTCGCGTCTCGTAAGGGCGCACCCGCTGGAGCCGAAAGATGAGCAGGCCTCAATATAAAAAGATGATGAAAGTGATGATTATGTTTCACCAATGTAGTGTTTGGTCCTGTGGGTTCCAGTATTCGCGGATTCGGGATTGCGACCCCTCGGCTGATTCGCGACGATGAGCTCTCTCCGATGGTGCCAAAATTTACTATATAAAAACAAATATGTTCCTTAGATTAATTACTTTCGGTTGCCCAATAAACTGTCACATCCGGCCCTTCCGTTTTATGAATCTCGGGTTTTAAGTGTCCAGGCGGGACCCCTATTATAATCCTCCTCCTCCTCCACAAAAGAGGGTTAGGTTAGGTTAGGTTTAGGTTAGGTTAGGTTGAGGTTAGGTTAGGTTAGGTTAGGTTAGGTTAGGTTAGGTTAGGTTAGGTTGGGGTGCGAAGTTGGTCTCACCTCCTCGTGGTGCACCCTGGGCAACAATAGGCAGCAATGTTTTAGGCATTGCTGGCTATTGGCGAAGAGGACCAACAATTCCTTCTCCTACGTCCCCTTTACCTTGTATTCCCGTCTCGTCTCTCTCATCCCTTCTCAGTTATTACTCCCACTCACATCCCATCCCCACTTACTCCCGTCTTCCCCAACTCCTGGTTCGTAATGTTAGGTTTATTTGCTAGGGACCTTATGTTAGGTTATGTTAGGCCACGAATGTTCTCTCTATATCTATTTCCCCCCTCTTGTTCTTTATATCTTTACTCTTCTTCTTCCCCCCTATGTTCCCCCCTTCTTTTCTTCTATTTTCAACTCCAGAAGAAGTACGGAAATATGATGAATGCTAAAAAACAATATGGAACAAGCACGTGGTAAAACAGAACTACCCCAGGAGGGTACCGGCCGCTCCGCGGCAGGAGAATCCCTCCCAGTGCGGGAACTTCGCTCTCGCACTGGCAGCCCCGCGTTTTCTGGGGGGGGCAACCAAGTGCTTGGCGGTAGGGCCGACCCCCCTACCGCTCCAACGACTATGGCTACTCAAATGGTTACTGATCTTGCCCAAGGGAGAGAGCTCCAGGTATCTCTGGAGCGAATGGACGGGGACTCAGACGGTTCGGCATCCAGCCGAATGTCCGAAGCCGAAGGCTCGCTGGAGCGAAAGCGGTCTTACCGCTTGCTCTGCTCGGACAGCGAGCCGGAGGTAGATGTCCCCGCCAAATACGTGGCGATTCCCAAGAGGGGACGTGGCCGCCCGTCCACAACAGGCGCACATGTGGGGCTGTGGCAGGCCAAGAAAGAGCTCCTTATGAAGGAGAAGGAGGAAAAGGCTCTGCAGGAGCAGAAGGAGCTCGCCTTGTCCTCACGGAGTGTCCGCCCGCGAGAAACCTCGCGGCTCTCCGTCACTGCATCTGGGGACGAGGACAAGGAGGAAGCCACGGCCGCTGCTCTACTAAAGCGAGCCGAACGGGACTATGGACTCATCAAGGAGAACATCAGGAAGTCCAAAAATATGAAGGGAACAACCATGAAGGAGATGAAGGAGGCCGCCGATGACATGCGAGAGGTGGTCGATGAACTTCATCGTCGGACGGCCAACGACGAGAACCGTCGGCTCCTTAGAGAGAACGAGCGCCTTCGTTCTCAGCTCAAGGACCTGATGGAGGACGTGGCCGCCGACCGGGCGGAGGCTAGAGCGCGAATGGCACAGGGACTGGCTTCAAGAGCTCTGCCAGCCCCTGCTGCTCCGGCTGCTCCGGCCGCTCCAACAACACTGGATTTGGCTCAGCTCAGCAGCTGGTTCGAGGAGAGGGACCGCAACCTCATCCAGAAGCTGAGCTTCATCATGGATACGAAGATCGAGGGGCTGCAGGTGGATGGACGACTACTTCCTCCCAAGCGCCATCGCCCTCAGCTGGCTTCGGACAAGGCACCCAACGCGTCTCAGATGGAGACAGCTCCGGAACCTGCAGCACAAAAGAAAAAGAAAAAGAAGAAGAGCAAAAAGAAGAGACAGAAGGAGAAGGAAAGGACGCAACCGGCAACCGAGGGAGTCCAATCACAGGCAGAGGTCGCTGGGACAAGCACCCAACCCCAACCCCAATCGACAGGGAAGGGAAAAGGGAAGGGAAAGAAGTCCCGACCAGAGACCCAACCTGCTCCCACGGATGCCGCACAGGATACGACAGTACCGCAGCCACCACCAGCTGAGCGCGCGGAAAATACATGGGCGCTGGTGGCCAGCAAGAATGCCAAGCGCAAGGCCCTCAAAGCCTCGCAACTGGCTTCCGGGCAAACCGCCCCGACCGCTCCACCAAGGAACAAGCCACCGGCTATCAAATTGAGGGTCCCTCGATCGGCAGCGGTGGTCATCAAGGTGCAGGAGAGGGAGGGTCTTACTTATGGCGACGTACTCACGGAGGCCAAGAGTAAGATCAACCTGACCGAACTCGGGATTACGAGCGGCTTCAGGGTGAAGACGGCCGCTTCGGGGGCACGGATCTTACAAGTGCCGGGTCCGGCGACGGAAGGAACCGCCGAGACCCTGGCCGCGAAGTTAAGAGAAGTGCTCCCACAGGAGGTGATAATAACCCAGCCCACGAAGATGGCGGATTTCCGTGTGAGTGGGCTGGAAGACTCGAATACCAGAGACGAGGTGGCAGCTGCAGTCGCCAGGCGGGGTGAATGCAGGGTTGAACTAGTAAGGGTAGGGGAGATTCGCAAGGATCGAACCGGCCTTGGTTCGGCCTTCGTGAAGTGCCCGGTGGCTGCTGTCAAGAAAGTGGTTGCCGGAGGCCGACTCACAGTTGGGTGGGCGTCGGCCCAAGTGAAGTTGCTGGAGCCGCGGGTCCTGAGGTGTTTCCGGTGCCTTGAACCGGGACACGTTAAGGACACGTGCAAGGCGGACGAGGACAGGAGTCGGCTGTGTTTCCGGTGCGGACAGCCTGACCACCTGATTAGGGACTGCACAGCGCCAGCCCCGCACTGCACCGTGTGCGGGACGGCCGGCAAGCCGGCGGCGCACAGAGTTGGGGGGAAGGCTTGTGCTGTGCACACCCGACCCCTCAAAAAGAAGAAGATGCCCGCAGCGACGGCCGATGCCGAGCTGCCGCGCAATATCCCGAGCTCCGAAAGCGCCTCAAACGCGACTAGGACAGTGGATGAGCCGACCCCGATGACCACGGCTTAATTAATGGATCACGCCCGAGTCAAAATCTTGCAAGGGAACATCAACCACTGCGCCAGGGCCCAGGACCTCTTGTCCCAGACCATGGTGCAGTGGGGGATTCACGTGGGCGTGGTCGCAGAGCCGTATTTCGTGCCTCCCAGCAGCTCCGACTGGGTGGGGGACGATACGGACACGGCGGCCATTACCAGCAGGCCAGCCGCGGGGATCCCACCTCTCACCAACATCTCGAGGGGTTCGGGGTTCGTCGCGGCCACGGTGGGGGAGATCACCATCATATCGGTGTACTTCTCCCCCAATCGGACGTTCGCCGAGTTCGAGGGCTTCCTCGCGCAGCTCGGAGCTGTAGTCACACGGACACTCCCTCGTCCCGTGGTGGTGGCCGGCGACCTAAATGCCAAATCCGTGGCTTGGGGTTGCCCGGCAACCGATATCCGGGGAGAGGCAGTAGAGGAGTGGCTTCTGACGGTCGGCCTAGTCGTGGCCAATGTAGGGCAAGAGCACACGTGCGTGCGGGCACAGGGCGGATCCATCGTGGATGTAACGTTCACATGCCCCGCGCTGGCATGCCGTGTGCAAAACTGGCGCGTTATCACCGGTGAGGAAACTCTTTCCGACCACCGGTACATCCGATTCGACGTAGTACCGTGTCGAAGGGCCCAGAACATCTCGGGCCCCGGGGCTACTCGAGGGGACCCAGTCAGATGGAGGTTGAACACGATGGACGCAGACCTTCTCAAAGAGGCTGCTATCGTACAGGCCTGGCTCTCCAAGCCGAATGAAGATTCAAATGTAGACCAGGAGGCGGCCCGGCTTCGGAGAGCCATGGCCGTCATCTGTGACACCTCCATGTCCCGAGCTAGGAGTGGCCCCAATCGACGTCGCCAGGTGTACTGGTGGTCGGAGGAGGCAGCGCGGCTGAGGAAAGAGTGCGTAGCTGCGCGACGCGCTTACACCCGGAGCCGGAGAAGGCGACGAAGAGATCCGGAAAGGGAGACCTCCCTGTACACCGCGTACAGGGAGAAGTGCACCGCTCTCCACATCGCCGTCGCCCAAGCGAAGGAGAAAGCTCGCCAGGAGCTCCTGGAGATGATCGACCGCGATCCGTGGGGGAGGCCCTACAAACTGGTGCGGAACAAGCTCCGCCCCTGGGCCCCCCCGCTAACGCAGACTCTCCAGCCGCACCTGGTTGAGAACATAGTCTCCTCCCTATTTCCACAAAGGGCCGAACATCTGCCCCCACCGATGGTTCCTGCCTGGGCCAACATCCCGGATGACCCAGAGGTGCCGCCGGTGACTAGGGAGGAAATAGAGAGAGCAGTCGATCGCCTGAAAGGCAAGTCCACGGCTCCGGGCCTGGACGGGGTTCACGCGAAGGTGTGGGTTCTCGCTTTCGACGCCCTGGACGATTGGCTGATGAGGATTTTCGACGCCTGCCTGTCCCAAGCCGCGATCCCGCGGCAGTGGAAGACGGGCAGGTTGGTCCTCATCAGTAAACCGGGGCGTCCGGCCGACTCCCCCTCAGCATATAGGCCCATAGTGCTCCTAGATGAGGTGGCCAAGATATTCGAAAGGGTAGTGGTCGGTCGCATCATCGACCACCTGGAAGGCGAGGGCCCGGACCTGGCCCCAAACCAATTCGGGTTCCGCAGAGGCCGATCAACGGTCGATGCGATCCGACACGTCAGGTCCCTGGCACAGGAAGCAGTCTCCGGTGGCGGGGTGATGCTGGCGGTGTCCCTGGACATCGCCAACGCATTCAACACCCTACCCTGGAGCTGCATCAGAGAGGCGCTACGGCACCACAGGCTGCCGTTATACCTGCGCCAAATTATCGGGGCCTACCTGTCGGGTCGCTCGATCACATACCCGACCCAGACAGGATGGACCACAAAGGATGTGACTTGCGGTGTTCCACAGGGGTCAGTCCTAGGACCTCTCCTGTGGAACATCGGTTACGATTGGGTGTTGCGCGGGCAGAATCTACCGGGTGTTGACGTTATCTGTTACGCCGACGACACCCTGGTCACTGCCCGCGCCAAGAATTACCGCCGAGCCGCCATGCTGGCGACAGCCGGCTCGGCGCACGTAGTACGAAGGATCCGCACCCTAGGACTGGAGGTGGCGCTACAGAAGTCAGAGGCGCTGTGCTTCTGCGGCCCTCGACTTGCCCCACCCCCAGATGCCCACATAATGGTGGGCGGCTTCCGGATCGCCGTCGGGGCGACTATGAGTTATCTCGGTCTCGTCCTCGACGGCAGATGGAAATTTGAGGCGCACTTTAACCGACTGCTGCCTAGGGTTGTGGCTGCCTCTGCAGCCCTCAAGAGGCTTATGCCTAATATAGGAGGACCTGGGGCGTCTAGTAGACGCCTCTACACAAATGTTGTGCGCTCCATGGCGCTGTATGGTGCCCCCGTATGGGCCGACGCCCTTAACAGCCGGACCACCCGGCTGTTAAGACGCCCCCAAAGGGCGATGGCGATAGCGGCTGTGCGGGGGTACTCTACAGTCTCATGTGAAGCAGCCTGTCTACTGGCGGGGTCTGTTCCGTGGGACCTGGACGCCCGAGCCCTCGCGTCTCTCTACCTGTGGCGCGAGGAGCGAAAGGCCCGGGGACTGCGGACGGCCCCGACGGAAACAAGAATGAAGAGGCGTCTACTCGACGCCGAATCCATAGATTTGTGGAAATCCAGGCTGGATCAACCCAGCCTTGGAGCGCGGACGGTCGAGGCTATCCGTCCGGTGCTCGATGAATGGCTGAACCGGCGTCACGGCTCTATTTCCTACCGGTTGACGCAGGTACTCTCGGGGCATGGCAGCTTCGGGTGGTACCTGTGTCGCATAACCCGTAGTGAGCCGTCGCCGAGATGCCACCACTGCGACGGATGCCTCGACGAGTCCGCGCAGCACATGATCGATGACTGCCCAGCATGGGCTACGGAGAGGGCCGACCTCGTCAGGGTGGTGGGTGGTGACCTGTCGCTACCGGCACTCGTTCGCGCGATGGTCGGTAGCGACAGAGCATGGCAGGCGGTTCTCTCCTACTGCGAGACCATTATGACGATTAAGGAGGCAGCGGAACGGGATCGGGAGGCATCCGCCAACCCTGATAACCCGATCCGCCGCCCCACCCAACCAGGACGACGGAGGAGGGCCTTCGCCAGAGGCCTTCCCCATTAACGGATATGACGCCGGACGGCGGCGCTTGAGGGAGCGCGCCGTCCATTATCCAGGCGTGAGCGGTGCGTGCGTGTTCCCGCGCACCGCTCTAGTGACTCAACACTCGATGACGAGGGGAGAGCGACTTACACCGCTCTTCCCGCAACCCAAGATGAAGAAAAAGCAAGGGAAACGGCACTCCTTCCAGCCTTTCCCCTCTGCTCAAGGAAGAAGCGGCCCGAAGAGGGCCAGACGTCGTCGGCCGCCGAGGACGGAGGTCTATACCGTCCCCTTGGCCCCGGCAGACGAGCAGAAGGAACACCCCGGGGGTTTTAGTCGGTAGGAGTCCGGCATACCGGGGGAGTGGCCCTCACCACTCCCCTGACGATCCAATGCAGGATTTCCCCCGGGTTACCAAAAAAAAAAAAAAAAAAAAAAAAGGTTAGGTTAGGTTAGGTTAGGTTAGGTTGGGGTGGGGTGCGAAGTTGGTCTCACCTCCTCGTGGTGCACCCTGGGCAACAATAGGCAGCAATGTTTTTTAGGCATTGCTGGCTATTGGCGAAGAGGACCAACAATTCCCTCTCCCACCTTTCCCTTTTCCTCCTTCCTTTCTGGCCCTTTCTCGCTACCTCTTCTCCAAAGAGAAGACGAGTGAGAAGGGCCCTGTTACTCCCGCCCCCACCCAACCCCTCTTACCCCCTACCTTTCCCATCCTTAGTTACTCCCTTGTTCCCATCTCCAGGATTTGCGTGTTAGGTTTTATGTTAGGCTTCTTGTGCTAGGTTATGTTAGGTCGTATGCCCTTTCAATTATATCCCCCCCTTCTCTTTCTTTTTTGTTCTTCGTTTTCCCTCCCCCTTTATCCCTTCCCACTTTTATTTGTCTTCGAACTCCAGCGTGATAGGTATAAAAATCTGATGAATGAGAAAGCAATGATGAAGAAAGCACTCGGCAAAAAAGTACTACCCCAGGAGGGTACCGGTCGCATTGCGGCCGGAGAATCCCTCCCAGGGCGGGAGCTTCGTTCCCGCTCTGGCAGCCCCTCGTTTTCTGGGGGGGGCAACCCAGTGCTTGGCGGTAGGGCCGATCCCCCTATCGCACCGACGACCCACGCTAACACTACGGACGCTGATATTATGAGTAATAGAGAGCTCCGCGTGTCGTTGGAGCGACTAGACTTGTCTGGGCTCTCTGACGACACGGGGAGCGTGATGTCGTACGACTCCGGCTCGCTGGAGCGAAAGCGCTCCTACCGCTTGTTCCGCTCGGACAGCGAGCCGGAGGTCGATGTCCCTGCCAAGTTCTTGGCGGGTGAAGGAGAAACCAAGCCCACGAGGGCTCGAGGTCGCCCTTCCACGCATGGTCGATACGTCGGCCTGTGGGAAGCCAAAAAACAACTGCTGGTGGAGCAGCAGCTCGAGGAGAACCGGACAGCTCGCCAAGAGCTTGAGGAAACGGCGCGGAGCGCTCGTACTCGCGACAAGCCGCTAGATGCGGCCCCTGTCGATGAGGGTAACTCCGCGTACGCCCAAAAAGCGAGGATTGACCGAGGTGCGGACTTGCTTACCAACTTGGTGGCCAAGTCCAAAAACCTTAAGGGCTCGGTCGTACATGAAGCCAAGGTGACCATAGCGGACATCAAGGAGGCCGCCTATGAGCTCGCCCAAAGTACGGTCACGGAGGAAACTAGAAAGGTCCACGCAGAAAACAACATGCTGCGGACACGCCTCCGTGACCTCGAAGAGGAATTTGTGGCGTTTCGCCGTGAGATGCGCCACAGGGACAGGCACGGCCCACTGCGCACCCATCCGCCAGCGGGTACGACTGAAACCCCAGAGGAGTCCATGCCCACAGGCCTCTTTGACCTTCGTGCGTCAATAAATGAAGCCGTGGGTATGATAAAAGGAGTACGTGACCGGCTGGGCACTTTGGAGGCTCGCCTCCTGCGCCCTCCGCTCAAAGCCGACGGAGCGTCTTCGGCGGCGAAGACAGCCGCGCGAAAGACCAAAAGGTCCAAGCCGGCTGCCAGCGCCGCTGAGGATGCCCCGAGTGGCATCGATGAAGAACTTGGGCTTGGCTCCTCAACGGTCCTCCCCCCCCTTAGAACTCCCAAGGGTAAGGGGAAGGGCAAAAAGAGTCGGCCACCTGTTCCCCCTGCTGTAGACACGCCTGCTGAGAAACTGCCCTCTTCTCTCCCACCTCCAACATCGTCCCAGGCTCCGGACACGGAGCGACCCTGGACAGAGATAGGGAAGGGGGGTAAGCCAAAGCGGGCTACAAATAAAAAGAAGACTGCCCCTCAACAGCCAAAGCAGCGAGAGGCCGCAAAGGAAAAGAAGAAGAAGGCGAAGCCTCTTGAGATTCGGCCCCCGAAAACCGGAGCCATTATTATGAGGCTGAAGCCCGGAGTGGAGGAGCGCGGAGTGACCTACAGCTCCGTGATGAAGTCGACGTCTGGTCAGGTGTTGAGTGCCCTGGCTGCACTGGGTATCGACAACATCGACATACGGGGTACACTCACGGATGCCAGAAAAATCCTGGTGCCCGGGGACCCCGCAGAAGTGGAGAAGAAGGCAGATGCCTTATTTGAATCATTGAAGGGCATCCTCTCAGAGGAGGAAGTGCAGCTGTCGAGACCTGTGAAGTGCGTCAGCCTTCGCGTCTCCGGTCTCATTGACTCCACCACTAAGATGGATGTCCGGGCTGCCTTCAAAATTATGGGCAACTGCCCGGCGACGCATGCCGACCGCATCAGGTCGAGCGAAATAAGGTGGAGCAGATTTGGCCTAGGCACCTGCTGGGTAACTTGCCCAGCCGAAGTCGCCAAAACTGCTATTGATGCGAAGATGAAAATCGGCTGGGTAAGACCCCAGATCAAGATTGTGCCGACCCCCGTGCTCCGGTGCTACAAGTGCCTGGAGCCCGGGCACGTGGGTCAGTGTTGCCAGGCCAAAGTGGACCGCTCTGACCTGTGCCTTCGGTGTGCAGAGCCAGGACACAAGTCCATGGACTGCCGGGCTAAGACCCGTTGCGCGGTGTGCGCGGCCGCAGGTTTAGCTGCAGGCCACAGAGTCGGCGGCGAAGCTTGCGCCGCCGCGCGAAGGCCTATACGGGCCAAATGGAGAAAGGGCAACGCCCAGGCCGCCACCGCGGCCGAAAACGTGTCGCGGGAGGAGTCTCTGCCCAGCTTGGAGGCTCCCCAAGGAGTGCCAAGCAGTACTGCCTGAGGGGGCTGCTGTTCGGCTATACTCCAGTGGTGACGTGCGTGCTCCCACGCACCACTTGGCGAAGGGGGGGTGGTGATCACTCTTCTATCCCACCTCTCCTATGACTGTGACGTTGCCCTTTGGGCTTATCGCGCGTCAGGCCGCGGTCAGGCCACTGCCACGTTCCCGTAGCCCGGCGTACCATGCGCGTGGAGAGGAACACCCGGTGGTTTTAGCCAGTGAGAGTCTGGCACACCGGGGGGGCGGCCCTCACCGCCCCCCTGACGGCCCATAATGGGTTTCCACCGGGTTAACAAAAAAAAAAAAAAAAAAAAAGGTTAGGTTGGGGTGGGGTGCGAAGTTGGTCTCACCTCCTCGTGGTGCACCCTGGGCAACAATAGGCAGCAATGTTTTTTAGGCATTGCTGGCTATTGGCGAAGAGGACCAACAATTCCCTCTCCCACCTTTCCCTTTTCCTCCTTCCTTTCTGGCCCTTTCTCGCTACCTCTTCTCCAAAGAGAAGACGAGTGAGAAGGGCCCTGTTACTCCTGCCCCCACCCAACCCCTCTTACCCCCCTACCTTTCCCATCCTTAGTTACTCCCTTGTTCCCATCTCCAGGATTTGCGTGTTAGGAAATTTGTCAGGGATCTTATGTTTGGTAATGTTAGATTGATGAATGTTCTCTCTGTCTCTATTCCCCCCTCTTGATCTTTATATCTTTATTCTTCTTCTTCCCCCCCTATGTTCCCCCTTCTTTTCTTCTATTTCAAAACCAGAAGATGTATAGAAATTTGACGAATGGTAAAAACTAACATGGATCAAGCACAAGGTAAAATAGTACTACCCCAGGAGGGTACCGGTCGCTCCGCGACCGGAGAATCCCTCCCAGTGCGGGAACTTCGCTCTCGCACTGGCAGCCCCGCGTTTTCTGGGGGGGGCAACCAAGTGCTTGGCGGTAGGGCCGACCCCCCTACCGCTACGACGACCAAGGCTACCCATCAGGATTCCGACATTGCCCAAGGGAGAGAGCTCCGGGTCTCTCTAGAGCGATTAGACGGGGACTCCGACGATTCGGCGTCCAGCCGAATGTCCTACAGAACCGGCTCGCTGGAGCGAAAGCGGTCATACCGCTTATTCCGCTCGGACAGCGAGCCGGAGATAGACGTCCCCGCAAAATACGTGGCGATCCCCAAGAGGGGACGTGGCCGCCCGCCCACAACAGGCGAACATGTGGGGCTGTGGCAGGCCAAGAAAGAGCTCCTCATGAAGGAGAAGGAGGAGAAGGCTCTGCAGGAGCAAAAAGAGCCAGCTGAGTCGTCGCGAAATGCCCGTTCGCGAGTGTCTCAGCCCTCAGCCATATCCACGACAGACGAGGACACCACCTCCTATGGCTGCCGCGAAGCTTTAGAAAAGCACCTGTCGGTCATAACGCATGCCCTTGTAAAATCTAAAAATGTCAAGGGCAGCGTTATTCACGAAGTGAAGGAGGCGGTACGAGGCGCCATGGAGGTCATGGAGACCGCCCTCCGCGCCACAGCAAGTGAGGACAATAGAAAGTTGCGCCTGGAGAACCAGCGTCTAAAAGACAAGATACGCGATCTCCAGGACGACGTGGTGGCGCTGCGCGCGGAGATACGCGGCAGAAACACCTTGGGGTTGGACCTTCCGTCCTCCTCAAAGGCACCGGACAGGACACAGGCCAGATCCTTGGAAGAGGTTGAGGAATCCCTCTTCCAAAGGCTGGCCTTCAGACAGGACGCGAGGATTGAGGGCTTGCAGGTCGACGGTCGACTCCTCCCTGCAAAGAACCACCGTCCCCCTCTGGCCTTTGACGGGAAACCGAAAGAGGCACAGCAGGAAACTGAGGGACAGAAGAAAAAAGGGAAAAAGAAGAAGAACAAGAACACGAAGAGCAAAGAGGAGTCGACGCAAGTCGGCCAGCTACAACAGGAGCCCGCGCCCAACCCTGTTTCATCTAAGGGGAAGGGTAAGGGTAAGAAAACGAAGGTTCCCGCCCCACCAGAGCAGGAGGTCGAGCAGCCACAGCTCCCTCCTGAGTCGGGACCTTCGCAGGAGCTGAGCTGGAAGGAGGTCGTGAGCAAAACGACCAGGCGCAAGGCTCGCCGGGCAGAGCAAGCGCCTATCCGTTCGGCTCCTCCCCTCCCTCCTCCACAGAGGGCTCCCAGGCGGGCGGAACAGCCGAAGCCTCGGCTGAAAGTACCGCGCACGGCGGCGGTAATAGTGAGGTTGCCGCCTGCAGCGGAGGAGAAGGGCCTCACATATGGGAACGTCCTCACTGAGGCCAAGAACCGGCTCGACCTCAACGAGCTTGGCATCAGCGAGGGCTTTAGGGTGAAGGTGGCAGTCACGGGAGCGCGCATCCTGCAGATCCCCGCGACTGCCAACGCTGATGCGGCCACCCAGCTGGTGGAAAAGCTGCGTCAGGTCCTCCCCCAGGAGGTGGCTATATCCCAGCCAACAAAGATGGCCGACTTCAGGGTCTCCGGGTTAGACGACTCGGTGACCCAGGAGGAGGTGGCCGCGGCGGTTGCCAGGGTGGCCGAGTGCCGAACTGACACGGTCAGGGTGGGCGTCATCCGCCAGGATCGTACGGGACTCGGCTCGGTCCTGGTGAAGTGCCCGGTGGCCGCCGCGCAAAAGATGGTAGACCGCGGCCGGATCCTAGTCGGTATCGTCTCGGCCCAGGTGACACTCCTGCAGTCCCGTGTCCTGCGTTGTTTCCGGTGCCTTGAGCCGGGACACGTGCAGTGCACCTGCAAGGCCGAGGTGGATAGGAGCCGGCAATGCTACCGATGCGGCCAGCTCGGCCACCTCGCTCGCGAGTGCAATGCGGCAACTCCGTATTGCGCCGTGTGCGGGGCAGCTGGCAAACCGGCCAGACACGTAGTGGGGAGGAGGGCCTGTGCGGTGGCCACCAAACCTCTCAAACCTAAAAAGACGAAGACGCCAGTTGCTCCATCTGACACGGAGCAAATGCGCGATGCTCCGATGTCCGAGGGCGCCTCTGGCGTCAATAGGACGACGAGCGAGCCGACCCCACAATCTACGGCCGGTTAATGGATCACACCCGAATCAAATTCCTCCAAGGGAATATCAACCACTGTGCCAGGGCTCAGGACCTTCTTTCCCAATCCCTGGCCCAGTGGGGGATCCATTTGGGTGTGGTCTCCGAGCCATACTTTGTTCCCCCAGACGGCTCCGGCTGGGTGGGGGATGTCACAAACTCGGCGGCCATCGCCATCAGGCCAGCCGCGGGTATCCCTCCCCTTGGCAATGTCACGAGGGGTACGGGTTACGTCGCGGCCACACTGGGGGAGTTAACGGTCATCTCCGTTTACTTCTCCCCTAGCAAGCCTTTCGCCGAGTTTGAGGGGTTCCTTGCCCAGCTCGGAGCCCTTGTGGTGAGGACTCTTCCTCGCCCCCTGATCGTCGCCGGCGACTTCAACGCCAAGTCCACGGCTTGGGGCTGTCCGGCGACGGACACTCGGGGCGAGGCCATGGAAGAATGGATACTTGGGGTCGGCTTGTCCGTCATCAACACGGGGAGAGAAGATACATGCGTGCGTGTGCGGGGTGGGTCCATTGTTGACATAACACTGGCCTGCCCCGCCATGGCACGGCGCATTCAACGATGGCGGGTGATGACGGAGGAGGAGACTCTCTCCGACCACCGCTACATACGATACGAGCTGAATCCGCGTCGGGGGGCCCAGCCCAACACAGGCCCCAGGGACGCGCGCAGAGACCCTCCAAGGTGGCGTCTGCCCACCCTGGATGCGGAGCTCTTGAAGGAGGCGGCGATCGTCCAGGCCTGGATTCCGGGGCCGGATGGCGAAGTTCGAGTGGAGATAGAGGCGGACCGGCTCCGGAGAGCCATGACGGTCGCCTGTGACGCCTCCATGCTGCGCGCGAGGAGCGGTCCCAACCGACGCCGGAGAAGGGTGTTTTGGTGGTCGGAGGAGATCGCACAGCTCAGGAGAGAGTGTGTGGCGGCTAAACGGGCATATACCCGGAGCCGTAGACGGCGAAGACGCGATCTAGAGAGGGAGGCAACCCTGTACGCCACATACAGGGACAAACGCGCCTCCCTCGAAATAGAGATCGCGAGGGCCAAAGACAGAGCCCGCCAGGAGCTGCTGGAGATGCTCGATAGGGATCCGTGGGGGACACCATACCGCATGGTGCGGAACAAACTCCGCCCGTGGTCGCCCCCACTGACACAGACACTCCAGCCGCAACTGGTCGGCCAAATAGTGTCCTCCCTGTTCCCACAGGGGGCAGATCATCAGCCCCCGCCAATGGTGCCTCCTTGGGCCGTCGTCTCCGATGACCCTGAGGTGCCACTGGTCACTAGGGAGGAGCTAAGCTCTGTCTTTGAGCGCATAAAGGGGAAATCTACGGCTCCGGGCTTGGACGGCGTACACGCCAAGGTCTGGGTCCTTGCCTTCGATGCCATGGAAGAATGGTTGAGGAGACTTTTTAACGCCTGCCTGTCGCAAGCCGTGATACCCAGGCGGTGGAAGACGGGCAGGCTAGTTCTCCTCGCCAAGGCGGGACGTCCGGCCGACTCCCCCTCCGCCTACAGACCTATCGTTTTGATCGACGAAGTGGCGAAGGTCTTCGAGAGGGTGGTGGTCGGCCGCATAGTCGAACATCTTGAGGGCGAGGGTCCAGACCTGGCGGAGAACCAATTTGGGTTCCGCCGAGGAAGGTCCACCGTTGATGCGGTCCTGAAGGTTAAGGCGTCTGCGCAGGCTGCAGTCTCCAGTGGTGGGGTGATGTTGGCGGTGTCCCTTGACATCGCCAACGCCTTCAACACCATGCCCTGGAGCTGCATCAAGGAGGCACTGCGGTACCACAACATACCGCAGTACCTGCGCAGGGTCATCGACGCCTACCTGAGGGACCGCTGGGTCACCTACCCAACGCAGCGGGGCTGGGCGGATTGGGAGATGTCTCGCGGTGTTCCACAGGGGTCTGTCTTAGGGCCCCTCTTGTGGAACATCGGGTACGACTGGGTCCTGCGCGGGCAGAACCTCCCAGGGGTTGCATTAGTCTGCTACGCAGACGACACGTTGGTCACTGCCCGCGCCAGGAATTACCGCCTGGCCTCGATGCTGGCAACGGCCGGTACGGCCCATGTTGTGCGCCGAATCCGCGCTTTGGGCCTGGAGGTGGCACTTCAAAAGACCGAGGTCCTGTGTTTTCACGGGCCCCGGTCCGCACCACCTCCAGACGCCCATATCACTATAGGCGGAGTGCGAATAGCCGTCGGGGGCACGATGAAGTATCTTGGTCTCGTCCTCGACGGCAGATGGAAATTCGGCGCACACTTTGACCGGTTGTTGCCGAAAGTGGTAGGTGCAGCCGCTGCTCTTAAGCGGCTGATGCCCAACATCGGTGGACCTGGGGTGTCCTGCAGACGCCTCTACGTGAACGCGGTCCGATCCATGGCACTGTACGGTGCCCCGGTTTGGGCTGACGCTCTCAACAGCCACAACATACGGCTGTTGCGCCGCCCCCCAAAGGGCTCTGGCGATAGCGTCGGTCCGGGGGTACGCTACGGTGTCGTGCGACGCGGCCTGCCTGTTGGCGGGGTCGGTTCCCTGGGACCTGGATGCCCGAGCACTCGCGTCACTCTATACATGGCGCGAGGAGCAAAGGGCCCGGGGCCAGCGACCGGCCCCGACCGAAGTCAAGGGAAAGAGGCGTCTGCTGGACGCCGACTCAATAGAGACATGGCGGCTCAGGCTGGAGCATTCAAATTACGGCCTGCGGACGATCGAGGCAATTCGTCCGATACTCAAGGAATGGTTAGGGCGGCGCCACGGTGTGGTCTCCTACCGGATGGTGCAGGTGTTCACTGGGCATGGCAGCTTTGGTGGATACCTGTGCCGCACAACTGGTAGCGAGCCCACACCGAGGTGCCACCATTGTGCGGATTGCCTCGATGAGTCCGCACAACACGTCATAGACGAATGCCCAGCCTGGGCTATGGAGAGGGCCGCACTCGTCAGGGTAGTGGGTGGTGACCTGTCACTGCCGGCATTAGCTCGCGCGATGGTCGGTAGTGACAGGGCATGGCAGGCGGTCCTCTCCTTCACGGAGACGACAATGCAGGTGAAGGAGGCGGCGGAGCGGGATCGGGAGGCAATATCCACCCCCGACAACCCAATCCGCCGCCCAGCTCGGACTGGACGCCGGAGGAGGGCCTACGCCAATGGCCTTCCTCCGTGACACGGACATACGCCGGGCGGCGCGCTTTGAGGGAGTGCGTCGCCCAGATCCTGGCGTGAGCGGTGTGCGATGTGTTCCCGCACACCGCTCTGATGACAATACCAAGAAGATGAGGGGGGGGTGGCTCTTTACACCACTCTCCCCGAAATGTGTTAGGTGCACGCGGGGGGCGGCGACTATTTAACCGTCCCCCCGCCTAGTAGGTGAGGCCTGCACAAGGCCGGACGTCGCCGGATGCCGAGGAAGATGGCTCGGCTTTGCCCTTAGCATCCGGCAGACGAGAGAAGGAACACCCCGGTGGTTTTAGTCGGGGCAGGTCCGACACACCGGGGGAGCGGCCCTCACCGCTCCCCTGAAGGTCCGTAGGGATTTCCACCGGGTTAACAAAAAAAAAAAAAAAAAAAAAAAAAAAAAAAAAAAAAAAAAAAAGGTTAGGTTGGGGTGCGAAGTTGGTCTCACCTCCTCGTGGTGCACCCTGGGCAACAATAGGCAGCAATGTTTATTAGGCATTGCTGGCTATTGGCGAAGAGGACCAACAATTCCCTCTCCCACCTTTCCCTTTCCTTCTTCCTTTCTTGCCCTTTCTCGCTACCTTTTCTCCCTGGAGAAGAGGAGTGCGAAGGCCCCCCCCCCCTTATTCCTACCCCCGTTCTACTATTCTATTCCCCCCCTCTTGTCTTTATGTCTTTCTTCTTCGTTTTTCTCACCTTTCTATCTTCTTCTATGTCTTTTCGTTTTCAAATCCAGCGTGACGTATGTAAATATGATGTATGCAAAAAGAAATCATGGAACAAGCACAAGGTCCAATCAAACTACCCCAGGAGGGTACCGGCCGCTCCGCGGCAGGAGAATCCCTCCCAGTGCGGGAACTTCGCTCTCGCACTGGCAGCCCCGCGTTTTCTGGGGGGGGCAACCAAGTGCTTGGCGGTAGGGCCGACTCCCCTACCGCTCCAACGACTATGGCTACTCAAATGGTTACCGATTTTGCCCAAGGGAGAGAGCTCCGAGTATCTCTGGAGCGAATGGAGGGGGACTCAGACGGTTCGGCATCCAGCCGTATGTCCGAGGCCGAAGGCTCACTGGAGCGAAAGCGGTCCTACCGCTTGTTCTGCTCGGACAGCGAGCCGGAGGTAGATGTCCCCGTCAAATACGTGGCGATTCCCAAGAGGGGACGTGGCCGCCCGCCCACAACAGGCGCACATGTGGGGCTGTGGCAGGCCAAGAAAGAGCTCCTCATGAAGGAGAAGGAGGAAAAGGCTCTGCAGGAGCAGAAGGAGCTCGCCTTGTCCTCGCGGAGTGTCCGTCCGCGAGAAACATCGCGGCTCTCCAACACTGCACCTGAAGACGAGGACAAGGAGCAAGCCTCGGCCGCTGCTCTACTAAAGCGAGCCGAGAGGGATTATGGACTCATTAAGGATAACATCAGGAAGTCCAAAAATATGAAAGGAACAACCATGAAGGAGATGAAGGAGGCCGCCGATGACATGCGAGAGGTGGTCGATGAACTTCATCGTCGCACGGCCAACGACGAGAACCGTCGGCTCCTTAGAGAGAACGAGCGCCTTCGTTCTCAGCTCAAGGACCTGATGGAGGACGTGGCCGCCGACCGGGCGGAGGCTAGAGCGCGAATGGCACAGGGACTGGCTTCAAGAGCTCTGCCAGCCCCTGCTGCTCCGGCTGCTCCGGCCGCTCCAACAACACTGGATTTGGCTCAGCTCAGCAGCTGGTTCGAGGAGAGGGACCGCAACCTCATCCAGAAGCTGAGCTTCATCATGGATACGAAGATCGAGGGGCTGCAGGTGGATGGACGACTACTTCCTCCCAAGCGCCATCGCCCTCAGCTGGCTTCGGACAAGGCACCCAACGCGTCTCAGATGGAGACAGCTCCGGAACCTGCAGCACAAAAGAAAAAGAAAAAGAAGAAGAGCAAAAAGAAGAGACAGAAGGAGAAGGAAAGGACGCAACCGGCAACCGAGGGAGTCCAATCACAGGCAGAGGTCACTGGGACAAGCACCCAACCCCAACCCCAACCGACAGGGAAGGGAAAAGGGAAGGGAAAGAAGTCCCGACCAGAGACCCAACCTGCTCCCACGGATGCCGCACAGGATACGACAGTACCGCAGCCACCACCAGCTGAGCGCGCGGAAAATACATGGGCGCTGGTGGCCAGCAAGAATGCCAAGCGCAAGGCCCTCAAAGCCTCGCAACTGGCTTCCGGGCAAACCGCCCCGACCGCACCACCAAGGAACAAGCCACCGGCTATCAAATTGAGGGTCCCTCGATCGGCAGCGGTGGTCATCAAGGTGCAGGAGAGGGAGGGTCTTACTTATGGCGACGTACTCACGGAGGCCAAGAGTAAGATCAACCTGACCGAACTCGGGATTACGAGCGGCTTCAGGGTGAAGACGGCCGCTTCGGGGGCACGGATCTTACAAGTGCCGGGTCCGGCGACGGAAGGAACCGCCGAGACCCTGGCCGCGAAGTTAAGAGAAGTGCTCCCACAGGAGGTGATAATAACCCAGCCCACGAAGATGGCGGATTTCCGTGTGAGTGGGCTGGAAGACTCGAATACTAGAGACGAGGTGGCAGCTGCAGTCGCCAGGCGGGGTGAATGCAGGGTTGAACTAGTAAGGGTAGGGGAGATTCGCAAGGATCGAACCGGCCTTGGTTCGGCCTTCGTGAAGTGCCCGGTGGCTGCTGTCAAGAAAGTGGTTGCCGGAGGCCGACTCACAGTTGGGTGGGCGTCGGCCCAAGTGAAGTTGCTGGAGCCGCGTGTCCTGAGGTGCTTCCGGTGCCTTGAGCCGGGACACGTTAAGGACACGTGCAAGGCGGACGAGGACAGGAGTCGGCTGTGTTTCCGGTGCGGACAGCCTGACCACCTGATTAGGGACTGCACAGCGCCAGCCCCGCACTGCACCGTGTGCGGGACGGCCGGCAAGCCGGCGGCGCACAGAGTTGGGGGGAAGGCTTGTGCTGTGCACACCCGACCCCTCAAAAAGAAGAAGATGCCCGCAGCGACGGCCGATGCCGAGCTGCCGCGCAATATCCCGAGCTCCGAAAGCGCCTCAAACGCGACTAGGACAGTGGATGAGCCGACCCCGATGACCACGGCTTAATTAATGGATCACGCCCGAGTCAAAATCTTGCAAGGGAACATCAACCACTGCGCCAGGGCCCAGGACCTCTTGTCCCAGACCATGGTGCAGTGGGGGATTCACGTGGGCGTGGTCGCAGAGCCGTATTTCGTGCCTCCCAGCAGCTCCGACTGGGTGGGGGACGATACGGACACGGCGGCCATTACCAGCAGGCCAGCCGCGGGGATCCCACCTCTCACCAACATCTCGAGGGGTTCGGGGTTCGTCGCGGCCACGGTGGGGGAGATCACCATCATATCGGTGTACTTCTCCCCCAATCGGACGTTCGCCGAGTTCGAGGGCTTCCTCGCGCAGCTCGGAGCTGTAGTCACACGGACACTCCCTCGTCCCGTGGTGGTGGCCGGCGACCTAAATGCCAAATCCGTGGCTTGGGGTTGCCCGGCAACCGATATCCGGGGAGAGGCAGTAGAGGAGTGGCTTCTGACGGTCGGCCTAGTCGTGGCCAATGTAGGGCAAGAGCACACGTGCGTGCGGGCACAGGGCGGATCCATCGTGGATGTAACGTTCACATGCCCCGCGCTGGCACGCCGTGTGCAAAACTGGCGCGTTATCACCGGTGAGGAAACTCTTTCCGACCACCGGTACATCCGATTCGACGTAGTACCGTGTCGAAGGGCCCAGAACATCTCGGGCCCCGGGGCTACTCGAGGGGACCCAGTCAGATGGAGGTTGAACACGATGGACGCAGACCTTCTCAAAGAGGCTGCTATCGTACAGGCCTGGCTCTCCGAGCCGAATGAAGATTCAAATGTAGACCAGGAGGCGGCCCGGCTTCGGAGAGCCATGGCCGTCATCTGTGACACCTCCATGTCCCGAGCTAGGAGTGGCCCCAATCGACGTCGCCAGGTGTACTGGTGGTCGGAGGAGGCAGCGCGGCTAAGGAAGGAGTGCGTGGCTGCGCGACGCGCTTACACCCGGAGCCGGAGGAGGCGACGAAGGGATCCGGAGAGGGAGACCTCCCTGTATACCACGTACAGGGAGAAGTGCACCGCTCTCCACATCGCCGTTGCCCAAGCAAAAGAGAAAGCTCGCCAGGAGCTCCTAGAGATGATCGATCGCGACCCATGGGGGCGGCCCTACAAACTGGTGCGGAACAAGCTCCGCCCCTGGGCCCCCCCGCTGACGCAGACACTCCAGCCGCACCTGGTCAAGAACATAGTCTCCTCCCTATTTCCACAAAGGGCCGAACATCTGCCCCCACCGATGGTTCCCGCCTGGGCCAACATCCCGGAGGACCCAGAGGTGCCGCCGGTGACTAGGGAGGAGATAGAAAGGGCAGTAGATCGCCTTAAGGGTAAATCCACGGCTCCGGGCCTGGATGGAGTTCATGCGAGGGTATGGGTTCTCGCCTTCGACGCCCTGGACAACTGGTTGAAGAGGATTTTCGACGCCTGCCTGTCCCAAGCTGCGATCCCGCGGCAGTGGAAGACGGGCAGGTTGGTCCTCATCAACAAACCGGGGCGTCCGGCCGACTCCCCTTCCGCATACAGGCCCATAGTGCTTCTGGATGAGGTGGCCAAGATTTTCGAAAGGGTAGTGGTCGGTCGCATTATCGACCACCTGGAAGGCGAGGGCCCGGACCTGGCACCCAATCAATTCGGGTTTCGCAGAGGCCGATCAACGGTCGACGCGATCCGACACGTCAGGTCCCTGGCACAGGAAGCAGTCTCCGGCGGCGGGGTGATGCTGGCGGTGTCCCTGGACATCGCCAACGCATTCAACACCCTACCCTGGAGCTGCATCAGAGAGGCGCTACGGCACCATAGATTGCCGTTATACCTGCGCCAGATTATCGGAGCCTATCTGTCGGGTCGCTCCATCACGTACCCGACCCAGACAGGATGGACTACCAAGAATGTGACATGCGGTGTTCCACAGGGTTCGGTCCTAGGACCGCTCCTGTGGAACATCGGCTATGATTGGGTGTTACGCGGGCAAAACTTACCGGGTGTCGACGTTATCTGCTACGCCGACGACACCCTGGTCACTGCCCGCGCCAAGAATTACCGCCGAGCCGCCATGCTGGCAACAGCCGGCTCGGCGCACGTAGTAAGAAGAATCCGCGCCCTTGGATTGGAGGTAGCGCTGCAAAAGTCAGAGGCGCTGTGCTTCTGCGGCCCTCGACTCGCTCCACCCCCAGAGGCCCACATAATGGTGGGAGGCGTCCGGATCGCCGTCGGGGCGACTATGAGCTACCTCGGTCTCGTCCTCGACGGCAGATGGAATTTTAAGGCGCACTTCGATCGACTGCTGCCCAGGGTTGTGGCTGCCTCTGCAGCACTAAAGAGGCTTATGCCTAACATAGGAGGACCAGGGGCGTCTAGTAGACGCCTTTACACAAATGTTGTGCGCTCCATGGCGCTGTATGGTGCCCCCGTATGGGCCGACGCCCTTAACAGTCGGACCACCCGGCTGTTAAGACGCCCCCAAAGGGCGATGGCGATCGCGGCTGTGCGGGGGTACTCTACAGTCTCATGTGAAGCAGCCTGTCTTCTGGCGGGGTCTGTTCCGTGGGACCTGGACGCCCGAGCCCTCGCGTCTCTCTACTTGTGGCGCGAGGAGCGAAAGGCGCGGGGACTGCGGACGGCCCCGACGGAAACAAGAATGAAGAGGCGTCTACTCGACGCCGAATCCATTGAAGTGTGGAAATCCAGACTGGATCAACCCAGCTTTGGAGCGCGGACGGTCGAGGCTATCCGTCCGGTGCTCGATGAATGGCTGAACCGGCGTCACGGCTCTATTTCCTACCGGTTGACGCAGGTACTCTCGGGGCATGGCAGCTTCGGGTGGTACCTGTGTCGCATAACCCGTAGTGAGCCGTCGCCGAGATGCCACCACTGCGACGGATGCCTCGACGAGTCCGCGCAGCACATGATTGACGACTGCCCAGCATGGGCTACGGAGAGGGCCGACCTCGTCAGGGTGGTGGGTGGTGACCTGTCGCTACCGGCACTCGTTCGCGCGATGGTCGGTAGCGACAGAGCATGGCAGGCGGTTCTCTCCTACTGTGAGAAGACTATGACGATTAAGGAGGTGGCAGAACGGGATCGGGAGGCATCCGCCAACCCTGATAACCCGATCCGCCGCCCCACCCAACCAGGACGACGGAGGAGGGCCTTCGCCAGAGGCCTTCCCCATTAACGGATATGACGCCGGACGGCGGCGCTTGAGGGAGCGCGCCGTCCATTATCCAGGCGTGAGCGGTGCATGCGTGTTCCCGCGCACCGCTCTAGTGACTAAACACTCGATGACGAGGGGAGAGCGACCCTTTACACCGCTCTCCCCGCAACCCAAGAAGAGGAAGAAAAAGCAGGGGAAACGGCACTCCTTACAGCCTTTCCCCTCTGCTCAAGAAGAAGCGGCCCGAAGAGGGCCAGACGTCGTCGGCCGCCGAGGACGGAGGTTATTACCGTCCCCTTGGCCCCGGCAGACGAGCAGAAGGAACACCCCGGGGGTTTTAGTCGGTAGGAGTCCGGCATACCGGGGGAGTGGCCCTCACCACTCCCCTGACGATCCAATGCAGGATTTCCCCCGGGTTACCAAAAAAAAAAAAGGTTAGGTTAGGTTAGGTTAGGTTAGGTTAGGTTAGGTTAGGTTCAGGGTGGTGGGTGGTGACCTGTCGCTGCCGTCGCTCGTTCGCACGATGCTCGGCAGCGAAGGTGCATGGCAGGCGGTCCTCAAATTCTGCGAGGACATTATGGAGAAGAAAGAGGCGGCGGAGAGGGTACGGGAGGCACTCTCTACCCCCGACAACTCCATCCGTCGCCCACGCAGGACTGGACAAAGGAGGAGGGCCTTCGCCAATGGCCTTCCTACCTGAACCGGATTGACGCCCGGGCGGCCGCTTGGGGGAGCGCGCCGTCCATTATCCAGGCGAGAGCGGTGTTGTGATGTGTTCCCGCACACCGCTCCAAGACACAACTTTTCGTGGTGAGCGAGGGGTGGCTCTTTACACCACCCTTTGCGATTAAGAAAGATAGAGGCCTATCTCAAAGGCCGGACGTCGCTGTGGGTCGGTGAGGCTGATCTCACTGTACCACCGACCCCAGCATATGACGGGAAGAGGAACACCCCGGTGGTTTTAGTCGGGGCAGGTCCGACACACCGGGGGAGCGGCCCCCACTGCTCCCCTGACGGTCCGTAGGGATTTCCACCGGGTTAACAAAAAAAAAAAAAAAAAAAAAAAAAAAAAGGTTAGGTTAGGTTAGGTTAGGTTAGGTTAGGTTAGGTTAGGTTGGGGTGCGAAGTTGGTCTCACCTCCTCGTGGTGCACCCTGGGCAACAATAGGCAGCAATGTTTTTCTTTTTAGGCATTGCTGGCTATTGGCGAAGAGGACCAACAATTCCTTCTCCCACATTCCCTTTACCTTGCATTCCCGTCTTGCTTTTCTCATCCTCCCTCAGTTATTACTCCCACTCCTACCCCATCCCCACTTACTCCCGTCTTCCCCAATTCCAGGCTACATGTGGTAGGGTTATCTGTTAGGGATTTTATGTTAGGTTGTGTTAGGTTCGTATGTTTTCTTTTCTGTATTCCCCCCTTCTTCTCTTTAAGTCTTTATTCTTCTATTTTCTCCCCCCTTCTATCTTCTTCTTCTTTATCTTTTCTTTTTTCAACCCCTGTGCGACGTATGTAAATATGATGTATGTAAAAAATAAATCATGGAACAAGCACAAGGTCCAATCAAACTACCCCAGGAGGGTACCGGCCGCTCCGCGGCAGGAGAATCCCTCCCAGTGCGGGAACTTCGCTCTCGCACTGGCAGCCCCGCGTTTTCTGGGGGGGGCAACCAAGTGCTTGGCGGTAGGGCCGACTCCCCTACCGCTCCAACGACTATGGCTACTCAAATGGTTACCGATTTTGCCCAAGGTAGAGAGCTCCGGGTATCTCTGGAGCGAATGGATGGGGACTCAGACGGTTCGGCATCCAGCCGTATGTCCGAGGCCGAAGGCTCGCTGGAGCGAAAGCGGTCCTACCGCTTGCTCTGCTCGGACAGCGAGCCGGAGGTACATGTCCCTGCCAAATATGTGGCGATACCCAAGAGGGGACGCGGCCGCCCGCCCACATCAGGCACACATGTGGGGCTGTGGCAGGCCAAAAAGGAGCTTATGATGAAGGAGAAAGAGGAAAAGGCTCTGCAGGAGCAGAAGGAGCTCGCCTTGTCCTCACGAAGTGTCCGCCCGCGAGAGACGTCGCGGCTCTCCGTCACTGCATTTGAGGACGAGGACAAGAATGAAGCCTCGGCCGCTGCTCTACTCAAGCGAGCCGAGAGGGATTATGGACTCATTAAGGATAACATCAGGAAGTCCAAAAATATGAAAGGAACAACCATGAAGGAGATGAAGGAGGCCGCCGATGACATGCGAGAGGTGGTCGATGAACTTCATCGTCGGACGGCCAACGACGAGAACCGTCGGCTCCTTAGAGAGAACGAGCGCCTTCGTTCTCAGCTCAAGGACCTGATGGAGGACGTGGCCGCCGACCGGGCGGAGGCTAGAGCGCGAATGGCACAGGGACTGGCTTCAAGAGCTCTGCCAGCCCCTGCTGCTCCGGCTGCTCCGGCCGCTTCAACAACACTGGATTTGGCTCAGCTCAGCAGCTGGTTCGAGGAGAGGGACCGCAACCTCATCCAGAAGCTGAGCTTCATCATGGATACGAAGATCGAGGGGCTGCAGGTGGATGGACGACTACTTCCTCCCAAGCGCCATCGCCCTCAGCTGGCTTCGGACAAGGCACCCAACGCGTCTCAGATGGAGACAGCTCCGGAACCTGCAGCACAAAAGAAAAAGAAAAAGAAGAAGAGCAAAAAGAAGAGACAGAAGGAGAAGGAAAGGACGCAACCGGCAACCGAGGGAGTCCAATCACAGGCAGAGGTCGCTGGGACAAGCACCCAACCCCAACCCCAACCGACAGGGAAGGGAAAAGGGAAGGGAAAGAAGTCCCGACCAGAGACCCAACCTGCTCCCACGGATGCCGCACAGGATACGACAGTACCGCAGCCACCACCAGCTGAGCGCGCGGAAAATACATGGGCGCTGGTGGCCAGCAAGAATGCCAAGCGCAAGGCCCTCAAAGCCTCGCAACTGGCTTCTGGGCAAACCGCCCCGACCGCACCACTAAGGAACAAGCCACCGGCTATCAAATTGAGGGTCCCTCGATCGGCAGCGGTGGTCATCAAGGTGCAGGAGAGGGAGGGTCTTACTTATGGCGACGTACTCACGGAGGCCAAGAGTAAAATCAACCTAACCGAACTCGGGATTACGAGCGGCTTCAGGGTGAAGACGGCCGCTTCGGGGGCACGGATCTTACAAGTGCCGGGTCCGGCGACGGAAGGAACCGCCGAGACCCTGGCCGCGAAGTTAAGAGAAGTGCTCCCACAGGAGGTGATAATAACCCAGCCCACGAAGATGGCGGATTTCCGTGTGAGTGGGCTGGAAGATTCGAATACCAGAGACGAGGTGGCAGCTGCAGTTGCCAGGTGGGGTGAATGCAGGGTTGAATTAGTAAGGGTAGGGGAGATTCGCAAGGATCGAACCGGCCTTGGTTCGGCCTTCGTGAAGTGCCCGGTGGCTGCTGTCAAGAAAGTGGTTGCCGGAGGCCGACTCACAGTTGGGTGGGCGTCGGCCCAAGTGAAGTTGCTGGAGCCGCGGGTCCTGAGGTGTTTCCGGTGCCTTGAACCGGGACACGTTAAGGACACGTGCAAGGCGGACGAGGACAGGAGTCGGCTGTGTTTCCGGTGCGGACAGCCTGACCACCTGATTAGGGACTGCACAGCGCCAGCCCCGCACTGCACCGTGTGCGGGGCGGCCGGCAAGCCGGCGGCGCATAGAGTTGGGGGGAAGGCTTGTGCTGTGCACACCCGACCCCTCAAAAAGAAGAAGATGCCCGCAGCGACGGCCGATGCCGAGCTGCCGCGCAATATCCCGAGCTCCGAAAGCGCCTCAAACGCGACTAGGACAGTGGATGAGCCGACCCCGATGACCACGGCTTAATTAATGGATCACGCCCGAGTCAAAATCTTGCAAGGGAACATCAACCACTGCGCCAGGGCCCAGGACCTCTTGTCCCAGACCATGGTGCAGTGGGGGATTCACGTAGGCGTGGTCGCAGAGCCGTATTTCGTGCCTCCTAGCAGCTCCGACTGGGTGGGGGACGATACGGACACGGCGGCCATTACCAGCAGGCCAGCCGCGGGGATCCCACCTCTCACCAACATCTCGAGGGGTTCGGGGTTCGTCGCGGCCACGGTGGGGGAGATCACCATCATATCGGTGTATTTCTCCCCCAATCGGACGTTCGCCGAGTTCGAGGGCTTCCTCGCGCAGCTCGGAGCTGTAGTCACACGGACACTCCCTCGTCCCGTGGTGGTGGCCGGCGACCTAAATGCCAAATCCGTGGCTTGGGGTTGCCCGGCAACCGATATCCGGGGCGAGGCAGTAGAGGAGTGGCTTCTGACGGTCGGCCTAGTCGTGGCCAATGTAGGGCAAGAGCACACGTGCGTGCGGGCACAGGGCGGATCCATCGTGGATGTAACGTTCACATGCCCCGCCCTGGCACGCCGTGTGCAAAACTGGCGCGTTATCACCGGTGAGGAAACTCTTTCCGACCACCGGTACATCCGATTCGACGTAGTACCGTGTCGAAGGGCCCAGAACATCTCGGGCCCCGGGGCCACTCGAGGGGACCCAGTCAGATGGAGGTTGAACACGATGGACGCAGACCTTCTCAAGGAGGCTGCTATCGTACAGGCCTGGCTCTCCGAGCCGAATGAAGATACAAATGTAGACCAGGAGGCGGCCCGGCTTCGGAGAGCCATGGCCATTATCTGTGATACCTCCATGTCCCGAGCTAGGAGTGGTCCCAACCGACGTCGCCAGGTGTACTGGTGGTCGGAGGAGGCAGCTCGGTTGAGGAAAGAGTGCGTAGCTGCGCGGCGAGCTTATACCCGGAGCCGGCGGAGACGGCGAAGAGATCCGGAGAGGGAGGCCTCCCTGTACGCCACGTACAGAGGGAAGTGCACCGCTCTCCACATCGCCGTTGCCCAAGCCAAGGAGAGAGCTCGCCAGGAGCTTCTGGAGTTGATCGATCGCGACCCGTGGGGGAGACCCTATAATCTGGTGCGGAACAAGCTCCGCCCATGGTCCCCCCCGCTGACGCAGACGCTCCAGCCGCACCTGGTGGAGAACATAGTCTCCTCCCTGTTTCCACAAAGGGCCGAACATCTGCCCCCACCGATGGTTCCCGACTGGGCCAACATCCCGGAGGACCCAGAGGTGCCGCCGGTGACCAGGGAGGAGATAGAGAAAGCAGTAGATCGCCTCAAAGGCAAATCCACGGCTCCGGGCCTGGATGGAGTCCATGCGAAGGTATGGGTTCTCGCTTTCGACGCCCTGGACAACTGGTTGAAGAGGATTTTCGACGCCTGCCTGTCCCAAGCCGCGATTCCGCGGCAGTGGAAGACGGGCAGGTTGGTCCTCATCAACAAACCGGGGCGTCCGACCGACTCCCCCTCCGCATACAGGCCCATAGTGCTCCTGGATGAGGTGGCCAAGATTTTCGAAAGGGTGGTGGTCGGCCGCATTATCGACCACCTGGAAGGCGAGGGCCCGGACCTGGCTCCAAACCAGTTCGGATTTCGCAGAGGCCGATCAACGGTCGCCGCGATCCGACACGTCAGGTCCCTGGCACAGGAGGCAGTCTCCAGCGGCGGGGTAATGATGGCGGTGTCCTTGGACATCGCCAACGCGTTCAACACCCTGCCCTGGAGCTGCATTAGAGAGGCGCTACGGCACCACAGGCTGCCGTTATACCTGCGCCAAATCATCGGGGCCTACCTGTCGGGTCGCTCTATCTCATACCCGACCCAGACAGGATGGACTACGAAGGAGATGACCTGCGGTGTTCCACAGGGGTCGGTCCTAGGACCGCTTCTGTGGAACATCGGCTATGATTGGGTGCTGCGCGGGCAGAATCTACCGGGGGTCGACGTCATCTGCTACGCCGACGACACCCTGGTCACTGCCCGCGCCAAGATCTACCGCCGAGCTGCAATGCTGGCGACAGCCGGCTCGGCGCACGTGGTGCGCAGGATCCGCGCCCTAGGACTGGAGGTGGCGCTGCAGAAGTCAGAGGCGCTGTGCTTCTGCGGCCCTCGACTTGCTCCACCCCCAGATGCCCACATAATGGTGGGAGGCGTCCGGATCGCCGTCGGGGCGACTATGAGTTACCTCGGTCTCGTCCTCGACGGCAGATGGAAATTTGAGGCGCACTTCAGCCGATTGCTGCCCAGGGTTGTGGCCACTTCTGCAGCCCTGAAGAGGCTTATGCCTAATATTGGAGGACCAGGGGCGTCTAGTAGACGCCTCTATACAAATGTGGTGCGCTCCATGGCGCTGTATGGTGCCCCCGTATGGGCCGACGCCCTTAACAGTCGGACCACCCGGCTGTTAAGACGCCCCCAAAGGGCGATGGCGATTGCGGCTGTGCGGGGGTACTCTACAGTCTCATGTGAAGCAGCCTGTCTACTGGCGGGGTCCGTCCCGTGGGACCTGGACGCCAGAGCCCTCGCGTCTCTCTACCTGTGGCGCGAGGAGCGAAAGGCCCGGGGACTGCGGACGGCCCCGACGGAGACAAGAGTGAAAAGGCGTCTACTCGACGCCGAATCAACACAACTGTGGAGATCCAGGCTGGATCAACCCAGCTTCGGAGTGCGGACGGTCGAGGCTATCCGTCCGGTGCTTGACGATTGGCTGAACCGGCGTCACGGCTCCATTTCCTACCGATTGACGCAGGTACTCTCGGGGCACGGCAGCTTCGGGTGGTACCTGTGTCGCATAACCGGTAGCGAGCCGTCGCCGAGATGTCACCACTGCGACGGATGCCTTGACGAGTCCGCGCAGCATATGCTAGACGAATGCCCAGCATGGGCTACGGAGAGGGCCGACCTTGTCAGGGTGGTGGGTGGTGATCTGTCGCTACCGGCACTCGTTCGCGCGATGGTCGGTAGCGACAGAGCATGGCAGGCGGTTCTCTCATACTGTGAGAAGATTATGACGATTAAGGAGGCAGCAGAACGGGATCGGGAAGCATCCGCCAACCCTGATAACCCGATCCGCCGCCCCACCCAACCAGGACGACGGAGGAGGGCCTTCGCCAGAGGCCTTCCCCCATAACGGATAAGACGCCGGACGGCGGCGCTTGAGGGAGCGCGCCGTCCATTATCCAGGCGTGAGCGGTGCGTGCGTGTTCCCGCGCACCGCTCTAGTGACTAAACACTCGATGACGAGGGGAGAGCGACCCTTTACACCGCTCTCCCCGCAACCCAAGAAGAAGAAGAAAAAGCAGGGGAAACGGCACTCCTTCCAGCCTTTCCCCTCTGCTCAGAAAGAAGAGGCCCGAAGAGGGCCAGACGTCGTCGGCCGCCGAGGACGGAGGTCAATACGGTCCCCTTGGCCCCGGCAGACGAGCAGAAGGAACACCCCGGGGGTTTTAGTCGGTAGGAGTCCGGCATACCGGGGGAATGGCCCTCACCACTCCCCTGACGATCCAATGTAGGATTTCCCCCGGGTTACCAAAAAAAAAAAAAAAAAAAGGTTAGGTTAGGTTAGGTTAGGTTAGGTTGGGGTGCGAAGTTGGTCTCACCTCCTCGTGGTGCACCCTGGGCAACAATAGGCAGTAATGTCTTAGGCATTGCTGGCTATTGGCGAAGAGGACCAACAATTCCTTCTCCTACGTCCCCTTTACCTTGTATTCCCGTCTCGTCTCTCTCATCCCTTCTTAGTTATTACTCCCACTCCTACCCCATCCCTACTTACTCCCGTCTTCCCCAATTCCAGGCCAGATGTGTTAGGTTAGTTTTGTTAGGGACTTTATGTTTGGTTATGTTAGGATCGTATGTTATTTTCTCTTGTATTCCCCCCTTCTTGTTCTGTTTTCTTTCTACTTCTGTTTTCTACCCCTTCTATCTTCTTCTTCTGTTTTCTTCTATTTTCAACCCCTGCGAGATTAGTATGAAAATCTGATGAATGTCATAAATACAAGATGCAAGCACAAGGACCAAGCGAATTACCCCAGGAGGGTACCGGCCGTTCCGCGGCCGGAGAATCCCTCCCAGTGCGGGAACTCCGTTCTCGCACTGGCAGCCCCGCGTTCTCTGGGGGGGGCAACCGAGTGCTTGGCGGTAGGGCCGAACCCCCTATCGCACCGACGACCCATGCTACACTTACGGACTCTGATTTGCCAGTGATGAAGGAGGTTCGCGTTTTGTGCGAACGAATGGAGGACTCCGACTCAGGACGGAGCCTAGTGACGGTGGCTTCCGGCGTATCATCTGACCGGAAGCGCACCTATTTGAGTGCGCAGTCGAGCGACTGCGAATCTGAGGGAGAGCTGCCTGCCAAGACCTTGGCGCTCCCCCAAAGAGGTAGAGGACGCCCCCCTACCCACGGCCGCCACGTGGGTATGTGGGAGGCAAGGAAAAAGCTCCTCGCGGAGCAGAAGGAGGAAGAGGAGCGCCTCGCGGCAAAGGAGCTCCTCGCAACGGCGCGGAGCGCGCGTCCCCACCTCACGTCGCGGCTTTCCGGCACGACCTCTGAGGAGGAGGACCCGTCCGCGTACACCCTCCAAGAGAGGATCCGCCACAACCTGGACCAGTTGAACCAGTCGGTCCTGAAAAGTGGCAATTTAAAGGGGACGGTCATAAAAGACGCCAAAACTTTTATGGCCAACATCAAGGGCGACGTAGAGGAGCTCGTAGCGTCTCGTGTCTCGGACGAGGTTCGTAAGGTCCACACCCAGAACTCTCGCCTCCGAGCCGACCTACGAAGTCTCCAAGAGGAGATGGCTGCGATGCGCGCTAGAGAGCGCAAGCTATGCCAGAGACTAGGGATCAGCCCCTATGATCTCGACGACGAACCCCTGCCCGCTCCTACGGGCGAGTCTCACAACTCACTGCTCCAGGAGCTGGGCAAGATGATGGACCAGCGGCTCGAGGCGTTTGAGCGAAAGCAGCTCCGCCCGCCGCTGGCACATGAGGAGAAGGCGTCCTACGCGGCAAAGTCGGCCGCGCGGAAGCCCCGGCCGAAGCCGGCCGGCGGCGCCGCGGAAGACGCCTCTAACCCGGACGTGACCGGGACAGGGCGGAGCTCTCACCCCGACCCCAAACCCTCCAAGGGCAAGGGCAAGGGGAAGAAGACCCGCCCTGCGCCCACCCTAGACTTGGACTCGGCGGCGGAATTCCCGCCCCTTGCAGATCCTCAAGCCGCCGGCACAAGCGCCGATGGCTGGCAACGAGTGGGCAAGGACGGGAAGGCCGTTCGCCCGAAGAAGACGAAGAGGGCCCCCCCAAAGGAGGCCCCTAAGGCCAAGGAGAAGCCGCGCAAGCGGCGCCGCGCCCGGCAGCCAAAGACCGCTGTGGTCTCCTTCAAGCTGCTGCCGGGTGCGAAGGAGCGGGGTACCTCCCTTGAGGGGGTCCTAAGAGCCGCTCGGGGCCAGATGGGACGGGCAATGTTCGACGTGGGTGCCAAGGATGCATATCTCCGCGGCACCCTAACAGACGCCCGGCAAATACATATCCCAGGCCCCCGTGAGGAGGCTCAGAAGAAGGCAGATCGGCTTTATGATCTGCTTAAGGACGTCCTCCCAGCGACGGATGTCAAGGTGACCCGGCCCGTGAAGTGCGTGAGCCTTCGCGTGTCGGGCCTGGACGACTCCGTCGTGAAAGAGGACGTGCTTTTGGCCATAAAGCTGGTCTGCCAATTGACGGATGAGCGGGCTCATTTGGCCGAGCATATCAAGGTGAGCGAGGTCCGTTTCGGAACCTTTGGACTAGGCGTGTGCTGGGTGACTTGCCCAGCCGACGTTGCCAACATGGCAATGGAGCGTGGGGTCATGGTGAACGGCTGGGCACAAGCCCAGCTCCGCCTAATGGAGCCTCGCGTGCTCCGGTGTTTCCGCTGTCTGGAACCCGGGCACGTGAGCCAGAAGTGCAGGTCCGGAACGGACCGAAGCGGGCTCTGTCACCGCTGCTCGAAGCCGGGCCACAAGGCCCAGGAGTGCGACGGGCGGGCCTATTGCCTTGTCTGCGCCGCTGCGGGCAAACCTGCCGGCCATCGCGTCGGCAACCCAGCGTGCGCGGCCGCCAAGAAGCCCGTCCGCAAGAGACGAGGGGGCGTCTACCACAGTGACGCCCCAGATGCCGCCCCCGCGGCAATGGAGACACAGGAGCAGTCTCTGATTGCCCCTGTGCCGCGGGAGGAAGACCTCGCTTCGGCTCCGCCGAACTTCCTGCGAGGTTCTTCCTTAGGAGTGCCGGGCAGTCTGGCTGAGGGGCCAGCTGCTTAGGCGATACTCCCGTGGTGTTGTGTGTGGTCCCACACACCACAAGGCGGTGGGGAGGCGACCATCTGCCTCCCCTACATTCACGGCGAGCCCGTAAAGGGGCGACGCGCAGGGCCGGGCTCTGGGAAGGCGAGTAGCCATGCCCCTCGGCCCTAGAGCGCTTGACGGACCACCCCGGGGGTTTTAGTCGGTAAAAGTCCGGCATACCGGGGGGTGGCCCTCACCACCCCCTGACGATCCATGAGGATTTCCCCCGGGTAACAAAAAAAAAAAAAAAAAAAAAAAAAAAAAAAAAAAAAAAAAAAAGGTTAGGTTAGGTTAGGTTGGGGTGCGAAGTTGGTCTCACCTCCTCGTGGTGCACCCTGGGCAACAATAGGCAGTAATGTTTTAGGCATTGCTGGCTATTGGCGAAGAGGACCAACAATTCCTTCTCCCATATCCCCCTTTACCTTGTATTCCCGTCTCGTCTCTCTTATCCTTCCCCAGTTATTTCTCCCATTCACATCCCATCCCCACTTACTCCCGTCTTCCCCAACTCCAGGATATTCATGTTAGGTTTCTTTGTTAGGCTTATGTGTTAGGTTATGTTAGGCGACGAATGATCTCTCTCTATTGTATTCCCCCCTTCTTCTTCTTTATGTCTTTTATTCTTTTTCTCCCCCCTTTTATTCACTTCCCCTTTTTTCTTCTATCTTCAATCCCTGACGACGTATGAAAATCTGATGAATGTTAAAACAAAAAACATGGAACAAGCATTGAGTCAAAGAGTATTACCCCAGGAGGGTACCGGCCGCTCCGCGGCCGGAGAATCCCTCCCAGAGCGGGAGCTTCGTTCCCGCTCTGGCAGCCCCTCGTTCTCTGGGGGGGGCAAACCAATGCTTGGCGGTAGGGCCGACCCCCCTGCCGCTCCGACGACCACGGCTACCCACACGGTTTCCGATCTTGCACAACGACGAGAGCTCCGGGTTTCTCTGGAGCGCCTGGAGTTGGATTCGGACGATTCGGCATCCAGCCATATGTCCTACAGATCCGGCTCGCTGGAGCGAAAGCGGTCATACCGCTCGTTCTGCTCGGACAGCGAGCCGGACATAGACGTACCCGCCAAACTTGCGGCGGTCCCCGAACGGGGAAGAGGTAGGCCCTTCACGACCGGCCAATATGTCGGCTTGCGGGCCGCAAAGAAGGAGTTGCTCGCTGCTAAGAAGGAGGAGGAGCGGCGACGCCAGGAGTTGGACCTCCTTGAAACGTCGCGGAGCGCCCGCCCTCGCCAAACGTCAAGACTCGACGTGGTCGAGGTTGAGGGAACCTCCGTGTACGCCCAGAAGGAGGTCATAGGCAGGAACTTCGAGATACTGTCGGAGTGTATCTCGAAGTCCACCAACCTAAAAGGCACGGTGGCAAAGGAGATGAAGGCCGCCATGACGGCCATTAAGGAGGCAATGGAGGTCGTGATCACGACCACCGTAACCGAGGAGACCCGTAAACTCCACCGGGAGAACAAACGGTTACGGGAGGTTGTGCGCGACCTCCAGGAGGACATGGCTGCCATGCGCGCCGAGTTCCGCCAGCAAGGTTACCGGGACCCCACGCGAACACACGCGTTAGGTGGCCCCGGCAAACCAATTCACGGAGACACCTCCTCCCCATCCGACATGGACGTCCTTAAACAGACCATGCTCGAGATGGTGGGGGAGATGCGTTCTATGAACGCCAGGCTGGAGGCGGCAGAGAGGCGCTCACTGCGTCCTCAGCTGCAATCGGAGAGAGCACCCCGCACGGCGGGGTCGACCGCGCGGAAGGCCAAGCCCAAGCCGGCCGCCCCCGTCGAGGGGGACGCCCCCTCCAATATGGATGTGACAGAGCCAGGGCACCACTCGGCCCCTGTCCCCCCCAAGCCCGTCAAGGGCAAGGGAAAGGGCAAGGGAAAGAGAAGCGCCCCAGCCCAAAACCCGGACGAGACAAATCCCGAGGCCCCGTTCCCACCTACGACATCGTCCCAGGACGCTCCCTGGACAGAGGTGGGCAAGAACGGGAGGCCGAAAAGGGAAAAGAAGAAGAAGGTCGAGAAGACTCCCAAAAAGGCGCCTCCTCCCTCCCAGAAGAAAAAGCGAAAGGCGAAGCGTCGCACGGTTCGGCAGCCCAAAACGGCAGCCGTCGTGCTGACAATTAAGCCGGACGCCGCAAAAAAGGGCGCAAACTTCGCGACCATCCTTGGTGCCGCTCGTAGTCAGGTCACAACTGTCTTAAGCGACCAGGGCATCAAGGAGGCGCACATGAGGAAGACGCTCACCGAGGCACGCATCCTCGTGATTCCCGGTGAGCCAGAGGAGGCCGGCAGGAAGGCGGACGCTCTAGTCCGCAAATTCCGCGAGGTCCTCCCGGCGGACGTAAAAGTCGAACGCCCCTATAAGCGTGTCGACCTGAAACTATCCGGGCTGGATGACACCGTCACTCCGGCGGAAATCCAGTCCGCGATAAAGTGGAAGGCAATGGTTGACCAGGAGCAAGTCCGGGTAAGCCCTATAAAATGGACGACATTCGGCGGTGGTGTGTGCTGGGTAACTTGCCCAGCCCCCGCCGCCGAAACAATTATGAAGAGTGGGCTCCAGGTCGGACTGGTTTTCGCCCAGATCCAACTGCTGGAGTCCCGCGTGCTCAGATGCTTCCGCTGCTGGGAGCCTGGGCACGTGGGCATGAAGTGTCGGGCCTTAACTAACAGGAGCGCCCAATGTTTTAGGTGTGGGCAGGAGGGACACAAATCCCAAACCTGCACGGCCCCGAAGGCCCATTGCACGGTGTGCGCCGCCGCGTCCTTATCGGCGGGCCACCGGGCCGGGAGCCCGGCTTGCGCCGCGGCAAAGAGGCCGATAAGAAGAAGACGACTGGACGCTGGCCAACATGGCGAGCGGGTCATCGGCGCAGTAGACAGGGAAGAGACCCCAGCGACAGCTCCACCGTCGCTTTTGGGGGCCTTCTCTCAAGGAGCAGCTGGCAGCCAGCCTGAGGGGGCGGCCGCCAGCACTTAATGCTCCAGTGGTGTGTGTGTGCTTCTGCACACCACTAGACGAAGGGGTCGTGGGTAAACTCCGCCCTCCACCCCTATATCTTCAGACGACGCCCACAGGGCGAAACGCGCGCCTGGCCGAGGGGTGCGCCCAATAGCAGTATCTTGGCCAGGTGCAAACTGCGAGTGAAGGAAGCACCCCGGGGGTTTTAGTCGGTAGGAGTCCGGCATACCGGGGGAGTGGCCCTCACCACTCCCCTGACGATCCAATGTAGGATTTCCCCCGGGTTAACAAAAAAAAAAAAAAAAAAAGGTTAGGTTAGGTTAGGTTAGGTTAGGTTAGGTTAGGTTAGGTTAGGTTAGGTTAGGTTGGGGTGCGAAGTTGGTCTCACCTCCTCGTGGTGCACCCTGGGCAACAATAGGCAGCAATGCTTTTCTTTTTAGGCATTGCTGGCTATTGGCGAAGAGGACCAACAATTCCTTCTCCCATCACCCCCTTTACCTTGTATTCCCGTCTCGTCTCTTTCATCCCTTCTCAGTTATTACTCCCACTCCTATCCCATCCCCACTTACTCCCGTCTTCCCCAACTCCAGGCCAGTTGTGTTAGGTTTATCTGTTAGGGACTTTATGTTAGGTAATGTTAGGACGACGAATGCTTTTCTCTATCTCTATTCCCCCCTTCTTCTACTTTATATCTTTATTCTTCTTCTCCCCCCTTTTATGTTCCCCCCTCTTTTCTTTACTTTCAACCCCAGAAGATGTACGAAAATCTGATGAATGCTACAACGACCATGATGCAAGCACAAGGACCAATCGAATTACCCCAGGAGGGTACCGGCCGCTCCGCGGCCGGAGAATCCCTCCCAGTGCGGGAACTCCGTTCTCGCACTGGCAGCCCCGCGTTCTCTGGGGGGGGCAACCAAGTGCTTGGCGGTAGGGCCGACCCCCCTACCGCACCGACGACCCACGCTTTGAACACGGACTCAGCTTGCTTGAGAAAGGTTTCTGTTCGTTTAGAACGAATGGAGGACTCCGACTCCGGTCGGAGCCTCGTGACGGTGGCTTCCGGCGCATCATCTGACCGGAAGCGCACCTATTTGAGTGCGCAGTCGAGCGACTGCGAATCTGAGGGGGAGCTGCCTGCCAAGACCTTGGCGCTCCCCCAAAGAGGACGAGGACGCCCCCCTACCCACGGCCGCCAAGTGGGTATGTGGGAGGCAAGGAAAAAGCTCCTCGCGGAGCAGAAGGAGGAAGAGGACCGCCTTGCGGCAAAGGAGCTCCTCGCAACGGCGCGGAGCGCACGTCCCCGCCTCACGTCGCGGCTTTCCGGCATGACCTCTGAGGAGGAGGACTCGTCGGCGTACGCCCTCCGAGAGAGGATAGGCCGGAACTTAGAACAGTTGAATCAATCTGTCCTAAAATCCGGCAACATCAAAGGGACTGTCATTAGGGATGCGAAGACCTACATGGCAGAAATAAAAACTGACGTAGAGGAGCTCGTAGCGTCCCGTGTCTCAGACGAGGTTCGAAAAGTTCACAACGAGAACTCTCGTCTTCGAGCCGACCTACGAGACCTCAGAGAGGAGCTCGCCGCCATGCGCGCCAGAGAGCGAAAGCTGTGCGAGCGATTGGGCATAAGCCCATATGATTTGGATGAGGCACCCCTGCCCACTCCTGTCGGCGAGACTCACAACTCGCTGCTCCAGGAGCTGGGCAGGATGATGGACCAGCGGTTCGAGGCGTATGAGCGCAAGCAGCTCCGCCCGCCGCTGGCCCATGAGGAGAAGGCGTCCTACGCGGCGAAGTCTGCCGCGCGGAAGCCCCGGCCGAAGCCGGCCGGCGGCGCCGCTGAGGACGCCACAAACCCGGACGTGACCGGGCCAGGGCGGAGCTCTCACCCCGACCCCAAACCCTCCAAGGGCAAGGGCAAGGGGAAGAAGACCCGCCCTGCGCCCACCCTTGATTTGGACTCGGCGGCGGAATTCCCGCCCCTCGCAGATCCTCAAGCCGCCGGCACAAGCGCCGATGACTGGCAACGAGTGGGCAAGGACGGGAAGGCCGTCCGCCCTAAGAAGAAGAGGGCCCCCCCAAAGGAGGCCCCTAAGGCCAAGGAGAAGCCGCGTAAGCGGCGCCGCGCCCGGCAGCCGAAGACCGCTGTGGTCTCATTCAAGCTGCTGCCGGGTGCGAAGGAGCGAGGGACCACCCTTGAGGGGGTTCTAAGAGCCGCTCGGTCCCAAATGGGTACGGCGATGTTTGACGTGGGTGCCAAGGATGCATATCTCCGCGGCACCCTGACCGACGCCCGAGTGATCCACATTCCGGGCCCCCACGAGGAGGCCCAGAAGAAGGCAGACCGTCTTTGTGATCTGCTTAAGGCCGTCCTCCCAGCGACGGACGTCAAGGTGACCCGGCCCGTGAAGTGCGTGAGCCTTCGCGTGTCGGGCCTGGACGACTCCGTCACGAAGGAGGACGTGTTTTACGCCATAAAGGCGGTCTGCCAACTGACGGACGGGCAGGCTCATCTGGCCGAGCACATAAAGGCCAGCGAAGTCCGCTTCGGTACCTTCGGGTTAGGGGTATGCTGGGTCACTTGCCCAGTCGAGGTCGCCAACCTGGCGATGGAACGAGGCGTAATGGTCAACGGCTGGGCACAAGCCCAGCTCCGCCTAATGGAGCCTCGCGTGCTCCGGTGTTTCCGCTGTCTGGAACCCGGGCACGTGAGCCAAAAGTGTAGGTCCAATATTGACCGAAGCGGACTTTGCCACCGCTGTGCTAAGCCGGGCCACAAGGCCCAAGAGTGCGACGGGCGGGCCTATTGCCTTGTCTGCGCCGCAGCGGGCAAACCTGCCGGCCATCGCGTCGGCAACCCTGCGTGCGCGGCCGCCAAGAAGCCCGTCCGCAAACGGAGAGGGGGCGTCTATCACAGAGACGCCCCAGATGCCGCCCCCGCGGCAATGGAGACACAGGAACAGTCTCTGATTGCTCCTGTGCCGCGGGAGGAAAACCTTGCTTCGGCTCCGCCGAACTTCTTGCAAGGTTCTTCCTTAGGAGTGCCGGGCAGTCTGGCTGAGGGGCCAGCTGCTTAGGCTATACTCCGGTGGTGCTGTGTGTGGTCCCACACACCACAAGGCGGTGGGGCGGCGACCATCTGCCTCCCCTACATTCACGGTGAGCCCGTAAAGGGGCGACGCGCAGGGCCGGGCTCTGGGAAGGCGAGTAGCCATGCCCCTCGGCCCTAGAGCGCTTGACGGACCACCCCGGGGGTTTTAGTCGGTAAAAGTCCGGCATACCAGGGGGTGGCCCTCACCACTCCCTGACGATCCATGAGGATTTCCCCCGGGTAACAAAAAAAAAAAAAAAAAAAAAAAAAAGGTTAGGTTAGGTTAGGTTAGGTTAGGTTAGGTTAGGTTAGGTTAGGTTAGGTTAGGTTAGGTTAGGTTAGGTTAGGTTAGGTTAGGTTAGGTTAGGTTCCCGGCGTCGGGACGTGACGACCCCATCGCCCATCGGTTCGCCGGTGCAGTCAGTCAGCCCCCTCCTCCTCCCACCTTACCTTTCCTTCTTCCTTGCCTGCCCTTTCTCGCTATCTCTTCTCGAATGAGAAGAGGAGTGAGAAGGGCCTCGTTACTCCTTCCCCAGTTAATCCTTACCTTTCTCGTTGCTCCCCTCCGCTCTCCTTTACCTGAAATCCTTACCTTTTGTTTCCTTTCCCCGGAGTAGAGACGTGTCCGGCGTGTACTTACCATACCGTCGGGCAAGTCATCAGTCGTCGTGCTGAGAAGCTCCATCTTCTTCGATTTCGTCTGCTAGGATCACCTGTAATGTTTAGGGTGCTTACCTGTTGATTCTTGTGGTAGGATTCGTTGTTGATGTCTTCTTTGTACGGCGTCTGTTGACAAGCGTCGGGAGCTCGTAATCTGGCCTGCGGCGTCTGTGGTCATGTCTCACGGCTGCAGGTCCGGACCGAGGGTCTTGCCTTCATTGGCCGGGCCGCGAGGAGGACAACCTCTATAAAAAACTACCCCTAATCCCAAGCGGCGGCGCACCGTGAGGGGATGCATGGCTGAAGGGTATGTCAGTCTCTAGTGCGACCCCCGTCAGAGTACCGGCCAATCCTCTGACGGGTTACGCTAGGCTTACCCGGGTACAGGGGGCACTGCCCGGGTGGACGGTTTATTTCCCCCATACTCGTGGGACTAAAATAGGAATGTCTTCTAAAACAAAACAAACAAAACAAAAAACCCAAAAGATGAAGAATAGGGAGGTAAACAGTGCGATCGCTAGGGGAAAGCTACAGCATGATAGGGAGTACCGGGACGATCCAACTGTAGGAAGAAGTACGAGGGATGCGGACGACTCAAGCGACGAGTCAGACCAGAGCATGGTGTCGGTCGCATCGAGCGCCTCTGGGCGCAAGAGGAGATATGCGAGTGCGCACTCAGGCAGTGCCTCGAGTGGCGCCTCGAAAGCGGGGTCGGGTGCTTCCGCACCCCGCAGAAGCAGAGGTCGGCCACCCACTACTGGCCAATATGTGGGTTTGGCCAAAGCCAAAGAGGACCTCTTGCGAGTGGAAAGGGAGGCCATGGAACTCCAGGCGGAGAAAGAACTCCTGGAAGAAGCCAGAGGCCTCCCGAGAACAAGGACGACTCGCCTATCTGAGTCGTCATCAGCGGTCGACGAGGAACAGGCCGTGCACGAGGTGGAGGACGTTGTGAGGAAATATACGGGCCTCATAACGAAGGTAGCTGACACGTCGGGCCACCTTAAAGGCACGTACGTCAAATCCCTTAAGCTGGCATCGAAGGAGCTCACCCTTGCCTTCGATGTCATGCGTAAGAGGACAGTTACCAGCGAGACGACGAAGCTCAGATCGGACGTGGAAAAGTTGCGGTCCGAGAACATGGAGCTCAGAAAACAGCTCGACGACCTTAGAGCGGAGTTTGCCAAGGGCGCAGCGCGGCGGGGTGAGGCACCAGTCCCTCCGCCAGAGCCGGCTCCAGCACCCCAGGCAGACGTCATCGAGCGGCAAGTTCTGCTTGCCGTCGGAAAAGTGCTTGACGTGAGGCTGGCCCCCTTTAGGAGCCTGCTTCCTCCGGAGCCGCGCTTGAGGCCACCCCTGGCCTCAGACAAGAAGAACTGCCGGGAAGCCCCACGGCCCCCGGCTGCGACGGATCCGGACTGGCCAGAGGGAGAGGAAGGCTTCGAGAGGGAGCGGTCTCCGGAAAAGGAACGCCCCCTCGAGCAGAGAAAGAAGAAGAGAAAGATCGAAAAGGAAGGAGAGGGCAGCAGGGGCAAGGCTAAAGGGGGTAAGAAGCCTGTCGACCCCTGGGAAGGAGATGAGGAAGGCGACGGTGGCAACTGGCAGGAGGTCGGCAAGGGTGGCAAACCTAAGCGCGGCCCAAAAGGCGCTAAGCCCGACCAGCCAGCCGCCAAAAAGAAGCCGAAGAAAAAGGCGAAAAAGAAGGCGAAGAAGAAGCGTCAGCCCCAACTTCGCCCTCCTAAAACGACGGCGGTCACCCTCCTTCTGAGTGAGGACACGCAAAAGGCGGGTCTGTCCTACTCGGAGGTTATGAGAAGGGCCAAAGAAGAGCTGGACCTAAACGGCATGGGCATCCCCCATCTTAATGTACGTAAGTCCGTAACGGGAGGACGTGTCCTGGAGGTGCCGGGCCAAGACAGTGGGGAGAGGGCGAACGCCCTGGCTGATGCCCTCAGGACCAAATTCGGGGGCGAGGCCGGGGTCATGATTAATCGAGCCATCAAGCGGGCAGACATCAGAGTGTCCGGACTTGATGACTCGATTACGAAGGAGGAAGTGGCCGAGTCACTGGCCGGAATAGGGCAATGTTCCGTCTTGGACATCAGAGTAGGAGAGGTCCGCCACAGCGAGAACGGAGTTGGCGCCATATGGGTCAGCCTTCCGGTTGAGGCGGCTAAAAGGGTGACCGACGGCCGCGAAGTTGTCGTAGGGTGGTCCAGGGCGAGAGTGAAGCTCCTGCAGCCTAGGGTCCTGAGATGCTTCAGGTGCCTCGAGCCTGGCCACGTCCGGGCCCGCTGCAGGGCGGAAGTCGACCGAAGCAGCCAGTGCTTCAGCTGTGGCCAACTCGGGCACATAGCTCGCCAGTGCACCGAGAAACCGTACTGCACGGTTTGTGCGCTGGCCAAGAAGCCGGCCAATCATCGGGTGGGGACCAAAGGCTGCGCTGCGGCCGTCAGGCCTATCAAGAAAGTGGGAAGCGGAGCTGCTGCTGCCACGGGGGACTCTCCAGCACAGCCGCAGACCGGTCAACCGGCGCACGAGGCAGCGCCGAAAGACGTGACTACTCCGATGACTACCGATGGATAGGTCTCGCCTTAAATTCATCCAGGCGAACCTGAACCACTCCACCAGAGCTCAGAACCTCCTCTCGCAGAGCATGGTGGAGTGGGGCATCGGAGTCGGTCTCGTCGCCGAGCCGTATTTTGTCCCTCCTAACAGTCTCGACTGTGTGGGAGACCTAACGGACTCGGCGATGATTGTGCGGAAGCCTGCAGCAGGTGTCCCCTCTTTTAGGAGTGTGGAGACGGGCAATGGTTTTGTCGCGGCCCAACTGGGTGAGATAACTGTGGTCTCGGTCTACGTACCCCCCAGTAAGACCCAGGCCCAGTTCGAAAGATTTCTCATCCGGTTAGGGGCGCTTGTTAGCCGGACACACCCTCGCCCTGTGCTAATTGGCGGGGATTTTAATGCCAAGTCTCCTGCTTGGGGGAGCAGGGTGACCAACGCACGGGGTGAGAGGTTAAATGAATGGGCAATAGAAGTGGGCCTCTGTGTCCAGAACCGCGGATCATCCGATACGTGCGTTCGAAGACACGGAGGTTCCATCATTGATGTGACCCTCGCGAGTCCCTCTCTGTCGGACCGAGTGCATAGGTGGGAGGTCATGGTTGGCGAAGAGACTCTATCGGACCATAAATATATCCGCTTCGAGGTCTCCGCCTGGCGATCGGATGGGGCCTTTACCAACCGCGCCCCAAACGAAGAATATCCCAGGTGGAGCCTCCGGAGCTTGGATCCGGAGATGGTGGAGGAAGCCGCGATCGTGCAGTCGTGGCTGCCCGTTCCAGAGGGCGAAGTACGCGCGGAGGAGGAGGCGGACTGGTTGCGGGTGGCCATGACGCGCATCTGCGATGCCTCCATGACCAAAGTGAGAGCGCGCCCCTCCAGACGTCGGGTGTACTGGTGGAACGACGAGATCGCACAGCTGCGAAGCGAGTGCGTCTCGTCGAGGCGCCGGTATGCCCGTTATCGTCGGAGGAGACGTCGCGATCAGACAGAGGAGGACCGCCTCTACGACCTATACAAGTCCAAGAAGACGGCAATGCAGGTGGCCATCGCAAACTCCATTGAGATGGCCAAAAAGGAGTTCCTGGAGTTGCTTGACGGGGATCCGTGGGGGAGGCCGTATAAGCTCGTGCGCGACAAGCTGCACCCATATGCCCCCCCGGAGACCCAAGCACTCCCGCCACAAAAGGTGGAGGAGATAGTTGGGGCTCTCTTCCCAACAAGAGGTAGCCACCAGCCTCCATTGGTGCACCCGGAAGAGGATGATGCTGAGCCTCCCCCGCCAGTCACTCGGGAGGAGCTGGAGAGAGTGATGGAGAGGCTCAGGTCGAAGAAGGTTGCCCCCGGACTCGACGGCGTCCATGGACGCATATGGGCGTTAACCTTTGACGCCCTGGAGGTTCGCCTGAGAAGGACATTCGACGCCTGCCTGGAGCAGGCTACCATTCCACGAAGGTGGAAGATGGGTCGTCTCGTCCTCCTCAGAAAACCAGGGCGTACAGATGAAACCCCCTCGTCCTTCAGGCCCATTGTCCTGTTGGACGAGATTAACAAGATATTCGAGCGGGTGCTTGCGGACCGCATCACCGCTCACATGGAGAGGGTAGGCCCGGATCTGGCGGATAGTCAATACGGTTTCCGCCGCGGTCGCTCGACCATCCACGCGATCATGCAGGTCCGGGCGAAAGCGCAGGAGACAGTGGCCCGGGGAGGGGTTGCTTTGGCGGTCTCACTTGATATCGCCAACGCGTTCAACACCCTCCCCTGGGAATGCATTCATGAGGCGCTGAAATATCACCGGTTGCCAGGGTACGTCCGCCGCGTGATTGCATCGTACCTCTCGGAGAGGAGCATAGTCTACCCCGGGATGAAGGAGTGGGGTAGGCACGAGGTGACGTGCGGTGTTCCACAGGGGTCAGTCCTTGGCCCGCTCCTGTGGAACATCGGATACGACTACGTCCTGAGGGGTGCCAATCTCCGAGGGGTCGAGGTCATTTGTTACGCGGACGACACGCTGGTCATGGCAACCGGTGATACCTACCGGGAAGTGTCCATCCTGGCCACTGCTGCAGTGGCCCAGGTAGTCAGCCGGATCAGGCGGCTGGGGCTGGAGGTTGCGCTCCATAAGTCGGAGGCCATCCTTTTCCATGGCCCCCGAAGAGCGCCCCCACCCGACGCTCACCTGATTGTGAGTGGAGTCCGCATCGGCGTCGAGGGCACCATGAAGTACCTGGGACTGGTCCTCGACAGCCGATGGGACTTTGGGCCCCACTTTGACCTCCTGTTGCCTAAAGTACAGAAGGTCCTAGGGGCCCTGGGTAGGATAATGCCCAATGTGGGAGGCCCGGGCGTGGCCTGCAGACTCTTATACACGCAGGTCGTCCGCTCGATGGTCATGTACGGTGCCCCCGTGTGGGCTGATCGATTAAGTCGCCGGAACATAGCTCTCCTCAGACGCCCACAGAGAGCTATGGCCATCCGAACGATCAGGGGGTACTGCACGATTTCGTGCGAGGCGGCCTGCGTGTTGGCCGGGTCCGTGCCGTGGGACCTGGACGCACGAACCCTCGCGTCGCTCTACGAATGGCGCGAGGAGAAGAGAGCCCAGGGCCTGCGGCTGGCCCCGGCTGAAATAAGAAGAAAAAGGGAGATCCTCAATGAGGAGGCCTTAAGAGAGTGGGAGTCCAGGCTGGGCAATCCCATCGCCGGCCAAAGGACCATCGAGGCAGTCCGTCCAATCCTTAGGCAGTGGTTGTCACGAGGTCACGGCTCGCTGACATACCGAATGACTCAGGTTCTCTCGGGGCACGGCAGCTTCGGGCGATACCTGAGTCTGATACCCGGGAGCGAGCCAACCGAAAAGTGCAATCACTGCGACGGCTGCCTCGTGGAGAGGGCGCAACACGCGCTGGAGGAGTGCCCAGCTTGGGCCAATGAGAGAGCCGAGCTTCGGCAGGTCGTTGGCAACGACCTTTCCCTGTCGGCCGTAACCAAAGCGGCCACCGACAGGGAATCGGCATGGCGAGGGTTGGCGGCCTTTTGTGAGGCCGTCATGTCACAAAAAGAAGCGGCGGAACGGGAGCGGCATGTCGCCAATCCCCGCAACCCTCGGCGCCGCCGTGGAGAGAGACGGCGCAGGAGAAGGTCTGAGTTCGCGCTGGACTCTCAGCGCGACAATTTCCCCTCCTGACACAGGCTGGGCGGGTGACGTTGAGGGCGTCCCCGTCCAGTGGAGAGTGGAAGGGTCGGCGTGTGTGTGCCCACACGCCGTTCCCCAAGAGAGGTCCTGAGGGGGTTTAAATTCCCCCTCCAAGAGAGGAGGCCTGCCTAAAGGCCAACGCTCGCCGAGCCGTCGGATGTATTCGGATTCCCAGGCTCGGCGAAGGCGAGGAGAGGCAGTGCTGGCACCCCGGTGGTTTTAGTCGGGGCAGGTCCGACACACCGGGGGAAGTGGCCCTCACCACTTCCCCTGACGGTCCGTTAGGGATTTCCACCGGGTTAACAAAAAAAAAAAAAAAAAAAAAAAAAAAAAAAAAAAAAAAAAAAAAAAAAAAAAAAAAAGGTTAGGTTAGGTTAGGTTAGGTTAGGTTAGGTTAGGTTAGGCCGCCTATGAGCTCGCCCAAAGTACGGTCACGGAGGAAACTAGAAAGGTCCACGCAGAAAACAACATGCTGCGGACACGCCTCCGTGACCTCGAAGAGGAATTTGTGGCATTTCGCCGTGAGATGCGCCACAGGGACAGGCACGGCCCACTGCGCACCCATCCGCCAGCGGGTACGACTGAAACCCCAGAGGAGTCCATGCCCACAGGCCTCTTTGACCTTCGTGCGTCAATAAATGAAGCCGTGGGCATGATAAAAGGAGTACGTGACCGGCTGGGCACTTTGGAGGCTCGCCTCCTGCGCCCTCCGCTCAAAGCCGACGGAGCGTCTTCGGCGGCGAAGACAGCCGCGCGAAAGACCAAAAGGTCCAAGCCGGCTGCCAGCGCCGCTGAGGACGCCCCGAGTGGCATCGATGAAGAACTTGGGCTTGGCTCCTCAACGGTCCTCCCCCCCCTTAGAACTCCCAAGGGTAAGGGGAAGGGCAAAAAGAGTCGGCCACCTGTTCCCCCTGCTGTAGACACGCCTGCTGAGGAACTGCCCTCTTCTCTCCCACCTCCAACATCGTCCCAGGCTCCGGACACGGAGCGACCCTGGACAGAGATAGGGAAGGGGGGTAAGCCAAAGCGGGCTACAAATAAAAAGAAGACTGCCCCTCAACAGCCAAAGCAGCGAGAGGCCGCAAAGAAAAATAAGAAAAAGGCGAAGCCTCTTGAGATTCGGCCCCCGAAAACCGGAGCCATTATCATGAGGCTGAAGCCCGGAGTGGAGGAGCGCGGAGTGACCTACAGCTCCGTGATGAAGTCGACATCTGGCCAGGTGTTGAGTGCCCTGGCTGCACTGGGCATCGACAACATCGACATACGGGGTACACTCACGGATGCCAGAAAAATCCTGGTGCCCGGGGACCCCGCAGAAGTGGAGAAGAAGGCAGATGCCTTATTTGAATCATTGAAGGGCATCCTCTCAGAGGAGGAAGTGCAGCTGTCGAGACCTGTGAAGTGCGTCAGCCTTCGCGTCTCCGGTCTCATTGACTCCACCACTAAGATGGATGTCCGGGCTGCCTTTAAAATTATGGGCAACTGCCCGGCGACGCATGCCGACCGTATCAGGTCGAGCGAAATAAGGTGGAGCAGATTTGGCCTAGGCACCTGCTGGGTAACTTGCCCAGCCGAAGTCGCCAAAACTGCTATTGATGCGAAGATGAAAATCGGCTGGGTAAGACCCCAGATCAAGATTGTGCCGACCCCCGTGCTCCGGTGCTACAAGTGCCTGGAGCCCGGGCACGTGGGTCAGTGTTGCCAGGCCAAAGTGGACCGCTCTGACCTGTGCCTTCGGTGTGCAGAGCCAGGACACAAGTCCATGGACTGCCGGGCTAAGACCCGTTGCGCGGTGTGCGCGGCCGCAGGTTTAGCTGCAGGCCACAGAGTCGGCGGCGAAGCTTGCGCCGCCGCGCGAAGGCCTATACGGGCCAAATGGAGAAAGGGCAACGCCCAGGCCGCCACCGCGGCCGAAAACGTGTCGCGGGAGGAGTCTCTGCCCATCTTGGAGGCTCCCCAAGGAGTGCCGAGCAGTACTGCCTGAGGGGGCTGCTGTTCGGCTATACTCCAGTGGTGACGTGCGTGTTCCCACGCACCACTTGGCGAAGGGGGGGTGGTGATCACTCTTCTATCCCACCTCTCCTATGACTGTGACGTTGCCCTTTGGGCTTATCGCGCGTCGGGCCGCGGTCAGGCCACTGCCACGTTCCCGTAGCCCGGCGTACCATGCGCGTGGAGAGGAACACCCGGTGGTTTTAGCCAGTGAGAGTCTGGCACACCGGGGGGGCGGCCCTCACCGGCCCCCTGACGGCCCATAATGGGTTTCCACCGGGTTAACAAAAAAAAAAAAAAAAAAAAAAAAAAAAGGTTAGGTTAGGTTAGGTTAGGTTAGGTTAGGTTAGGTTAGGTTAGGTTCCGGCGGGGTGCGAAGTTGGTGGGGTGCGAAGTTGGTCTCACCTCCTCGTGGTGCACCCTGGGCAACAATAGGCAGCAATGTTTTAGGCATTGCTGGCTATTGGCGAAGAGGACCAACAATTCCTTCTCCTACGTCCCCTTTACCTTGTATTCCCGTCTCATCTCTCTCATCCCTTCTCAGTTATTACTCCCACTCACATCCCATCCCCACTTACTCCCGTCTTCCCCAACTCCTGGTTCGTAATGTTAGGTTTATTTGCTAGGGACTTTATGTTAGGTTATGTTAGGCGACGAATGTTCTCTCTATATCTATTTCCCCCCTCTTGTTCTTTATATCTTTACTCTTCTTCTTCCCCCCTATGTTCCCCCCTTCTTTTCTTCTATTTTCAACTCCAGAAGAAGTACGGAAATATGATGAATGCTAAAAAACAATATGGAACAAGCACGTGGTAAAACAGAACTACCCCAGGAGGGTACCGGCCGCTCCGCGGCAGGAGAATCCCTCCCAGTGCGGGAACTTCGCTCTCGCACTGGCAGCCCCGCGTTTTCTGGGGGGGGCAACCAAGTGCTTGGCGGTAGGGCCGACCCCCCTACCGCTCCAACGACTATGGCTACTCAAATGGTTACTGATCTTGCCCAAGGGAGAGAGCTCCAGGTATCTCTTGAGCGAATGGACGGGGACTCAGACGGTTCGGCATCCAGCCGAATGTCCGAAGCCGAAGGCTCGCTGGAGCGAAAGCGGTCTTACCGCTTGCTCTGCTCGGACAGCGAGCCGGAGGTAGATGTCCCCGCCAAATACGTGGCGATTCCCAAGAGGGGACGTGGCCGCCCGTCCACAACAGGCGCACATGTGGGGCTGTGGCAGGCCAGGAAAGAGCTCCTTATGATGGAGAAGGAGGAAAAGGCTCTGCAGGAGCAGAAGGAGCTCGCCTTGTCCTCACGGAGTGTCCGCCCGCGAGAAACCTCGCGGCTCTCCGTCACTGCATCTGGGGACGAGGACAAGGAGGAAGCCACGGCCGCTGCTCTACTAAAGCGAGCCGAACGGGACTATGGACTCATCAAGGAGAACATCAGGAAGTCCAAAAATATGAAGGGAACAACCATGAAGGAGATGAAGGAGGCCGCCGATGACATGCGAGAGGTGGTCGATGAACTTCATCGTCGGACGGCCAACGACGAGAACCGTCGGCTCCTTAGAGAGAACGAGCGCCTTCGTTCTCAGCTCAAGGACCTGATGGAGGACGTCGCCGCCGACCGGGCGGAGGCTAGAGCGCGAATAGCACAGGGACTGGCTCCAAGAGCTCTGCCAGCCCCTGCTGCTCCGGCTGCTCCGGCCGCTCCAACAACATTGGATTTGGCTCAGCTCAGCAGTTGGTTTGAGGAGAGGGACCGTAACCTCATCCAAAAGCTGAGCTTTATCATGGACACGAAGATTGAGGGGCTGCAGGTGGATGGACGTCTCCTTCCTCCCAAACGCCATCGTCCTCAGCTGGCTTCAGACAGGGCGCCCTACGCGCCCCAGGAGGAGACAGCTCCGGAACCTGCAACCAAGAAGAAGAAAAAGAAAAAGAGTAAGAAAAAGAGCCAAAAGGAGAAGGAAAGGCCGCAACCGGCACCCGAGGGAGTCCATTCACTGGAGGAGGTCGCTGGGACAAGCACCCAACCCCAACCCCAACCGACAGGGAAGGGAAAGGGGAAGGGAAAGAAGTCCCGACCAGAGACCCAACCTGCTCCCACGGATGTCACACAGGACACGACAGCACCGCAGCCACCACCAGCTGAGCGAGCGGTGAATACGTGGGCGACGGTGGCCAGCAAAAATGCCAAGCGCAAGGCAATCAAAGCCTCGCAACTGGCTTCTGGGCAAACCGCCCCGACCGCACCACCGAGGAACAAGCCACCGGCTGTCAAGTTGAGGGTCCCTCGATCGGCAGCGGTGGTCATCAAGGTGCAGGAGAGGGAGGGTCTTACTTATGGCGACGTACTCACGGAGGCCAAGAGTAAGATCAACCTGGCTGAACTAGGGATTACGAGCGGCTTCAGGGTGAAGACGGCCGCTTCGGGGGCACGGATCTTACAAGTGCCGGGTCCGGCGACGGAAGGAACCGCCGAGACCCTGGCCGCGAAGTTGAGAGAAGTGCTCCCACAGGAGGTGACAATAACCCAGCCCACGAAGATGGCGGATTTCCGTGTGAGTGGACTGGAGGACTCGAACACCAGAGAAGAGGTGGCAGCAGCAGTCGCCAGGCGGGGTGAATGTAGGGTCGAACTAATTAGGGTAGGGGAGATTCGCAAGGATCGAACTGGCCTAGGCTCGGCCTTCGTGAAGTGCCCGGTGGCTGCTGTAAAGAAAGTTGTCGCTGGCGGCCGACTCACAGTTGGGTGGGCGTCGGCCCAAGTGAAGTTGCTGGAGCCGCGGGTCCTGAGGTGTTTCCGGTGCCTTGAACCGGGGCACGTTAAGGACACGTGCAAGACGGATGAGGACAGGAGTCGGCTGTGTTTCCGGTGCGGACAGCCCGACCACCTGATTAGGGACTGCACAGCGCCAGCCCCGCACTGTACCGTGTGCGGGGCGGCCGGCAAGCCGGCGGCGCACAGGGTTGGGGGGAAGGCTTGTGCTGCGCACACCCGACCCCTCAAGAAGAAGAAGACGCCCGCAGCGACGACCGATGCTGAGCTGCCGCGCAATATCCCGAGCTCCGAAAGCGCCTCAAACGCGACTAGGACAGTGGATGAGCCGACCCCGATGACCACGGCTTAATTTATGGATCACGCCCGAGTCAAGATCTTGCAAGGGAACATCAACCACTGCGCCAGGGCCCAGGACCTCTTGTCCCAGACCATGGTGCAGTGGGGGATTCACGTGGGCGTGGTCGCAGAGCCGTATTTCGTGCCTCCTAGCAGCTCCGACTGGGTGGGGGACGACACGGACACGGCGGCCATTACCAGCAGGCCAGCCGCGGGGATCCCACCTCTCACCAACATCTCGAGGGGTTCGGGGTTCGTTGCGGCCACGGTGGGGGAGATCACCATCATATCGGTTTATTTCTCCCCAAATCGGACGTTTGCCGAGTTCGAGGGCTTCCTCGCGCAGCTCGGAGCTCTAGTAACACGGACACTCCCTCGCCTCGTGGTGGTGGCCGGCGACCTAAATGCCAAATCCGTGGCTTGGGGTTGCCCGGCAACCGACATCCGGGGTGATGCAGTTGAGGAGTGGCTGTTGACGGTCGGTTTAGTCGTGGTCAACGTGGGACAAGAGCACACGTGCGTGCGAGCACAGGGCGGATCCATCGTGGATGTAACGTTCACATGCCCCGCCCTGGCACGCCGTGTGCAAAACTGGCGAGTCGTTACCGGTGAGGAGACTCTCTCCGATCACCGGTACATCAGGTTCGACATAGCACCGAGTCGAAGGGCCCAGCACATCTCGGGCCCCAGGGCCACTCGAGGGGACCCAGTCAGATGGAGGCTGAACACTATGGACGCGAATCTCCTTAAGGAGGCTGCAATAGTGCAGGCCTGGCTCTCCGAGTCGAATGAAGAGACAAATGTAGACCAGGAGGCGGACCGGCTTCGGAGAGCCATGGCCGTCATCTGCGACACCTCCATGTCCCGAGCCAGGAGTGGCCCTAACCGACGTCGCCAGGTCTACTGGTGGTCGGAGGAGGCAGCGCGGCTAAGAAAAGAGTGCGTGGCTGCGCGACGCGCTTATACCCGGAGCCGAAGGAGGAGACGGAGGGATCCAGAGAGGGAGGCCTCCCTGTACACCGTGTACAGGGAAAAGTGCACCGCTCTCCACATCGCCGTTGCCCAAGCCAAGGAGAGAGCTCGCCAGGAGCTTCTGGAGTTGATCGATCGCGACCCGTGGGGGAGACCCTACAATCTGGTGCGGAACAAGCTCCGCCCATGGTCCCCCCCGCTGACGCAGACGCTCCAGCCGCACCTGGTGGAGAACATAGTCTCCTCCCTGTTTCCACAAAGGGCCGAACATCTGCCCCCACCGATGGTTCCCGACTGGGCCAACATCCCGGAGGACCCAGAGGTGCCGCCGGTGACCAGGGAGGAGATAGAGAGAGCAGTAGATCGCCTCAAAGGCAAATCCACGGCTCCAGGCCTGGATGGAGTCCATGCGAAGGTATGGGTTCTCGCCTTCGACGCCCTGGACAACTGGTTGAAGAGGATTTTCGACGCCTGCCTGTCCCAAGCTGCGATCCCGCGGCAGTGGAAGACGGGCAGGTTGGTCCTCATCAGCAAACCGGGGCGTCCGGCTGACTCCCCCTCCGCATACAGGCCCATAGTGCTTATTGACGAGGTGGCCAAGATATTTGAAAGGGTGGTGGTCAGTCGCATTATCGACCACCTGGAAGGCGAGGGCCCGGACCTGGCTCCAAACCAGTTCGGATTTCGTAGAGGCCGATCAACGGTCGATGCGATCCGACACGTCAGGTCCCTGGCACAGGAAGCAGTCTCCAGTGGCGGGGTAATGCTGGCGGTGTCCTTGGACATCGCCAATGCATTTAACACCCTGCCCTGGAGCTGCATTAGAGAGGCGCTACGGCATCATAAACTGCCGCTATACCTGCGCCAAATCATCGGGGCCTACTTGTCGGGTCGCTCTATCACGTATCCGACCCAGACCGGATGGAAGACCAAGGAGATGACCTGCGGTGTTCCACAGGGGTCTGTCCTAGGACCGCTCCTGTGGAACATCGGTTACGATTGGGTGCTGCGCGGGCAGAATCTTCCGGGGGTCGACATCATCTGTTACGCCGACGACACCCTGGTCACTGCCCGCGCCAAGATTTACCGCCGAGCTGCCATGCTGGCAACAGCCGGCTCGGCGCACGTGGTGCGAAGGATCCGTACCCTAGGACTGGAGGTGGCGCTGCAGAAGTCAGAGGCGCTGTGCTTCTGCGGCCCTCGTCTTGCTCCACCCCCAGATGCCCACATAATGGTGGGAGGCGTCCGGATCGCCGTCGGGGCGACTATGAGTTATCTCGGTCTCGTCCTCGACGGCAGGTGGAACTTTGTGGCGCATTTCAACAAACTGCTGCCTAGGGTTGTGGCTGCCTCTAAAGCACTCAAGAGGCTTATGCCCAATATTGGAGGACCTGGGGCGTCTAGTAGACGCCTTTACATAAATGTAGTGCGCTCCATGGCGCTGTATGGTGCCCCCGTATGGGCCGACGCCCTTAACAGTCGGACCATCCGGCTGTTAAGACGTCCCCAAAGGGCGATGGCGATTGCGGCTGTGCGGGGGTACTCTACAGTCTCATGTGAAGCAGCCTGTTTACTGGCGGGGTCCGTCCCGTGGGACCTGGACGCCCGAGCCCTCGCGTCGCTCTACCTGTGGCGCGAGGAACGAAAGGCCCGGGGACTGCGGACGGCCCTGACGGAAACAAGGATGAAGAGGCGTCTACTCGACGCCGAATCCATTGAAATGTGGAAATCCAGGCTGGATCAACCCAGCTTCGGAGTGCGGACGGTCGAGGCTATCCGTCCGGTACTAGATGAATGGCTGAACCGGCGTCACGGATCCATTTCCTACCGGTTGACGCAGGTACTCTCGGGGCATGGCAGCTTCGGGTGGTACCTGTGTCGCATAACCGGTAGTGAGCCGTCGCCGAGATGTCACCACTGCGACGGATGCCTCGACGAGTCCGCGCAGCACATGATAGAAGAATGCCTAGCATGGGCTCCGGAGAGGGCTGACCTTGTCAGGGTGGTGGGTGGTGATCTGTCGCTACCGGCACTCGTTCGCGCGATGGTCGGTAGCGACAGAGCATGGCAGGCGGTTCTCTCCTACTGCGAGAACATCATGACGATTAAGGAGGCAGCGGAACGAGATCGGGAGGCATCCGCCAACCCCGAAAACCCGATCCGCCGCCCCGCCCGACCAGGACGACGGAGGAGGGCCTTCGCCAGAGACCCTCCCCCATAACGGATAAGACGCCGGACGGCGGCGCTTGAGGGAGCGCGCCGTCCATTATCCAGGCGTGAGCGGTGCGTGCGTGTTCCCGCGTACCGCTCTAGTGACTAAACACTGATGATGAGGGGAGAGTGACCTTTTACACCACTCTTCCCGCAACCCAAGAAGAAGAGAAAGCAGGGAAACGGCACTCCTTCTAGCCTTTCCCCTCTGCTCAGGAAGAAGAGGCCCGAAGAGGGCCAGACGTCGTCGGCCGCCGAGGACGGAGGTCAATACGGTCCCCTTGGCCCCGGCAGACGAGCAGAAGGAACACCCCGGGGGTTTTAGTCGGTAGGAGTCCGGCATACCAGGGGAGTGGCCCTCACCACTCCCCTGACGATCCAATGTAGGATTTCCCCCGGGTTACCAAAAAAAAAAAAAAAAAAAAAGGTTAGGTTCCGGCGTCGGGACGTGACGACCCCATCGCCCATCGGTTCGCCGGTGCAGTCAGTCAGCCCCCTCCTCCTCCCACCTTACCTTTCCTTCTTCCTTGCCTGCCCTTTCTCGCTATCTCTTCTCGAATGAGAAGAGGAGTGAGAAGGGCCTCGTTACTCCTTCCCCAGTTGATCCTTACCTTTCTCGTTGCTCCCCTCCGCTCTCCTTTACCTGAAATCCTTACCTTTTGTTTCCTTTCCCCGGAGTAGAGACGTGTCCGGCGTGTACTTACCATACCGTCGGGCAAGTCATCAGTCGTCGTGCTGAGAAGCTCCATCTTCTTCGACTTCATCTGCTAGGATCACCTGTAATGTTAAGGGTGCTTACTTGTTGATTCTTGTGGTAGGATTCGTTGTTGATGTCTTCTTTGTACGGCGTCTGTTGACAAGCGTCAGGAGCTCGTAATCTGGCCTGCGGCGTCTGTGGTCATGTCTCACGGCTGCAGGTCCGGACCGAGGGTCTTGCCTTCATTGGCCGGGCCGCGAGGAGGACAACCTCTATAAAAAACTACCCCTAATCCCAAGCGGCGGCGCACCGTGAGGGGATGCATGGCTGAAGGGTATGTCAGTCTCTAGTGCGACCCCCGTCAGAGTACCGGCCAACCCTCTGACGGGTTACGTTAGGCTTACCCGGGTACAGGGGGCACTGCCCGGGCGGACTGTTTATTTCCCCCATACTCGTGGGAACAAAAATAGAATGTCATCCAAACTTAAAAAACAAACAAAAAAGATGAAAGATAGGGAGGTAAACAGTGCGATCGCTAGGGGAAAGCTACAGCATGATAGGGAGTACCGGGACGATCCAACTGTAGGAAGAAGTACGAGGGATGCGGACGACTCAAGCGACGAGTCAGACCAGAGCATGGTGTCGGTCGCATCGAGCGCCTCTGGGCGCAAGAGGAGATATGCGAGTGCGCACTCAGGCAGTGCCTCGAGTGGCGCCTCGAAAGCGGGGTCGGGTGCTTCCGCACCCCGCAGAAGCAGAGGTCGGCCACCCACTACTGGCCAATATGTGGGTTTGGCCAAAGCCAAAGAGGACCTCTTGCGAGTGGAAAGGGAGGCCATGGAACTCCAGGCGGAGAAAGAACTCCTGGAAGAAGCCAGAGGCCTCCCGAGAACAAGGACGACTCGCCTATCTGAGTCGTCATCAGCGGTCGACGAGGAACAGGCCGTGCACGAGGTGGAGGACGTTGTGAGGAAATATACGGGCCTCATAACGAAGGTAGCTGACACGTCGGGCCACCTTAAAGGCACGTACGTCAAATCCCTTAAGCTGGCATCGAAGGAGCTCACCCTTGCCTTCGATGTCATGCGTAAGAGGACAGTTACCAGCGAGACGACGAAGCTCAGATCGGACGTGGAAAAGTTGCGGTCCGAGAACATGGAGCTCAGAAAACAGCTCGACGACCTTAGAGCGGAGTTTGCCAAGGGCGCAGCGCGGCGGGGTGAGGCACCAGTCCCTCCGCCAGAGCCGGCTCCAGCACCCCAGGCAGACGTCATCGAGCGGCAAGTTCTGCTTGCCGTCGGAAAAGTGCTTGACGTGAGGCTGGCCCCCTTTAGGAGCCTGCTTCCTCCGGAGCCGCGCTTGAGGCCACCCCTGGCCTCAGACAAGAAGAACTGCCGGGAAGCCCCACGGCCCCCGGCTGCGACGGATCCGGACTGGCCAGAGGGAGAGGAAGGCTTCGAGAGGGAGCGGTCTCCGGAAAAGGAGCGCCCCCTCGAGCAGAGTAAGAAGAAGAGGAAGATCGAAAAGGAAGGAGAGGGCAGCAGGGGCAAGGCTAAAGGGGGTAAGAAGCCTGTCGACCCCTGGGAAGGAGATGAGGAAGGTGACGGTGGCAACTGGCAGGAGGTCGGCAAGGGTGGCAAACCTAAGCGCGGTCCAAAAGGCGCTAAGCCCGACCAGCCAGCCGCCAAAAAGAAGCCGAAAAAGAAGGCGAAAAAGAAGGCGAAGAAGAAGCGTCAGCCCCAACTTCGCCCTCCTAAAACGACGGCGGTCACCCTCCTTCTGAGTGAGGACACGCAAAAGGCAGGTCTGTCCTACTCGGAGGTTATGAGAAGGGCCAAAGAAGAGCTGGACCTAAACGGCATGGGCATCCCCCATCTTAATGTACGTAAGTCCGTAACGGGAGGACGTGTCCTGGAGGTGCCGGGCCAAGACAGTGGGGAGAGGGCGAACGCCCTGGCTGATGCCCTCAGGACCAAATTCGGGGGCGAGGCCGGGGTGATGATTAATCGAGCCATCAAGCGGGCAGACATCAGAGTGTCCGGACTTGATGACTCGATTACGAAGGAGGAAGTGGCCGAGTCACTGGCCGGAATAGGGCAATGTTCCGTCTTGGACATTAGAGTGGGAGAGGTCCGCCACAGCGAGAACGGAGTCGGCGCCATATGGGTCAGCCTTCCGGTTGAGGCGGCCAAAAGGGTGACCGACGGCCGCGAAGTTGTCGTAGGGTGGTCCAGGGCGAGGGTGAAGCTCCTGCAGCCTAGGGTCCTGAGATGCTTCAGGTGCCTCGAGCCTGGTCACGTCCGGGCCCGCTGCAGGGCGGAAGTCGACCGAAGCAGCCAGTGCTTCAGCTGTGGCCAACTCGGGCACATAGCTCGCCAGTGCACCGAGAAACCGCACTGCACGGTTTGTGCGCTGGCCAAGAAGCCGGCCAATCATCGGGTGGGGACCAAAGGCTGCGCTGCGGCTGTCAGGCCTATCAAGAAAGTGGGAAGCGGAGCTGCTGCTGCCACGGGGGACTCTCCATCACAGCCGCAGACCGGTCAACCGGCGCACGAGGCAGCGCCGAAAGACGTGACCACTCCGATGACTACCGATGGATAGGTCTCGCCTTAAATTCATCCAGGCGAACCTGAACCACTCCACCAGAGCTCAGAACCTCCTCTCGCAGAGCATGGTGGAGTGGTGCATCGGAGTCGGTCTCGTCGCCGAGCCGTATTTTGTCCCCCCTAACAGCCTTGACTGTGTGGGGGACCTAACGGACTCGGCGATGATTGTGCGGAAGCCTGCAGCAGGTGTCCCCTCTTTTAGGAGTGTGGAGAGGGGCAATGGTTTTGTCGCGGCCCAACTGGGTGAGATAACTGTGGTCTCGGTCTACGTACCCCCCAGTAAGACCCAGGCCCAGTTCGAAAGATTTCTCATCCGGTTAGGGGCGCTTGTTAACCGGACACACCCTCGCCCTGTGCTAATTGGCGGGGATTTTAATGCCAAGTCTCCTGCTTGGGGGAGCAGGGTGACCAACGCACGGGGTGAGAGGTTAAATGAATGGGCAATAGAAGTGGGCCTCTGTGTCCAGAACCGCGGATCATCTGATACGTGCGTTCGAAGACACGGAGGTTCCATCATTGATGTGACTCTCGCGAGTCCCTCTCTGTCGGACCGCGTGCATAGGTGGGAGGTCATGGTTGGAGAAGAGACTCTATCGGACCATAAATATGTCCGCTTCGAGGTCTCCGCCTGGCGATCGGACGGGGCCTTTACCAACCGCGCCCCAAATGAAGAATATCCCAGGTGGAGCCTCCGGAGCTTGGATCCGGAGATGGTGGAGGAAGCCACGATCGTGCAGTCGTGGCTGCCCGTTCCAGAGGGCGAAGTACGCGCGGAGGAGGAGGCGGACTGGTTGCGGGTGGCCATGACGCGCATCTGTGACGCCTCCATGACCAGAGTCAGAGCGCGCCCCTCCAGACGTCGGGTGTATTGGTGGAACGACGAGATCGCGCAGCTGCGAAGCGAGTGCGTCTCGTCGAGGCGCCGGTACGCCCGATATCGTCGGAGGAGACGCCGCGATCCGACAGAGGAGGACCGCCTTTATGATTTGTACAAGGCCAAGAAGACGGCCATGCAGGTGGCCATCGCAAACTCCATAGAGATGGCCAGGAAGGAGTTTTTGGAGTTGCTAGACGGGGATCCGTGGGGGAGGCCGTATAAGCTCGTGCGCGACAAGCTGCACCCATATGCCCCCCCGGAGACCCAAGCACTCCCGCCACAAAAGGTGGAGGAGATAGTTGGGGCTCTCTTCCCAACAAGAGGTAGCCACCAGCCTCCATTGGTGCACCCGGAAGAGGATGATGCTGAGCCTCCCCCGCCAGTCACTCGGGAGGAGCTGGAGAGAGTGATGGAGAGGCTCAGGTCGAAGAAGGTTGCCCCCGGACTCGACGGCGTCCATGGACGCATATGGGCGTTAACCTTTGACGCCCTGGAGGTTCGCCTGAGAAGGACATTCGACGCCTGCCTGGAGCAGGCTACCATTCCACGATGGTGGAAGATGGGTCGTCTCGTCCTCCTCAGAAAACCAGGGCGTACAGATGAAACCCCCTCGTCCTTCAGGCCCATTGTCCTGTTGGACGAGATTAACAAGATATTCGAGCGGGTGCTTGCGGACCGCATCACCGCTCACATGGAGAGGGTAGGCCCGGACCTGGCGGATAGTCAATACGGTTTCCGCCGCGGTCGCTCGACCATCCACGCGATCATGCAGGTCCGGGCGAAAGCGCAGGAGACAGTGGCCCGGGGAGGGGTTGCTTTGGCGGTCTCACTCGATATCTCCAACGCGTTCAACACCCTCCCCTGGGAATGCATTCATGAGGCGCTGAAATATCACCGGTTGCCAGGGTACGTCCGCCGCGTGATTGCATCGTACCTCTCGGAGAGGAGCATAGTCTACCCCGGGATGAGGGAGTGGGGTAGGCACGAGGTGACGTGCGGTGTTCCACAGGGGTCAGTCCTTGGCCCGCTCCTGTGGAACATCGGATACGACTACGTCCTGAGGGGTGCCAATCTCCGAGGGGTCGAGGTCATCTGTTACGCGGACGACACGCTGGTCATGGCAACCGGTGATACGTACCGGGAAGTGTCGATCCTGGCCACTGCTGCAGTGGCCCAGGTAGTCAGCCGGATCAGGCGGCTGGGGCTGGAGGTTGCGCTCCATAAGTCGGAGGCCATCCTTTTCCATGGCCCCCGAAGAGCGCCCCCACCCGACGCTCACCTGATTGTGAGTGGTGTCCGCATCGGCGTCGGAGGTACCATGAAGTACCTGGGACTGGTCCTCGACAGCCGATGGGACTTTGGGCCCCATTTTGACCTCCTGTTGCCTAAAGTACAGAAGGTCCTAGGGGCCCTGGGTAGGATAATGCCCAATGTGGGAGGCCCGGGCGTGGCCTGCAGACTCTTATACACGCAGGTCGTCCGCTCAATGGTCATGTACGGTGCCCCCGTGTGGGCTGATCGACTAAGTCGCCGGAACATAGCTCTCCTTAGACGCCCACAGAGAGCTATGGCCATCCGAACGATCAGGGGGTACTGCACGATTTCGTGCGAGGCGGCCTGCGTGTTGGCCGGGTCCGTGCCGTGGGACCTGGACGCACGAACCCTCGCGTCGCTCTACGAATGGCGCGAGGAGAAGAGAGCCCAGGGCCTGCGGCTGGCCCCGGCTGAAATAAGAAGAAAAAGGGAAATCCTAAATGAGGGGGCGTTAAGGGAGTGGGAGTCCAGGCTGGGCAATCCCAGCGCCGGCCAAAGGACCATCGAGGCAGTCCGTCCAATCCTTAGGCAGTGGTTGTCACGAGGTCACGGCTCGCTAACATACCGGATGACTCAGGTTCTCTCGGGGCACGGCAGCTTCGGGAGATACCTGAGTCTGATACCCGGGAGCGAGCCAACCGAAAAGTGCAACCACTGCGACGGCTGCCTCGTGGAGAGAGCGCAACACGCGCTGGAGGAGTGCCCAGCTTGGGCTAATGAGAGAGCCGAGCTTCGGCAGGTCGTCGGTAGCGACCTTTCCCTGCCGGCCGTAGTCCGCGCGGCCGTCGACAGGGAATCGGCATGGCGAGGGTTGGCGGCCTTTTGTGAGGCCGTCATAAGCGCGAAGGAAGCGGCGGAGCGGGAGAGGCATACTGCCAATCCCCGCGACCCTCGGCGAAACCGCCGCAGAACAAGGCGGCTCGGGAGACGGGAGCAATTCGCGCAGGACTCCCAGCGCGAGGCGCTCCCCTCCTGACACAGGCTGGGCGGGTGACGTTGAGGGCGTCCCCGTCCAGTGCAGAGAGGAAGGGTCGGCGCGTGTGTGCCCACACGCCGTTCCCCAAGAGAGGTCCTGAGGGGGTTTAAATTCCCCCTCCAAGAGAGGAGGCCTGCCCAAGGCCAACGCTCGCCGAGCCGTCGGATGTATCCGGATTCCCAGGCTCGGCGAAGGCGAAGAGAGGGCAGTGCTGGCACCCCGGTGGTTTTAGTCGGGGCAGGTCCGACACACCGGGGGAAGTGGCCCTCACCACTTCCCCTGACGGTCCGTTAGGGATTTCCACCGGGTTAACAAAAAAAAAAAAAAAAAAGGTTAGGTTAGGTTAGGTTAGGTTAGGTTGTGACCCGGCGTCGGGACGTGACGACCCCATCGCCCATCGGTTCGCCGGTGCAGTCAGTCAGCCCTTTCCTCCTCCCACCTTACCTTTCCTTGTCTCCTGTCTTGTTTCTCTCTCCTTCCAAGTTAATCCTTACCTTTCTCGTTGCTCCCCTCCGCTCTCCTTTACCTGAAATCCTTACCTGTCTTTCCTTTCCCCGGAGTGGAGACGTGTCCGGCGTGTACTTACCATACCGTCGGGCAAGTCATCAGTCGTCGTGCTGAGAAGCTCCATCTTCTTCGATTTCATCTGCTTGGATCACCTGTAATTTTTAGGGTGCTTACCTGTTGGTTCTTGTGGTAGGATTCGTTGTTGATGTCTTTTCTGTACGGCGTCTGTTGACAAACGTCAGGAGCTCGTAATTTGGCCTGCGGCGTCTGTGGTCATGTCTCACGGCTGCAGGTCCGGACCGAGGGTCTTGCCTTCATTGGCCGGGCCGCGAGGAGGACAACCTCTATAAAAAACTACCCCTAATCCCAAGCGGCGGCGCACCGTGAGGGGATGCATGGCTGAAGGGTATGTCAGTCTCTAGTGCGACCCCCGTCAGAGAACCGGCCAACCCTCTGACGGGTTACGCTAGGCTTACCCGGGTACAGGGGGCACTGCCCGGGTGGACGGTTTATTTCCCCCATACTCGTGGGAACAAAATTGAGATGTCACCTAAAACTAACAAAAAACCTAAAACTAAAAAGATGAAGAGTAGGGAGCTGAAGAGTCAGACGGAAAGAGGCGTGCTGGAGCACGAAAGGTCCAGATCTGACGGCGCTGGTAGCAGCGCGAGAGGAAACGTGGACGACTCAGGCGATGAATCTGATCAAAGCCTGATGTCGGTCGCGTCGAGTGCCTCCGGCAGAAAGAGGAGGTACGAAAGTGCTCGCTCCAAAAGCAGCTCGAGCAGCACTTCACCAGAGGGAACCAGATCACTGGAACCCCGTAGAGGCAGAGGCAGGCCACCCACCACAGGCCAATACGTGGGCTTGGCTCAAGCGAAGGCGGACCTCTTACGTGTAGAAAGGGAGGCTATGGAACTTCAGGTAGAAAAAGAGTTCCTAGAAGAAGCCAGAAGCCTCCCAAAGACAAGATCGTCACGTCTGTCAGAGGCGTCGTCGAATGTAAGCGAGGACCAGACCGCTTACGAGATTGAGGACGTAGTCAAAAAATATACGGGCCTCATCAACAAGGTGGCGGACACGTCAGGCAACCTGAAGGGTACCTACGTGAAGCATCTTAAGCTGGCTTCGAGGGAACTCACCCTTGCCTTCGAAACCATGCATAAGAAGACAGTCACTGGAGAGACGGCAAAGCTCCAATCGGACATTGACAGGTTACGGTCTGAAAATGCAGAGCTGAAAAAACAACTTGATGAGATCAGAGTGGAGATGGCCAGGGGGGCAGCGCGGCGAGAGGAGGTCTTAGTCCCTCCGCCTGCGCCGACTCCAGCGCCCCAGGCAGACAGCATCGAGCGGCAGGTTATACTTGCCGTCGGAAAGTTGCTCGATGTGAGGCTGGCTCCATTCAGGAGTCTGCTTCCTCCGGAGCCTCGCTTGAGGCCGCCCCTTGCCTCAGACAAAGCAAGGAGCCGGGACGCCCCTACGCTTCCCGCACTCATGGACCCGGACTGGCCGGAAGGAGAGGTGACCTTCGACGAGGAGTCGTTCCCAGAACTGGGACAGCCCGCCTCTCAAAGGAAAAAGAGGAAGATAGAGAAGGTAGTGAAGGACAAGGCGAGAGAGGGCAGTGAGGATAAGGCAGGGAAGGGGAATACGGCCAAGCCTCAGGAAAAAGGACGAGAAGAAGAAGAGAGGACAGACGGGGTCTGGCAGGTTGCTGGCAAGAACGGGAAAGCCAAGCGCGGTCCCAAAGGCGCTAAGCCCAACCAGCCAGCTCCGAAGAAGAAGAAACCTAAAAAGAAGGGGCAGAAAAAGAAGAGTGGGCAGCCCAATCTCCGTCAGCCAAAGACGACGGCTGTCACTCTTGTCTTGAGCGAGGAGTCGCAGAAGGCCGGGCTCTCCTATTCAGAAGTGATGAGGAGAGCCAGAACGGAGCTCGACCTGGACAGCCTGGGGATCGAACATCTCCACGTCCGGAAATCCGTGACAGGGGGACGAGTCCTGCAGGTGCCGGGGCTCGAGAGCGGCGAGAAAGCGGACGCGCTGGCCGCCGCTCTGAGGAGCAAATTTGATGACCCCGGTGTTAAAATCAGCCGGGCCATCAAAAGGGCAGATATTAGGGTCACCGGCATCGAGGACTCTGTCACAGAAGAGGAGGTGGTCGCGGCGATAGCCAAGGCTGGCGACTGCCATGTCAGCGAGATAAGGGTGGGGTTGATCCGGCAGAGTGCGAACGGCATGGGGGCGCTTTGGCTCAGTTGCCCAGTAGCAGCAGCCAAACAAGCGACGGATGGTCGCAGGGTCGTAGTGGGATGGGGAGCGGTGCAGGTCAGGCTCCTCCAGCCGAGGGTACTGAGATGCTTCAGATGCCTCGAGCCTGGCCACGTCAGGGCCCGGTGCACCGCTGAAGTGGACAGGGGCAGCCAATGCTTCAGCTGTGGTCAGCTGGGGCACATAGCGCGGGAGTGCACACAAAAACCTTACTGTACGGTATGTGCTCTCGCAAACAAGCCGGCTGACCACAAAGTCGGGGGCAAAGGGTGCGCTGCGGCCTTCAAGCCCACCAAGAAGAGAGGAAGCGGAACTGCTGCTACTGGGGAAACTCCCTCGACTCAGCCGCAGACCGGTCAACCGGCGCCAGAACTGGTGCCGAACGACGTGCCCACTCCGATGACCACTAATGGATAGGTCTCGCCTCAAATTCATCCAGGCGAACCTGAACCACTGCACCAGAGCTCAGAACCTCCTCTCACAGAGCATGGTGCAGTGGGGCATCGGAGTGGGCCTCATCTCCGAGCCGTACTTCGTCCCCCCGAACAGCCTCGACTGTGTGGGGGACCGATCGGACTCGGCGATGATAGTGAGGAAACCAAACTTGGGCGTCCCCTCTTTTAGGAGTGTGGAGAGGGGCGATGGGTACGTAGCCGCCCTGCTGGGCGAGATAACTGTGGTCTCGGTCTACATTTCCCCCAGTAAGACCCAGGCCCAGTTCGAGGGGTTCCTCGTCCAGCTGGGCGCGCTCATCGGACGGACACATCCTCGTCCCGTGCTGTTAGGCGGGGACTTCAACGCTAAGTCGCCTGCTTGGGGGAGCAGGACGACCAACGCACGGGGCGAGAGACTCAACGAGTGGGCAATCGAGATGGGCCTCTGCGTCCTGAACCGCGGGTCGGAGGACACGTGCGTCAGGAGGAACGGAGGCTCCATCATAGATTTGACTTTCGCGAGTCCTTCCCTGACGGATCGCGTGCACAGGTGGGGGGTCAGGGTCAATGAGGAGACGCTCTCGGATCATAGGTATATCCGGTTCGAGGTCTCCGCCTGGCGTTCGGAAGGGGCATTTACCACCCGAGCCCCGAATGAAGTTTATCCCAGGTGGAGCCTCCGGAGCCTAGATCCGGAGATGCTGGAGGAGGCGGCCATTGTGCAGTCGTGGCTGCCCGTGCCAGAGGGCGAAGTTAGGGTAGAAGAAGAGGCGAACTGGCTGCGGGTGGCCATGATGCATATTTGTGACGCCTCTATGGCGAGGGTGAGAGAGCGTCCCTCCCCGAGACGTCGGGTGTACTGGTGGAACGACGAGATAGCACAGCTGCGAAGCGAGTGTGTCTCGTCGAGACGCCGGTACGCTCGTTATCGTCGAAGGAGACGGCGCGATCCGTCAGAGGAGGACCGACTATACGGCCTCTACAGGGAAAAGAAGACCGCGATGCAGGTGGCCATCGCGCGGTCTATCGACGAAGCGAGGCAGGAGTTTCTGGAGCAGTTGGACGGGGATCCGTGGGGGAGGCCGTATAAGTTAGTGCGCGACAAAATGCGCCCATATGCCCCCCCGGAGACCCAAACTCTCCAACCCTCCAAAGTGGAGGAGATTGTTGGGGCCCTCTTCCCAAGAAGAGGTGAACATCAACCTCCACTCCCAATTCCGGAAGAGGACAACCTTGAGCCTCCCCCACCAGTCACCCGGGAAGAGCTGGAGAGGGTGATAGAGAGGCTCAAGACCAAGAAAGCGGCCCCTGGACTCGACGGAGTCCATGGCAAGATCTGGGCCATGACTTTCGACGCCCTGGAACCGCGACTTAGGAGGACGTTCGACGCCTGTCTAGCGCGAGCCACCATTCCGCGCAGGTGGAAGACAGGCCGACTTGTCCTCCTGCGGAAGCCAGGGCGCACGGATGAGACTCCCTCGTCCTTCAGGCCCATTGTCCTGTTGGACGAGGTCAACAAGATGTTCGAGCGGGTGATTGTGGACCGCATCACCGCTCACCTGGAGGGGACAGGCCCGGACCTGGCGGAAAACCAATTCGGATTCCGCCGCAATCGATCTACCATCTCTGCGATTATGAGGGTCCGGGCCAAAGCGCAGGAAACGGTTTCCCGGGGAGGGGTTGCCTTGGCGGTATCTCTTGACATCGCCAATGCGTTTAACTCCCTCCCCTGGGAATGTATACATGAGGCGCTTAGGTATCACCGGTTGCCAGGGTACATCCGCCGCGTGATAGCAGCGTACCTCTCGGAGAGAAGCATTGTCTACCCCGGGAGGAATGAGTGGGGGAAGCATGAGGTGACGTGCGGTGTTCCACAGGGGTCAGTCCTCGGTCCGCTCCTGTGGAACATCGGCTACGACTTCGTCCTCAGGGGTGTCAATCTCCGAGGGGTGGAAGTCACCTGCTACGCGGATGACACGCTGGTCATGGCAACCGCTGATACATACCGGGACGTGTCAATCCTGGCCACCGCTGCAGTGGCTCAGGTTGTGGGGAGAATAAGGCGGTTGGGGCTAGAAGTAGCGCTCCACAAATCGGAGGCCATCTATTTTCACGGCCCCCGAAGAGCGCCTCCCCCTGACTCGCACATTATCGTGAGTGGTGTCCGCATCGGCGTCGAGAGTACCATGAAGTACCTGGGACTGGTCCTCGATAGCCGATGGGACTTTGGGCCCCACTTTGACCTTCTGATGCCCAGAATCCAGAAGGTCCTAGGGGCCCTGAGCAGGATAATGCCCAATGTGGGAGGCCCGAGCGTGGCCTGCAGGTTGTTATACACGCAGGTCGTCCGCTCGATGGTCATGTACGGTGCCCCCGTGTGGGCTGATCGACTAAGTCGCCGGAACGTAGCTCTCCTCAGACGCCCACAGAGAGCTATGGCCATCCGAACGATCAGGGGGTACTGCACGATTTCGTGCGAGGCGGCCTGCGTGTTGGCCGGGTCCGTGCCGTGGGACCTGGACGCACGAACCCTCGCGTCGCTCTACGTATGGCGCGAGGAGAAGAGAGCCCAGGGCCTGCGGCTGGCCCCGGCTGAAATAAGAAGAAAGAGGGAGATCCTCAATGAGGGGGCTTTAAGGGAGTGGGAGTCCAGGCTGGGCAATCCCAGCGCCGGCCAAAGGACCATCGAGGCAGTCCGTCCAATCCTTAGGCAGTGGTTGTCACGAGGTTACGGCTCGCTCACATACCGGATGACACAGGTTCTCTCGGGGCACGGCAGCTTCGGGAGATACCTGTGTCTGACCCCCGGGAGCGAGCCGACGGAAATGTGTAACCACTGTGACGGCTGCCCCGTGGAGAGAGCGCAACACGCGCTGGAGGAGTGCCCAGCTTGGGCCAATGAGAGAGCCGAGCTTCGGCAGGTCGTCGGCGGCGACCTTTCCCTGCCGGCCGTAATCAAAGCGGCCGTCGACAGGGAATCGGCATGGCGAGGGTTGGCGGCCTTTTGCGAGGCCGTCATCAGCAAGAAAGAAGCGGCGGAGCGGGAGCGGCACATCGCCAATCCCCGCAACCCTCGGCGCCGCCGTGGAGAGAGACGGCGCAGGAGAAGGTCTGAGTTCGCGCTGGACTCTCAGCGCGACAATTTCCCCTCCTGACACAGGCTGGGCGGGTGACGTTGAGGGCGTCCCCGTCCAGCGGAGAGTGGAAGGGTCGGCGTGTGTGTGCCCACACGCCGTTCCCCAAGAGAGGTCCCGAGGGGGCTTAAATACCCCCTCCAAGAGAGGAGGCCTGCCTAAAGGCCAACGCTCGCCGAGCCGTCGGATGTATTTGGATTCCCAGGCTCGGCGAAGGCGAGGAGAGGCAGTGCTGGCACCCCGGTGGTTTTAGTCGGGGCAGGTCCGACACACCGGGGGAAGTGGCCCTCACCACTTCCCCTGACGGTCCGTAAGGGATTTCCACCGGGTTAACAAAAAAAAAAAAAAAAAAAAAAAGGTTAGGTTGTGAGCCCGGCGTCGGGACGTGACGACCCCATCGCCCATCGGTTCGCCGGTGCAGTCAGTCAGCCCCCTCCTCCTCCCACCTTACCTTTCCTTCTTCCTTGCCTGCCCTTTCTCGCTATCTCTTCTCGAATGAGAAGAGGAGTGAGAAGGGCCTCGTTACTCCTTCCCCAGTTAATCCTTACCTTTCTCGTTACTCCCCTCCGCTCTCCTTACCTGAAATCCTTACCTTTCACTTCCTTTCCCCGGAGTGGAGACGTGTCCGGCGTGTACTTACCATACCGTCGGGCAAGTCATCAGTCGTCGTGCTGAGAAGCTCCATCTTCTTCGACTTCGTCTGCTAGGATCACCTGTAATGTTAAGGGTGCTTACTTGTTGATTCTTGTGGTAGGATTCGTTGTTGATGTCTTCTTTGTACGGCGTCTGTTGACAAGCGTCAGGAGCTCGTAATCTGGCCTGCGGCGTCTGTGGTCATGTCTCACGGCTGCAGGTCCGGACCGAGGGTCTTGCCTTCATTGGCCGGGCCGCGAGGAGGACAACCTCTATAAAAAACTACCCCTAATCCCAAGCGGCGGCGCACCGCGAGGGGATGCATGGCTGAAGGGTATGTCAGTCTCTAGTGCGACCCCCGTCAGAGTACCGGCCAACCCTCTGACGGGTTACGCTAGGCTTACCCGGGTACAGGGGGCACTGCCCGGGCGGACTGTTTATTTCCCCCATACTCGTGGGAACAACATATAGATGTCACCTAAAAACACAAAACCAAAAACCAAGAAGATGAAGAGTCGGGAGATGAAAAGTCGTTTGGATAGGGGAGTGTTGGAGCACGAAAGGTCCAGACAAGATGGCGCTGACAGAAGCGCGAGAGGAAATGCGGACGACTCGGGCGATGAGTCGGATCAAAGCCTGATGTCGGTCGCATCAAACTCCTCAGGGAGAAAGAGGAGGTATGAGAGCGCTCGCTCCAAAAGTAGCTCGAGCAACTCTTCACCAGTGGGGACCAGATCACTGGAACCCCGTAGAGGCAGAGGCAGGCCGCCCACCACAGGCCAATACGTGGGCTTGGCCCAAGCAAAGGCGGACCTCTTACGGGTAGAAAGGGAGGCTATGGAACTTCAGGTAGAGAAAGAGTTCCTAGAAGAAGCCAGAAGCCTCCCAAAGACAAGATCGTCACGACTGTCAGAGACGTCGTCGAACGTAAGCGAGGACCAGACCGCTTACGAGATTGAGGATGTTGTGCGGAAGTACACGGGCCTCATCAACAAAGTGGCGGACACGTCAGGCAACCTCAAGGGAACCTACGTGAAACATCTTAAGCTGGCTTCGAGGGAACTCACCCTTGCCTTCGAATCCATGCATAAGAAGACGGTATCCGGAGAGACTGCGAAGCTCCAATCAGACGTTGATAGGTTGCGGTCTGAAAACGCGGAGCTGAAGAAGCAGCTCGAGGAGATAAGAGTGGAGATGGCCAGGGGCGCAGCGCGGCGAGAGGAGGTCTCAGTCCCTCCGCCTGCGCCGACTCCAGCGCCCCAGGCAGACAGCATCGAGCGGCAGGTCATACTTGCCGTCGGAAAGTTGCTCGATGTGAGGCTGGCTCCATTCAGGAGTCTGCTTCCTCCGGAGCCTCGCTTGAGGCCGCCCCTTGCCTCAGACAAAGCAAGGAGCCGGGACGCCCCTACGCTTCCCGCACTCATGGATCCGGACTGGCCGGAAGGAGAGGTGACCTTCGACGAGGAGTCGTTCCCGGAACTGGGACAGCCCGCCTCTCAAAGGAAAAAGAGGAAGATAGAGAAGGTAGTGAAGAACAAGGCGAGAGAGGGCAGTGAGGATAAGGCAGGGAAGGGGAATACGGCCAAGCCTCAGGAAAAAGGACGAGAGGAAGAAGAGAGGACAGACGGGGTCTGGCAGGTTGCTGGCAAGAATGGAAAAGCCAAGCGCGGTCTCAAAGGCGCTAAGCCCAACCAGCCAGCTCCGAAGAAGAAGAACCAAAAAAAGAAGGGGCAGAAAAAGAAGAGTGGGCAGCCCAATCTCCGTCAGCCAAAGACGACGGCTGTCACTCTTGTCCTGAGCGAGGAGTCGCAGAAGGCCGGGCTCTCCTACTCGGACGTGATGAGGAGGGCCAGAACGGAGCTCGATCTGGACAGTATGGGGATTGAGCACCTCCACGTCCGGAAATCGGTGACAGGGGGGCGAGTCCTGCAGGTGCCGGGGCTTGAGAGCGGTGAGAAAGCGGACGCGCTGGCCGCCGCTCTGAGGAGCAAGTTCGATGACCCTGGCGTCAGAATCAACCGGGCCATCAAAAGAGCGGACGTCAGAGTCACCGGCATTGAGGACTCTGTCACAGAAGAGGAGGTGGTCGCGGCGATAGCCAAGGCCGGGGATTGTCACGTCAGTGAAATAAGAGTAGGGGTGATCCGGCAGAGTGTGAACGGCATGGGGGCGCTTTGGCTCAGTTGCCCAGTAGCAGCAGCCAAGCAAGTCACGGACGGTCGCAAGGTCGTAGTGGGATGGGGAGTGGTGCAGGTCAGGCTCCTACAACCGAGGGTCCTGCGCTGTTTCAGGTGCCTCGAGCCTGGCCACGTCAGGGCCCGGTGCACCGCTGAAGTGGATAGGGGCAGCCAATGCTTCAGTTGTGGTCAGCTGGGGCACATAGCGCGGGAGTGCACGCAAAAACCGTATTGCACGGTATGCGCTCTCGCGAACAAGCCGGCTGACCACAAAGTCGGGGGCAAAGGCTGTGCTGCGGCCTTCAAGCCCACCAAGAAGAGAGGAAGCGGAACTGCTGCTACTGGGGAAACTCCCTCAACTCAGCCGCAGACCGGTCAACCGGCGCCAGAACTGGTGCCGAACGACGTGCCCACTCCGATGACCACTAATGGATAGGTCTCGCCTCAAATTCATCCAGGCGAACCTGAACCACTGCACCAGAGCTCAGAACCTCCTCTCGCAGAGTATGGTGCAGTGGGGCATCGGAGTGGGCCTCATCGCCGAGCCGTACTTCGTCCCCCCGAACAGCCTCGACTGTGTGGGGGACCGATCGGACTCGGCGATGATAGTGAGGAAACCAAACTTGGGCGTCCCCTCTTTTAGGAGTGTGGAGAGGGGCGATGGCTACGTAGCCGCCCAGCTGGGCGAGATAACTGTGGTCTCGGTCTACGTACCCCCCAGTAAGACCCAGGCCCAGTTCGAGGGGTTCCTCGTCCGGTTGGGCGCGCTCATCGGACGGACACATCCTCGTCCCGTGCTGTTAGGCGGGGACTTCAACGCCAAGTCTCCTGCTTGGGGGAGCAGGACGACCAACGCACGGGGCGAGAGACTCAACGAGTGGGCAATCGAGATGGGCCTCTGCGTCCTGAACCGCGGGTCGGAAGATACGTGTGTCAGGAGGAGCGGAGGCTCCATCATAGACTTGACTTTCGCGAGTCCTTCTCTGACGGATCGCGTGCACAGGTGGGGGGTCAGGGTCAATGAGGAGACGCTCTCGGACCACAGGTATATCCGGTTCGAGGTCTCCGCCTGGCGTTCGGAAGGGGCATTTACCACCCGAGCCCCGAACAATGTCTATCCCAGGTGGAGCCTCCGGAGCCTGGATCCGGAGATGGTGGAGGAGGCGGCCATTGTGCAGTCGTGGCTGCCCGTGCCAGGGGGTGAAGTCAGTGTGGAAGAAGAGGCGGACTGGCTGCGGGTGGCCATGACGCATATTTGCGACGCCTCCATGACGAGGGTGAGAGAGCGTCCCTCCCCCAGACGTCGGGTGTACTGGTGGAACGACGAGATAGCTCAGCTGCGAAGCGAGTGTGTCTCGTCGAGGCGCCGGTACGCCCGCTATCGTCGAAGGAGACGGCGCGATCCGTCAGAGGAGGACCGACTATACGGCCTCTACAGGGAGAAGAAGACGGCGATGCAGGTGGCCATCGCGCGGTCCATCGACGCGGCTAGACAAGAGTTCCTTGAGCTGTTGGATGGGGATCCGTGGGGGAGGCCGTACAAGTTGGTGCGCGACAAGTTGCGCCCATATGCCCCCCCGGAGACCCAAACACTCCAACCCGACAAAGTAGAGGAAATAGTCAGGGCTCTCTTTCCCACAAGAGGCGACCACCAGCCTCCAGTACTGACTTCCGAAGAAGAGGATGACCATGAGCCTCCCCCACCAGTCACCCGGGAAGAGCTGGAGAGGGTGATAGAGAGGCTCAAGGCCAAGAAAGCGGCCCCTGGACTGGACGGAGTCCATGGAAAGATCTGGGCCATGACCTTCGACGCCCTGGAACCGCGACTCAGGAGGACGTTCGACGCCTGTCTAGCGCGAGCCACCATTCCGCGCAGGTGGAAGACAGGCCGACTCGTCCTCCTGCGGAAGCCAGGGCGCACAGATGAGACCCCCTCGTCCTTCAGGCCCATTGTCCTGTTGGACGAGGTTAATAAGATGTTCGAGCGGGTGGTAGTCGATCGTATCACCGCTCACTTGGAGGGGACAGGCCCGGACCTGGCGGAAAATCAATTCGGCTTCCGCCGAAATCGCTCCACCATCTCTGCGATTATGAGGGTCCGGGCAAAGGCGCAGGAAACGGTCTCCCGGGGAGGGGTTGCCTTGGCGGTATCTCTTGACATCGCCAATGCGTTCAACTCCCTCCCCTGGGAGTGTATACATGAGGCGCTTAGGTATCACCGGTTGCCAGGGTACATCCGCCGCGTGATAGCAGCGTACCTCTCGGAGAGAAGCATCGTCTACCCCGGGAGGAATGAGTGGGGGAAGCATGAGGTGACGTGCGGTGTTCCACAGGGGTCCGTCCTTGGCCCGCTCCTGTGGAACATCGGCTACGACTTCGTCCTCAGGGGAGCTAATCTCCGAGGGGTGGAAGTCACCTGCTACGCGGATGACACGCTGGTGATGGCAACCGGTGATACATACCGGGACGTGACGATCCTGGCCACCGCTGCAGTGGCCCAGGTGGTGGGGAGGATCAGGCGGTTGGGGCTAGAGGTAGCGCTCCATAAATCGGAGGCCATCTATTTTCATGGCCCCCGAAGAGCGCCTCCCCCTAACTCACACATAACCGTGAGTGGTGTCCGCATCGGCGTCGAGAGTACGATGAAGTACCTAGGACTCGTCCTCGACAGCCGATGGGACTTTGGGCCCCATTTTGACCTCCTGTTGCCTAAAATACAGAAGGTCCTAGGGGCCCTGGGTAGAATAATGCCCAATGTGGGAGGCCCGGGCGTGGCCTGCAGACTCTTGTACACGCAGGTCGTCCGCTCAATGGTCATGTACGGTGCCCCCGTGTGGGCTGATCGATTAAGTCGCCGGAACATAGCTCTCCTCAGGCGCCCACAGAGAGCTATGGCCATCCGAACGATCAGGGGGTACTGTACAATTTCGTGCGAGGCGGCCTGCGTGTTGGCCGGGTCCGTGCCGTGGGACCTGGACGCACGAACCCTCGCGTCGCTCTACGAATGGCGCGAGGAGAAGAGAGCCCAGGGCCTGCGGCTGGCCCCGGCGGAAGTGAAGAGGGAAAGGGAAATCCTTAATGAGGGGGCTTTGAGGGAGTGGGAGTCCAGGCTGGGCAATCCCAACGCCGGCCAAAGGACCATCGAGGCAGTCCGTCCAATCCTTAGGCAGTGGTTGTCACGAGGTCACGGCTCGCTGACATACCGGATGACTCAGGTTCTCTCGGGGCACGGCAGCTTCGGGAGATACCTGAGTCTGATACCCGGGAGCGAGCCGACTGAAAAGTGTAACCACTGCGACGGCTGCCTCGTGGAGAGAGCGCAACACGCGCTGGAGGAGTGCCCAGCTTGGGCCAATGAGAGAGCCGAGCTTCGGCAGGTCGTCGGCTTCGACCTTTCCCTGCCGGCCGTAGTCCGCGCGGCCGTCGACAGGGAATCGGCATGGCGAGGGTTGGCGGCCTTTTGTGAGGCCGTCATGTCACAAAAAGAAGCGGCGGAACGGGAGCGGCATGTCGCCAATCCCCGCAACCCTCGGCGCCGCCGTGGAGAGAGACGGCGCAGGAGAAGGTCCGAGTTCGCGCTGGACTCTCAGCGCGACAATTTCCCCTCCTGACACAGGCTGGGCGGGTGACGTTGAGGGCGTCCCCGTCCAGCGGAGAGTGGAAGGGTCGGCGTGTGTGTGCCCACACGCCGTTCCCCAAGAGAGGTCCTGAGGGGGCTTCAATACCCCCTCCAAGAGAGGAGGCCTGCCTAAAGGCCAACGCTCGCCGAGCCGTCGGATGTATTTGGATTCCCAGGCTCGGCGAAGGCGAGGAGAGGCAGTGCTGGCACCCCGGTGGTTTTAGTCGGGGCAGGTCCGACACACCGGGGGAAGTGGCCCTCACCACTTCCCCTGACGGTCCGTTAGGGATTTCCACCGGGTTAACAAAAAAAAAAAAAAAAAAAAAAGGTTAGGTTGTGAGGACACGCAAAAGGCGGGTCTGTCCTACTCGGAGGTTATGAGGAGGGCCAAGGCGGAACTAGACCTGAACGGGATGGGGATCCCCCATTTAAACGTTCGCAAGTCCGTAACGGGAGGACGTGTCCTGGAGGTGCCGGGCCAAGATAGTGGTGAGAGGGCGAACGCCCTGGCCGAGGCCCTCAAGACCAAATTTGGGGGCGAGGCCGGGGTCATGATTAATCGAGCCATCAAGCGGGCAGACATCAGAGTGTCCGGACTTGATGACTCGATTACGAAGGAGGAAGTGGCCGAGTCACTGGCCGGAATAGGGCAATGTTCCGTCTTGGACATCAGAGTAGGAGAGGTCCGCCACAGCGAGAACGGAGTTGGCGCCATATGGGTCAGCCTTCCGGTTGAGGCGGCCAAAAGGGTGACCGACGGCCGCGAAGTTGTCGTAGGGTGGTCCAGGACGAGAGTGAAGCTCCTGCAGCCTAGGGTCCTGAGATGCTTCAGGTGCCTCGAGCCTGGCCACGTCCGGGCCCGCTGCAGGGCGGAAGTCGACCGAAGCAGCCAGTGCTTCAGCTGTGGCCAACTTGGGCACATAGCTCGCCAGTGCACCGAGAAACCGTACTGCACGGTTTGTGCGCTGGCCAAGAAGCCGGCCAATCATCGGGTGGGGACCAAAGGCTGCGCTGCGGCCGTCAGGCCTATCAAGAAAGTGGGAAGCGGAACTGCTGCTGCCACGGGGGACTCTCCATCACAGCCGCAGACCGGTCAACCGGCGCACGAGGCAGCGCCGAAAGACGTGACTACTCCGATGACTACCGATGGATAGGTCCCGCCTTAAGTTCATCCAGGCGAACCTGAACCACTCCACCAGAGCTCAGAACCTCCTCTCGCAGAGCATGGTGGAGTGGGGCATCGGAGTCGGTCTCGTCGCCGAGCCGTATTTTGTCCCTCCTAACAGTCTCGACTGTGTGGGAGACCTAACGGACTCGGCGATGATTGTGCGGAAGCCTGCAGCAGGTGTCCCCTCTTTTAGGAGTGTGGAGAGGGGCAATGGTTTTGTCGCGGCCCAACTGGGCGAGATAACTGTGGTCTCGGTCTACGTACCCCCCAGTAAGACCCAGGCCCAGTTCGAAAGATTTCTCATCCGGTTAGGGGCGCTTGTTAGCCGGACACACCCTCGCCCTGTGCTAATTGGCGGGGATTTTAATGCCAAGTCTCCTGCTTGGGGGAGCAGGGTGACCAACGCACGGGGTGAGAGGTTAAATGAATGGGCAATAGAAGTGGGCCTCTGTGTCCAGAACCGCGGATCATCCGATACGTGCGTTCGAAGACACGGAGGTTCCATCATTGATGTGACCCTCGCGAGTCCCTCTCTGTCGGACCGCGTGCATAGGTGGGAGGTCATGGTTGGCGAAGAGACTCTATCGGACCATAAATATGTCCGCTTCGAAGTCTCCGCCTGGCGATCGGATGGGGCCTTTACTAACCGCGCCCCAAACGAAGAATATCCCAGGTGGAGCCTCCGGAGCTTGGATCCGGAGATGGTGGAGGAAGCCGCGATCGTGCAGTCGTGGCTGCCCGTTCCAGAGGGCGAAGTACGCGCGGAGGAGGAGGCGGACTGGTTGCGGGTGGCCATGACGCGCATCTGCGATGCCTCCATGACCAAAGTGAGAGCGCGCCCCTCCAGACGTCGGGTGTACTGGTGGAACGACGAGATCGCACAGCTGCGAAGCGAGTGCGTCTCGTCGAGGCGCCGGTATGCCCGTTATCGTCGGAGGAGACGTCGCGATCAGACAGAGGAGGACCGCCTCTACGACCTATACAAGTCCAAGAAGACGGCAATGCAGGTGGCCATCGCAAACTCCATTGAGATGGCCAAAAAGGAGTTCCTGGAGTTGCTTGACGGGGATCCGTGGGGGAGGCCGTATAAGCTCGTGCGCGACAAGCTGCACCCATATGCCCCCCCGGAGACCCAAGCACTCCCGCCACAAAAGGTGGAGGAGATAGTTGGGGCTCTCTTCCCAACAAGAGGTAGCCACCAGCCTCCATTGGTGCACCCGGAAGAGGATGATGCTGAGCCTCCCCCGCCAGTCACTCGGGAGGAGCTGGAGAGAGTGATGGAGAGGCTCAGGTCGAAGAAGGTTGCCCCCGGACTCGACGGCGTCCATGGACGCATATGGGCGTTAACCTTTGACGCCCTGGAGGTTCGCCTGAGAAGGACATTCGACGCCTGCCTGGAGCAGGCTACCATTCCACGAAGGTGGAAGATGGGTCGTCTCGTCCTCCTCAGAAAACCAGGGCGTACAGATGAAACCCCCTCGTCCTTCAGGCCCATTGTCCTGTTGGACGAGATTAACAAGATATTCGAGCGGGTGCTTGCGGACCGCATCACCGCTCACATGGAGAGGGTAGGCCCGGACCTGGCGGATAGTCAATACGGCTTTCGCCGCGGTCGCTCGACCATCCACGCGATCATGCAGGTCCGGGCGAAAGCGCAGGAGACAGTGGCCCAGGGAGGGGTTGCTTTGGCGGTCTCACTCGATATCTCCAACGCGTTCAACACCCTCCCCTGGGAATGCATTCATGAGGCGCTGAAATATCACCGGTTGCCAGGGTACGTCCGCCGCGTGATTGCATCGTACCTCTCGGAGAGGAGCATAGTCTACCCCGGGATGAGGGAGTGGGGTAGGCACGAGGTGACGTGCGGTGTTCCACAGGGGTCAGTTCTTGGCCCGCTCCTGTGGAACATCGGATACGACTACGTCCTGAGGGGTGCCAATCTCCGAGGGGTCGAGGTCATCTGTTACGCGGACGACACGCTGGTCATGGCAACCGGTGATACGTACCGGGAAGTGTCGATCCTGGCCACTGCTGCAGTGGCCCAGGTAGTCAGCCGGATCAGGCGGCTGGGGCTGGAGGTTGCGCTCCATAAGTCGGAGGCCATCCTTTTCCATGGCCCCCGAAGAGCGCCCCCACCCGACGCTCACCTGATTGTGAGTGGTGTCCGCATCGGCGTCGAGGGTACCATGAAGTACCTGGGACTGGTCCTCGACAGCCGATGGGACTTTGGGCCCCATTTTGACCTCCTGTTGCCTAAAGTACAGAAGGTCCTAGGGGCCCTGGGTAGGATAATGCCCAATGTGGGAGGCCCGGGCGTGGCCTGCAGACTCTTATACACGCAGGTCGTCCGCTCAATGGTCATGTACGGTGCCCCCGTGTGGGCTGATCGACTAAGTCGCCGGAACATAGCTCTCCTTAGACGCCCACAGAGAGCTATGGCCATCCGAACGATCAGGGGGTACTGCACGATTTCGTGCGAGGCGGCCTGCGTGTTGGCCGGGTCCGTGCCGTGGGACCTGGACGCACGAACCCTCGCGTCGCTCTACGAATGGCGCGAGGAGAAGAGAGCCCAGGGCCTGCGGCTGGCCCCGGCTGAAATAAGAAGAAAAAGGGAAATCCTAAATGAGGGGGCGTTAAGGGAGTGGGAGTCCAGGCTGGGCAATCCCAGCGCCGGCCAAAGGACCATCGAGGCAGTCCGTCCAATCCTTAGGCAGTGGTTGTCACGAGGTCACGGCTCGCTAACATACCGGATGACTCAGGTTCTCTCGGGGCACGGCAGCTTCGGGAGATACCTGAGTCTGATACCCGGGAGCGAGCCAACCGAAAAGTGCAACCACTGCGACGGCTGCCTCGTGGAGAGAGCGCAACACGCGCTGGAGGAGTGCCCAGCTTGGGCTAATGAGAGAGCCGAGCTTCGGCAGGTCGTCGGTAGCGACCTTTCCCTGCCGGCCGTAGTCCGCGCGGCCGTCGACAGGGAATCGGCATGGCGAGGGTTGGCGGCCTTTTGTGAGGCCGTCATAAGCGCGAAGGAAGCGGCGGAGCGGGAGAGGCATACTGCCAATCCCCGCGACCCTCGGCGAAACCGCCGCAGAACAAGGCGGCTCGGGAGACGGGAGCAATTTGCGCAGGACTCCCAGCGCGAGGCGCTCCCCTCCTGACACAGGCTGGGCGGGTGACGTTGAGGGCGTCCCCGTCCAGTGCAGAGAGGAAGGGTCGGTGTGTGTGTGCCCACACGCCGTTCCCAAAGAGAGGAGGTGAGGGGCTTAAATCCCCCTCCATGAGAGGAGGCCTGCCCACAGGCCAACGCCCGCCGAGTCGTCGGAAGTATCCGGATTCCCAGGCTCGGCGAAGGCGAAGAGAGGGCAGTGCTGGCACCCCGGTGGTTTTAGTCGGGGCAGGTCCGACACACCGGGGGAAGTGGCCCTCACCACTTCCCCTGACGGTCCGTTAGGGATTTCCACCGGGTTAACAAAAAAAAAAAAAAAAAAGGTTAGGTTAGGTTAGGTTAGGTTAGGTTAGGTTAGGTTAGGTTAGGTTAGGTTAGGTTAGGTTAGGTTAGGTTAGGTTAGGTTAGGTTAGGTTAGGTTAGGTTAGGACTCCCAGCGCGAGGCGCTCCCCTCCTGACACAGGCTGGGCGGGTGACGTTGAGGGCGTCCCCGTCCAGTGCAGAGAGGAAGGGTCGGTGTGTGTGTGCCCACACGCCGTTCCCAAAGAGAGGAGGTGAGGGGTTTAAATCCCCCTCCACGAGAGGAGGCCTGCCCACAGGCCAACGCCCGCCGAGTCGTCGGAAGTATCCGGATCCCCAGGCTCGGCGAAGGCGAAGAGAGGGCAGTGCTGGCACCCCGGTGGTTTTAGTCGGGGCAGGTCCGACACACCGGGGGAAGTGGCCCTCACCACTTCCCCTGACGGTCCGTTAGGGATTTCCACCGGGTTAACAAAAAAAAAAAAAAAAAAGGTTAGGTTAGGTTAGGTTAGGTTAGGTTAGGTTAGGTTAGGTTAGGTTAGGTTAGGTTAGGTTAGGTTAGGTTAGGTTAGGTTAGGTTAGGTTAGGTTTCCGGCGTCGGGACGTGACGACCCCATCGCCCATCGGTTCGCCGGTGCAGTCAGTCAGCCTCCTCCTCCTCCCACCTTACCTTTCCTTCTTCCTTGCCTGCCCTTTCTCGCTATCTCTTCTCGAATGAGAAGAGGAGTGAGAAGGGCCTCGTTACTCCTTCCCCAGTTAATCCTTACCTTTCTCGTTGCTCCCCTCCGCTCTCCTTTACCTGAAATCCTTACCTTTTGTTTCCTTTCCCCGGAGTAGAGACGTGTCCGGCGTGTACTTACCATACCGTCGGGCAAGTCATCAGTCGTCGTGCTGAGAAGCTCCATCTTCTTCGACTTCATCTGCTAGGATCACCTGTAATGTTAAGGGTGCTTACTTGTTGATTCTTGTGGTAGGATTCGTTGTTGATGTCTTCTTTGTACGGCGTCTGTTGACAAGCGTCAGGAGCTCGTAATTTGGCCTGCGGCGTCTGTGGTCATGTCTCACGGCTGCAGGTCCGGACCGAGGGTCTTGCCTTCATTAGCCGGGCCGCGAGGAGGACAACCTCTATAAAAAACTACCCCTAATCCCAAGCGGCGGCGCACCGCGAGGGGATGCATGGCTGAAGGGTATGTCAGTCTCTAGTGCGACCCCCGTCAGAGTACCGGCCAACCCTCTGACGGGTTACGTTAGGCTTACCCGGGTACAGGGGGCACTGCCCGGGCGGACTGTTTATTTCCCCCATACTCGTGGGAACAAAATAGAATGTCATCCAAACTTAAAAAACAAACAAAAAAGATGAAAGATAGGGAGGTAAACAGTGCGATCGCTAGGGGAAAGCTACAGCATGATAGGGAGTACCGGGACGATCCAACTGTAGGAAGAAGTACGAGGGATGCGGACGACTCAAGCGACGAGTCAGACCAGAGCATGGTGTCGGTCGCATCGAGCGCCTCTGGGCGCAAGAGGAGATATGCGAGTGCGCACTCAGGCAGTGCCTCGAGTGGCGCCTCGAAAGCGGGGTCGGGTGCTTCCGCACCCCGCAGAAGCAGAGGTCGGCCACCCACTACTGGCCAATATGTGGGTTTGGCCAAAGCCAAAGAGGACCTCTTGCGAGTGGAAAGGGAGGCCATGGAACTCCAGGCGGAGAAAGAACTCCTGGAAGAAGCCAGAGGCCTCCCGAGAACAAGGACGACTCGCCTATCTGAGTCGTCATCAGCGGTCGATGAAGAACAGGCCGTGCACGAGGTGGAGGACGTGATCAAAAAATACACGGGCCTCATAACCAAAGTAGCTGACACGTCGGGCCATCTAAAAGGCACGTACGTTAAATCCCTTAAGCTGGCATCGAAGGAGCTCACCCTTGCCTTCGATGTCATGCGTAAGAGGACAACGACAAGTGAGACGACGAAGCTCCGATCGGACGTGGAAAAGTTGCGGTCCGAGAATATGGAGCTCAGAAAACAGCTCGACGAGCTAAGAGCGGAGTTTGCCAAGGGCGCAGCGCGGCGGGGAGAGGCACCAGTCCCTCCGCCAGAACCGGCTCCAGCGCCCCAAGCAGACGTCATCGAGCGGCAAGTTCTGCTCGCCGTCGGCAAGGTACTCGACGTGAGGCTGGCTCCTTTCAGGAGCCTGCTTCCTCCGGAGCCGCGTTTGAGGCCGCCCCTGGCCTCAGACAAGAAGAACGGCCGGGAAGCCCCACGCCCCCCGGCTGTGACAGATCCGGACTGGCCCGAGGGAGAGGACGGCTTTGAGAAGGTGCCGCCTCCTGAAACGGAGCGGCCCCTCGAGCAGAGGAGGAATAAGAGGAAAATTGAGAAGGAGGGAGAGGGCAGCAGGGGCAAGGCTAAAGGGGGTAAGAAGCCTGTCGACCCCTGGGAAGGAGATGTGGAAGGCGACGGTGGCAACTGGCAGGAGGTCGGCAAGGGTGGCAAACCTAAGCGCGGCCCAAAAGGCGCTAAGCCCGACCAGCCAGCCGCCAAAAAGAAGCCGAAGAAGAAGGCGAAAAAGAAGGCGAAGAAGAAGCGTCAGCCCCAACTTCGCCCTCCTAAAACGACGGCGGTCACCCTCCTTCTAAGTGAGGACACGCAAAAGGCGGGTCTGTCCTACTCGGAGGTCATGAGAAGGGCCAAAGAAGAGCTGGACCTAAACGGCATGGGCATCCCCCACCTTAATGTTCGTAAGTCCGTAACGGGAGGACGTGTCCTGGAGGTGCCGGGCCAAGATAGTGGGGAGAGGGCGAACGCCCTGGCCGAGGCCCTCAAGACCAAATTCGGGGGCGAGGCCGGGGTCATGATTAATCGAGCCATCAAGCGGGCAGACATCAGAGTGTCCGGACTTGATGACTCGATTACGAAGGAGGAAGTGGCCGAGTCACTGGCCGGAATAGGGGAATGTTCCGTCTTGGACATCAGAGTAGGAGAGGTCCGCCACAGCGAGAACGGAGTTGGCGCCATATGGGTCAGCCTTCCGGTTGAGGCGGCCAAAAGGGTGACCGACGGCCGCGAAGTTGTCATAGGGTGGTCCAGGGCGAGAGTGAAGCTCCTGCAGCCTAGGGTCCTGAGATGCTTCAGGTGCCTCGAGCCTGGCCACGTCCGGGCCCGCTGCAGGGCGGAAGTCGACCGAAGCAGCCAGTGCTTCAGCTGTGGCCAACTCGGGCACATAGCTCGCCAGTGCACCGAGAAACCGTACTGCACGGTTTGTGCGCTGGCCAAGAAGCCGGCCAATCATCGGGTGGGGACCAAAGGCTGCGCTGCGGCCGTCAGGCCTATCAAGAAAGTGGGAAGCGGAGCTGCTGCTGCCATGGGGGACTCTCCAGCACAGCCGCAGACCGGTCAACCGGCGCACGAGGCAGCGCCGAAAGACGTGACTACTCCGATGACTACCGATGGATAGGTCTCGCCTTAAATTCATCCAGGCGAACCTGAACCACTCCACCAGAGCTCAGAACCTCCTCTCGCAGAGCATGGTGGAGTGGGGCATCGGAGTCGGTCTCGTCGCCGAGCCGTATTTTGTCCCTCCTAACAGTCTCGACTGTGTGGGAGACCTAACGGACTCGGCGATGATTGTGCGGAAGCCTGCAGCAGGTGTCCCCTCTTTTAGGAGTGTGGAGAGGGGCAATGGTTTTGTCGCGGCCCAACTGGGCGAGATAACTGTGGTCTCGGTCTACGTACCCCCCAGTAAGACCCAGGCCCAGTTCGAAAGATTTCTCATCCGGTTAGGGGCGCTTGTTAGCCGGACACACCCTCGCCCTGTGCTAATTGGCGGGGATTTTAATGCCAAGTCTCCTGCTTGGGGGAGCAGGGTGACCAACGCACGGGGTGAGAGGTTAAATGAATGGGCAATAGAAGTGGGCCTCTGTGTCCAGAACCGCGGATCATCCGATACGTGCGTTCGAAGACACGGAGGTTCCATCATTGATGTGACCCTCGCGAGTCCCTCTCTGTCGGACCGCGTGCATAGGTGGGAGGTCATGGTTGGCGAAGAGACTCTATCGGACCATAAATATGTCCGCTTCGAAGTCTCCGCCTGGCGATCGGATGGGGCCTTTACCAACCGCGCCCCAAACGAAGAATATCCCAGGTGGAGCCTCCGGAGCTTGGATCCGGAGATGGTGGAGGAAGCCGCGATCGTGCAGTCGTGGCTGCCCGTTCCAGAGGGCGAAGTACGCGCGGAGGAGGAGGCGGACTGGTTGCGGGTGGCCATGACGCGCATCTGCGATGCCTCCATGACCAAAGTGAGAGCGCGCCCCTCCAGACGTCGGGTGTACTGGTGGAACGACGAGATCGCACAGCTGCGAAGCGAGTGCGTCTCGTCGAGGCGCCGGTATGCCCGTTATCGTCGGAGGAGACGTCGCGATCAGACAGAGGAGGACCGCCTCTACGACCTATACAAGTCCAAGAAGACGGCAATGCAGGTGGCCATCGCAAACTCCATTGAGATGGCCAAAAAGGAGTTCCTGGAGTTGCTTGACGGGGATCCGTGGGGGAGGCCGTATAAGCTCGTGCGCGACAAGCTGCACCCATATGCCCCCCCGGAGACCCAAGCACTCCCGCCACAAAAGGTGGAGGAGATAGTTGGGGCTCTCTTCCCAACAAGAGGTAGCCACCAGCCTCCATTGGTGCACCCGGAAGAGGATGATGCTGAGCCTCCCCCACCAGTCACTCGGGAGGAGCTGGAGAGAGTGATGGAGAGGCTCAGGTCGAAGAAGGTTGCCCCCGGACTCGACGGCGTCCATGGACGCATATGGGCGTTAACCTTTGACGCCCTGGAGGTTCGCCTGAGAAGGACATTCGACGCCTGCCTGGAGCAGGCTACCATTCCACGAAGGTGGAAGATGGGTCGTCTCGTCCTCCTCAGAAAACCAGGGCGTACAGATGAAACCCCCTCGTCCTTCAGACCCATTGTCCTGTTGGACGAGATTAACAAGATATTCGAGCGGGTGCTTGCGGACCGCATCACCGCTCACATGGAGAGGGTAGGCCCGGATCTGGCGGATAGTCAATACGGTTTCCGCCGCGGTCGCTCGACCATCCACGCGATCATGCAGGTCCGGGCGAAAGCGCAGGAGACAGTGGCCCGGGGAGGGGTTGCTTTGGCGGTCTCACTTGATATCGCCAACGCGTTCAACACCCTCCCCTGGGAATGCATTCATGAGGCGCTGAAATATCACCGGTTGCCAGGGTACGTCCGCCGCGTGATTGCATCGTACCTCTCGGAGAGGAGCATAGTCTACCCCGGGATGAGGGAGTGGGGTAGGCACGAGGTGACGTGCGGTGTTCCACAGGGGTCAGTCCTTGGCCCGCTCCTGTGGAACATCGGATACGACTACGTCCTGAGGGGTGCCAATCTCCGAGGGGTCGAGGTCATCTGTTACGCGGACGACACGCTGGTCATGGCAACCGGTGATACGTACCGGGAAGTGTCGATCCTGGCCACTGCTGCAGTGGCCCAGGTAGTCAGCCGGATCAGGCGGCTGGGGCTGGAGGTTGCGCTCCATAAGTCGGAGGCCATCCTTTTCCATGGCCCCCGAAGAGCGCCCCCACCCGACGCTCACCTGATTGTGAGTGGTGTCCGCATCGGCGTCGAGGGTACCATGAAGTACCTGGGACTGGTCCTCGACAGCCGATGGGACTTTGGGCCCCATTTTGACCTCCTGTTGCCTAAAGTACAGAAGGTCCTAGGGGCCCTGGGTAGGATAATGCCCAATGTGGGAGGCCCGGGCGTGGCCTGCAGACTCTTATACACGCAGGTCGTCCGCTCGATGGTCATGTACGGTGCCCCCGTGTGGGCTGATCGACTAAGTCGCCGGAACATAGCTCTCCTTAGACGCCCACAGAGAGCTATGGCCATCCGAACGATCAGGGGGTACTGCACGATTTCGTGCGAGGCGGCCTGCGTGTTGGCCGGGTCCGTGCCGTGGGACCTGGACGCACGAACCCTCGCGTCGCTCTACGAATGGCGCGAGGAGAAGAGAGCCCAGGGCCTGCGGCTGGCCCCGGCTGAAATAAGAAGAAAAAGGGAAATCCTAAATGAGGGGGCGTTAAGGGAGTGGGAGTCCAGGCTGGGCAATCCCAGCGCCGGCCAAAGGACCATCGAGGCAGTCCGTCCAATCCTTAGGCAGTGGTTGTCACGAGGTCACGGCTCGCTAACATACCGGATGACTCAGGTTCTCTCGGGGCACGGCAGCTTCGGGAGATACCTGAGTCTGATACCCGGGAGCGAGCCAACCGAAAAGTGCAACCACTGCGACGGCTGCCTCGTGGAGAGAGCGCAACACGCGCTGGAGGAGTGCCCAGCTTGGGCCAATGAGAGAGCCGAGCTTCGGCAGGTCGTCGGTAGCGACCTTTCCCTGCCGGCCGTAGTCCGCGCGGCCGTCGACAGGGAATCGGCATGGCGAGGGTTGGCGGCCTTTTGTGAGGCCGTCATAAGCGCGAAGGAAGCGGCGGAGCGGGAGAGGCATACTGCCAATCCCCGCGACCCTCGGCGAAACCGCCGCAGAACAAGGCGGCTCGGGAGACGGGAGCAATTCGCGCAGGACTCCCAGCGCGAGGCGCTCCCCTCCTGACACAGGCTGGGCGGGTGACGTTGAGGGCGTCCCCGTCCAGTGCAGAGAGGAAGGGTCGGCGCGTGTGTGCCCACACGCCGTTCCCCAAGAGAGGTCCTGAGGGGGTTTAAATTCCCCCTCCAAGAGAGGAGGCCTGCCCAAGGCCAACGCTCGCCGAGCCGTCGGATGTATCCGGATTCCCAGGCTCGGCGAAGGCGAAGAGAGGGCAGTGCTGGCACCCCGGTGGTTTTAGTCGGGGCAGGTCCGACACACCGGGGGAAGTGGCCCTCACCACTTCCCCTGACGGTCCGTTAGGGATTTCCACCGGGTTAACAAAAAAAAAAAAAAAAAAAAAAAAGGTTAGGTTAGGTTAGGTTAGGTTAGGTTAGGTTAGGTTAGGTTAGGTTAGGTTAGGTTAGGTTAGGTTAGGTTAGGTTAGGTTAGGTTAGGTTAGGTTAGGTTAGGTTAGGTTAGGTTAGGTTAGGTTAGGTTAGGTTAGGTTAGGTTAGGTTAGGTTAGGTTAGGTTAGGTTAGGTTAGGTTAGGTTAGGTTAGGTTAGGTTAGGTTAGGTTAGGTTAGGTTAGGTTAGGTTAGGTTAGGTTAGGTTAGGTTAGGTTAGGTTAGGTTAGGTTAGGTTAGGTTAGGTTAGGTTAGGTTAGGTTAGGTTAGGTTAGGTTAGGTTAGGTTAGGTTAGGTTAGGTTAGGTTAGGTTAGGTTAGGTTTTTTTTTTTTTTTTTTTTTTTTTTTTTTTTTTTTTTTTTTCCTAGTCCCCTCAATATCCCGTTGCTGTAAGGTAATGCAACGTTATTGTCTCCCTCCATTACATTCCCCCTTTTCTATTCTTTGTTTTCTATTTTTAACAATTTCTTTTTATTTCTTAACTTAATTAATTTCTATAATTTGTTTCTATTCCTTATTACATTTGTTCCCTAATTTGTTTGCTCTTCTCATTAACATCTCTGATTATTACAATTGCTTAACTATTTCTTACATATTTGTTCCCTTATCTCTGTTTCCGATTTTCTTGACTCTATACAATTCTGCCTTAATTTGTTATCCCTTTCTCTATATCTGCTTCCTTAATACATTTACCCTATTTTATTATTTTTCGTGTTTACAATTTCTTAACTCTTACATTTAACCCATTATTTCTAATATAGTTGTTTCTTTATCTCTATTCCGATTTACTTATCTCTAGTGTTTACAATTTCTTAACTATTACATTTAAACAGTTATTTCTAATATAGTTTACTTATCTCTATTTACTTATCTCTATACAATTATTCCTTAGTCTATTCTTAATTTCTTTTCTATTTCCTTATTGTCCCCTCTTAATTTATTTTATTTTACTTTACTTTTACATACTTATTTTGCTTCCATTACTATATCTTAACTAGACATCCCTTCTTTTTCTGCTTTTGATCTCTACCCAATACTCCGCTTTTAGTCCAAAGCTTCCCTATTCTTTATCCTACTTGCTACAGTTTCTTTTCCCCTTACTGGCTATTTCTTATTTTCTACCATTTCCAAATTTCTACTGTTACAAATTATTTTGTCGCCCGCCTCTAATTCTTTATTATAGCTGTCGGTTACAAATTCTCGTTATTTCTACTTATTTCTAGCTTACTTATCCTATTTCCACTTTAGACACTTTAGACATACATTTCCTGTAACTACCCCTAACTTAGAACTTAAACTCAGTTATGTGGTCATCAACTAACATTTTCCGGTTATTTACTTATTCTATCCCTACTACTATTGTTATCTTTTACTTATTCTATTCATTTCCACTTAAGATTAAATATTACTATTTACCTTATCTCTATCACATTTAAACTTTACTAAACTGTAGTTTCCTTACTATCCTATCTAAATTGTCACAATTAGTGTTTACATTAATATTGTTCCCACTGCTCCCTCATCCAGTCTTAACTTATCTCTATCAGTTAAAGTTTCCATATCCACTTTTCCTACTTTCCTATAGCTACTTATCGCTATTTCTTATTAGTTACAGTTTATTTCACCACCCAGTACATTTACTTTTCTCCACTCTAGTTCCATTTTACAATCTGTATATACCTTCCTTAATTTATAAACATAACCGCAAGTCCAACCCCCCGACCAACCGACATCAGAAACACACCCTACAACGTTTCAAATATTAGCACTATTACCTTAATATTTCCCTTCCATTCTGCCACATTTACATGGGAGCTGGCCCAAAGTATCTCCAACACCACACTTTATACTCTTTATCCCTCACTATACATAGTTAACCGCTCTTCTCGCTATGGCGTCCCACCTACGCCACTCGGGACAGTCCGGGCTGTAAGCAGGATGGAAGGTGTCCCTAGAACTCTTTTCTATTTCTTGTGCTCTACAGCAGTTTTTACACTTCGGGTTGCTCATCCGGTTCGGGCACTGCCGGGTGTCATGGGATTCCCCACAGAACCCGCAGTTTTCCCTCTCCACCCGGCAGTCCCTAATCATGTGTCCAAAACCCCAACACCTATAGCATTGCAATACTGGGGATTGGTCCACCGCCAGCACCATCTGGTAGCCAAGGCGAATCCTTCGATCCACCAGGCAGCCCCAAAGCGCTGGACCAACCTCCAGTATCACACTCTGCATCCCATTTTGTCGCGCACGAATCCTTCTAACTATCCTGAAGTGTCTTTGGTCCTCGGGGACATTCCTCAGTAGATCTTCATTTTGTTTTGTCAGGGCCTCCTCCAGTTTAGCGTCTGACAATTCCGGCGAGACTCCGACCAACCTGATGTTGGGATTTTTGGCCTTGGGAACCACCACTGTCATGCGTCCCATTCCAGCGATGGCCTCCCTTAGCCTGTCCCTATCTGCTGTGGACCCCACTGAGATGGCGACCCGGCTATCCCGACATTTTCTCATGCCGTGGACCCCGATCCCCATCTCAATGACGTCCACCCCTCTCTTAACCTTCTCGATAACCTGCTCCGCGGACAGCGGGTCCAGGGCCTCCACCAGCAGCGTGTGTCGCGGCGTTGCCGCCACGCTGCTGTAAGACCTCACGAAACCCGCCGCCGCTTCTGCAGGTCCCTTAATCCTTAAGCACTCCTCCGTCATCAGTCCCCGACTCACATCCCCAATCTCCCCCACCCCCCCCGGCCCCCCCACCCCCTGGCGGGACGACTCCAGCGCCACCCGGATCGGTTGGAGGGCTTGCAAGACAGCGCCCTCAGACGCCTGTATCTCGCTCTTAGCCTCCTCAGCCCGGTCCATCGCCGCCCGAGCAGCCGCTGTCGCCAAAGACGCCTCAGCCTTCAGCTGCACGATTTCCCCCCGCATAGCGGAGAGATTCGCCACCTCCGTGCTGATCGTCCCTAGCATGGCAGCGAACTCCTCGGACCGCGAAGTCATCGCTGAAGCCGCCCCCTCCACCGCCCCAAGATCCCCCCCCATTTTTTGTATTTCCTTCCTTATGCACCTGATGCCCTCGATCGGTTCAGACAATTCCGCTCTAAGCCAATCGCGGACGTCATCAGCTTCCTTATTTGTACTTATGGACTCTGGTACCTCGCGGGTCATCTCAAACTTTTGGCGCAACTCAGCGATCGAAGCTTCGTGGGCTCGCTCTATCCGGTAGAGTTCTCGGGACGTCTTGGCCCTCTCCGCTCTCAGTTGCGCCTTCCTTCGCCCTTTGGTTGCAGAGACAGTCACGACAAGCTCATACAAATCGCAGACGGGCGCAATCAACGCCGCCTTGCACTCGCTCCCAATATTCCCAGCCCCTTCTAAGGCCTTCTTAAATTCATTGTAGAGCTGGTTAGCCCTGGGAAGCTCCAGATCCATATCCTCTTCATCGGATTCTCCAAACATAGCGGGGTCCCAGTCAGGAGAGGAGGTCATCAATTCCAGCTCCCCCACATCCGATTCGGAGACCGGATGAGATGCCCTTACCTCTGCCTCTCTCTCTCTCTCCGCTAGAGCCGCCATCGCATTCTCGGTTTCCATGAATTCCTGCTTAATTTTTCTCTTTTGCTTTTTATTTTTCGGCATTTTAATTTGCTTTCTGTTTCAGGTAGCGACAACAGGAGGAAGAACGGGACAGGAAGGAGCAGCAGCAGTGGGAGAAAAGGACAACGAGCAGCCCGGGCACAAGGAGGAGACCGGAAGAAGACAACTCAGGTATGTACACCTACTTAATTTTTCCACTCTAACATTCAGTAGCTAACAATTTGCAATCACATTACTTACTTTTTAGCTTGTGCTGTTCCCTAAAATTTTTTACTGTAGTACTTACTATGCACCTAGATTACCTATTTAAATTTCTAAAAATTTTTTGGTCAGGTTGGTCAGACACTGGTCAGCAGACTACACAGAATAGTATTACTATGCAACAAACTTCTTCTTTTGAATTCCCGAATAATTTTTGGTCAGGTTGGTCAAGCGTTGGTCAGAAAATTATACAGGATGAGAGAGCAAGTTGGGGGCTATACTTTACAAAAAATCCCAACTCTCTAGGACAAATAGTCAAGGAGATACCTAATGGCTAACTTTCCGTAAATTCACCAAAAACTTGGCAAAAAAATGTCAAAAAATTATAGCTCCTTGACTATTTGTCGCAGAAAGGCGTGCAAGGGCTCATTTTTCTCATCTTGGAGAGGCGCATACGATGCGCTACAAAAAATTATTTTGATCGCAACTGATGCGTAAGACCCCCTAACAATTTAAATACGTGACCCCGTCACCGCAGCTCCAATAACTAGATCATAGCATCAAATACAAAAATATTGTCAAAAATGGCATTTTCGAAAAGACCCGCAAAATGCGGTTCTCACAATGACACACATGTAAACATTGAGTACTTCGGAAACCGCAAGTTTCTGCGACCAGTAGATCCAGAGATATTCAAGTTTAAAATTTCCCTCCAAAAACCAACATGGCGACCAGAAATGTGCAAAAAATTTAATTTAATCTTTTCTCAGGACCTACAGATCGCAGATCCCCCAAGTTTGGGTTCAGTAGAACCGTCTCGACAAGTTACACACTATAGAAAGCACACCTTATACTAAAAATCTATCTACACACAATTATTACATAAAAACAGAAAACACAACATAATCATAAACAGAAAAACCCTAATAAAGTGTTTATTTCTTAGAGTCCAGCCAGTATGGCGATGTTGATCGGTAGCCCAGCGCTCGACGCATCTGGCAAAAATGCCACGTTGACCCTGACACAAAACGGCGAAGTAGAATAAACGAAACAAGTTTAAGTTGGACCCCAGTTGAAAATTAATCGGTCAATTCTACTTCACCGTACCACCATATCTTGATGATATTTACACAAACTGTGCTCCTGAGGCTGTTTTACATAAATACAGTTAGATTAGAACTGCTACACATCAGATCACCATGCAGTAGTCCAGCAAGTAGACGGAACCGAGTATCCACTGACTTTGGACCTCTCTAACTTTAGTACCTCGTGTGCTACGAAGATGGTAAAAACTTCGTGATGCTTATAATCACTAAGACCGACCTTTGATGATAACTCTCTGACTCCAGCACCAGCGGATCCGTTTTCGTCCATCTACCCAACCAGTCTGAAGTGTAATCAACTTCGTCGTTATAGCAGCTATCGTCGTGGCGATTTCTCCAGCTTGTAGAGCGCAGAGAACGTAGCTCATAGACAGTTCACACGTTCCTGGGCTCCTCTTGGATCCGCCACAATTTCACTTTTTCCCCACTTTTGCACAAAATTTCCACTAAATCGTGAATAACTTTTCGAAATTTTGTCCGATCGGGATGGGACTAATTTTGGCGTGTGCGCCTCACTGTCCTCTTCCAAATTACACTTTAAACACGTTTCTATCACTTGTATTTCCGCGGTTATGAATTTTTAACTGCGGAGCACTCACGGAACCGATCCACTCGCCACGATTTTTCGGCTGAGACTGGGTTAGGTTAGGTTAGGTTAGGTTAGGTTAGGTTAGGTTAGGTTAGGTTAGGTTAGGTTAGGTTAGGTTAGGTTAGGTTAGGTTAGGTTAGGTTAGGTTAGGTTAGGTTAGGTTAGGTTAGGTTAGGTTAGGTTAGGTTAGGTTAGGTTAGGTTAGGTTAGGTTAGGTTAGGTTAGGTTAGGTTAGGTTAG